>JAGKPW010000022.1:1331250-2662500 GCA_019926035.1 Melaleuca alternifolia | reverse complement strand
GACATGTTCATATTTCCGAAAGGACTGGTTCACTACCAGTATAATGCTAATGCAACAGATTATGCAGTAGCCCTTTCTGCATTTGGCAGCGCAAGTGCTGGAACTGTCTCGCTTCCTACAACTGTATTCTCCACTGGCATCGACAGCAGGATCTTGGCCAAGTCATTTAAGACGACCGTTTCCACCATTCATACTCTCAAACGTGGGCTCATCCCACCCAATGCCTAAGAGAGGAAGGCAAAAACACCGATGAATTCATTTTCTTGCTATCGAATGTTTCATTGAATGAAGTAATAAACCTAAAGCTGTTTCAGTTGATCTGTCTCAACTGCTTTTTTCTTTCTTTCGCATTGGATTAACTAATGTAGAATTTTCTCAGCAATTACCCCACTAAACAAGTGATTTGAAGTTTATGAGGCCACATCAACTGTGTCTATTGCTCTACATGGAGACATGATGTGATCCTTTAGCACAAAGTAATGGCTTAGCAACACATTAACTTTTGAAAGCATAAAAGAGAATTCCATGTTCTTGCAGTTTATTTCATTCGAGATGAGGCCTGTGCAAAATGGTGGAAATAAACTGCACAAGCTGACCTGCCTTTTTGCCCCAAAGAGCTGCCCGATAGTTTTCTACTCTTGAAGCCTGCAACTTTCTGTATTCAAGCCGGCAAAGAGTGATCTCTATGCATAACCCTGTTCAGTGTCCTATCTAATATCTACCAACAGGTGGTAATGTTGTTGAATTTGAAAGTCTGACTTTACTTCGTGGAACATGTTAGTAACTATAGGTGAATTGGTGATTCTGGTTCCAATAAATCCCAGTTCTTGACCCCAAGAATACTAACGGGACCTAAATTATGCATCTTACTTACTGAATAATCTATTTCGCTGCACCAAGCTAAATCATCTAACGTGGTTAAGTCCTCAAGGCTTTGGTGGATGAGGAATAGATGCTTGATTGAATGAGGTGGATTAGCACCTTCTTGCTGTTTACAAATTGATAGTAAGATTGGTACATCCCCCTGAATCTCACTACCATTGACAGGAACTTATTCACATACACAGGCAAGAGAGCTAGCTTTCCATCAGATCCATCAGCAGCAATTAAAGGAATTTCTGGCTCTGAACGGGCAGAGCAATTCGTTGGCAATGCTCAGATACTCAGCCGGCTCTGTTAACCCTCAGCACAGGCAACCCCATGTGTCTGAGATCTTGCTCGTATAGTGATCCCTCAAGGTCGGATGCATCCACTAGACCAACAAGCCGTTCACTCAGACGCTCCATTTGAACAGCTATTGCTTACATTTTACCAACATTTGATTTGTTTCTTCCTGTTCTTTCATATTTTTTAACATATGTTTCACCACAATCGAATCATATAGACAGTATAATTTGACAGAGTACAACAACTGAGGAACGAGTGCTAGAGAGGTCGAGGCTCATCACAGAAGGAAAAAATACAATATATAACCTTCTTCATTCTAATCTCAACAATCTAAAGTGCGAAAAACTTCTTGCCGTGATTTTGATTCATAATCACAAGCACTTGACTCACCTAGAGTACACGTCAATCTGGAAAGACTACACATCACAAAATCTTATTAATACCGGGAGCACTAATCAAGAATAATTTCAGATGAGCCCATAAGAACATTGTGCCTGTGATGATAATGAACCATGCAGGATAATAATCTGAAGCTAGGAAATTGGAACTCATCATAATCAACATGTTACGAAGGACTTTTCAACTCACAAAAAAGAAGGGCAATTTCAGATTATCGTTGATTCTTACATCTTAATTTAGAAATGCTCAGAGAAAGGAAAAGAGTAAAATTGAGAGTAGTATATCTATCTATATTGTCGTAGTAGTGGAGCAATCTTGATTATATTCCCGTGAAAACATGGGATCATCCTAACGATGTTGATGTTACAATAGAGCTTCCACCGGATATATTGGTTCGATTGCTAAACCAGCAGAAAGGTTTCTCAGAAACCTCCAATTGCATGCATCTTGATCAACTGAAACTTAAATTCATGCTTGCCATTAATATCAATCATCATTAGAGAACCACAAACTGCACGGCACATGCATGCCGACACTACTGCAGAAAAAAAAAACTCTATTGGTACGGTGCACTGTCTTTATATATATATTTAGAGCTGATCCTTATATGAGAAGTGAACTCTTGCCGTCAGTGAGCAAAAGCTTATCAGACATTCTGTCATATTGAGGTCCTAAGGGTAGTCAAAAGCTTGTATCGACACTTTGTCATCTTTAGTAAAAGCTGAAATAGTTAATCGATGAAGAGAAAATCAATGAACCATTCCAGCTTCCGAGATTACCTGGAAGTTTCATACTAGAAGATGACTCATCGATAACCACAATAAGGAAAGAGAAATGGGTATCCAGCTATTTTAGAAGCTCATTAAGTTCTTCTAGATGATAATTGTGGTACATGTGATTAACACGCATTGAATGGGAAATAATCTTCTTTTTGGATGACCGGCTGTTTTCACAAGGACTTGCATACCGGACGGGTTAAAACAAGAAACAGGCAACAGCCGAATAAGTTGGAGACATGACACTGCTGGTCGATCATAAGCGTGTATAACAGAGTTTTAACACGTCATTGGAAGTGGCAAAATAGGTCAAAGCTCATATTTGAACTCCTTATCGGATAATATTGTAGCTTAAAAAAATTAAATGGGTCACTTACTAATCTAATTGGTCTAAAATGGATTTCAAATAAGCCATAAATGAGTTACCTAATTTGTTTTAAGTGTCATTAACAAACTATTTTTAGACTATGAAAATTTCGATATTCTAAATTTTTTTCTTTTTTTTTTCCTCATTTTTTCCTCTTTTTCAACGATCGCCAACCAAGGTGAGGGACAAGCTCACCAAACTTCGGGGAGACTGAGACCTCACCAAATTAACAAGAGTTTGACAATGAACTGATCTACTCCCATTTATCTTGGACAAGATTTGACTTTGCCAACACAAATGAATGAACACCAAGCGGTATATTCCAAGTCGGTTGACTCACTATCTCTTCTTTCCCTTTTCAAGCTTATATAGTTTCTTTTTCTTCAGCGCTCCTATTTCCTCATTTGAACGAACTTACACATGAAATCAAGATAAATTAAAGCGAGAAATAGTTAAAATCTTAATATGTTCAAGACATGTGAGCTGTCTATGCTCTTTTGGTCGATCCCCAGCTTGCATGACAAGAGTTGGAACAGCGTCCTCGAGGCGAATATCTCGGCATTATGCTTGAGTCCGACATAACGGACGCATGGAACCAAGTTGCTGTCATTAATTATTTGACGATGTCTAGTAAACATCGAGCGCATTGTAATCTTCATCAAGCAACATCTAGCTCTCTTCTCTCTGAGACTCTTCCTATAAAAAGGAGGCCAAGGTAGAAAGCTAGAATTCAAGCCTGTCTTCACACAAAGAACGCAAAAGGAAGTCAACTATCCATTGGCTTTAAAGCGTCCATCATGGCCAAGTATGAGCTCCTCGTGGCATTAGTCCTCGGTCTGTCCCTTTTTGGCTTAACGAGCGCCGGCGATCCCGACATTCTCACCGACTTTGTGGTCCCCGCCAACGTCAATGGCACTAATATCGATGGCAACTTCTTTACGTACACCGGCATGAGGTCTGTCATCGGAGGCAGTTCCCTGGCAGCATTGGTGACCAAAGCAAGCTCAGAGGAGTTCCCTGCTCTCGACGGGCAGAGCGTCTCGTTTGCATTCCTCACGTTCCTGCCCGACGAGGTGAACCCCCCACACACGCACCCCCGCGGATCGGAGCTCCTGTTCCTCATATATGGATCGCTTGAGGTCGGGTTCGTCGACACGACCGACAAGCTCTTCACTCAGACCCTCCAAACCGGTGACATGTTCATATTCCCTAAGGGGCTTGTCCACTATCAGTACAATGCTAATCAGACCGACATTGCACTGGCAGTCTCCGCGTTTGGTAGCGCGAACGCGGGAACGGTGTCAGTCCCTACGACCGTGTTCCGGACCAACATCGACGACGGAATCCTGGCTGAATCTTTCAATACTAATGTTACCACCATTCAAGCACTGAAGGCTGGCCTTACACCCCCACCCACCTAAGCATGACAAAGAGAGATGGGGCAGAGAGAGGCCAACTCCTAATAAAACAATACCATCTATGTTCCTACAATTTATAATTCAAAAGCGTAAAATTTTGAATGTCATTGAATAAAGTAAATCTGTTGATGTACTAATCTCCTCTCATTTATCATGAATAAGATCTGACTTTTGCCAAACACAAATGTATGAAGACCAAGTGACATGTTCAAAGTCAATCGACTCGCTATCTTTTCTTTCCCCTCTCAAGCATCTACGGTTTCTTCTTCTTCAGCACCCACGTTCGCCATCAAGTCCGGTATCCATTCCCCCCCCCCCCCAAGCATGAAAAGATTTGATCGGACCTCTATCAATTCTTATGGTGTTTTATATATAGAGCATGAATTAATGCCATCACTAATTAGATATCCCATTAGTAAAAAAGCATGCTAATCATTTCTCTTCTTTCCCCTCTGCATTTTATTTTTCCCTTCTCAAGGGTTTATTACTGTTATCAATTTTTTTTGGATTGGCTTCTCAAGGGATTGCTTCATTAATATCTGCTAAAGTCATCATAAATTTCTCAACTTTTAAACTAATAAGATCCCTTTGCACGCCACCACATCGACTTGTAGTGCCAAAAAGGGGAACCAAATTGGCCTGATTTTTTTTGGGACCGAGTATAATGAGGCTAGTCTTCATCCGGATTTTTTATTTTCTCATTCGGTGGTTCGGGGTGTTTCAGGCCTGAAATGTTTTACAAATAGTAACATATAATATAAGCAGATGGAGTAAATTCGGACATTTGAAGATAAGTCATTCATTATTATAAACCTCAATAATATCATTAAAATATGATATTAACCTTCGGAACTTCCAACTTTAAATGGACCACAAAAGCTATTCTGCTCTATAAAGTTGAGATCTATAAAGTTGAGATGAACATTACAGTAAATTTATTTTAATTTTTTGAGAATTTTACGTTAGAGATTTGAAGTCTGAGTATGGTTAATATTTTCAAAAATGAATTCGGAAATACAAAAATAAAAAATGTGTGGCCAGGAAATCGAGCAATTCGGTTTGGGCCTTAATTAAGCTCAATTCAGTCCAATTCAGCCCATTAGAGTTAGGCCTTTACAATTACAGCCCACTATCTTGATTAAGACCTAAGCTAAGCCCATCAAAATATAAGTTAAGCTCTATAGCACACTTATGCCTCACAAATCGGCAATTCATAAATTTCAGAGCACATTGAGAATAACAAAGACCCCCATGCTGTGTTGTCGGCCGAGCAACGCGTTGCTGCCCTCTCTGCAATGACCCGAGTTGTTGCTTCCAGGCCGTGCGCAGTGGGTCCTTACCTCGAGCCGTCACTCCCTCTATAAAGCCCTACGCTGCCCCTACTGTCGGCCTTCCTATCCTAGCTGAGAACACCACAGCCTACCCGCGACTGCCTGCTGCGCTGTCGATCCTTAAGCTTCGACGATAAAGGCCCCACGCATGTCGGTACCTTCTTCGCCGTGTCCCCTCAAAGTAGCAACCGCTAGCTGATGACGAGTTGTTCCTACACAAATCCTGTGTCCCATGCCATCCCAACTATTGCTCGTCGATTGACCAGGTTGTTTTCCCTGTAAGGCACTGCGAGCTTGCAACTTCACACCAAGCCTGTTGGTGCTGGATTTCTGTCTTTTGCAGTTCTCCCTGGCGAGCCGTGATCGAGAAATACCACAGACAGCCTCTCTTTGACGAAGAATCATTCTGCCAGTCCCTACTGAACCACCGCCGGCAGCTCCTCGAAACTTCATTCAGTCTTTGGCCAAGATCACATTGCGGGCACTAGGGATGAGTGGTTTCAGGTTTTTTTTATTGATTATGCCCGCTACCTTAAACATGTTTCCCTAGAACCTACTATATATCCGCGAACCTGAACCTACAACTTACCAATACCCTATCACATTCTAAGGTTGATTGCAAGTGCTAATAAGTTCTATTCGTTTTCTTAACTGAATGATTGTAGAGAATTATCGTCTCTAATGATCACCATTTACTGCTACAATCATATGAAAACTTAAACTAGCGATCCGTATTACCACTCATTATCAGACGTATAGGATATCGCATAAAACCTGTAACCAACTCTACTACCTCAAAACTTGAAACATGATCAGTTCCTAGTGGTTCAATTCTCATGTTTCTACCTCGGAACCATGTGCAGCTTTAGTGGCCATCACGAGCTGTCTACCAAGTGTCATTGTCATGCACCACCGTCGACAACTGTCAGGCTGTGATCCATCAATCTGAATTTTGAAGTCAATTTCCAATTAGGTAATTAATCATATTTGGTTTATAAAATTAGGATATAATACTAATTCAATAATATGCACATAGTCAACTATCCATTCTCCTGCCCCGGCCAATCCACTCCTCATGCCGTGAGATACAATTTGACACTTTTATTTTGTTTCATAATTCTATTCGAATGGATGATATCTTGGTGATTGTTTTTTTTTTCTGTGATTTGACTTGATTTCATTCTTATCTAAAGAAATTATCAAACAAAGATTGCGAAGAATTAGGTTAGAAATTGGATAGGTTTAAGGGAGATTGTGGTGGATAATATTGCACATTTAGATAATCTTTCCAAATCAATTAGGATAAGTTTTAGAATATTCTGCTAAATAAATTGCATCCTATGATAGATTTACTTAGTTAAGATAATATTCCAATTTATATTAGGATTTGTCCTAATGTAATCCCTTAAATGAATTGGATAATAATTTAATCTAGAAAATTTATATCGTTAATTATTAATTTCGAATTTTAATGAAAAAGAAAAATCATGAGCATGCATGTCATATAGTCACATTGCATGTCATCATGCCGCGTCATCTTGCATGTCACTCTGCCATGTCCTTCTCATGTCATTGCCAAGTCACCAGTTCTTCCATGGTATTAATTCGATGCCGTATTTGCATGCCATTTAGATTGTATGTTAACTCATTTAATTACTTAGGTATTTTAGATAAAATATTTCGTGCCATGTCCAAATAGTAAGCATTTTCAAGTTATTTTAATGTGATTTCATTTCGAATAAGTTCTATTCATGCATTGGATTAATATAGTTTTCACTTTAATAAGAGAAAACACAAAAAAAAAAAGTCGATTGAAATTGTGTGATAATAAAAATCATATTTAGGTTGAATATGTGTTTTCAATTAACATTGTTGCATATTGCTTGCTTTAATTTCGAGGTGAGAAAATTCCCCCTCTATTGTAGGAATTTATTTATTGCTTTGATTATTGAATGCTACATAATGATTGTTTACCTACATGATCACCTCATGTGTTAATGGTTAAGTTAAAATGAATTCGAACTACTTGCCAAGTATTTTGAGATAAAAGACAAAGGTATTGAAATGATCTTCAAATAATCTAACGTAATCAAGTTCTCGAATCCACAATCTCCCATGCATTGAAAATAGGAATAAAATACGTCACTCAATACTTGATTTAAGTTTTAATCGATGCACAAAAAATAGAGTGGTGGGAACTCCAACTATTGGATTTAAATTGTGAAGTGGTATGAAGTCAGAAGTCCTAAGCTGTAAGCTTGATTACTTATTAGCCAGCCCCTAGGTGGGTGCCACCATTGAAGGATCACAATATAGTCTTTGCGTTCAAGAGCACAAGCACACAAGCACAGGAACCCTCCCTGTGACCATGTTTGGGACCAACATCAACGACCAATCTTGGCTAAATCTATTGAGGCTAATGTTATTACCATTAAGATGTGTTTAGTTCAGTATTCCCAAGAATCTTTGGGCCCCAAAGACTTTCAGGTAAAATGCAAATGGCGTGTGGCAAATTTCTTAGAAAACTTTGATGTAATGCAATTTTCAATGCCTCTTTGACCTAAGGCAAGTCTGGAAGTCCTATGCAAAGCAGTATTCTCGGAATGTAGGTCTTGGTATTGTTCATCGGCACTATTCACCTTTCTTGGTTTTTTTCCAACAAAAAGTTTGAGATTTTTTTTATTATAAAAAATAATTAGAAAAACCTTTTACAAGTGCAGTTCTTACCATATCGCATTTAAGTTAAAGTCCATACAGTACATGCATTAAAAAAAACCCTTTAACCTAAAAGATACTTTATCAAATACAATTCCCTAATATCGAACCAAACACACTTTAAGGCACCAAAGGCAGGCCTTGAACCCCCACCCACCAAAGCATGAGAAAGAGAGCATCAGGGAAATAGAGAGAGGTCAAACTTCTAATGAACAATTTGGTCTTTGTTCCTGCAATTTATATTTTCTAAGCAAGCTTTGAATAAATCAAGTTTGACAATGATCTGATCTACTCCTATTTATCTTGCATAAGATTTGACTTTGCCAACACAAATGAACGAACACCCAGCGATATACTCAAAGTAGATTGACTCACTATCTTTTCTTTCCTTTTTCAAGCACATATAGTTTCTTTTTCTTTAGCGTCCCAATTTCCTCATTCGAACGGACTTACACTTGAAACCCAAATAAGTTAAAACGGGAAACAGTTAAGATCTTAATAAATTCGAGACATGTGAGCTGTCTATGCTCTTTTTGTCGATCCCCAGCTCGCATGACAAGAGTTGGAACAACATCCTCAATGCGAATATCTTGGCATTATGCTTGAGTCAGACATATCGGACGCATGGAACCAAGTTGTTGTCATTACCCTAATTCATTGACAATGTCTAGTAAACATCGAGCGCGTTGTAATCTTCATCAAGCAACATCTAGCTCTCTTCTCTCTGAGAGTCTTCCTATAAAAGGAGGCCAAGTTAGAAAGCTAGAATTCAAACCTGTCTTCACACAAAGAACGCAAAAGGAAGTCAACTTTATTGGCTTCAAAGCGTCCATCATGGCCAAGTATGAGCTCCTCGTGGCATTAGTCCTCGGTCTGTCCCTTTTTGGCTTAACGAGCGCCGGCGATCCCGACGTTCTCACCGACTTTGTTGTCCCCCCCAACGTCAACGGCACTAATATCGATGGCAACTTCTTCACGTACACCGGCATGAGGTCTCTCATCGGAGGAATCGGAGACAATCCCCCGACAGCATTTACGGTGACCAAAGCAAGCTTAAAAGAGTTCCCTGCTCTCGACGGGCAGAGCGTCTCGTATGCAGTCCTCGAGTTCCCGGCCGGTTCGGTCAACCCCCCGCACACGCACCCCCGCGGATCGGAGCTCCTGTTCCTCATATATGGGTCGCTTGAGGTCGGGTTCGTCGACACGACCGACAAGCTCTTCACTCAGACCCTCCAAACCGGCGACATGTTCATATTCCCTAAGGGGCTTGTCCACTATCAGTACAACGCTAATCAGACGGACATTGCACTGGCGTTCTCCGCGTTTGGGAGCGCGAACGCGGGAACAGTGTCAGTCCCTACGACCGTGTTCGGGACCAACATCGACGACGGAATCCTGGCTGAATCTTTCAATACTAATGTTACCACCATTCAAGCACTGAAGGCTGGCCTTACACTCCCACCCAACTAAGCATGACAAAGAGAGATGGGGCAGAGAGAGGCCAACTCCTAATAAAACAATACCATCTATGTTCCTACAATTTATATTTCAAAAGCGTAAAATTTTGAATGTCATTGAATAAAGTAAATCTGTTGATGTACTAATCTCCTCTCATTTATCATGAATAAGATCTGACTTTTGCCAAACACAAATGTATGAAGACCGAGTGACATGTTCAAAGTCAATCGACTCGCTATCTTTTCTTTCCCCTCTCAAGCATCTACGGTTTCTTCTTCTTCAGCACTCACATTCGCCATCAAGTCCGGTATCCATTCCCCCCCCCCCCCCCCCCAGCATGAAAAGATTTGATCGGACCTCTATCAATTCTTATGGTGTTCTATATATAGAGCATGAATTAATGCCATCACTAATTATATATCCCATTAGTAAAAAAGCATGCTAATCATTTCTCTTCTTTCCCCTCTGCATTTTATTTTTCCCTTCTCAAGGGTTTATTACTGTTATCAATTCTTTTTTGGATTGGCTTCTCAAGGGATTGCTTCATTAATATCTGCTAAAGTCACCATAAATTTCTCAACATTTAAACTAATAAGATCCCTTTGCACGCCACCACATCGACTTGTAGTGCCAAAAAGGGGAACCAAATTGGCCTGATTTTTTTGGGACCGAGTATAATGAGGCTAGTCTTCATCCGAATTTTTTATTTTCTCATTCGGTGGTTCGGGGTGTTTCGGGCCTGAAATGTTTTACAAATAGTAACATATAATATAAGCAGATGAAGTAAATTCAGACATTTGAAGATCAGTCATTCATTATTATAAACCTCAATAAAATCATTAAAATATGATATTAACCTTCGGAACTTCCAACTTTAAATGGACCACAAAAGCTATTCTGCTCTATAAAGTTGAGATCTATAAAGTTGAGATGAACATTACAGTAAATTTATTTTGATTTTTTGAGAATTTTACGTTAGAGATTCGAAGTTTGATTATGGTTAATATTTTCAAAAATGAATTCGGAAATACAAAAATAAAAAATGTGTGGCCAGGAAATCGAGCAATTTGGTTTGGGCCTTTTTTGGGCCAGAATTAAGCTCAATCTCAGTCCAATTCAGCCCATTAGTGCTAGGCCTCTACAATTACAGCCCAATATATTGATTAAGACCTAAGCTAAGCCCATCAAAATATAAGTTAAGCTCTATAGCACACTCATGCCTCACAAATCGGCAATTCATTAATTTCAGAGCACATTGAGTATAACAAAGACCCCCGTGCTGTGTTGTCCGCCATGCAACGCGTCGCTGCCCTCTCTTCAAGGACCCGAGTTGTTGCTTCTAGGCCCTGTGCAATGGGTCCCTACTGCGAGCCGTCACTTCCTTGAAAATGGATCATCTGACGTACGTCAGACGCCAGCCATCCGATATCAATCGAACGGCTGGAAAAAAGAACAGTTTTTTATATATAAAAAATCCAATTTTTTTTTTTGTTTTAATGGGAGCCGTCCGATGCCCCTTTGTTAGGGGCGCACACCAGGCAGAGGATCCGGATTCTCACTCCGTCTATAAAGCCTGATGCTGCCCCTACTCTCCACCATCCTATCCTAGCTGAGAACAGCACAGCCCACCCACGACTGCCTGCTACGCTGTTGATCCTTAAACTACGACGATAAAGGCCCCACGGATTGAGTTGTACCTTACTCGCCGTCTCCCCTCAAAGTAGCAACCGCTAGCTGATGGCGAGTTGTTCCTACACAGTTCCCATGTCCCACGCCATACCAACTATTGCTCGCCGATTGACCAGGTTGTTTTCCCCGTAATGCACTGCGAGCTTGCGACTCCACACCAAGGCTGTTGGTGCTGAATTTCTGTCTTGCAGTTCTCCCTGGCGATCCGCGATCGAGAAATACCACAGACAGCTTCTCTTTGACCAAGAATCATTCTGCCAGTCCCTACTGAACCACCACCGCAGCTCCTCGAAGCTTCATTCAGTTTTTGGCCAAGATCACATTGTGGGCACTAGGGATGAGTGGTTTCAGATTCCTTATTGATTTTGCCCGCTACCTGAAATATGTTCCCCTAGAACCTACTATGTATCCTTGAACCTAAACCTAGAACTTACCAATACCCTATCACATTGTAAGGTTGATTGCAAGTACTAATAAGTTCTATTCGTTTTCTTAACTGAATGATTGTAGATAATTATCGTCTCTAATGATCATCATTTACTGCTACAATTATATGAAAACTCAAACTAGTGATCCATATTACCACACATTATCAAACATATAAGATACCGCATGAAATCTGAACCCACTCTACATACCTCGAAACTTGAAACATGATAAGTTCCTAGCGGTTCAATTCTCAGGGTTCTACCTCGGAACCATGTGCAGCCCCAGTGGGCATCACGAGCTGTCTACCAAGTGTCATTGTCATGCACCACCATCGACAACCGTTGGGCTGTGATCCATCGATCTGAATTTTGAAATCAATTTCCAATTACGTAATTAATCATATTCGGTTTAGATTGGATATTTTGATGACATATCATTAAAATTAGGAAATAATACTAATTCAATGATATGCACATAGTCAACTATCCATTCTCCTGCCCCGGCCAATCCACTCCTCATGCCGTGAGATACAATTTGTCACTTTTATTTTGTTTCCCAATTCTATTCGAATGGATAATATCTTGGTGATTTTTTTTTGTCTATGATTTGACTTGATTTTATTCTTATCTAAAGAAATTATCAAACAAAGATTGCGCAGAATTAGGTTAGAAATTGGATAGGTTCAAGGGAGATTGTGGTGGATAATACTGCACATTTAGATAATATTTTCCAAATCAATTAGGATAAGTTTTCGAATCTTCTGCTAAATAAATTGCATCCTGTGATAGATTTAATTAGTTAAGATAATATTCCAATTTATATTAGGATTTGTCCTAATTTAATCCCTTAAATGAATTGGATAATAATTTAATCTAGATAAATTATATCATTAATTATTAATTTAGAATTTTAATGAAAAAGAAAAAAGAAAAATCATGAGCATGCATGTCATATAGTCACATTGCATGTCATCATGCCATGTCATCTTGCATGTCACTATGACATGTCCTTCTCATGTCATTGCCAAGTCACCAGTTCTTCCGTGGTATTAATTCGATGCCGTATTTGTATGCCATTTAGATTGTATGTTAACTCATTTAATTACTTAGGTCTTTTAGATAAAAATCTTTCGCGCCATGTCCAAATAGTAAGCATTTTCAAGTCATTTGAATGTGATTTCATTTCGAGTAAGTTCGTATTCATGCATTGCATTAATATAGTTTTCACTTAAAAAAAAAAAAGAAAACACAAAAAGGGTCGATTGAAATTGTGTGATAATTAAAAATCATAGTTAGGTTGGATATGTGTTTTCAATTAACATTGTTGCATATTGCTTGCTTTAATTCGAAGTGAGAAAATTCCCCCTCTATTGTAGGAATTTATTTATTGCTTTGATTATTGAATGTTTCATAATGATTGTGTACCTGCATGATCACCTCATGTGTTAATGGTTAAGGTAAAATGAATTCGAACTACTTGCCAAGTATTTTCGAGATAAAAGACAAAGGTATTGAAATGATCTTCAAATAATCTAACGTAATCAAGTTCTTGAATCCACAATCTCCAATGCATTGAAAATAGGAATAAAATATGTCACTCGATACTTGATTTAAGTTTTAATCAATGCACAAAAATCAGAGTAGTGGCAACTCCAACTATTAGATTTAAATTGTGAAGTGGTATGAAGTCAGAAGTCCTAAGTTGTAAGCTTGATTACTTATCCCCCTAGGTGGGTGCCACCATTGAAGGATCACGATATAGTCTTTGCGTTCGAGAGCACAAGCACAGAAACACTCCCTGTGACCATGTTTGGGACCAACATCGACGACCAATCTTGGCTAAATCAATTGAGACTAATGTTATCACCATTAAGGGCGTGTTTGGTTCATCATTTCCAAGAACCTTGGGGCCCCAAAGACTTTCAGGTAAATGCAAATGGCGTGTAGCAATTCTCTTAGAAAACTTTGATGAAATGCAATTTTCAATGCCTCTTTGACCTACGGCAAGTCTGGAAGTCCTTTGCAAAATAGTATTTTCGGAATGCAGGTCTTGGTACTGTTCATCGGCACTATCCACCTTTCTTGGCTTTTTTCTGAAAAAAGTTTGAGAGTTTTTTCATTGAAAAATTAAAAAAAAAAACATTTACAAGTGCAATTTTTACCATACCGCATTTAAGTTAAAGTCCATATAGTACATGCATTTTGAAAAAACCCTTTAACCTAAAAGATACTTTATCAGATACATTTCCCTAATGTCGAACCAAACGTACTTTAAGGCACCAAAGGCAGGCTTGAACCCCCACCCACCAAAGCATGGAAAGAGAGTGTGAGGGAAACAGAGAGAGGTCAAACTTCTAATGAACAATTTGGTCTTTGTTCCTGCAATTTATATTTTCTAAGCAAGCATTGAATAAATCGAGTTTGACGATGAACTGATCTACTCCTATTTGTCTTGCATACGATTTGACTTTGCCAACACAAATGAACGAACACCCAGCGATATACTCAAAGTAGATTGACTCACTATCTTTTCTTTCCCTTTTCAAGCATATATAGTTTCTTTTTCTTCAGCGTCCCAATTTTCTCATTCGAACGGACTTACACTTGAAACCCAAATAAGTTAAAATGGGAAACAGTTAAGATCTTAATAAATTCAAGACATGTGAGCTGTCTATGCCTTTTCTGTTGAACCCCAGCTTGCATGACAAGAGTTGGAACAACATTCTCGATGCGAATATCTTGGCATTATGCTTCAGTCAGACATAACAGATGCATGGAACTAAGTTGTTGCCATTAACCTAATTCATTGACAATGTCTAGTAAACATCGAACGCATTGTAATCTTCATCAAGCAACATCTAGCCCTCTTCTCTCTGAGACTCTTCCTATAAAAAGGAGGCCAAGTTAGAAAGCTAGAATTCAAGCCTGTCTTCACACAAAGAACGCAAAAGGAAGTCAACTTTATTGGCTTCAAAGCGTCCATCATGGCCAAGTATGAGCTCCTCCTGGTATTAGTCCTCGGTCTGTCCCTTTTTGGCTTAACGAGCGCCGGCGATCCCGACGTTCTCACCGACTTTGTGGTCCCCCCCAACGTCAACGGCACTAACATCGATGGCAACTTCTTCACGTACACCGGCATGAGGTCTCTCGTCGGAGGAATCGGAGACAATCCTCCAAAAACATTTAAGGTGACCAAAGCAAGCTTAAAAGAGTTCCCTGCTCTCGACGGGCAGAGCGTCTCGTATGCAGTCCTCGAGTTCCCGGCCGGTTCGGTCAACCCCCCGCACACGCACCCCCGCGGATCGGAGCTCCTGTTCCTCATATATGGGTCGCTTGAGGTCGGGTTCGTCGACACGACCGACAAGCTCTTCACTCAGACCCTCCAAACCGGCGACATGTTCATATTCCCTAAAGGGCTTGTCCACTATCAGTACAACGCTAATCAGACCGACATTGCACTGGCGTTCTCCGCGTTTGGGAGCGCGAACGCGGGAACAGTGTCAGTCCCTACGACCGTGTTCGGGACCAACATCGACGACGGAATCCTGGCTGAATCTTTCAATACTAACGTTACCACCATTCAAGCACTGAAGGCTGGCCTTGCACCCCCACCCACCAAAGCATGACAAAGAAAGATGGGGCAGAGAGAGGCCAACTCCTAATAAAACAATACAATCTATGTTCTTACAATTTATATTTCAAAAGCGTGAAATGTTGAATGTCATTGAATAAAGCAAATTTGTTGATGTACTGATCTAGTCTCATTTATCTTGAATAAGATCTGACTTTTGCCAAACACAAATGTATGAAGACTGTGTGACATGTTCAAAGTCAATTGACTCGCTATCTTTTCTTTGCCCTCTCAAGCATCTACGGTTTCTTTTTCTTCAGAACCCATATTTGCCATCAAGTCCGGTATTCATTCCCCAAACAAGAAAAGATTTGACCGGACCCCTGTCAATTACTTCCAAAACTTAAATTTGAGTACGGTTACTGCAGTGTTTTATATGGTAAGCATGAATTAAGTACATCACTAATTAGATATTCCATTGGTAAAAAGCATGCTAATCATTTCTCTTCTTTCCCCTCTGCATTTAATAGGAAATATTTATTACTATTACTAATTCGTTTTTGGATTGGCTTCTCAAGGGAAAGCTTCATCAATATTTACTAAAGTCACCATAAGTTTGTCAACTTTTAAACTAATAAGATCCCTTTGCACGCCACCACATCGACTTGTGGTGCCAAAAAAGGGGACCTGATTTTCTTGGGCCCGAGTATAATGAGGCTAGCCATCATCTGGATTTTTAATTTAAACATTCGGTGGTTCGAGTTTTTTGGGCCCGAAATGTTTTAAAAATCATAATATATAACATAAGCAGATGAAGTAAATTCGTACATTTGAAGATAAGTCATTCATTATTATAAACCTCAATAGAATCATAAAATATGATATTAACCTTCGGAACTTCAAACTTCAAATGGGCCACAAAAGCTACTCCGCTGTATAAAGTTGAGATGAACTTTAAAGACAATTTATTTCAATTTTTTGAGAATTTTACGTTAGAGTTTCTAATTTTTTTAATGGTTTATATTTTCAAAAATGAATTTTGAAATACAAAAATAAAAAATGTGTGGCCAGGAAATCGAGCAATCTGGTTTGGGCCTTTTTTGGGCCAGGAATACAGACCGAGCCCAAAAATGCCAACCCGAATCTGTTTGAAACCGTACAAAAAAGTCTGTCTAGGCTGCGTCGCTGGCTCCGTTTGCACCCAGAAAGGGCACAAGAGGCCCAAAAAAGTGACCAAACCGGCCCAATTTAACCAAACCGGCCCAATGGAGAGAAACCCTAGCGTCCCTGATATTTATAAACACATCTACTCAACAAAATTCATTCTTTGTGCAGTCGCCGAGTGCCCTTGGAGTCCATACCACCTCCATCTCCATCGCCTCTCGACAGGTGAGTATGGGCTAGGAATCTTATCATCTCGTGGTTCTTTGGCTATTTCCACTGCCGTTTTGCGGTCATAAAACCTAAGATTTGGTTAGGTTTTGCTCTGTTCTGCTCGTTTCTGATTCTAGAAATCACTGGCTCGATCGCGCCTTGAAGTTCGAGTTTTGTGTAGCCGTCGTATGTAGTTTTCTGTATGCAAAGCGAGTAGTTTTATGGGCTTGGAGGTTTCTGAGTTCGGTGACTTTGATGTTCATGGTTTATTCATGTTTATGAATGCTCTCTTAGTTCAGCCCGGTCTCGGTATTGGATCTTGTTTGGGCGAAGTTTCATCGCCTTAGTCCCTTTTAGCACTTAGAATTTTTAAGGCTCGAATTTTCTGCTAGGCTGATATTTTACCTGCTATAGAATCTCGATGAGCTATTTATATATTTTTTCGTTAGTGCTGTAATCTGACAGGTAATTGCAATTGAGATATGGAAACAGCTGTTTGTCTGTTCTTGGGGTGTTTGCTTGTTCATCTTTTGTGGGGTTAAGTGGTTTCGCGTTTGAATGAATCATGAATGTGGAAGAGAGACATGTTCTTAGTTCTTGGCTGGATAAAATGTCATTTGTGCAGTTTCTTTAATGTTATGTAGGAAACGGTAAGCCGTCATGGGTCGTGTCCGCACCAAGACTGTGAAGAAGTCCTCTCGCCAGGTTATCGAGAGGTACTACTCTCGCATGACCCTGGATTTCCACACGAACAAGAAGATCCTGGAGGAAGTTGCCATCATTCCATCGAAGAGGCTCCGGAACAAGATTGCCGGGTTCTCCACCCACTTGATGAAGCGCATTCAGAAGGGAGCCGTACGTGGGATCTCGTTGAAGCTGCAGGAGGAAGAGCGTGAGCGCCGCATGGACTTTGTGCCTGACGAGTCGGCCATCAAGACCAACGAGATCAAGGTCGACAAGGAGACTCTTGACATGCTTGCTTCTCTTGGCATGTCTGACATTCCTGGGCTCGTCGAGGTTGAGCCACAGCCTGCCCAGACTTTCGGCCGCGGTGGACCTGGAAGGAGGTACTGATTGAGGCCATCCAATGGCTGTGAGAATGGAGAGCTTTCTGTGGTCGTCTGATTTTTCTTTTCATAGTGAGTTAGCATTTGTTAAGGACATGTTGAATTGAACTAGTCATCTGGGTGTGTTGAAGATCCGACTTTAAGCATGATATTTTGACTTTCGAGCTGCAATACGATTTCCATTCGCCTTTGCCGGCCCATATGATGCTGTGCCTTTCTGCATGCCAAGATTTTGGTGTTCTGTTTTGTGGAATTGTGTAACCTTACCTTAAAGATTGCTAGAGCAAGAGCTTGTTTCCCCTTCCATACTCCTCCCCCTGCGACAATTTAGTTGCTATTCAGAGGATCTCTTTCGGATTCCTGGTTTCTTTTACCGGCCCTTACAACGAGGAAGGCAAATATCTACACTGCCATGTGAATCACTTTTGTGATCGGCCATGGCTAACTGAAGGAACGCAGAGAAGAAATCAAGAGGAATCTAAAAGGAACGTAAAAGGATGTGGATGATCCTTGAAAGAGGAAACATAACATTTGGATGGTTGAGGTGTATATTGAGTGTATTTCGTGGTTGCGCAGTGTTGATGCCGTGGGAGGAGTTAACTAGGGATCCTAGCGTGCTTAGTAATATGGGCTTGGCTTGAATCTTTACACGGATTGATCTAAAAGTCCTTTTGACGGTAATTGAATCGAAAGAGTTCAACTGAAGCGTAGCAAGGGGAGAGGATGAGGACTGGTGAACACGCTGCCTTGTGTGCAATCTACCTTGTAGGTAAAAGGAAGAAAGAACTTGCCTGGACTGTTTATAGTAAGATGTACAGTTTCGTGATTAAGGAAAATGCTTTTTCAAGAAATTTTCTTTCATAAAAATGTTATCTTCCTTTTCAGATTAAGTATGTTAGTCATAATGTTTTTTCGTCAACAAGTCTATTAAGCAAATCAAAGGCTAAAAGTGTAGAAAATCAATTTGCGGAGAATTCTTTCATTCAAATAAACGCTTTGAGTATTCATTTTCCGTAAAAGCCTCATTTGCTAGGGATTGATACAAATGTGGAAATTCCACTATTTATAATATCTATCTAAACTAGTAGTTAATATCTTAGCAGTCGTGATCCTCCTTTCTTTTTGCACACAAATTGCTACAAGTAAATAAAAATTTGGCGAGAAAGAAAAAATAGAAATTGGCTTATATATACGATTTTCATCGGCCCTTATTTCTAGGAACTAAGAAGATTACTACCGTCAAGAATTTCAAATTGATATATCTATGCTACATTTATAGCAAATTAATTTTATATCACAAAAACTCTCAAATTGATATATACATATAGTATTTACATCACAAAGAAATCCCTAACGAATAGTACGAAATTCTTTCTTACTTTTTTTTCCTTTTTGGTATTCTCAGGAGCTTAGTCAAAAATGAAGGCTGTTTAATTTTGGAGTATTGCCATTAAGCAAACAGGAGAACCAATCGTTCAATCACTTCCTGGCATCGAATGAAATTGTTAAAGGTGCAGGTGTAAACTCCATCACAATATGCAGGCAAAATTAGAACTTTCACGATCCAAATTACCATCCCAAGATTTGGACCGACGAATTTTCTGAAATTCCAAAGTTTCAGAGCAGCGTCCTGCTGCGTTCTCACGGATAAAAGGACAAAAATAATCAGCGCCATCAGCCGGTCGGGTCCAAATGCTGCAACACGGAAGAATAGTGGCTAATTAAGACAGTGATCGGAAAGCTATTTTGACACGCGAATTAAAATTTCATTCACCAAACAATCTTTCAAGACATAGTTTAGGCGAATAAGAAGTCCACAGAACAACAATGAACCCAGGAAAAGGGGACGACTTTTTTAGGGCCATTCCCTTCCTCCACGATCGTGACTTTAAAAGCATCGACACAGCATTACAAACTATATATTGCATGTGGCGAAAGCAACATGCTCCCTTGATTTCTATGTCATATCCAGAGCTAGAAATAGGTGCCTTCAGGAGGCTGGACGAGCTTCCTGTTGTGTGGGGCTGCCATTTCCTTCTTCAGCTGAGTCAGTATGTCCTCCATGGTGTACTCCCTCTGCCAATTTGCGAGCAACCCAAATTTCTTCGCCTCCACCTGCAGAGAGCAGTAGTCTTTAGGTTATCGTAAGTCGATGTCCAAATCTCGTCAAATCCTCATATTGAACGTGCAACATCTAGGTCAGTATGCAGAAAATAAGAATTTCAAGAATAACAGAAATGATGGAACATTCAGCAGGCTCTGGGAAAAATAAATTCAAAAGCCAATCCTTTTCTCGAACAGGAACAAGTGATGGCTATGTGAAGCCACGAACATGCTTCGCTAATAGACACAGATCTAGACAATGCAGCATGAAGGCATGATCACGCAATAAATAGAAGCCACAACATTCCGCAAACATAGGGGTATGGGATTAATTACCACTCCAGTTTCATGGTTAACACATGTCATGTTGATGCGTGAATGAAAACGAACGCTGGGTGGCTTTTCTGGGTAATCTTTGTCGCAGAACAGCTTCAACTGGTAAATACGACCTTCATGTACAGTCTGCAAAAAAGAGCAAAATCCGCAACAGTAAGCAATCTACACTAGACAGTGGTGAACATGAATAGAAACAAAAATAATAGTTTTGACTGATGATTTAAAAAAGAAGTCCAAAATATATAATATTACAGCCAACATGGAACAGTAATGCAGGTTACATCTTCACATTGTGTCAGGCAAAAATGACCTCATATTGGACAGATGACGATTTCAAATTTCTTCATAAAGTGAACTGGGATGGTGATCAGACTTAATAGTCTGTGATCCATATGATATATTTCATGCTACAAGCAACTACTGCCCTAGTTAAGCATGTAAAAATTGCCAGTTGCATCTTAACAAGAACACATTTTCAAGTCTTGAATATCCCATTAATCTAACAGCAAGAGCATATCCTAACCACAAGTGTCATTTATCCATAAGTTGCCAACGATAATGAAAAGTGCAACAGTAACAACACAGGACCTGGTGTAGCTTTAAAAGACCAACTAAAGTTTTCCAAGAATGTAATACCATAACCCTATCCACTACAATCTAGTTCATCCTTTCAATAGTCAAAGCATTTTCATCTAAGAAACCAAATCTGAATACACGATGCATGGAGAATTGCATCTCAGAATGTCAAAGTACAAGTACTCTTTTCACAAACTGTGAAAATAGGAAAATGTAACGGATTACTTATCACAGAAAACCGCACATTGTGAGGACCAATGATGGTGCCAGTCCAAGATCTCATGTAAATGTCATCTCCGTCATCCATCCCATAGCTAACAGTGCCATCTCCAATTCCTTTTTCTCCACGCTCAAGTTCCTCCAATAATCTGAAATTTCGAGGAACTAGAGTAGACTCAAAAAGTTAGATGTCGTAAAACTTTTGCAAAGTTAAACATGTAAAGAAGCACCAAGTCACCATAAAGACAATCGAGAGGTTCCCACTCCAAGCATAGAAGCTTCAATTGATGCAAAGATACATGCGTGCTAAAGGGAAAACGGTGATGAAGCAATCATTTCCACACAGCGAACAAATTAGTTATGCTTTCGTCATATTTTCCTAAAGATATTAACGGAAAAACTCGTTAATTACTTGGTTGGTTAAGCAAAAGTGATGGCATTTTTTTAACAAGTTTCAGTTTCAAGCATGTACTATGTAATGATATAGATACTCAAAGTTGCCAGACTTTAATGACGCACATGCTCCAACATTACACTACAACCGTTTACCAGACAACAATCCAAGCCAATGCTCTCAATGACTTAACCATGAAAGTTTTCCCAAGCCTATGAGAAAATAAATTATTACACAGTTGGACAAGCAAGACTTCCCACACTATGGGATCTGATGATCCATTACCTCGCTCAGTACAGGATCTAAGACTTTACAGTTTCAAATGCTCCCCTTAAAAGAATAATCTAAATAGCTAAAGAATGCTGCCATCAATTCCTACAAAGATATAGGCTGCTTTCTAAATGAGCAATAACAGTTCCTACGAAGAAAACACAACAAATGAAATTTATGTGTGACTGATAGTGGAATAATAACAGCAAACTAGACTAACGGACCTTCAGCTCAACTGCAATTGTAACAACCAACTGACTGAAGCTATTGAGGTCTCCTCACATTTTATGTATGATTTACATTTGTATCAAGTGACTACAGGAGTTCGAGAGGAAACTACTTTTGTACAGGTTCACCGACATGGAAAATGAAACAATGTCCATGAGGCATCAAAAACGGTTTTTCATAAGCCATCTGTATTGATCTATCCACCCTTCACTCCTTAGCAAACCAAACTCCTCAGCAAATCATCCCAGCCAAATGCATTTGCAAGTACTTCCGCAGCACATTTGCAAGACCTCCCACAAGACAGGATCTGATTATCCAGTACCTCACTCGTCATATCAGGATCTAAGACTTCACAGTTTCAAACACTCCCCATAAATTAATAGTCTAAATAATAAAAATGCTGCCACCATCTCCTACGAACATATAGGCTGCATTTCTAGATAAGCAATAACAGTTGCTACGAAGAAAGAACAAAGAATGAAATTTTTGAGTGACTGAAAGTGGAATAATACCAACAACATAGACAAACAGACCTTCAGCTCAATTAAAATTGTAACAACCAACTGACTGCAGCTATTGAGGTCTAGTCCCATCTAATATGTGATTTGCACTTGTATCAAGTGAGTGCAGGAGTTTAAGCAGAAAGTGGTTCTGTACAGGTACAACACAATAATAAAATGAAACGATGTGCACGAGGCATCAAAACAGTTTTTCTAGGCTATCTGTATCAATCTATCCACCATTTAATCTTTAGTAAACCAAACTCCCCAGCAAATTCATCTCAGCCAAATGCATTTGCAAGTATTTCCCAGTGAATATCATTTCAAAATCCCGTGCAAGCCATAAAAAACCATAGAATAATCCAAAACTCCAGCGTATGAACACAAATGCATTTTCAATGACACATCATTTACATACATCCAAAAGACTAACAAGGAAGAGCTAGCTAAGCATGACAGTCGAGGAAAAAAGGCATACATACAGAGATCGTAATCCAGCGACAGCCAAAAGCCTTACAAATGAAAAGAAAACATGCGGCAAGCATCCAAATTCGTCCTCAAACAAAGACTAATATACAAAAGTCCAGCCTATACCATCTAAAGCACAGAATATTGCAAGCGCTCCCCCTAAACGCAACATCGCACCAGAATAGACAGAATAAGGTCATCAATTCTTCACCGAAGGGACGAAACCAACATCGTCAAGCCAAATCGGAACTGCGAACCATCTATACACGCTAATACGGCACGCTCGTCAAGCCGCAGAATCTCCGGATCGATAGAGTGCAGAGCGAAGCACATCCAAGAAAGAACGGTACTAAGAGCCAAAATCAGGTCGAAAACGAGGTCGGGAAGGGTTTTGAGAACTCACCGACGACCCCCGATCCTCCCGAGCCGAGCGTCATGGATGAGTGAGCTGAGCGAATCGGAGTTTCCGCGGCGAGAGCTCCGGGAGATCTGATCAGAGGAGAGGTACAGAGAGAGAGAGAGAGGGATTGTTGCAGAGACGAGCGAGAGAGAGAGAGAGAGAGAGGGAGGGAGAGGGATAGAGTCAAGGGAGGAGAATCTAGGGAATGAAAAGCAAAGCGTAGACGACGATGGCTTTAAAAGCTGAGAAATGATGGAGGAGGAGGAATAATAAAAAGGACGGGCGAAAAATAAAAATAGTGGGGATTTCTCATTTTTCTGTAATGGCGATAGTGGAAGCCTGAAAAGGAAAATAACTGCTCCCATTATTCAAACGAAATTTTGCTTTGTGAAAGTATTTCCAAAGAAAAGCAATTTCAATTTGTTAAGTAACGCGACTTCTTCTTCTTTTGTCATAGAAAAATGACACATTTGATAAGACCGTTTCAAATATAATCTCAATCCTTGAAATTAGCTTAACCTTGGAGGAATTGAGGTTGACTATGAGAGATCCAATCTCTTTGTTTAGAAACTTGAGCCTGGTCATCAAGAGTTTGTGTATGGCTACTAGGGACTTGGGCTCGAGCATTGAAACTCCACCTCAAAGGACTAAGCTTGCGCATTGAGGTTTTAGGTTCGAGCATTGGGGTCTTAGGCCTAATCATTGCCTTGGGGACCCGAGCTCGATCTCAAGGGGCCGAGGCATGGGAACCCACAACCCAAGCGTCGGAGTTGGTACTCGAGTGTAGCCATAAGGGTCTCAAGCACATCATATATGGTCTTGATCTGATCTCATATTGAGGGACCTAGGTTTAATCTTGGAGAAGCTTGGTGGCAACATCGATGATCTGGGCTCGAGAGTTGATTATCTAAACTTGACAATCAAGGTCCGAGTCATGGACATTGGGAATTGTGCATAGTCGCCAAGGGCTCCGGTACAAGTGGTGCCCTGGCTCAATCACCAAGGTCCAATTTTATTTTGGCAAATAATTTTTCATTTTAAAAGAAAATAATCATTTTCTCAATTTTAAGCATTGCATTTTTCATTAATTATGAAAAGAATTTCCGATCGACTTTCTTCTTTAAGTGATCTAAATGTCAGAAGAAAATGCAGAAAATATTTCCCCACCTCAAAAATTTCGGCAACACAAACGAACAAGAGAAAAAGAAACGAACGGCAAATTGCACATCGAAAATTTGTTTGAACAACTCCTTTTTATAAAGGTTAGCAATAAGTACGAAAAATATCTCCATTTTGCTTATACTTTAATGGAGGAATCCTCCCAATTGACATGTTAAGAATCCTCCCAAGTGGGGATGGAAGTCCGAAATGCACGTTGCCCGAGCACGAGGAGCCGCCGGCAATCATTAAGGAAAAAAAGAAAGAAAAGAAAGTAAGACTTCATTCGTTTCACGAAAAATAACTTTCAGAAAAATATTTTCTGAATTTTTCGACATTCGTTTGACGAAAAATAAAGTAAAAAGAAAAACCTTAAAAAATGGAGAAAGGAGAAAATATTTTCCGCATTCTTCATTTACCTTTAAATATCGTGACCTCTAATAGCGTGCCTCGACCTCGCTCAAGGCCGGTGAGCCGGCGGCTTTTGATAAACGAATACTGGAAAATAATATCATTTTTCATAAATATAATTTCTTGAAAAATATTTTCTAAAAAAGTTATATTTTTCGTAAAACGAACGGAGCTTAGGAGTCGAGATTGAATTTATAAATAATCATTCCCTTTTGCAACAAAAATATAAATGAACTAAAATAAAATAAAATAAAATAAGGAAAAGGGAAATATGAACGCGCAATCGCTTTTTTGATCAAGCATTTATGTTTAACCCCCCGCTTGAAACTTTAAAGAAGGAGGCAAAAGGATGGGGAGGGGGGGCCCGCTCGGATTCCGAGAACAAAGTGCGGCTACGTGCCCCCTTGAATAATCGCGACATTATTCTCTTAACTTATTAATTTAACTCAATCGGCATGGTCCATTCATTAAAAGTTTATCACTATCAGCCAACATAATCGTAGTTTTCGTTAAGGCTCGATTCGTTTCACAAAAAATATAATATTTTTTAAGAGTATTTTTTTAAAAATTATTTTATTAAAAAATAATAATATTTTTCAACTTCGAGTGTTCGTTTGAAATTTATGAAAAATTATAAAAAATCAGATTTTTTTATTTTATTTTACATTGACTGGTTGTTGGCCACAAATCTCATCAGGTCTCAATGAGCTCATGACTTGTCACCATAAGTCACGAACTCGCTAATCCAAAGCAAGCCTTCGAGCTCACCTATAGAGGCTACGAGCTTACTGCCGGAGGCCACCGGCTCGCTGGCCTAGGTTGAAGAACGTTGCTAGAGGCCATGCTAGTTAAAAATAAACGAATAATTGAAAATATTTTATACTTTCTAAAAAAAGGAAACAAATTTCCCCATTTTGAAAGTATTTTTCATTAATGGAAAATATTTTCATTGACTATTTTATTTTCCTTGAAACGAACGACTGAAAATTTGAAAAATATTTTCTTGGAAGTTATTTTTCGTGAAACGATTGGATAAATTAAAGTTAGATTTGCAATGTTGGAATTCACATCATCCACAGATATACCTAGCTTAAAAGGAAAACACAACATGATTAGTTAATTTGGGAGAACAATGTATAATCATCTCGACTCAACGAACTCATGTGGCAGTCCACGTAAAATAAAGTGAGCGTGTCAAGTGACCATAAATTTCATGGAAGGACTACATAGGCAAATAATGAAAAGTTCAGGAGGTAGATTGAAAAAAAGAAGAAGTACAAAGATCACATTAGGCATTAACAAAAAGTCTAGGGGCCTATCCGTAATAATATGAAGTTCTATCCATACGGTTGAGAGGTGGTTCGAGCTGAACTCCATGCTAAGAGGACTGACAGACCATTTCTTGCCGTTTGTCACTTTCCCTCCACTCGATCCGGCGATGCGATAATGGACGCGCTCTCCCTCCCGACCCACACCGCCCACCCGCCCCGCCTCTCCTCCGCCGCTCCCGCCGCCGCGAGACGCCGCGCCTCCTCCGTCAACTTTTCTCTCCGGCCTTCCCATGAGCCCGACCCCGAGCCCGAGGACTCCGCCAACGGTCCCTCCACCTCAAAACCCCTCCGTCGACCCCGCGTCCTCAAGCAGTCCCCTCCCTCGTCTTCCCCAGCTAAGCCGCGGGTCAAAATCCCCAAAAACCCGCTGAAGAGCCTCGTCAATCCCTCCCATCTTCCCGATTCCACCACCGCCACTGCAACGACCACTTCTCTCTCCGACAAGCTCTGGCTCTCCAGCAAGCTCGCACCACCTCCTCCTCCACCTTCTCCGCCTCCGCGACCGCGACCGCCACCACCACCGCCACCTCCAGAACTCGGTGAAAATGACGTTCGAGAGGGGGGAAGGCAGGTCTCTGGGGATTCGGATTCGAACGACGCTCCAGCGGCTATTGATTACCGTCAATTAGGCAAGATTTTTGTTGGCAATTTGCCTAATTGGGTTAAGAAGAACGAGGTAGCCGAGTTTTTCCGCCAGTTCGGGCCAATTGAGAACGTGATCCTCATTAAGGGACACAATGAGACTGAGAGAAATGCCGGCTTTGGATTTGTTATCTATAGTGGTCCGACTGCGGCCAAGTCTGCGATGAAGGCAGTGGAGTTCGACGGAGTGGAGTTCCATGGTAGGGTTTTGACAGTGAAGCTAGATGATGGCAGGAGGATGAAGGTGAAATCAGAGGAGCGATTGCGGTATGTGGAGGGAAATGGTGGGGTGGAGTTTAGGACCAAGTGGCATGAAGAGAGGGAGGGGTCGAGGAATGCATTTAGGACGGTTTTAGAGACGGAGCCGGAGAACTGGCAAGCAGTCGTTAGTGCCTTTGAGCGGATAAAGAAGGTATAGGCTTGTGGACGTCTCAAACTGTTTGCATTGCTTGTTGAAATACTTTTAATATCCCTTGTCTTGTTTGGTGATGCACTGGATGATGTCAACGACTCCATGAAATATTTGGCAGAAAAGTGAAATTGGTGTAAAATATTTGTGAATTTAACTTGATAGAGGTAACATCCATCTCTCATAGAAGTTTAACTTGCAGGCATGGGTGATCTCGCATACTAAAAATTTAGAAATTGGAATAATTTGTATGTACCCCTTATCAGTTCTTAGTGGACATAAAAGAATTCTAGGTCCAATTTATGTAACTTGTTCGATAATTGTGATGCTCTCCAAGTTGTGTCATCTCTTTATGGTTAAAGATTTGCTCTTAGCAGAAGTTTTGACTGCTAAAGTATGCTTATTCAACCTTGGGTCACTGAGTTAGTTCTTATATTATTGCTCCAAATGGTTGCCCTTACTGGAGCAACTCCTCGGGGCCCTGTCTTCTTTCATTGTAATATTACCAGATTGAATCAGAAGCAGACTCTTGTAATTACTTCCCGATATGGTAACTGCCTTTTGGTGCTCCTCAACTTATTCTTGTCATTTATCTGAAGATCTGATTCTTACAATAAAATGACAAATTTAATGAGTGAGAGGTTCCGATTTTACTCCTCTTGTAATTACTCTTCTTGCTAGCCGTCCAGAAGAGAGTTTGGCCTGATGGTGAACTATTATGCAAGAAGAGGTGACATGCACCGAGCACGAGAAACATTTGAGAGCATGCGAGCAAGGGGAATAGAGCCTACCTCACATGTTTACACCAAGTAATAACTTCTGCTTGTGTCTCCAGCTCATTGAAATTCACGTGACTGCTCTACTTAGCTTGATGTTTTGTTGCATGTTCTATTAGGTAGACTTGCTAGTCTAGTCTGATGGTTCTCCTGGTGTTTATAATAAGTGAAAAGTTCAACTTGATATGCATGCATGACCCTTCCTGTGCATCTTTGTCAGGAGTAAAACTTTTTCAACGAGTTATTTTCTATGTTCAGAAAAGATCGACATCTATGCTCACCTGATATTGTACCAATGTCTTTGGCTATACTCAAAGAGATATGCATGTGTGCCACTGCTTTTTCCATAGTAGAGAGTTATATACGGGTATCCTTTTGTTAACTCACCAATATTTGAATGCTTTATGCAGTCTTATTCATGCTTATGCTGTTGGTAGAGATATGGAAGAAGCATTATCTTGTGTGAGAAAGATGAAGGAAGAAGGCATCGAGATGAGTTTGGTGACTTATAGCATACTTGTGGGAGGATTTGCAAAAATTGGCAATGCTGAGTAAGCAAACCATAGGCTTGATCAATTACTTGAGAATTTAAATTTATCATTGTAAAATCAGTCATTCTCTTTGGTGGTGAAATAACAAAAGGACCATAACTATTATTAGTTTCTGTTCAGAGATGATAAGTGAATCTATATTTTTCTTAGGAAAAGAATACTTTGTCTGCCTTTTGTAATCAACAGACATGCACAAGAAGTCATTTCTGTGCTTGTGCCACTAATTTCTTAAATCCATTCTAAAATATCCATACTTGCACTAATTTAATATCTCTATCCAACTTTCTTTTTATTGAAGAGGTAGATTGTGTTCCTATATCCTCACACTTCTTATTACTGTTTTGGAAGAGCTGCAGAATACTGGTTTAAGGAGGCTAGGGAGACTCATGCAACGATAAATGCAAGAGTTTACGGGAATATTATATATGCTCACTGGTGAGTATCCGTAATATCTATTGCAGGTAAAGAAGTTAAGCAATAAAGAAATTCAACCTTTTTTTCCTAGGAGAATGGAAAACAACCTTCTTAATGGCACTTCATATTTCATGCACACACTTGCCCTTAGGTTTATATCCCCTCGGATTTGCATATCTTCCTCTGTATGAAATTTGTCGTTCGTGTCCTGTTCCTCTTCTTTTTCGGGTAAATTAAATTAATTCTTTTTTGAGTGAAAAATCATTTAATTTTGCCTCACACTTTTGCTTCCAACATTTTCTTCCTGCATATAATTCAATATGTACTCAACCAGGTGTAATATTGTACTTATAAAATTTTCATTTCTTTTTGGTCCTTTTTCCATCAATTAGTCAAACATGCAACATGGATCGAGCTGAAGAATTGGTAAGAGAGATGGAAGAAGAGGGAATAGATGCTCCGATAGACATCTATCACACCATGATTGATGGTTACACAATGGTGGGCAATGAGAATAAATGCCTTGTTGTTTTTGAAAGACTCAAGGTATGTTTTTGGTGCTCTAATCTTTACTATTTTAGATTTTGTTGCCAATTGCAGAACGGGGAACTGTCTTCTCAACTCTGTGAAAAAAATTTCAGATCAATAGTACTATCATAGCAAAAATTTGCCTTTATATACAAGATGGACTTTTCTTTATGTCGTGGTCAAGTATCATAAGGGTTATTTGTCTAGCTCTGGGTAACTTTTTGATAAGTAGGAGCATCAGAAACATTGTTTTTCTGCAACAAGTAGTGTGGTATATGGATCATATGGATATTTCTGTATCCTTTTGTGTTCTCATGACTATTTGTAACTCAAAGAGTGAAAATTGAGGCATTTTCCGGATTCATTCTTCAAATTTCATTATATGTGTCATCTGAAGTCATTAGACATGGCAATTGAATCAGAAAGGTACCTGAACGTTTTTGCCTTTCGATAGGAATGTGGCTTCACACCTTCCATAGTTACTTATGGATGTCTGATCAATCTCTACACCAAGGTGATGCATTCTTTGCCTTTTCTTTCTATATGATTAATTGCTCTCTATATTGCGCACCTCTGAACTTGAAATATAAATGTTCTTTACTTAATTATGATATGTCTTTCCTCTTAATTGATTTACTTACTTCTAGTTGCATATTCTATCGGTCTTGAATGCAGTGCTGCCGTGTGCATGCTACTTTTGGATAAGATCATACTTTATATTGGTTAAGTGGATCCATAACTACTGAAGGCATGCATGTGTTCGAAAAATTGATAACAGGCCTTTTTTCATGAGCAGTACCCTACATATATGTTATTTTGTATGCTCTCTACAAGATAGGCATCTCTGTTCTAAACTGGTTAAACTCTGCAGTTCAGTGATTGTGTGTTTTTTTAACTGCTATATCTATGCATCTTCATTATCTCGAGACTTGGTTTCTTTTGTTAGTTCTGTTTCTTTCACCAGTCATGGGACTAATTATCTACCAAGCAGTAGTATGTGACCCACAGCAGCAAGTTCCTTGCATAGTTCTGCTAGCTTTCACTTCTTGGTGGTTAGTTTAAATTGCCTAGGTTCATAATAGAAAATGTGGCATTGCATGATGTATGACTGTACCTGCCACTATACTATATTTTAATATAATACGCCTAGTGCACTGCATGCAAATAATGTTTGCTTCATATTGGACGGAAATCTTTTATGCTTTGGTCCATGTGGGAGACACAAATGAAATTCTCCACGTTTGTCATCTCAGATTGGAAAGGTTTCTAAAGCATTGGAGATCAGCAAAATGATGGAAGGGGCAGGCATAGAGCACAACATGAAAACCTATTCAATGTTGATCAATGGATTCCTAAAACTAAAGGATTGGGCTAATGCATTTGCAGTTTTTGAGGATGTAATCAGAAGTGGTTTGAAGCCTGATGTAGTGCTGTACAATAATATTGTCAGAGCATTTTGTGGGATGGGAAACATTGATCGTGCAATCGGCACTGTTAAGCAAATGCAGAAGGAGAGGCATAGACCTACCTCACGTACATTTATGCCCATCATACATGGTTTTGCAAGAGCTGGGGAGATCAGGAGAGCTCTAGAGGTGTTTGATATGATGAGGCGGAGTGGATGCATTCCTACCGTGCACACTTACAATGCTCTGATTCTTGGTCTTGTGGAGAAGCGTCAGGTAATACATTCCATAATGGGGAAAAAGAAATGGCTAATAATCTGCCATGACCTTGCTGGTATTACTTGGATTGCTTTCGTTTTCATTTTTTCACCTTCTGAGGCAGAGGTTTGGCTCAATGGATAAGGATTGCCCTGCAAGGTCCAAGACCTGTTCTTGAACCTATGCTTGATTCATGGGCCTGACTGAATGTACCCATACGGGATTGCTCATGTTGACTGTTAATTGGCTTTTTTCTATTAAGTTAGATTCAGATCATTCTCGGCTGTTCATGGTTTTGGTTTTAGTTTTTGTGAAGATGCATATTTATCATGTTTGTTATTATAGCTTTTTACTTTATATGTTGACCACTTGACCCTGCTAATACCCTATTTGGTGCAGATGGAGAAGGCTGTTGAAATATTGAATGAAATGACCGTGGCAGGCATAAGTCCAAATGAATATACATACACAACCATCATGCATGGTTATGCATCACTAGGTGACACAGGAAAAGCTTTTGAATATTTTAGTATGATGAGAAACGGGGGCCTGGAACTTGATGTGTACACATATGAGGCATTATTGAAGGCATGTTGTAAGGCAGGAAGGATGCAAAGTGCGCTGGCAGTTACTAGGGAAATGAGTATGCAAAGGATTCCCAGAAACACATTTGTTTACAACATATTGATCGACGGGTATGAATGCTGCAATCTGTGCTAGAATAATGTGAGATTTTTTAAGACTACTATTAACTATTCTAAAAGTTTAAGCTTTTAAACGAAAGTTTAGTTTAATATTTAAATATGCTAACACTCCCTTACATGCTTAGTCTTTTTTCTTTTTTTTTTTTGTGGGAGGGGGCATAGTACTAAGTGTGGAAATGTCTTATTGACGAGGCTGATAGGGGTTTGGAAAGATTTGAACTAAAGACCTCTTGTTTTGATACCATGTGAAATTTTGATAGACCATTATCGCCAATTATTCTAGAATCTTAAGTTGTTAGATAAAGGCGTAGTTTCATATTTTAAACATTCTAACACATAACATTCATGAAGGCTCGATCAGATGTTGAATTTTCCACAAGAAAGACGGGGGTGGGTTGAAAAAAAAAGGGGGGGGGGGTCGTCATACAAGTCAATCTTCAAAAAAGAAGTGTGCCAAATGCCTTCTTTTTCTTTATTTCTCTTTTTTAAAGTCATTTTCAGATTGAATCTTTACTTTCGCTATTATTTTCATTTGTGAATGCAAATATGTGCCTTTATTGCCTGATTGAGAAGCTCTCTTTTGTCGTGTAGATGGGCTCGAAGAGGTGATGTCTGGGAGGCTGCTGACCTAATGCAACAAATGAAGAAGGAAAGAGTTAAACCTGATATCCACACTTACACATCCTTCGTCAATGCTTGTTGCAAGGCTGGAGACCTGGCGGTACCTTCTCTTTCTTGGGATTAAGATAACTTGTCTTTGTACTTATTTAACTATGTTCCCATGGTCATGTGGATAATCTTCCTGCATTTTTATTAGATATTCATTGTTGTATAGACCAATCAAAGAGAAACCCATCTTCTGTGATATCTCTTTATCATGTCACTTGGAAGTTGGGATCCATCCTTTTCCTAATTCATATTATTGCTACAGATGACCGTGTCCTTGGGTAAACCATGTGCTGCACATATGAGCCTGAAAAGCAATTGCCTGTCTTAAATATTGACAGTTTTCTGCTTCACACTGCTTTCCTTGATCTTTGTCTCATTGTCTGTCTTTCTTTTCCTCAGAAAGCATCAAAGACGATGGAAGAAATGGAAGCTTTAGGGGTGAAGCCAAATGTCAAAACCTACACGACCTTAATACATGGGTGGGCCCGTGCATCTCACCCGGAGAAGGCCTTGAAATGCTTTGAAGAGATGAAGGAGGTCGGTTTGAAGCCAGACAAAGCTGTGTATCACTGCTTGATGACATCGTTGTTAGCAAGGGCAACTATTGCGGAAGCTTACGTGTACTCTGGAGTTTTATCTATATGCAGAGAGATGATAGAGTGCGGGTTCACCGTTGACATGGGGACTGCTGTTCATTGGTCAAAGTGCCTTCGCAAGATTGAGAGGACCGGTGGGGAGCTCACAGAAGCCTTACAGAAGACTTTTCCTCCCGACTGGAATTCAATGCCTGCTCTTGATAATAACATGGATGGTGGTGGTGACAAGGAATCTGATGTCAGCGATGATGACTCATTTTATGCTGCTGCAACTGATGGTGACGACGACGACGACGACAGCGACGACCATCTCGGTCCGAGATTGTGGTAGTAATATGTTGTATCTCAGTATGCAAATCTTTATGGATCCCTCAAAGCTCTTCCGATTCAATTCAAAGAAGAGGTCCTATGTGCTTTCTCCTGATGATCGAATAGTTGCTGTAACCTTCTGTTATTGGCATAGGGACTATACGGGGACACCGACTCAGTTCGAGAGAGAGAGAGAGATGTTGTTCTGCCCCACTCGTGCTTCCTTCGAGTTCTTTTGTGATACGTACGTCGCAATTTGCTCGTAGACGAGACAAGTTAATAAGTGGATGGCCTAACAAATGAGAGATTCTTTCTACTTATTAAACAAATAAAACGATTCACTGTTTGCTTCTTCTGCGTGCTTAAATGGAGTTTTACCATGTGATAAAGCCTCTCGGCACCGTCTATTTTGTTTCTATCATTAACTCGGCATGGTGCTCGTACTGTCGTGAATGTCGATAATAGATTTTTGCAGGATAAGTGCACTGTGATTTTGGAAGTTTTTTCACGCCCTAAAACTTTTGAAATATACAATTATATCCTAAAATTTGCCACAAAATATAACTGAGTCGTAAAACTCTCAAAAAATATAATCAACTGATAAAACTCGTCAAATTGATCCAATGAAGTTTTTCATTTTATTGCACTTTTAAGAATTTGGCGACTTGATTGTATTTTAGTATAAGTTATAAGATTTAATTTTACTTTTTAAAAGTTTTAGAACTCAATCACTTTGGTCAACAGTTTTAAGATTGTATTGCATGTTTTTGAAAGATTTAAAATTCAATTGCATTTTATGACTAGTTTTAAGATCTCTAGTGCACGAGTGACTAACATGCCCAAAGCATCCGCAACTTCTTCGTGGCAACAGCAGAAGATAACAATGGGGTTCATGTGAAAGCACCAGCTTTTGAGTTTGGAAATCCGTTCCTCTTTTTCCTCTTATCTTGCCGTTGCGACGGCTATCGTAAGTGCACGTTCTTTGCGACACCGATGTCGTTTCTCTTCATTCATCCTTTCCGATGTACCGATTTTGTTAACTAGTGCCTTTGCAAAAGGCATTAGTTACGTGACTAATTAATTGCAGTTTTTAATGTACTAGCATTTCTAGCATGAAATTATCGTTTCGAAATCATTATCCGGCATGCTTAACAAGTGTACCGGAATACTCGCCAAGGAAACTTTAAGACACCCACACACACATCTATAGTTTTAGTCCTTTCTTCCTCCCATGGTTTTTATGCCCCTGAATTTTCATAGACAATTGCATAATTTTCCACAGAAAGCACAAAACCAAAAAGTTCCAACTACTATTCATGATAATCTACGATTCAGTGCTCGGATAATCACTTAATAATTTTCATCGGGCCTCCTATGCCGGGGTTGTCAATGATTTGGTATTTAACACAGGTCCGAACAATATCGAAATATAAAGCCAGGAAGGTCGCAAGATAATCTCCGGATTAATAATGTGTATGATCATTCAAGATAATCTTTCCCTTCGTCTCTTGTTTGAGATACAATAAGATGAGCACGAGAATAAGATTTACAGTGAACCCACCCCACCTTGTAACATCCCGCATGCCGCCACTGGATTTTCGAAACAGGCATGAAAAATCACGTTTCTAGGCTCACCCGCTGCCGGTCTATATATATTCTTCCACCAAGAAGAGAGACATTCTCAACTCTGTTTGCTAGTAAATGGCTCAAGAGTGTAGAGATGCGGGCACTGCTAATAACCTCGTTGTGTCTAACAACAATGAGGGTGATGAAGAGGATAAGCAAGAAGAAGAGAGGGCACAACCACAGCAACTTGAGATGGATTCTCATCTGAATTCTCAAACAAGCGATCCAATTTCAACCCCATTGGAGCAAGGTGACAACCCCCAGTCGCACTCGGGAAGTTTGCTATCTTCATGTGAGGTGTATTGTTGCTTCCATTCTTATCCTTTTTTACATGCAGCGATCGAGATGGTTTTCTTCCTCTTCCTTTTTTGGTTTTCTTGCAGGGAAATCGTCGAATTGTTCATATTCCTTCATTCTATTGGTATTTTTTGTTTTTTTGTTTTTGTAGGGTGGAGTGACACCAGTAATTAGAAGATGCATTGAAGAAACATGTCATGGAGAGTCAAGCAGGCAAAGAGCAGAGTTAAGTAATGGGCCCTTGATTCTAACACTGTCACCACCAGGCAGTGTTGTTCAAGAAGAACATATTCTCCATGCCCCATCAGTTCAATCAGAGGAGCCATCCCCAATCTCGTCTGAGCACTCATGCATGTCGCTGGATCTTAATCTGAATGGGGTTCTAGATAGCGATCGTGATCAACAGGAGGGACCATCATTGGATCAACAGGAAGGACCATCATTTGTCTTGATGGGTTGTACAAACTGTCACATATATGTCATGGTGTCTGAGATAAATCCGAGTTGCCCCAGTTGCAAGAGCTGCGAATTCTTGTTGGATGCTTTCCGAGGAAATCTGCCTTAGGAAATGACGAAGGGCTAAAGAGAGTTATTTCTTTCCAGGCATTGTCAGCCTTTCTTTTGTTATTTTTTTTTTTTGTCGAGCATCATCGTCTGACATGTTGATTGGAGCAATTAACATTGTGCATCATCAGTTGAAATCCTTCACATGTCAAGTCCAGAAAACTTTGTGACTCACATTCTGTTGGTAATATGCTTGTAAGAGTCGCATGTTTGAAATTTAGAAAAGCAGATGGATCTGCTTTTATTATATCCTTCTATTGGAGTCCTTCATCAGTAGATTTCATATTTCCAATCATCAGGCAAATGCATGATTTGGGTAGAAATCAGAGGAGACTCCCGCAATTGCTTTCGCAAATTTTCCTTCTTGGTCATTTGACTGCCTTGATAGCTTGGCCTGTTTCTCGTGGAAAAATGAAAATGAAATCATGTAGTGCAAGTAAGTCTGGAGAGCCATATTACGAACAAGCCTTTCGCATAATTTAGCTACACAACTGCCAATTTCATCTTAAAAAGTGTCTGACAACTGGTTATCTCACAGTAACTTTGTACAGGATTAAACAAGAATTACTTATCAAAAGATCAAGTCCGTCAATGATTTTGAATATCCATCCAACATGCACAACGGTACAGAGTTGTTTGATCACTGAGGGGCATAAATAAGTTAGACATAATTAAGAAAAAAAAAACAATAAGGACGTGTCTCATTGTGTCCGTTATAAATATAGAATTTCACTTTCGTCCCATTTCATTTAAGGGGGAAATGACTATTTTGATGTACTGCAATTTACTAAAGAACTACTGCATTTTTCCGAAAATGGAAAATAAATGATCTCCCAAGGCACCTTTTTTCACCAGTTTCCGTCAAGGTAAAAGTTTTTCAATCACAAGCATTACTGAAGACAAAGGTTATATTGAAGGGGAAAAGGGGAGAAAGGAAAATGGCCAGAGTATCGGCTGAGGCCCAGAGCCAACCTGCTGGTAACGGAAACGATCTGAAAACTTGATGATTGAGGAAAAGATTAAATAACTTTGATCATTTTGACATCCAATTCCTTCCAAAGCTTTGTTGGTTTAGAAATAAAGACACCAGTGCCTCGATAATTGCTGGTGGAAATGTTCATAAGTACTCTGTTCACATGTGATCCGGGAAAGTATGCCAGCCCTCTGAAGTTCTTCAATCCGCTTTCCTACATTGTTCAAAGCAAGCTTCAGCATGATTATCAGCGTGAACTTATTTAGAAAGACAGCGAACTCCACTGGTAGTGTCATAATTCATATCGAAATAGCCAAATATTATTCACATATTAGGAAATTCCTAGAAAGCAAACAGAAACAACCTTGAAATTGATAGCAATGTTGGGGAAAGAATTGGCAGCACATATCCTTGGACCACAGCATGCACGGGATGACTATGAGCATTATTCAAGGCATAATTTGACCTGTTCTCATGATGAGTATTTGTTGATTGAATCATGAAAAACATCAGATGGTAGCCAGAACTCTCCATCATCTAGGTTTGGAGAAAATTCAGACATTTTGGTAGGAATTTGGATTGGATTAGGACAATCCTGTGTACGTAAGCATACTATTGTTTATGTACTGGTTGAGGCAGTGACTGTCCTGGGTCCATTTATACATGTTTTTGGATCATTAATGGGTGGAGCTTGATTGCTTCACTTTCACTCATAAATCATGTAAGAGTAGCTCATGGTGAGTTTATGAGTGTTACTCGTATCTTTCTGCCCTTTCACTTGCATCTTAAGAGGGCATGACGCAAGATGACAAACTTGGCAAAGGGCGGTTCGAGTTACGGCACATCTGGTGTACTGTAAAGCAAGTGCGTAAGCCTTGGATAAGTCATTACCTTCCTTTCTTTTCCTCAATGCTAATACAGTACACCTAAGTGCACCTCAGCCTCACTTGAAAACGACAAGTTATGCCTAATAAATGAGAATAAGCAAACCTAAAATGAATTGTTTGTTTAATGTTTTTCCTAATATAAATTCTCCACTATTAGCTTTAGCGACGGTTAGAAAACATGTGGTGTTTTGGCATCCGTGTCCTGACACGTAATCTTTCAATTGCGACATGGATGTAATCAGAACTTTGAACAAATGATACGATATCCGATCGTTTTCACACCCAGTTTTTACCGTTGGTAGTCGCAATTTTAAACTAGCATGGCGTATTTTAAAGCCATGCTGTCATTAGTGAGTCACGACCAAAGCAAATGATGTTGTGCTGGTAGTAAACCCTGGCAAGGCTGCCCGCATATCTTAATCCTAGAATTCACTACATTATATGGTTTAGGAGAACAAAGGAATTTCTTTGTACAGACGAACGGATGCCAGAATCTAAATTACATACGTGTTCATGAGTTTCCAGAGACCAAGCCTTTCAAACAAATGACAGCTAAGCCATGATTACTGAACTCAGTGAAAGGAAACCGCCACCAGATGCTAACTTTTGACCTCTCCTTTCTGGCCTTTCGTTGGCAACTTTACTAAATCAGAGGATATGGTCCAGACGAAAAATATAAACACTGGTTAGCCTTCACCAATTATATGCGATCCCAGCACATATATGTAGTCAGATCATGTTATAATGCAAAATTTCTTCATGCAACAGTATACATCCATAAGATTAATGGAAGGGAAGAATTGGCTTCCCGTAAGTTGGCTCCTCAAGTCATTCAACTCGATTAGCAGACTCACAATGCTACAAGTTTTACAACACAAGTATCCAACAATATAACCAATACCTCTTTGCAGGTGTGAAATGTTAGCACACTCAGGTTGTTTTCTCCAGTATATGTTCCAAGTGATCAGCTACAATCTCTGTCATGATTTCTGGAGCAATTCTATGCCTAGTCTTTCCTGGATTGACATCCTTTCGCCTTACCATCTGCACGATTACTCACCACATGCCTCAGTAATCTAAGCTTATTCACTGAAGGTGCCCATAGATGCCCTTTGAATGCCCCTTCCAGCACTTAGCTCATTCACTCAACAGGCAAAGGGTAGCTGTTCTCGTCTGTCAAGCTAGCCATGATTACTGAACTCAGTGAAAGGAAAACTCCTTTGGATGCTAACTTTTGGCCTCTCTTTTCTGACCTTTCATTCTAAACATTACTAAAGCAGAGGATATACAGTCCAGACCCATACTATAAGCACCGGTTAGCCTTCACCAATTATACATAACCTCAGCACATGTCTGTCGTTTGATCATTTTTATGATGCAAAATTTCTTCATGCAACAGTTTACATCTGTAAGATTTACAGAAGGGAATAATTGGCTTCCCATAAGTTGCCAACTCAAGTCATTAAACTTAATAAGCAGATTCACGATGGTACCCATTTTACAACTTGAACATCCAAGAATATAGACATATCTTTGCAGGTGCGAAATGCTAGCGCACTCAAGTTTTTTTCTCCAGTATATGTTCCAAGTGATCAGCTACAATCCCCGCCACAATTTCAGGAGTAAACCTATGCCTCATGTCGTCCCTGGCTTGTCTTCCTTTTGCCTTACCATCTGCAGGATTACTCACCACGTGCCTCATTAGCATCCTAAGCTTATTCACCGAAGGTTCGGCCCATAGATGCCCCTTGAATGGCCCTTCCAGCACTTCGCTCATTCGTTCAACGAACAAAGGGTAGCTATTCTCGTCTGTCAAGTATTCAGTGGGCCCTGACCAGTTTGTTGCAATCACAGGCAATGACATTGCCATGGCCTCCACGAGAGGCCTCCCCCATCCTTCCCCTCTCGATGGAAGCACAAATGCATCAGCCGCTTTATACATTCTTGGTAAATCCACTTGAGCAATGTGCGTGTCAATCACATATATTGGAGGCCAACCCTTGTTTGGTTCTTCTATTTTAGAGGTTTTTATATATTCAATAATCCTGTTGCCAAAGTTTCTGTCTGTGTGATACGGGTTTGTCAGTAAGTACAGAGAAACCCCATCAATTCTAGCAAACTCATTCAAATATGCCTTCAACAACACATCCCAGCCTTTCCTATACTCCCACTTAAAGATACTCAGGAACACAAACTCCTTTTTTTCCAAACCAAGAAGACCCTTTTGTTCTTCACCTAAGACTAAGTTTCCAATAGAACCAAGATCAAGTGGCTCATACCTCGCCTGATCGAAAAACTCCACATCTATGGGCTGCACAACCTTAACTACCTTGGATGGATCAACCCCACTATCAACAAAAGTACTCATGTGAAAATCGGTAGGAACCCACACCTGATCCATCCTATTACATCTCTTGGCATGCTCAGGGTTGACTCTATCAGACTCAAACATGGTCCTCCCAATCACAGACAAGTACTCTCCATAACCAGATGGTGGACAAGGCATGGTCTGAAACAATGGTGGGTACCAAGCACCAGGCTCACTGTGACATACCACAATGGTGTTGCTCACTGCACATTCTGTCTGGTGAAGCTCGATGGCCAATCTCTGCATCTTCTCTGGCAAGCCCTCCCAGAACTCAAGGGATTGAAGATCACCATGTTGCTCAATGGCCAATCTGAATTTTGGGCTTTTCTTGTGCTCCTGGAGGGGCAAAATGTAGGACCAGGCCTCTGAGCTGTACCCACCACCGGAGAGGAAAGGAGCCATCCATAGGACACAGTATGGAGGTGCTGGGTCCGAGTCCGGGATCGGTTCTTGGTTGGGTATTCGGGTCTGGAGGAGAAAGTTGAAAACTTCATGGACGATTGATCTTGGGTTTCGTGAGAGGAGCGCTTTAAGGTGTTGGGTTTTGGAGAAGTTTGAGCCAGGGAGAGTGATTAAGATGGCTAGCAAGACGATTAGGATTGCGGAGTAGAACAAAAATGTTTTAGATTTTGAGGCAGCTCGATTGGGATGTGTTTGGGAATCCATCAGCTAATGACGAATGAGAGAGAGAGAGAGAGAGAGAGAGAGAGAGAGATTACCTGCTTGCAGCTTGAGCTCCTGGCGGAGGAGATGGATCGAGAATTGAGAATCAAGAAAGCCGCCACAAGCCTCCCTCTTTTTTCCTTTACTAGAGCCCTTGAATCCCATCAACTTCATCGAAATGGGAAAAACGGAAAACAGGTCCTTGTCAAAACGCTGAACTTCTTCAAAATTTTCCCAGTTAGGGAATTTGAGAATCTTTTCCGGCTTTCATTTGGATAAAAAGAAAACAAATACAATTTTTTTTCTCTACTCCTTGCAGAACAAGGTCGCAGCACTGTTCTTTGAGGTAAAGGGTGACGTTCTTCTCCCCCGCAAAGGAAGATCTACCAATTTTCGCACGACGGCCGTATTACAAATTCTAGAAACCACGTAACAAGTCAATCTATAACCTTGCACCTCATGAGTCATGACTTGGTGGATTTTTTTTTTCATTTTTCTTCACTTATTATGAAAAGGAAAAGAGAGGGGAAAAAGAAAAGAAAAGAAAGAAAATGCGGCATTTTCTTCTTTTCCCAAGATGAAGCCGATCAATTCGTTGACCATCCGAGGAGCAAAACCCAATATGGGCAGAAAACGTCACTGCCGACGAAGCTCCAATTCACAATCTAGAAGAAAGGAGGGACACCCGCCAAATGGAATCCCCACAAAAATGCATATTTTAGTTGGTGGGTCCTCTCGAATTGAAACCTTGGGCTAATCCGACCACGTCGAAACATGTCCCAGGAAAGAGCAAAGGAAAGCACGCATTCTTTTCAATGCCAAATTGCTTTCCTGGATAGTCCTCTCCGTTTGTATTAATATTTAGTGGAGATTCCCTCCGAGTAGAGTTGCCTATATAAATTGGTCAACCTTGTGTTCTGGCATTATGCTCATTAATCGAGATTTTAAAATTGTCGGATTCACAGAGAGAGAGAGAGAGAGAACTGTGAAGCGAGTTGAATCCGCATTCGAAAGAGATGGCGGTGAAAGAAGGAGCTAAAGCAGATAAGAAGAAGGTGGTTGTGATTGGTGGCGGCGTCGGTGGCTCTCTCGTCGCTAAAGCCCTGCAGTTCATTGCTGAAGTTGTTCTTATCGACCCGTAAGCCGCAAATTTTCACCTGCTTTTCTTTTTTCAAAGAGTTCTGATTTATCTGTTTATAATTCCTGGACTGAGAAGCTAACATGATGAAGACGGCAGAATGGCATTTTTCATCTTATTTTCTTGGAGAATCCCATCTTGAGGACAGAAAGCTGAGTACCGAGCAGTTTACTTTGTGAACATGAAAGTTATGTTATTTGTTGAGGATGAGAATGGCGGTGGCGTCGCTTGATCTCATTTCCGAAGACCCTTTGTACCGTGCAGCATGAAAAGTGTTTCCTTTCCATGTATGGAGAGCTCAAGTGATTATCGTTAGATGCCGAAGGCAGAATGTAAACAAGGCGTGATCTTCATCGTAGACTACTATATCAGATGATGCTTGTTGATATTGTGCATAGTGTGCTGCTGTTCAGGCCGTTTTAGCACTTCGAATTGACAATCGGCACTTCTTGAATTTTGACATGTCAACAGGAAAGAGTACTTTGAGATCCCTTGGGCCACCTTGAGGGCGATGGTCGAGCCCTCTGTTGCTGAAAAATCCGTGATCTATCACAGAGATTATTTCGCCCACGGACAGATTGTCACGTCTGCAGCAGTGGACATCACGGAAAGTGGAGTCTTGATTGCAGATGGCAATCTTTATCCGTATGATTATCTTGTTATCGCCACCGGACACAATGATTCAGTCCCGAGAGATAGAGGCGAGAGGCTTGTCCACTACAAGGCTGGTGAGTAAAATGCTGATGAGACAACGCGGAAATCTTACTAGGAGATTTTGGTATTACAAAAATTAAGGATGATTTGGACATGTTTCGATGATAAAGTCTGTCTCTGTGGCTTGTCATTTGCAGAATATGACAAGATTAAATCTGCAAATTCAATCCTTCTTGTCGGAGGAGGTCCCACGGGTGTTGAACTTGCTGGTGAAATCGCGGTTGACTTTCCAGAAAAGAAGGTGACCCTGGTGCACAGGGGTTCCAGATTGCTGGAATTCATAAGCCCGAAGGCTTCCAGGAAGACATTGAATTGGTTGGTTTCGAAGAAAGTCCAAGTGATCTTGGGCCAATCAGTCGATCTGGATTCTATATCAGATGGCATTTATCGCACGTCTGGGGGCGAAACTATCCAAGCTGATTGTCACTTTGTTTGTGTTGGGAAGCCGATCGGCTCGTCCTGGCTTAAACAAACATTTCTGAAAGACAGCTTGGACAGCCACGGGAGATTGATGGTCGACAAGCACTTGAGAGTCAAGGGCCACAAGAATGCTTTCGCCATTGGCGATATCACTGATATTGAAGTAAGTACAATTCGATGCCTACCGTATATGTCAACTCGATTCTCTCGAGCATTCTTGGTTAATCCTTCTCTCTGTGCCTTATCTGTTGTTATCATACAGGGAATCGATCATGAAAGTTCAGGTCCTAATGAATAATGATGCTATCTGTTACAAATTATGCAGGAACTCAAACAAGGCTATGCGGCCCAAGCGCATGCTGCGATTGCCGTTAAAAACCTGAAGCTGTTGATGAGCGGAGGACAGGCAAGCAAAATGTCTGCTTACAAGCCCGGACCGGCGCTCGCCATTGTATCACTCGGAAGAAAAGAGGCGGTCGCACAATTCCCGTTTATGACGGCAATTGGATGCTTTCCTGGAAAGATCAAATCCGGCGATCTTTTCGTGGGGAGGACGAGGAAACAGCTCGGGCTAAAACCGTCGTCTTCAAAACCAGAGTCGCCGTCGACCGGGAAATGAGAGACCGTGAAGGGCCAGAGGTGTTGCTGGGCATGTTCCATGGTGTTGTATGAATGTATTGAAACATGGGTGGAGTTGTGTGAAATTTGCAGTGAGTGTGTGTATTGTCGTCTAGGGTTCTAAGTTTGTTTACTTCTGTAAAATGCATGTAATTACGTGGAATTCATAACATTTTCATGATTATTGAATGGAGGGATTATTCTAAATCAATTGTTGATCAATAAAGTTAGAAATTTTATGTAACAGTGTTGCCACTCATCTTCAACGTACTCGAGAAAGTGTAATTATACATGCCACGAGCCTCTATCAATTCCATGTGAATAGCAGTTTTTTAATGATAACACATCATCAGTAGTTAACAATTTTCTCTAACCATCCTAAGAAGTCAAGAGTCAAGCAAGAGACGAGAGCAGCCACTTATTTTGACATACGAGTCCGACGACATCATATACGCTCCCGATGAACAGGCCGATGGAGAAGGAATTCAGTTAGACTTAGACAGTCCAATAAAAGCATGCCAAGCCCATAAAAAAAATGGGCACAAATTTCGACTGTATTTGATTCGATTTTGAAAATATACTTTGAGAAAAAACTTATTTTCAATTTTCAACATTTTCAATGTCAATTTTTCATGTTTAATCTTTTTGAAAAGCCAAACGCCTCAAAATCACTTGAGAAGACTGAACCAAACGCATTTTTTTTATTTAATGAAGTATAATTTCTGGATATTTTAGACATGTGTTGCGATGAATCGAAATTATTTTTTGTCGTTGAATACGATCACTTCAAATTCACAAAATTCATGTTGTAATAATTAATTAACGGTCGGATTTTCAATGATAAATACGAACAGAAGCGTCGTTTTCTTGGCCGCCGCATAGGATTCGATCGATTTTTCCATAATTGTCAATGATTTTGGGTGGGCAAGCAGGATTGAGATGTCATCATGATTATAAATAATCGATTAAGTCATGGCTGTCTTAATAACAGCTTCACTTGTGGAAATTTAATGGGCGAGATCCTGCAGTGGCTCTCACTTTCCTCTCCCATGGCGGCGCTCGTGGGACGCTCCTCCAATGTGGAATCCTCCCACCTTCGCTCCGCTCCGCTCGTGAGTGCAGCTTCCCAGTCCTCGCATTCCTGACGCTTTCTTCCGATCGTGCTCCGTCCCGCGCGGAAGACGTTGGGTTTTTGCTTCATTCTCTGCGGAACGCGGCGGAGGTGTGCCCTCCGGTGTTTCGCTTCCGGGGAGGAAAGAGGAGATGGAGAGAGTTTTTGGCGTCAAGAAGGGGAAGGAAGCTGCTTCCTCCGTTCAGGACGCCTCCGATCGGGTCTCTCTCTCTCTTTCTCTCTCACGCGCACGCAGACTGACTGGCACAGGAATGCTCGCACTCACTTGCACTGGTCTTATTTGAGTGCTGCAGCGAATTGGAACTCCTTGTTCGCTTTTCCGTTAGGGTTTTGCGTTCTCGATTTCCTTTCTGGCTATTCCTCGATTTGAATGTTAAAACGGCTGCTGTTCATATCACTGCGATGGTGTTCTCGGGGACCTTCGTCACTCTACGTCAATCTTTACTGTCCATTGTATATGTTCAGACAGGAGTGACATGGTTATGTTCGCGCTCAGCTGAAGCATTTTCTTGGACATGCTTTTTTAATAATCAGATGGCTGTCGGTAGTTACATACCGTTTCGTAGTATTAAGTGTGCGAATTTGGTGATTACTTTATAGCATTATAATGTCAGAAAAGCCTTTAGCTATATCCTGATAGGATCGAACTTTTGCTTATATGGGGGCAGCACCCTTGTTCTTCCTATTCCCTCGGCGCTATGAATTGTATCTGGCAGTTAATGTCCTTGAATGCCTGACGCATGACCTGATTTCTGTCATCCAGATCACTAGAAGAGGCGACACAATAGATGAGAAAATCAAGAAGCTTGACATGGAGCTGAGTAAATATAAAGAACAAATCAAGAGAATGCGGCCAGGGTCAGCGCAAGAAGCTAAAAAAGCTCGAGCAATGAGGATTCTCAAACAAAAACGAACGTATGACTTTTTCAAGAGTCATCTGACTTGAGTTTCTGATTGTTTTCTGGATAACTCACTGCTTCACTTCATTTCACCCGAGGTCTGGTATCTTCTCCTTATGTGAGATAAATGTGGAACACCTTAAGTATTATCAGGTCTGTGGTTCATGATAATCGAGGATGTTTAAGATGCGGTAGTCCTGATGCTTGGGAGAACTTCCTCTTATGCTTGTGAAGAATGTGTTGGTGACTTTTGAGAACTGACACTTCCATTGGGCCTGAATTTAAGATGATGCAACTTTTTATTCTATATATGTTTGTAGTGAATGAATATATTAACTTACTTCCAGGTGACTTAAATTGAAACCAGCAAATTTTTTGCTTTGCTTTGGTTATATTTGAAAGATTTAGGGTGGAATTTTTATCACAATTCTTCTCTTTCCATTGAACTTGAATGGAAACTTCAGCCAAAAAGAATGGAAGAGAACTCGAGTTGAAACTTCTACATGCTTTTTAGTTATTTGTGCATCGCATTCATACACAACCATTTTCTTTACCTGCTTAGGTTTAGGCTGATTTGTGGTCCACACTCCCACTGTTATTGATCCATCTTGTGTTAACATGTCACTCTGAAGAGCTTGGGTGATTACTAGATTTTGTCACCTGAAGCTACCACAGTCTTATCATGTGAACTTGGTCAAAAGTAATTTGTCTTTTGTCTATAAAGTAGAGCCTTGCTTATGATAATATGGAGTTGGTAATAATTGCTTGTTGTCTATGGACTTGGTCCTCAAGAAAAGATACTTACTCCCTACTAGCAACTTGTAAAGACTGGGCATCATACTGTGCGCATGGATTGATTCAGCTATTTTGCTGGAACATATTTATTATATTAGACCAGAATAAGTTTTATGTCTGGGTTTTGATTAATTTGATACTTTAGACGAGGTATATAAAATAATTTCGACAAATTGGAGCAACTTCGCATTTTGTAAGTCCCAAATTGCTGTTATGTGTTTTCTTAGTTGAGAAAAAGAGCATTGTATGACTTAACTACAGTTTTCCATATAGGTTCTCTTACCATGAAAGTCTTTAAACAGGTATGAAGGACAACGTGACATGCTATGCACTGAGAGTTTCAAGCTTGATCAAGTTGCTTTTGCTGCGGAGGGTATGAAAGACAAAGATTCTCAACAGACTGTATGTGCTACAATTCCCACTATTTTAAAATTGGCAATCTACCACCTACCTCACGTAAATGGAAATATGAGGATAATGCATCTGGAGTGCTGATGTATAATAATCTCCTTAGTTGTTTTTGTTCCACTTGAAATTTTAATCGGAAATTTGTCTTTTAAATTTGTTTGAATTTCTTTTGAAGGAAAGGTTGTCCATACACGAATTTGTATCTAGCCTAAAAGAATCCTATCTCCTGACTAACATTCTAATTATCAGTGTAGATAATGCTCTAGAATGGTTAATCTGGAAAAAAGTAATTGGAATAGACGTCCTGTCCCTCAAAACTTCAAAAATTTCTTAAAATATTTCCCATGTAAGTCGTTCTAAAAGTATAATGATCAAGGTGTCCTATTTGAGGATTTGATCAGGAAGTTTTGAGATTACTTCCAAAGCAAGCATGGGATTTCAATAACTTGATATGGTGTCTCCAAGAAGAGTAATTTTATGAGTGCTAATTTTCTGATTGGCAAGGTTAGGCTGTAGCTATTTGTTAGGCTGTTCCAAGACTTCCTGTCCCTCAAAATTTCAAATTTTTTTTAAAAATTATCTCTGATTTAAAAAAATCCAAACGTATAATAATTAACGTATCCTGTTTGCTGATCTGATCAGAAAAAAATTTGAGATTACTTTTAAAGCAAGCATGGGATTTCAATAAATTGATATAGTGTCTCCAAGATGAGTAACTTTACTAGTGCTAACTTTCTGATTGGCAAGGTTAGGCTGTGGCTTTGTGTTTGGCTGTTCTTATGTACTGGAGGCTTGTCCAAGTAACAAGAAATATGTATGCTTTGTCAGTTCTGCTGATGTGGGATAATGATCCTTATAATTTGAATAGCTGAGGTTTTGCTTGTTGGAAGTGTCCTTTTGGGTGCTTGACCTGATAGTTACGAGTCCATCATTCAGCAAAATTATGTCATTCATTAAATTATGGTCTCATTTTCGGCTTGTCAATAGTGTACCTAATTAATGTGAATCATGTCGGTTAGGTAAACCTGAGTTTTATTAACATCCATTGTGAGATTCAATTCTTGCTGAATCACATCTGGTTTTTTTACTACAGTTCTAAAGTTACTGTTCATATTTGTTTTGGTAGCGCCGCATCACGCATAATTCAAGACAGTGTAATCGAGGCTTTATGTCTACCTTGTTTGGAACATGCTGCCTACCTCATGAGAGGTAAGGGATGAGCCATTTGCCATTAGTAAGGGATTTCTAAGTGACATACATGGATAATCTTTGCTGCCCTATTACTTAGATTTTGCTATTCTTCAAGTCATTATTGCCAGGTTCCTTTCAATTTTGTTCTTCAGGCCTTATATAATTTGTAGTAGAATAATGCTATGTGGTAAGACTTTACTAAGAAATTCTTACTAAATGACATGGTGGCCTGTGTAGCATGTGCCATGTCATCAAATAAGTGTAAATTATCATTCAAATAAAGTTAGTCAAAAAGGGAAAAGCATTAATGGGGCAAGAAAAATTAAAGGAAATTCAGTTTCCCATTTCACCATAATTTGTTTTCAGAATTACTCAAAGGTCCTTTCAAGCATTATTACAAGCCATCATGAAAGTCTACCTAACAATCCTTGAAGTTCTTAAAATGCTTTCTAACTTGGTATATAGAAATGTCGTCATAATTATGCTTTTTTTAACATTGGTGTTATTGTTTCACCAATAGTTGTTCAATTGTTATTAATTGCATTGTTACCCATAGTTAATAAAACCTGCAAAAATGGAAATATGTAAAAAAAAAATCATTTCACAAGGAAACTTCCAGAGACATTTCAAATTATTTTACTAGAAGTAATGTAGGATTTCCTGTCTGTGCAAAGAAAGACATGAAAGGAAAGGATTTATTTCATTGGACGTTTGTATGAATTGAAACTTCCCTTTTAATTAATTTATTGTCATGATAATAAGAGTCCCTTGTGCCCAAAAAACTGAATCTTTCTTTTAATCAATGAAACTAAAAGTATGATTTGATATGTAGGAACAATGCTTCACTGATTTAGCCAAGAAAACTGAATATTTTTTAGTTAACAATACCAAAAGTTTGATTTAAGTAGGATCTATACATTATTTACGTATAACTCAAACAAATTCAAATTGAGTATGATCAGATCCCTTTAATTTGGAAGCTTATTAGATTGCTGGACACCATCTATTGGGTGCATTGACAAACATATGAAAGTGGTCCCCATTAATTATTTAGTGGTTTTATGTTGATTGTCTTCAGATATCTTTGATGGTTCATCTATAGCCTTTATAGCTGTTTAAGGAATCAATTTTCTTTACTTATTGAACTTGAATTTAAAAGATGTGAAGAGCTTTGAAGATTGTAGCACACTTCAGTGGCAAATAATGCTTGAGAGGAGATCTGTTGTAACTTTGAAAGAAAGGATAATGGAATAAGAAATTAAATTGCTTTGATTGTTTTCGCCCCTATTACATTTTTTTTTCTCCTTTTCCACAACACACTCTTTATTTTGATTGCCAATTGCGCACCTTTAAGGATGCATGCTGTATTGGCTATCGTCTCATTTAGTAGGTAATTTCTATAGAGATATAGCACATGTAGCTTTACTTGTATTATCTATTTGCTTCACTTGATACTGAATCTGGATCAGTCTTCTGTTTCCAGCTGACGTCTCTGAAGTATGCCAGTAACGATTTGAAAGGCGTGGTGAAAAATCATGAATATCCATGGCGTTGATGTCTGTGATTTCTCCTTTACTCTTTAATTTCAGTCTTGATGCTGACGACTTTTGGATCAGCTGTTTCTTCAGCCGGTTTATAGAGCTTGTATTTGCAAGATGAGATGGCAGAGCTAATGGACGTAACTGATGATCAGTGAGATACAAGAAACCTTTGGTGGGAGCTACAATGTACCTGATGGCTTTAATGAAGAAGAGCTTATAGTTGGTGAGCTTCATTTTAATTTCATCATATATGCACATGCCTCATGTGACAGAAGGCGTACTCTTAATTTTGGCAATTGCTAAACTCACACTGTTTGTGACTGATTTAAAAGTCATCTGAAAAGTAGCCTTTATAATTCATTTGGAAGTTGATCTTTTGATGGGGGGATTTTGGGAGGAGCTGACACATTTAAATCAAGTCAAATAAAATAAGTGGCACGAATTGAGAGAAAACTTGTATTGTAAGTATTGTTGTGTGAGGAAGATGTATTGGAAGCTGCTGGTTCAGAAATAAGGTAGAAGGATATGTGAATCTAACTTCAAAGCCCTTTTCTTATAGCTGCTTTTTTGGCCTCCTACACAAGCAAATGTAATCCTCAGAAACAGAACATGATATTAGCTGAGGCACCATCCTTTCTGACTTTTGTTTATAGAACTAAATGCTATGGAAGCAGACGTGGTATGCAAACACAAGCCAGAGGGCCTGCGTATCTCCAATTGGATGAGGGGCCAGATTTGGATGCAGAACTTGACTTCCTTCAACGCCTGCATTTAGCAGGACCTGCTGCTGAACCTGCTGGCGGATCCAATGCCCAGGTGAAAAAGATGCGCTTTTGCTTGCTACTGGCAGCAACCACTAGACACGCTGTAAAAGTATTCTAATACTTGTTGCACGCATTTGTTTGAGAAAAAAATGTAATCATAATTTATCCATATCACGCCCTCAATCTATATCCTGTGTTTACTACCGCTCTTAGCTTTTTTTGTCATGCTTCAGCGGTAAATATTCTGCAGACAAGCAAGCTGCTTCTATGGGATGGTTACATTATTGAATTATATGTTTTTTTTTTAATGTTTCTTATCTCGTTTGTATTGGCTCCTTGTCATTACATCTCAAGCCGAGTCGTTTGCAAAAAAAATTAGAGCAACAAATCTCATAGTACTTCTCTTCCGTAATCAGGCAGAGGATGAACTTGCTCTCCCGGCTGTCGCTCATGCAAATGGAATTACCTGCCTTCTTTCTTGATCATGCGTCGGCGCTGAGGAAGTAGACGGAGGCGCCTGCTGTAGAAGCAGAGACGCAGAGTCTATTTGATTTTATATATGGTCATGCAGCTTTGTTTTACTCCTTTCCGCAGTGATAACGTTGCTTCAACAAACTAATGACGGCAAGGAGTCGATAAATGACTCTGCTTGCGGAGTTCTTGAGTTTGTGAAGGGGCATGGAAGATGATTGCATTGTGGAATTGCCAAATTTGGTCTGCACTGTACTTTCGAATCAGCGGTTATTCTGGTTGGAATAAGTCTACTTTCTTCAATATTTCGATGTTCTTTTTTGAGAGATCCTGAAGATTATTGGTAGGAATATATATATGGCGGGCAATGCTAGCTTGCCGTTATTTTTTTTGAAATATTTATTTTCCGTAAAATGAATTAAATCATGATTTATTCACGTGTTTAATAATTTCCAAGTCTCAAATTTCAAAAGTAAGTGGCATTTAAATGGGGTTGGTAACTTCTATATAGAATAGTAACTTGTAACATATTATAGGAAGTGTTATTATGTTCATTAATTTTTTATAAGAAGTAACTTTTCTCCATCCGTGAGTGGCAATACCGTCGCATCTTTAATAGATGGGCGTAAATTGATGTCCAAATTATAACAAGTAATTTTAATTTGTTGTAAATACATTGTATGATGTGGATATATCACATTTATCATTCAATGAATAGTTTTGTACATTCTCTTTCACAATGTACATAATCATCTTTTTTATTAATGGCATACATAAGCGAAGTCTGTACAGTCTCTCTCGCAATGTACATGATCAATGGTACATTCATGTATGATGTATTTATATTATTCATGTACCATCTATCTTATAAATAGAGACTTTGTAGTATTTGCTCTCTATTTCTCTTATCTATCTCTCTCTCTTGTTTCATTTTATATTTTTGAGTTAGACTCCAAATATCGCTGTCATCATTTACTTTTACAACATAATTTGATTAACAAAACATATTAGTTATTATAGACACGCAATTGTTTATACTTGTCAATCTACTTTCAGATCTGAAAAATAAGTATAACAACATCAGTTGCTAATAAAATTGACGGAAATTAATTAAAAATTGATAAAATATGCTGGTATTATCGTCTAATTTGATCCATCAATGGATGTATATCAATGAATCAAAATCTTAGGAAGCCATTTCAAAATATGCGGGATGTTAGAATTGTTAAGAACATTATCCAATTAGTCCTAAATTTATAGCATAGATATTAATTTAGTTCTGAACATTCTAATTTTATCACTTTAGTCTTAAAAAAATCTCATCATCAACAACAGCTTATGTCTGAATATTTTTGCGGGTGATAATAATATTTCACATTTTTTTATTTTGTAACATATTACACATGATTTTTTTTGAATTATTTATTTTTTACAAAATAAACCAATCTATTATTTTGGAATTTGACATTAGACTTGTTCCTCAAGCATAATTATTTCGGACATTCAACTTTAAGCTGACCAAATTATATTTTTTTCCCTGCCAAATAGAAAATATTGTCTCTATTTGGAAAAATAAATGAGACTGAAGTTTTAATGTCATTATTTAGATTCTATTTATTCTGCAAAAAACATACTATTTTTAAAAATTAATAAATTAAAAATAATCATTCTTATTATTTAAAATAATTAAACGGTGAAATTTTTTCATTATTATTATCAATGTATGTTTGAATATACTCATAAATAATGAAAATATTTTTAATTCATTCTTTTTTTTTAAATGTTACAAGCGATCCATTTATTGAAAATGCTTTCTACTTCATTCATTTTCTTCGAAACACCTATTTTTCTGCTTTTCTTTTTTGCCTTTTTGAAAATTGTTCGAAATAAACTCAGAGCACTCCGTTTTTTACTAGGCCCGCTCCGCTCCTCTCCTCTCCTCTCAGGGCGCCCTTCATGCTTTTGCTCGACTCCGCGCGTTAGCTTTAGCCGCGGATCGAGACGGACGTTCGTATCTGGCTCGATTGTGGAGAATTTGAAGCAGTTCATCTTGATCTGCTCTACGAACAAAGCTTCACGACTCCATCGTCGACTCGGACATCTTCGAATCGGTAAGTCCGCGACCGAATCGATTCCTCATTTTCTTCTTCTTCTTCTTCTTCTTCTGATGACGCCGGAGTCGGATTGTAATCGGAGATTCTGTCGAAGATCTGGAGCCGTCTCTGACTGACAAAGACTTTTTCGCTTTCTTCCTCTTCAATTTGCTCGGAGATCAGTGGTTCCGGTGCCGCTGTCGGTGCTGAGCCTGGAGCGGACCTCAATTCGCGCAGATGTGCTGGGATGAAAGCGTCGATGAAGGATTGCGGAGAGAAGGGACGCGGGAAGTGAAGTGATTCTGCGCGTCGTGGGCATTCCCACCGGTTGGCAGGTCAAACTGGAGGCTGAGGACTTGCGTTCGCGATCAATTCATAGCGCGATGGACAAGTCGAGTACCTTGGAGTACATCAACCAGATGTTCCCTACAGGTCACTCTTGGTTGAGCATTTCTCTTTTGATGCGATTCTCTGCTGCTCTCGTGTGTTCAACGTGGCGGAAAAACGCTTTTATTTGTTCCAGAAGCTTCATTATCCGGCGTCGAGCCCTTGATGCAGAAGATACACAGTGAGATTCGTCGTATTGATGCTGAAATCTTGGCAGCTGTTCGCCAGCAGGTGGTTCTCTTTTATCTTTTGTCTTGAGTCCTCTTTGGCATATTACGCAATTGATTCGATTGTGCCTTGTGAATCTCTTATGCTTCCAAAAGATTTTTCTAACGTAGTGGCATGTAGTTTACTGGCACATTGTGGAGAGTTTAGTTTATGCAAGCTGTAAATTTTTCTGCACAAGATGGCGTGTCAGTTCTGTAACCTCATGTGTTTTTGCTCTTAACAACGCTGAAATTGCAAGAGTGGCAGAAGCCACATTTTTTTTTTTCCATCTGTTTTGGCTGCGGTGTTGTTGCCCTTCCTTGTGATTCTTAATGGATGAGTATCTGATTTATGCTGTTATTGGTAAGGTGAAATTCTATGAATTTATTTGAGAGAGGTTACATTGCGTACTTCTTTACTGCCAAGTTTTGGATCTGTAAGGGGCTTGGAAAGGTCTCTTACTTTTCTCAAAGTGGTTAGGTAATAGCAGTTCTCCGTAAGACTGGAAACAGAAACTTTCATGACCCTTGTTCGGCTTTCTTTGCTGTTACCCCGTCACTTGATTCTACATGAGGTTTTGGTATGAAATAATATGTTAAAATCATTTGGATCATCAATCATAATCTCACACCTATTATGAAATTCTGGCTTTGTTCATTTTTTCTGTCTAAGCTTTTGACAACTTCTCTCTGGCCCATTCCTACAGAGTAATTCAGGGACAAAAGCTAAGGAAGATCTTGCTGCTGCTACACATGCTGTTGAGGTCCGTTAAAGAATAATCTCAAGTTACTATTCATCTTTGATGCCATGTTACAGAAAGGGAACTTCAACTGTGTTGAACTCCACCTCGTCAGTCTGCTACTTTTATGTTCATGTGTTTTTCTTTCGAGCAGGAACTCACGTACAAGATTCGTGAAATAAAAACCAAAGCTGAGCAAAGTGAGACGATGGTCCAGGAAATTTGTCGTGACATAAAAAAGTTGGATTTTGCTAAGAAGCATATCACAACAACGATCACTGCTCTTCACCGTCTTACCATGCTTGGTTAGTGTCTTTGCAGATTACATTATATGATTATGGTATCATGCTCGCCTCTTAGTTTGCTCTACATGGTTGTGAATGCATTGCGGGCAGCAATCATTCCCTGGGTTTTACTTAAAACAGGAAAATATTGATTTGTTTCTTCATCACACATGTTTACTTTTAGAGTTGTGGCTTTATTTAGGAGAATAAAGTCAATTTGCTGGAAATATCGATATACATTTCTGAATACACTACATTACATACGTAGTATATTTTCCACAGCGGGTTCTTATCTTGAATACGATGGCAGATTATTTTGAGCACTAGCATGTATGCTTCTTGTTGCTTGGTAATTACACAACACAGGAAAATCAAACTAAAATAAGACGAGGATCATTTCCCGGTTTCATTTTGCTTCTTTTTCCATTAACACCAGGGGTATGTTATGCTTGCTTGAAACATGTTTTGTGCTGCCTTAGGTGTCTATTTTACTACTTTGAAGGAAATATGGTACATAATGGACCTCTGGATCCTCTTTTATACATATAGGGTTTGCTGTCTGTTGTAACTTGTGACAATATTTCTGCCATATTTGATTATTAGTGAATATTAATTTTGGCATGACCAGCTTACTTTGACAATATTTGCTGAGATGCTACACATATAACCTGCGGTGCTTTTTTTCCCATCACAGTCTCAGCCATTGAGCAACTCCAGGTAATGGCTTCTAAAAGACAATATAAAGAGGCGGCTGCACAGTTGGAGGTACTGTGATTGCTCGTGAGTCTAATAGCTTGTTAGATTGGACATTATATTAAGGGTTGGCATGACTTCATTGATAGAATTTCTTGTTATAAGCTTCTTATGATATTCACTCTATGAAAATATTACTTGAAGGTGGTCAGCTCTTGATTCCTGTTAATTTATAGTGGTTTAGGTTACTCAGAACCCAAGAAGGTTCTGGGCTTATTTAGCTCTATGAAATATGTGACAATTTGCATTATGCTGTATCTGTGTGAAATATAGAGTGACATCCAAGTGCAATTGCCTTGCCTGCAGGATTTCATGATTGCATCATTCGATTTCGTCCTTTTTCCTGCATGACTTACACGACCTAGTAACTGCTTCAGTCACTGTATGCTGTGGAAGGCCTCCTTTTTCTTTAACTTGATTTGTCATTTAGATCTTATCTCTGTGAAATCTAGGTTTTATTGTGCATAGTCCTGTAAAAAGGCATAGATTGAGTTATTTTCTGCCGATTCATTTCAGGCTGTGAACCAGCTGTGCAGTCATTTTGAAGCCTACAGGGATATTCCCAAGATAACAGAGCTTAGGGAGAAGTTTAAGAATATCAAACAAATACTCAAGTCACACGTTTTCTCTGATTTTTCCAGGTACTTTTTTCTTTGAATGCATGAGTTCCTGTCAGTCATGAATAGTCTGTTCTCTGTCTGCACATGGTTTGTCCTCTATCAGATTATTCTTGACCATTGCTTCAGTAGTAGTAAGTGTCCAAATGAGCCTCGAGATGGATTAATGCAACTCTATGTTTTTATTTATTTTTTTTATTTTTTGGTAAAGAACTCTATGTTTTTATTGCTTCCTGGCTATAGTCGAAATATTGATGTGGCAGTTCTTTTGGTTTGCAATTCTGGAATTTATTGCTAGAGATATTTTTCTGTCTTTCTGGATAATCTTGATGGCGTACTTGACTGGCCCCTTATTTCAGCTTAGGTACAGGAAAAGAGGGTGAAGAGACAAATCTGCTGCAACACTTATCCGAGGCTTGCTTAGTAGTTGACGCGTTGGAGCCTTCTGTGAGGGAGGAGCTGGTGAATACATTTTGCAGTAGGGAGCTCACGTCATATGAACAGATATTTGAAGGAGCTGGTCTGCCATTTTTTCCTACTTTGTATTGTGCATGTGATGATATACTGTTATTTTCAGACTTACCAAAGTAAATATTTGCTTTTTCTGAGCTGGTCAAGCTGATGCCTTTTTGTTTCTATAGAACTTGCTAAGCTGGATAAAACAGAACGGAGATATGCCTGGATTAAGCGCCGAATGAGAACCAATGAAGAGATATGGAAGATCTTTCCTCCTTCTTGGCACGTTCCTTATCGACTTTGCATCCTGTTCTGTAAGAAGACGAGGTATAGTTACCTTAAAATATACCATTTCTTATTATGAATTAGTGTTATTATGACCATCTCTAGCTATTAAACGGTCAGTCAAGTAAGTTGAGTTATCATAGTTCAACTTTTGCTGTCATTTTTAAGGACTTTCAAGATATTAGTGATCAGGGTGGAACTTAATCAGATGAGCTTCTAATGAACTAGTGACAAAGGAATATTGCAGAAGAGCATTGTATATTTTAAATTTGAAGTTTGGCTGGCCTTATAAATTTATTCTGTTTGCCAAATTTTTCTTGTAAGCTCATCCTGAGGAACTTCATCATTTTCTTCAAGCATGAGTGATTTTTTAGCAACAGGTTTTTAAAGGAGGGGAAAAGATCCCATCCCCCCCCTCCCCCCCTTAAACCCGTGCATGCCAATGGAGGTGAAGTCCTTAATGTGTGTTACATTAGTACTTCAGAGAAATTTTCTTGCTTTTGCATATTGTTAAATACGATCTTAGAAGGCTGACATCTGTGACATGGTCATTGCACTGCCCTACATATACTAAGCTTTTGGAGGCAATAAAAGCCTAATTTAGTTTTTGAGGGCTTGCAATGTACCCTCTCAATCTTGATCTTGCAACTATTGCAGAAGTTTACCTGATGCAGTATGAAGTGAAAAAAGGGGACTAATCTTGTTGTTGGATATATCTTCAGGAAACAGCTTGAAGAGATCCTCATCAATTTGAAGGAAAAGCCAGATGTCGGTACTTTGTTATTGGTATGTTTATGCTGGGGGAACCCTTACCTTTCATTTCTGCTGCATTCACTATGTTTGTATCATGGCTCATAGATTTTTTAGTAAGGCTTTGTTTCCAGGATGTTGCACCACATTGGTCTGAGAATCTATGTGGGTTATCCCTGTGTAAATGCTTATACACGTGTATTTGGTCTTTGAATCAGTTTTCAGAATGGCTTAAAGTGGGCTTCTGAGATGCTAGCTCCTTAATAGTCTCCATAAGATGATTGCGGATTAATTAGTTATCTCATGGTCAGAATCAAAACAAGAAGTCCCCTAAAGCATTATGTCATCACCTTGTTGGAGAGTTAATCAAAGTTCTTAGCTTGATTATGAGTGCTGATAGGATGGTATCTATTCTGCTAACCTGTCCTAATCTTTTTTGGCAATGTCAACTTGACTAGATTTTATCATGTGCATGTGCTATACCTTAGTGTGTTTTCATCATCACTTGTACTTATTGAGATCCTTATTGAGATTTTAATATAAGATCTTCCCTAATTCTTGCTAAAAATGTGGGAGTATGAGGGGGAAATTAGGTCCTTGTGGCCCGCGTGATCCCATAGTTCACAATCATTCTCTTGTTGTTCATAGGCCATTATCTTTTCATGCAGGATCCTCTTAGTAAAAACCTTACTGAGTATGATGTCATTTGGTTGCTTGATCTCATTGAATTTAAACATTTGAAAAGCTTTTTGTGGCCTCTTATATATGATGTTATTTGTCATGGATAATTAACTATAGGCACTCCAACGAACCCTGGAATTTGAGGATGAATTGGCAGAGAAATTTGGGGGAGGAGCTAGGAGCAAAGAGATCATTAGCGAAGATGACATTGATAAGGGTGAAAATAACAGTCAGATTGTCTCTGATATAAGAAAGAAGTACGAACGGAAACTTGCTGCACATAAAGGAACTGAGGATGAGGTAAATCTATGACAGTGCTTTAAGTGATTTCTAGTCCTTAATGTGAAGTTTTATAAGATTGCCTTTTCACCTTTCTGCCAATTCTTCTGATTGCAATCGACAGGAGAAGGATGGAAACAAGGATATATCAGTGCCTGGTGCTGGGGTAATTTTTCAATCTTCTGTAAAAAACAAGAAATGAAGTTGATATTTGTGTTGTTGCTTCTGAGATATATCATCCACTGCATGGATTACCTTGTCTTGTGTGTGAAGAATCTATGTAATTTATCGTCACAGGTTTAATATTTCTGCTTAAAGTTTGCATTAGATAAAATAAGAATTGCATTCTAAAATTTTTTAATACTCAACCATTAGGATGGCATCAAACCATTTCTTTTCCATGAAATAACTTTTTCTTGGGAGGAAATCCATTCATCCAACGACTAGGCAGGTTTTCACTTCTAAACCAGGGTCCACAAGCCTCGAGGATTTGGACGGAGAAATTAGAGTGCTTGATCTAAGAACGAGGAACAAAAACTGTGGTTCCATTGTCTATGTTCGGCAGTCCTGGCTTGCTTACTCTATCCCTTTAATTAAAGATTGTGAACAGCATCTATTAACATCTTTCGACCTAAACAGTTCACGATCACTAATTCCATTTGTTAATGACAGTTCAACTTCCGTGGAATCATTTCATCTTGCTTTGAACCTCATTTAACAGTATATATTGAGCTAGAAGAGAAAACACTGATGGAAAGTCTGGAAAAACTTGTCCAGGTAGTTCCAATTCTTTCTTATTGGACTTTGGCTCTCCATATTTTTCATTCAATGATTTATGACTAACATTGCTGCTTATGATGTTTCCTATTAGGAGGAAACATGGGATATTGAGGAGGGGAGTCAGAACAATGTTTTAACCAGTAGCATGCAGGTAAGCAAATGAAATGTTGATTTTAGTTATGATTGCAAGCATTTGATGTATCTTTTGAGTTTGGATTCATTGATCGAATATAGTTCTTAACTTTTGTAGAGGGTGATAGTGAATCAATTAACTGATAAGTTGACGCATGTATATATGGGTGGAGAGAGAAATGTAGTGACTGCTCTTTCAGTTCTGCTGTCTTGACTCTGAACCATGATCTTGATGAATTTGCTAATTTTGTGGATTTATAGATTTTCTCATGAATGTTCAAGAGGATATTATGTGCACATTCTGTGGTACTTTTCCTATTAGGATATATATGGAGAGATGCAGGACTAGCTCTATATATTATACTTGATTGTAGCATGGTAAGTTCGTGAGCATTTGTGCTGACAGACCCTCCTTTTTATGTTGTCTTAGCTGTTTCTTATCATCAAGAGAAGCTTAAAGCGTTGCAGTGCTCTGACAAAGAACCAGACATTATTCAATTTGTTCAAGGTGTGTCGATCAAATTCAATGGTTTAGTTGCCTTCCTTTATGTTGGAATTGGTAATAGCACTTGTAAAGATCTGCTCAAGCTAGAGTTCCTATGAACTGGGCAGATAACAGAATGCCTCCATTGGAGTGATCTACTGTAGTTATGATGTGTCTAGTGACTGATCCATGTGGCCCAACGAAAATGAACTCATAGCTACATCGTTCATTCTGTAAGTTAAGCATAGTCTTTGCAAGTTTGGTGGCATAAGCTGTAGGAAAAGAATGTAATGCTATGTAAAGTGTGTGCTGCAGAGGATAGGTGGCTTCCCCCCTTTTTTGGCATTGTGGGACAGTTGTTTAGACAATTAGGTTTTTTGAGTATCAAATTGTCTTTGGATATAAGTTTTGAAAGTGGCCACAGTAGGGATTAAGCCTTTAGTTACCATTCAAATCAATATCTCTCTGTAGGCATGAAGATCTTTTACCTGAACATTTGATCATTCAATTATCAATATAGTAGTTCATTTTGTAAGTGATATCTCTAGTCATGCTATTTGAGAATCAATACCTGTAGTAAAATCTCAAGATCTCATCAAGTTCACCATCACAAATTAAGATTTGGAAACGTGATAGAACTTGACTTGGAAACTATGATCAGGTATTTCAAAGAGTTCTTAAAGCATATGCCACAAAACTTTTTGCAAAACTGCCTAAAGGTGGTACGGGGCTTGTTGCAGCGGCCACAGGTATAGATGGACAGATAAAGGTAGTCTATTTTATAACTTTGCTGGCTCTTCTTTAAAGTTTTCATATGTTTGCTTTTTGAGCAATCATTCTAATTATGCAGACTTCAGACAGAGATGAAAGAGTGATCTGTTACATAGTGAATTCAGCTGAGTACTGCCATAAAACGGTTAGTCATTACAATGCTTGGTGTTTCTTTAACTATTATCATGACTATTGGGTTATTTTGCCTTTACATATTGTTAAAACTATAGAAGAATAGTTTTAAGCAACATGAATAGTTGTAGACTCTGTGTGCTTGATTGGAGGTTGTTGTGTTACATGTTATTCTACCAGTATTTGCTGAAATTATAGCAATGTCCCACCAGAAGGTTCTTTGGACTGTTTGTGCTTTTTCTCAAGAGTGTATGACTCATTGCAGTGCCCTCTTTAAAATTTCAACCTTGTAGTTAACTATTCACAAGAAACTTTCAAATGCCATCATTAGGGACCAAGACGGGTTGAAATCAAAATTTTGGTTCTTGAGAGTGGTATTGCTAGTTGTTGTCAATGCTAATTCTCAGAATTTCAGAGTCAGCTTTTCTATTATTTTTACCATTTTAGGTGGCAGAATGCAATTACACAATATATTTTCATAGTGCTAGAGAAAATTGTTCCACAGGGCATCATTACTACAAGAAATTGTTTGATGAGGGTTGAGACAATAGTAGCTGGTTAGAGAATATTTGAATTTTGAATTCTAGTCTGATTGGGTAAAATCGGTGTAAGGTTATCATAACTGCAGTTTGACATTTTGATAGTCTGGCGAATTGGCTGAAAGCGTATCGAAGATAATCGATTCCCAATATGCTGATGGCGTGGATATGTCAGAAGTACAGGTATTGTTTGACATCAATTTGCATGCACTTGTGAGTTACTCGTGTACAGTTCTCTTTGTAACGAATTGCTAACGTATTAGCGGTATTGCAGGATGAATTTTCTGCAGTCATAACAAAAGCACTGGTGACTCTAGTGCATGGCCTAGAAACAAAATTTGATATAGAAATGGCCGCCATGACTCGCATCCCATGGAACACTCTAGAAAGTGTTGGGGACCAGTCAGGGTGAGATGATTTCTACATATGCAAAATGCATTTAATGGAGATTATGATTCGCTTGTATAACAACATTTTTCTTGCAGGTATGTCAACAACATAAATCTGATGCTGAATAATAGTATTCCAGTGCTTGGAAGCCTTCTGTCTCCTATTTATTTCCAGTTCTTCTTGGACAAGGTAATTTGAAGGATTTTTTTATTTCCTGATTTTATGCATTAGCCTAGATATTTTGTCATTTATCTAAAAAAAGGAACTAAACTTAGGCACAACTCTCCTTATGTATTTTTCAAAGTTAGTATTTCCTATGTTGCAGAACAGTGACATATCTTCTTAGGAGCCTTTTTCCACCATTATGTGTCTCATTGTCAGCTGTAGAATAAGGCAGGTGTTGGTTTAGCCTTCTTTCTGTTAGGCAAATGTTTTTCAAGCCAGAGCAGTGCCATGCATTTTGTTTCATAACTTCCAGTGAAAATCTCCTTTCTTCAGTCTTTTTTTTCTCAACCGTGATAACTTCATTCTTGCAGCTTGCATCGTCTCTCGGTCCCCGCTTCTACGTCAACATATTTAAATGCAGGCAGATATCGGAAACTGGAGCCCAACAAGTAATTGCTGCTTCTTTTTATTGTTTGTCATTATTCTGAAGCATCACACTATTTAGAAAGGTTCAATATTTTGCATCTGAGGCTTATGTGCTTAGGCTGACTTTGAATCTGACCTGGTCAATTGACATAATGGAATCATATTGAAGCATCTCACCATTCTGATTATGCCTTAAATTCTTTGCACTTGAGGAAGAATCATTTTGGAGTTTTTTCCTTGAATGGAAATGTCATCTTGACTTATCTAAATAGCTATACATGGATCTAAGTGCTTTAATTTTTAAGCCACTGCATGGCATGAGAGCTCTCTTCTTCCCATGATGATAGCACTTGTCTCAATGAGTAGTTTCTTTAAGAGTATTGATGTAATTATAATTAAGGGGCTCAATGTCTATGATGTCTTCTATCTTTGTACTTTTGAATGGTATATTGTCAAAAAAGTGAAATGTGTCTTACTCTTGGTGTACATCTCTTGATGCATGCTTGTTGCTTTTCTCTTAAATGAACAGCCAAAGGACACATTTGACACCCTAAATTGGCATGACAAGTTTAGTTTTGCAGTGGCTAGTATACTAAAACTATAGCTTGAAATAACACAGTGCAGTTTGGAGAAATATTTTATTGTGTGGTTTTGTTGATTGAACTTTTCGTGAAAAGGACCTTGTCTATTGTTGTTGCTGCTTCGCATAGAACTTACGTTTCTAGTATGCGGAATCAATCTGATGTCCCGGAATCATTTTAACTCTTATCATACTTTTGCAGATGCTGTTGGATACTCAAGCCATAAAGACAATCCTTCTAGATATTCCTTCCCTAGGCCGACAAGTAAGTTAGTACTTTTTATTATAGTTTTATTGCTTTAATGACATCCAAATATAGACTCTTGAATATCCTTTATCACTTTTATCCTATTGTTGAAAAAAACACTTAAAGGTGCAAGTTACCTAGATTTTTTCTCTTAGCATTTTGTGGATGTGGTTGATTTTGATGGCAAATTGTGTAATGCTCACACTGGAACGAGTGAGATTTTTTTTTTTTTTTTGGGTAAGGCTGGAACGAGTGAGATTGACTCTCAAATACAGCCATCAGTTGCTTGGAGCTCTGAAACCTCACTCATCTCTCACTATTGATCGCATTGCTTGCTCCTTTGAGCACATTTATTCATCTCAAACTATTTTTTGGACTTTGGGTTCCTGCTTCTGGTCATCCATGACTTACTTAATTGGGGGGCTTACCCAGTGTAGATTTAGATTATATTTCTTGCTAAGATTTTATGATTCCTTTTCCAACTGACAAAATCATTCAGCTGCTATATACTCTGCAGTAGCTCTACAATGATATCTGCAAAGTTATGTTGCTAGTCATAGCTGGATTAAATAGGATGGCAAAGAATTGTTGTGGGCCTAGAGTGTCCCAGAGAAGCAATAATATCTAGGGAGGTCCAGATTAAGCTGATCTGGTGCAATTGCGAGGGACTTGGAGATCACAAAGTTCAGTGACAAAGGGACTAGCAATTAGCTTTGTGATAAGAGAATAAAAGTTTATGCCCTTGGGCAATCATAGATAAGTAGGCAACCAAACTGTTTGCTCACTTTTTTGCTTTGATCTATAGTCAGCTGATCCTATATGTGCAAATTTTACTGGAAATTACTTTAATATATATTGATGCAGTTACGTGTTGCGCGTTTGATTGGAATTCTTGGTCTATCATGGCTGTTTATAAAGGGATTCTTTTTATTTTTCTTCCATTTGACAAACAAGCTCATGCAACCATTTTGTAATCTGTACCTTTGGTGCAGACGTCAACTGCTGCCAGCTATTCGAAGTTTGTAAGCCGAGAGATGAGTAAAGCTGAAGCACTTCTAAAGGTTCTCTTCTTTACTTAGTGCAGGCTATTACTCTCAAGTTTGCAAAGTCTCCTTTTTCTGTCGCACTCATAATTTTTCTTTCCCAACACAGGTTATTCTGTCTCCAGTTGATTCTGTGGCAGATACATATCGTGCATTATTACCAGAAGGAACACCGATGGAGTTTCAGCGTGTGCTGGAGCTCAAGGTAGTTGACAGAAAATTTAATTTCTCAGGCAATTTTTGATAGCATTTGATTTTTTAGACAATTTATAGATCAAGAATAGAAGAATGCAACGGAGATGGGGCATTGACCCTAGTATATTCTCGTAATTTGGTTTGCTATATTGATGCGTTGGCCATTGTTTAGGCTTGTCAAATGCTGCTTTTGGATATCATGGCACCCTTCCACTCATTAATGCCCTTAGGGCATCTTGAGTGTAAGTTTTGTGGTGCCAGACCATCTTTTCATGTACCAAACTTTTGGTAAAATTCAATATATACTTACATTACCAAAAAAACAAAGATACACCGAGGCAAGAAAATAAAAGAAAAAAAGACATCAGTTTACTGACATGATGAATTGGTTGGTGAGCACCGTCTTCTCTCGTGATAAAGATAAACAGTTATGCTGTGATCTCTTTCTTGTTTGCTAGATGGAAATTAATCAGCAAGCATCAAGGCTTCGTCATTTCTCCACGATTTCTTTATATGGATTGTAACCACCTCATTTAGAGTTTGTTTTTATGCTAGTTGTGACGTGGAATTGGCATGTGCAGGGTCTCAAGAAGGTCGATCAGCAAACTATATTGGATGACTTCAACAAACTTGGACCTGGGATCACACAACCTCCTGTAGCCCAGCCCGTCGTTCCTTCTGCCCCAGCTCTCACAATATCTCCTGCAATGTCCAACATTGCTTCAGTCGGCTTCATCGCATCTGGGGAGGATGTGCTCACTAGAGCCGCTGCACTTGGGCGAGGTGCTGCCTCAACGGGTTTCAAGAGGTTTCTTGCTCTCACGGAAGCGGCTAAGGATAGGAAGGACGGACCTTTCAGGAAGCTCTTCAATGCTTGATCATATGACTCCTCATCTTTGTGAATTCTCATTTTTGAATATGATTCCATTTTTGGTGATTCCGTATAGCTAATGCTTCATTTGTTGACTCTTCTCCTAAGATTAAACCAAATCAAAAAAAGAAGGCTTTTCTTGAAGGACCACGCTCTGTTCTTTTGAGAACAGTGACAAGTTGACAGTGCCGAGAGAAATGTAATCTTCTGAGGAGGTAAGAAAAGTTAACAACTTGGCATAACGCATGTTTTTCCGATTCTTTCGGACCTTGGATGCAGAACAGTCGTTGGTCGAGTTAGGATTATATATGGTTCACAGGAGCTGGGTTGCAAATTGCTCCGGCTCCTTGAACGGGTGAAACGAATATGATGCTTCCCAACTGATAAAGAACAGTATAAATTAGGAAAGCTGTGCATTTGCTTTAACAATTTGTAATATTTGTGTGTTTTGGCCTTGAAAGGAAAATAAAAGAAAAGGAGAAGGGGCGCACGTTACAGGGGTCAGATTTACTTCGTTTCACAATGTCTGATAAGGATTCATGCCTTGTGTTCATCTAATCGGAATGGTTATCGGAATTAGAGCACGATTTCGAAGTTTGGTGAAACTGGATTTACAAGGGTCATTTTTTTTTTTTGTAATCGAAGTGTTTAGGCCAGCTTGTCAAGGGTCAATTTTGGTGTTGTTCTAAGTAAATTTTTTTTATGGGAATGATAAATTAGGACGGTGAGGAATCGAGAAGTACGACGAACATCGATTAACATCAATTTTGAGCAATGATTTAGTCGGCTTGCTGCGCATCGCCGGTGACAGCCCTTATACTGGCCGCCGAAGGAAATGGGCAACTGCTGTGAGATGAGGACCCATTGCTGGTTTCAAGAGTGACCGGAGGGCCATGCTCGATTGCTCCGTTTTGACATGTGCTCATCTCATTGAAAACTGCACACCCCATCAATCTGTGCATCGACCTACCCGATCCAGTCAAGAGTGTCTGAAGTCAAATCATAACGACACGTGCTGTACCGACGCCAAGTTCAAATTGCACAGGGAATTCGCAGTATGAAAATTCCACTCCACAAATTCACGTATGCTCAAAGGTGCTGTTTCGATCCTATCTTCAAATGCTGAGTTCGTACTCTTTTTTCCACGCATTCCAAACCAGTACTAGAGCCGAAGGCCCTCCCGATGTTATGTGAGAGGTTTACTCGTCGCAACCAGCGTAAGAAAGAATGGGACCAGTCCTCCTCACCATCATTAGGAAAAAAAAAAGGAGAAAAAAATGTAATCGGGACATTAAAACATGCATATACACCCTCAAAGCAGAGCAACAACATGTACAATCATAACTAGTCATGCTGTTCTTTGAAAAAAAAACATTTTACCCCAAAAAATGAATGAAGAATTTATTTTTGCAGGTGCCAACGTTGTCCAACGTGCACATTTAATACAATACCCTGTAATTGGTCACTCGACGAAAGGTGACCTGTCACTCTCTTCGGAACTTCTGTGATTCTTCTTGCTCCTTGCAGGGAAGAGAGAGAGAGAGAGAGAAGAAACATAAATTATAAATCAGGCCATTTTGCTAACTCTTCATGGCGAATGAACTAACGCGATTAATTAATTACCAGGGATGAATTATCCTAGACGTGTACGATTCGATCAGTAAAGATAACGCAGGATTTCCTCCTAGTTCAACTTGTACAGCCGCGACTCTTGTTCTTGTATATATGAATCGAAGACACATGCACATCACATCGTCCATGGGGTATGATCTGCATCATAATAGAGAGCAAAGTGGCTAATTACTTAAGTAATTATTAGTCGTGACATATTTTCTTCTTGCATCATCTCCCGCCATCTAAGTCAACCCGATTTAATCTTGCTTGACGCGGTCTTCTATCTTGTCGCCATATGCTTGGTGCAGGATAAAGGACACTTTCCAATCAGGATCTTCGAGGATGCAACTTCAAGATACTTCCAGCCTTGACTTGTCGTGTTGGCGATGGCAAGACCTGCAGAGGGGTAAGACGATTTTCTTAATTACGACTTCTTGACCGTGAATGTCGAACATATAATACTCCCTCGAGTCCTTTACCATGTAGATTCATGGCTTGAACGCCATTCGCAAGTCAGAATTGAGCTCCCTGTTGGGCTATCTCCTTCATATGCTACCGTCATCTTCCCTGAAACAGGCTCTTTTTTGACAATGGACGGCGCCGCTGATTCCAAACTCGGTACCGGAGTCTCCGTAGGCATCCTTGTCACGGCCTGCCACCTCCAAACCCTGTCCGCGACTCTTTGCCGGAGCATCATCCAGAAAAAAATATCCTAGAGGTAGAAGGAGATCAAGAAGACATTGTCGACATAAGGAATGGCCCTAAGAAGCTCGTGCGCCTAGAATTTAAGGGAAGATTGATTTTAAGAACCACATCGGAATTCCGCGTAAAAGTTTACGACTCACTTGACAAAATCGCACGCTCCAACTGATATTTATGAGGTCAAATGGTGCATGATATACCAATTCTAAGTTTAAATTTTATGGCAACAGAGATGCAGTTTCTATCCTACCTTCGAATGGTGAGCTCGAATTCTCCTTCCAATCACTCAATTTAAACATACCCCGTGCTGGAGGTGGAGGCCCTCCTTACGCCACATGAGAGTTTTACTCAGCAGTAATTGGCGTAAGTAAGAACATTAAAAAAAAAAAAAGTCCTCCTTGCCGTCATTAAAGAAAGAAAAATGTAATTAAGACATCAAAAGCGTCCCTGTACAATCCAAGCAAAAGCAATTGCAAGCACAATCAAGTCCAAAAGTAGCCCCATGATTAAGAGAGAACAAAAAAAAGGAGAAAATTATAAAAATCTTAAATTATAATACATTTGTCGTAACCTTTTTTTTGTGATATCAAAAATCTTAAATTTATATTCATGCGACACGTTTATTCTAAATTTTTGGCGATACTCAAAACTTATACTTATATGATATAAATTATCCAAACTTGTGCTCATATAGCACGGTTACCCTAAATTTTGAGGTATATGTGTCGTAATGGTATAAATTTGGGATAACTACGTCAAGCGGATATAAATTTAATATTTCATCTTATTAAAAAAGCTTGGATTAAATATACCACGGCGAGAATAATTTAAGGTTTCTTTTTCTCAAAAGAAATAATCAGCTTAAACGAGCGAAGGGAAAGGCTTGACTTTGACTTTGCTTTGGGTTTTCTAAGTCAAACGATTTCAAAAACTCGAAAGAGGACAAATTGAAGACAGACCAAAGGGAATCCAAGTCTCCCCTGGCCAAACCCATGTCACATTGAATGTTACAGGTGGCAGCGTTGTCCGACATGTGCATGTAATCCAACCTACATTAATTATTTGACGGAACTCAAAGGGAGCCCGTCATTCTCTTCGGAACTTCTGCGATTCTCCTCCCTCTAATTTAAGGAAGAGAGAGGTACGGACTAGGCAGAGAAGAAGATGAAAAATATAAATTACAAACCAAGTTATTTTGCCAATTCCCAACTGAAAAATCGATTCATATCGAGCATTCAATTACTTGAGATTACTCCATTCTTCTCTTCTTAACGGGGAATTTCGCGACTCTCGTTATTTGTATTCATCGATGTACAAGAGTACGTGCACGTCGCGTTGTCGGCGGGGTCCGGTTTGCGTCCTTGTGTACAGCAAAGTCGCTGGGTCGTGATTAATAAGAGTGCCGTCTTCTTCTGCTTGAATATCAAGGTCTATGTCACGCCCTATTTACATCTTTGCTCGACTCGGTCTGTGCTATGCCCGGTGCAAAGTTAAACGAGTTGCGGTGGTACCCATCGACTCGAGGGTTAAACTTGTAATGAATGCGCCGACTAGGTCCGCTGGCTCGAGGGGAGGCCATTCACGTCGCGGCTAGAGATTGGCCAAGACATGAATTTCCTCGTAGTTCAACCTTGAAAAGGTCGGGTTGATGTTGAGTAGGAATTTAACGTGTACTTGCCAGGTAAGTGAAAGAGAAGAAGACTTTCAGACTGAGAATATATTAACCGTGCAACTTCCGCGCAGACCTCCACCCTTGACTCGTCATGGTGGTGGCAGTGGGAATGCCCTGCGGAGGGGAGGAGAGGAAAGATGGTTTTTCTTGATTTTGACTCCTTGACCGTGACTTTCAGAGAGACTTCCCCCTCCTCAAGTCTCGCCCTTCTGCATTCATGGCTCAAACGCCATTGGCGAGACAGAATTCAGCCCCCCTTTTGCTGTCTTCATCTTCTTTGCGCATGCCACCGTCGTTTTCCCGAACCCCGGCTCCATTTTAACAATGGACGGCACCGCTGATTCCGGACGCCGTATGGGAGTTGCCGTCGGCGTCATTGTCGTGGTCATATTCGTGGCCGTCGCGTCGTGCCTATTCAGCCGCATGCGCGCGTACTTCGATGGCACGCCAGCTCCGAACCCTGTCCGCCACTCTTTGCCAGAGCAACATCCAGGAAGAATCCTAGAGGTAGCAGGGGATCAAGAAGACACTGCCAGCAAAAGGAATGGCCCTAAGAAGCTTGTGCGCCCCGGATTGGCTGAGCTCCGTCAGGGCGACTCGTGCTCGGACTCGACTCGTTCTTCTTGCTCCATTTGTTTGGGCGACTACAAGGACAGCGACATCCTGAGGTTGTTGCCCGATTGCCACCATGTCTTCCATAGGAAGTGTGTGGACCCCTGGCTGCAGATGCATCGGACATGTCCAGTTTGTCGGAGCTCGCCGATCCCAATGCCTCTCGCTAAGGCCGCTCAGTCGTCCACAGCACGGAGAGATCAGTTGGACTGGTGATGTGGTGGACTTCAAACTCTTAAAGAGTATAGTTTTTATCTGAGCGCAGATAATTCATTATCCATGCACATTCATGAAGCACATTGGAAACTCGTCGCTATTGGCAGAATCAATCACAGGAAATGGAAAAACAGCACAATGGTAGTGGAGTTTGTCAATTGATGAGGTCACAGATCGCACGCAGTTGTTGCATTGCAATTATCGGAGTGAATTTCTCGTGTAAACTGTCGGCACACTTTGTGAATTCATCCTTGAATGGCTTTTGGCTTGTCTAATGATCCCCTCTTTCCGGTAAGAAGCCGAAGTAATGTATTGTCCATGATTCAGTTGTATGTTTTTTGTCTCTCCAAATTTTAGAAGAGCAACTTGCTGCAGTGGGACAAACATAGATTGGTACACAGTATACGACACTCAACACCAGTAAGTGCTCTGACAAGCTGGGAACCTGCTAAGTAGTGGCAGAGAATACACACTACGATGTACGTTTTGTGTACGTGCATGTGTGCGTGTGATTGATATACGTACAGATTAAAGCAGAGACCGGAAGTTTGGTCTCAGCGGCACCTCGCCCAATCTACTTTTGGTATCGACATTTTACCTGTACTTGACTCTGCATGTATCCTCTATATTCCCGAGTGTAAAGGATGGACATGTACCAGCTTTGGCGAATCTTTAGTGACCGTCTAATTCTTGATGACATAAGCCACATCAAACAATTGTGATCTCGGGTTAGTCGAATTTGAATAGGCGTTCAAATGGAGGGAAAAGATGTTTAATGAGGCTTCTTGGGTGATTGTCGAACTTCTTGGTTCCGCACACAAACAAGAAATAACAACTTCCCCCTGTTTACTCTCTTTAATTCGTGGGGAGAGATATTAGCTCAGATTATATTGATGTTCCTTCCACGAATGATTAAAGCGATCGTTTAAATCTTTCTGTAAATTTGTAGAGCCTCTAGTAATTCTTTCAGTAACTGTACCTCACTTTTATTAGCTCTCCAGATTGATGGAATGATCAAAATGAAGGCGAAATGTTTCATCGGCGGCAACATTCCATCACGAGTTAACATTCACGTTAGTCGCTGTCTGCTAAAATCCAGCGTGTTGCACTTGCTGACATGAGTGAGCGTAGGTAGTGATGAATCCCATCCCATATCTAATAAAGAAGAGGTTGTTTCTATTACACTAGAAAGATATGAGTTTCATACCTCGTCATGTGATGATACACCTTATGAATGTATATCTACTGCCAAAAATCCACATATCCTCTGATAAAAACAAACCGGAATTCCAAGGGAAAGGGAAAGAAAAATTAGGAAGTGGGATGACATAGAAATCATCCGCACTCTGCTCCTCGACGTAGCCAAGAGCAGGGCTGCTTCGCTTGCTACATGTAGACAAAATGGCATCCATCATAGCCTGCACAAAATGGCCCCAGCAAAAAAAGAGGCATTAACAACTGGTTCGACGGAAATAATTACTTAGGATATTCAGATTTCAAAGCTGATGGAGGAGGGTGTTGAAAGAGCAAATCTAGGATATGTTGCAGAGTACAGAGGTCGATTAATTTAAGCGAGTGTATGCTTACTAGGATCGACGGTGACTAGCATGGCCGTGCCGCCGAAGGAGCATGAACCCCCGGCCACTTTGGTCCTCTGCCAGTAGCTGTTGAATGCATACGAGGCATGCGCGAACAGCGAATTGGGCTGGAAGCATGAGCCCTGTGGCTGGATCGAGGCACAGTCGGCGCCAGATCCGCAGGCATAGTTCATGGCCTCCTCGATGATGGGCTCGGGCACTGAGGGCTTGGCCACGCACCACAAGGCTATGCTTGGACTGGTGTTAGGGGGTGGCGGCACCATGGGAGGAGGGTAGACAATCGGCGGGAGGAATGCAGTCGGGCTTGGGACAGTGCCGCCTGCGCTCGGGGACGGAACATAAGAGGGCGGGCTCGGAAAAAAGATTGGGGTGCTAGGCTCGTTGTAGGGCGGGTTGATGGTTGGCGGGGTAGGACTAGGACCGGTTTCGGGGGCCGGGGGGGTTGGTACAATTTCAGGGCCCGGGGGGCTAGGGAATGCCACGGGCGGGCCCGGAATCACGGCGGTCGGACTGGAAGGCGGGTTTTGAATGGGAAGGGTCGGTGGGGTGTAGACATAGGGTGGAGATGGTGTGGTCATTGAGGGAGGTGTGCTCGTCGTGGTAGACGGGGGTTGTGGGGTCGATGGTGGGTATATGCAGTATGGTGGGCTGAGATCAGGCAGAGGAATCGGGGGAAGCGAATCGTATGGCGGCAACGTGAACGGCGAGCTCACATAAGGTTGGATATCCGACGGCGAGTCCAGCTTTCTCGTCACTCTCGTTCTTTTCGTGGATCTCAGGGCTGGAATCTTCGGCTGCGTCGCGCCTTTGGACCGTGGCGTCATCCGTCTCGCATCTACAAGACGAGAACAAGGCCGGGGTTTCAGGTGATACTAATCGAGGAAAATGACCAATTCAATACATTTCTGAGATTTGGTCATATCAATCAATGTCGCATGAATGTATCAGCAGGACAGAGGATGAAAAGAACACCAGGAATGACTAAAGATGACGCTGATTTAGGCGACAGTGAGACAAACTAAAGAAGAGTACTCGACCAAGAAACATGAGATGGTCCACAATGCGAAATGATGCGCGATCACTGCAGTCGCTTACCGCCGTGGAAGAAGAAAATGGATAAGGAAAGCAGATGGAGGAGAATCCACAGTTTCAGGCAAGCTCTTCTTCTCCCCATTGTTCACTCTCTCGGAGTAATGCTCTGATCCTCTCGAGTATCAACTTGAGATTACAAGCCTCTCACGGCAGGGAAGCAAGACCAGATTCCCAACGAATGCTGATATATAGACGACATGACACGACGTGTAGACAATGCTAGATCGTGTGAGCTTGATGGGTTCTTCTTTTTTCTCCCTTTTTCTTCTTTTGTACATTAGATAGGAATAAATTTGAGGAAGAAGCAAGTGCTAATAAAGAGGGATTCTTTATGTACAAGCCCCCAAAAAACTGGACAGAGAAATGAAAAAAAGAAAGAAGATTCTTTGTATGATCACTTTGCAAAACAGCGACTTTGCTTCACTGATGTGCAAGTGATCGAGCTCAAGTAATGCAGACAGAGACCGAAAGTGGTGCCCATATCGACCGGCACATTGTTTAATGCGTACTCTCTCTGCGTCTCCCTGTGTTCCTAGTCTAGTATTTCAGTCGCCATGACATGAAGGCATATATTCTTGCTTGACATTAGGAAAAAATCGGAGCTCGGTGGTTATCAGCTGTCTCTCTCTGCGCTTTTGTCTTGCTTCCTTTCCACTCAAAGTCATTCATCTCTCTCTTCTTCTCCCTCAGTTCTTCACAACAGATGATAAAGGCAGACGCGATCAGTCTTCGCGTAAAGATCCATAAATCGGATCGTTGAAACTGCAAGAACGATACATGGTCATGATCGTATCGATGTCTATGAAGGCGAAGTACTAGGTTAGCTCATTCGATGCGGCTAATGGGACCTTATCAATACTAGAATCCTTAATTCATGATGGACCGAAGTAAGGGTCAGATTTGAATGGAGTGCTCGTTGAAGATCCTGAATGAAGATTAGAGAAGGAATCCTCGAAACCAGAGGATCGTCCTTCTAGTCCACATGACTGCACTTGTCATCCACGGGATGTATAAGGTGAGGGGGACGATTGTGACTGACGCAAACATTAGATCCGTTTCAAAGAAAAGATCGGCCGAGGGCTCAAAGAGCTCTGAATCTAAAATAAAACCAAGAAAGAGCACGACATTACTATCATAGGAGGAAAATAACACCAAGGTTGCCTTGCTATGCATGTTAATACTATAAAAAAATAAATTCAAACTATGCCTATTGTGATACAAAGGTTGCCTATTGTTAATACCTCAAACCTTTTTTGTGCTAATAAAATCCTTACATTCTCCTTGGGATATAAATATTTCAAGAAAATTTTGTAATAAAAAGCTCGAACTCATACTAATAAGGCAGATATAATTTGGATGGAATTGAAATATAAGGTATACATATTACATATGTATAAATTTGAATTTTGTATATCTCTTCTGATTAAGATCTTGTTGTTAGCCCAATAATATGATATTATTAAGTATGTTCTCCAATTGTCACGCTATGGTGTGGAGCTCGTGGATCAACAAATCTGAATCAAAATAAATGTTCGGATTTGAGGAAACTAAAAGGCAATCACATTTCATGCATGACCTATTTGAGCCATGTCGTTCTTGGGATAGCATGCTTATTTCTTTGAGTTCTTGAACTGCCCATTTTTTCTGTATGTTACAATTAGCAAGTTAATTTTTTTTTGGAGAAATTTTTTTATTGTATATTTATATAACGATGGATGTAATTTAGAGTTTTTTATGGTATTTGCCGCTTGCCAGGTCCGTGTATATCATAAGTGGCATGTCTGGTCCAATGGGCCCATCATGTTAAGGACAAGATAACTCACGGCCCAAGCCCAACTCCTAAGGAAGCGCCCAGAACTTCCCGGACCACCGGCTCTTTCCTCTTCCGTTTGCCCATTTGTCCTCGCCGACTTATAAATTACAACGCAGACGCTTGTCATTTTTCCCAAGCGCCGACTCTTTCCATCTTCTGCCCTCCAACGTCGGTTCCTTCTCTTTGCACAATCTCTTGCATCTTCGTGAGGCTAATTCAACCCATAATTCTTTGATTCGACCCGGAATTCTGTGTTCAGGTAATGATTACGGTGCGGGTTGTTCGTCTTTGATCTCATCGATGCAAGAATCTCCAGAGCCATGTTTCTGATCTTTTTGGGCTGGTCAAATCGATTCCAAGCTCGTGACTTTCTTTTCGTTTTACTTTTTTTGCAGATCTTTCGTGGTGAGTGACTGCAGAAGAGGGAGAATCGTTCAGCTCAGATGCAGGCAGTCGTCGCTGCTGCCGCCGTCCAAAAGGCAGCACTTCCTCCTCTGTACGTGCTTCTTGATTTTCGCTTTTGGGCATCCTAGCTTGGCAAAAGAATACATAAAAGAAGTTTCTCTCTTTGTCTTTGTCTTATTTCGTTGGTCTCTGTCTCATTTCCTGTACTGGAAGCATAAGATGGTACTTTAACAACTAAATGTGCAGTCCGACAAACCGGCTCTGTTTTCTCCGGACTTCAGAATTGGGCTTTATCGGATCTGTCCTGCCTAACCATTTAGATGCTTATAATAGTGTTGCTTTCACCTCCGAGCTCGATGGTATTAACCGTAAAGTTTATGATCAAGAGTGTCACTTCGCTTGAAGCCCATTGAAAAGTCTTTTTTGATGTAAAGGAATAATGCTTTCGTCTATGGGTCCACTCATTTCAAGATGAAAGACTAAAGTTGTGTCTGGATGGACTTCACGGTTTCAACTTTCGAGTAAACAAGGCTAAAGGATAATGAGTGCGCTAGATGTCAAAAAAATTTGTTCAGATTGCAGATATATGTTTGGGTTTAAGCGTTTGACTGAGTTGAAGCAGTTGAATCATGGTAGGGGAGATAGTTTTGCCTGCTCTATTTATACAGTGAGAACTTAAAAACTACTGCGAAGTTTTTAGCGGTAAACGGGAGCGGTAACTTTACAGTTGATTGAAGAGACGTATATGATCTCATCTTCATTCGAATCAACTGTGAAGGTGTGACCATGAATACATATAATATGCCAAAAGTAGTGAGGCTACCTAGCTCCACATAACGATATGATGCCAAGATGAAACAATGCAAGAGTGGTGGATTATCGCAGCGTCTGTGTCTTTTCTAAAAATTGGATGCGCGCTGATACAACCGATATATATTAATGCGATGGTAAATCTGTCGATCTGCATACTCGGTCAAGCTACTATTTATGATGTTTTACGACACCGTTTGGCTGATCATCGTAAGACTTGTCTATCGTTCTTTTTGGAAATTTCAGAGCCGACTTGATTGTTGTTTATAGTCTTTCAGCAGTTGGCACGACCATCTCAATGAACTGCTCCTAAAATCTTGTAATGTGAACAGACACTTCAATGCTGGCCCGTCGAAATGTACCAAGACCTCCACGACCATCTCTATGCATCCAAAGGCTGGTAAATTCCCGTCGCATAACCTGGCGTTTACTCTTGACTGTCATTGGCCAGTAAAACCTGTATTACCGACCAGCATTGAGCAGCAATCTCGGATATTCGAAGGTGCGTATTCACTCTTCATGCTTATGTATGCTTCATTTTTTTGCACGGATTAGCCGGCGATAAAGCCAACACGATGAAAAATTAGTATTCTTTAGCTGAATGAATGAGCTTTTCTGATTACCTTTTTGCTCTCGAATTGTTTTTTATCCTTATTTCTGCGGATGACAGTGAGGAAAGGAGTAACTAGGTGAATAGCTTTTGTTTGTAACAATAAGGATGGTAAAAGATTGTATGATTTACAAAATGAGATTATCCTTAACTAGATTCTTGATATTCAGTCATGGTTATCAAAAGATTTCGTTCTGCTGAACTGCTAGAAATGATCAATGTTCACATTAAATTTTCAAGCTTTAGCAGGTCGGCCTCTTTTGCACCTGTCCACTGCATCGACTTCATTGTTCAGCAAGGACCGAAGTATGTTACTGCCGAGAACCGGAAGGCGCAAATGTCTGGCGCCTCCAAGAGTGTACCTGGACTATCCTTTCAGCATCCCTCGCCCTAAGGTCGCGAAGAAGCCGGAGTGGTGGTGGCGGACCCTGGCGTGCGTTCCATACCTGATGGCCCTGCAGGTCTCTGACGCGGCCTTCTACTTCCAGCCCCTGATGGAGCACTACGAGCAATTCGAGTTCCTGAGCTACTACATCCCGGGGGCGATCCGGCGCCTCCCTATCTGGTTCCTGATGGTGTACTGCTTCGCCGTGTACATGGGGGTCGTGCGGAACCGGAAGTGGCCGCACTTCTTCCGGTACCACGTGATGATGGGGCTCCTGCTGGAGAACGTGCTGCAGATCGTGTGGTACGCCAGCAACTTTGCGCCACTGATCCACTACGGGGGCAGGTTCGGCATGTACTACTGGCCGGCGGTCGGGGCCGCATTCATACTGCTACTGATGGAGTGCGTGAGGTGCGCCGTCGCCGGGATCTACGTGAACATCCCTTTCATCAGCGACGCCGCGTATATCCACACCCCATATGTAAAGGGAGATGATTGATCGGATCGGAAGCTGCGACGCCATTGGCGGAAGATCTTATTTGGCCGGCTGAATAACTTCACAGGAAGAGGGTCATGATGTGTCAAATCCAATGGCTTCTTGAGCTTTGTCCTCCTCCGGTTATAATTGGGGAACTCTTATTTATTTCCGGAAATGCGGAGATTATTACTTGATTAATAACTGTGTATAATAGAATCGATTGATAAAATATTGAGACGGGTCATCTTCAAAACTATCATATTACTTGACAAATCGATTTCGTTGGTAGTACGAAAACTCATTGTATTCGTCCGGCCTTGGCTTGTTGACCTTGGCGTAGTGCTGTACAAAACTGAAGTAGGCCGATCTCTCCCTCCCCTGTGTTCTCGAACGCTCGCGGAACAACATGAACAGCAGTTCAAGCAGCGGCAGTGGCGGGGGCGACGCGAGCTCGAATGGGTACGCGGGCGACATCAGCTCGCTCGCGTACAACATGGTGTTCATCATCGGTTTCATCTTCCTCGTCCTCGTCATCTCCCTCTCCTCGTACCTCTGCGTCCGGGCCAACCGCTGGGCGGACATCCCGACTCGGATCGTGCTCCGGCGTCTCGACCCCGGGTCGGCCGGAGCGGGTGGGGGGATCGACGAGGCCACGCTCCGGAGCTATCCGACGGTCCTGTTCTCGAGCGCGAAGGCCCACGAGAAGAGCAGCTTAGCGGAGTCGAGCAATGACGTCGGCGGGGGCTCTTGCTCGATATGCTTGGGCGAATACAAGGAGGGCGATGCGCTGCGACTGTTGCAGGAGTGCGGGCACTTCTTCCATGTGAAGTGCGTCGATCCGTGGCTGAGATTGCACGCCACGTGCCCCGTTTGCAGGAAGTCGCCGGCGGTCGTAGCCATACGAGTCGACGGCGATTCTCACGGCGGAGACGGGTAACTTAGGTGGTAAATTCAAAAGGAGGGTCGCTGGATTAAATGGAACGCCTCTTGTAAATGCTTTGTGGGTATAGACTGTCCATACGCGTTTGTAACGTTATCAGAAGAAAACACCGAGGTTGGATTTTAGAGGGATAGAATTTGAAATTTAGAGATCTTGCAATATCCATATCCGCTGTATGATGAATCGTAATAATAAAGTTGTATATTTTCACATTCTAATATGTTGATTGTTTGATACGAACGGAATGACCATAAAAATGAAAAATTTTAATTGATGGAACCGAGAATCGAGTTTACTCCGATTCCCGAAAGTGTCGGTGCGGTCCCCAATTCTCAAAAGTGAAACTCATATCCAGACGGTCCGATTCTTGATTACTAGGACGGCCGACCGTTTTTAAGAGGGCCAAACCGAACAGGACTGGATCGAACATATTAAATTTTTATAATTTTTTACATTTTATTAAAAATAAAGATACAAAAAAAAAAGTAAAAAGAACCCCAATTGAAATTTATGAGATTTTAATCCTTATCCAAACTTACCAAAAAAATATTTGAAAAATTAAAGAAACTCAATTTTTTTTTGGAATGTTAACAATCCTATTGGATCGCCTGAAAATCGAACTGGACCGACGAGTCTGATCTAGTTCGATCCCAAGATTAGTTGGTTTGGTCCCCGATCCTAGAGATCAAGGAACAAGACTAGTGACCAATTTCAGAGAGAACCAATCACCCTTAATGAGAATTGAGAATGTTAGGAATCTCTCATGACATTTTTTTGCCTACTTCATTTTTATTTACTTATTCTTTTTATAATCTTCCCTCCTTAAATGTTTATTCACATCGTTGGTCATTGGTTTAGAACTGAATTATCAAATCCGAGGGCTTGTTTACCTATGTTAAAAATCAGACATGATGAAACCAGCAGCGCCGGCAGATTTCCTATAGTGAAAGTCGTATGATCTTTGGCCCAACTCTCATCATGTTGATTACGACTTTCCCTTTCATCCACGGCCTATCAATCTTGGTCAACTCCTGTCTTCTTCGCGATCCCCTTCATCCGACCCATTGAATTAGTATTCCTTTTTTCTCCCAGCTAAAGAATTTGTCTTGCCCTGTAAAAAATTCCAAGTGCAGCCTTTTTTGTTGCATGGAAATTTGTAACAACGATTTGATTTCGAGAAAAATGAAAATTGAATACACAAATCAGAAGAGATTTGGCCCTGTTGAAGCCCAGGAACGGAAGTAGTTTCGAGACTGAGGATTCGGAACTTGCAGTCAAGATAAAATTCGAGATAAGAAATATCTTATTGTATGTTTGGTGCTTGAATAGTGATATAATGGATATATGAGAGGTATAATCCAAATAAAATTATTCCAAGACGGAGTGAGATCAAAATGGTATGATTTCTAATATCTATAATATAATTTATTTTTCTTAATGAAGAAGTTTTAAATTAATAAAACTAAAAGTATTTGATAAATTATAATATAAAAAATTCACAATAACAAAAGATAACAATAATTTCTGTTTTACTTATACAATTTTTATTTAAATATTTAAATTTCTTTCTATCTCATAATACAAATTCAATGTTACATAGATACGTAATTAACTATTTATATCTATTATATAATTAGGTATTTTAGTATTTTAGGTATATTAGTCGAAAGCGTAGTGCTATCATCCATGTCCCCATCTTTAAATATAGGTAAAAGTTGGCGCATGTGTGAACCTTTATATATGTAAATGATAGTCTACCTTAACGAAGAATCTCATACATGGGAAACTAATGCATATCGAGCTTCAGATATGGTGCATGAAGTTTAGGCGGATCAAGCTCGCGTGCAGCTGGCATGATCAGTCCAAAGGACAAAGCGCAGATGATTACAGGTAAAGAATTGAAGAGGCAGAGGAGGAAGACTCTGTATACAGAGAATATTAGGAGTTTAGGACCAAGAATACCAATGCATCACTGCATTACCTTCATAATTCATCACGGGACTCGCGTGGAGGCGAGCACTGTAAGTTAGCAGCAGAAGATATAATGGCATCTTTATACCGGGTCTAATATTCGTCTTACATGCATTATGAATAATTTCTGCATCAAATTTAAACGCCTGGATTAACCAAAAAAGGGGTCAGCAGTCAGGGCGACGCGGCCGGAAGAAGCTGAGAGGCAAGCTCCAGCACCCCCCACATGGGAGCGTCATTCTGTGAAAGCAGAGACACTTAATGTAATGAGAATCACAAGAAGATCAAGTTCATGGAAAGGATGAGAAATTTTTTAAGGAGTTTAGTTTGACTAACCAGATAAACCACGTCAAATGCTTTGCGGTAGCTATTCATAGAACCCTCAATTTTGTCATTCCTGGTAAATATGTTCACACCGTCAAAAAAGCAGATAAATCTGCAGAGAAGAGAGTTATCTAGCAATTGCAGCTTTTTGAACAAGGAAATTGAAAAAAAAAAGAAAAACTATCAATATGCGATCAGTCATTTCACCTCTACATTGAAAGTTGTAACTGTTACCATCATTGAGGGCAAAGCTATAATCATAGCAAAAAAATCGCACGTGCCTCCCAGAAGATTATTGTGACATGCATTTTGGTACACCCTTCTGCTACAGACCACTATTAAAAGTCTATGAGGTCCAAGAATTTTCTTTCTTTTCTATTATTCCTTTTTTGGTTAAGGTGGAGCTTTAAATCCATAGCGTGATGGCCGCAAAATTCAGTATAAACACTCAGAACTCCTGCATATGACTAGGGGAATTAGACTTACAAAAATCCCAGTGATATTCGAGTTTCATAGTTCAGACCATCAGACATTCCCAAGTCCCCAATATGGTCCCCGAGAAGCAAGACATGGGTTCTCATCTTCACTGAGGCACTATCATCAGCTGGTCCATCAACATCACCTAGTCGCTCGTGAAGCGGAGCAGCCATATCAAGTGCATGCTCATTTTTGTTCAGACTATGAATTGTCCTCCCTGGACATGTCAACATATATACAGAAAAGTAAAGCTGGATTCATCTATTTGTAAGCACATACTCAACAAACTGATACATTCACATCATGGTAGACAACAGTGATACGATTCATGCCTATATAAAAGGGTCTTGTTGATAGTGCCCCCAGGCCCTGTCAATCATACTTGTTAACAAAACATTTTAGTTTCCAAGGTACTGATTACATAACCTGAGAAAGAAAGTGCATTGGCAATGGCAACCTTTCTTTACTGAGGAGTTAACAAGTAATTGCAGGGTCTTTAGTAACAAGATCCATATAAATAGCAAAGAACATATGTAAACAGAAGATGACACCTGAAGAATAACCACCAGAAGAAGCAAATTGTACTCCCAGTCCGCCCAGTTATATTACCATATCCCAAATGTGTTAAATAACCACCATTTGAAATAAGTAATCCATCGAGCATAAAAGTAAGCAGCTACTCCTAGTAGAAGTTCTATCAGCTTCAGTGGAGTTGTCAAGAACAGAAGTCAATTGATACACCTGCTGTCAAAAGCTCACTGCTACTTCTCCTCATAAAGATAATAGCAACAAAAAGAAGATGCCCACAAAGCTCAACCACACAAAAGTAGATTATTAGATAAAAATTACAATAACACAGAAAAGGATTCAAGAAAGAAGCACAATATTCCAGCTAAAAGGATCTCAGGAAAATCATGGAAGTGCCGTCACATGAATACTTATTGCCAAAGTTATGCATGACATTTGACATATGTCTTTAGCATGAAATTAGTTAGCTGATACCTTTGAAAGATACAAGGCGACCATCGCTGTCAAACTCCATTCGATTTGAGACAACCCTGATGTTTCTGAAAGATCTGTGGAGCTTCTGCCTCAAGACCTAGTGTCAACATAGATAAAAGAATTAAATTATACTATAAAGATACTAAATCAGAAAATAGTACCATAACTGTTTTTCTCTATCGGTATTAACCTCCTCTATAATTTCTGCCAGCCCCGCAGAAAATATAAGGATGGGAATGCCTCTTTCCTGCAACCAACAAAGAGAATACTGAGACATAACTAGCGTAATTGCACTCAAGGCACAAGCACCTATAAACAAGATGCCGAAAATAATCATTTACACTGATTCTTTCATGACATCTACTCCACTGAAAAAGAAGAATATAAGCACTTCACACACTCTGGCAGCCATGCTACAGCTAGATGCAGTGTTCATTCCATGAAAGATGAAATTTACCTCCAAAAACTCAAAGAGTTCAACCACACCCTCCCTAAAAGCAATGTTAGCACTAGCAACAGACTTCTTTATGTCATCATATGTAAGGCCACCCTCAACCAGAAGAGCATGAGTCTTCCCCCACCTGTTACAGTAATTAAGAGATGATAGTATACTGATGCATTTTGGTGCACTGATTAGCAACTAAAAAGTAAGTGTATGTTAAAATACTTAAAACCAGCGTTACTAGATGTCAACTGTACCTACAAACTTACACACTACACAATCCCATTGTACAACAAGCATAAATACTACCATTAAGAGCATAGACATTGCTTACCACTCTTCCATGAGCTTTGTCTTTTCATCAATTGGAATTGTTGGTGAGAATTCTAGCGGATGGTAATACTCATATAATTGCTGTCTCTTAGCATTGTATTCCGGATTCCCCTGTTGCAAAAGGCCATGACTGCCTACTAATATTATTAGACATGACAAGCGGAGAGGGTTCCAAAAACGAAGCGCGAAATAACAAAGCATAATCCAAAACAATGAACGGCAACTTACTTTGGCCCCGGCAGCCATTAACCCAGTACCTTGTCAGCGTTGCATCAAAATCTGCAATCACCTGCCAATAATACTTGTGACGACCCAAAATCTATGTCTGATGCTGCATACATCAATGTAAATGGACGCAGGGGATACTTCAATGTGCCAATGAAGGAACTTAAAAGCACCGGATATGAATTCCACCAACAGCGAGCCAAAGTCAAAAGCATTGCAATACAGATACCACAGATACCACATTCCTCGATAAGGTTGGGACGAAATGCAAATGCACCCTCTGCCATTTAACATACAGTGACCATCATCGAAAAAATGGCCCAAAAACCTGTTTAGTTGTGTCTCCTGTGGTTCGAGAGCATCAAAATATCACGGACAACTGGTACAAAATTTTCAGCAGAAATGCGTAAATTGACACTTCTGGCAAGTGATAACAGTACAGACTTAACCAAGTGCAAAATCTTCATCTTCCAGTGTCACCACAATATATTACAACAATTTCTGAAGGAGTTTGAGGTTCAGACAAATTCTCCACATCAAACGGACGCGCAGAAAAATAAAATTTTCTTTTTTATGAAAGAGAAGGACCTGCAGCTTCTGAGGCCCAGCTTTCCGAATCGCGTCGATTTTCCGAGCAAGCGACTGGCGATCGTCGACGACCACCTCCGAACCATTCCACGCACCGTCGTCGCCCATTTCCCCGCGATTTACAGAGCTGCAACTGACGCAGGAAAACTCGACATTACGGGCCCATTCGCGCACTTGCGACGGAGCATATTAGGCGGAAGACGATGATGAGAGTAAGACGCGTGCCGAGCGGAACGGGAAGCGATGGTCTCCTTCCATTCGAGGATGCGAAGCAGGAACACGTGTGCGGACGAAAGAGGAGGAAGAGAAGCAAAGAAAGGGGAGCGAAGAGCCGTACCTCGGACTGAGAGAGGAGAAGAAGACGACGAGGCGGGGTTTCGGAGTGCAAGCTCCGCCACTGCCACTGCCACTGCCACTGCCACGGCCACTGCAGCGAGTGGTGATGGTGGTGGCGACGAAGTTCTGGAGCCGCGAGCACATGACCAGAATCCCAGTTCTTATTATTATAATTACCGATGGTGCCACGGTGATGATGAGACTATGCCTTCGCACTTGCTGAGCTGTCCCTTCCTTTTCTGGAAAAAGGAAAACCCGAAAAAGCACTGTCCGATAAGTATCTGGCCTCCTGCATCACGTGGGAAGGTCGAGCCCCGGAGGACGAAGGAGAAACCGAGGGAAGACGTGAAGAAAGAGGCCCGGGAGCCGTAGCGCCGGGAAAAAGCTCCGTGGGGGGTTGATGATTCTGAATCGGGGAAGAAGATACGGGAAGCCATAGACAGTCTCTTAAGCCAAGGCCGAAGCCGAGTTCTGAGTCCTGAGTTTCCCTCTTCAAGTTCAGAAACTTATTCTGGCAGAGTTAGTCCTCGAGCTTTCGAAATGGTGCGATCTTTCTCAGATCACCATTCCTCGTCCTGGTCATTATGTTGCCGTCCCCTTTCAGAACCTATTTGAGTTAGTCCTCAATGCGACGCCATTGTACACTTTTTGGTCAGTACAGCAATTAGCCAGTAGCCATGTGCTAGTGGCTTTATGAACGACACTGAGAACTGTTGAATTGTTTCATGTCCGACACTGGCAAATGTTCCACCGTCCACTAAATTGATACCAATTTCATCTCTAGTATGCACTCAGGGCAAACTATTATGTATACAGAAATATATCATTTGGGATAGCAAACTATATCATAATTGAAGGGAAAATCGATTCAAAAGATCAGTAAGCAAGCTGGAATATGAAGATGCTAGTAACATGAGTCTTAACACCCTCCAACAAAATAAAACAGTTCAGCTCGATGACGACTTGGCGCGATACACTTGACGCATAGCAATGAACTTCAGGATAAGCTTGTCATGTGGTGGCCAACTATCTTTGATAATTGGAGCATTTGAGAACTCCTTCAACCATGCAGATAGAAGGGGAAACTGCTCACCATCAACCACTTTGAGGCCGGATATCTCCTCAAAGACCCAAGGTAGATTGGCCAACCATCCGAGTGCAATGTCCAGATATCTGATGTTGTCTCCGCCGAAGAATTTCTTACCCCTAAGCTCTACTTCTAGCTTCTGCAGGTGCTTACTTGCGTCTGCAAGGGCTGCTTCTTGCTCTTTGCCTTCACTTATAAAAGCAGTCCATATTGATGGTATAACCTGCAAAATTCCACGTCCCCCGAAACAGATTATTGAGGAGATACGCTGTATGGATGGTATGTTTGCATTCAGAGCTAAAGGAAACATGTTCAGATCTTAACATTGTCTCTGACTTCTCCAAAACCACATAATCTGATGAAGTCAAAATGGACTCGACTCTTTCATGTGATCAAACAGTTTCAATTATGTGCATGGTGCATAAGAGAAACGAACGCCGTACAGCGCAAGATCTATTACCTTGTCGTTGCTGAACTTGGCCCAGAATCGCGCCATGGCCCTCGCATAGGGATCCTGTGGGAGAAGCGGGTATTGGTTCCAGGTCTCGTCGATGTACTCGAGAATTATCAGGGACTCCGAGATCGGCCTCCCTTTGTGGAGAAGCACCGGGACCTTCTTATAAACCGGGTTATGATGAAGAAGAAGGTCGCTTTTGTTGGAGGTATCTTCCAGGACGGATTCGTATGGAATGCCCTTCAGCTGCAGCGCCCAAACGATCCTCAGAGCAAATGCGCTCGACCATGTCTTAAACAGTGTCACCTCCTCTGCCATGTCGTTGGTTTGACCATATGATTCACTTCAACCTCTGAAGGACCCTATATAACAGAACACGCCTTCTTGCGAGTCATCTCTTAACAGATGCTCGTTCTTGGCCTTGCGAAGATTCTCTTTTCGTCCTGATTGTCCGCATGGGAACCACCTGGATGTGTAGCTGTGTCATATTATGATTCTTCCTGGATGCCGATATTAGATTATTGTCACCTTAATTTTATCCAGAAATGTCGCAGACAGATCATAATTTATGAACTTGAAAGGTCTGTTTTGTACTCATTTACTTGAAATGGATTTACATAGTCGGAAAAGGCCAAATTCCAAAAACGACCCACAGATTTCCACTCAGGCGATAAAATTTTCCCCCACTTTTCAAAATCGCTTAAAATACCCATGAACTTTGTGCTGGAGGGACACACCCCCACAGTTAAACGTTCTAGCTATGCACCCTAACGTGCCATGTGATATAGCTAACGGCGTTGATCTTGACCAAAGGCACATAAGTGAAAGCAAAAAGCGACGCAACATGTCAGCAAAAACCGGTCGTTTTAACCAATAGCACACTAGACCAAATCCAAGCACCGGCACACTAAGTTTAATTATCATAATTAGCGGTGCTGCAGCCGAAACTAGGATGAAACGTATGGATCCATAATAAGGTTCTTGTTGCATTTGATTTGATTTTCTATTTTCTATCTCTGTAAGACAGCAAATGCTACATGCATGTCACGCGGGAACTTGTGCATTTCGATGTCAAGTGGTGCACTAGAGAATTCTTTTGGCAGGATGCCAGTTTCAAAGAATTCGAATTGCTAGACGGATATGATCACGTAAAATGGAGTAACCGGGTGATTTATTGCATGTAAATGTTTGCATCCGAATAATGTGTCTCCAAATGCTAAGCAACTCTATCAAAAGGACTCTGGTTTTATCAACATCTGGGTAGAAAGGGAAAGACATATGGATGTATTTGGGGAAGAAACACAAAAGTACTATCAGCTGCTTGAATCTGAATAAACCCGTTTTTGCCGTCTCCTTTCAGATGTCATAGTGGAAATGTCTTCCGGAGTATCTGCAATGTTGTTTCAGTTTCAAGAGGTCTGAAGTTAACATTAGAAAACCCTGAATTATCCAAAGAGTCCGATGGACAGCCTCGTGACATGGAACAATGGTGGAGCTCCCATTCTTGTTTTCTCTCCATCAATCCGTCTAACACTCACATTGTTCTTTTCTTTTTATCTTTCTTTGAATCCATCTCATATCCGGTTTATCTCACCTCGTTGGTGGGATGTTTCTATCCGGCCTATTCCCAAAATATATCTGGACATATCCGAATTTCAAGTCACTGTAAACACCAGATAAGATATAAGCCTAAATGAAAATGGAAAAGCTCCCCATCCTGGCAGCAGTAAGGTTCAAATTCCAAACCAAAATGGAGCTGGTAGATAGCGGAGAATGTCCAATAATGACATAATCAGCTCGACAAAATGGGTAACAAGAAAGACCTCAAGTAATTAGTTGATGGCAAAACAACGGCACATTAACCTGGTGAAAAAAAAATAACAAACCAAATGGGACGTCAAACCCATCAGATGCATCTGCCACGGCAGAATCTTATATGAGGAATAACATCCATATCTCATCTCCACTTAACAAGCAGAAAAATATAATGTGAACTAGTGAATAAGTACCCGAATCTGAGAATCGGTTGTTCCCAATAAGCCAAAGTGAAATGCAACTGAAAAGTGCCCTCCACTAGCACTTCTTAACTTCACATGACCACAGAACAGTAGCAGTTAAATCACCAAGCTTTCTGCGGCCCATAGAACTTTCTCCCCGATACGCTATGGAAGAAAAAGCGGCGAAAACCAGCATTTTCACTTATGGATGTCTTCCGCAATAGAAGTACTCACTGAAATTAAGTATCTTTTGCAGACTTATCTTTGCTGATAAATGTACCCACTGATTTAAACCAACGCATCAGACCCCTATGATCCTTGACATAAAGCCATGCTTGAAGAAATGGGAAGAGACTCTCATCAACCCCCCGTTCATCAATGTAACTGTGAAGCGCATCCCTCACCTTTTCATCAAGATCTCTGCACATGTCGTAAAAACAACTTGCATCAAACTCAGCACATGAAAGAAATGATAGAAACCATTGGTGAAAGGTTGAAAGAACCCAGAAACAAATCCCAAGCACATTTTGACCATCAAACTGTATGCATATATAACTTTTCCCTCCTAAAATTGAGAGCCGCCTTTTGTCATGCAACACTGTGATTTTGCAAATTCTTTCAACACCTTCCAACATCAAGCTAATTAGGACAAGATAGCGGCTAGCAAGCCCTATGTATCTTTTTTAATAGCTCAAAATGCATTTGCATCCCATTTGAATCACTACATCTTTTAGGGAGTCGCACATTAATTTTCCAACTGAATTACAAGCCTCTGCTAATACGTATATCCTCCCATAGGACAACAAAAGATGCACATTCAAATGAACAATATTATTTTACGTAGAACCATCAATCCATCGTAACCCACCTAGACACAATGCGCGCCAATAGGAGAGGTTATTAGATAGATTTCAAAAAGGTTCTACCCCCTATCATTAAATAAACAGACTGGTTCTTTCACCTGCCTACTAAAGATTGCCCTCAAACTATCTGATCATAAATTTGTAGAGCAGACGGATTCTTTCACCTAAGGAAGAATGACAAGATTCATTCAAAGAAGAATGACAAAATTCCCTCAATTTCCTCCTCTGATGGTAAACTTGTGGAGCTGCCAGTAGTCTAGGCACAACCTAAAAAAATCTCACATCTAACCATTTTAGGGACGGAAAAAATGTTTGCTTCAACTCTGTCTAAATAGCTAACCTTAATTTTGGCACTCCTACGGCTTACCACATTTCTACACTGAAGAAACTAGAAGTCAAGGACACCTCCATACCAAACCAATGCATATAAAATCCCCTGCTAGACGTACACGAGCTTCATAATGAAATGATGGGAAACTTCAACCTCTCCATCCTATTTTAATTAGTCAACAACCTTCAAACAATTCTATGCCGCACCTGAGCCAAGAAGTGCATAAACAGAAAGAAATGCCTCTACCATAAAAGCCATCGCCAACTTACTCGAAAACAGGGCCATTGTATTTTGACGGAACCACGAGAAAACCCGTCGTCTCAAGCTTTGGCCTCATCGAAACAGAGTGAATCCCCAGCGCATCCGGATACAACCCACACAGAAAATGCAAGGCCTCCTTCTGACCAGGCTTTGCGATGCTCACGTGAAGGAACAACTGATTGATGTCGTCTTCGTCGTCCTCATCTCTACCACCGCCCGGAACCAGATTAGCCAACCGCATAACGTAAAGGCTAATCTCTTCGTCGTTGTAAGTTCGCTTGAGAACCGGACCGTCGACATCGAGTGCACCTTTCACGATCGTGAATGGCGATGGCGGATTCACTTTCTGCAGTTCGAAAGACCATTATCAAAAGGCTAATCGAACTCACGCTAAAACCCTATCGAGATCAACAGCGACCCTTTCCAAAACCTCTTACAAGGGTTTAATGAATGGAGGGGAGAAAAAAAAAAAAAAGCGGAGAGAAGAAGGAGACGCGAGAGGAAGAGGCGTACAGGAGGAGGAGTCATCTTGGAGACTTCGAGGTAGTGCTCCTTGAGGGAGCGGAGGAGGATGGAGTTGACGGCGGAGGAGACGGAGGTGTTGGCAGCGGCGGAGGCTGCAGAGCGATGTGGGATGGGGCGGCAAGGGAGGAGACGCAGGTGGCCACCGAAGACGAGCCTCCGCCACATGCTGCGGGCAAAGTCGACGGAGATTCGCCGCTACTTCGTCGTATGAGCTCTCTCTCCCTCCCTCGCGCTCTCTCGCCGGCGGCTGATTCGCGGAAATGCTTCTTATTTGGCGGCGGTGGCGGGTTCAAATAATCGGCGATTTTTTGGAGGCTTGGTGCTGGGAGAGGCGGGTTCAAATGCGTTTTATTAGATTTCTTTCATCTTTAACCCGTTTGTTGTAATGGGAAAATTCTTACTTTCGCTTTATCTCTAAACAAGTTCACAGTACTCTTTTTAGGTTGGCCTGATCAAATGCTTCTATTTTAACTATTTATATCCGATTAAACTCAACTAATGTCGCCGTCGGATGATGCAAAAGTACAACATGGCTAAAATTTTGATGTCCACATGCATAAATATAGTCAATGTGGGCACACCGGAGTTTGACGTGAACAAAAATCCCGATGATCATTGAGTAGGAACATTTATAATATTGTCCAATTGTTATATCAATTGGAGTTATCGAGATTTGATATCAAAGAGATTTCTAAGTAGAAAGGATTGATCAGACGAATGAAAAGCGCAAAACTTAATATGAAAAATGTGTAAAAACATAGGTACAAAAGGTAGAGTTTTTTTCCTTATAAATAGTAAGTTCGGCTTAGAAAGAGAAATGACCCGACTACATCACGCCACATGCCGCACAAGACGGCGATTCGAGTCCTGACAATGGCGAGGAAAGGGGAAAGGATCACTGACCACATACCAGACGCTAGAGAAGGGGAGACAAGCTTGCAGCGTGCAATCTTTTTGTTCCTCCTTCCCAGAGCTCCAATCTCGAACCACTCAGTCTCGTTCACTGGTCCTGTTTCGCTCGAACGATTCTTGCTCCGACGTAGCATGAAGCGACCACCGCCAGGATCAAGACGTGACAAGCCACTGTATCAAGATGAGCTTGATGTAATTGTAAGTAAACGCACGATCGTATTATGAATAGTTAATGCTAGAGCAATAGATCCCGACCTGCGGTCATAGTTATCCAAGAGTAAGCCTTGAATGATGATGCGCCGAGGACGACATCGATCGATCCACACACAAACAAGCGCATGATCACGAGCAGATTGAACCCCTGAGACAGATATTACTCATAGGCTCCTCTACTGTCTTCTGGTCTGTGCCTTAGAATCTTAGCGAATTATGGGCATTTAAATAAAGCTAGTTTAGAGGCCTCGATGACCATGCTCTTACGTTGAACTAATTAATGTCTCCAAAAGACCATTGGAATGCACAAACCTTATTGATGACTTCTTGAAGATTGGGTTTGGCCATTTGTTACCACAACTACTCAGCATCAACCTCTTGGTGTTGTGGCAGTGTGGATCACAGTAAGCGGATCATTACTCAGAGATGATCCAACGCTTGGATCTTGCGCGATCACATCAGTTGTTTGATGGTTCAGCCGGCCACCGAAAGGATAGAAATCCGCCCGAGCTGGAGCAAAGGCTGGATCTGTTGTATTTATGGTGGATTAATAAATTAACAAAAATCGTGATATGTTATTTATGCTCACGTATCTCATTGATTCATGCATTTCTAGAGTTTGTGTATTTACTTATTTTTTTTAAAGTTCATGTATCTTTAGATTCTTGTATCTATTTAATTCACCATTCATGAACTGTTTATGTACCTAAATTCAAGAACTTCATAATTAGGCGAAGTTCGCGAAGCTGCTTAGCACCTTTGGTAGAAATGGAGATTCGAATAGCCATAGCTCACATCCAAACAAATGGTATTTACATATTCTTCTCCCAATATATACATCTTCTTTTTCTTTTTCCTCTATCAATCCCAACAGAATCAAGCGCATTGCTTGGTCGAAGCAGCTGTGGCTGGACTCCGTGGGATGGATAAGTGGGACTAAGGCTGATGAAGCCGCTTGAACCCAGTTTTCAACATCAGCCATACAAGCAAGTGTGAATGGCGGGTCAGAGTTTTCAAAGACCGGCAGTGATTTCTGCATCAAAAAGGCGAAATTGGAGGAGGAAGCGAAAGAAGTGAATGACGCGAGCTGATCATCCCTTGCGAGCCAAGCACCGTGCTATCAGTTATGCAAAGCCAGATGTCGGAAGTAAATGAACGTAGTGTTGACGCAAGCTGGTTTTTGGATTGGCGAGCTGTTACATGAATCCCCCGAACTGATCAAGACTTCGCGTTTACAGAGAACTGGTTAAAGCTATTTTATTTAGGAGGGGAAAAGAGGAGAGAAGACATAGGAGTTCGTGTTAAATTCATATCAGCAACGGTTTTACAAGAATACCTGCAAATAGGATATAGTTGTGTCAAAAGAAAACTGGTTAAAGCTTCAAGGGCCGTTGATCCAATGAATGAGCATAGTCTAATGTATGTATATGAGCCGAACAAAAAGAGCCACCCACAAGGAAATTTAAGCTGTATCATGGGGGAAAAGCCAATAACTCGAGCGAGAAATACAAGCATTCTAATTGTTTAGACGACAAAGAACTATAATGAACTGGAAAAACACAATACAACCAGTTACAGAAGTCTTCAGACAGTGTGTGTGAAAAAGAAAGAAAGAAGGAAAGAAGGTTTTGGGTGCGAAAGACGGGGTTGCACAAGATGGGGCGAAAAATCGATCTCTATGTCCCCAGATTAAGGACATGAAACATGCCTCACTGGTGCTGGTTCCACACATTCTTGATTACTCTAGTTCTCGTCAAAGGGAAAAATTGTGAAATGAATATGTAAATATCACATTTTTAAGAGAAGGAAACCGAAGAGGAATGTCGCTGCTGCTTGTGCAACTAGAGTTTTATATAGCTTATCTAAGCGCAATGCTGAAACTACTTTCTAGGCTTTTCCTGCCGAAAGCAGCTGCATTTGCAAACACCGCATTTCCTTGTTGCATCATCGCCACAAACTCATTGTAGTCTATCCGTCCATCCTGCAAAATCAGTAGGCACCTACTCAATATGCATCGGAACTGGCAAATATCAACCTCTACAACCAAAAAAAGTACGATTAAGGATATCACCGATAGCAATTATAACAGACTTTTCGCGTGTCAATGAAGAAACCTACGGTTAATGGTTTACTCCAATCTTGTTGACCATTGAAAGCAACTTAATGGAGTCATAATAGAGCACTAGCAGACAGAACACAGCATCACGCAGGTGAAGAATAGGAAAAAGATAGAAGCTTGATATTATCTGCGAGTCAGCTTGACTCTTTCCATAATTTCAGCAAATTAGATCTATGCATATCTAGGATACGGTTTCTATTACCTCTCCTTCACTTATTGAGTTGGGAGAAAAATGTACTTTATTTGAGACATGACTTACATTGTCCTGGTCAATTTCCCTGATCATTTCTTCCAGGCGTACATCCTCGATGCCAAATTCTTCGCAAGCTTGTTGAAGCTCATCCTGAGTGATGTAGCCACTCCCATCCTTGTCGAAGTAGTTAAAAGCAGCAAACAGATGATCTTCTCGCTCGATTTTGTTTAAATGCAACATGGCAGCAATGAATTCGCCATAGTCAATCGTCCCGCTGTTATCTACGTCCGCCTACAGATTTTAAGACCAACTATCTGATCAGTGATCTGCCAGATGGAAGATCCACTGGCATTGATCAGTGAGATTAATGGCAATGGTCCCAAGTGTTTAAAACATGGCTTCCTGGTAACCGTGATGACCAAAACAAATACTCCTCAAGACGTGGATTAGCATCAGCACCAACTTCACACAATTTTTCAGAATAATCCAAATATTTCTTTTCTTCATCTAGTCTGAGTCTAACAAATTACTTGCTACAGCAAAGTATGATGCTAAGAAATAGCGGGCAGTAACCATCAGACCAACAAATCCAGATGATACAGAGGCACCACCATAAAGAGCTCGCTTTTCCTAATAGTACTAAGAATCAGTTCTCTAAGAGATATGGCTTGAATCATCTCGGCTTGTGACCTTTGTAGCCACGGCTATGTAAGATGTAGTCAGGCACGTAAACTGGAAGGTTTGAAGCTTCACAAACAAGCACGTAAAGACAATTCAAGCTATTAGTAAAGAAGATGTTACGCTTCTCACTGGGACAATGACATCCCATAGTGAAAGTAAATGCCAGATGAGGTTTGGCATGCTTTTCTCTTCTTTCTTCATTTTCTTCTTTTGTGCTTGCCATATTGACAACAGTCCAACAAGCTAAGTCTTTCAAGTAAAGCTGGGTTCTACAGCAGCACGACACTGTCTTACCAGATACAAGCCCAAACTGAGGAGCACAAGTGAGGAAGGATTGGTTTAAAAAATTTATTCATTAGCCAAAACTTACCGCTCGCATTAAGTCATAAATTTCTGACTCCTTTAGATTGGCTCCCACTCTTTTCAATCCTGCCTTAAGCTCTTCAAAGGTAATCTGGCCGCTATTATCTGCGTCTATCATCTTGAACATTTCTTTCAGGCCAGCTATTTCTTCTTCAGATAAGCTCTCTGCTATAACCTGCACAGGTATCGACTATGTGAAGACACATTGCAGTATCAAATAGGATGTGCCAATCCTATCAAAGGTGTTCAGAAGCCTACGTAGTAGCCTTTTTTTTCTTTTTTTCAAGTGACACGTTACTATCCTTTTTCTCCAGCCATCGCATCTTACTAGCTTAAGAAAGTTATCTTTTGAATCCAGAGACTTACACGAAGGGCCATTTTCTTCAGCTTGTTCATAGCTGAAAATTGCTTCAAGCGACTCAATACTGCAGAATCAAGAGGCTTATCAGGAGCAACCCCATCGACCTGGATCCATGGGTGACCTATAGGAAATTGAATTCTCATCAGCAGCTAAGCAAATGCTCGATCTTCATTTCACAGTGCATGCTGTCGAGGTTCAACTCAAAGGTGATAAAAGGGTAAAACTCACAATGATTTACGGCTCAAAATAGAAAGGAAACAACTCACATAAAACTTCATGAGCAGTTAGCCGCCTTCTAGGATCTCGAACAAGCATCCTCCTCACCAAGTCTTTAGCACTTTCTGTGACACTAGGCCACGGATCTGACGAAAAGTCAAGATCCCCATGCAGGACTTGTTCAAATATCCCTTGCTCAGTCTCTTCATGATCGGTGGTGCGAAAAAGGATCATACAAAGATGGTTGACAATGTCAGGATAGCAAACATATTAAGAACGTGCGGACAGAGTAAGAAGCAAATCTCACCAGCCCAAAAGGGAGGAACTCCACTCAACAGTATGTAGAGGATAACCCCAGCACTCCAAACATCGGCTTCTGGTCCATATCGCTTTTTGAGAACTTCTGGTGCAACATAATAAGGGCTTCCAACGACATCTGTGAACTTGTCACCTGGAAGAAACATCATTCATTTCACTCATGAGAACTGTTTATAGCATCAGTCAAGAGAAAAGACTAGAAAAGCGTAATGCATGCTACAATTTACACTCTCTTGCCAACCCTGTTGCTGTTTTTTCACCTTTTAACAACTCTACACCTCATCTAGTATTTACGTTAACAAGCAAGTGATTTAGACCACCTACAATTTACTCAAGCTCTAGTACCAAATTCACTTGAAATTGGTTTTGGCATCAGAAGCATATTTTTCGGACTTTCCTACTAGTTTCTCCTGTATACAGTTACCCTATATCGACAAGCAAAGGGCATTCTAGGCAAAAAAGAAAAGAAAAGATAAGGCAATGTCAAGAGAACTTGAGAGGAGCAACGACCACTCAAATATACCTGGTTTGAAGAATACTGACAATCCAAAGTCAATTGTCTTCAGCAAGGAATCCTCCTCCTTACTAACAAAGAGAAAATTCTCGGGCTTCAGATCGCGGTGCATCACACCTAGAGAATGACAAGCCTCAACTACGCCAACTATAGTCCTAGTAAGCTCAGCGGCCTTTCTTTCAGTATAATGCCCACGTTGAATGATCCGATCAAAGAGCTCACCACCTGCACAGAACTCCATAACTACATGGACCGCCACCGCATCCTCATAAGCCCCCTTGATGGATATAACATTTGGATTTCCCGCCAAGTGGTGCATTATCTGAACTTCTCTTCGCACATCCTCGACATCCTCTTCAGAGATCAGCTTCCTTTTGGCTATAGATTTGCAAGCGAATTCTTTCCCTGTGGCTTTCTCTATGCACAAAAATGTAGTTCCAAATTGGCCTTGTCCTAATTTCTTCCCCAAGCTATAGAACTCCTTGAAGTTGCCAGTTTTCCTTTGCAAAACCGAATCAGTCTTCAGGCCTGCACTGGACACCCTCTTCATCTGAGGCTTTTTCTTGGGCTTGGGAGGACTTTCCTGTTTGGTCTCCGGCTTTGGCATTGTTACTTGCTCGGGAGGCTTATTTTGCACCGGCAAAGGCGATTCGGGCTCTTTAGCTGTCTCCTGGTTTGCAGTGTCCGCATTCGTGTGTACTGAATCTTCTGGTAGTCGGGACCGCCACATCGCGGCGGAGACCGATTGGAAGAACCCATTCTTCGAAATGCTTGGTCCCACACAAGTATTGCCCATTAATATATCTACCGCGTAGTTTCTAGTAAATCAGTTTATTACCCTTTAACATGAAGATCAAATCGCCTTAAACGCTACTAACTACACTATGCAACAACCTGATCTTAGATAACTAAATAGATCGATCAAGTCGATTCCCCACTAGAGCTACCTCGCGTTGACTCTGAATGTGGCGGCGAAACCCAAGAACAAAGCTTGAGAAGGTTTCCAGGACGCAGCTAACAACCCAATCCAGAGCCAATCACGAAGAAATCGGTCCAGCTATATGTATCCAACTCCTCGATATCGACATATTAATGACTGGCCGCTCTATTGAAGGAACGCGAGTAAAATGATCGATCCAAGAACTGAGCTTGACCAAAGGATGACAGCTAAGGAAGCTCAAGCTCCAAAGAAGACAACAGGAGTCAGTAGATAAATGATCAGAGAACGTCTAAAAAGAGCTTCGAGGTCATCAAAAAACTAGAAATTGATACAAGAATTACCAAACGAGCAATCCAGTCTATCAGATCTTGGACACCCGAAATGGGTACACACAAGACAGGGAGAGAGGAGCTCAGAAAGCTTGGGGGGCGCCCTTTACCGAGTCGCTCCGTTGAAGATGGGGAAGACAAACCGGGTCATTTATTTGTTTTTTCTTTATTAGTTGATGAAGGGTAGAAGACCAAGAGGAAGAAGACAGGAGAGAGGTCGAGAAAAGAAAACCCAAAATAAAACGAGAAGAGAGGAGAAACTTTTCATCTTCTCTTCTTGTTTCGGTGCATAAACTAATGAGCAAGGCTCAGGCTTGTCGCGAGTGTTCATACAGGTGTTTTGCTCCGGGCAAGGCAATGGGCACTCTCGGACAAAGACAGGCGGCGGTTAATTAGAGCGAAGTTAACCAACCCTGTACGGCCAATCCTTTTCGCCAGACAGGTCGATACTGGACCGGCGGATCTTGCCCGATGCTTGTGGTTCATCGAATTCCCAGGCCAGTCGCCATTTGCTCCATCTAACGGGTCGATCAGATTGCGGTCGCGTCGCGATCCAAGATATATGAAGATCTCAGAATTATTAATTTAGGAATTCCCAAGATTTTCAAATGATTTTCTTATTGGATTTGATTTTATGTAAAGTGCACGGTAAAAATATTTCGTCAATGATAAGAAGATCAATCCGGTGGGTTCGGATGACCGTATCTTGGCACCTCGATATGATGCACCTCTCAAGATCATGCACCTCTCAAGATCGGTTTCTATGCAACAAAATAGAGCAGGTCACTCCTTATGAGATAGGTCCAGATCTTGAACTCATTTTTTACCCATTTAGCCAAGTAGTGGAATCTTCAACTTTTAAAATAATTATCCTAATTAAACCAAAAAAGGGGAAAAAAGGAATTTTGGATTTTACCTTTAAAAAAACATTTTTCTTATTTTTCGGGATTTGGGTCGCTTAGTAAAATGAATAAGCATAAATTGGATATTCGAACATAAAAAAAAATCATCTTCTCATCTTAAAAATGATTAATGATTTCAAAACTAAACTCGAGCGCTTCGACTCAAGATCTTAATGCTTAGGCCCAAGTCCTTCGAAATTAGATCAAGAACCCCGATGGCCATAATCGAGTTCACATTGCCTGTGCTCGGGACCTTGACAGTCAGGCTTGGATACCATACTCACTTGTCGAGGAATAATTGATAATTACTTAATCAATTCACCAAAAATGGATTAGTTAAATGAATTGAAGTCTGCTCGTATATGGAACAAGTTTGCAAACAAAACTCAAATACTATATTGCACGATAATGAATGGGTATTAAACGCATCACTTCGATCCGGTTTTCACCAGCGCTAGTGCCAAATAAACATTGGAAGCCCCTTGATTGACGCCGGAAAGATCCCTCCGTAATCATAGATCGCGAGCCCACTTGATCATTGATTAAGTACGGAAAATTAGGAAAATCATCGCTTGATGAGATCAAGGGATTGTTTCATGACTTGATTGAGCGTTGAAAATAAAGAACTTCTGCGCTTAATTAGAATAACCTTAGGGTGCATTTGATTCGGCATTTGCAAAGCCCATTCGGTCTTCAAAACTCATTTGGCCAAATTTGAAGTGTTTGGTTCAGCTTTCAAATACCCATTTTCCAAAATATCAACATTTGTAATGCTGAAAAGCTCAATGTTAATTGAAGGAGCTTTGGGCTTTGAGCAATTTTGGAAGTTGAAGCAAGTTTTAATGAAGTCTTTTCTGTTACCCATTTTGTCCTCAAAATTTTATAAAAAATCCAAATTTGCCCTGGACTATAGCTAAGGCGACCATCTTCTCCACCCGTTCATCTTCTCCGACTAAGGGACCTCGCGGCTGGGCTATCTTGCAATTGAGGTCGTGCGTCCTCGTCGCTAAGGTCGCAACCTCGAGGCTGATGTCGAGGTCGCGCCACCTTGTCGAGACCTTAGCAACCTCGTCGCGACCTAGTAGCTAAGGTCGTGCCGGTGACCCAGCCGGCCGAACCTCGCTCAACAAGTCCTTCGTTTGTCCTTTTAAAAAAAAATGATTGAAAGCCCTTTCCAAATTCAAATTTTGTAAACACTAATTCAATCCAAAGCTCATTCCAAATTCAAGTTTTGTCAAAGATATTTTGCATTCTCTCAAGGGGCTTTGGGCTTTCAGCATTCCCATTTGCCCAAAGCCCCTTGCAAATGCCCAGCCAAACCCACCCTTAATCGATAACTATAGTCTATAACTAAATTTGATTTTATTTTTTTTTTATTACATGACAAAATTGCTTATATAAGATGATTCGGAAAAGGGTTCCTTTTTCTTCCGAGTAGAAAATTTTCGAACAATAATTCGGATTTTAACGGATCTTATGGAGCCTTATATACTTAAAAAAGAGCATAAAACCAAATTCTCAATATGATTATCAAAATTATACAAACACATTGTGGTTTAATCAAGGTTATGTGCAAGAACTTTCAACCCCTTTTACATCTGAGCGAGAATTCGAAGCTATTTTTTGTTTTTAAACTTTTGAGGCTGTGTATCTTAGAGAAATTGCCAATGCACGATGATGATTTATCTTTAGAGACCCCAAGAGAGTGTGATTTATTTTTTTTATGAAGCCATCATATAAATTCCCGGATTTACTGTGGATCCGTTTGGTCCAGTTTTTCTAATGGGTTTTGAGATGTTTGACAATCATTCTCAAAAAATTTTGAAGTGAAAAACTAACTTTAGGAAGGTTAAAAGCCAAAGGCATTCAAAACCGAACCAAAGACAACTTGTATCGGGTGACATTGTATAAGTACAACACATTTAGGGACCTAAATGTAAATTTGCAAATATCACAGGTTTTTTCACAAAATTAACCAAAATGTAACATGGTGGGTGGTGAACGTGGAAAATGGTTTTGTGAATGATCCTGGTTTTGCAATTAATGCATGGATTTTTTTTTTCCTTTCTTGAATTTTGAAATCAGGCATGGCAACATTGATTGTGGATATGCAGCATCAAATTTGACAATATCTCCCTAATCAAGCCATAAAGAATAATCGTATGTACAGTTTTGGCAACGAGCTCAGTAAGGAAATTCAGAAAGGAAAGGGACTCCGTGGTCCAAAAACGGTGCCCTTATCTGAGCATTAATCCTCGGCTGATATCGATAGGACCTACCACTAATGATCGCGACTTCCATTTATGGTAACAAATTCTAAATATTCGATGATCAATCTTCAATAGAGGTGGCAAAATGGGTCAAAGACCCATATTTTAACCCATATTTGATTAAATGAGTCATAAATAGGTTAACTTAAAAAGTTAGTTGGATAAAAAATGGGTCATTTAGCAATTTTGTGTATCTTAAATGGGTTCTAAATGGGTCATAAATGGGTTACCTACTTAATTTTAAGTATTATTAACAAATCATTTAAAATATTATTAACAAGTCATTTTTAGACTATGAAAATTTTGATATTCTGATTATTTTATTTTTTAAAAATAAAAATTTGATCATTTTCTTTTCTTTTTTTTAACAATACGGGTCGGGTCGGGTATGAGTCATCATATTTACATTATATGAATATTGGTCAAAACGAGTTAAATGGGTCAAATATGATTCGACCCATATTTGACCCAATCCAAAACCGACCCACCCGTTTGACGCCCCTAATATTCAATTACTATACAATCTACTTTCTATTTTTAGTTTCATCACTCAAAATTAGATCGATCCAATTGCAAAAAAAACTTAGATTCAAGCAAACGCATATTTTCTTTTCTAGAAAATAACACAAATACTATTTAATCATTGATCCGATGTACAATATTGCTCATGGACTTTTAGTTCATTATCCAATGGGGTCCTTATAACATAAAAGTTACGTCGAGTATTCGTCGATAATTCAAAAAATTGCAACACTCAGATGAAAAGCATGGTGGCAACATTACATGTCGGGTGAAAAGTGTATGGATCACACTGCACGAATAAGATATTGATGGACAATATTACCAATTAGACTGAAAATTCAGCCACCATTTGTGCCGACATCCCTTTCTTGTTCGGCCGGTGTTGAACTTCCCTTTATCTGTACAGTGGTTTGTTTCCTTTATGCCAAATCAAGAGCTGTACGAGGTTTCTCGAGTAGAACCCGATTCACGAAAGATGCTCGGGATTGATTGGTGTTTCCACATCAGAACACGTTCATCTGCAGCGCGTGTGGATCCACTCTTGCAATGTCACAGCACCCACTTTCGCTTCACCGGATGTCAAACCCGACGCAGCATTCTGCGACAAATTCCGGGCATTGTCTCCTCCTCCTCCTCCTCCTTTGGCTCTATCTGGAACATGCGTCCGTCGCGGGGAGAAGCGAGATTCGCACAGGCACGCGCTCGTCAAATGAAAGCTGTAAGAAATCGTGCGAGCACAGGAACTCGTCTGAGCTTCTGTGAAGCGACTGCAACGTACGGACGCCTTGCACTCGTTCTGTTCTTGAACTGCCGATCCACCCGACATGTTGGCCCGATCGATCTCAACGAACGCATGTGAACCATCCTACCCTCGTCTGCGTACGTCGAGTAAGATTCTTCAATAGCGTGGGAGGCACAATCAACTCTTTCAAACGACCAAACGCTTGATCATCCTCTTTTAACGGGGAGGACGGGCTCTTCTACTCACCGTGCCGATGCCATTGATTCATGTGTGTAAATGAAGTTTTAAAATTTGTAATTAGTTTATCAATGATTGAGGCTTTTTTTAAGAGTAAAAGGGTATTTATGGTTTAATCTAATTCGATACAAAGATATCTTAATTCTTTTTTTGGAATATAATAAAAATAAAAAATGCATTTAGTACGTCGGAGACGGCGGTTAGGCGATGCGCTGGCAGTGGCCGATGGTTGGCGGTGGTTCCGGGCAGCCGAAGATAGCCACAACAAGTGAGAGGAACAAAAGAAAAATAAAAAGTATTTCTTAAACAAGTTTTTTCTACTTTTTGTTTTTATTCCAAATTTGTTCCCGGGAATATAAGTGTAAGCGCGTTTTTATTCTTTTATTGTTATATAGAACAATAAAAGAATATTAATTTTTATTTCGGAAAATAAAAATGCGTTTTACCAAACATGCCCCTGGACGACGGGGGGATTTGCTCCACTTCCGGGTTCAGTTATCGTTTGTGAGTAATCCTAAGTACATCGGACGGCTGTAAGATGACTGCGCCCTTGAGATCGTCGAGGAGGTGAACCTATCGAGGCGACGGACTTTTTATGCTTTATATAAAAAGAGGGCTTGAAAGATAGGATTGTGGCATATGAATGGGCTTTCGACGATATTGACAAGAAAAGCCCAGCCCATGGACAAGTTGAAGCCCAAGAATCATAAACATTCAGTTTTCTTTCGGCCATATGATTCAAAACAGCAGCCATATGGGCTAGATTATAGCACGCGCACGACTCATACATAGAGATCTTCTTGCAATCGATCCAATTGGTCCGGCCACCGATAATGATTTGTTTGTTTAGCGAAAAATATTAAAAATAAATTGATCGATTGTATCTCAAAAAAGTGTTTTAACAATCAACAAAAATTTGTATTTGAATAATTTCATGGATGTTAAACATATTTTCCGATCATTCTTTTTTATATAAAGAATATAACCAATCAATTCATTATAAATTATTTTCAAACCATAAGTCTTTTCATGGAAGAAGCACCCGTGATGTATACGGAATTTTTCTCAACGTGCCTGATGAATTGGAATTTCTCTCTCTCTCTCTCGCAGACTATGTACTCTAATCTATACACCATTCGTTCCCGATACACTATCGATGTGGCAATCACATGGCATCTTGACGAAAAATTAAATTAAGATTCTAGGATAAAGTAAAATGGAATGATAAGTAAGAGTCTTTACCAAAAAAAAAGAATGATAAGTAAGAGCGATTAAAGCTAAAACCTCCATTCCTTTCTCTTTATATACCGGGTCGGATTGGCACCGAGGTAGCCGTGCATGTGTAAAGGGAAGAAGAAAAAAGCGTACTGGTATAAATCAAAAGCGTAGTCCTCGAATGAGGTGGAGCTACATAATGTCTGCTAATCTTGTGGTGACCCTTTTTGACTTTAAACAAAGCAAAGGGAATAAAAAACAAGGAACCTAGATAACTAATAAAATATCTAAAAGGGAAGGACAAAGAACCCTTACTAGCTAAGCTTAGACGAATGGGATTGAAAGCAGACAAACTGATGGAGGAAGCAATGGCAATAATAACACTGTTATTGTCTGGTCTTCTATGGATTCCTGGAGAGATTGTTGGTACTTGAGATTTGTTTTAATAAATGAAAAGAAGATTAAAGGGAAGTCAAGGTGCCTTGTATTGGATAAGCAACGAAGAAAATTAACACGATTTAATTTGAGAAATTTCGAGCACATCGATACGACTCTATCTATTTCTCGATTTCCCCCTTGAAAATGCTTTTTTTCGCCTTTGGTTATCTTTAGAGCCAGGGATTTGAATAGGATGGATTCTTTTTTACTTTCTATAATAAGATAAGATTGAGATGGATGAATCAAAATTGGAGATATACTATGAAAAGCATTTGGAATTTTTCCATACCAACTATATACAACATTAAATCACGCATTGTGTTACTTTTTTTTAGAGCGGTCGGGTTTAAAGGAGCAAACTTTATGGAGCAAACGATTCGGTAACCGAGTTCTGTATGTCGAGCGCCAAAAAACATTATCCATTCATACATTTATTTGTACAAATTTTATAATTTACCCAAAATAAAATGGATTATCAACATCATAGCTGTAAAATCTAGTATCAATTCTTAACATGGTGATATTCCTTTCAACTTTATTGAAAATAATGAATATCCGAAGCAAAGGATTTTCCCTTTTATTCCTCGTACGCGACGTGAAGTCGGTCCGTAATTTCCCTAGAAATAAACCGCCGACAGAATCTTACGAGGAAGAAGAGAAGAGAAACGACTCGTTTCCCTCATTTCGCGGGAATTAATAAAACACTTCTGAATTCCCGAAGAGAATATGTAAGAAAAGAAACAGAAATAGCTTGTTTCCAGTCCACGCCCGAGATTGTAAACCACGGCAAGGAACGGGAGAAATGAGACCAAAAGAAAAACCAAAAAAAGAAAGGAAAAAGAGGGAGCCCCCCTTTGAAATTCCCAAAATGTCCCTCCCGAAAGGAAAACCCAGACTCTCTCTCTCTTCTTTTCTCTCTCGCGATTCATCGTGTTACGTTGCAGAGCTTCTCTCTTCTCTTCCTATTGATACTTGGCCCGCACATCACCACCTCTCTCCCTCGCAGATTCAGTCGATCGCCGTACCGGAGGCGCCGATCATCTGCCCCCCCTCCTCGTCCTATGACTCTGACGACGCCTCCGCCTTTAGATGTAATCGCCCGGCCTCTCCCTCGCTCTCTTGATTTCTCGTCACTGTCGCGAACTTCAATTCGCCTCTGATCTCCCCCGCGATCCGTTCTCGCGGCGATTTGATGCTTCTTCGGCTGCTCGCTACTCGCCTAGGGTTTGCACAATCCGATCCGAGGTCTTACGTTTTCTCTTTTCTTCTGGTTGGCTTCTTTTTTGCAGCAGGAGGACGACGAGATGCTGGTCCCGAACGCTGAGCTCGCCGACGGTCCTCAGCCCATGGAAGGTACTGTTCCTTGTCTTTGTTTTTTTTTTTTGTCCTTTTGGTCCTCGGTGAATGCGGGGGAATTCTGTTCTTCGCTCGTTCTCTTCGGTCGTTTGCGCTCGGCGCATTGCGGCGAGGAATTTGCATGTTTTCGAGGCTAGGCTGCTTGGATGAGGTTTTTGGAAAGCGATGGATCGTTGTTCATCTCGCTCGATCGTTGAGTGAACTTTTTTAGCATCGTGCGCTTTTTTGTGGTCTAGTCGGAAGGGTTAATGTATGGTTACTCGACTAATGTTCCTAATTATAGTTTGGGGAGCTTCCATTGAATGGCTTTGTACATGCTTCATTTTCTTTTCGGGTGGCCTAGAAATCTGAGGAAAGAATGCAAAGCGGCAGTTTTATTATTCTGTCGTCTTGTTTTGCTTACGGTTTCATAAAGTTTGGAACTTGTCTACTGTGACATGTAGTTGTAATGCTCTTGGGGGGCTGAGTGCTTCATCCTCTTGTTAATGGCAGATCGGCATGAGATTTCCATGTTGTGTATTTGTGTTATTTTTTGCTTTGGGAGTTGGTCCATTAATGTTTGGTGCTGGCTTTGTAGCTCAAGCAGATACTGCAGGTACTGTCGAAACGCAAGCTGCTGATGATCCCCCATCAGGGAGGTTCACGTGGACAATAGAGAATTTCACAAGGCTTAACACCAAGAAGCTTTATTCTGATGTCTTTTATGTTGGTGGTTACAAGTGGTACTTAGCTTTCTCCAAGTTTCCTTGAAGTTCTCTCTTAAGCAGTTGGCAGTTACTTTGGTTTCTTTAGTTGTTAAGATTTTATTTAATCTCATAATTGGTAGGCGAATTCTTATTTTCCCAAAAGGGAATAATGTGGACCATTTGTCAATATATCTGGACGTTGCGGATTCAGCGACCTTGCCATATGGTTGGAGTAGATATGCACAGTTCAGCTTAACTGTCATCAATCAGGTTCACAACAAATTCTCCATAAGAAAAGGTACTTCCTACATTAACGTCCTCAGGAGCACTTTCCTTGTGCCAATTTTACTGTTTTACGCTTCAATTTAATGCAATGAACGATTTTTCATTTTTGCATCTGCGTATTTTTTAAGATTTATTACTATGGATTCCAAAATTGCACTATACTTGGACTAAGTATCCGGTTAGTAGAATTGGCTATGTTTATTTCATGGTCTATACAAAAATGAAAACCACAAGATATGTACATAATGTAGATTTTGAATTGGATGAGTGGAGAAGGATGTAATTGAGCCGTCTCATTCTTTAAATTCGACAGCCATGTGTTAGCGACTTTATCTAGAAGTGCATCGTCATTTTCGGTTGAATCTGTGTTCCAAGTCACTTTTTATCAATTCTCTTTCAGTACAGAATCAATTCTAATTCATTCTGTGCTAAAGAGTTAGTTGATAAGTAGTCCTCTGGCTGAAAGTAACACATGTCATTGGGGATCTTGTGCTCATACACTGTACTTAATAGTTCTGAAGGTCAGTAAATGCTGAGTTTAAGTGCCATCATACTTTTCCTGGTTCTCATATGGGAGTCCTCATTTTCTTCCTGTTCTCAATTGAGAAAATATTCTCGAGCTTCATTTTGCAACTTTTTGATTCTGCAGAAACACAGCACCAGTTCAATGCACGGGAGAGTGATTGGGGTTTTACTTCCTTCATGCATCTTAGTGAATTGTATAACCCCAGCCGAGGTTATCTGTTGAATGACACGTGTATCGTTGAAGCTGATGTTGAAGTTCGTAGAATAGTTGATTACTGGTCACATGACTCTAAAAAGGAGACTGGTTATGTTGGACTTAAGAACCAAGGAGCTACCTGTTACATGAATTCCCTTCTTCAAACGTTGTATCATATACCCTACTTCAGAAAGGTAGCAAATCCAACCTTATAATCTTCTTTTAAAATCATGATTTGGGACATACTCATCTGGACCTGTGGTTTTAGGCGGTGTATCATATGCCAACAACAGAAAATGATATGCCTTCAGGAAGCATACCGCTTGCTTTGCAAAGTCTATTCTATAAGCTCCAGTACAGTGATACCAGTGTAGCGACGAAAGAGTTGACGAAATCCTTTGGGTGGGACACTTATGACTCATTCATGCAGCATGATGTGCAAGAGCTTAACCGGGTTCTCTCTGAAAAGCTTGAAGACAAGATGAAGGTATGAGTTTTGGTATAAAAATATTTGCTTCTATTGTTAATTTATTTGCTGTTCTAGGTAAAATGGCCTGAGAGAAGACAAAAGGAAATAGAGAAAGGAGGAAGAGATATAGCAAGCAATTCTTTGTTTCTTGGCAGAGGAAAATAAAGAAGTAATTGCATAAAGTTTCAATAAATTATTTATCCTTTATTATCCTCGTAAATGCCTAAAAAAGTCAAAGTCTCTTCCTTCTCTTCTTAAACTAGTAGTGAGAACAAAGAATGGGGTTTCTTTTAAATTGGAAATATATATTGGTATTTCTGACCTTTTTGTTCCATTTTATCAAAATGAACCAGTCGATATTTATCCCTAGCTTCTAGTAAGCAGGCCTATTCTCCATCTCTTCAGGGAACTGTTGTGGAGGGTACGATTCAGCAACTGTTTGAAGGTCACCATATGAACTATATTGAATGCATTAATGTGGACTACAAGTCAACGAGGAAGGAGTCCTTTTACGGTACATATTCTAACTCATTGTCTCTGAAAACACGTGGAGACTTTGATAATGGAAATAATATTATACCCCCTTTAGTCTGATATTTGTAGAAATCAGAGTACATATTGCACGCGACAAAAAGATTTCTTGCAGAGATTATTGCTTGGCATTTGATTATTTTCTACAATTTGCTTGTGTGAAAATAGATCTTCAGCTTGATGTAAAAGGCTGTAGAGATGTATATGCTTCTTTTGACAAGTACGTGGAAGTGGAGAAACTTGAAGGTGATAATCGATATCATGCTGAACAACATGGTCTACAGGTGAGACAGCATCAATTACGGTTGCTTCAATTTTAATCTCCTTTTAACTTCTTTCTAAAAAAACTGTGCATGAATGAAGCGGAGTATAGTTTCTTAGAAGTTGCGTGCATGAATCATGGTGGCAGCCTTCTGATGGTTTTATGATAAGTAACAAAAAATCATGTTAGCATTTTTAATATGTTAGCGTTTTTAATATGTCAGCATTTTTTCGATAGTAGTATGTGTTTTAACTGGGGTCAATAATCACTTCTCTTCCATCCACACTTATTTTTCTTTTTACATGGCAATAGCTGTTCTGATGATTATGCAATTTGTCACTTATGCTTGACTCAATGAGTATTATTGTGATGAAATATGTAACCTTTCAATTGGCATGGATACTTGCTCATGCATTTGTCAGGACGCGAAGAAGGGTGTACTCTTTATAGACTTCCCTCCCGTTCTTCAACTTCAGCTAAAAAGATTCGAGTACGATTTTATGCGGGATACTATGGTTAAGGTTAGTCCTTGAGCTTTTGTTGCCTCGAGCAAAGTCTGATGCTGTGTGTATCTTTTTATCATACTGGTAGATAAGAATTTCAGACAGAAATCTATAAGACAGAGAGCTCAGTTTGATTCCTTTTTCTTGTGGGCAATATAGATTCAGAGAATGGTGCCAAGGGGATGCTAGCTCATTTAAGAGTTATGTCCGCTACATCATTGACAGGACCTGTCATTTGATGAAGAGCATCGTAAATGAGTGTTTACATTTCGACTAACTGAGAGATACAGATAAACCACCTTTAATTGAGTGTGTTGATCTGGTCACTGCTCAGGGTAGCTTCATTTTTGGGGGTTCATTCAAGACTGATCAAAAGAAAGATAAGAAGTAACTGCCTCATAATGAGGATAATCCACCAAGAATAGATTTCAGAGTTTATTGGACAATTTACGAAATTAATTCTGATTAAGTCAGATTTTGTCCGGCTCAGCTTATCCGTGAAAGCGCTGAGAAGATGCATTTCTAACATGAGATTTTATGAAGGAGATTTTTAAGCTTCGCATATGCAACATTTTGTACTTATAATTTGGCTATTCTGAATATGCTTCGCATTTGTGACTGTTTCGTACTTTTGTTTTGGCTGTTCTGTATAGTTGAGTCCAAGTCAACGCTCTGCATGTTACTCAAAAATTTAAATCCATTGATTACATGAAGTTGGCCCCTGTTGTCAATAATGTTGACAATGAGATGTCTGTCCTTTGGTTTCTAAGCTTGGAGAAAGCTAATGCAATATCAAACTGTTATTAAGGCAAGAAGAACAATAATAGAACAACTTCTGATCTGGGAGTTCAGCCGATAGCAAATATGTAAATCCTATTTCCTGAGGTCTCTTTTTGCATAAGGATGTCTTCCATTGCAGCTGGTCCATAAATCAAACTTTACCAACATGTCCACATGAAGATATTTTGGTTTATGTAGGATCAGCTTTGCATATCTTTTAGCTTTAATGATCTTTTTCTGCCACACTGTTAAAGTCACCATTATTGGAAAATGACAGAAGCGTTCAGCTTTGATTGGCTATAGCTATTGTGTGTGGCCTTTCTGAAATGGGAGAATTTGAAACCTTTTTTTTTTCAATGTTTCATCTGATTGATTGAGGAAGAAAATTTCCTGTCTAGAAGTGATCCTTTCAGCATCGTGATTTTGATAGTTAGAAAGTTGTTTGCTCATAAAATCTTATCATTCTTGAAGGTTGAATCTAATGTGCTGGCAAATTGGCTTTTTCCTGTTTTTTAGCATCTAAATCTTATGTTGGTGTTCATTGATCGACTATAAGCATAACTAGGTATTCTCATCTTGTGATTGGTCATATGGACCATTGGTTATTGAGTGGAGGTGGGTCTTTAGTTGCGCAGCTCCCTATTCTCATTTTTATAGCTCTGTGGAGGGTAGCTGACAGTTCTTTTGTTTGACAATAAACAGATAAATGATCGTTATGAGTTTCCTTTGCAACTTGATCTCGATAGAGAGAACGGAAAATATTTATCACCTGATGCAGATCGTAGTGTTCGCAACCTGTACACACTTCACAGGTATCACTAACATCTTGTTTCAGGCTACTTTGTCGTTCGACTGCTTGCGATATTTGTAGATGCTTTATACAAGATACCAAGTGCTTTATTTTGTTGAATTATCTTAGCAACGTCTGCTGATTGAAAAAAATTTACCTGTTTAATTGTGAAATACTTGTGAAGCTCTTTTCTGGCCAAGAGAAAAAAGAAAGAAAAGAAAAACTTATAAAGCTCTTTCTTTTTATTGGCTGATTTATCATTTAGTAAAGCATTAATTCTTCATCTAGTTTTATGAGAGGAGGACTCTTTGCTCATTCCCCTTTTCAGCGTTAATCCTCTAGTCAGTTTGGGATCCAAGGCTCTCTGTAACACTGGACTTTTAATTTGATGTATTTTAAAGAATTTAATAAGCACATGAAGGTCAAGATTAGATAGGTGTTTCACAGATTCCCAAGTGAAATAAACTTCTCTGGTTGATACTCCTTGATTCTCTTTTGTCAGCTCAAATCAGATGCATTGATTATTTAAAATATATAGTAGACATTCCTTGTTTTAGGATTGTCCTTTTGCTGTGATTTTTGCTCTGTTTTTTCATTGATAAATTATATTATAGCCAAAGAAGGTGTCGTTTTAGTGTCTTGATGCTGAACACTATAATTTTTTACTTTTGGTTGAGTTACCTACAGATAGAAGAAAAGAGCTGAGTTATTTACTCTTTGCATTTTCATGGTTCACCAATGTTTGCTAATTCTTTTTTAAATATATTGGTGGCAGTGTTTTGGTTCACAGTGGTGGTGTGCATGGGGGGCACTATTATGCTTACATTAGGCCAACCCTAACAGACCAATGGTATGCATCGGAGCTTTTGAACTTCTAAGTTGCTGTTGTCAATATGATCATTTCATTACTGACCGTTTGTGTGGAAAAAGATTGTTGTATTCTGATTGGCAAAACATGGAATGTGCTGCAACCTGCATATTATTTGTCTCAATTTTGGCAATCATGTAACTGCATATGCGTCTTGAATCATATCTGCATGGTGCAACTGTGTAATTGATTATTTGGTTTTCTTATTTTTCTTCAGATGGCATATTTTAACTTGGCAAGGTTTGCTTTATGCAGGTTCAAGTTTGATGATGAACGGGTGACAAAGGAAGATATGAAGAGGGCGTTGGAGGAACAATACGGGGGAGAGGAAGAGGTAGTTCACTTTGGACATTGATTGATCCCTTCATTTGCTTGTTCTTTAGTTCTTGATAGCTTCCTGCTCCACTTACTGTATTCAACAGTTACCACAAACAAATCCTGGGTTCAACAGTTCTCCGTTCAAGTTCACAAAATACTCGAATGCGTATATGCTAGTATATATACGTGAAAGTGACAAGGACAAAATTGTCTGTAGTGTGGATGAGAAGGACATTGCTGAGCATCTTAGGGTAAGGTGTTCACCATCTATTAGAAATGAGGCAACTGAATAGTTATGATGCCAGTGATGCCAACATGTGTTTTATCTCCAGATAAGATTGAAGAAAGAGCAAGAAGAGAAGGAAAAGAAGAGAAAGGAAAAAGCGGAGGCACATCTATATACCATGATAAAGGTAAATGTTTGCTAGGGAAATTGCATTTTCTTGTAATATGGTTCCCTTTGCCTTGACTGCGTTCAATGTATGCACTATATTGGCAATGCTAGGTCGCTCGCGATGGGGACCTACATGATCAGATTGGCAGAGACATATATTTTGATCTTGTGGATCATGATAAAGTACGAAGTTTTCGTGTTCAGAAGCAGACGCCCTTTCAGCTATTCAAGGTACTCACTATCTCTACTTTTTGCTTGTAAAAACTGTGAATGAACTCTCCACCTTTTTATTGTAAATTTCGAATCATTTATATGCAATTTTATCAGCACAAGAATTTTGCTTTTTGAGGATGGTGTGCCCTTGTATGTATGAAATGGCGTAGGACAGGAACCATTGTGTGGGCATGATATAGAGACATAATATCTTGCTAAAGCAGTTTCTGTATGTTGCCATGCTTAAATTTATTGTTCATCAGACGCCATCCCTACTCAACACAAACCAATATTTGGTGCTATTCAATTTTGAGTTTTTAGCGTAGTTGAAATGATATAAATTGACTCAATGAAAACATCTTTTCTGATTTTGTTTATTTCATAGGACACTAAAAATGGTGTAACAATTTTTTTTTTTATTTCCATTAGATTTTCCATGAAGCCTTAGAAATTATGCTTGGGAAGTTGCCATTTTTAATAAGGCTTTGAGGTGGAATGATGGATGAGTAGAAATCACTTAATGTTATAAACAAATGCTAAGCAGGACAAGGGTTCCTTATTTTTCTATTCATCAAACTGTCCTTCTTCGTTCATACTTCCATCTACTATGGCTGAATAGATAGCACAAGAAGAAAGCAGAAAGATGGGTGGATTGAAGTATCTGCTTTTCTATCTCCTTTCAAAGAGGGTATAATCAATATTTTGCAATATAGTGAATCTGCTGGTGGTCCCAATTAATAGCATGTGGCCAACTACTTACTGGTTTATGGCACTTTGAAGGTTCAGGTTGCTGAAGTTAACTGCATAGTTTCCATATGAGTGCATGCAGATGTTTGCAAATTGGCTTATCTTTAGTTTTCGTTATGGATGTAAATTGCATCTTGATCATTTTAGAAGAAATCCTTCCGCTTGTTTTTGTTATTTTTCTATGTTTCTTGAATACACTTATGCATGTTAATTCGTCAGCATTGAGTCTGGTTGATTTAGGTTTCTCTAGTGCCTGTTGTATCTACATCATGCTTGGTGATGGCACATAAATTTGGGTTTTCATATGCTTTGAGTCTGTGACAGATCTGTCTCATGTTTACTCCACAATAGTTGGTCATGGATACTCACCCTTCTCTTAGTGCTATTAGATAGCCACTAGTGGGTCTTCACATTCAGCATCCTCTTAAGGTCAAACTGCACGGCATTTTTGCATCCTGACTTTTAATATTCCTTTTTGCTCTCCATTTTTTGTCGTATTGTCATATTAATTTTCTTCTCAGGAAGATGTTGCTAAAGAGTTTGGCATACCTGTTCAATGTCAACGGTTCTGGTTGTGGGCAAAGCGGCAAAACCATACATATCGTCCTAATCGGCCACTGACACCTCAGGAAGAAGCACAATCTGTGAGCATTTAATTTAAATATTAAGCCTTTGGTTCCTCACTTATCTAGGTCATTTTTCTTTCCAGTTGGGCCTCTTATGTTTTTTTGCTGTGATTGGAATATATAGACTTGTCACTTCAATTTAATTGGTTTGCTTAATTATTTTAGTGATGCTGGGGCTTAAAGGAGGTTGACAGAAATTAAAATGTTGACTTGGTCAATATGTTGCATAACTTGGTTAGCTTTTTTAAATTGTTAGATCTTGAATTAACACTCTATTTAACACTTTGAGTTGTGTTGGGACACAGTTTTTGGTGGGCACGGGTTCTGTTGGATCGAGTCATCTTTTTCTTGTCTAGGCAAAATATCTTTTTTTTTTTTTGGCCAGTCCTCTTATGGCCATGTATACTACTGTGGTTTGTGCTCTTAGGTGATTGTTAACTTAAGTTGGTATGCTGATTTAGAGCATACCTTTTAGTTGGGTGACATGTACACTTTTTTTCTTAGTGCTACTGTGAAGCAATATAATTTGTAGGATGACATTATTAACCAACTGCAATGCATTTTCTGTTAACGAGATAAATCTGGACTGCTGTAGGTTGGGCAATTGAGAGAAGTATCCAATAAGGCAAGCACTGCTGAATTGAAGCTGTTTCTGGAGGTAGAATTGGGGCAGGTAATCTCATCTTGTCTATTGCACAGTACTTATCTTGATTGGGTAGTGATTATTCTATATAGTTAATAGGCCTTGTAAGCTCCCTTTTGTGTGGTAAATCCATAGTTATTATTGACTTGACTCACTCACTCAAATAGATCTTTATATTATTCAGGCATTGCGCCCTGTGCCGCTGCCAGAGAAGACAAAAGAGGATATTCTTCTCTTCTTCAAGCTCTATGACCCTTCGAAAGAGGAACTTCGGTACTGAAAATTTCTGGAACGTAATTATCTATGAATTAAGGAGGATGCTTATGCTTTCTCTTGATGTTTAGGTACGTGGGAAGGCTTTTTGTGAAAGTAACCAGTAAGCCAGCTGAAATACTTACAAAACTAAATGAAATGGCTGGTTTCTCTCCAGATGAAGAGATTGACCTTTATGAGGTTTGTTCATCCTTATTGATTTTCTGCATTTTCTTTGTACTGGCTTGTATAGTTGGTGACTGTTTCAAACTGTGTTCAGGAGATCAAATTTGAACCTAATGTCATGTGCGAACATGTTGATAAGAAATTCACTTTCCGTGCTAGTCAGGTATGTCATGGATGCACTGAATTATCTCCTTTTTGGAGTCTCAATCAAATCAAACTTCCTATTCTGGTTATGTAGTTAAAATTATTGTTTATCTAATTCATTCTTCACATCACTCTATAGCTTGAAGATGGGGATATAGTATGTTTTCAGAAGTCGAAAGTTGGCAGTACTGGACAATATCGCTATCCTGATGTTCCAGCATATATGGAATATGTACACAATCGCCAGGTACATAAAGATTCTTCTCATTCTTCCTTTTTTTCCTCCCCCTTTTAAATCAGCTAAAGAAAACTTCCATTAGTGGCCACCTGGTGGTGCCTGCTAATTTTATTTCAAGGACTAATATAACTATAGTAAGTGGGCCAGTCCTGTTGCCATGAGGGCATTAATTTGTGATTTGGTAATGATGGTTCTCAGATTTGAGCTAAACAATGGTTTAGAGTAACGGTGTGAAGCCTTTGAATTTGACTATTTTAAAGAATTGTCAATAGCATAGACGATGTGAAATCTGCGTCAAACCTTTATAGTTTCTTGGGTTAATTTTGTACTCTGTTTAATATATGTTTATAAGTTTGATGCTAGGAAGTGCATTCCCGGGTGATGCAAGTCACTAATGAGTTTTGACATTCCTTTGTTTTATCCCAGGTTGTTCGTTTCCGATCATTGGAGAAACCCAAAGAGGATGAGTTCTCTCTTGAGTTGTAAGTTTGAGAATTGAAGATATTTACTCTTACGATAGTTGCCCAAGTGAGGGGGAGGCCATGAAGGGCTATGGTTCCCTCCTGGAGACATTTTCTTGTTGGTATACATACCGTCTGCTTGAATGGCATGATAAATGATACAAAAATACATAGCCTTCTTCAGAGAATTGTAGGTTAATCATGAGAAGGTAAAGTATGTTAAATCTTAGAAAATGGAGCAAATGTGCTAAATGATTGCTGCCATTATTAGGATGCAAATGGGGGCTTCAATAAAATTTCATTGTGCGAATATATGTATCAATATAAAATGATATTAAATTTGAAGTGCTAAAAATGATATGATGTAAGGGTAGTCTTGGCACTCAACTAAATAATTTTATATGAAATAAGGGTAGTTTTGCTACTCAACTTAATTAATTTATTTGATGAATTAAATGAGTTAAGGACAATAAAAGACTGATGTTATTTTTGTGTTGTTTGTCATAACAACTTAGTTGAAATTTAATGGATTAAGACAAGTGAAACTCAAGCTAAACACAATGTTATCTTTGGTTCTGTATATGCAAGTGCAGTTATTTATGTGGGCACCTGGTGTTACTTTGATTTGGTCTGTATACCCCGTGTTCGCACAATGTACCTCATGTATCAGCTCTATAATTTTTCTCAAAAGAAAATCTATTACAATGAATGAACTTCAGAACACTGATAAAGCTTCTTGTCAAAACAGTATTGGCATCTATGTTAGGTTATCAGACACTTCTAAAGTTTGTTAATGCATTACTGGAATGCAGTTTTTATGAGGAAAATATTGTCGAGTGTATTTCATCCTTAACATGAGCCAAAGAGCACATTTGACCTTTTCATGAAGTTCTACACATTCTCTTGTTTGAGCCAAGTGCGTCTGCATATAACTTTGAGATGGGGCCATAAAAATGGGGTCAAGGGCTGGGATAATGTTTTTGGATATCTTGTGAGTTATTTTTTTTTTTAAAATTTATTTTCTAGGTCGAAGCTTCATAACTATGATGATGTTGTGGAAAGAGTGGCCAGCCATCTCGGTTTAAATGATCCATCCAAGATTAGGCTAACGCCTCATAATTGCTACTCGCAACAACCTAAACCTCAACCAATCAAGTATCGAGGAGCGGAGCACTTGTGTGACATGCTTGTTCACTATAATCAGGTTTCCTTAAGATTGTTGTAGCTTTTGGGAGTTCTTTCAGACTTAATAACAATCCTGTAGACCTTTGTCTTGTGAGAGCTGAAAGGGACTTTGCTTATGTTATATTTTGCTAGACATCAGATATCCTTTATTATGAAGTCTTGGATATCCCCCTGCCTGAACTGCAAGGTTTGAAAACTCTGAAGGTGGCTTTTCATCATGCAACCAAAGATGAGGTGACTGCAGTCATCAAGATTTACATTTATATAGTTACTTTCTGTCTGTTTTCCCTGCTTGTACCTCTTTTTAAAGCGATCCCCCTAACGGGACCATGTATTTTCAGGTTGTGATTCATTCCATAAGGTTGCCAAAGCAAAGCACTGTTGGTGATGTTATAAATGACCTCAAGACAAAGGTAATGCGAAAATTCCTTTCCTAAGAGATCACATATTTCTACTTCTAAGTGATAAATATTGTGCTTGATCAGCTCAAGCTTCAAATTTCCCTCATGTTTATATTTGCAAGCGTGAAGAGTATTCCAGTCTACATTACTTCTCTAGTTCATGTCTGCAAGGTCCATAACTCTTTCTGGCACATGTTCGGGAGGAGTTTTGGCTCATTTTACGAATTTCTTATTCATGCAGGTGGATTTATCCCATCCAAGTGCCGAACTGAGGTTGCTCGAAGTTTTTTATCACAAGATCTATAAGGTCATTAGTGGGACTCTTGTCAAAGTGTTTGCTGTTAGGGTTGATCCTAATCTTTGTTTGCCATTTAGTTTTCTTTTCCTCTTTGAGAATTGCAATTTTGTTGCTTGCAGATTTTCCCACTCAATGAAAAGATTGAGAATATAAATGATCAATACTGGACTTTGCGGGCAGAGGAGGTAACTTGCAAATCATGTTGATAAACATATCCCTTCTGCTGTTAAACTGTGTGTCTCCTCATATAAAGAATTTGTTGTATGTCCATCTGGTTTAACTTTCTTCTTGAATCTAAATTCGGTTTTAATCAGTGGAACTTTGGAAGGTAATTAGAAAAGCATATTAGATCGAGTATTTTTTTGTGACAAGTGATCTCATGCTGTTTTGCTCATTGTTGATTCTGTTGATGGTCGCCCTTGCTTATGAGGTCTGTTGCTGGTTCATCTGGGTGGCTATTTGGTTCCTGTAGTATGTTAACATGACACTTTCTCTCTGCAGATTCCCGAAGAGGAGAAAAACCTTGGTCCTCATGATCGTCTTATTCACGTTTATCATTTTATGAAGGATACTGCTCAAAACCAGGTTTGGACAGAACTCAGATTTTTGAACCCATTCGGTTCTTCTGCGTTGTGCCTCATAATGCTTAGTATTGAATCATTTTTTATATTTTAATAGGTTCAGAATTTCGGGGAACCCTTTTTTCTGGTTATCCATGAAGGCGAGACCCTGTCGGATATTAAAGTTCGTATACAGAAAAAACTGCAGGTTCCAGATGAAGAATTTACAAAGGTATAGTGTCTTGAGGTGAAGGTAAACTGGCTGATTATGTGATCAACTAGTGAGCTGCAGTTTTACTGTGAGGTTGGCAGATGGATAGTACATAACGCATGTCATGACTATCTACTCTTTTGTTCATGATTTTTTCTTTTCTCCTTGTGCATCACAATCACTGGTCATCACATGATTCTCTTTTCTTCTATAATGTGTCAGTGGAGGTTCGCATTTCTGTCACTGGGTCGTCCAGAGTATCTTGAAGACACAGACGTTCTTTCTACTCGTTTTCAGGTTCTCTCTCTCTCTCTCTCTCTCTCTCTCTCTGTGAAAAGGAAATCCGACCATTTTTTTATGGTTTTTATAATTAAATGCAACTTTTGGAGTCATTTATAATTAAATGCAACTTTTGGAGTCATTTAATGACTACTGCTCTGTGATTTTATTAGAAGAGGGATGTCTATGGGGCTTGGGAGCAGTATCTTGGACTGGAGCATACTGATAATGCTCCAAAAAGGTCATATGCAGTCAATCAGGTAGTTATTCACGAGCTCCTTTTTTTATAAAGGAGTTAATTATGGGTGATGAAATGATAAGCAAAGGACATATCTTCCAGGATCCCTTCTCCCTTGCTTAGGTTCTAAATGCTTCCTTTTTCCTAAAAAGTCTATTGTGTGCGATCCAATTCTGACAGATGCAATGAACATCGAAAAATTGCTGTTTTCTCTGGGGGACTTAAAGGGGGCGTGTAATGATGTAATGGCATGTTTGAACCCTTTTTATTTTAATTTTTTGGGCATGTTATGTCATTTGATCGTGGAAATAGCCTCTCTGAGGCCTGGGAGAGATACAGAAATATGGACTTGCTGGCCTTTCCTGAAAGGGAACATACCTCATGGGTTGCATTGATGGTTCAATGAACGGACTTTTTAAAGGAACGGACTTATGGCGTGTGGTTTTGGAGCTTAGAATGAATTCTTATTCTGTTTAACACCAAGTGCAAGCAACCTTACAACCACCACTCACCTGGCCTCAGTCACGTTTTATTTGTTTCCAATCTGCCTAAAGTGGGTATCCCTTATTTCGCTTAAAGCTTTGCCTTCACACTCATCTTTGTCTTCCTAAGTTCCTGCACTATACTTTTATCTGTTCCCCTCATTGCCCTTTCCTATTATCATACTGCCTTTTTTTGCTCATCTTAATATGTAAAATCTGCCCTTTCTAGCTCTGATAGCCACGCCGATTCTCCTTTAACCTTTTACATATGACCCTATTTCAACAATATCCAAAGATTTTCAAAATTGCAATGGAGAGTCTTATGGACTTGTTGATTATTTTTACATGATGAAGTTATTTGGGCTAGATGACCAAATACTCGATTAGTGCAGCCTCTATGTTATAGTTGTGGATTGAAAGTCTCCTTTTACCTCTGTCAATTAGAGAAAACTCAATCTGATAAAAAGCCTACGAGAATGTTCAATTTTGCAGAATCGTCACACGTTTGAGAAGCCTGTGAGAATCTACAACTAGAAGTAAAGCCTCCACTAGTTCATTGGATGTGTTGAGGGCAGTGACATATCGTGCTGTCGGGAAGGAGCTCCACATGTTGAAGCTCACTCTGCCAGCGCAAGAGCTAGTGTGTATTATGGCATGGTGCTAAAACGCCGCGATTGTTGGATCGTGATGATCTCGATACTGGACCTTCTTTTGCCAACCTTCAGGCATCCGTCTCTGAGAGGAGGTTGGTGGGGTTTGTTTACTCCATTGTAATCAATGAAAAACAATTTTGGGGTGGGTGATGTATAGAGGGTATAGGCGTGTGTTCTTAAATTTTGAAGTTGATTCTTTGTTTGTGTCTATACCCCAATGTATTAGTGTATGGGGGTGTTTTGTAAAATGTTAATGTAGAAGGATGCTGGTTCTTGTCTTGCGAGAAAAGCTTTACACTTGGCCTGCAGAATTTGCCCCACCGGTTCTCTCGACGGTTCGCTTGTTGTAAAAGAGTTAGTTTGGTCTTCCAAACTGCTCGAGTATTCTTAATTTCATCATGCCATACTCAGATAGCAACATCGCAGTATAACTCGGTAGTATCAAGTTTCTAGTCTGCTGCTCTTTTCAAGTTGTATTGAAATATATGGTGGGATGATTCCACTGTAGACGCCATTCCAAAGGAGCTCCGGTTTTACTCATTGTGAAATGCTTTTTGATACTTTTTGTGCATGTGAGTTACATACAATTGCGTGGGAAGATCTACTCAGGCCACAGTCATCTGAATCATAGGGGATCGAAGGTGATCGTGGGTCGTCTATTTTATATAGGATAGCAAATCTCCGTGTCATCGGAGTTCACATTTTATTCCCTTGGTGCCAAATGCGGTTCTCTGCGAGTGAAATCTCTGGTATTGTTGACCATGATGCATTTCATGCAGAAGTAGGTCCACGTAGGCAGGCAGGCCTCGAGTCGACTATCATCATACAAACGAATAGCTCTAGTTTGCTGTTCCACATGACAATGGGGCTCCGCAAATTAGGTTGGTTTAGTGAGAAGGATGATGAGGCCCCTGGAATGGTGTTATGATGGGTCGGCGCGGTTCGGGGTGCGATTTGAAAGAGAGCTGGCGGGGACAGCTACATCGGAAATCCAATGGACGGACAACATCTTGGAAATGTCGCGAGTGTCCTCGCAAGCCAATCTGGCCATAAGGCTGAGCTATTGCGTGCTCCGCCTCCACCCGGTTATGACAACAGACCTTCACGTGAGAGCGCAAGCGAACCCAAGTAGAAATATCGCGTCGGAGCGCAAGCAACATAATCGCACGCCTGGCTGTTACACCTTTCTCGCTCATACAGCCGACGTGTTTTATCGATGTTGCTGTTGTTGTCGGGGCCGTTAAGAGTTCTATCATTCACCGATGTAGTTAAGAGTTATATCATTCATTCCCCGATATAGTTCGTCCCACGTGCCCTTCCTGTTCACCACATACCACACAATTCCAATGGAAGCCAAACACACCAGCCAACCATCAAATAGTCAGCTCGGCAGCTGAGAGGAGCACACCGGAGGAGGGATGGTAATATCGACGATACTGAATTTCATATACCCACCGCCCCCGTCGCTGTTCACGACGGCCATGTCGGTGATGAGCGTGGCCTCGATGGCCAATGCGGGCTTGTCGGAGGCGAGAGGAGTTCACTTGCAGTACTCCAAGTTCACCCTCACTCCCAACAAGAAAGTCCCCAGCAGGACGGGGATGTTGATTTTCTACTCGCCGGCTTTCCTCGCGGGCCTCGCTTCCTTCTTGATCTTCCCCGACGGGGACCTCAGGTTCCTGATCCTACGATCAGCCATCTCCCTCCATTTCTTCAAGAGAATCCTCGAGGTATAGCCAAAACTTTGCTCTCTTTTCTACTGCTTCTCCCAAAGCAAACCTCAAGGCCGTTTGGTGTTTGTGTTCCTCAGAAGGTCATGTTAATGGGTGCTTCAGAGGGGTACTCGTTGAGCATGCAAGTGCCCCGATTCGCTCTTCAGTATTATTATTATTACCTTTTTTGTTAGTAATATATTTGGTACATGAAAGTCATGAGATATGCGGATTCCAATCCTCATGGTCTTGTCCGCAACTCTAAGACATTAAAATGTTCTATCGGTCTGCAGTTTCCAGCTTTGTTTCTGATTTGAAAACCCTTTTCGAAGTGTTGCAAAATGCAGTTTTAGGACAAAAGTCTTTTCGGTTCTCGAATGGAAATGAAACGGGGGGTCCGGCTGAACCTAAATGGCCCCAAGCTTTTGTTTCGCTCACATGCCTTCTCGAGCAAATTCATTATAACCAAGAAGCTTTTTCCCAGGTCATGTTCGTTCACAAGTTTAGTGGAGGAGTGGGTGCGGACTCCATGGTGGTCATCTCTCTTAGCTACTTCCTCTCAACCGCGACATTGATCTACTCACAGCACCTGTCCCTGGGTCTTCCTGAGCCCCCGGTCGACCTGCTCTATCCGGGAGTAGCACTATTCCTGATTGGGATAGCCGGCAACTTGTACCACCATATCCTCCTCTCCAGACTCAGGCAAGAGGGTGACAGAGAGTACAAGATCCCCAAGGGTGGATTGTTTGGCTGGGTCATTTGCCCCCACTACTTGTTTGAGGTCATAGATTTTGTGGGGATTTCATTCATTTCCCAGACGGTTTATTCTTGTTCTTGGTCTCTGGGCATATTTTTCTACTTTCTGGGCAGGAGTTATGCCACCAGGAGGTGGTACACTTCCAAGTTTGAGGATTTTCCTCAAGATGTCAAGGCTCTTATGCCATACATTTTCTAAAGTAACGAGAGTAGTAATTGGAAAGACACTAATATTTTCCTCTCTCTCTCTCTCTCTCTCTCTCTCGCTCGGAGAAGGGGGGTGGGGGGTGTTTGTTCTCGGGAATTTGCATTATGTTGCTGCAGTTTTTTTTTTTTCAAATATTTCATAGACGTGCGATGTTACTTGCTGATCTGGTTCGATCCATATCTATCTTATGGAAGAGTCATATACAAATGCCTGATGTTCCGTTCTAATAAGATTACTTCGTATGAATGTTCCAAGCCCTTAATGACAAGCGTGTCGGGAAAAAAAACCCTTTGAACCTAATTTGAATCAAACAACAACTTTCAGGTGTTTCTGGTGAAGTTTCCTTTCAGTTCGATAGTAAGTGAAATAACTGGCTTTTGATGGTTTGTTTAGGTGTCGGATCAAAACTGTAACCAACCTAGAATACATATTTGAACTTGTTTTGAAATTAAATCAATAAGAGCCTCGTCAATGTCCTCAGGCACGGCCTTGAAGCCCAACTTCGGAGCTTCCACGGCCAGAAGCAAACAGTTCACGCGTTAAACTTGCTGCTATTCAAGATGGCTAGAAGCAAACATTTCAACCTGTTGAACTTGTTCCTCTGTCTGCGTGGATTACACCTAATGCATCTGCAGTCTGCTTTTCTGAAGGTGCAAGAGTTGAAGAAAGCATTTCGCCATTCGTCGTTGTCGGTCGGCGAACATAACAAGGACCGAGCCATGAAATTTGAATTGAATTGCATCAGTGAATAGTGAAGCAACTTCAATGGAGTTTCCGGTCGTATTTTGCAAGCTTGAATGAACGAGCAGGACAGGAGCTTCAAAGACAAATATTTCTCATCATGTGTTTGCACTATCATCCGATTGTCGCCATTCATTCTTTACTCGGTGGAGATCCAAGTCCAAAGGATGGTACGGTGCAGAGTTTACATCTGAAATTATTTTGAAAGTTTTAGAATGTGACTGCGTTTTCGTGATAAGTTTCAATACTCGATTGCACTTTTTGAAAATTTTTAAGATTCAATTGTATATACATAACAAGTTTTATGATTGTTAATGAATTTGTTCCTTTTTTTTTCTTTATTCCTCCTAGGACTGCACTTTCTCTTCTCTATACGAATATAAACATGTTTTTTTAGAAGTTACAATTTATTTGTATGTACTAACCAGATCAATGTCTAAGCTTGAGAAAATGTAACTCCCACTTTTTCACCCGCCATCATCTTCTAAGAAATGTTTTGTAATAATAATAAGAATAACTAAATTATACCCAATGTAATATATTTACCTTAATTTTTTTGTGACTTAAAAAATCATAAACGTATATTTGTATGACACATTTACCCTCGGTCATTTCGTCGGATAATTTTTCAATCAAAATAGTATTATTTTTATTTCACTTAAATCACGTGGGCATCATGTTACGACATTTTTTTTTTTACGTTCATGTAGATAGATATTTTGCGTTACTAATGGATGTGTTATACTTATCATAGAAGTTTTAGATTTTTAGTATCATATAAAAAATTTTGTGATAAATTTATCATTGTAATTATAGCATGTGGATTTGTAGCTTTTGCCTTGATTAGAATTACGAAATGTAAAAATATAAATATAAATATTGATTTGATGTAGGCGATTCGGTCTATTTTTGAAATCGAAAGTCAGACCGATTATCATCGATTTTAAATTTTAGAAGTTGAGAATCGCTCAAAATCGACTGGTTGGATTCGGTTCGGTCCGATTTCAGCACTCACCTCTACTTGTGTATGATAGCAGGCTCCGATACGAAAGTCACTTGGTCATCGGTCAATCTTAAAGTGGCGTCCACTGACCAGCAAGTAGGTATATTCCATCCTTAGTGCCCCGTTTTCAAGAATTCCCTCGCTGCCTATTCGCTTTTTCTATCTCATCTCTAATCTTGTCTCTGTTCGATTCCTTCATCCCTCACCCATTCGCATTGTTCTCTTCATTCGATTCGTCTCGCATCGTGGGTCGTCCCCTGATAGTCCCGGACCGTTCCTCTCCGCAGCAGCAATCCCTGAAGAGAACGAGCGGGATTCCGTGAGTGGACGTGTTCTTGGGTGACATTCATTTGCCGTTGCAAAGAGTCCCGTCCGGTGTTACTTGTTCCGTTTCGACGGTCTTTTGGGTTCTTCTGATTTCGGTTTTGGAGTATTAGGCGTGGAAGTTGCTAAGGAAGAACCAAGAACATCTTGTTTGCATTCGAGTACGGGAAGCTACGCTACACCATGCTGGTTACCACATAAAGAAGAGCGCTTTTTTCCTTTTCTTTGTTCTGCGTATGTATTTTTCAATGATACCCATCTACTTACCTTTGGGAAAATATTCTAGTCGAAGTGGCTATACAGTCGGATCATTCTGTTAAAAACATAGCTTAATCCCCCGAGCGTGCATGATATAGATTCTCTAGAGGAGCGCGTTATTGGGAATGCGCTTAGCGATTGACTAACCATCTCGTCGCTTACTAGTTGCTCTGTTGCTGGAATTTCATTTAAGCTGGGCCGAACTTCATAGCTGGGAATGGAGCGATCGAGTTTGTTTGCGCTCCCTGTCAGATTATAAGTCGTTTTTGTGATAGCGTTCTACTACAAGCATTTCATTTTAATCATCATGGGATATCTGATAACTTAGCGGATGATATTGGGTGGTTGTCGAGAGTAAATCGAATTGTTCACAGACAGTTGCATTGTAGAAAACCATGCATTTCCTACATAAGACATTCACGGTGTGCTTGAAGTTTGAAACAATCAAGATTTGGTCATAGTTTGTAGCCAAAGGATATAGAACATGACAGTCCCTTCCTGCAGGATATTACACTGCTTTATTTTACTTTGAATTTCCAATCTTTAGGTAATAGGAATCAGTTTATGTTAATTTACAGTCATGAAGAGCTTTTGTCCTGTTTATGCTTTGGAGTTCTTTTACTAATTCCACTGGCAGTTTCTCTTGTTGCCTACTTGTAGAGTTAGTGTGTGGAAATAATGGATCGGCTTGATGGTGCTGCACGCCTCATGATAGTATCGGATCTTGACTTTACGATGGTAGGTAACTTTTCTGCCTGTTGCACATCAACTTCATTTTCCTTCTTGTTGCAGAAATGAGATACTTCATTGCAGGTTGATCATGTTGATCCAGAGAACCTCTCTCTTCTTAGGTTTAATGCACTGTGGGAAGCTTTTTACCGCGATAATTCTCTGCTAGTCTACTCCACTGGAAGGTCACCAACAAGTTACAAGCAGTTGAAAATCACGAAGCCCTTACTGACTCCTGATGTCACGATTATGTCTGTGGGGACTGAAATCATGTATGGTGAGTCAATGGTACCGGATACTGAGTGGGAGTATTATCTGAATCAGAAATGGAACTGCGATGTAGTCACAGGAGAAACAGCAAAGTTTCCTGAACTTACTCCTCAGGTACATATTTGAGCTTAACATTGCTTTCGGGTTTACCTGGGTTCTTAAGCTTCATGAGTTCCATACTGTACGTGTTTCTCCACAATCACAGTTGGCAACATCAGTGATAGAGATTAACCTTTCTCTCTAATTTTGACAATTGCGGAACTGAATTCCAGGCAGAAATAGACCAACGGCCTCATAAGGTCAGCTTTTATGTGGAGAAGGACAAAGCCATGAAAGTGATGAAAGATCTTGCACAATGTCTAGAGAAATATGGGGTAAGAATGAAACTACAGTCACATCTGCAATATGAGAAATACACTGTCAAAGCTGACTTGTTCTGAATTTTATTTATTCATGTAGAATCTTATTTATTTGGTATTGTATTTGATTGACAGCTAGACGTGAAAATAATTTACAGCAGTGGAATTGCTTTAGATGTATTGCCTCGACGTGCTGGAAAGGGACAGGCACTTGCTTATTTGCTTAAGAAGTTTGAAGCCAAGGGACGTGTTCCTTCCAATACTCTTGTCTGTGGCGACTCTGGAAATGATGCTGAACTATTCACTGTCCCTGCAGTACATGGTGTGATGGTTCGTAGCATATGCCATTCTTAATCTTAAATTAGAGTACCGTAAGTGAATTGCATGTTGTAACTCCTACCACTTACAGGTCAGCAATGCACAGGAGGAATTATTAGAGTGGTACTCAGAAAATGCAAAGAATAACCATCGAATTACTCATGCAACAGAGAGATGTGCTGCTGGAATCATCCAAGCAATTGGGACTTTTAATCTCGGTCCAAATGTTTCTCCAAGGGATATACGGGACTCTCTGAAATGCACAGTAGAAATATGCAGTCCTGGTCATGAAGTAGCTAAATTTTATCTGTTCTATGAGAGATGGCGACGTGGTGAAGTTGAGAGGTCCCACAATTTTATTAATAATTTAAGATTACTCTTTGTAAGTTTGATCTGCCTTTTCCCCCAAATCCTGTGTCCACTGCATATGTTGGGATACACTCAGCGCAAGTCTAACTTTGTGTCTCCACAATCTTAGCTTCTTTTCTAAAGCTAATTAATAAAATAAATAAATAAATAAAATAAAGGAATTGTGGCAGGTGAAAACACATGGTTTTAAGCTGTCAGGATAGGAATTATGCATTGTCCTCCATATATTAGGACTTAAATGGAAAGAATAAACAGGTCCTTCATGTATATCATGCCACAGCAAGCAAAATTGGAAAAACGAGCTTTAGTTGTCACTTACCAGTCTGGCATCATTGTCAATTCTGTTACTGCAATTAAGAGAAAATGTAATTTCTCCTTGTGATCAAATTTTCTCTTGGTTCTACAGTAATATCAAGATGCTGAGGCTCATCCATGCGAAGTTACATGTTCTATTTTCTTTGCTTACATGGCATCTTATATTGCATGTTCTAGGCCTATGGCTCATATTGCTTCTGGGAGATCAATTTATCTGTAAATTCTGAAAGTCTTGCCATTTTGCTTGGTTAAAGATAATTTTATTTATTTTCTCTGCAGAACTCACTTGGTACTTTTGTACATCCTTCTGGAGTAGAGATTCCTTTCTCCCAGTGCATAGATCAGTTGGCCCACTCATATGGGGATCAGCTAGGAAAGCAGTTTCGAGTGTGGGTTGATAGAGTTTCTGTAGCTCAGATATGTTCAGACACATGGCTGGTGAAATTTGATAAGTGTGAATTATCTGGTATGATACTCATTTCTAACCATTCTTCCATGACATGTTGTTATGGATTTCATCTTATTCAAGACGACACGATCTGGACTCAGGATCAATGTAGTGCCTAGAGAAGCATAAAATCCAAAAAGCTACATGGGTAGCAATTGCTTGATTGGAGCTTGTCTACACTAAATTGAATTCTGACCTTAAATTCTCTCTAGATCACCTGACATTGATACTTCGTCCACAATTGGAAGCACTTTTTCAGTTTTGAGTAGTGTTCAATTGCATGAAATATTCTTGGCATGAACTTGAAGTCTACAGTATACCTAAAATAAAGCATTGAATCTTGATATATGTCATTTTGTCACCTAAGCACACTGTCAGTTGGAAATCAAGCTGGTATCTTGGCTTCATTTTAGTATGCAAAATGGTGAGTAGTGTATTTCAAGTAGCTTGATCTCGGTTACAGGAGCGAAAGAATTGCAGCTTCAACCTGACTGATCATGCACTGGTGAAGCTTTTAAACAGTTGACCCCTAAACAGCTGGCCTTATAGACACTTACTATTCTAGACTATACACTTAAATATGCTCTTCAATGACAAACTTGGGATGTGCGATCCCAGGTAAAATCCATCCAAGATCATGAGATCCCTTTTTGTCAGATAGGAAGGGTTGTTGCACAGAGTGTACTTTGTTCATTATGTAGTTTGTCCCCAAATCTAAGTAGTGCTGTAACTCCATTTGTTTCATGTTAGTATAAGTTTGCTAAGGTACTTGATTATTATTATTTGGATAAATTCTCCAACGTCAGTTTTGTGAGCCAGTATCAATGAGAGCACGTGACTACAGTCTATAAAATGTGAGAGCAGCAATTCTATCCCATCAAATGCGATCCTTTTTAGAGGAAATACCTTCAGTAACTCTAGCTGAAAATTCATCTTCAGCATGGTTTCTGAGTTCACTCGTTCTGCAGGTAAAGATAGAGACTGCCGTGTGTCAACAGTCTTGCTCAGATCAAGGGTATGGCTGACGATCTTAACGATGATTAAGATTCTATTGGGAATCTATATTGCAGTCACTAAGCCCTCTGTTTCATGAAATTCAGCATGACGAACTTCCAGGTGGATTTATGTGGGTCTACATGCACCAGACTTGGTTGGATAGCTCGTTCTCAGGAGAGGACCAAAGACCGTGGCTTTTCTGAATTCCCACTTACAGAACTGATTCAATACCGTCTTGCTCAGATCAAGGGTATATGGCCGAGTTAATACAGTCAACATGTGTTTCATCATCTCACAATGATTAAGATTCTATTGTAATATATATTGCAGTCACTAAGTTCTGTTTCGTGAAATTCAGCACTTTCCAGGTGGATTTGTGAATGCCCACTTACAGAACCGATTCAATACCGTCTTGCTCAGAACAAGGGTATATGGCCGAGTTAATACAGTCGACATGTGTTTCATCATCTCACAATCTTAAAAATGATTAAGATTCTAATGTAATATGCAGTCACTAAGCTCTGTTTCGTGAAATTCAGCACTTTCCAGGTGGATTTGTGTGGATGACAACTAAGCCCTCTGTTTCATGAAATTCAGCATGGCGACTTTCCAGGTGGATTTGTGTGCATCTACCTAATGCATCAGACTTGGTTTGACGGCTCTCAGGAGGAGGACCAAAGACCGTGGCTTTTCTGAACGCCCACTTACAGAGCAGATCAAATAATTCTTAATTGCTCAATCTAACAATTATGCTAGTAATACCCTTGATCTGAGCAAGACGGTAATATGCTGCGGGACTCTTATCAAAAGCATAATGGAGGCAAATTACCCACGAATAAAGCCGCCTCTGTTTTATCTCACTGAATTATGTTATCCGTGAGAATTCACCATGAAATTTTAAATGCTTAAAAGAAAATATGAAGCAAGTGTAATCTAATACGCTGAGGAAAAAAAGTTGGAGGACTTGCGTGATACATTGAGCGAAATATGGTTGAACGATGGTTGTTGGATCTCAACTATCTGCATTTGAAAATAGATACTGGCCCAAGTTTCTGATCAAAAAGAAAATATCTTCTGGAAGCAGCTTTTCTTTCTCATCCAAAATATCAGAAAAATAAATAAGCAAATTAAAATTGGGCTGCCAAAAGTCAGGGCAAGTCTCTTCAACCTTAAGCAACTGTTGCACGATAACTGATGGGCCTTTCAGAAATTGAAAAAAATCCGCGTCTGGTCCGAAACCACTCAGGATGATCTTCATTTGATTCTTATTACAATAACAAAAGAACTCAATGGAGGCAAACCGAGGTTTGCGCCCTCCAGATCTTAAAAAAAGTCCTCCCAATCATGTACAACACCGAAACCCATATAGATTCAATTACCCTCTACCTCATCCAGAGCCATTTGGTTTTCCGACAGCACTCGCAAAGCCGGTCTCGCACTCCCCAATTGTTGCTGCTGCAGTTAAGCATTTGCAAAACAGTTAATCATTGAGATACATTGCTCAACATTCAGGAAAGAGTTAATCATAATGATAATCATTGTGATACATTTGCTCAACATTCAGGAAAGAGTTAATCATAATGATGCATCGTTACCACAAACCATAAAGCAGGTGGACAACATCATGACCAACTAAAATCAGCATACCTCAGTGGCATCTTTCTTCCTTTCGGTTTCAGCGACCCCTAATTTTTCCTTAAACATCCTTTTCAACTGCCTGAGGCTCTTCTTTTGCAAGGGCTCCAGCACTCTATCCTCATCTGTAATCTTCTCTTCATCGCTTTTGTTTCTCACCTTCTCTGTATTTGGCTCAACTTTTCTGCCACTCTTCTGCATATTTTCTTTGTCGTTGGCTATCAAAGTGGTCATCTTTCTCAGTGCGGACTGCTGCTTGTTTGACGACTTCACTTGCCCAGGGAGCTCAACCAGTAGTTGGTCAGCTGCTGCTGCTAATGGGGAGGGTCGAAAATCCATGTTCTCTTTGTTAGTGTCCAGCTTATTAACCATCTTTCTGACCGTGGACTGCTTCTTACTGGATGACTTCACCAGCACAGGAGACTTTGGCAGTCGATCAGCTGTTAACGGGGAAAGCACAACTTTACCATTCGCAGCAAGGGGAGAATGTGTGCTTATTTTGCTGAAAACAATTGGAGTCTTGTCAGCAATGGCAGATGGAGGCAATTCACAAACACCTTCGACAAACTCCACTTCTGGCATCACATGAACATCAACTAGCTCTACGTCTGGTGAATTCACTTCCGATGATTTTGCAGTTGCAGAAATTTCAACTGATGATTTGTGCCACTCACGGACTTCCATGGAAAACTCTGCTGATTCAATCACGTTGACTTCAACCAATTGCTCATCCTCATGCTTCTCTGTCTGAATTACTGGACTAGCAAGAGACATTAACAGGTCAAGCTTAATACTTTCTTCTTGCTCAGCAGGAGCACTGTCCTGAATTTCCAATCGGCTGGACATGGAAATTTCAACATCTGAATCATTGTCCCCAATTGGCTCCTGAATATCATCACGGTGAGGTACTAATCGATCTGAGTTTTCTGATATATGAGGAACTAGTTTATCTGAATCATCAGAGGAACAAATGATTGTCTCTGAGACCAGAGCCCCCTCATTATTTTCATTCAGTAGCTTCTCTTCTGTCTCAAATTTCACATCGACATCAATATCATCACTTGGCTTGTCCTCTACAAGAGCTAATTCTTCTGAAATCTCTAGGTCTGTTGTCTCTTCTACATGATGATCCTCAATCTCAGCAAAAGCATTGTGACGGTCAGTTGGCGCAGCCAAAGCATCCACTGGTGGCACATCTTTATTCAGCGTCGACACTATCAGAGCAATTTGTATTGATTAGCGATACTCATGGTTGCAGAAAATAATATACCAGATTATATGCGTTTACTCGACTTACCGAATAGGGTATCATCCAACTGATCTGACTTCTCATCAAGGACATCATCTTTCAGATCAGAATCAGAAAGGGCACCCAGGCAATCAGATTTGCCACATTCAGCTTCCAGGAGTACCTCGGAGCAGCCACTCTCCACATTCACATCACTTTCAAGTTCTCTCTCCTCCTCCTTTCCAGTTGACTTCTCAAGAGGAACATTTGAATGATCGGGTTTCTCTGAACTCTCCTCTTCTGCAGCCTGGGAATCAGCATCTGCATTCATAGTATGGCGCTAATCAGAACTATAATGAATAAAAAGTTCCGTATAATTCCTGGCTCTGACTCCTAACTACGAAAATCAATTTTCTTTGTAAATTAGAACACCTACCAAGTGTATTGACGTTCTCTTCAATTTCTTCTAGGACTTCTTCCGATTCTTCTTTCAAACCCAGGTCATTCATTTTAATTGGCTTCAACTCTGAGGCTCTTTCTTCTGAGAGCTTCAACTCAGACATTGACTTCTCCAACAACCTTACCGACCTCCTTGTGCTGTATACCTTTGGCGCCGGCGCTGCAGATACTCGGGCCTTCCTCTGTATGCTCTTCACTGTTGAAGACTTTGGCACGTCCTGCTTTCTTTCCTCATTCTTCTCATGTCCTTTCATAGCCTGCGGTCTCCCCTGAGCCGAGGCAGGCCCAGCTCTTTTTCCAGTTATTGACACAGCAGGAGTATCTGGAAGATTCACTTGTTTGTTCTCCCGATCTTCAGCATGCCTACTGCTCATCGTGCTGCAGCGACCGCGAGACATGACTTGCAAGCTGTCGGGATCCTTCCTAGGTTTTGCTCTAGCCGAGGCTCGAGCTGCAGTTCGAGCAACTGCTGGAGTTGCAGGCAGAGCTTTCTCTGGCGATTGCATCGTAATGGTAGGTTCGGATGGATTCAGCAACTCTTCCAACCCCTCGACCTATTGCATAAATTTCCAGAAAAAATTTTAAGTACGAGAAAAACCAATTAGATAAAATAGGAGGAAACAAAATCCAGTCTCCACTCCATTTTCAAGTAACTTCATATGTCATCAAAACTTACTCGACCATATTCGATGTTCAATCCCATTAACAAGATTCTACTTTGGAAAATAAGAGCTTGACCCGTTACAAATAGTTCTAAGATGCATACGAATCAATTCCTTCTCTTTCTAGTCAGTTCAATCACAACTTAGACCACCAAACTCTCTGAAAACTTCCCAGATCCATCCTTTCCAGACATTTCTTCTCTAAAGTCGCGATTGGCCAGTCCCACCAGCGGCGAAATCTATGGCAATACGCCATCGAATCATCATTGAAATCACAAAGAAGGGGGAGGAGATCGTTTACTTACATGTTGGAGGGCGGCGAGGGCATCGGCCATGGCGACGTTCGTCATGTTGGCGGCGATCTTGTTCTTCTTGCACAGCACCTGGAGTTCCCTCCTCGACAGCGTGTGGAAGTCCATTTCAGCTCTGAGAAATCGCGACTGCAGATTCGTTGTCGAGGCAAGAGAGAGAGAGAGAGAGAGAGAGAGAGAGAGAGGATCAGAGAGAGGGTTTGATGTTCTCTGTGTGTGTAGAAATGGGGAATCGATTTGCGTTTGTCAAAACAAGGCGTTTTGGGCAATTTTGCAGAGACCGGACGGTACAGAGAGTATTTGTAGTCGTCGATGGGAGAGAGACGTTGGAAACCCTAGTAGGAAATATGACCGTTGGAGCGTGATTTGAAATTTCAAAGCCGTCTGGGAAATAAGGGGAAAAGGGGGAATTTTCAGCCGTGGACCTGTAAGAGACTGCCGCGTGTCACCTACCCCCAACCCTCCCAACCCAAATTGTCCTTGCGTAATTTTACCCTCCTGTTTCAGAACGAGGCTTGGGCCTTCTGTCTGGTAATTGCTATGATATTCGGCCCAATTTAAGAAAAACTTGTATAAAATAGAGAATCAATTGTTAACATAAGAAATGAATAATTCATTACATATTTACAAATAACCCATAAACTAAAATCACCAACTTTAAAAAAAATGGACGGCAATTTTCGAATAAGTGGCAGTTATTTTCCAAAGATATGAACAATTTTGAGTGTTACATTATTTATTTCATAAGCGTGTCAATATGTAGAAATCAAGGGTCCTTTTCCTTTATGTTCAGCACTCAAGCTAGAAAACCCGAAATGCCGAGCTATGTACAGTACAAGCTTATAAGAATCCATCATTGTCCTAATATTCGGGGGTCATTCATTGAGACGAATTGCTCTCACAGGCTCTATACCCTTTGTTGAACCAAACGGCATCAAGGGATGTCATGGCACTAAAAGTTGTTCAAGGATGATTGAGAAATTCTAGCGACTGACACGGAACTCAATTTGCAGGAATTCGTGAGGTTTCCAGGTCTCCGGCTGCATTTGTGCATGGAACTTCGCCTCTTGAGAGCAGTGAAGAAGATATAGATGCATAAACCATAGAAGATCGCAACAAATGCTCCAATATATAGTTCCGGAAACCCGAGTCATTACACTGTCGGGACTGCAGAGTTGGGGAGGGAGAAGCCATTTCACTCCCATGAATCAAATAAGAGTACAAGAAGATACAGAAAAGATAAATGATTCTCCCCCGGAGTACATCCAAATTAACTACAGAAGAAAAATCTTCTACCTTATCAATTCGACCTTCGATACCCACCACCTATAACCTAGCAACATCAGAAATCAAACGACAAAGATATCAACCAGTTGAAAGCGAAGTCGAGCAACTAGCCACGGAAGCTCTGTATGGACAGTTGGGATTTATGTCAACGCACCTGTGAAATATAGGCTGATAGCTAAGCAGGCCGTGACGATTAGGGGGTGTGGTCCCCGATCAGCGGAATATGAGATAGCCCTGTATAGAGAAAATAATTCAGCACTTGAGAACCAGGTTATCGTCTTCTCAAATATACCACTAACAGCTATTACTTGCGCTTCGGGATTGCATATTGGTATATAAACCATCATCATCAACGGTCATCGTTTTGAAATAAATTCAGTTGGAGCATATCACCAACACTATATCAAAGAACAACGTCTTCGAACAAACAAATTATCAGTTACCACATAAATTTTATGGAAAAGAATTAGATGATTCACATGGCAATGCAAAAAATGTAAAGTAGTGAAGTCTCCAATCAGCATGCAACCACATGTCAATTGCCAACATAAATTAAATGAAGACAGCATAAGCCAATCAACATAATCTTAATCCCAGAGCAGTTTTAATTTTGGAAGTCGCTCCCTCAGATCAATTAACCAACAGTACTTACCTTGCTACAAGGCCTTGGACTGATTCACTTTTAAGTCCAAAATCAAAAGGAAAGAGTGGGTCATAGTGCGAGTCCCCAAAATTCATAGGAAGTTGATCCACAGATTTGAACCATGTCCTTGGAAGCTTTCCACTGAACCCATAGTCCCCGAAAAGAACATCAGTCACTCCCTGACCTTCAGTGCCTGGTAACCATGCTGCAACTAGGGCATCAATTGAAGAAATATATGGTTCAATCACGAGAGGTCTTCCTGAAACTATGATGACCACACACTTCACAGCCTCACAGACATTGGTAATGGTGGTGGGACCGGGATCTGCCATTGTAAGTGTCATGCTATCACCAGCAGTCTCTGCATAAGGGTGCTCACCCACAACGACAATAGCATAATCAAATTCAGTGGACTTAAAAAAATCCTTATTGGGGTTTTCTTGGTAGACTACTTCTGTTCTCGAATCAACTGTAGAATTTATGGCACTGAGGATTGTAGTTCCTGCGGCAGCATGAAAAAAAAAAACATCAACAATAAAGTTTTCCTTTAGTTGCCTTCAGGGGAACCTGAAAGATTATGCTTCGCGTATGCTTAGTAACTGAAAACCAAAAGGCCTAGAATAACAGTGCTTAACATCACCAGAGGAGATCACAACAGGACAAGGATTGTGCTCCAATAGTATGTAAGCTACGGACTAGACCAAAGAGTTTCTTTAATTTAACTTTAAGGCAAAGATAAGACGACACAGTTAGCGTGCAAGTCTGCGCAGGAGTGTACAATGCTAAATGCCCTCCTCAGCAAGTTCTGAAAGGCTTCAATGATAATATCTTTCTCCTTTCCAGAGGAACCTAATGCTACCATTGCCTTTCCCAACACAACATGAAAACAAAACCAGGGTATTTGAACAAATGACTTAGATCTTCACTTTACCATAATGCATAACTAGTCTGTTCAAAGAATTCATCGACAAACTTTGCAAGCTTTCTTCATTGCAAAGCTTGCCATGTCGATGCTTATCCTGCTGTCTCATTTCAAAAACAAAAGAAAAGACTTTAATTGTTCCAAAAGACAAAATGCCATGATGTTTTACTACCTGTGAGAGAATTCTTGAACCAATATGTGCATTTCCTTTAACAGAACTGAAGAAGAAGACATGAAGTAGTAGTAGTAGTAGTAGTAGAAGTACCTCTGGTGTAGCTATTTCCGCTAAATCCTTGCCAGGTGATCGTCCATCCACCACACTGATAACCCAAATTATCAGCATGACTACCTGCAACTAGGATCTTCTTTGGTTCCTTTGGAAGTGGCAGTAAAGGATCAGTCTCATTATTCCCATTTTTCAGCAGCACAAGAGATTTTCTCACAGCTTCCCTCGCCAAGTCTCTGTGTGCCTGGTAAACTAACAGGACAAGTAATTATCCATGGCAATGTAAGTTAGCTCAGTTACAATAGCAATGGGGGCAAATAAAGAAATTTAAGCATTTGTAACTGATAAATGATGGCGGTTCATGAAATTTGCCAAGTAAAATGCCCAACCCTTCGTAAAGTGCTTTTCATTTGCCTTGGCAACAAGCCATTAACAGGTATCATAATAGTACAGAAACTTGGAATGTTCATATGGAATAATAACTTCACTGACCTGGCTTCCAAGTTCATTCACCAGACTAAGATCAGCCAGAGGATTTTCAAAGAGGCCCATGGTGAACTTGACAGACAATATTCTCCCCACTGCATCATCTATTCGATCCATAGGGATAACCTTCTGTTTAACTAGGTAAGTTAAATCATCAATAAATTCTGTAAAATTGAAAGGGACCATGACCTGTTGAAGACACAAAACCAAGATTAGGTATTAACTACATATGCTTTGGTCTGAACTTGAATTGTCAAATGACAGAGCTATCTCTAAAAAGATAGTTGAGAAAATATCAAATAGCAGAAGAGAACCTAACCATATCGATGCCAGCTAAAATTCCAGCTTCAACAGAATAAGTGTAGTTTTCATGTGGAGGAGAAGTGATCCTGTCTATGCCTTGCCAGTCTGAGATAACAAAGCCCTATAATTCATCAGAATATCCAAGAGTAAGTAGTTAATATTCTGTGCTTAGATATATACACTGAAATGATACACAACACCCTGGATTTAACCACCTTCAACAGGGATCCACGATATATCTTTTAGTAACTGGGATCCACTGTCAATCACGTCTAAAGTATGTCTTCCAAAAAGAGAAGATGTGTAAGTGACATTTTACAGAGCTAGTTTCTGACAGAATATGGGTGTTAATGAAGATATTTGGCAGTCAAGCATCTTGTCGAATAACTGTGATCAAGTGCATGGCAGTATATGTTGTTCAGCAACCAAGAAGTTAACTCTTTGAAAATTATATATATATATATATATATATATATATATGAGGATTTGACATTAGATGAGTAGCGCCAATGGAACTAGAATACAAATAGATACAACACAGTAGATATAGATGATGATTAGGCCATACAGAGAAACAGATTGCTAGACCATATACTTCTTACGCATCAAATTTGTACCGATCTTGAAATAATTTTTAAGCAAATTAGTATAGGTTGGCATAAATTCATATAAACAGAGCATGAAGACTGTAGGTTGGCAAGGCTAAAAGATGAATAATTCAAAATGAAATTCAATAGCACATCCCAATTCGATGGAGGAACAGCATTGAAAAAAATTGCACAAACACAATAATGCTAGGAATACAAAAGAATAACTTTTTATGCACATCATGTGACCACTTTGTTCCCATCTCGGGACTCTTGAAAACCTTCTCCTGAGGACATAATTTGTTGAGCAGTATGAAATGCTGCTGTGGTGTGGTAATTACGTATATGGCTGAAACAGTGCAGAGTGGATCGAACCTTGAAGTTGAGGGTGTCCTTAAGGAAACCAGTAACTAGGTCACGATTAGCATGCATCTTTTCTCCATTCCAGCTAGAGTAAGAGACCATGACCGTTGAAACACCCTTAATTATTGCATCTGTATAAGCAGGCATGTGGATGCTGAGCAAACCATGCATGTCAACAACAGTGTCGTTCTCATTTATCCCCTTGGTAGTTCCTCCATCACCCACAAAGTGCTTTGCACATGCTGCAACCTTGTTCCTTTGGAAATTTGTAAGTTTATATCAAAGAGGAAACTCTTCCAAGAAAGGCATTTCAATATAGACAACTGAGAACAATGAACAGGAAAAGAGAAAAGTTTATGGGACTTTGAATTCTAAAGACAGCATTTCTTAGTAAAGATGGTGCCAGAAGATCAGTAGCAATTGACGGAGCGAGGAACTAATCATAGAGAAACATGACACCAGTATTGGCGGACCGGAGAGAATACACTTTCCAAGGCGCTGGCATGTCGTATGTGGCATATCATATAATCATCAGAAAATGTTGAATTGCTTAAAGAATATTTATCAATAACGCCTTTGAACAAAGTTACAGCCTAGACATAATGACTTAGCATGTTATCTGCAGTCTAACTAGAAAGCCATAGAGTTCATACTTTCCACCAACATACGGAACTCCTTTGCGAGAGCCAGGAGGAATATCCCCTTGTAATCCAGGTATAATCTCAGTCATTTGGCGCACGATTTCCTCGTTTTCACTATAGCTTTCATAACACCTACCCCACCTTGGATCTCTGCAAACCTGTCAAAATAGTTTCAAGATTTAAAATTCTGAAAGTCTTATAAAGATGCACTGAAAAGGCATACATGACAACTTTAGAAGCATATATCGGATATGTTTTTGCTTAATTCTGTTAACATTTAGTTTAAGCGGCTTACTGCAATGCAGGGGGCAAAGACATAAGGAATCCCTGTGGCTCTGACTTCAAGGGCTGTGGCAACACCAATCTTTTTCACCAAGTCGGGGTCTCTGCACATGAGGTAAAAGTCAATGAAACATTCCACTTAAATTGATCCAGAGGACTATTTTTAAAGTTCTGAAGTAAATAGCATATCAGGTAAATATTTTTCCTTGAAGGGAGAATAGGCAATCAAGTTCAAACCGCATGACAGTAATTGAAAATACCAAACTTACTAAGTCACAAACTGGTATTTCAGAGATAAATATAAAATTGATACAGTAAAAAATCGGATAGAACAGTATCTGAGAACTCTATACCACATTAGAGGGTAGAATACTTAAGCTAAGATATTACAATGCCTACAAGAAGTAACACTTTTTTACCTTGTTGCACCAAGGCCAATATTATGTGGAAAAATTGTGGCATTGTACACGTTATTGTGCCCATGAACAGCATCTATTCCATATATCATTGGGATACCCAATCTACTGGACAAAGACCCTTTCTGATAGCCATTTATCATATTGACCCAATCCTCTGCACTTGCCTCTGGAAGAGGTGTGCTCCCACCACCACTCAGGACACTCCCTGCAACATGCCCAATGACATTTTAAGAGTCTGCAAGTTGAACCAGCCAGTGTTATGGGACTCTTTCCTGATATTACGATGATGTTGTCTCTGTGAGAGCTCTAAAAAGGTGCAAGTTATAGCATTAGTTATCTGCAAACTTCTCAAGAGGTTAAAAATGTTACAAAAAAAAAAAAAGCAGGGCTTGATGGAATCAGTAACACATCATAATCACATTAACCAAATAATTCAGTAGATTATTCAAGGTCATTAATGCCTTTAAAGCATCTAAGGTAGCATAACTTTAGGAGGCAGGGTCTCTCATATACAAAATCCATGAAGTACAGATAACTGGTGTGGCCTTATCAATGGTAGCGCCACATGGGAGAAAGCAGGTCATATGAGGGCTGTACACTTTCGAAGAAAAAGAAGTAGTATTTTTATATATCTATCCCCAATTATCATACCTACAATAATGATTGCAAGAGTAAATGCAGAAGCGCAATCATATTCTTTTTTCAACTCCATGATCATAGTCCTGCTTCTTTTATATCATTGGGACGAATTCAATTAATATGAGAGTCTAACTTATTGCTAGAACCCAGCTTCTATATTCATATGTGAAAGAAATTGATCACGCCTTGCGTCTCTTGTAGTAAATTAGAGACTCCTCGATCCCTTGCAAAATGAAACCGAAATGAATCATGTCCATGTCTGAACACATGAGTTGATACTGCTAGGATTTTCACCTGGACTAAGAGAATCAGAAAAGGTAAAAGCTCATTCACCAGAAAATGATATCTCTATGACAGTCAGGTGGCAATCTATACACTACACTGAATAACTAGAGATGAACAATCATTGTGAGATAAACAAATTAAACTTCTAGATCACGTGTCCCTCATTCACATAACAATAGGTCCAACATGCATGGAGGCCAAAAATGAAATGTGATGATACCTGATAAACTTTGCAACGGTAGGTCATTACTTGACAACACAAACTATTGCCCCTTAAAAAAATGTGAACTTTACAGAATTTATAATAATCTAACAACAAACCCCACATACGAAGTGCTCCAAAAAGAAACACGAGAAAGAAATAAAACCAAATGCACAAGCATAAACAATGTCGAACTGTTCTATTTACCAATGGAGTAGGTTCTCATAAAGTCATAAGTCGCCACGGTGCGATCGATTTGTGTCATCTGACCAATCTTCTCTTCCAGGGTCATTCTACTCAAGAGGTCCTTCACTCTTGCGGCCACCGGTTGCTTTGCGTCCTTGTACGTGACGTACTCTGTGGATTGAGCCATTGCTGATGCCACAAACCACCATAATGAAAGCACCCCAAGTGTATGAAGAAAAGTCCCGCTCATGTCTCAGTCCTCACCACCCCACCCACAAGAGCCCCTCCCCTGTTCAGTCCTGCAACACCCAAAAAATGGAACCTCCCATCAGTTTCATTTCTGGGAAGCTGCTCTGCTTGTTGCGCCGAGAGAGAAGCGGAAAGAGTACAACAGTTCGACACTGTGCTTCTCTCATCTCTCGTTAAGCCACCGTGTGCGAGTAAAAAAAACAAAAGAAACAAACTTTACATAGCCCTTATCGCCTAGATCCGCTATCCTCGGTTCTTGAGTATTATAAGTGAGCTAAAAAAGATCACTTTCTAGATTCTTTTATCAGAAAAAAAGGCCACATTCACAGAGTCAGAGCTTACAGTACAAAAGAAGAAATAAAGAGAGAGAGAGAGATGCTTACAGCTGAATGTGACCGAAAGAGAGCAGTGATTGGAAGGCACCAGCAGAAAAAAGGAGAAAAAGGAATCAGAAAAAGATGGTAGTGGAGCGAACGTGTTGGATTCGCCCAGAAAAGAAGAGGCGGTGGAGAGAAAACGGTGATGAAGTGAAGTGAAGTGGAGTGGAGTGAAGGGAGCGACGATGCTGTCTTTTCCTTGTTAGGTGGCTCGGTTGGGAATTCGTGCGTACGTGGTCGGGGAGTCCCTTCACTTTTCAGTTCCAGTCCTTCATCTCTTCAGAGTTTTCATTTTCGACCCCTCCTCAACATTGGAGAATCCAATCACCAGGAGATCTCTAACCATATGATCGCAAACACCATTGGAGATGGGACTTGCCAAGCATCAATGATCTATCTATCTATCTATCAAAATCGGAGTCTTTTGGCGTCGGAAACTTTGGACATCCAAAGCAAAAACAATCCTGTCATCTAATGCCTGTATCGTGTGGAAAGTTCTCTTCCCTATTTATTGCTTAATTTCTAATTTTTACGAGAGAGTTGCAATTACTATATCATCCAAGCAATGTCGTATGGGAAAATTTGACATCGTGCAAGTTTTTAATGCTCAAAAACTGCGCAACGAAGTAAATAATTAATAGCAAGATATGGCATCACAATACTCTCTAAAGCAAGTGAGTTTAGCCTTATATAGTTTATATCTTCATATTCTTTTATTATCTAGTTGAGTAACACGGACGATATTCTAAAAGAACCTAAGAACTTCTCAACGTGTCAGAGTGGAGTTCATCGTAGTTAGATTGTATTCAAGACGGGAATTGGGTGTGTATATTCATGTTGAGTTCAGCTTTTTGAGTATGAATTCTTAGAAATCGATCGCTTGTCATAGTGCAAGGGTGACATTCACTTTTTCCTTGAACGTCTGAAAAAAAAAATCATTTTTTCCATATTTTTTTCTTTTGTTTTAATGAGGGCCCTCCCCTATGTCGGGGGATTCTTTAACGAGAATCCGGATCCATGAATTCTCTAGTTCGCAAGACTGATGCAAAAGTCGGAGGAGTCATTCTCAAGTAGGGAATCTGAAATAGGCGGGAAGGAGTGGTTTAAAGCACCAATGGAGACGTTACATTGCATCTCGCGTAGGCGAGGCGTAGAGGCTAAACAAAGAACTTTTGGTCTTTGTATCTCATCGAAGCAACGTATTGCCTTCGTCGAAATTGACTCCAAAAACATCGCCAAAAGAGAGGGACCGAAGCAACCTACAAAGAATAATCCCACGTATGAGACACAAAACGCACGAAACCTACATACGCCACAAGCATTGCCGATGTTGTGGAAGACTATATTTACGGACCAACAGCGCCGAGCAAGATGTCTATCTTACGATCAAGCAAAAGACACGCTACGAATATCAACATCTGATTAATAGTTTAGGACGGGGAAGATAATATAAGACACATCAATGGCGACGAGGTCGAGAACGTCCGGGACTGTTGCTGGCCGGACGGCACAAGTGACGGGCCGTCTCGTGTACGAGGATTTTGAGCCCAGGTTTGCGTGGCGGGAAGAACCGACGGCGAATCTCTTGACTGTTTCTCTTCCAGGTTCTGCCTATTCCTTCCTTTTTTTCTTCTTGGTATCATCCTCGTCTTTCCATCAACAACATGTGTCTCCTCCCTTTTCTTGCTTCGACCAATCCCAGAATCAAAGTTTGCATTATGTTTTATGGTTCGATTTGGTTTAGTACTTGTGTCATAATTTCTCGATTTCAATGACAACGTCCTGAGTTTCCATCCAGTGGAATTGGTTCAACCGACCATGATAAAATTCTCGTCACCAACATGGTAACTCGAAATGTGAGCTTTTAACATTGGATGTGAATATTTTTTTCCGCAAGTTTTGTGAAGGAGCAAGTTAGGGTCACATATAATGAGCGACCGCGAACGGTGAAAGTCCGTGGAGAGCGTCCTCTCGGGACGAACAAATTCTGCCGTTTCAGCAAGGATTTCAGTGTCCCGGAGAATTGCAACCCGGGCGAGATCAGAGGCAAGTTCAATCGCGGAACTCTTGTCTTAACTCTGCCAAAGAAAACCATCACGCAAGTCCCTCCTAAAGAAGCGCTACCGCAAGTGACGACTCAGAAACAATCTTTGAGCACTGAGAAAGAGCCAAGATCTCCTAAGGTTGGTCAACAAGGTGCTCCCCCAAAGACCACTTCAAGCGACGCCAAGGTGGTCGCTGGCGCAAAGGAAGCTGTTGATCAGCAAAAACTTCAGAAGGATCAAGAAGATGCCCCTCCAACAGTCACCTCAAGCAATGCCAGCGACCCAACACCACAAAATGCAAGCCGGGTCGAGCCTCAAGAAGCAGCATCGAATGTGATGTCGGACCATGCTGCTAATAGAGCCGATGAAGGCTCGGGAATTGGAGCAAAGGAGAAGGGCGATAGACCCACCGATGAATTGCAGACAACCGAGAAACCCAAAGATCAACAGACTCCGCAGGACAAGGGAACCAAAACATCATCACAGAACGAGGACAATCTGCGGAGAACCGGAGAGATAGAGATCTCGAGGAAGAAGAACAACGAGGCCAAATTGGATGACGACCGACAAAGGCTTAGCATTCCAAAAGCCATCGCAGGCAATAAAGTGATTGAAACCGATTTCTTGGTTGGCGCTGCGAAGAGGGCAGTGAAGGGACTGACCACGAGTTTGAACGAAGATAGGCAACTGGTTGTGAACATGGGGGTGGCGATTGTGGTGATTGTAGCTCTCGGGGCCTATTTGTCCTACAATTATGGATCCTCCACGAGAACCAAGAAGTAGCTTTTATCGACAGCATATCATCCTCAAATGGAAGAAATTTACGTACAATAACATGTCTTCATCATTTCCGGCAGGAAATGAAATGTATCGTTCAGTCTGTGAATAAATCTCACATTTGGTTTTTCAGGTGATTTTCAGTAAATTTAAACGGAGAAAGTGACGATGAATGAATTATGTTAGAAATTAATTGGCTGAGCGATTCTGCCCTTTCTTTGGTTTAATCTGATGTAACTGTGGATGAATCAAAACTCAAACTCTGAAAATCTCCAAATTTGAAAAAAAAAATGAAAGTTGCTTTAAATGGATCATAAGCATTGGATCGACATGAGGCACTTGTTCAAATTCCCCTGGCTTCACCTCATTCGAGCATTTCTTACTTTATCGATGTAAAAAGAGCCAAAACCATGTCAGGATTTTCGATCTAAATTCGAGAGGCACTTCTGTAACCCCAGACGACTTTTCATAGCCAAAAACAAGATCAAGGAGGTGAAGGGCATCTTTAACACGTCGAATATCTAATATATTCGACTAAAAAGTTCATGCAACGTGAAAAATTAGAAAAGGGGATTTGTCTCAGTTCTCCACGAGCTTCAAAATCCAGGTACGTAGAAAGGAAAAAGTGTTGAACCGATGGATTCAAGGATAGGAGACCTCCCTTTTATCCTTAATTGATAAGGCAAAAGCACTCAAAGCATTCTGTTGTGGCCATTACGTGCCTATGTTATCGAGACGATTCCAGCTTCATTTCGCCACTTCATACCATGGGAAGATTGAGAAAGTAAACATCAAAATGAAAAAAGCCTTAAGAGCAATATTTTTCGTGATCAGTTCAGTCCAAGCGGTAAGTGCGCACCTAAAAGATTTCAATAATCCTGCTGCCACTGCCACTGCTTTTAGATTAGAAAGTGAATATTCATTGTCGAAACCCTATACCTGTGAACTAGTTAGTTTCTGCTCCTATGGACTTGAAAGGTTGCGTGATGTTTTGATACCATGTTATCCGACCTTAAAAAAGTAGAATTCAGGTAAAACATTCCCCTGCTTTGTCCTCCATTTGAGCATCTCTCACGTGATCAATGTCGCAAGATCCAAAAACTATGTGAGAGTTCACGATTAAAATTTGAGAAGCAATCTCGAAACCTCAACTGGACTGGCTTTTGCATAGCCAATATCGTGAGCAAAGTGGTGAAGGGCATATTTAACGAAATGGATATCTAATATTTGCCGACTGAAAGTTCATGGGATGTAAAAATGAATTGAGAAAAAGGATATATATCGGCCCTCCATGAGCTCCAATATGCAGATATATACGAAGGAAAAAGGTGGTAAACGAATGGATTCAAGAACAAATAGACGTCTTTTATTGATGCTGAATTAACATAGCAAAGCACTCGAAAGAACACTGTTGAGGCCATCTCATGCCTTAGTTATTTAGACAAGTCCAACGTCATTTTCCCATTTCCGACGCCATGGAAATTGGAGAGTAACACACAAAAATGAATAAGGCACCGCGAGAGTTACAACCAGGACTCAATAGATAAAAATACCGCAAGGTTTATTCGTGTTGCGGGTGCCAAGACCAATCGAGTCCACGCCCCACTGACCATGTTCACGTCACTTCATGATGAATTGACGGGGATTGCGACCTTTTGGCTAGAGTAATCACAGTGATACGAACAGATGAAGTACCAGGTGCCGGCTCCCGTCATTTGTTATTTGGTCATTGCCACTTGTATATGTCCGATAGACTGTGTTCGTCGAGCATGTGTTGTACCCGTTTGCATCGACAGAGAGCACGTTATGCTGGGTGTTGTCATAGACGAAAACTGCCCAATTGCACTAATCCTCAGAATCAATTCGATCCAAAGCGATAAGCACGAAAATATATAACTTCATAGCTTTTTAGCCGTATCAGAAAATGACTTTCCGAGCTATCCAAATCCCAATGGAAAGACAGTCTAAATAAATTATGCATGATAATCAATATGCGAGTAGTCGTGAGGCATGTTAGTAGGTGATGTTCTTGCAGATTCTATATGTAGATATGCTACTTTAGCGAACACTTGCTCTCATGCATTTTCCAGCTCTAATCATTGACAATGGTAAGTAGATTACCTAAAACATCACCGACATAGAAAGTCTTGCCCGCGACCCATGAGTCAAAATCAACATCGTAAGTCCATCCTTCTTGGTCCCCTACATAATACGTAGCGGCATAGCTCAAGGACGGAAGGATCAACATCGACATCATCACCACCGCTGCGACTTTGAGAAAGCACTTTCCGAGACGTGCTATTTCCAAGCAAATTGTTCTGAGTGAAGCGAGTTTTGTGGAGTTAGAGAGGTGTTTTGTGGGTGTGTATAAGTGAATGTGCTTGCATTTGTGTATTGTTAGGCTTGCCAATATTTATATTAAATGAGAGGGCAGTTCGTTATGCTAGGTGATCTCATGCATGATGTGATTAACAATTGGAAAATGCTTTGGTATGCTCACCATTGCGATGATATAAACAACACACAAGTTGGCTCAAAGTGAGTCATTTTTTACAAGGAAGGTGGTCGATTCCTACAGCCTAACCTCAAACATCCAAATCAAACTCTTTCAACTGCTGGCCGCTCCATTCGGATTGTCAATTCTCTTGACCCACGAAGGATCATATAATTTTCCTTGTCCAATGATCTTGGAAGGATAATGTCATTTAGCAATGAGTCCAATTTAGGGATTGATTGTGGAACCGAGCAGAGAGAACTCGGGATGGGCAGGAGGATACACTAGCGGAGTAGTTGCTCTAGAGCAAGTTCTCGGGGGCCCTGTATGCGCCAGCGATCGGCACTTAGGGGAGTAGTTGCCCAGGTTTCTCAGCTTGGTATCCTGCACCTTGTGTTCATGATATCTCCATTCAACTGTGCCCTGGAGACACCGTCGAAGCACACCCGCCCAGTGTGCTTCTTTCACAACATGCTCTGGTCCCGGCTGTCTTCCAGTGGTTTTCTAGTGTCTTTCAGTGAGCCTATTTATCCTTGGCTTGATCAGTTTTCATCGAGTTGAATTGAGGATGAGCCGACCTGAAGCACCGTAATGCTTGAACTCATGCTATGCTTGCTCGAGCTTGGAGTAGTGCGAGAAACGTGAAAACCGTGTTATTTTCAATATTGTATACTAGAGGCCAGCCAAGTCTAAATTTGTAGCTTAACTCGAGCGACCAAATCAAGTTTTGACTCGTTAAGGACATCCGGGTCGACGTCAAGGAATTTTGTGCTCAAAGTCACCCTTATGCTGATCGCACATCCTCGCAGGACGCGTTCATACTGTTTCCACACAAAATTGAGCTCGTGTTCTCCCCTTTTGACGAATTGGATAACAGCAAAATATTCGAGTCTTCCTACAAAGTTTAACTGAACAAGAATAATAGAGAGATATTGGTCAATTACTAGAGAATCACCAAGTGTAATCATGGTTCTATTGTTAAGAAAGAGCCAACACTAGGAAGTTTGAATGTTGCTGGCGGCATTCAAATTCTAGAGTAGAGATCAGTAAACATTGCGTAAAGCAGGTGAAAATGAAATGATATCGCCAGAGGCATAATATATGGATTTGCAATTTAATCAATAAATCAGAATCATCATCACCATATACACCATTCGCAGAATCCAGATCAATCACAGGTTTATTAGTTTTCGACAATCTACCGGACGATTTCAAAGGTTTCACAGGTTTCTTAACCTTCTCTGCCTGCAATTCCAACCCCTTCTCCGAAGGCTTGCGTTTTCTTTTTAACCGCACTCCGTCCGTGTCCTCAGCAGTTGAATTCTCCAGCTGCATAAGTTAGACAAGTCACAGAAAAATCTTTCGGCTGCACATGAACTCAAGAATGACACCCTATTAACTTCCCGACAAGATACAATCACAAAACAACCTAAGGATAACTTACATTTTACAGGCTTAAAAACCATTAATCACTCATTGAAATGACATTTTCATCTACAGATTCCGGCAATCTGATTACTACCCCTTTTCCTAGACTCTCCCCTGCCCTCCTCTGTAACATCCATGAATAGCGTGCCTATTTTGTCAGCGAAATTGTCATTGCACATACTCAACGTAGTCTTTTCTGCCTCAATGCCATGTCAGCGAAAAAAATGAATTCAATGAGAATCCTAGCACTTGCTGAGCCAATCTAGCCAATAATTAAGAGGAAAGCAATTTATCATGCAGTTCTTAAGTCAAGAATCTGCTTTAGGTAAGAACAACAGTCACAGATGCAACCTAATTGCTATATTGCAGGAATTGTCAGGAAAATCCAGTCTGTAGAAGGGAAGAATCTGAACACTTGGAAAATCCAGCAAGTGGGGAAAAGAAGACGTACGTTCGAGGGGGCTTGAATTATGGTTGCTCCCATTTCCATTCTGACCAGCCTCTACTGAAAGCGACGATCCAAAATGGTATCATCTGACAACTTTGAACAACTGCCAACACACTTGTCCTGCTGCCCAGGAATATCAAGACAAGGAACTGCAGGCAAAAAGCACACAGTTCCTCCTGGGATATATCTGATTTACTAAAAGCTGCATCCCTCTCCACAGTCAGAACATCAACTTCATCGTCTTCATGAACATCTGGTTCTTTCACCTGTATGCATACACATTCAATAATTGTTAACCTTTCAAGCAAAATAAGCCAAGCTGATAATCTGCTCAATTACCTTTTCAGTTTCAGGCACCAAATCAAATTCATCTTCTCGTTCAACATAATCCTCACTCTCCTCAAGCTATTTGAAATCTGGAGCAAATGCACTCCAGTTTTCAGTAAGTCTTTAGCCCATATATATACCAAGCCAGTCAAAGAAACAGAAATGATAATCGGATGAACAGGATGCCATGCCAAATCCATCAATGCTTCTTTTGGGCCTTCAAGAATTTTAACAACATGCCCAGCCCTATTCCATAAAAAAATTTGTGCTCTCCTCTGCTTGCAGCACCACCAATCACCCACTCTCCATCGCCACTAAAACAGGGTGCTCTACACTGGACCCTAGTGATGGAATCTTGAAACTCATGGAGAAGTTCTAAGCACTTCGATCCAACAGCCTTCAATTTCTCCACGTCATCTGGTTCATTGAATCTCTCATTCAATTCATCAAGCATCTTTAATCCATTTTTAGGAGGTAGAAGATTTTTAAAGATTCTAATCATCCGGTCACTCGAATTTGTCAACATGTACTGTCCACTTCTACTAAACATAACATTTTTTATAACTGCGCCACCAGAAACAAGGATGATGGCGCACATCCTGACATTCTTGTGATCTATTATAAGAATTTCTCCCTTCGAAGTTCCTGCATAAACCAGATCCCCATGCTTGTTAAAGCAAGCATTGCACGGAGAGTAAGTTACTGATGTATCTGATGTCCTGTTGCGGGGCATAGAAGCAATTCCATTGCTCACATCAGCAGTCAAAACTGGAAGAGCTGTTGTGCTTCCAGTGTTCAAGTCAACGATCATGGGAGCAGATGAGAAAGGGCAGGCCAGGCAAATAGATGGAGTTGAGGAGCCAGGATGAAGACGAGCTTGCAGAACTGTATGCTGCAGGGTTGTATGTGCTATCTTCTCTCCACTTAGAACATCCCAAAGGATGAAAGACTTATCAGAAGCAGATACAAGTATGCAGTGGCCATACTTGGACCAGCAGACACTCGTAATTGCAGCAGTGCATTCTTTGTCCCGGAGCTCTTTTGCGACGCCCCGGGTCTCAAAGTCCCATATAATGCAACTTCCATCAGTGCATCAGCTGGAAAAGAAAATCAAACCAAGTACGATTTACTGATTGAAGAAATAGCACAATCAAGAACCACAGCGACAACAGACAGAAGCATCCTTAATTTTCAGAAGAAGCATCAAGAAAAAATAAATCAAACACATGTCTACAGATCACTCTCATTGTTTTGATTGCAGGACTTCCAAAACCAGCATTGAGTTATACGAATGCTAAAATATAAGAATAGGTCTCGCAAATTGCATGCAAATAGGACTTCTCATTGTTGATGGCTGGTGACCTTGCTGGCCCCAGCCCAGGGGCCACATTTGAGGGCTGTGGACGAGCTTTGCCTTTGTGTATGTCTTGGGCCACGAGACTCTCGCTGGCCACGCCCACCAAATCTATACCAGGCGAGTGCTGTTCCCAACTTGGCTCTACAAGTGCTTCGCCTGCATTGGCGATGCAGGCAGTCCTTCGAGGAAGAAGAACAGTAAAATTCATGTATAATTCAATTTTTAAAACAAACTATAAAAATTGTCCACGTCATTACTACCACGTCATTGATTACTAGCCAAAATTAATTAGAATGATTCAATTGGCAAATTATCAAAAGATTTAGGACTAAGTTGGTTATAGAAAATTTAGAACTGAATTGACCGTCTTGTAATCAATAAACAATTTTTCTAACTTAAGTCCAAGTTCACCTAACACAAGGGCTAGAAATGACAAATTTGCATTCAATGAGCTTTTTTAGCCTTGGCTTAATTAGTTTGATCAAATCGAGTTGAGAACCAACCTCAAATGCCACGACTTATTAATCACACCAGTAAAGTTTCAAAGAGAATTGGTCACATTCATTGGTAGATTCCCTCCAACAACAACATACATTGGTTACATATGTAGGAACTATATAATTACATATTAAAGGGCCAGTTCATTAATAACCAATTAAACTTTAGGAAATCCATTATATTGTTGTTTAAATTATTAAGTGTGGGTAAATATATTACGGTGTGTTTAATTTAAAATTTTTAGTGGCTTTTACCCAAAATGCAAAGATAAAAATGGAAAAAAAAAGTTGTAAATTAACGGATTCAAGGATAAGCAGACATCTTTCGTGGATCCTTAATTAATAAGGCAGAGCTCTCATAGCATTCTATTGAGAACACCACATGCCTTGGTTATCTAGGCAAGTTCCAACTTCATTTCACTCCTTCATCCAATGGAAAAAAGTGACGAGATTAAACACACCAGTACGAAGACGACTTGAGAGAAACTTCCGGTACTGAGCAAAAGAGATCTACTGCGGAGCAGGCGCTGAGACTGATGAAATTCTCGCCCCGGTTGACCGCATTGACGCCCCCCCTTCAAGATGAATGGACGGCGACTGCCATCTTCTGGCCAATACGAACAGATGAAGTACCAGGTGCCGGCGCTTGTCAGTGTTATCTCGTCATGGCACTAGTAAAGGTCCTGAAGCTTGCATTCGCCGAGCACGTGTTGTTGTTCATTTGCATCGACAGAGACCGCATTATGATCGGTCTCGTCGTAGATGAAGAAGACTGTCCGCTTAAGTGAATGCTTAGATTCAGCTCATTCGAAGCCACAAGTACAAAAAGATACAACGGACACACCTGCTCATCCTATTGCTGTTTATTCACTTTAGAAAGTGACTGTCTGATTTACCCAGATCTCAATCGAAGCACAGTCTCGACAAATTATAAATGCTAATTGACATGTGCATAGTCTTTCAGCATTTGTAAGCGGAGTCCATGCGGATAAATATTTGTAGACATGTTGCTATTGCGGATTCATGCTCACTGGCGTTTTCTACTCTTATAACGACTGTCATAAAGCCGATTACCTAGAACATCATTGACATAAAAACTCTTGTCCACGAGCCACGAGTGAAGATCAATATCACAAGACCAGAAAAATCCGTCCCCTACATAATATGGAGCGGCATAGCTCAAGGACGGAAGAGTCAATGCCAAAACCATCGCCACTGCCACGACATCGAGAAAGCACTTTCCCGGACGTGCCATTTCCAAGCTATTGTGCAGAGTGAAGTGTTTCTGCAGAGATAAGAAGGTGTTTTGTGTGCGTATGTGTGTGCTTGCATTTGGGTATTGTTAGGCTCGTTCGCATCCATACATATACCATATGAGAGGGCAGTTCGCGATGCTCGGTGATTTCCTGCTTTGGTGAACTCACCTTGGCGACGAGACAAACAACGCAGAAAATGGCTCAAAGCGGCTCATCCTATCTGTAGAAGGCGGTTGCGTCATAAATCCTAAGCTCAAACAGTCAAGATCATACTCTCTCTGACCGTGTCCATAGGGATTGCGGATCTTGTCATGAGGAAGGATCGTGAGATTTTGCTCACCCAATGATCCTGGAGAGTTGGTGCAACTTACTGACATAAGTCCCAGTCCGTTAAACACGGGCATGCACCGACAAATCTTTGTACGGGGAGCTTAGAGCCTTTGGCTCCGATCGGTTTTTGTCTCGAGTTGAGAATGGGCCGACCTCAAGCGCCATAATGCTTGAACTCGAGCTCTGCTTGCTAAGAGCTACTTCGACGTTGTACAACAAGGTCGAGCAACATCTGAATTTATAGCTTCCTCAAGCGCCGCTTTCGATCAAAATAAGTTTTTGACTTGTTAAGCACATCTCCAGGTCGATCTCAACTGGCTCAACGTGATGTCAAATAGGACGCTCAGCTTTAGCTCCGGTCAAGGTCGACTTTGAGTGATACTTTGTCCCGAAAAGTTTAGAATTATTATCAAGGAACTACAAAAAGTTTGACAAAGGCACTGTTACGCACGGTGTTAGCCTCAAACATGTTGTACCCATTTGCATCGACAAAGACCCTCTTCTGCACGGTGTTGTCCCGGACGAATGTTACCCATATACATCATTTTTCCTAATCAGTTCAGTCCAAGCAGTAAGTGCGCGCCTATAAGATTTCAATAATCCTGCTACCACTGCCACTGTTTTTAAGATTAGAAAGTGAATATTCATTGTCTAAACCCTGTACCTGCGACCTAGTTAGTTTCTGCTCCTGTGGACTTAAAAGGTTGCGTGGTGTTTTGCTATCATGTTATCCGACCTTAAAAAAGTAGAATTCAGACTAAAACATTCCCCTGCTTTCTCCTACATTTAAGCATCTCTCACTTGATCAATGTCGCCAGATCCAAAAACTATGTGAGAGTTCACGATTTAAATTAGAGAGGCAATCTCATACCCTCAACCGGGTGTCGTGAGCCAAGTGGTGAAGGGCATACTTAACGTAGTGGATATCAAATATTTGCCGACCGAAAGTTCATGGGAAGTAAAAATAAATTGAGAAAAAGGATTTATATCGGCCTTCCATAAGCTCCAAAATGCAGATAGATACGAAGGAAAAAGGTGGTAAACGAATGGATTCAAGAAACGATAGATAGACATCTCTTATGAATGCTGAATTAACAAGGCAAAGCACTCGAAAGAATACTGGTGAGGCCATCACATGCCTCGGTTATTTAGACAAGCCCAACGTCATTTCCCCATTTCCGACCCCATGAAAATTGGAGAGTAACACAAAAAATGAAAAAGGCATCACAAGAGTAACAGCCAAGACTGAATAGACAGCAACACCTCCAGATCTATTCGTGTTGCGGGTACCAAGACCGATCGAGTCCACGCCCCGCTGACCACGTTCGCTTCACTTCATGATGACTGAACGGGGACTGCGATCTTTTGGTCAGCGAAGTCACAATGATACGAGCAGATGAAGTACCAGGTGCCGGCTTCCGTCAGTGGTATTTGGTCATTGCCACTTGTATATGTCCGATAGACTGTGTTCGTCGAGCATGTGTTGTACCCGTTTGCATCGACAGAGAGCACGTTATGCTGGGTGTTGTCATAGACGAAAACTGCCCATTTGCACGAATCCTCAGAATCAATTCGATCCAAAGCGATAAGCACGAAAATATATAACTACATAGCTTTTTATTCATATTAGAAAATGACTTTCCGAGCCATCCAAATCCCAATGGAAAGACAGTCTACACAAATTATGCAGGATGATCGAATATGCGAGTAGTCATTGGGCATTAGTAGGTGATGTTCTTGCAGATTTAATATGTAGATATGCTACTTTAGCGAACACATGCATTTTCCATCTCTTATCATTGACAATGGTAAGTGGATTACCTAAAACATCACCGACGTAGAAAGTCTGGCTGGCGACCCATGAGTCAAGATCAACATTGTAAGTCCATCCGTCTTGGTCCCCTACATAATACGTTGCGGCATAGCTCGAGGACAGAAGGATCAGCATTGACATCATCACCACCGCAGCGACTTTGAGAAAGCACTTTCCGAGACGTGCCATTTTCGAGATAATCGTTCCGAGTGAAGCGTGTTTTATGGAGTTAGAGAGGTGTTTTGTGGGTGTGTGTATAAGCGAATGTGCTTGCGTTTGTGTATTGTTAGGTTATTGCTCATATTTATATTAAATGAGAGGGCAGGTCGTCATGCTTGGTTATTTCATGCATGATGTGATTAACAATTGGAAAATGCTTTGGTATGCTCACCATTGTGATGATATAAACAACGCACAAATTGGCTCAAAGTAATTCATTTTTTTATGGGGAAGGCGGTCGATTCCTAAATCCTAAACTCAAACATCCAAATCAAACTCTTTCAACTGCTGGCCGTTCCATTGGGATTGTCGATTTTCTTGACCCACGAAGGATCGTAAAATTTTCCTTGTCCAATGATCTTGGAGAGATAATGCCATTTAGCAACATTAGTCCAACTTAGGGATTGATTGTGAAACCGAGCAGAGAGAACCCGGGGCGGGCAGGATGATACTCTTGCAGAGTAGTCGCTCTGGAGCAGGTTCTCCAGGGCCCTGTATGCGCTAGCGATCGGCACATAGGGGAGTGGGTGCCCGGGTTTCTCAGCCTGGTATCCTACCTCGCATTCATGATATCTCCATTCAATTGGGTCTCCGATCCATTCAATTGTGCCCCGGAGACACGGTCAAAGCACGCCCGTCCAGCATGCTTCTTTCACGACATGCTCTGGTCCCAGCTGTCTTCCAGTGGTTTTATAGTGTTTACAGTAAGCATATTTAGTCTTGGCTTGATCAGTTTTCATCGAGTCGGATAGAGGATGAGCCGACCTGAAGCACCATAATGCTTGAACTCATGCTATGCTTGCTCGAGCTTGAAGTAGTGCGAGAAACGTGAAAACCCTGTTATTTTCAATATCGTATACTAGAGGCCAGCCAAGTCTGAATTTGTAGCTTATCTCGAGCGACCAAATCAAGTTTTGACTCGTTAAGGACATCCGGGTCGACCTCAAAAGGAATTTTGTGCTCAAAATCACCCTGATGCTGATCGCACATGCAGATTCCCCGCAGGACGCGTTCATACTGTTTCCACACAAATTTGAGCTCGTGTTCTCCCATTTTGACTAATTGGATAACAGCAATGTATTTAAGTCTTCCCACAAAGTTTAACTGAACAAGAATAATAGAGAGATTTTGGTCAATTACTAGAGAATCACCAAGTGTAATCACGGTTCTATTGTTAAGAAAGAGCCATCACTAAGAAGTTCGAATGTTTCTGGCGGCATTCAAATTCTAGAGTAGAGATCAGTAAACATTGCGTCAAGCAGGTGAAAGTGAAATGATATCGCCAGAGGCAGAATATATGGACTTGCAATTTAATCAAATCAATCAGAACCATCATCTCCATAGACACCATTACTAGAATCCGGATCAATCACAGGTTTATTAGTTTTTGACAATCTACCTGACGATTTCAAAGGTTTCACAGGTTTCTTGACCTTCTCTGCCTGCAATTCCAACCCCTTCTCCGAAGGCTTGCGTTTTCTTTTTAACCGCACTCCGTCTGTGTCCTCAGCAGTTGAATTCTCCATGGCTGCATAAGTTAGACAAGTCAGAGAAAAATCTTTCGGCCGCACATGAACTTGAGAATGACACCCTATTAACTTCCCTACAAGATACAACCACAAAACAACCTAAGGATCACTTACCTTTTACATGTTTAAAAACCATTAATCACTCATTGAAATCACATTTTCATCTACAGATTCCGGCAACTTGATTACTACCCATTTTCCTAGACTCTCCTCGGCCCTCCTCTGTAACATCCATAAATAGCGTGCCTATTTTGTCAGCGAAATTTTCATTGCACTTACTCAACGTAGTCTTTCTGCCCCAATGCCATGTCAGCGAAAAAAGTGCATTACCAAGATTCCTGGCACTTGCTGAGCAAATCTAGCCAATAATTAAGAGGAAAGCAATTTATCATGCAGTTCTTATGTCAGACATCTGCTTTGGGTAAGAACAACAGTCACAGGTACAACCTAATTGCTATATTGCAGGAATTGTCAGGAAAATCCAGTCTGTAGAAGGGAAGAATCTGAACACTTGGAAAATCCAGCAAGTGGGGAAAAGAAGACGTACGATCAAGGGGGCTTGAATTATGGTTGCTCCCATTTCCATTCTGACCAGCCTCTACTGAAAGCGGCGATCCAGAATGGTTATTATCTGGCAACTTTGAACAACTGCCAACACATTTGTCTTGCTGCCCAGGAACATCAACACAAGGAACTGCAGGCAAAAAGCACAGTTCCTCCTGGGACATATCTGAGTCACTAAAAGCTGAATCCCTCTCCACAGTCAGAACATCAACTTCATCGTCTTCATGAACATCTGGTTCTTTCACCTATATGCATACACATTCAATAATCGTTAACCTTTCAAGCAAAATAAGCCAAGCTGATAATCTGCTCAATTACCTTTTCAGTTTCAGGCACCAAATCAAATTCATCTTCTCGTTCAACATACTCCTCATTCTCCTCAAGCTCTTTGAAATCTGGAGCAAATGCACTCCAGTTTTCAGTATAGTCTTTAGCCCATATATATACCAAGCCAGTCAAAGAAACGGAAATGATAATCGGATGAACAGGATGCCATGCCAAATCCATCAATGCTTCTTTTGGGCCTTCAAGAATTTTAACAAGATGCCCAGCCCTATCCCATATATAAATTTTGTGCTCTCCTCTGCTTGCAGCACCACCAATCACCCACTCTCCATCGCCACTAAAACAGGGTGCTTTCCACTGGACCCTAGTGATGGAATCTTGAAACTCGTGGAGAAGTTCTAAGCACTTCGATCCAACAGCCTTCAATTTCTCCACGTCATCTGGTTCATTGAATCTCTCATTCAATTCATCAAGCATCTTTAATCCATTTTTAGGAGGTAGAAGATTTTTATAGATTCTAATCATCCGGTCATTCGAATTTGTCAACATGTACTGTCCATTTCTACTAAACATAACATTTTTTATAACTGCGCCACCAGAAACAAGGATGATGGCACACACCCTGACATTCTTGTGATCTATTATAAGAATTTCTCCCTTCGATGTTCCTGCATAAACCAGATCCCCATGCTTGTCAAAGCAAGCATTGCACGGAGAGTAAGTTACTGATGTATCAGATGTCTTGTTGCGGGGCATAGAAGCAATTCCATTGCTCACATCAGCAGTCAAAACTGGAAGAGCTGTTGTGCTTCCAGTGTTCAAGTCAACGATCATGGGAGCAGATGAGAAAGGGCAGGCTAGGCAAATAGATGGAGTTGAGGAACCAGGATGAAGACGAGCTTGCAGAACTGTATGCTGCAGGGTTGTATGTGCTATCTTCTCTCCACTTAGAACATCCCAAAGAATGAGAGACTTATCAGAAGCAGACACAAGTATGCGGTGGCCATACTTGGACCAGCAGACACTCGTAATTGCAGCAGTGCATTCTTTGTCCCGGAGCTCTTTTGCGACGCCCCGGGTCTCAAAGTCCCATATAATGCAACTTCCATCAGTGCATCCAGCTGGAAAAGAAAATTAAACCAAGTATGATTTACTGATTGAAGAAATAGCACAATCAGGAACCACAGCAACAACAGACAGAAGCATCCTTAATTTTCAGAAGAAGCATCAGAAAAAAAAAAAAATCAAACACATGTTTACAGATCACTCCCATTGTTTTGATTGCAGGACTTCCAAAACCAGCATTGAGTAATACGAAATCTAAGAATAGGACTTGCAAATTGCATGCAAATAAGGAACTATAATTACTTCTCCAAATTAACTTTAGGGACCAGCACAGTCAATGTGCACCAACAGAAGACGCGCCACATGCCATGACTTCAAAAGAAAAAAAAGATGTCTGCACTGCAATTCTAAACTGCAGCACCAAACTTTAAAAATCACCAAACGGTTGGAAGACCAAGATTCTAGTCATCAGTCACGTGTATTCCAAAAGTGTGAGATCTGTGTTTCAAAACTTCCACTCCATTTAGATATTTAACCATCTTTAGTTGTGTTCTATTATAGAGTCCCAACAAATCAGAACAATTCTCGGATAAAGCAGTTGATGTATTCAAACTACATTTTAACTATCCGGTAATTCCAAAGCTTCCAGCATGCCCAGATTGTACGAAAATCATAAGACCCTCTCTAAAGTGCGTAAATGGTGAGAAAATATGACTCCACCCAAGACAGAGCAGACAGTCCGGACGAGGCCGGGATGGGGACAGAGCTCTTACGAGCTCCGCTAAGGACAGAAGTACCGAGGTCGAGCCGCATGTTTTCCAACTCCAAAGCATGCAGTTCAAACAGCAGCTAAAAGAACTCATCTTCCTCTTTATCGCAAACCAAAGTAGCTAAAAATCAAAGCTTTAGCGGAACGCGAGATCAAAACGCACCGGCGGAATGCAAATTCAAAACAATTCCACAGAAAGAGAGGAGAGAGAGAGAGAGAGGGCGGGAGTACCGGCGAGGAGGGTACCGCGGCGGTTGAAGGCGATGCACTTCATAATGCCATGTTCCAAGTACTCCTCAATCACTTCAGGGAAATCTCCCTGCAACGGATCTGCTCATTCGAAAAACACACGCACCGCATGTGAGTTCACCTTCTGCCATCGGAAGAAGAAAGCACGGGGACCCAAAACGAGAGCAGCGCATGGCGAGCTAATCCCGCACAATCGAGAGAGAGTGAGAGAGAGAGAGAGAGAGGGGAATACCGATGATTGGGGCATCCATGGTCGCCGTATCGCTTCAACAGGCAGTGCACAGCAACGTCGACGACGCCATACCCAGTCGAAGTGGGCGGGACGAGAGAGAGAGAGAGAGAGAGCCCTTCTTCCGCAATTTCAAGTCTCCATTGGACTTTCGTAGGTTTTCTTGAAGGGCGTCTTTTATAAAAGATGAGCCCACGAGGATTCCGAGCGACTTATGGTTTCTACCCCTTTGCCTTTTCCTGCCAAAACTTGAAAATAAAAACACTACTCAGAATATGAAGGATTATGAGAATTTTAATGCAGATATTGCATGTCAATATATGTATTCTTTCAGAGAAAGAGTCAAAATATAAGTATCATAGAGTTTACGACGATTCAATTTATTAGAAATAATCGCCACCTTGAAAATATTATATCATTTCGTGATTCATATTGAGCGATTGATTTGGATAAATGATGAGTTTTAATGTTTTGAAAGTAATTCTTAAAAGAAAGGAAATTGTTACACCGACGATAGCAAAACTATTTGCGTTGAGATGGTGAGCTTTCCGATCATCATATTCTAACGCACATTAAAGTTTGAAAAATTGACAATAAAGTAACGAAATTTACTAACTTGAAACTCTTACCGGTTTAAAAATAATTCCTTAAATCATACAATTATCATTTTATGCATTCAAAGGCTAACCACACTCATTTTATGCGTTAATTTTTCTACAAGTGCCACGTGCCCATGTGACATTTTTCTTCCACTTCATTTTAAAGAAATTAATGAGGTTCTTAAACATATTAAAATTGCGAGTTTTAAAATTTAAATGCCCGAAATATAAATTTTACAACTCAAGGACTTGCCTTGTGATTGTGCCTAAAATATTCAATGCAACCCCAAATGTCATTCACGCATCAACTGAACTAAACCGCGAAAATTCGACAATGAAAGCAAGTGAATCGCAACATTTTACTTCGTCCATGGTCTTTCCAAAAGGTAACCTGGTCATGGAAAACTTAGAGCACTTCGTATCAAGTTCTGTGTTTCACTAAATTGGTTTCTGCTTCTTCCGTTTCTTCAACAACGCCTTCTTCGTCCATGGTTATCGAGTATGAAAGATGCTTACCTCGATAGACAATTATCAATTCCGACTGGTGGCGGCTTCAGTATGCTAATTTCCTTGGATCGATTGGCTTCACAGTTATCTTAAAATATGCAAAAGATGTTGTTCATCAAGCTAATACAATTGGCTTCGCATATCAAAGCATAAGGCCACGGGAAAAGCATGGTGATACCCATCGAGTCCTCGGGAACTTGGCGTGGGCGCTTCACATTCCTCGGAAAAATTTATGCTCAACACTTCCACATAAATACAGGGCCAAATTTTCAGGTTTCGACTAATAACTGAACACAGTGAACAAGGAATAAGGTCGACAACAGTTTGATAAATTCGACCCAACTGCCTCACCCCCAAGACTATATGCCAAAAGATAAGCGGAGGTGCAACGCTTACTAGACTAGTTTACTCTGCACTACAATTCTAGTATGGGTGCATGCAGCGACTGCATAAAACCCAAACCTCAGTAGCTTCAACACCAACCTCAAAATGAGTAATCCTTCAAATCAGCTCTCGAGTCGTCCAAGTCCATGTCGGCCATACACTCTTCTGCTGAGAGAGGAGGGAGTTGCCTGGTCTTCCGCTTCAAATTGTGCTTGTGCCAGTCGCTCTTGAAGTGCTCCCTGTACTGCTTTGCATCCCCTACCAAAGCATTGCATGTGCTGCACTTGTTTTGCTTTACCTCCTCCTCTGTGCTCTCTTTTTTAGACGTCAGAGTCTGTTTCTGCATCCTGTCACTTAGCTGGACTACCGAATTGGGTTCAGACTGGGATGGGATGTCCTCGTGATCATCATAGTGGTCCACTTGGGTATCCCCTTCAGCATGCACAGAGTATGCAAGAACTTCCACTCTCCCCTGCAAGTTTCTTACCAAGGCTTCACAGTCCCGGTAGAATCCTGGTTCAATTTCACATATCTGCATAGATGGTGTGTCTCGTAAACAAAGGCATATCATAAGAGAACACACAAAACTAATCCTCGCTGCACAAAGCATCGCTAGCTTAGGATTTTTACCACATCATCTCAACTTATCTAGAGCAAATCTGTAATGCATAAATAAGCTTGTCATCCTACGTGCAAGAGAAAATATAGAAGAGTTCCAATTTATTTCCATGGAAGAGGGGTTTCAGATTTTAATCCAAACTCCATCACCTGACAAGAGAATCCCAGACTCATAAAGTACATATACATAGGGGCATATTGTCTCTAGCCAAACATCTACGCACACGAAAGATGTCATTAATTCGCATACTAGAAAATTACCAATTGCACCAAATAAAAGCTAGTAGTTATTTGAAAAGCCTATCTAACAGAAACAGGAGCTTAGCTAATATGAGTGGAAAAAGGCTCCTTAAAGGGGATAAAGGAAATGAAAAATGATAATCAAACAAGAAAGAAGTTGTCTTAATATCTCCTTGTCCACTGTTGAAAGTCAGTATGTTAGATTCACCCTAATAGAAATACTCTGAGATATCAGAATCATGCACTTTATTCTGTGATGGGGGCAATCCAATAAATGCATATATTCAGAGTTCACAAATTCAGATAAGTTTTCATGTACGACTTATGTAGTGTAAATGCAACTCTTGCAAGATCATGATCTGAGACTTACAATAAATATTTGACTTGCAGATTCATCCCTTGAGATGATACTAGCATTCCACCCATTGAGCTTTTCCAGGATTGAAGAAACATTCTGTTCAGTAATGGTGAATCTGAGCCTCATAGGAGCTCTTTTTATTGGAAAATGCTTTTGAAGTTCACGTATGACTTCCAGTGCCTGCATGAGAATTTAGCACATAAGCTTATTAAATGTTACATGTGAAGAGCAGCAAAAGATTAATTCCTCTATTAGGTATTGTATTATCAAAAGCTTACATATAGATAGATCTTGCTATCTTCTGCATTCACAGTTCAAAGCAATAAATGTCCAAAAGCTCCCCTATAAATATTTGAAACTGGGAAAAGCTACTTACCACAGATATTAAACTGAGAAAACAAGGAAAAAGAAAAGAACAGACAAGAAAATCCAACAGTAATATATCATGATACTCTAAAGCTGACAAGGCCCTATACAGTATGAAAACAGACATATAACACCAAGTTCATGATTCTCTAAGTTCGACCAAAGCAAGACATTATTTTGGAAGCCCGTCTTTTTAACAAGAGTTCTATTATAAGTCCATCAAATTTGAATATTTTGATACCTGCTTCTTTGAGTTGCTATTCGGATCAACAGCAAAGTGAATTTCATGCATTAGCCGTTCAATCATGCTAATAGTATAAGGGCGTAGAGTTTCTGGATTGATCGTCCTCTGCATGACAATTGTGGCAATATCTCGAAACTGACTTGCAAATTGGATATCCCTCTCCTTTCCAGCAACTTGAAGCTCCCCTTTTTCCAATATCTACATGAGCATAGGTGAAAAGTAACACAAGCTGTAAAACTTGCAAACAGCAAACATCTATTCTAATTCAACAGAGGAAATAATACACCATGAACTTCTACTTGTAACCATCCACAATGGCATTCACTGACCTCCAGACATATTTTTGTCTGATCATCTGTCCCAAAGGCTTTCATCAGGTCTTTTGACTTGGCAAGAACTCCTTTCGAAACGTTTAAATACACAGTATGCGACTGGAGTACTTCGTCCACATCCTTCTCGCTGTTCCATGAAAAGTAACAACTAAGTATTTACATCGCAGTATTCTCTATATTCAGCACACAAGTATTTGCTTCTATTCTATATAAAGTTCGAAACATCGAAGCAAGTATCAGCGGAGAGTCTTTCACCGTTTGAGTGAATATGAAGAAGTATCAATTGAAAACACACAGATTCACCATCTTCAACATTATTGATGCTCACATGCACATAATTCAAAATCCAAATACTTGACAAAGGATCGTGGAGAAATGATTTTCCTATGAAGCGAAGTCGCCATTCAAAATTTAACACGGCGAGCAGCACATACGTCATTTTAAACTCAATACCGTGCCAAAGAAGCGGGCAAACAAGCCCACATCCAAAGAGCGAGCGAGAGAGAGAGAGAGAGACTCACACGCCAGAGCGCCAAGATAGGACTTTGTTCTTGTAGCAGGCAATCTCGAAGCGCATCCCATGCTTTTTGAGCCGGACAACGGCCACGTTCGTGAGCCTCTTCTGCCCGATGGGCTGCAACAGCGTCTTCGACATGTCCTCTTTTCTTTCAAAATGAGCTCGGATATCGATCAGACCTGCAACAAGATATAGCAAGAAAACAGCCGCACTTTCATGTAACCAAATAAACAAACAAACAAACAAACAAACAAAAACTGGAACAACTTCAAAAGAACCTAAATCATTTCACAATAGTCTCCAATCCCAAAGTCATAGAATTAACGCGGTCTTCATCGAAGCAGAATCACGTGTAGTAAACGCATACGTTTAGTTACAGAGGAGGACTACGAAAATCGACACAATAAGACGAAGGAGGAGGGGGGAGCAACGAAATCATCCGGCATTCAAATGACCGAAGAACAACCCGAAGCAAAAGGCACAGGCGCAGAGCAATAGTGATCGGCGAGGCGACGAGAGGTGAAGGAGATAGGGGTTCGAGCATCTCACCAATTCGATTCCGGCGAAGTAAGTGTCTCCGGAGGTCGGTGCACGTTGCACGGGCAGAGGAGAAGGAGAAGCCGACGAGGACGACGACCTGTTTTGCTCTGCTATCGCGGTTGCGGAGCACCTTTAGTGTCCTCTAGGAATGGGCCGATTCACTTTGGGCCTGCCATGGCCCATCTCTCGTCATGGCCCATCTCTCCCAAGAACAGCCTAAGAGCTGCCTGAAACCGCGGAGAGAGAGAGAGAGAGATTGCCAATACTTGCTTCTCTAAATAACCTATAGATGAGGATTCAATTTAGGTTCCATAAACATCAACAAGCATCCCAACTTAGTGACGCTATTGTGAGTTGAACTGGTCCAATCCACTAGAGAATTGGCCTGAATTTCGACTGCAAAAATTAATCTTGACTCATTGATTTTTCCATAATTTGAACTAAACAGCTCTATCTAGAAATCTAAAACTCGGGATTTGCAGGGATGGTTCCAAGAAATCGCTAATCCTAGGTAAATTTTTTTATTCCTTCAAAAAAAAGAAAATACTCATTTGAAATTGAATGAATTTAACTAATTCTATTCAAGTTTGGCAATTATGTCTTGTATATATATGATAAAACAAAAAAAAATGAAGTAATAATATATATAATAATAAGCCTCTTCCGCTTCCGAATTGACCATAGAACTTACTTGAAATTAGCTAGTTCGATTTCAAAAGCAACAAAGCTAACTTTTGATTTTTTTTCTCAGGACGAGCACTGACAATGATGCTAAGGGAGCAAGAGGAACCAAATGATTAATGCTTCCCGGAGCTGAATCAACCTGACAAAATTTAATTGTAGGAATGGACGACTTGGACCACCCGAATCGGGAATGGTTCGAGCCGATTTGGAACAATCTAGATTGCCCGGAAACCGTACCAGACCGAAAGTGTCAATCTGGTTCCTGATGCCCATAAATGGAATCAGTGTTCAGGCGGTCCAGATATAAAATTAAAAATAAAGATTAAAAAAAGTAAAACGAACTCAGTTTAAATTTTTAAAATTTTAATCTTTACTCAACTTCACTAAAATAATTTAAAGGAATTCGATTTTTTTAGAATATTTTCGATTCTTAACTGATCTTATTCAAGACTTAGGTGGTCTGGTCCATGATTCTAGAGACCAGGGATCGGTCCTATCGGTCTGGTTTCCAGTTCCGCGGGGAAACCGAACCGCCCTGAGCGATGCACATCTCTATTTGCTTGTTTTCTCGGAAAAATTTGTCATTTTTTACATAGATCCTTGAACTTTTTGGTATTTTGGATTAGTCACGCCAATGTGGAGTCGCCTTCTCGCAGGCCCACGAGAAAGAGTTCCCGTGCCGAAGAGCCCCGGTCGAGTTTGCACTTCGACGGCTGAAAGCTTGGCTTCATCTTCTTGCTTCAGTCTTGAGAGAGAGAGAGGGAGGCTGCCAATGCCTGAAGAATTGGCGACGTTGGCTCTTCAGTCCAGCGTTTAGATGGAGGCGCCTCAGTCGCCTTCCTTGGTAACATGCCTAATATCGTGCTAAGATGTGCTCTTCTGGTTCGCCTCACCAAGTCCATGCCCTGCGCTTTTGTCAACAGACAGAGTCGGGTCCGCAACTCCTTGTTCAGTTTGTTTTCTGAAGCAACGCTTTGTGAAGGGGGATTCTTTGCGGCAAGGCGATGGTTTTGCGGCTATGCCGCAGAGCAGTTCTCGGACGATGAGTATGAAGTCGACTTCGAGGGCCACAAGGTTCTCTTCGTTAATTCTCTTTTCAGTTTTGTTCTGTTCGGGTTCAGTTTTTGATTGAATTGAGCTGATATACAGTTTTTAAGAGATGGGTTTGGTTTTGATGAGGAGAAAGTTGTGATATTTTTTGAGCAAGTTGTGATTGTGTGGGCGCATTCTTTAGCTCTCGGGCTTTGTCAAATATTCAGTTCATTCCATTCGGTGTTTGAGGACAACATTTGACATTTGATTGTTCTATGTCTTGAAAACTGTCTCCTTTGCAGGCGTCATCTTCAGTTGCGAACATTGACGAGTGGAAGTGGAAGCTCAGCTTGCTCTCACGCAGCGAAAAGGACCAGGAAATTGTATCTCGAGATCAAAGAGATAGAAGAGACTATGAGCAGATTTCTAATCTTGCGAGAAGGATGGGGCTTTACAGGTTAAGAAGCAGTAGCTACTTTAGATTTGTGCATTGATCACATATTTTCCAATAATGGCCTTCCTTGCTCAGTCAACTTCGTATACTCGTACAGCGAAATATATGGAAAAGTAGTGGTTGCAAGCAAGGTTCCTCTCCCAAACTACAGGCCGGATCTTGATGATAAGCGGCCTCAAAGAGAGGTAATAGATTTGTGGAGCTCCTAAAGAGTATCAAAAGTTCTCAGTACTCGCAACTTCTAAGTTTCACTTTTCAAGTAGAACTGAAGTGCCTTATTTGTTACAGGTGGTTATCCCTCTAGGCCTACAAAGGAGAGTAGAGGGCTTACTTCAGGAACATCTCGATAGGATCCAATTACGAGCTGGTAAAGAAGGCGAGGAGGCAAGTGTTGTTAAGTCAGGCGATCAGGTTGAAGAGATCAATCCAGATGACAATCCAGAGTTATTTCTCGATGGTTCTGTCATGGAAAAGGTACTCCAAAGGAGAAGCTTGCGGATGCGTAACATGCAAAGAGCTTGGCAGGTGTGAACCAGAACGTACTTCGTAATTTTCTTTTTTCTCCTGTTTGTCAAGGTACACCAAGTGCTCTAGTGTACTGAAGTTTGGTATTTATCTGTCAGTATTTTTCCCAATTTTGCTGTCTTACATTGCTTGATTAAGGTTATATGATTAGTTAAACCTAAACCACTTGTGTTGTAGTGAGGCCATTAGTCTTAAAAGTTGGTAGTTGCTTGTTGATCAATGCCTTTTACTCACATCCTTGCAGCACATCCGGTTCACAGCAATATTTAATTTTATTTCCTGTATATTCCTGAAAGGAATTTTGTTGAGCTTATTCCACTCATGTGCTGGCACTAAATTATGAAACTCTAGATTCTTATTAAACGTTGCGGTTAAGCGGATTCAATATATTAGCTTTTTTTTTTTTCCCTTTTCCCTTGATCTGGATAGTTAAAAAAAAATCCTCTTTTGGCTCACTCTTCCTTTTGTGATCAGAAATAGAAGCTGGCCGCATATAAGATCTGTAATGTCATGGAATACATACTGCGAAGTTCTGCAAGATACCATCTGATTTACCTCCTTTACTTCCCTGATAGGAGTCACTGGAGGGCAGGAAAATGCTGGACTTTCGGAGAACTCTACCTGCATTCAGGGAGAAGGATAGGCTGCTTCAGGCGATAGCAAGGAATCAGGTTCTTATGGAACATAGTCTGATCTTATCGAATCGAGACATACTGCCTTTTTCTTTCTTTTGTGTGTGTGTGTGTGTGTGTGTGTGTGAGAGAGAGAGAGAGAGAGAGAGAGAGAGAGAGAGAGACTCTGCGTGTCTCGGTCTGGTCTTATGTTCTATTTGTTTCTTGTGCTTTTAATGAGTATCTCCATCCATAATTCGGTCGAGCTGAGTCACTGAAATGAAGGTGCAAATAATGTCTGATAGTAGGATGGCAAACTCTATACAAGAAGTGCTAGACCTTTGAGATCTAATAATTAAGTCAGATTCTAGTGAAAGATATTTACTATGCACATTCCAATAATGGTCCTGTTATGCATCTCTGTGTCTCTTGCGTTGATAATGCATGACTCCGTTGGTATCTAGGTTGGGCTAAAGTTATGTGCATAATTTTCTTGTATTCTGGAACTTTGCCTCATTTTCTCATTAACAGATCTAAGCAAATAATGTTTAGATTTACCGAATGTTGGCATTGTTCTTATTAGATAATCTTAGTTAATCTGGAGAAGCTCAGTATGTTTATCTTGGTTTGTTTATGATCATGAAAATGTTTAAAACAGGAGAGAGAATGCTTATTTTGCAAGTGGGTTTTCTTATTCCCTCTTTGTTTTGGCCATTGTAGGTCATTGTAATATCTGGGGAGACTGGATGTGGCAAGACCACTCAGCTTCCTCAATATGTTCTTGAGTCAGAAATAGAATCTGGTAGGGGAGCATTTTGCAGCATAATTTGCACTCAGCCTAGACGAATATCAGCTATGGCAGTTGCCGAAAGAGTGTCTACTGAGAGAGGAGAGCCTCTTGGTGAAACAGTGAGCCGTCTCCCTAGTTAAAGTGCATTGCATTTTTGGTTAATCTCATTTGTTACTTCTATTTAAATTCTTTGTATTGGTTCTGCTATACGACAACACAGATTTCTTGTTAGGTTGGCTATAAAGTTCGGCTAGAAGGGATGAAGGGAAAGAATACACATCTGCTCTTCTGTACCAGTGGAATTCTGCTACGACGATTGCTGAGTGATCGGAACCTGAATGGTATAACCCATGTATTTGTAGATGAAATTCACGAAAGAGGCATGAATGAAGGTGCAGTTGTTAATGAATTCGTGCTCCTCTTTGCTTCGTTTATAGTGGTAAAAGATACGGACTTCTGACTTCTTACATGTCATTTGCAGACTTCCTCTTGATTGTCCTAAAGGATCTTCTCCCACGCCGTCGAGATTTGAGATTAATATTGATGAGTGCCACATTGAATGCAGAGTTATTCTCCACCTATTATGGAGGTGCCCCAACTATTCACATACCGGTATATGTCTATAGATGCCACTGATTTCATGTACCTTATCTGCTGCAGTTGTCATTTCTGTTGTGTGGTTTCTCTGGGGATGCCACTTTGGAAAATGGTCTTTTCTAGCCAAGTTATTGTGAAATTCATCAGTTTGACTATATTACTACCGACAAGAGCAAATAAATGAATTTGGTTGTTGTTAATATTCTTGCATCGGATAGGGATGGAAAGAGGGCCATGAATTTCGTTAGCAAATTTGTTAGCCATCCTACATATCTTACTATTGCCACAATTCATCCACTGAACATGCCATATTGTTCTTAGAAAGTCTTTGAAGATACAGAGAGAAAAAGTAGTTCTGATTCTCGATTCCAGTTTACTCTGAAGGCGTAATGAATTTGCTTAGGACCAGCTAGTCTCAAGTTTTGAAAGTGTTTGTCCTGCCTTTTTAAAGAAATTGGAATAGTGAAACTTGTCAAATTCCACCAATTGCAGTTGATAAATAGCATACTTAATCCGAGAATTTTCATCTCCCTTCTTGCAATGGAAATTGTGACATAATTTATGATCTTCACGAAACATTGTTTTTTGCTTCTTGTGATGCCACATGATGGAACTCACTAACCTTGGGAGTCAAGATTCTTGGGATTTCCTCGTGCCATTGTGGGTAGAATCCATTACAGTGTCTGGGGAAAAGTCACCTCTACAAACTTGGCAACACTTAATTTTGACTGCTTGGGAGTAATTTTTCTATGGTACAAGTTTATTTGATTTTAATGTCCTTTAAATTAATGAGACCCTATTTTCTTGGTGGTGAGAAAGTGACAACAAATTTTGCATTGATTTACTCTATGCCACATGGGAGAGGATCTCTAGATTTTCTTTATCTTTTGTGTGAGCTGATCTTCCTGTGTTCATGGAAAGCCACTCTTTCCACCTCCTTCGGCTCTCTATTTGCTTGCTCTGAGTTTTCCGTCTATTCTTCATTTTTTATTTTTCTTGTATTTCTCTTGCTATTGATTCTCTTGTATTGTCACAGCAGCAGCTTTTTTCTACCTTCCTGCCTACATAATTCAATAGTTCGTTTTATTGAATTCACTCTGGTTGAGCTTTTATTCTGGAGTATATAGTCTACTGATGATTTGACTTGAGTGGAAACTGTGGATTTTAGGGATTCACATATCCCGTGAGAGCTCATTTTTTAGAAGATGTACTGGAAATTACTGGATACAAGATGACCTCGTTCAATCAATTAGATGATTATGGTCAAGATAAATTGTGGAAAACACAGAGACAGCTAGCACCACGGAAGAAGAAAAACCAATTCACTGCTCTTGTTGAGGTTTGGCACTTCTACTGTTATCTCAAGTAATAACTACTTCTATGGGGTATATGATGCACGGTCTAATTTGTTATATTGCTTTTACTTGCAGGATGTTCTTACTAAATCAAATTTTGAAAACTATAGCTCTAGAGTACGTGATTCTCTATCATGTTGGACACCCGACTGCATAGGATTCAATCTTATTGAGGCAGTGTTATGCCACATATGTCGAAAAGAAGGACCAGGTGCTGTACTGGTTTTCATGACTGGATGGGAGGATATAAGCTGCTTAAGAGAACAATTAAAAGCTCATCCTCTTCTGGGAGACCCTAACAGGGTTCTGCTCCTAACATGTCATGGTTCAATGGCAACATCCGAACAGGTAGGATGCTTCTGTATATTTCTTCTTCACACTAGTGATATTATCATAAGGACTTGGTAAGGCTTTGTAGATGTGCTTGTTACTCGGGAATTTTTAACTACACATGCGGGCACCAATCAGTAATGCAGCTTTCCCTCTTTATTTTGCTTGGTATTGTCAGCTATCATGCTGATGGCTTCAATATGAAGAAAGTTGCTATTATCACAAATTAAGCATGTTGTGGCTTTTTATTGTGTTGTTTATCTGCTATCACTGGATGAAGATGATAATCCCTTAATTATGGTTGACTTTATTGGTGTCATCAGTGTCTCATTGCCATGACATGTTTGCTGAGTCGAAAATTGCGTCTTAGATGGTGCTAATAGAAAAATCCAGGCATGATGCTGCCTTCAAGATTTGTTTTTATACTTTATGTAAGTGCCCTCGCTTTTTTTAGGAATGTCATAAAAAGTAGTGGCGATAGAGGTGGGAAGAGATAAACTTCCATTCACATGCTTTGCGAGAACTATAACACGAGTTATACAGAAAATGGTAAACATGATGCTTCTCAATATAATTGATGGCCATGTGCTAGGTTGCTTCACCTAGTATTAGTTGCATATTGACATCTGCTAGCAAAGAGATTACAATATATATGCAAGATAACTCTTCCTTTTTGGAACTTTCCTAATGCTTTATCTCTACATTTTTCTTTTTGCATAGAAACAAATATTCGAGAGACCGCCATGCAATGTGCGGAAAATAATTCTTGCCACCAATATGGCTGAAGCAAGTATTACAATCAATGATGTAGTATTTGTTGTTGATTGTGGAAAAGCAAAAGAGACCACTTATGATGCATTGAATAATACACCTTGTCTACTACCTTCTTGGATATCACAAGCCTCTGCCAAACAGGTGTGTCTCTTCTAACCTTGTTATTATTATGCAAGTATGCCAGAGGGGCATTCCCAGACGTTGCAGTCATTTATTATGGAGAAAATATATGGTGGACAGAGAAATAATTACATGGAAACATTTTCCGTGTATGGCAGTTGTTATTTTACCCTAGGATCCTAGCCTATCTAACAGTATTAAATTTGTTGGTTACTGTTTCGACTTACAGAGAAGGGGTAGAGCAGGCCGTGTACAGCCAGGCGAATGTTACCACTTATATCCACGCTGTGTTTATGAAGCATTTGCTGAGTATCAGCTTCCGGAACTTTTGAGAACTCCTCTGAACTCGCTTTGCCTGCAAATAAAAAGCTTGCAGGTTGCTGGTATAGGGGAATTCTTATCAGCTGCACTACAGCCTCCAGAACCACTTACTGTAAGTGAATGTTTGATTTTAGCTTCTTCTCTTGCTTCATTAATGGACATACTGGGCTTTTTCCGTCATAACTTTTTTCATGTTCTTCATGACAGGTCCAAAATGCTGTTGACTTCTTGAAAATGATTGGGGCATTGGATGAGATGGAAAATCTTACAAATCTTGGTTTGTTTCTCAGAATTCTGAATGACCGCGCATGCTCACAATATGCAGCAGTTTTCTGAATTTAGTTTTGATCGAATTCTAATCGTGTTGCCTGCCTTTTATTCTGTCAGGGAAATTTTTGTCAGCTCTTCCAGTTGATCCAAAGCTGGGGAAAATGCTAATTATGGGTGCCATTTTTCGATGCTTTGATCCTATTCTTACGATAGTATCGGCACTCAGTGTGAGAGATCCTTTCCTTTTGCCTCAAGACAAAAAGGAGGTACTTGAATTTCTCCCGTTTTTTCCTCGAACGTGCTCATTTGGTCATCTTAAATTATTAATCTCTTTATGGACTAACTTCCCTTTTGTACTTGTCATACTTGTCCTTGAGCATGATTCATCAACCATATTAAGAACTATTTGGCAGCCCCTGCTACCATGGGTCTTAACAGACTAATCTTGAAATAAATGAGAGATTAGAAAGGAGAAACCATTTATGGAGCTGATATGACACATTGCTAATCCCGTGCACTTATAAGAAGAAGGAACATCTCAACATGTGGCACAACCTTTGCAGTGCATTTCATGTTCTTTTCCTTATTTTTTGTTAGGTTAGATGTCTTGATATTTAAGTCAACTATATGAAGCAGTTATGAGTTTCTTCTTCTCGCGTTGCACCTGTGTAATCAAACAACTGACCCGGTCAATAATCAAATCATCTTCCTACTGTGATGCACTTCGTCAGCTGATACTTCTGTTAATATTTAGTTAGCAGGGACAGCAAAATCAAGGTTCTCTGCAAAGGACTACAGTGACCACATGGCTCTTGTTCGTGCATATGAAGGATGGAAAGATGCAGAGAGAGAAGGTTCGGCTTATGAGTACTGCTGGAGGAATTTCCTCTCTCCCCAAACTATGCAAGCCATCCATTCTCTTAGGAAGCAGTTTAGTTTCATATTAAAAGATGCTGGCTTGGTAGAAGCTGATTCAAGTACCAATAATAAATTAAGCCACAATCAATCACTTGTCCGTGCAATCATATGCTGTGGACTCTTTCCTGGCATTTCGTCTGTAGTTGTAAGTTCCTAGAAATTGAAAATGTAGCTCTAGTTATTTATTAAAGCTTTGTGCATCTCTATGACACTAAAAATCCTCTCAATATTTGCAGCACAGGGAGACCTCCATGTCTTTCAAAACAATGGATGATGGCCTGGTGCTACTTTACGCAGTATGTGAAGTTTGCCATCTGTCTCATGTTCAAAGTTTATGGGACTGTTTTATCTTCTTTTGGAGTACTGGATATTGTAGAGAATTTACCCCACTCTTTCCCTATCTTGAAATTGATAGATGTGAAGCAGATTTTCGTCCTATGTGCCTGTACTTTGACTAGTTGATAGTAATAGATAAATGTTTAAATCTTCATAGTCATCTCAGTGGGGCATAACTGTTAGTTGTTCTCCTATGACTTGTTTGTATTAGATTATTTTTTCATGCATTTCTTGAATATTAATGCTGCTGTATTAGAAGTAATTTCCCTCTTCATCAGCTGTTTCCTAGGTTTATGTGTGATCTTTTCATTGAATACTAGCATTCTTGTTCTGTAGAACTCTGTCAATGCGAACTACCAGACAATTCCTTATCCATGGCTAGTGTTTGGAGAAAAGATTAAAGTGAATACTGTCTTCTTACGTGATTCGACTGGTGTATCTGATTCGATATTGATGCTATTTGGTGGTGCTCTAAACCATGGAGTACAGGTGATTCCTGCTGAAAATCATCTTTCTTCTGTTATTAAAAATGTTAATGCTAGGCTACTTTAATAGCTTAAGTTGCCTTTTCCTAGGCTGGTCATCTGAAAATGCTGGAAGGGTATATTGACTTTTTCATGGATCCAAGTTTGGCAGAGTGCTATGTGAAACTTAAAGAGGAGCTTGATAAGCTGCTTCAAAAGAAGGTGAGTAAAAAAAACGATGAATGAATCTCTGTGTTTTTTCTCTTCCTTAGAGTACACTTGTGGAGAATGAGAATTTTGAAAACCGGATGGAAATGTATTAATTTTCAAGCACATCAGAAGGCATGAAGTAATGGACTGGGCATACCTAAATAAACATACATTCTAAAATTCATTCTGCATCAAATGTGAACGTACACTTTAGATAGACGGCCTTTCACCTTGATCTCATTGCACAACTACCCATACATCCTCAATGACTGATGAGTGATCACTTCCTTACTGACCTTGATATTGCTTTCAGTGATGGTAGGTTCACATTCTTGGTTGGATCCTTATATCTTGCCCATGTGGAGACATTTTTCGCATACCCATTTTGTAATTCTAGAAATCGTACTTTCCCCTGAGAAGATAAATTGACCTGATCACCTTATTGGTGCTGCAGCTTCAGGATCCCAGCTTGGACATTCACAAGGAAGGAAAATATCTAATGCTTGCTGTCCAAGAGCTCGTTTCTGGGGACCAATGTGAAGGGAGATTTGTGTTTGGCCGAGAAAGCAAGAAGCCCAAGGAACCTGCTGATGGCAACAGATTCACGAGAGATGGAACAAATCCGAAGAGCTTGCTTCAGACTCTGCTGATGAGAGCGGGGCACTCTCCTCCAAAATACAAAACGAAGCACCTGAAGACGAACGAGTTTAGGGCACTCGTAGAGTTCAAGGGAATGCAATTTGTTGGGAAGCCCAAGAAAAATAAGCAGCTTGCAGAGAGAGAGGCTGCTATAGAAGCATTAGCATGGTTAACTCACACTTCAGATGACGCCCGTGATGAAGATGACAAATCCCCACTTGATGTCACGGATAACATGCTGAAACTCCTCGGCAAACGGAGAAGATCAAAGAGACATCCTCGTTGAGGGCTTGACAGTGCCACTTTGCCACATTAAGAATCTCATGCAAACGATTGTGGATCAGGGATGTTGTATGGTCCTGGGACTGAATATGGATGGTTCCGAGCCCTGTAGCTTCAGTAGAACAGATGCCTCCTCCCAGCAGGGGAGTCACAGTAACCGAGCTCAGACAACTACTTACCCGAAACACCGGTTTCAATACAGCTTGTCATTCTTTTGTTGTATACATAGGAGGGATAAAGGAGATCCCATCGAGATAAGCTTAATATTGTTATAGCTTGTTCATCGATAAGTAGTACAGTTTACTGTTATGAAAACCCAACTGAGGTCATAACAAGGAGCAAATCTATAATCTTTCGTGCGTTTCTTCTTGGTGGCAAAGAATTCATCAACTATACGGACATTAGCTGAACTGCCTTTCTTTTAGCTTCTACTTTTGTACTGAGGCTGGCGGTCTTTGCCGGGTCCCGGCGAGCTTAGCGAACCGAAAGGCCACGATAAGGATCGGGTGAGCCCGCCCTTAGTTACTTCATCAGCGTTGCTAACTGTTTCTCCAATTCTGGAGTGATTTTAGACACCCAATTTAAGAGAATGTGATACTTATTTTAGAATATCTTTGTTTTGGGAGAAATTTAATGAAAAATCATTTTGAATGAAAATGGTTAGACTCTCTTTGTTCAGTAGAAAATGAGTAATTTTGAAAATATTTTTTCACAAGATGATCACTTGTGTCACTTAAAAAAATAAATAGTCAACATGAAGTGTTTTCATTATCATCAATAATTTATATCTAAATATTTTTATAAATGATGAAAATCGTTCATTCATTTTTTAAAACGATAAAAGTGATAATTTATTAAGAAAATAATTTTATTTTCGTTTATTTGTTGTTTTAGAAAAAAACGATTTCCTTCTTAATAGAAGGAGAAACTAATCTAAGTTTGTTGTTTCCATTTCATGAAAAACATTTTCCGCAAAATCTATTGATTTTCCATCATCCAAATACGAAAAAGTGATAAGACAATTTGCTAAAAATAATTTTCCTTCCGCTTTCTTTTTTTTGTAACCCATGACTCCAGCATGTGTCCTCAGGGCCGAGCCTCTATACCTCGGGAGAGATTAGTACCGGATCCCAACACCATAACCCCCACTTAAGATGTGTTTTAAACCTTCAATCTCAACAATAAGGGAGAAACTCTCAACCAACACAATTATGTACCGTTGGGTCTTTTCCTTTCCTTTGTCTAGTGGAAGATTGAATAATTTGAAAATTATTTTATTAAATTTATTAGCTTACATCACTTGAAAATTTTTTAGTCAGTAGAAATTATTTTCATTATCAATAAAAATTAATATTTAAATACATATATGAATAATAAAAATATTTATCATTTATATATATTTTTATAAGCGGCGCAAGATTAATATGTTAAAAAAAAAGTATATCAAATCATCCTCCCTCGTTGGGAGCAAAAGGAGCGATCGTTTTACATGTCTGGAGCGAGCTCCATCACCACTGAATATCTCAATCTTCTCTCTCTCCTACGCGACTCTGAGGCTCCGTGCATTCAGCTGAGTTCTCGTCGTCCGTTTCCAATTCATTCATCCTCGTTAGCTCGGTCACCGAGTGCTGGTCTCCTTCAATGGCGGCAGCCGCCGGTGCCCTCCTCTTTGCTCCCCCTCCTCCCTCCCCGGCAGCTCGTTACGAGCGCCCGCCCGCTCCCCTCTCCCACGCTCGCATCCCCAGCGCTCGCCGCCCGGCCGTTGGACCCCGCCGAAAACGCGAGGTTGCGTCGCGTCCTGGCGTCAGCTTCGCCGTTGTTTCTAGTCCGAGGACGAGGGCGGAATCGTCGGCGGCGAGCATAGAGCCCATGACTCCTCCTTACAATGTCCTCATCACCGGTTCCACCAAAGGTCCGGCCTCTCTCTCTCTCTCTCTCTCTCTCTCTCTCGCTCCGCATGCTTTTTATCGCATGGGGCATGAAGTTGAAGTTCAGTCTTTTAAGGTGTGGTGGCGAGTGACGTTGGTTCTGGATTTTCCTGTTCTTTCTTTCTTTCTTTCGTTTTTCGGATTCAGGCATAGGTTATGCGCTGGCTAAGGAGTTCCTCAAAGCAGGAGACAACGTCGTAATCTGTTCGAGATCAGGTTAGTGTTCCTCCTAATGCGCCTATCGTAAATTCATCTTGCCGTAACATCTCGTAGTTCGCGATGTCTCGTGCGTGGCGGGCGTTCGCTCTGTCGATTTCGTGTTGGGTCGAGGTTTTAAGATTGTTGAATCATTTCCTCTCTTTTTTCCAGCGGAGAGAGTGAAATCTGCTGTTCAGGACCTTAGACAAGAATTCGGGGAGCAGCATGTGTTTGTACCAACTCCATGACCTCCTTACCACATATTCTCACATAGTGGATGTTGCAAATTTTTCCCATTTGCATTGCGGGTTTAGACATCTTCTCAAAGTCCTTTCCTTCCAATTAGGGTACAAAATGCGATGTTCGTGAAGGTCATGATGTGAAGAGTTTGGTAGGATATGCGCAAGAGAAACTAAAATACATCGACCTATGGGTACGCAAACTGCCTTCAATTTTGAGTGTTTTTTATGCGTCTTTGCTATGGTGGGTGAAAGTTAAAATCTGGAAGAATGTATAAAAGTAGTTTTGTCTATTCTCTCATGCCATGAAGCAGCTCGAGAATTTTTCTGTATGCTTGACTCAGGAGCGGATGGGCTTGACTTTCCAGAAGGGATTTCCAATTTCATTCTATTATTTTCAATTTAGAACAAAAAACAAAGTAGGTGATTGAGGACCCATCTTTCCTATAAACTGACACAAGTTTGGTGATTGCCTCTGCTACTTCAACTGAATGTAGTTTTAGTAAGTAAGAGGTTGGTCAATAAGTATCATGAATTGGTTACCATCAGGAATATTATTTTGCTAGCTGAATGAAGGGAATGCTGAAGTTGAAAAAACAACTTCATCATTCGAATCCTTCTTGTGGCATCTATAAATTATACACCCTCTGGTTGAATCATAACGACTTACTTCAATTTTGCCCCTCTCCCCCCACAGTGCAAGGCGGGACTGACAATACTTTATATTTTAGTGAATTTCCGATGAGCAGTATACTTATGTCTGAATAGCAATACATCTAACTCCTATAATTCTTTATTAATCCAGACCTGAACAATGATTTGGTCCATAACTTTTTTGTACCTGTGGTTGATCGTTTTTCAGAAATCCTTTTTCAGTCACCATCTTACCTCTTTGAGAATAATGCAGATCAACAATGCTGGATCAAATGCATATAGCTATAAAGCACTTGCAGAATCTTCAGATGAAGATCTTTTGTGAGCTTTCCATCCAATCTCTGCTTATTCTTGTGGCATCATTCCTGCTCATGGTGTCCCTTCTGATTTATTAAGCTTTTTTCACTTACTTATCCTGTTCTGCATATGTAACTTCTTTCTGCAGAGAAGTAGTTACAACAAATTCTCTTGGATTGATGCTTTGCTGTCGTGAGGTAGTACATGTATATCTGTAAGTGTGTTTGTATTTTTCATTTGCGGTTCTCATTTGATTAACATCTGATGCTAGGTTGTTTTCTAGGCAATTAAGATGATGCTGAGCCAGCCCAGAGGGGGTCATATTTTCAACATGGATGGAGCTGGTGCAGATGGAAGACCAACTCCCAGGTAAATACGATGTTTTTGCTTTTAAGTTTCATAAAAACCTGCATGTTGACTATCCATTTAAAATCACCAGTTTCTGATTTTTTTTCTTTTTAATAATTTGATGGTGTAAGGGGTTGTTATTTTATCCACCATGTTTGAATTCAAAAACTTAGTTTTCAGTGCTTTTTTTTTTCTGAGAAGACAGTTATTCTTTATTTTACTGAACTGAAATAGCAATTATGTTACTTGATGCACAATTAATTTCATCATCTTCTGTCCTCTATGCTCCCCGAATTTGTTCTTGTTGACAGTAGCTCTTTGGAGTCATCTTGCTTGGTGATGGTACTTGTTTACATATTGGATGTAGGTTTGCTGCATATGGAGCCACTAAGCGCAGTGTGGTGCATTTAACAAAATCATTGCAGGTATCATGTTCTTGTTTCTTATTGATGATTGTCATGACAAGGTATATGAATAATTCTCCATTTACTTCTCGTTCTTATGAGACCTATCACATGATTCATTTGCTTGTCACCAAATTCTAGCAGTATTTCTCCTGCGGTTACGATTCTGTTGGGAAGATTTTCTATTCTCAGTTAAAGAACCAGAAATGCTATATACTGGCAGGGTACGACAGTCGTACTGCTTAAAACAAATCCAAGTCCCATAAAAAATGCGTGAAAAGACCTTTAATATGCATTGATATGCAAATTCCTTCCACACTAATCAATGACAAATTCATGACTGACAACAATTAGACATAAGCCATTGGTCGATATAATATGAACTTGAACTTGGTTGGGGAACAAGCGCCTCTCTGTTTGACAATATAAATAGATATATAGTTAGGTTGCTTTTTTATTTACTTTGAATAGTCATTATTTGTCATTCTGTGAGGTTATAAACCCTGGCTAGTATCTATATGCCTTTGTACAAAAGAAATGTCAGGTCTTGATGCCAATTTTAGTAAGTTTGATGGTGGAAAGCTACTACCTGAAATGTTCTGTCAATTACTCCTTGTCAAATAAATGTCTTTGCGGCTCATAATTGCATTCATATGTCGCATCACTTCTGACAGAATCTTATGAAACAATAGGGCATATGTTTCATTTAATGCTTCTGCTTCCTTCCATCTAGTTGTCCTATTCGGGATCTGCTTTCCTATGTTTAAACACTATGAATTACAAAGACGACTTTCAGAAATGTATTCTGTCTTTCTTTTCTAAGGACCTATGTATCAGAATGGCAGGTTCAGAAGCCTTTGATTCCTTTTGCAGGCAGAGCTGCAGATGCAAGATGTGAAAAATGTTCTAGTCCATAATTTGTCGGTGCGTCGGCCTCTAAATTATCTTCTTTATTTCTTATTTATGCATCTAAACCTTTGCACATGAGGTGATGTTTGGTCGATTTCCATGAAAGATATATCTTTGGATAATTAGAGCTTCCACTTCAATGGGTGGGCAAGTAAATGACTGCAGGGTTTACCATGCACGCACATTTTTGTCCAAGTCATTGTTCGTCCAGATGCTTGCTTCTTTGTATCCCATATGTATACTGATAAAACAATGTTTATGCTTATTGGCCATTAATTTTATTTGGAATCTGCAGAAAGGAAATTCACCTGTAAGGTCACTTTTAAAAGTCATCTGAAGCATTCAGTATAATCAATTGCTTTGCCTTCCTCTGGATGCTCATGCGTGCTTGTAGGATCTGAAGAAGCTCGCTAGCATAGTGGAACTTATCAGGCAGATAATGCCTCATATAGAGGAAAGCGATTCCTTGAGTGCAGTAGAAAGTTTCGAGATCCATAACGGGCTCCATAAAGCTTCATGTCTCCCACAATATAATGTACATATGTATATGCTTTAGCAGATAGACACCACTTGTTCAACTTTCTGCGATGATTTCTGCCTATTGAAGTTGAAAACTAGTCAGACATATTATGTGCACATTTCTTGAGAAATCATGAAACTTACTCCTATTTGGATATATCTTATCTGGGATGATCTCCGCAAGAACTAATTATTACCTCTTAATGAGCTCTTGCAGCCAGGAATGGTCACAACTGATCTTCTCATGTGTGGTGCAACCACAAACCAGGTTCACAATGTCATATTGGGATATCTTGTTTCTTTTAGTTATTGGACAGAAAGTAATATCTTGCTTATTGCAGGCAAAATTCTTTATCAATGTCCTGGCAGAACCAGCTGAAGTGGTAGCATCTCATTCATCAACCTGGACTAAAACTGTAATTCTAGATTGATTAGTAGAAAGATATTGGTTCGGAAAGAATTAAATATCAGAGCATGTAGCTTTAGTGAATATGCACAGTAAATGCTTGGGAAGGTCATTGTAAGTAAAAGTTGATGCAGATAGCTAGTTGTCAAATAATCAATTCATTGATAAGTGGACACCTCATGATGTACATGTTTGAAAAGCTTGAGAGCATAAAATATAAATACATAATTACTTTCTGTTTAAGATTTATCTTGCCCTTGTTTGTCCATTCAGAGTTTGTTCTTTTCCCTTGTCTTTTTTCCGCTTACCATTCTTAGATTTATTGGTGGATGCTCTGGGTTGATACAGGTTGCCAAGTATCTTGTTCCGAATATCAGATCAGTTCCGACCAATGGATCACAGAAACCCACTTACATCCGTTTTCTTACAGGGATCAAAGCATACACCCAGATATTTTCAGTTCAGTAACCATGCCCCTTTTTGTGTTTGTTGAGAGCGTGGGTGTATTTCACATCACTTGTACCTTTGGGGTGTAGGTTGACATATTTTTGGTTTCCTTCTGTCAGAGAATTGCTTTTGGTGCTCGAAGAAATAGATACATTCTTGAAGATTGAAGAGCATCCGAGGCAGAATGCGTCCTAATTTCCTGAAGTAAATTCAAGATTTGTTTGTAAATTTATTTTCTTAGTACGGTTTATTCTTTAATGGAAATTTGTTTGCTAGAATAGCATATGCAGATTGAGCTCATAGAATTCCATTTTGTATCTCGGGCGAACTTCCGAGTTACTGGTTCCTATTTTTTTTTTTTAAATGATCTATTACATTACACTTCATGTGACAAAATCCCCATCGATCCCCATCGATGCATCAATACGATATCAAAAAGGGAGTTACTTATATGGTCTTTCAAGTATATTTGCCCTTCCATCTTTTGTGCAATATCAGACATATCAACCGCTTATGTTGTAGGACTGCTATATTTGAGTGCTCTGGATAGTGAATTCTGAATTCCATTTGTTTTTATTTTCTAAAGCATTAGCATGCAAAAACACGATGCTTACTTCTTTGTGGAAAAGCTTTTTCTCTTCCAATCACGATCTGATTTGCAACCTCATCTTTATCAAATCTTAGTTAGGACACAATGATGCTCGACTATTTGTCTCAGATCTTCATCAAACCGCCGAAGCTTGATATTTGTGAATATTGAAGGACTTGCACATTTCATTTGGTTTTTACTGTACTCAATCAAACCAAAATGCTTCGTTTGATAAATCAAACGGGGTTGATGGAATAATCAATGATTTAAAACTATGGCTTCTATTTCATTACTATCCTCGTAAAAAGAAATCTGGGTAAACTGCCTATGATACTTTACTTGTCCAATATTCTCTGATATTATCATATCATTGAAGTGAAGTCTAATGATACAGGTGCGGCGTGGCTAACTCTGTACTTCTTAGATGAAAGCTTTACTTTAAAAGGACGGATTCAGCTTCATTTCCCTCACTTCATGTGGCGGATTGCTCACATCGGTCGGTCACTCATTAATGCTCTCTCTTTAAGTCCATAATAATGCTCTGTCAGAGCTGAGAGGCATACAGACAAGTAGAGTGCCATCCAAGTAGGCGCAGATTTAAAAGAAGGCGGAAAGGAAAAAAGTAACTTATTTCTCTTTTCTTCTCTCTTCCCAAGAGCGTCATTTGGAGGAAGCTGTTGAATTGGCAGAACAGCAAAAATGGTTCATTTCCCTGGGATCTGCATTACCTGAAGAAGAAAGTGCCCCTGCCAGGTATTCATTTCTATCACTGGAGGAAGAAGATATTGTCGATCCTCAGTAAAAGCCGTGCAGTGCAACCAAATGGTCCCGATGCAACTTTCAGAAACACTTGCATTAACTAGTTCTCATCTTCTTTACCCACCATTAGACATAAATGTGAAGTCAGGGAGTACCATAATGGACTTTGATGGGTGATTGAACTGCTCTTCATCACCAGACTTAACAAAGCATTTCGCTTTGCGCAGACAGCGATAATTTGCGGCATGTCTTAGAATGCTACTTTAGGTGATTGCGGTTATAACTGGTAATTCCTTATATCTTCATTCCTCGAGCTCAGTAAATGAATCATTTACCGACTTTCCATAATCGAAACAACGCACATACACTGCCCTTACCGGCTTTCATTTTCAGAGCAGATATACAGTAGCTTAAGGCCTCCAGTTTACCTGAATCTTCGTGAAGTGAAATTCAGCAAGCTTTGATTTACCCGGATCATGATACCGCATCAAACATAGACAAACCATTATGGTCGATATGAAGAAACTCTCCTCATCTTTAAGTGGTACATTCAAGACTATTCATCATACTGCACCAACAACAGTGCATAACATATATTCAATGAACTACAAGATACACAAAACAAAAAATTTCGAATCTAATTACTATGCACACTATCCTTTGGATAGCAAAACAAGAAGAAGCTGGCATCTAGTATATGCCCTAAGCATGCCAAAAGAATGTGATATCTTACAAAAGAAAAAAGATACAAAAAAAGGAGAAAAAAAACACCTTGTCATCTCCGCTGAGGTTCCACGATGGGATTCATTTCTATTTCCATACGTTCGAGCTCCCGAAAATTCCCAAACTTCTCTGCCTCTCTTGCTACTTGGATATCACAAGGGCTAAAATACTGATAAATAACTTTTGCAACAAAGCGGGGAACTAGTGCTGCCACGACAATGATGAGCAAACATAACCAGAACGCTGCTGTTTTACCGATATGGAAGATGGCCCTGTCGATATAAACAGACATTAAACATTAGGACAAAAATATACTCTTTATTTGAGATTGAAAGTGCAGCTTCAATCATTTCACAGGCATGAAACAGTGAGAGTATCATATTGGTTTCCCTCAATTCATTAAGAGTCCAAACAATTCCTAAATTCTTAAACCTGATGTCTGGCCATCTGCTTAGTAGTTGGTATTTAACAACAGAAAAAATGTAGAAGCCGCCTTAATTCCATTTCCGACCTAAGTAACGGCAGACGGTTTCTTAAGATAACAATCAATATAAAACAAGTCTGAATTACACTACCAAAGCTTCATAATCAAGGGCCAAATAAATGCCTATCCTGTGTACTTCTTTTTTGCCTACATTGGTCCATTCATGACTTTCCATTTAAACAATCAATAGATGGGTAAACCATGAAGATACCTCACAACAGTACCTAGGCAAATAATCAAGATCCGCAAGTTAACCAAGCATAGGTGAAAAAGGAGAAGAAGCCCTTCCATCCAATGTATATTGGCCTAAGTATAGGGCATGAAATTGCAGATAAATGTGTCTCACAGCATTTTACACAATTTGGCCAACTATTTGGATATATCAGATACTACCAAACCAAAAGGCATGTATATCACTGTGTTCTTCACAAGGGCAAGAGAGTGCTTATGCATATGCATGGTGGGAATAATATGAAGACGGAGGACATACCAGTAACCAAATAAAAACGGCAAGGCATCGATGATGACAACACATATGCACGTGGCAATAATCGACCCCCAAATGGCTGCATGAGTAATCCATGTCCACCTAATGACATCCATGGCCAAGTGTAAATTGACCACCACAACCGCTGCTATTGTCCAGAGATCTCCAAGGCTGGATATATCAACAGTGCTCTTCCAATATGCAAACAGAGGGATGAAGAAGATGGCCACACTTTGCCATATGGTATCCATCATAATAAACCAAAACAATTTTGAACTGTAGCTCTCTTGCCTCTGCCCTGTCCCGTACAGTTGAGGGAACTTGAGAAGAGTTCTTCTGCTGAGATCCTTGTCAAGAATTCCAACAACTATGGTAGGAAATGAAGTGTAGATGATAGAATATAACATGCTGCTCCATTCAGTAATTGCCGTTGTCAATGTAAAGCAAGTGAAGAGCACGTACCTAGATGTAATGTACACAGGATTTAGAAACTTTACCCAAGTTAACAGGTAATACACATAATAAGCTTCTCAATCTTAAAGGAGGAAACGCAAAATGTATCCATCACGCCAATAATGGGCAAGAGCAACTAAAAGAACCATTTATAGAGCTCATATTTATGACATTCTAGTAGCTTCTATCTGGGAAGTTCAGGAGTTCACCTACATTGCAATCCAATCACATGACTAGCCAATTTACAGCTACAGCCATAAAGAAATTCATCCATGTTCATGAATATTTACTGGGTGAAACAACTTTATCACATGTTCTTAAGCACAGGCGACTAGCTTTTTAACCTACAGGAAGCAGATGAGAAACTCAGTTATTGGAACTGAGGACTGTGCAGATGCTAACATACATCATTTTAAGTACATACACCCTATGTGTTGAACGTGGCAATATAAAGGAGTCCAGCAGATTAATACTCACCAAAATAGAACAAAAACAAACACTGCGTTTCTGTAAAAGTTGTACAATATCATGTAAGCCATCCTTTGGTAATTCCAATGCCCATGGACTAGCAAAAGGGTGACTAAAAATCTAAATTGTCCCATTGCAAAATCTGATGCCATCACGGCTTGCCTGCCCTCTTGCCCAGTAATTCCAACTCCCACATCAGCCATTTGGATCATGGAAACATCATTGGCGCCTGCCATTTATCCAGTGAAAAGATTAACCCATAAAATATTATCCAGAATAACTTGCCCATCATGCTATCAAACCTTGCTGTTCATTTCAAAAGCAAACATAATTACCATCGCCAATAGCAAGAGTCAGGTCTGAAGTCCTTTTCTTCACCAGGGCAACAATACCAGCCTTCTGCAGAGGAGCCACACGACAGCACAATACAACAGAACATTTACTGGCCAGCATGAAGAGCTGCAGCACAACATCAATGGGCAAGATTAGCATATATATAGAGATCTAGGAATATAAAAGTAGACAGTTTTTACCAAGGATTACCTGCTCTTCAAGCTCACTATCAAGGACGTATACAAGACTTGTACCATCAATAATCAAGGCCAGCGGAGTTACAGCAGCTTCAGAACTTCCTCCAGTGTTATTATTCATGAAGCCGGACTGAGTTGTGAGCTTACTGGACATCAAAATGCCATCTTCCAAACTCTTTTTACACGACTGTTTGGAGTTGCTGTTTATTATTATCTGAGTCATCGTGCTAGTTAGGAGCTTTGAGGAGTAGCCAATCGATATGGCGGTTTCTTGCTTGTCACCAGTCAACACCCAAACCTTAATTGCTGCCATTCTCAGGGACTCAATGGCTTCTGGCACCCCTTCTTGCAACTTATCCTCAATTGCAGAGGCGCCCAATATGCAGAGACGGTTTTCCACATTGCTTGCGACTTTGCGAAGTGAAGCAGCCCTCCCCATTAAAGCAGCACTTGCTGCCTCGAAGGCAGAATGCCATTGCTCAAATTCTGAAGAGCTTAGTTCTCGCATGGCAACCACAAGTGTTCTCAAACCCACGGAGGAATAAGCATGAAGGTGCTGCTCAGTTGCATGAATCACATTCTTCACCAGTGATCTATCTATCACACTAAACATGGTTGAATCAGCACCTTTGACAAAGACCTTCACTGTCTTGTCAGGGAATCCCAAGATGACGGACATCCTTTTCCGGTCACTATCAAACTCATGCAGACCCAAGACATTAAACCTGCAGTGCCCATTAGGGTCATTGAACAAAAGGAAGAATTAGTGTGATTCAATTTCATGTCACGTTTCTTTACCAAAAAAAAAAAAAATTCCTGTCACGTTTCATGAATAAAATACATCAACTACCACAACGCGGAGCACTTGTGCAAGTGTGAAAATCCATATTCCAGGCTCCAGCAACAAAAACAAACTCTCCACAAGAAAAATTGAAAGAAAGAAAAAACGAACAGAGTCTCTAAATAGTTGAAAATGAAAAAGTGGTTACATAAGAGAATATATAAAAAGTAAACTCACCTTTGCCTTTCTCCTTGAATATCAATCACTATATGACCAGAAGTTCTCTCTATGAGCGTGAACCCATAGGCAGCAGCTGCATAGGCCAATGCTTGTTCATCTGGAGACTCACCTTGGTAGTCAATCAACTTGACAAAAGGATCGGAAGTATCAACAAAAAATGGAACTAATGTGTTGCATGAAGCCAACGCAAGGAAGAAATCATGAACATGTTTGCCTTCAGGCGAATCTTTTCCATCCTTTGCTAGTTGCAAGAGCTGAGGGTGAACTTTAACAGCCATCTTCGGCCTAAGAATCTTCCCATCCACTGATAACAATAAAAACGTATAATTAAGATGATGGTTCAAGTTGACAAAAGAATAGCATAATGAGAAGGCCTCATTAGAAATACTACAGGACATAATAAATAAGTCTTACCTTCAACTGGGTTTCCAACCCCGTCATTCTGAGAAATAGCTTTTCCACCACCGTAATCTACTCCCCAGATGCTCGCACATTGAAACTCCATTTTGTTTTCAGTCAGTGTACCAGTTTTGTCAGAGAACACGTACTTTACCTGTCCTAGATCTTCATTTATATTCAAGGCCCTGCACTGAAACCTAGTTTTCGTGGCCTTGTCACACATGTTGGCGTCTCGAATCATGAAGTAGGACTGACCGACTCGAACAAGTTCCATAGAGATGTATAATGATATGGGAATCATTATTTGGAAGACAATAACAGCCATGAGGAATGTGAAAAATATTTCCATTCCCCAGCCATAGTAGTTATAATCTTTAGGCGGCACCTTAGAGTAGTCCTTTTTCCGGTAAAATGGAATGATGTTTAGCTCATCCTCGTGGCGCTTCAACCAAACAGCAGCAAGGACAGAGACGATTGTGCACAAAGCAATTAAGAAAAGGGAAAGTATGATGATTTCCAAATTCATACGAGTCTCAAGGCTACTTCTTTTGGAAGGGGCTCCCGAATTGTTGAGCATGGCTTTGGTCTCCCGTCCAGCATATACCACAACTCCAAGCGCCCAGGTGGTGTTCTTAAGCTCACATCCACGAAGAATAATATTGGAAGGTCCAAGCGAAAGCCTTTTCCCATCAGATTCCATATTTGCCTGAAAACCGTATATATTCCTATTGGGTTTCTCGCACTTGATCAATCCACTAATCTTCTCCTTCTCAGGCACCTTGGACAGGGTCTCTTGCTTCGCATATCGGGTTTTCAAATTCGACTCCCCATCCAAATTAATAGTCTGCACATAAGCGACTCCGGTCGGGTCACTGGTCGAAAGCAGCACCATATCACATGGAAGAGTGTCATTTGCCTGAATTTTGATGATTTCTCCAACCCGGATATCCTTCCATTTCTTCTGTTGAAACTGACCATTTACAAAAACCCACGCCAGTCGGTTGTTCTCTATCCTATCCGCACGGTGCCGCCTCCAATCCTCATATGCATCTTTAATTGCTGTAACTAGCAATACAAATGCCAATGGCATTATGGAGGCTCCTCGGCCAAAAACCGCCAGCTGGGGAAGCTGATTGAGTATGGCTATCACTAAGAAATAAATGTATGCAACTCTATGGAACTGTTCAAACAAATTTCTAGGCAAGAAAGTGATAATTGAATACTTGGCAGTGCGAATCGAGTTCCCTGTGAACTCATAATTCTCATTCGTCCTGTCAGGATCGTTTATGTAAACCAACCTCGCGTCTTCGTCGTTAATTTCTTTCTGGGACATGCTCATAAACTCCGAATCTGTGCCACGCGACCCATGGCGCACCCGCTTGGATCCTAAATCCGCCAAAATCACTTCCTTGACAGAGTTTGTGCCAGACATCTTCGACTGGTGTGAGGAAATGCTCCGCCTGGATGAGGAGTTGTGATTGGACTCGACACTAGAGGGGTTGTCAATGGTGATGTTGGACTCCATGGTAGAGATGGGTTTCGAATCACCAGAGCTGGGTTTTGCAAGATTGGCGTAGGTGGGTATGGAAGGGGTTTGTGGGGTATTAGGAGTTCTCGGGGACGGGTTCAGAAGAGGACGGTCTGTGGACATGATACCCAGATCAGAAGCAGCATTAAGAAGTCAACCCTCAACAAATTCATGACAAGAGCACCATCCAAATTCGTCCGATCAAGAAATTGAAAACTACTTTACAACAGCCACAAAGAGAGCGGCAGCGGCAGAAGCAGAATGAAGAAAACAAGCTAACCACTTGAATTACAACAGCAGCAGCAGCAGCAGCATTGACCAAACAAAATTGGCAAGAGAGGCGAATTCTAAAGGAAAGAATACACCTTTCTCTTGACGGGCAATCGTTGCTCTCGTTCTGGCTCTCGTTGCTAAAGTTGCTTGTGCAAAAAGGTATTCGCGAGAGAGAGAGAGAGAGAGAGAGAGAGAGAGAGAGAGAGAGAGAGGTAAAATCGACGACGAACCCAGTAACGGGTCTCAAGCTCTTCTCTTATTCAGACACAGGATGGTCCAAAATGCGTGTTTTTCCGCGGTGGGAGATGGTATTGCAAAGCTAAATTTCAAGAAAGTCAAACTCGGAATGCTTTCTCAAAGAGGAGTAGGAGGAGGGGGCGAGAACAGCAAGAATTGAGGAAGAGTCGTAATGGGGTGGCGACAACAACAACCCCATCAATTAATCCCAAAAACAAATCAGACACTGCACCAACGAGATAAAAAAGCAAACATCAATCGAATAAAAATATCTCCCCTTCTTTTTCCACACAAAGGGTCGTGAGAGTCGAAAAGTCTACTTCTTCTAGAGGGAAAGAGAGAGAAAGGGCGATTTGTATTTCAAGAAAATCCTTCCAGAAGAAAAGACTGCGAGCTAGCGAGCTAGCGAGGGATGGGGGTCTTATTCAAACGGAGGAAGGAGGTGTCTCAATTTGACTGGAACCGAGACGAGGACCATTCCAATTTCCGGGGTCGGCTTTCACCCCCCTCCTTGACAAATTGGAGGCGAGACAGCGACAGGAAAGCCTCCCCACCCTCCTCCTCCTCCTCCTCCTTCCTGTCCATTCCCCCTCATTAAATACAAGCAAGAATCAACAAGGGGGCGATTCAAACCGAGCCCAAGGGCCCGATTCCACTTCCGGCACCTCCTCGCGCTTTCGAAGAAAAAATTCGAAAGGCGTGCGAGAATTCGGTTTACTTTACTCTTCTTCCTTCGTCTTCTTCTTCGTCTGTGCTCGATCCGACTCTCTCCCTCTCTCTCTCTCTCTTTCTTCGTCGCTGCTGATCTTCGTCTCCCTTTGGTTTCTTTAATCTCCTCTTTTTCCTACGGGGGAGATATCCGTACGGAAATTGCACAAAACGTCGCCCCTCTCGAGAAAAATACATTGCACGGTTTCGGTCGGCTCTCAAAATCCCGTTCGACGTCGCCGTTAAATTTAAAGAAGACAAACGGAGTCGGTAACCCACGTGACGTGCCCTCTCCGTTAAACTTTCCGTCCGATGTCCACGTTAGACTAACCGAGGCGGAAAGGCACGAGCTACACAACCTGAATACGAAGTGAATCCGACGTGGAAATTCGACGCTAGACGACGCCGTTTTGCGAAAATCGGATTTGGAGAAAACGAATTGAAATGACGAAACGGGATTTTGCGGATCGTGTTCTGCAGATGCTTGAAAGAACCGTCAAGCTTGGGTGCTAGAATCAAATTGCGTAGTCAAATCTTATTACTTCTCTTAGCGTTTTTCTCCTTGACGTGCATATGCACGATACGACATTCATGTTTTCCGTAAACGAGCTCAATGGACCAAAGTAATATTGAAGATAGATATTCTTAGCAAACGAAAAATCATTTTTAACAGAATACCAATCGAAACGTGTTTGGATTTTTCTTTTTCGGGACAAATATTAGTTTAAGGTAGACGTATCATGAAGCGATCAGCTCGAGATCTTTCGCGAGATGAAAATCGATTAGAGAATAAATACGTCGCGAGGGTGTCGGGTGAAGAATCATTAGCCCTCGAAACGGAATATAATTTAATAAGCACCGAAAGATACTCCTCAACGCAGCCTTCTTCTTATTTTTTGTAGTAGTAGTTGCATGATAGGATGAACATTAAGACAAATGTGATTGATAACATGTTGACAGGCTCAAGTTGAACATTACGTGGTTCGATCAAAGCTTGCGTAATTTGGTTCGGAATTATGATGAGAGAGACGCCGGAAGGTTCCCCCTTAATTTGCTCGAGAATCCGTGTCATTGTCTTCTGCTCCTGTACATTTTAGACAAAGGTCCAAGGAATCCTTCCCATCGATACTAGTGTTTGCACACAATTAGGAACATTTTGAAGAAAAAGGAGTACTTTGGACCTGAATTTTTCATAAGAAACATAACTATAAAAGAATATGATTCCGTAGCACGTTACCAAGTCCTAATGACACCTAAAATATATTCCGCGATCGAGGAACAAAGTATGGCAAAAGAGGACGAGATTGACGACCACCATTCATAGTGCCGACCCACCTTATTCATGTATTTTTTGTTTATTTATTGCTAAGCAAATGGGCCCGGCTATCATAAATTACAAAATTGATTATGGCGAACGACATATGCATTCGTACGCATCGATGTGTAGCCACATTGCATGGTCCGTGACGAACGAATTATAACCCTTTAATGTGGATTAGCTATGCAATGACCTCCTCATCTCGAAAAAAAATAATTAAAATCGACGTAATCTTTTTTTTATTTTTTTTATTGGAGGGTTATTAATCTTTTCTCACTGGGGTCATGAGTTGACCAGGGGTTTGTTGATTTGATATTTAATTTGTTTTTCAATTGGGTACTTGTCGATTACTCAATCCTCTTCCGTCCATGCTTGATCTGAAACGATGGGTTCTAGAAGAGCAGGTGATTTTTCCCGATCGATTCCATTCTCCATAGGCTGTCCAAGATTGATTGAATCTTGGAATTATGTATTGGCGTGATTGAGGAGCGGTCGATGGAGATCCACTCCCCCACGTCTGATCTCGTTCTTGATACGAATTCCGAGTTCTCTAGACGGGGGAGTTGACCTTGACTCCACGCATGTGATTTTGACGTCTCTCCGTGAGATGTGAATTTCATATTGCAACGAATACGTTGGTCTTTAATCAAGAGGGAAGAATCAAAGTCCCCATCGCAAAGACGTAGTAATTTCAAGAAGGTGATATTATGAATCATATTTCTATAAGTAGGGAGGTAAAAATATTAGAACGGACCCGATGACGGATAGCTGTGTTGGTTAAAAACTTATATTCGAAATCCGCAGTTATTAGCGCTTTAAATAAGGGGCCATGGTGTTGTGTTAGTCTCTCTCGAGGCATATGAGCTCGGTCTTTTGGTACTGTCTGGACATGGGGACGCATGATAAAGTCATCGGTTACCAAAAAAAAAATTGTTAGAACGGACAAAGATGCAGTCGAATTTTGCGATCAATGGACTGTCGAATCATGAATTAATATAGACGTTTGTTTGCCGGTAGGTGCCCGTTTCTAAAATTCGAGGGTAGGATAAGAAAAGGGCGACGGCAAAGGTAAGGAAAAATAGAGGAATTAGTGCTTAGGGAAGGATGCAATAGCTCTCGAGATTCAATTTAATGAGGAAATGGACATCGTGGCACAAGCTTTCTTTCGACCCTTCTCTTTCATTAGCTGCTGCTGCTGCTACTACTACGTATAGGCTTCGATGAGTGCATAAGCCATGTCTTGCGCCGGCTATGGACCTAATACAAAATAGAAAGAACAAAAATTGATTTAATTTTTTGCATACGACGATGTGGACGATGTTATCTCAATCCCCAACGTGAGGAATCACTACTGTCGAAGGATGTTGAGTAGTTGCCCGTCGGCGTTTTTCTTGCCACTCTGTTTGGAGCGGGTTCTCGACGGTTGATACAACGTTATCAAATTCAACGGATGTCAAAAGAATACCCAGTGAAAAACACCCCCTCCACCAAAGAAAAGAGGTTTGTTCCGATTGGCCACCAAGAAATTCGAGAACAATTTCAGCCGGCTTGTTTCTAAAGCGGACCGAATTCAATCAGAGTGATCGATGTCACGATATGCAAATGTGGCCATGCGACACGACGAGATCACAAGGCAAGCCTCGGTTGGGGAAAAAAAGAGAGCCAATCGCAACCACCACGACCCTAAGTTTGGCGCGGTCGTAGCAGTCGGTGATCTTGGACTCTTTCATCCCCTCTACACAAAAAGAAAAGAAAGAAAGAAAGAACGTGTTGTACCATTTGATAGCGTCGATTCCTTTATATAAAGGGACGCAAGAAGACATAGAGTGCGCATTTCCACCCACAACGCATCCGTCTTTTCCAATCGGCTCGAGTCCATATGATGTCGTCCGGTGTTTCCTTTAATTCTCAGCCACGTTATTGTCCGAAAGCTCTCCTTTTTCTGTTATGGCAAAGACATCATGGATCCGCTATAAGTATACTTCTCTGTCCCCACCCAATAATCTCTCCATCCACGAATTCAAGCTTTCGGATCGAGCTTTCGAATGCGATATCAAAGTCAGATTCCGACATCCCCTGGTTTACGGGATTTTTTTACTTTTGGGCTCTGTTCATTTAACGAAAAATAACTTTCAAGAAAATATTTTTCGAATTTTCCAGCGTTCGTTTGGATAATCAAAGAAAATATTTTTCCACCAATGGAATAAAAACCTTCAAAAATGGAGAAAATATATTTCGCTTTTTCGAAAAGAGGAAAACATTTTCCACGTTCTTCGTTTGCCTTTAGATATCGCGGTCTTTAATAGCGTGCCTCGACCTCGCTCGAGACCGGCGAGCTGGCGGCCATTGACAAACGAACACCAAAAAATATTATCATTTTCCAAAAAAATGATTTCCTAAAAATATTTTTCAGAAAGGCTATATTTTCACGGAGTCGTAAGTTCCATTCATTTCGGGAAAAATAACTTGGAAGAACGTTTTCTAAATTTTCTGTGATCATTTCATGAAAAAATAAACAAATAAGAGAAAGTATTGTTCACATATTAAAAAAATCACATTAGAAAATAGATAAAAAGTTTCACCAAACACTTTTTTTTTCCTTTTATCTTTATTGTTTCTTTTCTTTTTTAAAAGATGGGAAATTTTAAATTATTTTTCTTTATTCTTTTTATCTCCCTTTCTTTTACTTCTTCTTTGGCGGATCGCTGGCCACGTACAAGCTTGAGCCTTGCCACCTCATGCGACTTTGCCTCGCGCTCGCCTGTGATTGGTTGCTAGCCGCCATCTTGATTGGTGACCCACCGTGGAAAAGAACAAAAGAAAAAAAACTATTTTTTCAAAATTAGATGCAAAAAAAATCAATTTATTTTCAGATTTTCATCGAAAACCATAAATTATTATCATTTTCCTTCCTAAATAATGGTTTCATAGACGAAATTTCTAGACACGTCTTATCCTTCACGAAACGAACGAAACATTAATGTATGCATGGACTCCCTTGGTCAACAAACATGAACTTTCCAATTCGAATTCTTAATACATTAAATGATCTTAAATTTTTCTTTCCTCTTTTTTCCATCGATCCCTCCCTTGATGCTCATAGTTCTTGCCATCGATGGACGCCAAAACCCACGTCCAACGCAAAGTACATCACAAGAAAAGGAACAAAAGAAGGAACTCCAACACGTATAAACATGATCGCGACAACCATAGTTCATGTCTTAAGTTACCTATGTTTTTTTTTTCCTGCACAAAGGAAGCAGAAACCAATCTCCGCAACATGCCCTCCTTTGGATTCACCGTCGACATGGGTCTTCTCGAATCGATACGAGAAAACGCAATCGGTATCGCGTTGGCTTTGGTCGCGCTTCTAATTTCCGGGGTCTACGTTCTCAGGAGGAGCAGATCGAGAGGTTCGTGGAGAACTCTAGCTTTCTTTCTTTTTTTGGAGGGTCGTTTTCTCATTCGCCGTCCTAGCAAAAACATGTCTTGACGAGCTATGATGTCCGACGTATTAATAAACCTAAATTTTGTCCGCTTATCGACGGGGTCCTCGAGGGCTATGTCTCTCGATTTTTCGTCTCGTCTCATACGTTTAGGCATCAATATGTATTGACCGATTCGGCCGACCCTAGAAACGTGTTCTTCAATCCACGGAGAGAGGAAACGATCTTAGTCTAATTTTTCAAACGGACGAGACATGCTTTGCGACCTGAGTCATGCGGATCGATCCTTGCGGACTTTGTGTATCGAGACGGATCGACGTGGGCTGACAGTAGTTTTCCCTCCATTCCACGGCACTTGAGTATATCCCACTGATTTCACGTCTCTAGCGACGTCACCGTTGATCTCATGGGATAATCATCTCCTCGTGCTGACTCTAACGCGTCTTTGAAAATCATTAATGTATGGTGGGCTAAGGCTGCCTGGACCCCGAGAAGTTCAAGGAATTCAGACTCATCAGGAAGACCCCAATCAGCCCAAACACTGCACGATTCAGATTCGCTCTTCCCACGCCCACTTCGGTCTTGGGACTTCCTGTGGGACAACACGTAATTTGCAGGTATCGTATCGAGAAACTTTCTCAGTAAATGATGAGTTAACCATTCACGAATTATAATAGACGGACTGATCTGCGTCGAGCTTGAGCAGAGGAAAGGATGGAGACGGTCGAGAAGTTATCAGGCCGTACACTCCCATCACTCTGGACTCCGATCTTGGTTACTTTGAATTGGTCGTGAAGGTACGTATCTTCATTGAAGTAAATCTTAATTAAACTATGCTAATCTACTATGATTGGCAAAAGAAATTTGTGATTTATAAAGGTATAGTGGGTTGATCTGCTGAATGCTTCTAGATGTACCCAAAAGGAAGGATGTCCCACCATTTCAGAGAGATGCGAGAAGGTGACTGCCTCCCTGTCAAAGGACCCAAGGTATCATTCAGCTCAATTAATCCTGGCGTCATGGATGATATGTATATGCCACTGGCTAGCTACTCTCAACTTGATCTGAACATGGGCCTAGCTGCCCATGGGCTTTCGCCTGGGCCAAAAGGGCCCGGAGAGTTGACTTTTTCGCCGGCTCCGGCAGCGCCACTTAGCTATAGAGGCGGCTGTGACTGGCGAGCCCGGGTGTTAACTTAGGCCTGACTCGGAAGCGCGGCTCGGTCTAACACGAGCTTGATGATTACTGTCCTCTCGTTTTAGCTGGTTAACAATAAGAAAACGTGACAGTTTCTGCTCATCTCATCTCAAGGGACGATTCAAGTATAAGGCCGGTCAAGCCCGCGCGTTCGGGATGATTGCTGGAGGCTCTGGCATCACCCCCATGTTTCAGGCAATGCTCCACCATCTTCATCAGCTCCTGCACAGTACATTTGTTTTGCCTTCTTCTTCTTCTTTATCTCTTTTCTCATTTTGACCGTTTATAGTTTGATGCAGCTTACTCGTGCGATATTGGAAAACCCAAAAGACAAAACGGAAGTGCACCTCATCTACGCCAACGTTACCGTCAAAGACATACTCTTGAAGGCACGCGTGCATTTCTTCTCGAATTTTCTCTTTCCGAACTTCGCAATCGAATTCGTCATTTATGTTTTCGTTCATTCCACTCTTCTGTATCTTGGTGTAACTTGGGGCGCCCCACTAGAGCATCTCAGGCAAGGGCTCCTCATGCTTCCTGAAGTTTTGATTTTTTACTCCGCATTAAGTCGACCCAATCTTCTTCCTGCTTTACTGAGAAATCGCCGGGCAATGAGATGGTTTCAGCTTCCCTCATTGGAGAACTACAGAGCGACGTGCATCCTAATGACTTCATAAAATGTTTTGCAGGAACAATTAGACACCTTTGCCAAGAGATTTCCTGGCCGTTTCGAAGTGTACCATGTTCTCAGTCAGGTAAGTGATGGAAAACTTCATGCGACTTCAAAATCTTTGATTTAACGCGGCAGACATGTCCGGCATTTTCCACCGGTGTTCATGCACTGTTTGTGCCGGCGAGTCGCACCGGAAATCTAATTCGCCGTTAATCTATCCTCGCCGTCATTTTCAGCCTCCTGAGAATTGGGATGGTGGAGCTGGGCATGTAACGAAGGAAATGATCCGGACCCGCTGCCCACCGCCAGCTTCTGATATACAGGTTAGTCTCTCTGTTCTCGTGCTTCTGCAATTCATTCAGTGAAAAGCTCTCCTCCTTAATGAAACCCCTTTTTTCTAATGTTATGCTTCTGTATGATACTGCAGATATTGAGGTGTGGCCCTCCGCCCATGAACAAGGCAATGGCTGGTCATCTTAACGAGCTTGGTTACACACAAAATATGCAATTCGAATTCTGATCCAGCATAGCCCTTTCAAGAAAATATTCATATTTCCAATGGTATATTTAGAGAAAGATGGGCTTGAAAAATGAAAAAATTTCTTTATTGAAGTGCTTACAAGTGTCTCAAAAGCTATTGCAAATAAAAATCTCTTTTTAATTAATCATGTGTAAATCTCAAAATATGCATTTTCACGGTACATGACTTCAGTAAACTTAATATTCTCGTTAGTTCAAAGTGGGACTTTCTTTTGTAAAAATCTTAGTTTTCAATGATATGATAAATGAAAGTTAATGGGTTATGGTGCCGACCTATTATTTCCAAGTACTTATCAAATTTTGCAAAAATAAAATCACATAAAGAAAAAGTAAAGTTAGAATGTTTGTCCTAATCTCATCATTAATTGATAAGTATCTCGAAATATTTGTTAAACAAGTAGCGTAAGGAAATGCTTATATTTATAAAGTACACTATTCTTATAATGCGAGTGAAAACAATAGTGCCTTTATTAGTGTTAGTATTAATTTACTTGACTGATAATTACGAGGCTCTCGTTAATAAAACTTTTTCTTAAATTTTTTTGAAAGGACAGCCAAATCCGGGTCGGCTGGCTTCGGGTCCAATCAGACCCGACCCGCTCATTTTGCGAAGAAGGCTGAGAGCTGAGCCAGCTGACCGTATTCGGACGTCGAGCTCTTCCGGAAAAGACACCGCCCAAAGCAGCGGAGCTCAGGGCGCTTTCCCGGTCCAACTCGCCGAGCCTCATCGCTCGATCGCACCACCACCTCCGTCTTCCGCCGCCACCATCCTCCTCCTCCTCCTGGTCAACTCACTTCCTCGTCTCGCCCCCGCGCCTTCTTGTGGCGTCGTTTTTTCCGTCTCACGCCATAGCGCCGATTCATGCGAGCGATAACTAGGCGAAGCAACGTAGAAGGATCGGCAGCGATTCGAACGCTCATTTAGCTTCCACCCGCGCGTGATTAAGCTCAATCGATGGCCGGAGCGGCCCTCCCCACGGCGGAGCTGACCACCAGCGGCCGGCCGATCCTTTTCCCCAACGAGATCGAGTGCTCTCTTTTCTCCAACGTCGAGCTCGAACCCGAAGGCTCGCTGCCGCTTAGCTCCTCCATTCACCTCAGGTCGTCCTTCCTGATCCTCACGACTCACCGCCTCATCTTCGTCTCCGACTCCTCGGCCGCCGCCGCCAACGCCGCCTCCTATGTACCCCTCGCGTCCATTACGCACATATTCTCGCTGAAGAAGTCGATCAAATCGATGTTTGCATCGCCGCGGCTCAAGTTCCAGCTGTCCGTAGGCTCAGACGGGCGAGTGGGTGGCTCGGGGACGAGGTCGCTTGTGGTGACGCTGGTGATGAGGGGGAAGGATGACGTGGAGGCGTTTGTGGACAAATTTAGGCAGAATTGGGGCGCTAGGGCTTGGGAGCGAGAGAAGGAGAGCGAGAGCGCGAGTTCGGGGTCGAGTTTAACTGTGGAGTCGAGTGCCAGTTCAAGCGGGTATGATTCGAGAGGAATGAGAGTGGCTGGGGTGGCAGGGATATTGAGAAGAGAACAGGAAATGTGGGAGAGCACTGACAAGAGCTTGCAAGACGCTTTCCAGGACTTGAACGCACTCATGGTAATGTAATACCTATGATTTCTGTTGCTTGATTGACATTGCTAAGAACCATTCAGGAGGGAGGGGGAAGGGGAGGATTTAGATTGTCAGCACTGTGATGTAGTTTGATTGACTTCTATACTGAAATAGTAAATCATTGATGTGATTATTTGGGATGGACTAATTGCGGTTGTCCTGGACTTATGGCGAAAAGGATATGCAGCAGTTAATGAGTTTGATTTCTCTGTCCTTGTTTGGCACATTGCGTGGAATTTATTTCAGAAAATGTTTGTTGGACCCATTCGGATTGAATTAATCTGCTCTAAGGTGTAATGACTTGTGAGAACTGTTCTAGTTTATGCTTATGTTGACTAGCATAATATTTTGCACAAGGCATTCTTGCTTTAGGATGAGAAAAATGGGAAGGAGAAAACGACTTAATTTTCAGCTTACTATTTATGCACTTTGTTGGCCCTGCTGAAAAAGCTTGAAGAAAGAGGAAACCCTGGGCAAATGTATAGGACTTGTCCGTTTTCATGGCAAACAGCAACTATGACTGTCCGTTCTGTTTATTTGCTCTTCTGCTATCCATTAGTGGATTACGCCAAGGGTTCCATATTCTTATTTCAATGCTGCTGTGTGCTTGCAGAGTAAAGCAAAAGAGATGGTGATGCTAGCCGAGAAAATGAGGTTGAAACTTTTGTCTGCCCCATCTCAAGCTGGATCATCCAATGACGAGGAATTGGGTTCAAAAGAAGAAATGCAGGATTGGTTGTTGAGTGTCGGTATTGTATCTCCAGTTACAAAAGAGTCAGCCGGTGCTTTGTATCACCAGCAATTATCCCGGCAGGTCCTCTTCTTTTGCCATATTACTTAAGTAATGCAATTAGTTTTGGTATTGATTGTTTGCATCTGTAAAACTAAGAAGCAGCACTTGGGACAGTACTTAAAAATGGAACTCCTGGCTTTTGGTTGGCATTTTACATAGTAAATGTGTTGATTCTATATCTTTGTCTCAACATGACAGTGTAAAATAGGGTTGCAGTCAATACTTAATTTGTGCAATGCTTGCTTTCCAAACAGTGGAAAAGAAAGATTTTTTAGATAAAAATCGATGGTGGTGCATATTTTATCCTATCTGAGTGTTAGCATGGGATTGCTTACATTTTCAAACTAATTGGAGCTTCATATTTTTCCTATGGTTCCTGGTTTTTCTACAATATGGACCTCCCAAAAATTGGAAACTCTGAAGAGTGCATGGGAAGAGAAATTGTTAATATGCTTTTTGCCCCATAGCTGCTGTACTTGTTTCTAGGTCGAATGTCACTATTGTGCATGATGTATGGTTATTATCTAAATAACGGCACGTTAAATGTTTATCATCTCGTGTATATGGGGAAGATTGATGTATTCCCTTTGTAGCAGTTTTATTTAGTAGGTATAGTGGGCCCACACTTTCTTCTGCAGCATGATGTCATCTAAGTGAGGTAATGTTGATAAGCTTTTCAGCTTTGTGCCTGTGGAACACTCATAAAAAAATCACATAAGTGTTGCCTGAATTTCGAATAGGATGACATGCTGTGGGACTTGAGAAAGCATTCTCCATAGATTTATGAGGCTGAGCCTTTGATGTGATATCAGAGAACACGATGAACTACTCTTTGAAAGGATTCTGGAGGTGTTCCATCTCTATACTATGCATGTGGGCATCTCAATGGTCAATGGCTTTAGTTGGGGAAAGAAAATTAAATTGCTTGTTTCGAAAGTTTTTCCATGAGTAGTTTGCTGGTATATGCTTCGCGAATTACAATCTGAGGGTGTGCATTCCAGTTCATGAGGAACTTGCTCCACTGTCTTATTCTTGTCCCATAGAGCTGATTTCCTTGCTTCTTTTTATGTTGCCTTGTTGACCTTTTTCTTAAAAAAGTCAAAGAACAAAAGAAAAAGAACCAAAAACCTAAGATTGTAAATACAAATGATCACGCATTACAAGTAGAATGACACAAGTAGTCCATTTTTGTAGAATTCTGAACATATTAAGCAGGTGTATGAGAGACAATCTTCAGTATAGAATAACTGTCAAAACTTCTAAAAGGAGCAAATGGTGAATTATTCCACCATAAGTGCTTTGTAACAGCATGCATCTTATCATCTACATTCTATTGCTTTGATGTACTATACAAAAGGTTAATCATCCTTTTTTGGCTCTTAGTTAGCAGATTTTGTGAAGATTCCTCTTGAGAGATCTGGAGGAATGATTAATCTAATAGACATGTACTGCCTTTTTAACCGGGCTCGGGGCACAGAACTCATTTCTCCAGAGGATCTGTTGCGAGCATGTTCTTTGTGGGAGAAGTTTGATGTGTAAGGCATTTCTATCTAGTTGAGGGATTTTAGTATAATTGTTACTTATCTTGAGACTTTTTTTTATTTTTTTTATAGATACTCATGGTGCTTTTCCTTTTCTCAGTCCTGTAATGCTTCGAAAGTTTGATAGTGGAGTAATGGTTATCCAGAATAAGTCCCACAGTGATGAAGAGGTGATCCTTCACTTGCTTTCTAATCTATGAAGGTGTTGAGTGAGTTTACTTTGGGGAGAAATGCCCCGTATTTGATTATATGTATTCAGTTTAAACTGCCGTGATGAAATATTGTTATGCTTGTAGCTGCTATATAAGTCTTGCCTTTGGAACTGCTTTTTGGACTGTGGTTTTCATAGATATGCCACTTGCTCGAGCTCTTTAGACAGTAGACACCCTCTCTAAGGAAAATTTTATGGTTTGAGGCAATAGGCTGCCAAACTTGGTCATCATCAAGGGTTGTTTCATATCCAATGATCAAATAATGGGAAAATCATTCCATGAGCAGTGTCAGTGGTGGTACATGTATGTTTGCTTTGAAAGAAGGAGCTACTGAGTCATTTGTGCTCTTTAATTTATATTTCCCATGGAAGTAAGGGTACTCTAATTACTTATCTCCTTTTTTGCCTGATGACAACTGAGGGATGCTGTTTGTAGGTTTTTGCTAGAATCAAGTCGCTCATAACACAGCCTGACGCCCTTCAGATGGGCGTGAGTGCTGGTGATGCTGCCATGACCCTAGGAATTGCTCCAGCAATGGCCAAGGAGCACCTCTTAACTGCTGAGAGCCGAGGTATGTTTTTGTTACAGAGAAAAAATAATGTTGAAATGACTGGCATGCTATTACAACAAGCATTCTTATATTTTTTCCCTTTGGCAGGTTTATTATGCCGGGACATAAGCGCCGATGGCTTTCGTTTCTACATTAATCTATTTCCTGAAATTCGTACAGATGACATTTACCTGTGAGTGAAAAGTTTCTTATTAACAATGGTCATCCTGCTTTACTATGGCTTGATGATGATATTTGGACTTTGGGTTTTCTAGTGCAGCACACTCCTTTAGTGCAATTTTGATATGCAAATAACTATACAATATGACCACGCCTGTTCTTTGTACAAAAAGAAAATTCTGATTGTTTAACTATTTGTGCTAGGCAGTATTAACTCAAGAAATGGAAGTGTTGTTGCCCAAAAAAAGATTTTTTTTATTTGTGCTAGACTAACAAATTCATGGAGCAATTTCATACTTGGAATAATCACTATCTCTTAAGTTCTTCTCAATGAACTGCCAAGTGCAAAGTATGGAAGACTCTTTGTTGCACCTCTGGGTCATAATTCATAGATTATTTATTTGCCTAGCTGTTTAGTTTTTGAGCCATTAGGCTTCCTCAGATCTCCCATAAAACAAGGACCAATATTCAAATAGATAAGTGATAAATATGTTTAAGACAGAGTCTTCTCGACTGTAGTATGTAAACCACAAATTGGGTTCTGTCGCCAGTCACATTTGGTGCCATCTCTGTTTATCTCGCATTTCATATCCATGAAAAGTGGCTCTTGGATCTGCTACCCTTTAGCTGTCAGGAAAGGACTTATAGGATGATGAAAGACCGCTGCCTTGTTGAGCACTAGATAGGACATTTTTTGTGACTGAACAATATGGTGTCAGTGTTACACGTTTCATGTGTTCAATTGTTGCTTGGGAGGCTGTCTTCGAGTGTGGTCCATTGATGAATGAGTGTACCAGACTCCTCATCTTATTCCTACATGGGACATCTCTAACTTTGAAAGCACTGCCCATGAGGTCATCCAGTATCAGAATATATACAGACAGTTGCAATAGCAAATTGTGTTAGATCATATGGTTTTTGCATATGGTTTTCCCACCCACACACATATGTTAATTGTTAGCTATGGTTTCCTTTGCAGGGTGAAAGATCGGGGAATCTATGCCACGTGGATCAAGTGTGCATCATCTACTTCCAGGCAAGACACACTTCTTATCTCTTTGATCCTTGGTGGAATTCAATATGATATCCAACTCGGATTTGCAATCAAACTTCGCAAAAATGAGGTTGAAATTATTTTTTTTTTCTACTTGCGACGGTCTTATGTTGGTGTTTCTCCCCCATAATGTCACAGGTTGCGATGAGGGAGACACCTCCTGGTTCCTTAACTTTGTGGAGAACAAATTTCACGTCTGTCGACATCGAAGAGGAATCGCGCTCTGCGTGCCTGCAATTCTCTGGGGCCGTGCTTCAATCTTTTGATTATGTTTCGTGGTGCAAAACAATTGGAGCGAGATTGACAGTTGAAACATAAGCTTCGTCCCTATTCCGGAGACCAGAGAGAGATGAAGACCTATGGAGTTCTAAGTCGGGAGGTTTATCTTCTATCATCCTCACGATGTGTCGTTATGATTGATTTAGTCAAAATCGGAGGCCTTAAGTCCCTGTGATTTATGCGATGAGACAAAGATTCCGGGAATTGCGACCGGTTCACCACAGTATAGCAATACCCCATTCTTTCCCAAGCCTCAGGTTCTTGTTTCTAGCATCATCCATAGTAAACTCTCTTCCCCTTTTGCCGTAATCCTTTCCTCAGATGTCCATCTCTTTTATTTTTCATATATCAAACCGCAATGTTCGCATATGCTTTGTCTCTACACATCTCGCCGTCGCCGTCACGAACAGCTCTAGATAGAAGATTCATAGAATAGCGCACACTTACAAAGACAAAACAAGTCTGCTCATCAGCCCCCGATGGTTCGACCTCCATTCATTTGTCTCCCAATCTTTTGGACATTCCCCTCAGAGCTTTGCCCGGGCCATGGTCCGTCCCGATCTGTTCGGCAGCTGTAGGTCGACCCAATGTGGGTCGATCCCGTCAAGACTCATGAAGAACTTGTTGACCATCTCGCCGGTGACCAATTCCAGCTCCGGCGGGTTCCACTGCACTCCAGATTAACAAAGGCGGGGGAACTTTAGAAATCTCACAGTGAACATAAATGCTTTTACTATCCCCTCTGTTTTCTTTTTATCACTTTGACTTCCTTGGACTTTCTTATAAACTCCGAACTCTCGAAGGATGTCCAAACTTATCTTCTGGGCTATTTAAAAGCTTTTTCTTGTGTTTGCACAACATAATGTACCTGGGGCTTTTTGTCCTTGTCAAATAGCATCGCTCTTGAACCCTGGAAACAAAAAAAGAACGACGGAGTTAGTCGTCCACGTTCAGGACAATATAAGTTATGTAGATTGAGCATTTGAGAAGGAATGGAGATCATTAATTCAAAGAGGGACCTCGTAGAAATCTCGATGCATGGACCGGCGCAACATGTGGCAAGAAATTGTGTACTCATGAGACAGACATTGTTCCATAGTTTTTGCTCGTCCTAGTCTAATCTGAGGTGGCAAATTCGACGACTTCAATAAATTTTCCTAACTCAATTAGTTCACGATAACTTTGTATACTATAAAGCCCAAGAAAAGAAAAGTAAAGAAAAAGTATATCAAATTGTCACATAGGAAAAGCGAAAAATGAAGGGAAAAGGCGATGGAAAGGCAATTATGTACCGATTTCAGAGTTAGCTTGAGGCTTGTTGGAGAGGCTGATCTCATTGACCTCATAGCATCTTTGATCCATTTCTTTTCTCCACCTTTCTCCACCTCATTTTCCTGTAAAACAGAAGGAGAAGAAGAAGGAGAAGAAGAAGACCTAGGTTCATTGGTTTGGTAAAAACAAAGAGCGAAATCACATGAAATTATTCTGTCCAAACGTCACCAATGATGATAATATCTCTTCGACGGTGGGTTTCAAGAAGCATCTATTGATAGTCTCCAAGCTGTGTAGCCAAACGAACAATGTCAATTGAGTCGATAAATCTTTAACGCATTTTGGCGTCTAGTTTAGTTGATTTAGTAAGCGACTGATTACGATGCCAAGCATTTGTCCGGAAAAAAAAATTTGAAAGCCATGGGAATTAATTACCTCTTGAGACTACTGTTTTCCTTGAGATTTGGTTTATGAGCGAACCTGCTTAATAAATCGGAAACGGTCGATTTATTAAGAGGTGCTTCCTCGCAGATTCTCTTTTCCAGCAAAGGAAGGTCCTGAAACAAACTCAAAAATAATAAAGAAAGAAAGATGATAATTAGAGTGGAAGATAAAATCTTTGATTTATATTGCATAATCTCAAATTAAGTACACTGCGAAGAACGCGAGAGGAAAATAGTCAATGTAAATAAATAAAAATTACCAATTTGTTGGGGGTCAGAAAACAAAATTTACCTTGAAGAGCACAAAATGAGATGCAAGACCACAAGCAAGCATTTCGCCGCCGTCTAGTCGTGCACCGGTGAGTGCTAGATATTCTCCTAAATGATTATAAGTCAGAATGATTATACTTGTAAATCGTCAAAAGGTTTATCATTAAACTAGCTAGCATAATTGAAAGGTTTAGGACTTAATTAACCTTCATGTAATAAGTTTAGAACTTTTTGGAGAATTTTTCCTCGGTATTTACCTATAAGATAAACCTATTGATGCGCTTACCGAAAGAGCCTGGAAGCTTAGATAGGAACTTCGATGCGCCGACATCTGGAAATAGACCTATCGACACTTCTGGCATCGCAAATACCTATTCATTGCCCAACAACAGCACGATAGATATATAGTAAGTAAGCATCAAGAACAATTATGTATCTAAGCTCCAAGCTTCGTTGCGAAGCAGCAGCCGCGTCATATAGCAGAGATTGGGCAACCGGTGAACCAATATCTAGTGAAATCACTTTCGTCGACGTGCGAAACGGAAGCCACATCTGCAAATCGACGGCGAGAGATCGGACATCCGATACCGTGTTCTCGGTGGCGATGCGGAAGGCGGCGTGCATGGCGAGTCCGGCTCCTCCGCCCATCACGATCCCATCCGCCAGCGCGATCTGTGTCGGCATCATCAACTCGTAAGGTCAGAGAAAACACAATGGTTATGCACGCACTATATCGGGGAGATTCTAACGAGACGGCCCTCGTGTGAGGAGGGTTTCTCTTCAACCTGGAGTCTGACACAGACTGATGAACTTATTTGGATAGTTTGCGTTGATCAATGGAAGTTGGGGGTTAGCAAGTGAATCGAACTCACCACAGGTTTACTGTAGGTGGCGATCAGATAATCCAGCAAGAGCTCCCTTCTGTAGAAAGCACCAGCATAGCTCCAATGCCCTGTACTCTCATTCTCCAGATTTGAGGAAGCATCCCATACACGAATAGCAAAAGAGATGATATGTCTGGTGAGAGAGAGAGAGAGAGAGAGAGAGAGAGAGAGAGAGAGAGAGAGAGAGAGAGAGAGAGAGAGAGAGAGAAGACCTGCCCCTGATGAACAGATCACTCCTTTGACATCTCCTCCGGAGCAAAACGCCTTGCCCTTTCCCTGATGAAGAAGAACTTGTCTCATGACATCTCTACATCTAATAGTTCTTTCGGCCAAAATGACGAGGTGGTCCGGTCAAAGCCGGGCATCTACATGATGCTGATGTGAACGATTTTTTCTTAAATGTTTCAAACTTCATGATTTTGTTTTTCGGTTCAAGTAGAAGCACACGGCCGACCAGCAGAACATCCACCTAGAGAAGGCCGACGTCCACTTCAACTTGGCGGCTGTGCACAGGCAAGTAGCTCAACCATGTTGGATGCGTCGGTGGTGTGCTCAAGGATGCTGGAGACGCCCCAGCCGGCCACCCCTTGCACAAATTTGGCGACGGCGAGGGTTGCCCTCACTGGCCACCTCTCCCCCAAGTGAGGGCGACCGTCGCCTGTGGCCGGCATCGCCAAGACCCACCACAAGTGAAAAGGGTAAAAAAGAAAATAAATAAATAAAAGATCACGAAATTGCAAAAATTATTCACTCAATGTAGCCGTGATGTAGACGGTCAACATTGATTGGATCATTATGTTAGCAATTTATGGTCAAAATTAGTCAAAAGATTTAGCCTAAAAAATCATCAAAAAGTTTGGAACTAAATCGACAAGATTAAAAAGTTCATGACTAGTTCAAATATTCAAAGTTTAGGATTTTTCAAATCAAATTTCCAAATTTTTAGCATCCGAAAGTAGGAAACTCGGTGACTATTATGTATTCACCTTCAAAATTATGCATTCGACGGCAGGATCACACTCATATGCTTCCAAAGCCCTCGTCATCTGAACCACCTGTGATTTGGAACCAAGAAAAGTTGGGTAATGAAAACAAGTGAGCAATCCCATAACGAAAGCATCAATCCGATCACGGAACGGGTCTCGCAGAATATCACACGACATATCTTTTGCATAGATCTTGATTGTTAAGTCATTTCTTCACGTCCCAAGTACATATGAAAAAATGAAGATCCCGTGGAAACAACATGTTTTGTTTAAAGCAGGTTCGAGAGCTCTCGATCCACGCTGCGTCACATGCAAAAAACCCCGTCGAAGTTTGAGGGGATTGTCGACTCAACCGACAGCGACGCCAAACGTACGGACAGATATAACCTATCATTCGACAGTTCCTTCGACGCCGAACCCTTGCCCGGTTCGAGTTTTGAGGACTTATCCTCGTACCATCAACGATTATACTACATCATAAACAAATGGTCGTACCATTTCATGAGTGAGGCAGTTCAGCTTCGCGGGCCTGTTCAGTGTCACCTTCCTCACGCCCGAGATTCCTTCGAACAAAACCTGATCCACCAACCAGTTCCGGATCAAGAAAACCGCCCCCAGAAAGAAGAACACAGGTCCGAAACGGCAGGCAAGAAAAGATGCATCAAGGAAAGCCCGCATCGCGGAGCGCACGCAGTAGCAGAGACACCAGACCATGCATTGTGCAAGATATGGAGTACGTGCATGGGGAAGCAAAACGAAGGTACATCAGCACCTGGTCGTCGTCCTCCAAGTCGAACGAGCAACGGAAGGCCATGGTACCGGCACTTGGCTTCAGAAAAATAATTAGAGAGAAAGAGAGCGAGAGAGCATACAATGGCGAGGTACAGGTTAGGGTTTCTATGGATCTTGCTTTTCCACTCTCTCTGAACCGGAAGGTGCAAAGATGGTGGTGACAATGTCATTTAAGTCGCCCATATGGACACACCGACCTCAGATCTGTGGTGTTAATTGGTGTGGCCGACCATTAATGCTTATTTTGCAGGTGCACGAATTGGGAAACTTGCCAAAAAAAAGTTCTAAACCGATAACAAATATTTTTTGCCAGTTGAAAATTTGAATTTTTTTTTTCATTTGTGCTAATTCAATTCATTTGGATGTTGACCATCCTTAGGACAATTGTCGAAAAAGTCTTAAACTTTTGTAAATTTACAGATTCAGTCATAAACTTTTTTTTTTTTGTTTTGCCAATTCAGTTCTAAACCTTTTGGAACTTTGTTTATTCAGTCCTAAACTTTTTGAAAATTTGAAATTTCAAGGTTTATGACTGAATTGACAAAAAAAAAAGGTTTAGGATTGAATCGATAGAGTTGCAAAAGTTTTAGGACTTATTCGACAATTGCGCCACCATCCTTTGTGAAGCAATCGGCACCGACATGGACAAGTTTTCATAAATTTTTATTTTCCTTTTTGTCTTTTTTTTTTCTCAAGAAGATAAAAGAATGAAAAGGAAAAGACAAGATAAAAAAAATCAAAAAACTTAGATTATTATTAAAAAATTCTCAATGTCGGTGCTGACTATACCAAATAAGATAATTAGTGTCCATGTTAGTAACTTCTTATCAGAATCGGTTGGATAGACTAATTTAAGACTAATGCAAAGTTCTATGACTCAATTGGCTATATTTATAACTAAATTGACCAAATTACAATAGGTTTAGTACTTTTTAAATAATTCTACCACACAAAATTGCAGTCCCTTATTTATTATTGCCTAGACTCCATTTCACCATTTTAAATGCTGAACTCGACATTTATACTCGGTCTTCACACAACAAACTATTCTCGACCACGTACTCTTACAGTAACTACGAAATATTGTTCGAATTAAGTTGTTCGTGCTCTTGTCTATCTCTGATCGGAGGAAACTTTCCCGAAATGGCATACCGGGTGGCGGGTCACGAATGTGAGGCCCTTTTGCGCAAACTCGACTTAGATAATTACACAAGGACAACGTCGGTCGGATGGTCATTTATCTCCTTCCTAGCTAGGGTTTGTCGTACTACTGGTTCATTTGTGGGTCGCCAAAGTTAGGTACGACCTTTGATGAGGGCCATGCTGTTTTCCACTTTTGGTCGGACGAAAAATTTGCCCCGACCAATCTCTAATTGGCAGGCAACGGACATGCACAACAAGTCTCTTTCGCTTCTCAGTTAAGGCTATACATGTGGTGATTGTCCATAACTCGTCTCCCTACTGTCCACCTTCGTTGTGTTCTGGCGTTCAAGGAGTTTTCCTTTGAATTGGGATTGGAGACGAATGAAACCTATTTCTATGTTCATGAACTATCGAACCGAAACATTAACCATTGAGAAAGCCGAGACATTAATCATGGAGAAAATGAAGTGAAGCGTAAGATTTGTCTCCATGGCAATCGTGGTGGGATTGAGGCACGGGCCATCGTGTGAATTTTCCTTTGGACTTACTTTACATGAGATTGGTCCATTTGGGTGAATAAATATCTATGCCTATGAAGATTTTGAGATCTTCCCTATCGCCTCACACGCTCGTGCATACATCATTTTTTGTATTTCTTGAAATTATTGCTAAGTTTCTTGAAGCGGCTCTTGCAACCGAGTGCTGATAGAACGAAGCTTCTTACAACATAGATAAGCAGAGGAAGAAAAAATCCGGTCTCTTTATTTCGACCAAACTAGAAAGTGCGATATGAAATTCATGCACGGAATATAATTAGAGCAAGGTTGAAAGTGATTAATTCGCGAGGTGATTGTGGGTCCAGATACGCCCTAAGAGAAGATGTAAGCGAGATCCCACAATTGGGAATTTTATGACGGGATTGGTTCAGATCATCCATAAACGGAACGGGATCCCGCCCGCACGTGACGTCCCTCAAAGCCTCGCACGTGACCGGGTCTGGCCTTTCCGTGACCAGTTCGAGCTTCGGTGGATTCCACTGCATTTTGTAAGGAAACAAAGAGATAAGAGGGAGCGGGGATTAGTATTTCTTTTAGAAAATTAAAGAAAGAAAACATAATTATTTTATCTTATTCTTTGATAACCGGATAGTACCGAAAAACCGGGCCGCTATACCTCGAGAGAGACTATAGCACATGACCTAATACCATGACCCTTCACTTATAACGTCAGCAACTACGAGTTTCGAACTCTTAACTTCAACGATAAGTGAGAGACTCTCAACCAACATAGCTACCGACGGTTGGGTTTTTTTTAATTAATCTTTGCTTGTTTGATGAAAAGGAAAATACTGCCGAGATCCTAATCTAGCCCTCCGCAATACAAATGCCCCCCAACTTTTTTTTTTGCCATATTACAAAAAAAAACCCTAATTTATATATTTGTGATATATATACCCTCTATTGAATTCCATTCATAATAAATTTGTCACGTTGATATAACTTTAGGGTCTTTAGTAAGACAAAAAAAAAGTTATAGATACTTTTGTCGTGATGCATATATAATCTAAGATTTTTTTAGGGTATTGATCCTTAAAGATAATCAGCTAGATAATCAAGATTCGAATAACATACCTTGGCCTTTCCGTCCTTGTCCAATAGAATCGCTCTTGAACCCCTGAAACAACAAGTATAGAAATGCAGGATAGATAAAAGGGCACGCGTAATTCCCATGACAAATCGAAAATCAAACATGGAGTAAGTAAAATAAAATCCTATTCACGGGGGTGGACCTCGAAGAAATCTCTGTTCATGGACCCTCGCATTACGTGGCAGAAGAAGGTGTGTTCGTCACTAAGGCATTGCTCGAGGCTTTGCGTCCGTCCCCTTCGTGTCTTGCGGCCACGAGATTTAATCTCAATTAGTCTCTCTAATCCCATGAGTTAAAAGTAAAATTTGAGCTAATAATCTCCACCGTCGCTACCGATTTCAAGGTTATCTTGAGGCTTGTTGGGGAGGCTGATCTCATTGACTTCATGGCAACTTCCATCCATTTCTCTGCTGCTCCATTTTTCTCAATCTCGTCTTCCTGCGTGTAACATCGATCGAAGTTAATCCGCGAAGGGGGGGGGGGGGGGGGGAAATGAAACCGGCGAGATTCGAATCGATTTTCTCTCTTTTTCAAAGCGCGAGTTATTACCAGCGACGAGAATATCTATTCGACGGTGGCCGTCGAGAAGCATCTGTTGATGATCTCCAATCTGCTCGGCCAAAAATGACTAAGTGTGATGGTTTGTGATCAACGCTAGCATTGTTGGGGACAGATTGGGGAAAAAGCTGGAGAAAAGTTACCACAGGAAAGAGCTGTTTACGTTGAGATTGGGGTGGTGGGCGAATTTGTCTAGTAAATCCAAGACGGTTGATTCGCCGAAAGGTGCCTCCTTGCACATTGCTTTTACTAGCGATGGAAGTTCCTGGAAACACACAAACGAGGAGTTATCATTTCGTAGAAATATGGAGAGAGATTATGATTACGGTTTCGAGAATGAAAGCCGTGATTTACAATAAAGTAAAAAAAAATTACGGTATAAGTCGTATAGGGATGACGGCATAAATGGTCCCTAAATTTGGTCTGACATGCAATATCGTCCCTAGACTTTTAATATGTGATGCGGTCTTTAAAGTTTGTCCAAATGTGTAATGTTGTTTCTCAAACTTTTAATCTGTTCAAGTGAGTCTATGAACTATTTGTAAATATTCAAAATAGTTCCTAAACTTTATAAAAATGTTTAAAAGTTTAGGGACCGTATTACAAAAATTAAAAATCCAGTGACGACATTGTATGTCGGACCAGAATCCAGAGACTGTTCATGTCATTTTTCTCAATTGTATACTACATGTATAAGAGTTTACAATGTCAATGTATAAGCGTATGGCATCTCTCTCTCTCTCTCTCTCTAACGTAATCAATATCGATTTTTTTCTTACTTTATCTTTATGGATAAAACCATTCAACGTCCCAAATTAATACTTAACGGCACACTTAGTCACGGCTAAATTTTTAATCTCATGAAAAATCCCAAGAACTCGCGAATACGATCCAAATCTACTCCTCGTATGCAAGCAGCTCGGAATCTAACTTGGGTCGGGGATACTTGTTTGCGATTCTTGTGAGAAGAAAGATCAGTTCGAGCTAGATATGTCATAACATACCGGCTTGAAATTATTTGGGAAATGGTAATTAATTCAGTTTAAACGTATTATGAGGTCAGTATAAAGTTTTATTTCTAAGTAGCGAAACGAGTTTTTCTTCTTCTTCTTCTTCTTTTTTGTGCGTGCGTGTGTATGTCCGAGAGGTTTTAATGATGAATGTAAGAAAAGAAGAGAGGGATGGATTAGGAGAAATGCATGCGGCTATAACTTTGATTTGCAGAGTTGGGACTCGCCACAGGTTTCGTGTAAGTGGCCAGCAGATAATCTAAGATGAGCTGAAAATCATAAGACCTTGTAGCCAAGCTCCAATGGCCTATGATGTTTTCCATAAATAGATAAATTGTGAAAAAAAGAAGAAGCATAAATGGTTAGAAAAAATGTGTGTGTGTGTGTGTGTGTGTGTGTGTGTGTGGAGAGAGAGAGAGAACCTGCCATAGTTGTGCATATCAGCCTCATGACATCGCCTCCAGAACAGAAGGCCCTACCATTTCCCTGAGGAGATTGTTCCATTAATGCATTAGATCACATGCAAAGCAAAATGCTAATGAAGAGAGAGAAAGAGAGTTTGAACGAAAAGCATGTGCTGGGTCGTTTTCACCATTAAGATTATACATCCAACTGCAGGATCGTGTTCATATGCTTCCAATTTCGGCATCATCTGAGACACCTGTCAAGGGGGGATGAAGAAGGAGTTAAACTCTCTCTGCTTGTAGGCGAGCAAAACAAATCTAAAGAGAATGTCGAATAAAACATTTTCGCGACCATATTACTAGAAAATCCATGATAACCACAAACTTTTTTATTCTGCCTTAGCATAATTTGAAGTCATCAAGAGCTGTGCAGAAAATTCTCTCATCCGGTGGTAAGAAAAGAATGTTAAGAGGATGCTGTGCTTGAACCACAAAGTACGTGGTAAAGAACACCGGACTATCATCAAAACCAGTTTTACACACAGAGAGAGAGAGAGAGAGAGAGAGAGAGAGAGAGAGAGAGAATTATGTCATCTGTCCTGTTCAGTACCATTTCATACGTGAGGCTGTTCAGTTTCTTGGGCCTATCCAGTATCACCTTCCTCACGCTCGAGCTTTCCTCAAACAAGACCTGTGCACCAGCCCGGTTTTCACATCGACCAAAAGGTGAGCAAACAACGAGCCAAAGAAAGAAAGTAAGTTTGAATACCCCATGCTACTATAAAAGAAGGGAAAGGTAAACACAGATGAGGAAAACCCTAAAGGAAAAGATTTATCAGAGGAACAAAAAGTAAGCTTGTTCGTAAAGAAGACACATACGTACATATATACATGACACCCTTAGACGTATAGATATATACCCGGTCGTCCGCCTCGGGGTCGAGAGACAGATGCAGGGCCATGATATCAGGTTATTATCCGAAAGATCAGGAAGAGATTGGGGACATAACCCAGACAGAAACGGAGAAGGAAAGAGTCAGATATATCTTTACAGGAGCACAAGCACATTCAGAATTCGCATGCAACCGCACAAAACACTATTTCGAGACCTTATACGCTCACACTCGTCTAGGGTTTTCGGGGCTCGACGGGTTTCTTTTCTTATTTCGTAATAAAAGTCTCTTGCTCATTTACTTCTGTCGAAGAAAAAGAGAGGGTTTGGTACAGCTGCGAGTCTGAAGAATTAAATGTTTCTGCAGAGGAACTTGAGCGGAAACAGATCGTCCCACGTACTGGCAAAACAAACCACTTTTTCAAAAAATTCTAATCGGGGCGGTCCGATCGCCCTATGTTAAGGGGGAATCCTCTGCCGGATCCGGATTCGTTGGCAATGGCCGGGAGTTCTGCTAATCGGAGGTCTGCTGTAACTTTGCTGCCATTTCCAATTTGGAGAAATATAAGAATCTGGACAATATTATATCAATGCATAACTTAATAGGAAATGATATAATAGAACCATATAGATATCAAGTACCCACAAATACAATGCGATTCTTTTACGAGGAAAACCTCATCGATCTGAGGAGATAAACAATCACGCCCAAAGATCTTAAAGTGAACAATGTTCTTCTCTAAATGATACTAAAGGTACACAGCAGCAACCACACCATGAACACCATTATTGGCAATACACATAAATTTCATGAGAGATATCAAAACGTAAGTTCGATTCATCTCACGAAAAAACCTGATTTAAGGAGCTTCAAGAGAAAATCAAACTAATCAGATTCGAGAAGGATGTGCCACAAATAAGCTAACAAAGTTTCAGCTCAATTGGACCACGTATCGACATTCGATATCAGATTGATGCTAATCAGCTATTGTTTTCTTTTCAAAAAATTTGCTCTCTTTTTCTCTCGCTATTTTGGTATCAAAGGAGCGTTCTTTTTGCGGCTACTATCTTAAAAATAGTGAAAACCCCATTTCTCCATATATTTCATCGTATGAGCTCAAGCTTTTGGACTTGCAATTCATTGGACTTTCTCCGCATGGGAGTAAACCAATTCAAAATTTTCATGTGCACGACTCATCTCTCGCTTCTTCCCAAAATCAAAGAATCATCATTTCTTTTCGCTGGCCCCGAAACATGGGCTACTGATCGATTCAATTTGAACTTAAGGAGTGATATAAAGAGCACACCATGGCCTTACTCGAAAAGGGGTTGCATGTTTAGTTTGCTGAAATTAAGAAGGTGGAGGTTCTGTCTTCACGCATTTAGCAAAGATCAATCAGAGATCCCCAAGCCCTTGATCCAACCTTGGTTTCATCGTAGCTCTTAAGAGCACAAGCTGAATATTATTCGTGCACTATGAGTAAGTTTATCTACGGAATGATCCATTACAACGTGTTCATACAAAATAATCTCTCGCCCTGCTCTCAAAACGGGAATCACAGGTAGGGTCGATATCCTCCTTAATCGACAGGGAAATTAAACCATTCTGTTTCAACACGAATCGGATTTGGCAATCAAACACCTTTCCTCGGAAGTCGTTCTTCGATTTTTATTAGAGAAGATAGGTTCTATGGTGATTTCGAACATTAGATATCAGCGACAAACAAGAAATTTGATAGTTTTACATACATGAATCGTGCCGAAATTTAACCACTAATAAAACTTGAACATATAGTTATTTCAAAGGAATTGACTGTAAACGGATTGTGACTGAATTCAATTAAGAACAAAACTTGAGCAATTAAAGATGTAATATATCAAAATTTAATCGACGTTGCCATACCTGGGATATAAATACATGCTAGAAGTTAATTAACGATCGAATGTGGAAATTATAGTTAAGAAATATGCAATAATTTATTCGACGACATGAGTCTAGTGATTAAAAATATAATGTATGAAAGTAAAGATAATTGAAAGATTTAATGTTTTTTTTTTTGTGTGGGGGTACATCTTCGATAGATGAATGGTGGCATTTATAATTGCTATACCATAACCATTTTTTGAGCAATTCTCATATGATTGTAGCCATGTTGTCTCATCTCCAAAATTTTTGTGCCCATGCACTCACGATGTTATGATCTTGTCCTCATGTGGTTGCTCCCTTCAAAATCGCATTGTGGTTGCGCCATGACTTCCTGAACTTCATTGCTTCATTCTCGGATGACTTTAAACTTGCAATTGCATCCCAATGTCCTCTAGGCATCCAACTTTTTCTTGATACCTTCTAATCGATACCCTTATCAAATATCGTTATTCATACGTCGTCGTATATCAATAACTGATCAGTGGTTATCGATATACATTAATACCGACAATAATTTCTATGGTCATCGACAATGGATCAAGTGCTCAATCATATGCTGCACTTTAGTCGCTTGACTATCCACGTTAGCGACCTAGTCAATTTTTGGTGCAAATGGATTCATAATCAGCGGATCGAGCATCACGAGAAACACGAGGAGACATTGTACTAGCGAAGCGATTCGAGAGCTAAGCAGGAGCGATGACTATATTGTGATCGAACTAAACAAGCATGATGCAGGAGAAAACTATATAAAACCAATTATAGTCATCGACGTAAATGACTATTCAGATGAGTAAAGCGAACCGTTCAGGTGTCAAAACTACGGAGCACAACCCGTCTTCCGTGGAAGAAACTGAGCTGGGCCAAGAGCTTTTTGCAATCTTCGATGATGAAGGCCCGTAAGTACCATGGGCTTAATGACTCAAGGGTTTTCCGGCCCGGGCCCATTTTACTGGCGATGAGATTGAAGATTTTTTCGTGTTGATAGCCAAAACAGGGAGTCTCGCCGATCATCGTGACGGATTTCTCCTCTTCTTCCGATAATCGGCCGATGTCGGGTCGTTAGACCGTGATTCCGTTGGCAATTCGCGGCGGCGGCGAACACTCTCTCCTCGCCTGTTTGTCTGTGCAGGTGTGCGCACGAGTCGAGCTCCATTGATCGCGATCTCTCTCGCGCCTGCGAGCTTGTCGAGGTGTGGATTTGAATTTGGATTCGTTTCCCCCCCTTCATGGAGCTCCACTCTGCGATTCCATTCGATGTTTCAGTTGCGCGCGCGAATTGTTTGATAAAAATCCTCAGTGCGTAGGAATCCTGTTTTTCGGGAACTTTGAATTGCTTGTAGGGTAGGTTTCCATTTCCCATTTCGCGCCCGACGTTCTGTCAAGAATGATATGATGAGCTCTTAGTCTTTGTTTGGGATTTTAGTTGTGGAAGTTTAGATATAGTGTGGTCCATGCGAAATGGTTTATATGGACTCAGATCGTCGTCTTCGTAGTGAACTCTGGAAGATGATCTGGTTACATCGATGAGGTGCTTCTCAATGAATAAGGAGTGCTATCGCAATGGACTGATGATTTGAGATCGAGTGTAGCATGATTAATTATCATCATGAACATCCAACCTGGGTTTCTTAAAATACGTGCATTGGTATTGATGATTGTACTCTATGGCATCTTCGGTCAGTTACTTTGAAAATCACGATCTCAAAATAGCTAGTGAAACTTAATCCTGTTTTTTTTCCTATTATTCGATGTCCTTTTGAGTTTTCTGCAGTCCAATCTTGTTGCCATTGCAACTACGCAGGAAGGCACGGATCTTGTGGAGGTCCTGGCATACATCCATTGCACATGGAACATTGATAGGAGGAGGATTCTGTGCCTGTGGATTAACAACTGGTCGACAGGCATAAACTGAATTCGGTCGCTATGGATAGAGAAAACTCTTCTCCGAGGAGACCCAAATGGAGAAAAGTGGCGTATGGAGGGATGCAGCATGGATATGATGACAATTACACCGATGAGTCTTTTCTCGAAGATATGGTCACAAATGCGAATGTTGTCAAGCGGGATTTGCTGAAGGTGATGCGAGACTCGGTTTCGATTTCTCAATACATATGCATTGTTGTTCTGGTCGGTGTTGTTTGGACCTACACCCTGAACTCCAGTCTCAGTGAAAAGTCTCTCCTGCTTATTGATGCGAGCCTTCTGATGTCGGGGTTCATGATTCTCCTGCTCACAGAAAAGATGCTCTCACTCAATCAGCTGCTCCATTATTTAGCAAATGTTGCCTTCTTTACATCCGGATTGTATGTCTTGGCTCCTATCTACAGAACTCTAACGACGTCCATAAGTTCGGACTCGATCTGGGCAGTAACTGTTTCACTGCTGATCATCCATCTATTCTTACACGACTACTCACGGTGCACAGTACATGCTCCACGAACCTGGAAAAATCCCACCTTGACCAGTTGCATATCCCTAAATGCCTCTATTGTGGCATCAGTTTTCATTGCTTCTCGCCTTCCTTCATCCGGAAATGTTTTTGCTATAATGCTGTTCTCTCTCCTTATTTTTCTTTTCGCTCCATTAGTCACTCATTGCATAAAGAAACAGTCTTTTTGTTTACATCTCCTGTTCTCGTCCGTGCTAATGGTCGTTAGTTTGGCTTTTGTCTATAAATTGCATCGGGTGCTTTTCTTCATGTTTCTAGTTTTGCTGGTTTTTGTTTCCGTGGTTAGTCCTTATTGGCTTATAAGGATACAGGAATACAAGTTTGAGATTAATGGGCCTTGGGACGAGGCTAAGCTCTGTTTTGATGTAACCGACTGAGGGCAATAAGAGAAGTTTATTGTTTCTTTTCACATTACATTTCAATGTGCCGAAATTTGCACTGAATATGTTGTGATATTCGTCATTTGCCATTGCTTCTTTTCTCAATCTAGGGATGAACTGAATAGCGCATGGAGTTTGGTTCACCTGGTAGTAGACGGTTTCCTTACTAATTGAGCTAGTCTTGCGAGGAGAGAACCTCTGACCCGTAGATTTTCTTATTTCGCTTGTGATGTCCGGTTCCATTAGGGTAACTTTCCCTACGGGAGTGGGAACTCGATAATGTGAGACTAGTTGTCCATGGGAAATACAACGTGAAGGGGAAGCATCATGATCGTCTACATGACGCTGTGAAATCTACATTTACATGAATCTTTAGGGAGACATCTTCGCCGAGGCATTTTATATACATCGATCATTACACTCGTAACTTGCAAGGCACACAATTCGTGCTATGATGTTTTCTCCGGCCGAAGCCGTCCTTTCCATCTCATGTCAGATGTCTGCGGCCCGAGATCCAACTTGTAGGCTTCCTATATCAGAGGTTCTTGATTATAAACATGTCTTGACTGCACACAGAACATGAAGGAAGCCATAAATAATGGAAGCGAGCCAAAATAATTTTGACTCAGGACGCAATAACTCAGTGGCATGCTCTTTTTGTTTTTGGGTAAAGTAAGTAACGGTGGCATGCTCTTTATTTTGCTTATAGCCAAAGAAAGGAACCAAAAGCTCTGCCGAAAATGGCGGCTTTGCGATCGAAGAAGCAGATCCGTTATAGAAGCAGATGCCATTAATAAAGGAGGGAGACGGTCATCTCATGACGATGAGAGTTGTCATAAATATATTCAAAAGCCATGTGAGAAGAACGAGGAAGCGGGGGAAGAAAGACAGCGCAGGTCAAACCAGAGAAAGCAATAATAGTAGATTTCCTTTCTATGAGAACTAACGTTAGGGAGCGCCGAGACGAGCGCAATCAACGACAGTGAAAAGGCACAAGAGAAGATGAAAGAGCCCCCACCACCTACCCCTCCCGTTCATCGTTCCCATCATTGTCACCCTTTTCCTTTTTGTCTTTCTTAGCTTGATATCATAGATTATATCGGGTACTATCGCTGCTCCACTCTCTTTCATTCTTTTCTCGACTTCCTTTCTCTCCGTGTTCATGGCTGTTTCGGCCTTCAAATCCACTTCAAGAAGAGGCGCTGCGCAAGCTTCCGCCGTTGCTGGCTCCAGCGCGACGCCGCCGCCGCCCTCCGGTAGGGGAGCCTCGCGGGATGCCCAGAGGCGACCCCCACCCAGGAGATCAAGAAGCGTGAGCGCCTTCTCCAGGGTCTCCTCTTCCCCCGAATTCTTGAACAAGAGAGACAACCCTCTGTTCTGCAGCGGCAATTCCCATCCTGAGAACGAGAGCTTGCCCGAGAAATCGATCGGGGGTGATGGGAATTCCGGTAATCTCGAATCAAGAACAGGTGGGACGAAGGCAGAAGGGAGAAGTCCGGGCGTTGTGGATGAGATGAGGGGGAGATCAATCTCGAGGAATGGAGGTGTCGGGTTGAATTCGTCCGGAGATAGGGGGGATGTCGGTCGGAGCTTGTCAAGGGTTGACACAAGGCGGCGGGTTCGGTCGGTGTCACGGAATCCAGTTTCCAGAGGCCATTTTGTTGGCTCTGAGGTCTGGTGCTCTCTATTCATTGAGGTCCTGGAATTTTGGTGTGTTTGATCTGGCATTGAGCTTGTGTATGTGGGCTTTTTTCTTTTGTTGTGGTCAGAGTGAAGCTGAGCCGGAGCATGGTTCATCAACAAAGTATAAGAGTAGTCGTTCAGATACTTTTGATCAGATGAAGAATTTGAAGACTTGGACTAGCCAACACCCAACTATTCGGCCACCCGATGATTCTGCCACAAGTTTGGTAAAAGCTCAGCATGACCCTGCCTTGTGCGCAATCTGAATATATTATGAAATTGGACTTTAACTCATGAGGATTGATATTTGAATATGTTTCCTATCTTAGTCATCTTCACAGTTTTCGCATTGGGAAGATGGAGTTTCAGTGGCTTCTCTTTCTGGCGTAGAGGAGAAGACCATTAAAGCAGTCTGTGTCTCCGAACAAATTAAGGTGACAAATTAACAGTAGTTGCTCAGTTGTTGCTTTTCTACATATTACAGTTTTTCCAATGCTATAATGTCCATGTTCAATTTCAGTGTTCATATGTAGTTTCCATTGTGCTATGACTGCAGGCAGAGCGGGAGGATCCTTTAGGAGGTAACGCCACTCCTAGCAGCATTTATGAAACAGTTCGATCTGAAGTGAGACGAGCAATCTCTGACATTCAAACTGATCTTGAAACTGTAGGTCCAATTGATCTTATATCCATGTTCATAGCAGTTTTTCCCTTGCAAATTCAGTGGCAATGTAGTGTCTTCACCAATCGAGTCTTTCCTAGAGGTTGTATAGCTTCATGCTTATTCCAGGTAGACCCAGTTAGGAAATTTTTTTATCAAAATGATTAATTTCGTAGAGCTTTTCTGATGGCTGGCACACAGGTTGCGTGATTCAGCATGCCTTCTCCTAATCCAAATTCACACAGTTCTAGTATTTTCCTACCTTATATTTTATAGGAAGGTTGATATATACATTATGGAACTAGAAGTAGGAGATGCCACTCTGAAGTTTTGCTAATCAATGAAAATGCAGAAATATTGGTTTTGCATAACAAGATCTACATTTGCTTTCCATATCAGTTACAGAACTATACAACCTTGAAATAAGTAACTTGGTGAGGTTCTCTCGTTTAACCAATGCATTCTATAGAGAGAAATGGTTCTCACACTTTTGTTTGTCTGATCTGTAATGTTGTTGCCAGTGGCGAGTTGCAATAAGTAATGACTATTTTAGAAAGTTACTGTGCAATAATCAAAGAGAGTTTTCTCATCCTTGAACAAGAAGAAAATAAATGGGCTGGACCCTAGGAAAGTACATGAAGCTTTATCAGATCTGTGCTATTCCTTGTCATGGCAGTTTGAAGCTTAATCAGATATGTGTTATTCCTTGTCATGGCAATTGCTATTTTTTGTTATTCTCTTACACCAGCAACTATGTGCATGAAACTATTTGCAAGGTACATGCATGTGCATGCAGACTTATTGAACAAGCTTTAATTTTTGGAAGAATAGAAGTTCAGCTACTCTTCGTCCATTGTTAGGATATGTCGTATGTGTAATATGCCTATCGGGAGAATCTTAATTTGTAAGAAGTGAAGTTTAATGAATGCCATGTCTCATGCGCTGGCTGTGAAAGACAACATTGCATGACTGGTGATTGGCGGAAGACACGGAGTGAATAAAAAAAGTTGAGTATTATGGCTGAAAACAAGAGTCATTCCCATCTCCAGAGGTTGTGGAATGTGCTTCAGCAAGCAACCACCATTCTTTATTGCTTCGACTGAGAAAATACATTCGTTTTATGCAATATCGTTGTAGTGTTCTTGTGCAGTTTCTTTTTACTCAGTAATGCAATGTCCTCTGGGGCTAATTATATTGCTTACATGAGCTGTGTGGAAAGGGCACTATTACTACTGTGCTCACCTGCATCTTCCAAAAATTCAAGACTGGTAATATAGCTCCTTCTTGAAGAAGAAGATACGGAGAACCAAAGCCATGAAAATAAGGAAAAGCATTAACAATGGCTTACTGTTTCCATAGATTGAGAGGTGTTTGGGCCGTACGGTGTCACTAGCACACTGGGGGTGTTGTCTATTAATTGGGAGTCTGATCTGATCTGTGATCACGTGTGTGCTCTCCTTGTTGAGGAACTGAATGCATATTCACACATCTTTGCATGTGGAATAAGAATGTTTGAAGCTCCAGGTCAAGACATTTATTTCTGAACATTTGCATGAGCATGTAAGCGTGGTGAAAGTATGTCTCTTTTAATCCTTCGCCTATTTTTATTGAGCCTTTCTGTGCTATTAATATAATTAGGCTATTCGAAGGAGCAATACCACTGCCATTGGAAGCTCCAACATTGCAGATATTCCCCCTGACCTTGTCAATCCAGGAGCAGTTGAATTAGTCATGGACATCAGGAGAGAATATGCAGAAAAGCTTGAGGAGGTGTTTTCCTAGCTCAGGATCTTTTTGAACTAGCTCTGTAGTTATTTTTGTGGTTAGACTTCAAGTTTACTTGTTTAAATGGCCACTTGTTATCACTTGGCTATTGCTTAAAAAAGTACTTTACTGCTCTGTAGTGAACTGGTGCTATCAGACTAAGTTTTTCCAATTGTTGGATTTGTGGCTTGTGAGCATCTTCTGGCAACTCATTTTCTTTTGCCACTAAAATTGCTGATTGACATTGACTCGCAGTCCCAAGAAAGAGCCAGAAAACTAAGAGCAGACTTGGCTGTTGAGGAGCACCGTGGGCAAGAACTGATTAGAATCCTGAAGGAAATTCTTCCAGATCCAAGAGCATCTTCCGAACAAAAGTCTCGCCCAGGACGAAAAGTGAGCACTTAATCTATCCTCTCTTGATTTTCTTTTCCTTTTACTAAACAGGTTAAAGTGCATGAGTAATTTTTCCTCGTTTAAGAAGTATATGAGCTAGATATTAACCATTTAGACAAAAAGTTTCTCTCTTCTTTCTAAGTTTGGCATGCGTTAGTAGAACTATTTATAAGATGTTCTTCTGTTTTTTATAAATCTTGGCTCTGACTGTTATGTAGGAAGATGGTTAGGTTATATGTTTTTGGAAGCTTGCTAGGAACATGATAAGATCCTCATGAATATGTTATGTGCTTGGCAGGATTTTTCTGATTATTTCTATACACGAAAAAATCATTTGTAAGGATTGCAACGGTGTTATTTCCATAATGATAGCGTCATGCCTTCGTTATATCAACTTTTATATCAATAACTCTCTCTCTCTCTCTCTCTCTCTCTCTCTCTCTCTCTCTCTCTCTCTCATGAGTTTCATCAAAATGACGACAGGGTAGCTTCGAGAGAAGAAAGATGTCTAAACGTTTGACAGAAGAAGCCCTGGCCTACTTTGATGAATGTGTTTCTCTGTCGACATTTGATAGTTCTGACTTCTCATCGCCAGAAGATCCACCACTCAAATTAGTTGGAGATGCTAACCCCTTAAATGAAGGTGGATCAGTCGGTGCATCAAATTTGAGCGTGTCAGCCATGCATACTCCAGTTGGTCATGTCAATGAGAAACAGGTCTGTCACCATGCCTTTTGCTATATCCTTTGCCTTTTGTTTTTCCCATCAATAGTGAAACACAAGATTCTCACATCACTATGATCCATCTCATGCCATGATTAGAGACAGATTCTCGTATGTTGTACTGCATATCAATTAAAGACCAATACAGAATCTGGTCTTTTTTGTGCAAATTACTCGTGAAGATCAGATATCTTGTGGCAAATTAAAAGGAGGGCAATTCAGGATTTGTGAGGTGTTTTTGATGTTCTAAATGGAAATCGGTTTCAACCGTGCAGCAATCAGTCATAGGGAAACAATTCCAGCTTGGTGGCAAATCCTCAAGAGTAGCTGCTGGCTGCAGTAATGAAAATTCTACCCCAGAGCCAGGTAGTTCCGAGAGTACTAACCGGGAACCAGGATGGAAGCACAAATTCTCTTTCTCAGGCGACACATTTGAATACTTTGACCTTCAACACGACATCAACTACTGCATCAAAGGCTCAAAGAACTGCTCTAAGGAGGACGACGGTAGCACGGCAAGTACAACAAGCAATTACTTCCATGTAGATGATTACGACTTCCATGACTCAATGCAAAACATGTTAGCAGACAGAGTGACCCACAGAAACCGTCTGGAATCTGGCGGTTTTCTTATTTGTGGTGGAGGGGTCACGGTAACACTCTCTCCCTTTGGTTCTTTCATCTGAGTTAAAATGATTTAAGAATCAGACTAGCAGAAGTTCATCAAAGAAGAGAGAAGAAAAATCCGCCCAGTGATGATGTAATTACCTAATTGCTGTTAGTGGTTTGCATACCAAGAAAGTCATTTGAGAGGCGAAAAAGGATTCTAATCTCGGTAGCTCGAGCAAGTCTGATCACCTCCTTCTTATGACGGAGAGCCTCAAAAGGGCGAGCCGGCTTTGAGAGACTGAACCTGGGTTCGTGAACTTGATCATATGGGCCACATAGACTTATCTCGGACCCGGATCCATCGAGGCACGTTGATTTCTACGAAAGACAGTAAATTGCTTAACCATGGAGTGCAAATTTGTGAAGAAGCACGTACACAATCGAACGGGGACAATTTACAAATCAAGCACTGATGATCAGTTGTGTTGAGAAAGAGCAGGGGAACAAAAAGTTCCCAACGATTAGAGTTACATTGTCAACATCTTTTGCAGCTCTTGTTTCTTTGTAATTTGCTCCTTTCATTTTCAAATTATTTCTTTTTAGTAAATGGGAGCAGTTTTGTCTTCTTTTTTGTTGTTGTTGTTGCTATCTAAATCTAGTTCTAATTTTCAATGATTTTGTATGGCAGTAGATCATGTAATTGTTTAATTTATCCATCATGATTCTTTTCCTTATCCTTTAAATTTGTCAAAGATAAAAACCGCCTAGGATTTCCTGGAATCATAATGAAATATGAAATCTTGAAAACATATTTTCTTGTAGTATCAAAATAATGATTATGACAAAAAAAGACTTAAAGAAACGGAATTTTTTTAAAAAAAGCAGAGGATACCCCTTTTTTCCCTTTCAATCCCCAGTGATATTTTACAAAGATAAAATCTACTCGATAAGGAAAAAGAGAAAAAAAAGAAGAGAGGAAATTCAATTGAATTTAGATTTCCTTGACAATTTTACAATCAAGTTGAATTCGGAAACCTTATCCGAACATGACCCGGTTTAATTTTAGATAACTCGTCTCCCTCTCTCGATCTTTATGTACACGACGGTATAACAACACCTCGGCGTTCCTGAGGACACACAAGCATGCGGTTCATTTGTGGTGGCCGCCGGGTTTCCAATGAAGGGAAATTAAGGATGATCGCCGGGTCGTGTTACGTGCCCAAAAAACGGACAGTGTACCCCGACGGCGACGACGCGCACTTCATATGCTCCGAGAAGAGCACCATCGGCGTGTCGGACGGGGTCGGGAGTTGGGTTCAGCGCGGCGTCGATCCCGGGAAGTACGCCCGGGGGCTCATGAAGAGCTGTGCCGACGAAGTCGAGAAGCAGGAGGCCGGTCAGGTGGACCTCAAGTCGGTACTCAACGCGGCCTTCGACAGGACCTTCGTCAAGGGGTCGGCCACGGCGTGTCTACTGACGCTAGCCGATGGTGTACGCCCTTCTCCTCTAAGGACCTTCGAGTCGACTGATCGGCTTTACTAAACTTACGTGAAATTATTGTCGTGTTTCCTCGTCGCAGTACTGTTTGCAGGTCGTGAACGTGGGCGACAGCGGGTTCGTGCGGATCCGAGAAGGCCACGGCGTTTACAGGTCGCCGATCCAGGAACACGTTTTCAATTGTCCGTATCAGCTTGGAAGATCGGAGGGGCACTACAGCACGCCGCGCTCAGCACAGGTAGAACAACTTGAATATACAGATGCAGATTTGCATCGGAAAATTTAACGTAGCCTGTTCACTCCATACTGAGATTATCGAGCGGCTTCAACGTCGTACATGTCGGATAAGGCTGTCCGGGTTTGGCATGCGAAAACCGCTGGAATCATAATATGACATGATCTGCAGAAGCCTTACGTTTATCGGCGAATCTTGATGTGTTTTTATCGACTGATGGCGTGTTCAGCATCGTGCTGAGCGTGCATGAGCGATTCGGCAGCCTTCTTGTAATATTCTTTTGCTTGTACGCGAAGTTATCTTTCCGATCCGGGCTTTGATAATGCTTTTGTGTAAATGTTCAGCGCTACAAGATCGATGTACGGGAGGGGGACATCATCGTCGCCGGGACGGACGGGTTGTTCGACAACATGTTCGTGGAGCAGATCAAGGACATGGCTGAAGTCGGGATAAGAGGAGGCAAGGATCTAGGGGACGTCGCATCTTCGATAGCAGCTCGAGCGCATGCCAATTCCCTCGACAAGTCGACGAAGACGCCCTTCTCCGAAGGCGCGGAGAAGCACGGCAAGGAGCACCGGGGGGGCAAGGCCGACGACATCACCGTCATCGTCGCCCGCATCGTAAGGGATTAGAGAGATCTGTTCAGGACATGCTGTGAAGGCATTTTTCTTGCGAAGGGCATAGAGCTGTGCTTGCTTTGGTTCTTTTGGGCAACCTGTAACATAATCTGTAGTTGCATTCAGTGGAGCACTTCACGTATCGCTTTGAATTACATGTCGAATAGATGTCTTCAAGTCGATTTGAGTTAATGCTTAAACTGTAATCTCGAACTGATTTATTGCTAGCGTGCAACCTCCAATTTTGCAACTTCGCAAAAATTTGATCAAATATTAGACTGAATTTCAAAGAACCGTTAGAACGGCGGAAACTTTCACTTTTCAATGCTTTTCTCGCGATGCGTATTATAAATACATCTGGGATGCAAAATATTTTTGCAAAATATTTGTTTTTCATCAACTATTTCAATAAAAAGGGGAAATGTACTAAAAAAATCATAAACTATTTTCATTGGAATCAATTTTGTTATAAACCTATCAATTGGACCAATATAATCCTATTTTTTTTTAATTAGTATCAACTGAGTCCATCTCATCAATTTAATTCGAAAACTACCAGCACTGGATATCAATTGTCCTACATAGCATGGACCAATGTGTCCTACATAACACGATCGATGTAGACGTGGACAACTATTTTCATAATTTTTCTAATTTTTATAAATTTTCAAAGTTTTCTCTTCTTCTTTTTTCACATTTTCTTTTCCTTTGGCCTATGGCTGACAACTGGTCACAGGCAAGGGTGCTGTGGCCCATGTTCAAACCTAAATTGACTAGATGTGTTCAATTAATATTAATGTGAAAAGATTTTGGACTAAATTGGCCCATGACATAATTGGTGCCGAAAAACATTTATCCACGAGCTCTAATTCGCTGGGAAGGAGGACCCAACTTGGTATACTAGAGAATAGAGGGGACACTTTCTGTAATTAATACAAAATCGCGGGTTGAAATTGCAAACATTGACAAATTACTGAAACGCCAAGACGAAGCAGCCACCCGAGCGCCACGTTTCTTCTTCTTCTTCTTCTTCTTCTGTCAGTTGCGGGGTCGCTCTCACGCCCCGAGTCCGAAAATCTCCGACGCCGTCGCGCCAAAAACCGCCGAAGCAGAAGCCGAGCTCTGAAGGTTCAGGGAACGCACGAGTGCAGCTTCCGTCGTTCGAATTTGCTGCGCAACGGCTCGATTAATCGGTCGGGCGCTGAACTCAGTGGCCACGTAAGTTCCTCTCGCCGTTCGATTCGAGGTCGGCCCCATGCTTTCGCCGGGAATGACGGGATGCGTTGTTTAATTTTGAAGAAATGCATGTTCCGCCGTGTGTTTTGGGTGTAGCGTTCGCGTTTGCGGAGTTTCATCTGCGCGGTCGAGATTGAGATCGATGCTCTCTGGAAAATGTGGTTTTGGGATGTTGGAGTGTAGGAATTAGAGCGTTGAAGTTGTCCGGGAAGAGCTACGGTTGTTAACACTGTCGGGTCATTTCTTTTTAATTGTGGAGCGGTATTACTGTAACGAATTAACTCAATTTGATTTTTGAGGCTGGTGATGATATCGCGTCTTCCACGTGACTGAAATTGTTTGGTTTGTCACTTAAGAAAAAAGAAATCTTTCGATATTGGCGAATTCCTCACTTGGTTTTGGCTTTTGCAGGATGTAGTTCCATGTCATACTTTTCGCCACTTGGGAGATGCTTAGCACGGCTGTTTTCACGTCTTCAATAATATGATTAGGCACGGAGAGCCTGCTGTAGCATTCTCAGCTGCTGCTTTCTACTTTGGGATAAAAGTTAAATGAAAATGGAGGTTGAGTCGGTTGATAAAAATGGGGACACTGGGGCACACTGCATTGCTCAAAATGTTGCGCAGAATCGGGCTGATCAAGAGAGTGCCAGCGACACTTCTTCAGACCGGGAGACAACTACTTCTGGTACTGACATAAGGGGGAAACCGTGCGTCGGAATGAAGTTTGAATCGGAAGAAGCTGCAAAAACCTTCTATGATGCATATGCTAGGCATGTTGGTTTCAGCACGCAGGTTGGTCAATTTAGCCGTAGTAGGCCTGATGGCCCGATTGTAAGTTGGGATTTTGCGTGTTCCAGAGAGGTTGTGAAAAGGAAAAATATAGAAAGCTGCAATGCAGTTTTCAGAATTGAGAGGAAAGACTCGGACAATTGGGTCGTGTCAAAGTTTTTGGAAGAGCATAACCATTCAACAGCAACTCCTAGTAAAGTGCATCATCTTCGACCACGTAGGCATTTTGCTGCTGCTACAAAGAATGTGAGTGAACCTCTGGATGCTATAAGTGATGCTTATGCTTCTTTGGATGGGACCCATGTCTCTTATGAGCCAAATAGAGGAGGGAGGAATATCTTTTCTGTTTACTCAAATCAACCGGCAAGAAACATTGGTTCTGTTAACTACGTGAGACCCAGTAGTTGGAAGAGAAATCTGGGACGAGATGCTCAAAACCTTCTCGATTATTTTAAGAAAATGCAAGCGGAAAATCCCTGTTTTTATTATGCAATCCAGCTCGATGATGATAACCGCATGACTAATGTCTTTTGGGCTGATGCAAGATCAAGGGCAGCATATGCCTACTTTGGAGACGCTGTAGTTTTTGACACAATGTATAGACCAAATCAGTACCAAGTACCCTTCGCTCCTTTCACCGGTATAAATAATCATGGTCAAATGGTATTGTTTGGTTGTGCATTACTTCTAGATGAGTCCGAATCATCCTTTGCTTGGCTCTTTAAGACGTGGCTGTCTTCAATGAATGATATACCCCCTGTTTCTATGACTACTGACCAGGATAGAGCCATAAAAGCTGCAGTGGCTCAAGTATTTCCACAAACTCGTCACTGTATCTGCAAGGGGCATATCTTAAGGGAGGGCCAGGAAAGATTAGCTCACATCCACCTTGCTCATCCTTCTTTTTACGGGGAACTGTACAGTTGCGTTAACTTTTCTGAAACTATTGAGGATTTTGAAGAATCGTGGGTTGCTTTTCTCGACAGGTATGATCTCCGAAAAAATGAGTGGCTTCAAGCTGTGTATAATGCTAGGAAGCAGTGGGCTCCGGTTTATTTTCGTGGCACTTTCTTTGCCACAATCTCATCAAACCAAGGTGTGAGCTCATTCTTTGATGGATATGTGAATCAACAAACAACAGTTCCTTTGTTTTTTAAGCAGTATGAAAGGGCTCTGGAAAGTTCATTAGAGAAGGAAATAGAAGCGGATTATGATACCATGGTCACCACACCAGTCCTGAAAACTCCATCACCTATGGAACAACAGGCAGCAAACCTTTACTCAAAGAAAGTTTTTGCCAAGTTCCAGGAGGAATTAGTTGAAACTTTCGTGTATACTGCAAATAAGGTTGAGGATGATGGTGTAATCAGTAAATACAGGGTCACCAAATACGAGCATGATGACAAGGCATTCATAGTTACTCTGAATGTATCTGGGATGAAAGCAAGCTGCAGCTGTCAGATGTTTGAGTACTCAGGAATACTCTGTAGACATATATTGACTGTCTTCACAGTGACAAATGTGCTCACCCTTCCTTCTCACTATATTTTAAAGCGATGGACCAGGAATGCAAAATCTCTGTTGGGATCTGAAGAACAAAGTTCCGATCCACATGGTATCAAAACTCTTACATCTCGCTTCAACAGTCTATGTTGGCAAGCCATCCTGTATGCAGAGGAAGGAGCAATTGCGGTGGAAACATATAAGGCTGCAGTGAGTGCCCTAAAAGAGGGTGTTAGAAAGATAGCTTCTGTGAAGAAAGGCATTGCTAAAGTGGCTCTGCCTAGTTCACAGAGAAGTGGAAGTAATGAGGACAGCAGCAAGAAAACCGCATTATCCGTCCCTGAGATGTTCCCAGCTTTGTGGCCTTGGCAAGATGCCTATCCTCCTCATTTTAACCTTAACGACAATGGAGTTCCTGCAGCTGATTTAACTCAGCCCAGCTTCGCCCCTGTGTCAATTCAACGCGACAGCAGCATACCTGATGACACAGTAGGAAGCATTTTTCTTCTCTAATTTCTAAATTTTTTATGCATTATTTTTCATCTTGTGAATTTGTTAAACAGTAGTTTGTCATTTTGTGCCGGTTACTGATTGTCTTGTCTTAATGTAGGTTGTTCTTACTTGTTTTAAGTCCATGACTTGGGTAATTGAGAGTAGTACTGCAACTTCCGCTGGTAAAGTCGCTGTAGTTAATTTGAAGGTATGAGTTTCCATGCCTTTCCATATGGTTATGCTTTTGTACATCGGGCTTTTTTCCCCTGATTGTAAACTAATGTTAATCACTTGCATATAGTTGCTAATATCCATTTCAGAATTGAAACATTTACATGTTAGATATTTGTAAAGAAACGACATCATTCATTGTCATCTGGAAGGTAGTTTTTATGCTTATCTGAGTGTAAGCACATGTTCTTCCTCTGGCTCCATTGATTTAGTATGTATATAGTGCTGAATAAAATTGTATGATTGTGCTGATAAGAATATACCACACATTTGAGGTTATTATCATGTGTGTGTGTGTGGACATTGCTCAGAAGCTTATTTTATTTCCATTCACCTTTTTGTAGCTGCAAGATTATGGAAAGATTCCTTGTGCAGAGACAGAGGTGCAGTTCAGGTTAACAAGAGTCACACTAGAGCCCATGCTGAGGTCCATGGCCTACATCAGTCAACAGCTCTCCTCCCCAGCCAATAAGGTTGCTGTCATCAATTTGAAGGTATTGCAAAGGCTTGACACCTTTTCTCCTGATGGCTTTAGTGTTTCAGCATTTAACCATTCTCAGTGGGTAGAATCTTTAAGGTCATAAAAATTCTAACATGGTTTAGTGATATATAGATATTTTACAGTGACATCCGTGATATATAGCAGCTATTGTCTTGTACACTATATCAATTTCTAGTTTTTCTTGTTTGGATTTGGTCTGACTGTCCAACAATTATGTCAGGGTTTTTCCTCCTTCAAATAGTTCCATGCCCCCAAATGTTTCAAGCTTAAGAGGAAGTATCTTTAAGACGTTTTATAATTGGGTTTTCAATCTAGGAGAAGCTTCATAAGAGACATGAGGGGTGAGCTAAACTTTGAATTTCCCCTAGCAAGCAAAAGCCCATTGATGTCGCTTTTTTGTTGGATCTGTGCACGATTGTTTTGGAAACCTTCAGGCAATTGGACTTGTCTTGGATATGTTGTATGTCCCTTTAGGATCCCAAAAATGAGAAAAATCACTATGCATTTATGCCTTTCATGGGGATTGTTAGAATAATAAATATTAAACCACGTTTTCATCTAACAACTTAAGCTTTTAGAACAATTGGTAGTGGTCTTACAAAATCTCACATGGTATCAGAGCTGCAGGTCCTGAGTTCAAATTTTTCTAAGCCTCATCTGTCTCCTAATTAAATATGTCAACGCTTGGTACTAGGTAAAAAAGGACCAGCTAAACGTGAGGAGTGTTATAATAATTAAATATTAAACCCCATCTTCTTCTAATAGCTTAAGTTTTTAGAATAGTTGATATTGGTCGCACAAAATGTCATAGAGATTAACCTTTTCTTTTCCTTGCATGCTAGAGAAGAAGCATCTCCCCTTTATGTTTGAGAGTTGTGATCTTCAGTTCACTTAGGTATTTGAGGGCGAGCCTTAAAACTGCAGGAATTGTCCACAGTAATGTGCTTTCACGTGTCATTGACTTGGTTCATTTAATCCTTGCTTACAAGATTATATTGCTATCCTTTTTTCAGCTTCAAGATACGAAGACATCCACTGGGGAAACAGAGGTGAAATTTCAGGTTTCAAGGGACACTCTAGGCTCAATGCTCAGATCCATGGCTTACATCCGTGAACAGCTCTAAAAGGTGAGTTTCTCACTTGTTTTCCTTGTAATCAAGCAATACTGCATTGGGTCACTTGAGGAGGAGTATGTAGATAATAAGCATTTTTCTGTATGGTGTCTCAAATGTTTTGCTAAATGGTAGAGTTTGTATGATGCATGAATGACTGCTCATTCAAGCTTTGCTGGTGTTGCCTTCACTTTTTGCTACGTTGATATTTTTATCCATAGCTAGAAGGGGTATTTATTCCTATCTTGTTGATAGGTATATTGTTTTCTCTTATATAGCCCACCTTAACATTTGCCAGTCGAGCTTTACTGTTACAATTTACCTGGAGAGTTGGAATTTGCAGAATTGCTTCAAGGATGGAGGCATTGCCGATGTATGGAGTCAGAAATATATTGTATAATGTAACTAGTCTGATAAAGTAATAGTTAGAATTGATTGTCATTAAAGATGGCACAACATTCACTACATTGGGTGGATGTAGTTAGTATATGTGCCTACTATAGGTCCTAAGTGTTAGATAATGCGTTCTTCATTTTAGAGCAAGCGAGAGCTGGTAGCACACTGTACATGTGAGTTGTGTGAATACTATGGTCTTAATGAAGGAGTTAGAAGATTGGATGTATATAACCTTTTTCTGGGTTCTTCTTTTGATGCAATTTTGGAGGTTATTTGAGTTTAATTGCTTCTATTGTTTCCCCGAGAGTGCAAAATTCTGTCTGAAGCTAAGCAAATACAAGAGCTTGCCCAAGAAAATACATCAATTGAGTTATTACTTCAATTATTGATATGAATTCTCAGCTGTTCTGCCTGTCGAAGGAAACCTTGTCCTTCTATGGCGGATTTTTTAAAGTAAAGGTATGTACGGGAGTTTAACCAGGTTCGGCTCCTTGAAATATCATTAGAATGAGTGTTTGTCATTTGCCAACAGATAGAGCAATAGACATTGGTCTCTCTCTCTGCTCAACAGATTCTATGTGGCCGATACAAAGAGATAAAAGAACTTCATGAAAACAAAACTCTTTTATTATGGCGTAACACAGAAGTAGCAGGAAATTATGACGGACGTAGGGATGAGAGCACGACATCTTGTAGGGAGCTGTCTCTCTGCATCGCCGCCTTGAATTCTTCAAAGGTGACTTTCCCGTCACTGTTGGCATCCATCTGGTCAAATATCTCATCCAGCTTTCCTGGTTCGGTGATGTCCGTGGGAAGGCAGTCATCAGGCAAAGCCTGTAAAAAGAGCCATCATCGCAACATCACCTTCTTAACTTGGAGAACAATAAATCAAGTGATTCTAGTGAAAAGTTGGAGGGTGGCATTACCCTAAGCATGGAAGCCACTTCTTCCTTGGTGATGCACCCGGATCGATCTGTATCGTACATCTGTTTTTGGCACAGAACTAACATTAGCGTGGGATAATGAGTTTCATCCTTCTTACAGGATCTTTGGTCTTGTGTCCAGAGTTGCAGAAGATGGATCTTAGGGGGCGGGTAAGAAAAAGATAGCTTATTTTGGTCCGGTTACTACAAAAGATCGCAGAAGCAGTGACTGCTTTCTGTTGAACATTAAATTTTTAACTGGAAAGTGATATGTTTCATCGGAATAGATAAAAGGAATTTTCACACTGGTACTGAAACTCTAATTTGACATTTAAGGAATTTGCCAATAAATAATGTTCCTGGGGCTATTCAGATGATCAGGCACACCTTAAGATCCCTCCAAGTTCCAAGTAGTGCACCTCACTGTCCTACTCTAAAACTCTCTTTAAATGTCATTCTCTTCCATGGAGATCATGAAGATTTAACATACCTCGAAGCAGAGGCGTAGTGCGTCGTCCCCACGAGAGTTCCTGAGGCTGGAGAAGCCACACAGTATCTCTCTCATATCGACAGTTCCATCTCGGTTGTTGTCAAATAAGTCGAAGATGCGAGCCGCCAGGGGGACTAATGACGACATGTTCATCGCTTTCAGAACCTCTTCGAATTCTGATAGGGTGGCATTGTCTCCGTTGGCGCATCTGCGATGAGCGAAGTATGCATTTTTTGTAATTAAAACATATTTAAAGTTCCCATAAAAGTGGCGAACCTAAATAAAAGCATTTGTGCAGGGGATTCAAGGACTCTGGCTCACATTTTCTTGAAATTGACCCTGAGATTCTCAAGTTCCTCTGGTGAAAGGTCATGAGACCCGAGCAGAGATCTCAGCTTCTTAGTCCTCAGGAATATGGTGCTGCTCCACACGCTGGCGATTGCTGCCGCACGAAATTTGCGCCTGGCGTTGAAGCTCTGCAGCCTTGAAACGATTTCAGGGTCCATCTGCTCCTCCTTGGCCAAATCACCTATTACCCACGGATGATTGAGAAGCTGTTTGAACAACAAGTTTATTGTCAAGAAGAGCGTGTACATCACTTCAAAATTTATCATGGGCATGAATAGTTGCTCATTCTTGATTATTTCCAAAGGAAATTTGCAATAAAGTTACTGGCATCGGTCTAGTACTATTCAAGTCTCTAGTTATATGAGAAATGCATAGATTTCTCTCAGCAGCAATTCGCTTTTATAGCTACTGAATCCCTGTCTCTATATAGGGTAAAAAAACTTAAAAGAGGCCTTATTGGAGCAGTAAATTTGAGTATCTTACGTCTAGGGCACTCGGTCTCCTGCTAGGATCCACAGTCAGAAGGCTGGAAATTAGTTCTTTTGCTGACAAGGAAATGTTCTTCCAGGTCCTTTCGTCGAAGCTGAACTCTCCCTTCACAGAACAAAAATAAACCAAGTCAAACTATTCGGCCTTGGAACCAAGAAGAACAATACCTGATCCTAGTGGCACAAAAGAGAGCGGAATCTTTTCCTGTTAGATAGATATGCTTGAACTCACTCTCATTATCATCTGTTGCTTCTGCCGATTGGACGGGGCAATGAAAGGCGGATACCTGAAATTCATACAGAACAGTGTCAACATCTGTGGATGGCTTCCCGTTGCTGTAAGATCTGAAAAATATTCTTATCGCCTCTGCTGGAACAAAACGGGAAGCAAAAAGCGACTAAAAGGAACACTTTTCAGTAATCTGACAATCGTTGAGCCCTCTAGTTGCCAGGAAATTAGCAGGATTTGGGCAATGACGACATTTTCAGAAAGATGGGAATCCTACTCGACTTGAAGAGAATTTAGTCTACACTGGATTCTGAGAGACAGGAATTGCTAAGCGTACAAATGATCAGACAAGCGACTAGATCCTGAAATAGTCAGTTTAAACTGTTCTAGGCTTTGCAGTCCCACATTACACTGTCATGACCGAGAGCTCTAAAGCAAGTGGTAACCCTGAGTTTATAATATTTAAAGTGACCTCTCAAACCTGAAACTTGCATATTGAGAAAGTGATAAGCTTAATCAAGAAGGTGAGAATTTTAACATCTGTGAAGAGCTTATTAAGCAAAGAAAACTGCAAGAGTAGCAACTATCCTATTAGATTATCATCCTTCTACCCGATGTAATCACGAATCAAGAGAGTGAATATATTGCAACATACCCTGAGAGCAGAATGTATAGAATGACTCCCAAAGACCACATGTCACTCTTAGTAGTTATTGTTCCCTGAGAGAGAGCCTCTGGTGACACATAATCTATCGAGCCAAACAATCCGATAACTGGGTCAGACTCCTCCACGGAGCTCAGTCCAAAATCCATGATTTTTAGTGGCGAATCCTCGCGCTTGTTCAAGAACAGGCAATTCTCTGGCTTCAAATCCCGGTGCACAATATCGGCCCTGTGAAGAGCATCCAGGCCCCGGGCGATCTGCAGGACCACAGCAGCTGCTTTCACCTCCGAGTACCTCTTCCGATCCACGATGCGGTCAAACAACTCTCCACCTGCGCAAAGCTCAAGGATCAGATGGACCCCGCTCTGGTCCTCACACACGTCGTAGAGGTCGATCACATTGTCATGAGGGGAAACATTCTCAACTATCCTTCTCATGACCAGAATCTCATTGGTCAGGAGTGCATCCGAAATGGGCACTTGCTTCCACATGGGGAAAGTCAGTGAAGCAAACTGCCTCTTTGCGGGGACTGTTGGTGGTGGAGTCGACAGGCCAAGCCTCTTGAGCGTCTTGATGGCGACTTCTCTTCCATCTCCGCTCGATTTGCAGATGCCTTTCCTGACCACCGAGAATCCTCCTTTTCCTAGGACATCAACCACTTCATAGTCATCAGAGAGCTTTCTCGTTTCTTGGCCCATAGGCAAAGCCAGCTTTTCTGACAAGCTGGCAAAGACTCAAGAGAACTTGGAATATTGGAGACCTGAGGAAAACTGTGTTTGGACTTAGAACTCAGAAACGGTTTGAACTTTAAAGAAGGAACAGAGTGAGAGAGAGAGAGAGAGAGAGAGAGAGAGAGAGAGAGAGAGAGTACAAGTTGGGTTCAATTATAAGGGATTGACATAAGCATATGCCAAAGTTATTTATGCCTTAGTTTAAGATTATAAAGAAATGCAGGAAATTCAGATGGAAACGAGGGAACAAACTGGAGGATACAACGGCTGAGGAAATAGGGACAAATGTGACTTAGTCAACTAAAACTAATCAACCTATCTCCTCCCACAAAATCCAAAAATATATCATAATTGTATGCTTTTATCATTTCCTCCTCAATCCATGTGAAAAGAAAAAAAGTCCTTCTGTAGGAACCCAGAAATTAAAATAAAACCAGAGCAAAGAAAGAGGGAACTGAGCGGCTTGGTTGACTTATCTTTCATTGTCTTATGCACCAAGATCCCTAATGTCTCTTAGATTTTCATTATATTCAATTCATCAGAACACAGTAAACAGTTTTCAGCTGGTCGCTTAGAACCAAAAGCATAGCTCTCATCGTCTTCGTCTGATGTAAGGATAATAAAATCACATCATTCGGCTGTAAATAAAAAAAATTCTGTCAATTAGGCATTTCTCGATCCTTCTTATAGTAATTTACAGTTCTAGAGAATTACCTAGTGTTCATATAACATAACTAAACAAAAAGAAAGTTTCATCGTAAGAATGAGTTTGGGCCTCCGGGCTTTTCTTCTTTTTGGCCCCTGTAGAATTCTTGCTGTTTCTTTCCTTGTTTTGGAGCACTTTGAGCAAATTGATGAAATCTCTCGAGATAGATTACAAGTATTTTCTCACTCTTTTCTGTAAAAATCTGTTAAAACATTATATGAAATCCAGTCTCTAGCTTCGTTATGTAGACTGTTTCACGTTCATGGCGATAGACAAGGAGCAGCATGAAGTAAAATCTTCTCTGTTAGTAATTTCATGTTCTCCTCTCTCATCAGGAAAGAAAGAAACGAGAACTGAGTAGATTGGACTGAAAACATCCTTTTGATACCCATTGCCTCCAAGGGGAAAATTACCGCCGGATTAACACCAAAGTATGAGTTGAAAACAAATTTACAGTGAATTAAACAACATGCCTCAAAACAAAACCAGAAAAAGATAACAAAAATATCTTAACTTTTTAAAAGAAAATTTAAAGCAGCAAACTGAGGAAACTTTCCCTATATTAGTTTTTGTTGATTTTTTTTTCCTTTTGTACGCAGTCACATTTAATGTGCTCCTTTTGATAGTCAAGAGAAAGTGAAGTGATCGATGGAATAAAATAGGAAAGCTGAATAAAGAAGGAAGATGAAATCATGCCATGTGAAATTATTGGGGAATCAGACTGGTTCAAGCTGAGGAGCGGGTAGTACGCGGAGCAGGTTAATTGGCGAAATGATGGACCTTGGACGGCGCCAAAATAGGAGTATTTAACAACAGGAAACCATAATTAATCCAAATAAATTAAGACAACCTGAAGAAGACAAGCCACACCATTGACCTTTTGGAGACAAGCAAACGAATTTTGTAATTCACTAATCACGAGAAAAACAGCTTAAATCAACGTCAACATCACCATCGACGAGAGAATTCTGATGATAATCAGACTCGCTAACCCTCAAGGTATTAAAAACATGATGTGGATTGCTAAATGAATGTCGGGTAAAGAAAACTCGAACCACACATACCTTTTGGCTCTAAAAGCTCCCCGCTTCACTTGATCTGGACAGACCAGGTCATATGGGAATGAACAAAATGGCACATCATTCACCAACCACAATCTCTGCAATGATTTCACTTGTGATTCACCGGAGTTGTTTTAAAAGCATGCAGCGAGGAGACCCACCATTCAAGCAAAAATGAGGAAACAGGGTATCTGAATTTAGGTCCACAAAAAGCAAAGTGCTAGAAGCTGTTTATGTATGTATACTCCAAGTCAGAATTTTTTTACAAGCCAATATTAGGAGTTCCAACAAGAAAATAGAATACAAAAAGCATCAAATTTTAGGACACTATGGAGTGTGTTATCTGTTCTTCCCCATCTTGTTACCAAATCCTCTGCTCTTCAGTTACTGCAAATCAATTGTAAGTTGCTAACCATCCTGTAGAGAATGCTGCAGGAGAAAGACCCAACTTTGTATCTCCGTTTACAATTAAAGACGAGCAAATCCAGCTAACTTCAAAACCAAAATCTTCAAACAACTTGCAGCAAAGCTAAATTAAACAGAAGGGTACTTCTCTTCCTTTCCATTGCGCCTTCTCTTTTATCAGTTCCCAGAAAATCATGAAGCAAAGACATAGGCAATGGCTTCAAGGGTACCAAGCAGAGATGTCTTGCTTTGGAAGTAAATCCATTGTATTGCAGTCAACCGCAGTCACACTAAAAGGAGAATCGAATCGACAATCGAGTGTACCGTCATTAAGGCAAAATTCGAATGGAGAATCAAACACCTTGCATTGATCTTGTTGACTGCCCATAGATGGAAAGACTGATTGGTTCAGCGGTAGGTTTGTCTGTTCATGCGTTTTGCCTCCCATGAAAACTCCATGAGCAAATAGGCTATCACCCATGCTATGCTGAACATTCAGTGACTGCTGCTCATTTTTAGGTGCACCAAGTCTCCCCGCAATATTACTTTTCTGTTGGAGGTTCATATCATAGAACGACATAAGATTGGATATTGTCCTTTGTCCATCTTCAGGAAGTCCAAGCCCACATATATTAAAAGACGGGGTATGAACCCCTGGAGATGGAGTGGGATTAGGTTTAGCAAAGGAATGAAGAAAGACTGCTTGTGGGCCATTGCTCGCTTGGAAGTTTGAAAATCCACTGGCCTGGGAAGGAATAGGCTTACTCCGATAAGGGCAATTAAGCTGGTGATTATTTCTCGATGTCCTATCAAGAAAACCAAGGCAGTGGTCGCTGTAAGGGCATTGAGAAAACTCGCATGTGTATATCTTCTGATCCATCTTCACCTTCTGCTCATCAGATGGTTGATTCCTCTTTGAAATTAACCGCAAATTGGTTTTGGTTTCATTAACTTCTCCTTTGATTTGAGAAACCAGGGGAAGGATCAACAGCTCATCTGTAGACACCTGGGGCCTGCTACCAAAAGCACTTGGATCAAAAGGCTTGCATTCTTCCACCTCAAGCTTCGGTTCATCATCAACACCTTCCACATCATAATCGCTAGAATCGCTGATGACATAGGATCCAAACCCACTATCTGAACACACAGGTGGGCAGCTATTGGGGTACAATTTCCTGGACAGAGATTCCTCCTGATTGATTATCGCAAGCCATGTGGCACTCTCCTTTGCTGTCATCTTATCCTGCAGACATTTACTCTGCCGGACAAGCTTCCTGATCTTGGAGATGTCTGGCGACATATGCTTGATAACAGCTGTGAGGACGCTCACCTTCCAAGCCTTCTTAAGATCGTGAGGTTTCTTGTAGGGCGGAGGTCCCTGGTCCTTGGGAAGGCCCAGCTGGGGCCACCACTCCTCGTTTCCTGTGGGCCACCATGGAGGAGCCACACCCTTCTCCAGCGGGAATCGCCGCTGCGGTGGATCGCAGTGCTGCATCAGAGCTGATAAGAGTGACCCGAGAGTGGTGTCCTGCAGTTCTTGCAAGGTGTGAGGAGTAGGCCCAATGGGGGCCGTGTCCTCACCGCTCCCAGGGATCAAGTGGTCCACCCGGTACTTGGCAATCGCTGCAGGTCCGTTCCGGTCGAACCTCACTTTTTCCTTCCACCATGCTCGGAGATTGTCTGAGGCACCGCTCACTGGCTTGCCCTTCTCGGGAATGATCCCGTACACAAAGCCCTGAGCTTTACAGACTTCCATCATCTTCAGCATATATTTGAGAATACCATCTTGAGCCCTTGACATCTTCTTCCTCCGGGCCTGCTCCTGCGACTGGCGCTGCTTTGCACTGTCCAGAACTTCTTTGTCCTTGTTTTGCTCCTTGAGACGCCTCAAGAGCATCCTGTCTCTCCACATCCTCCTCTCTAGCTCATCAACATCCACCTCCTCATCGCTGTAGTCTTCCTCCACAATAGCCTCGGTTTCCTGTTCGGTATCAGCCTCCTGGGGATGAGCTGATAAGAAGTCGATATTACTGCCAAAGCCCATTTCTTCGAGGATACCCATCTATAACAAGAAAGCGGCAAATTCGACTTGCTTCGGGCGAATTTCGCAGTTCTCACTCTCCGAACTGACCTAGAATCAAGCAGATCTTAATCACTTCAAGGTTTCATTATCTTTGTCGATCAAACTCAAGATACATCTCATGACACCAGGATACATGATTGGTTCAGTCCCCTGCAACCAGAACGATAAATAAAGTAAAACTTAGGGACAACCCCCACCATAAATATGTTCATACAGTAGACGAAACTGGCGACAAAAATCAACATTCATCCCCCATTTAATGCTCAACGCAGCTAATTAAAGACACTAATCAGGCAACTAAGGCAAGCAAACAGGAAAACAAAATTTCACGCGTAAAAATTCGGGAACACAAAAACGCCATGAATCAAGAAACAAGCCACACGTGGAGATAATTAAAAAAGAGAAGAAAAACCTTATTCTCCCCGGTTAGTTCTCAAGCATCGGAACTGAAATAAAAACAGAATAAAATACAAACACGGAAATGAGTCAACTTTTTTCCAGAGGGCAGGCATCAAAACCAATCAGAAAGAGTTCTTATGTCCCACGTAACCCCAAAAGCGCAAAAGGATTTGCAAAGTTAAACCTTTCTCTCAGAAAAAGGAGTGACAAATCAAGAAGAGAGACGGGGTTATTCAGATCTGCCACCCACGTCATCCATTTGTATTCAGAATTCTATGCAGATTTCTCTGTTACGAAATTAGTCAGCAAAGGGATCAGAAAAGCAGAGAAACGAGTATCCGCTTCATCTAATGATAACTACAGTAGCTCGCCAATCATAATCACAAAACCCGCAAACATCTGACCCAACAAAGGCCTAAGGCTAAACCCACGAGCCCCTGTATGCATTTGTGCAATTGCAGAGCCAAATGACTCCAGGCGAAACATTCCACGTCCAACGAATAACAGAACAAACTAATTTAAAAGGAAAGAACTAAAAAACAGAAGAAGAAGAAGAAGAAGAAGAAGAAGAAGACTCCCCAGTACGCATGAACAGTATTAAACAAAAAAAAAGAACTTTCAAACACTAGCTCCTTCCGAGACGTTGAACCCAACCACAAAGCTCGGAAACTCACTGACCGGAGCTTGCTAACAACAACAGAAGGAACCGAAGCAGGGTTCCCGAAGGGACGAGAAGGCGAAAAGGGCCTACGGAACGGAAAGAAGCGACGAGATGGATTGAAAAGGGCATGTGGGTACCGTCTAATCTTCCCCGTCCGAGGCATTCAGATTCTTCCTCTACTCCAGATTCTCCAATCAACACCCCAGACTCACAGAGAGAGAGAGAGAGAGAGAGAGGCTCTTGATTTTCTTTTTCCTTTCCTTGTCCTTTTTTATGTGCGATTTTCCATGAAAATGAAGTGAGTGAAAAACGTCTTGTCCTTACGTGGAAAGGGCAAACGTCGAGACGGAAGAGTATTTAACCAACCGGGGTCGGGTTAGCTCCGACCGCGGTTAAGCCGTGGCTCTCGCCGCCGAGCCGACGAGTTTAGTATTTGGTTGGGGGAATGTCTACGGTGTGTTACGCTCACACCGACGACATTAATGTCCGATCCCAGGCCGACACGTCCGGCATTCATTTTCAGATCCCTCACGCGATTCCATGAACGTATAATTTTCCCCTAATCTTGGTCGGTGGAACGGGATTTTTAATGTTTGATCGCGCATGATTAATTCGATGCATAATGGTCACACGATCTTGTCTCCAACTTTAATAGCAATTACTAATCCTTTAATGAAGCTAATGAATACTCGATCGGATCGGAACACGATGATCACGAGCCCAACGACTTGCCGGGCTCGACTAGGTTCTGCCGGCCTTGTTGATGGAGCTGGATGAGTCCAGGAAGACGATTCGCCTCTCGAGCCGGACGATCTTGTCCGTTAAATGCGCTAATTTTGATCACGAGCCGAGTCCTTTCATATCCTTCGATCTCACTTTTCAGACTCGGACCGCTTCATTCACCGGCTATTTTCAAAAACGGGCGTCGTCCAAACGAGCGCACGAGATCCCGGAGGTGTAGGACAAGGGCGTGAGCGCGAGCGCGCGCGCGCACTAGATCAGCCCAGCCGAGAACAGCTGCAGCAGCCGAGACGGCGCTCCCAACGTGCGCCAAAAGGGGGCGGCGAGCGCCCGAAACAAAGCCTACCTTCCTGGAAGGGACGGCCCACGTTCTCCATGTGATTTTACGATCCTACCCTTCCCGCCCCCCTTTTTCCATACAGAATTAAAAAATCCTCTCAAACACGCCGAATCATATTCCAAGCAAAAGAACAAACGAAAAGGAAAGTTACTTCCAAAGGGCCGAAATTAATGATTTTTGGTGGGGATTCACGGGTTCACTTCACGGGTCCATCGCCACCCCCTCCTTGCAATTCATGTGACTTTCGGCTTTTCGATAGATCGGACGGGCCAGTTCTAAGGTTTCTTTTAGTTTCTAGGGAGGGTTGGATCGGACCTGACGGGTTTGAAGGACACAAGGTCAATAATGTCATTTGGCGATAGACCCTTGCTTGTCGGAAGCGGAAGGGCCATCCCATTGACAAAAGAAGAAGATATTATTATTATTATCATCTTTGAGTTTACCTGAAATATGTATATAAAAAAAATAGTTATTATCTTATTACCCCTTTTGTTTTTGGGGAGGAAGGGACGCAGCCGCCGTGCACCGCGGGAGAAAGGGGGGGATTGGGCATGTGCTGCGACTTCCCAAAGCCGCTGAGAAGATGCCACGCGTCCAGTCGAGTGGGGCCCACCCATCCATGTTGCTCGTCGTCGGAGAGTGGAGGACACGTCACCTCCTGTGGCTAAGACGGCAAAATGTCGGAGGAGGGAGGGCGGGGAGAGAGTTGAAAGATGGATTTTTTGTTCGGTAACCCGGGTAGATCTAAGCTCAAATGCATTTTATCCGTCGATGTCGGTGGGGTCTATGCTAACCAAGGGTTGAGATGTGATGGGCTCACAAGGATCCTGGGTCAGTTGAGAGTTGTTCTTCTTTGACAAACTCTCTCTCTCTCTCTCTCCCTCTCCCCCCCTCTTCCTTATCCTATTCCCGTCTCTCTCGCAACCCGACGACTCTCTAATCCTTGTTCATCAGGGAATCCTCCAAGATGGGCCGAAAAAACGGGGCCCGGCCCATTTACCAGCTTGCCCCAATCAAACCCGACGTGACGGAAGGGGGAAGAAGCGCGTGGGAACAAGAAAATCCCAACATGACTCGACATTGGATGATCTTCGCCCACCCATCGACTCGAAATGACTCGTTTCCATCGCAAGTTTGATCGCACGGTGAGTTCTGCACCGAAGAAGCTGCCCATTGATGCTTTTACAACTAGTTGAGATCGATGGCAAGTGCGATCAAGATACGGCAACTCAATGTCATGAGTTTTGTTTTCTACAGTCATTTGAATCCACTGACAAATTAACTTATCGAGAATCGACATTGTTGAAATACAAGAGTTCGACCACCGATCAAAAACTTCGAGAGTGTCCAGGTACGATGGAAGAAGGATTACATGAGCATCAAGGCATTTCTTGTTCTTTTGTTGGGTGTTTTTCGGTTTGTACAATTTGTATTCTTGAGTGGAAAATAATCACTACCAAAATGTTTAAGAAAATTTTTGCTGGGATAAAAATTTGTTAGTACTTTTACATAAGAATGAGTATGGTTGCAAGGTAGAACCGAGAACTTGAGAATCAAATCAACAGGAATCAATTCGTTTCCAAATTTCAAGATATGCAAGGTAGATTCCACATGGGTAGGTTTCAAGTTCCAATCTTGGAATCGAAAATAAGTCGTTATAAAGACAAGGTCATGACATATATTAGACTTTTGAACTTCTAAAATTAAAGCTTTTATGTTGCATAAAGAAATCAGCATTTTTCTCATAAGTGCTAACTGGCGAGGGCGCACGAGTCATGCATCCTCAAGTCGCTCGGCTCGACGATCATAGCGGAGAGAATATCCGACTGGTATGCTACGCATACTAAGCCGCCCCTCTGGACCGTCGAGCTTCGGGGTCCCCCGAGGAGCGGCCCACCGAAATCGACGGTGCGACTACAGTTCGACAAATTTTAACGCGCCCCGCCGGACAAATTCTCTCTCGTCCTACCGAGAGAGTGCTCGATGGATTTCCGGGGACCGGATGGCTCAGAAGCTCAGAAGCACAGCCCAGCCCATTCACAAGTTGGGCCGAGGAAGAGAAGGGCTCAAGGCCCGTCAGACCGCACTCGAAGAGCCCCAGATTGCAGTGGGTCGATCACTCCGCATGGAAAAGCGAACCGATCGATAAATCCGTGGGTGACAACATATGGAGATCTAGTTCGACATGTCATCATCGCCCGAATCAATACTCATTTTCTTTCTTTTGGATTTCATCAATTCTAACATAGTCAAACCCCACAAATGTTATTGAAATTAATTCATTTATATAGTCAAAACCCACAAATATTATTGCCTCAGAAGACATGAACACCAAGTTGTGCATCCTCGGTTTCGCATTACTATGATAATTTTGTATTTCCTTTGCTGGTGTTGTCGCTTCACGGACATGAGAACCACTCCAACTCCATCGAAGACTTTGAACATCCAGATGTATCGTCTTGACCATGTTTCACGTTTCACGTTTCGTATTTGCTTTGTGCCTCGCACGTAGTCCCGCGCCCCCGACCCATGCATGGCCCCATGTATAAATGGCCACCAACGTCCGTGCCAGCATCCACCACAACAGCGAAGCACAAGAGATAGTCTCGAACTCGCGCATCGATGGCTTCCGTCAAGGCCTATGGGAAGATCAGCGTCGCCGAGCAAGCAATGCTCGACGCTCGCCGCCGAACCCGGAAGAGAACCATCGTCATAAGCTTGTCCTCCGCTGTTCTCGTTGCCATCGTGGTCGCTGCGGTGGTTGGTACTTCGGTGCACGCCAACAACAAGAGCGACGGCGAGCCTCGTCCTCTCTCGACCTCGGTGAAGGCCGTGTGCGACGTCACGCTGTACAAGGACTCGTGCCTTAGCTCCCTCACCCCGAGGGCCAACTCGAGCAGCCAGGTCAGCCCTGAGGATCTGTTCAAGCTGTCGATCCAAGTGGCCTTGGAGGAGTTGGCCAAGGCCGCGGCGTATTTCTCCGAGCAAGGAACGGTCTTCAATAACACTGCGGTGGATAAGACGGCAAGCGCGGCGCTGGACAGCTGCCGAGAGCTCCTCGGGCTTGCCCTGGACCATTTGAACAGCTCGCTGTCATCGAGTGATGCATCCAGCGTGCTCGATGCAGCCGACGATCTCAGGACCTGGCTCAGCACGGCCGAGACGAGCCAACAGACGTGCATCGACGGGTTTGACGAATCAGCAGGAGCGATTAAAGAGAATGTCGCGAGCTATCTCAAGAATTCAGGTGAACTGACAAGCAACAGTCTTGCGATCATCACTTGGATTTCGAACATCGCGAGCTCGATCAAGCTAAGGCGGCTCATGAGCTTGCCTCGCCCCCACCGCCACCTCCCTCACCAACACCACCACAAAGTGCCCCACCGACACCACCACAAAGTGCCCAAATGGGTGCACCGGAAAGCGCGCGAGCTGCTTCAGAGCTCCGATTTGAGGAAGAAGGCAAATGCTATCGTGGCTAAAGACGGTTCGGGCAAGTACAAGACCATCGGAGATGCACTCAAGGCCGTGCCTGACAAGAGCGAGAAATCGTTCGTGATCTACGTGAAGAAAGGGGTCTACAGCGAGAATGTGCGGGTCGAGAAGTCAAAGTGGAACGTCGTGATGGTTGGCGACGGGATGGATACGACGGTCGTCACCGGTAGCCTGAACGTCATCGATGGGACTTCGACATTTCAGACCGCAACTTTCGGTAATTCACTCATTCGCAATCTCTCTCTCTCTTTGGGCTTGTTTTTTTGGGAGAAGATTTATATGGATGAATACAGTAAACCACTACTAACGTGCCAATGGCCATGGTCCTAGAAAGTTTCATTGAAAAATATAAATAAAAACATTCTTATCTTTTAGTCCATGGTTAAGAGTAAGGTTTAAATAAGAATGATAATGTTCGTCTTAATATTGCTCCATTTACGGAAAGTAAGGTTTAACTATGATCAAACAATTCTACTTTGCAGCTGTTTTTGGCCAAGGCTTCATTGCTAGGGACATGGGATTCCGCAACACCGCCGGCCCGGCCAAGCACCAAGCGGTGGCCCTCATGTCGACTGCCGACCTGTCCATTTTCTATCGCTGCCGCATCGACGCTTTCCAGGATTCCCTCTACACTCACTCCAACCGCCAGTTCTACCGTGAATGCAACATCTACGGGACGGTCGACTTCATCTTCGGGAACTCCGCGGTCGTCCTCCAGAACTGCAACATCCTACCCAAGACGCCCATGCTCGGCCAGCAAAACACCATCACCGCTCAGGGCAAGATGGACCCTAACCAGAACACCGGCATCTCGATCCATAACTGCACCATCTGGCCGGCGGGGAACTTGACCAATGTCCAGACGTTCCTTGGGCGGCCGTGGAAGAACTACTCCACCACGGTGTACACGCGCTCCATGATGTCCAACATCATCAGCCCGAACGGGTGGCTACCGTGGGTTGGCGACTCCGCCCCAGACACCATATACTATGCGGAGTTTCAGAACTACGGTCCGGGGGCAAACACGAAGAACAGGGTTAAGTGGAAGGGACTGAGATTGAACCTTTCTACTAAGGAAGCTAGTAAGTTCACGGTCAAATCCTTCATCAAAGGTGACAAATGGATCAAGCCGGGGGATATCACATATAACCCTAGTCTCTGAATTTGATACTGTCGAGTTCTCCGATTGTGGGGTCCTTGTGTTGGGGTTCTTTTGCTTGCTGATTTATGATTTTGTATGATTGTCAAAATTGAATTCTCCTATATGTAATGCCTTAATTGATTGGGGGTTAAAGGGTATGAAGAAATAATACGAATTGTACGAGCTAATTATTCATCATCGCTGTGTTTCTCCCTTCAATGCAATCTGTGTCGCTCATGTCTTTTTGGTATCATCCTCATCTTTCATGCAGAAACTCTTACTAAAAAACAAGACAAAAATGCATGTCGTGAGAAAATAGATCGTCTGATATACGTCAGAAAAAAGATCAACTTTTTCAAAAAAAAAATTCATATTTTTTGTTTTGATAAACCGGACATCCCCTATGTTAGGGGTGCACCCTCCGATCCGGATTCGAAGGAGCCTAGCGAGTCGAGCCTAAACTTTGCTCTCTCTTTCTTTTTCTTTTTTTTGTCGAAGGGCCTAAACTTTAATCGCGAGCTCAAATTTTGGTGGCACTCCCCTTGCTCTCACAACCTTCATATGAAATGCGGGCTGAAGGTTCACTTGGAAGATGGATTTGTATGGGCCCAAATCCATCTGTTTGGGCTATGTGGCCCATGTTGAAGCAGCCATTTAGCCATGGACAAATCCACCCTTTGCTTGTACCACGTGACATGTTGGCGTGACATACGCAATATTATTACGAGTTGCTTCCATTATAGTTTTCGAGCTATTTCGCGTGTAAATTTGACGAGATTATATGCCAAAGCAAGCCATATCGAAACGTTAGGTGATACAGCTGTCATATAAGATACTCTTCCATTTAGGCTAACTACAGAAGCACATAACCGGAGCTCTTTACATAACCCGACCTCTTTACTCCTCACTTCAAAGAAACCCATCCATAATCAATCATTTTATAGATGAAAGTCGTGATTGCATTGTCATTTCGACAATTCTGGAACAAAGAATAGGGGGAAAATGTGCTTCTTTCTCAGTTTCTCTTGGATGCGCAAATAAATATCTCTATAGCAATATGCTCGTATTGAAGTCCGCCTTGTCACTATTAATAACCAATGGAAATGTTATGAACGTTAGCGACGTTGCTGTGTGATATGTGTGGGGAAAAATTCATGGATCTTCGAGAGCGCTTGGGTCTAGTAAATCTTAACCGTTGAGCCAAGTGGATCCAACAGTTGATTCATTAAACGTGCACCCAATTCATGCAAGCGTTGCTCAATGTCCAAACAACACCAGCCTCTTAACTGGACTTCAACCTCTTCTCCTTAGTTACAGTCCCCAAATGGACTTTTGTCTTGAACCACAACTAAACTTCATCTAAACTAAACTTCGTAGCTCCGTTTGTTTTGTCAAAAACGATTAATTTGTAAAATATTTTTCTAAATTTGATCATTCATGTCCCTCACCGAAAAAAAAAAAGAAAATTTGTTAACTGGTCAACGAATAAGTTTAGATATAAATTGTTATCGATAATGGAAATATTATTTTTATTGGTTAGTTTTCAATAAGCAAAATACTTTTTAAAACATTATTTTTTGCAAAAAGAAACAAAACTTGAAATTCTTATTCTAGACCATTTAAGGCTGAAATCAAGTCGAGTATTCAATCTCTCCCAATTCTTTCTATCCAATTTCATACTATTTTACACAGAAATTGCAAATATAAACTGTTCTTTTGGCAATAAAAACTCTTTCAAGAAAGTTATGGTCATGTGATTGGACCGTGACCAAGGTTTTCAATCGCGTAGCTCTTACCACAGTAACTTTGGGTCTCGTCCCTTGTTCATTTTCCTAGGAATGAACTAGGGGTGAGCATAAATTACCGTCCACCTGGAAATCGCCTGGGCAGTTTTGGATGGTTCTAAGAAGCAACAAATCGGTTCCTGGTTCCATATAAATAGAACTGAGAATTTTCAGTTTGGTTTCCGGTTCCAAGGGTGGATCGCCCACCCGGACCGAAACTATTTGTATTAATTAAAAAATGAAAAATTATTATTAAAAATATGAGACCAGTCTGGGCGAAGATCATGATGGGCTTCAAAGGTCATGAGGGGCGATCATGATGGGTTTTGAAGGGGAAACCAATCTCTTAGTTGGGCCCTGCCTCTAACCTCTTCTCTTGCCCACCGCCCTCCCCTTCTTTAACTTTGAAGCCCATCATGATGTCCATGTTCTCTCTCGCCCTCCTCCCCCCATTTCCCCTTATCTGAAGCACGCACGTACGCACTGCCAGCTCGAAGAGTCGCGAAGGCGCCGAAGCGGTCCAGTTGTCACGATTCAAGAGGTTCGGCTCGGCACATCGCATCTGTACAGCCTTGTGTTTCTACTGGCTCTGATGGTGGTTGGTGCTACTACTACCTAGGAGCAAGGAATGAAAATTTTGGCTTTAACAGAGAAACAAGAAAACAAGAAAATACAGTGGCTATGATCCAACTTCTTTTCGCGGCGATATAGGCGAAAGCGATGGTGCGTGCCGAGCTGACGTCACCGCGAGCCGAGGTCAAAGGTCGTCCCTGATAATTAATAATTACCCATTCGAGAATTGGACCTGATCGGACCGTTCAATCGGGTCTGGTCTGGTTCTTGATTCCAAATAATAGGAAATCGGTAACTGTCGGGAACCGATCACCCCTAAAATGAGTGACGTCAAAATGGAAAATTTTGATTCGACTTATGGCAAGAGCGCATTATTAATTCAAGAGACGTGCCCTACATCGCATCTATATGTTCCCACGTGCTAATTCCGAAAGGACCACGTTTCTTTCCAAGTTCCTATCGCTTAGGAGATAAATGTCTGTGACCTTGTACTAAGTACTAACCATGTTTCTGCAGGCTTTTGACCTTTTGTCCTAATTCATCATAAATTCATCTTGCTGCCGTCAGTATTTCGAAGGGACAATTGCCAAATAAGTCCTAAACCTTTTGCTACTTTGTCGATTCAGTCCTAAACCTTTTTTTAATGCCAAATAAGTCCTAAACCTTTTACAACTTTACCGATTAAGTCCTTCCGACGGATTTTGGTAGTAAAATGCCTACGTGGCGATGACGTGGCGTGACCGGCGATGACGTGGCAAAAACGACTTCGTTTTGGCTAAAATTTGTTTTCTCCCGACAGCACTATTCTCGTCTTCCTCCTCCCTCCTTCCCCCTTCATGCCAGCCCCATAAACCCTAGCTACTGTTCGGAGATTGGACGGCCATGGTGGAGGCGACGACAGCGAGAGATGGGCGGAGGAGGGAGCTTGCCGGCGAGGAGCTTTCTCGCCCGACTCCCACCCCTACATCGCGAGGGAGCTTGCAGATCTGCAAGCTCCCTTACCTCGCGATGCAAGGGAGCTCAAGGGCGAGCTCGCCCCTGCGTTGCTTTGTAGATCTGCAAGCAGGGGCAAGAGCGCGGCCCTGCAAATTGCTCGTCCCTGCAAAAGAAAACGCAGGGGCGAGCAGCTCGCCCTTGCGCTGCTTTGCAGATCTGCAAACAGGGGCAAGCTCGCCCCTGCGTTTGCGTTTGCAAATCTGCCCCCGCCCAGGCCGGCCACTGGCGAGGGTGGCGAGGGCCTCCCCCGCCCTCGCCCGCGGCCGGCGAGGGCGGGGCCACCCGTTGGAATGGTCGGCGAGCTTCGCCGGCCGCCGAAGCTCGCCGGCCAAGTATATTTTCTTAAGAAAAATAAGAAAAAAAAATTTTGGGTCCAGTCGTTGCCACATCATCACCGGCGAGGTCCGCGCGAGCCACGTCATCGCCACGTAGGCATTTTCCGGTCAAAATTCGCCGGAAGGACTTAACTGGCAAAGTTGCAAAAGGTTTATGACTTATTTGGCATAAAAAAAGGTTTAGAACTGAATTGGCAAAGTAGCAAAAGGTTTAGGACTGAATCAGCAATTGTACCGTATTTCGAATGTGTGTAAGTGTGTGTGTAATGTCAATTCTTCAGCACATCATGCCAATAAGTTCATTTTCTCTTTTCATTCGGTTCTCTCATTAGCCTTTCCATGCTCCTTTCACTTCGTAAGATCTTCTCGCCATGGGCCGTAAGCTCTAGGCGTCAGGGGAGTTTAAGAATTTATTATGTTTTTCTGTTTCTTATTCTTTTATTTTATAAATTAAAAATAAAAATGCATTTATACACGTCAGTCGGTTATTATATCTTATGAAATAGAAAAGTGGTCAAAAATAAATTTAAAACAGAAATCAGAAATAAATTACTTCTAATTCTTTTGAGAATAATTTATTAGAACAATTTTTTTCTCTTTCTTCCTTTTTCGTCTTTTTTCTCTAGTCGGTCGCTGAGCCTAGTGAAGACCGATGATTGGCCAGGGCGAGCCTCTTCGGGGCAATTGTCCAAAAATTCTTAAACATTTTGAAACTTTGTCAATTCAATCCTAAATTTTTTTTTTATCAATTCAGTCATAAACCTTTTGGAACATTACAATTTCAGTCTTTCTAGCGACTTTGTGCCAGAAAATACCTACGTGGATGTTTGGTATATGACATGGCAGGACATTCACGTAGGCATTTTCCCACACAAAGTAGCTGGAAGAAATGAAATGGCAACATTCCAAAAGATTTAGGACTGAATTGACAAAAAGAAGGTTTAAGACTGAATCGATAAAATTTAAAAATATTTAGGACTTTTTGAACAATTGTCCCGAGCCTCTTCAATCCTTGGCAAGGTTGGCCTCGCTCGGCCTTGCGTGCGAAAAATATATATATTCTGGTTATTATATCTCTGGTTGATTGAGATCTATCTGATAATGATGGCGATCCCCAAGCGTTTTCATTCGCGAGAATTGTCTTATCGATACCCCTCTTGTCAAACTCCCCTTTTGTAGCCAAGTTAATCAGCGAAGTCTCCCCGTAGTGTCGAATTTGCGCATCTGACCAGCGAAGTCTCCCCAAAATGCAGGTCTTATAGAAAAAATAATTGAAGTAGACAAAATTAATTTATGTCTTTTAATGTACTAGAGAACAGAAGAACAGAAAAATGGAGAAACGGGAATATTATCAAAAACGCGTTCTAAAAATGTTTCATTCTTGTTTTTTTTTTGTTAATTAGTCTCCTATTGCAATGTACTGGTGTTTGCGGTGCACTTTGATAGACTTTATAGACAATAACTATATTATGCACATTATCAACCACATTCCTTGTTGTTCGGATTGTTTCATTATCCCTCACTTCCCCCTAAACACATAATTATTTAAACAAAGGGTTCTATATTTTTCCATCCCTGATCTGAAGAAATTTCCTTCAATTGTACCCACATTGGAAATTGTCTAATAAGTCTATAATCAATTATATAGATATCAATTCTGTTATAAAATTTTAAATATTTTTAATTTAGTCTAAACCTTTGAGTTAAATTTCAATATGGTTCTTCAATCCAATTTTCTGTCAGAAAATTACTAACGTGTTAGTGTGCCACCTTGGATGATTAGTAATGATAGGACCTTAATGATATGACTAAATTAATATTTTTCCAATATATTTATGACCAATTAAGTAATTTTCCCTCTATATCATGCGGGTAACATGTTGTGTGTCTCATAAATACAACTTTAAGTTTGATAGTAATTGCATTGGACTCTCTCGTGATAGACTTATCGTCCACGAATTGGTACCTCATGCCATGTGGCTTTCAAAAAAGCACGATACCACCTAATCTGTCCAAGAAAAAATTGTTATATTCTCTCCAAACACTTTACCTTAACGAAATCTCAACCATTGAATTATTTGGATCTCATGTGAGATCCATGTGATCTTACTGAATGGCCGATATTTGTTGGATTGATGTGGACTCGAATCCTTCAAGTGTTGTTTTTGAATGGCAGGTTTGAACAACGCGAGCCCACTGATTGGTTTCTAGCCTGTTCTCACAATTATTACTATTCCAAAAAGAATTCTTGCTTCGGACCACAACAAAACATCATCTAAAGAGGAAACTTTTATCCCTGAAGTTCCTGTTCTTGACCACTTAGGTTAAAAATCAAGCACAGAGTTTAATCTCTCCCAACTCTTTCTATCAAGATTTCATACTATTTTTTTCACTGAGAAATTGCAACATAAACTGTTGTGTTGGTCATGGTCACGTCCTCAGAATGCGCGGCCATGCTTTTCAATCATGGATCGTCGCCACAATAATTTTGGAATCTTTCCTTTTTTTTCTGTCTTTCTTTCCGAATCGACAACGTCAGAAACGACAGATGAATTGACTTCTGATGATGGCACATTGTTAATTCAAGAGACGTGCCCTAGATCGCATCTACCTCTCCATCATGTGTTTTAACTCCAAAAGGACCCCACTTCCACCAAAGCCTCTTCGCAAGTTATGTCGTTTAGGGAATGAATGTCCGTGACCTTGTACTAATCCTGTCTCTTCAGAGCTTTTGTCCTCATCCATCGTAATGCCACCGCTTTGCTTTCGGTATCTTAAAAGATTGTTCTATCGTAGGCTGTCGAAGAAAACTTTTGTTCGTGGGTCACGGTTGATGTGGAATTTATTTTAATCAATGACTCTTCTGTCGTCCAAGCTAGTTTCGTGTGTCGTTCGTAAGCCTTTCTTTTAAAAAATCGCTATTCAAGGTGGTACATATTTTTTGAAATATTATGTTGAGCATTGTCCTCCGTTGAGGTACTTGAATTTTGAATAAGAAAACCAAAATCTTCATGCATATATTTTCGTAATATATATTATCGATATCTATGAATGATCCATTTCTTTAATGAATTCGAGAGTTCTATTTGCAGTTTGCTTTTTTCGGGATTTTGGACAGATCCCTAGAATTCTAAATGCAAATGATCTTTTGTCTCATACGATTAAAACATTCTATAAGGATAAAAAGATTAGTGTTATTGGCACCTAGTCCATAAATAAAGAAGTCCTCCTCATCATCTTCGTTTCCTTTTTGTCATACCCGCATCACTTTACATTACTTCAATTTCAAAGAGGCAGAGTCTCTCCACCTTGTTGTTAGATGCGCATTTCAATACGAGGGCCTTTCTCATCATCCATTAATAAGTTGTCATATCAATTTATTTAACAATTTTATAAGTTATCCTCGTCATTAATTTTATTTGCTTTCTCTGTATCCGATTAGATGATTTTGTCAAGTCGTTTACCGTAAATAAGTTTACAATCTTAGGCTCGATAATGTTTTTGATAACCAGTAAGTCGCCTGTGGATAGTAAGTCAAGGCACTAAACCACTCTTTAATGTCATGGACTAAAATGAAATGCAAACCACGATTTGAGTATGTGGCCGGACATTGATAGCGGACAAGCAGAATCCGGAAGATTTCAATCCATACGTAACAGTTTCGTTCTTACTTACTTTGTCGCATTTCCTTAAATCATAGAAACTGACGGGTGCAATGACGACATTTGGAACAAGTTGGTTCTCACATTTCCTAAGTTGCCTCCTTCACCGGACTGATTGTTTTCCATGGCTTCCCTTCTAGAGCCAACCATACAAAGCTCCTCTATAATTTCACTCCCACTTGCAGAAAACGCAAAACCCTCGATCATAGATTACAAGAACTTCCTATTTTTTCATTCAGGGTCACCTCTTTTTCCTAGATGAAATGATCTGAAGTTGCAATCTATATCTTCAGCTTTAATCATGAAGCATCTTAACGTCTTAACATCTTCTCACTCTTGGAACATGCCTTAAAATGGAGAATACTACGTGATGTTACGTGGTACTGCTCTTCACTAAAGCTGGGATTGTTCTCCCCCCAAAGCAGATTTCCTCCGTGAAAAAAGAAGGGCTTTCTTTTTCATTTGTTCAGGAGCTGAATTTTGCGGGTTCAGCTCTATCTGCTGAGTTTAACAGCAATGGCAGTGGAAGAACATACGGAGGCGTTGTTGCAGAAGCATTACTATGAGAATTGCCCCGGCTGCAAAGTCGAGAAGCTTAAGGAGTCGCAGAGAGGCTTCCCGATCCGTCAGCTCGTGTCGATCTGGATCGTTGTGCTTTGCAATGGTAATGAACATGAACAATACTATTGCTGTTCATAAGATTTCTGTCAACTTGTGGATTTTTTTTTTCTGGGTCTGTCGAACTTACTGAGTGACTGGACGTGAGGGCGATCCGATAATTTGAAGTTAATTTGTTTGGAATAATTCAGTTGTTGATGTGAAGTTATGCCGATTGCGGCGTTGGTAGTGATGGAGAGGGGGAGAGCAGATGCTTCGTTTCTTTGGCAGTATCAGTCCACTCAGCAGATCGTAAAATTTCGTGAAGCTACGACGTTAGTTCGTTCAGTAATCAGAAGTTATTTTGCCAATTCGAAAAGATGTACTTGTAATCACATAGTATTGATAGCTAATTAGTTCGTTCAGTAATCAGAAGTTATTTTGCCAATTCGAAAAGATGTACTTGTAATCACATAGTATTGATAGCTAATTAGACATAGGAAGTTACTGACCTGTGCCTTGTCCTTTCTCTTTCCAGCACTGCCAATATCATCTCTGTTCCCGTTCCTTTACTTCATGGTAAGTTCTTACACTTCATACTTAAGTATGATGTATATCTTCTCTCTAGGCTCCAGATTGCTATTCCAGAGTTAGGTGTTCGCATGTAGTCGCGTAAGATGGTTAAACTCGATTGAAAGTGTCACCATTTTCCTCGGTAGATGATTGTGTAAATGACTCGAAGCATATGATTGAGCCTCTTCTACTCAAGAAATCTTCGTTTGTTTATTGAATGTCCAATGGCAGATTAGAGATTTCCATATCGCTACAAGAGAGGAAGACATCGGGTACTACGCCGGTTGGGTAGGTGAGATCACCCGGTTGCTAATCTCTGTTCAGTGCAGACTCCCTGGTTTAATTTCGACTACACTTTTCACTAACGAACTCCTTAAAATCCGGAAGGTTGTTCATTCCTGTTCGGTAGAGCCTTGACGTCGATCTCCTGGGGAATTGTGGCGGATCGCCACGGGCGAAAACCAGTCATAATTATGGGAACTATTGCTGTGTTAGTTCGAGATCACCATACATTTTCAGTTCCAAGTGACAGAAAAATTTATCCGACGACTACAATCGATTTAACTGTTTATGACTCGATTTATATCAGGGTTATCTTCAACACTCTCTTCGGCTTAAGTGTGAACTTTTGGATGGCCATTGCTATGAGGTTTCTTCTAGGAAGTTTAAATGGTTTACTCGGGCCGATCAAGGTAGGATCTCGTATCGCTTACGAACTTTGGGATTTGTCGGGGCACAAGTTATTTTGAGCCTCAAATAACCCATCCCTGTCTTATTTTGTTCCACGAATTTTGCGATCATTCTGATATATGTATCTCATAATTTCATAAAAGGCTTATGCAAGCGAAATGTTCCGCGAGGAGTACCAAGCGCTTGGAGTATCAACCGTAAGATCTCTGACCTTTGTAAAAACCCTTGAGCTCTCTATACATATTCCTTGTTCTTTCTGCCAAGGACATATAGCTCAGACTCTCACTTTGGATTCAGGTTAGTACAGCATGGGGGATAGGATTGATTATTGGCCCAGCTCTGGGAGGTTATCTTGCGCAGGTAATTCTCATTTGTCGTGTCTCAACGCATAATTTGAGTATTCCAGAAGCGACAACACTTTGGAGCTTCTCTCATTTTATGCTCCTCTAATGTTCCCGGTTGTTTTATTTTTTTTCATTTTCACTTCAGCCCGCGGAAAAGTACCCCTCGATATTTTCCACAGATTCATTGTTCGGAAAGTGAGTGAAGATTGCTTTCTTCTGAATTAATGTTGCAAATCCTATCAAATAATGATCCACACGAGCTTTAAACATTGGATTTCTTGATCTGGATGCAGATTTCCCTACTTCTTGCCCTGTCTCACCATCTCGCTTTTCGCATTGGTAGTTTCTATCGCATCCTGCTGGCTTCCGGTATGCACTTCGCGAAACTCAGTTCATGTCTCTTATTATTGATATTGAAAATATTTGGTTTACCTCTGCATAACTTTATCTATGAAAGGATTCACAACTGCTTGTTGCGCTTTATTGAGTGCACAAAAATCTGGTTTTGTTGCAGGAAACATTGCATATGCACCACGGGACTAGTGAGCTTGATGAGTCTCACAAAGATGTGGAGACTGCATTCACCGAGTCTGGTGTGAAATGCAAAACGCAAAAAATCGAAAGGACAGCTCCGAAAAAGTCTCTGATTCGTAATTGGCCCTTAATGTCGGCCATCATGGCATACTGTGTCTTCTCGCTTCATGACATGGCTTACTCAGAGGTAACACAAAGCAGCACGCGCTTCTCTACCATGGCTTCTCAGTTCTTCTTCTTTCACCATTTCCTAACATCATGACTGCAATGATTTCGGTACTCATGGTGCCGAGTGCTTCATTGACAGTTGCTTGAAGAGGAACCATTGTTTTATTGTGGACGAACATGAACTTGTAATCTGCAATGCAGTAGGCAGAAAACATTTCTTTCGTTAGTCATTGATTGATGGCTGTCACGAGAAGATTGTTTTGACTTGTTTATTGGAATTCTATCCTACTTTGAGGTGGTTCATCAGAATATGGCATCAGCATATCACGAGGGTTTCCAAATGAGTTCATTTTGTCTTTTCATTCAATCCTCTCATTAGCCTTTTGGTACTGCTTTCACTTTGTAGATCTTCTCGCTGTGGGCCGTAAGCCCTAGGCGGTTAGGGGGTTTAAGCTACACAACGGAAGATGTTGGAACTGTTCTTTCCGTGTCAGGTATACACTTCAATTTCTTCCTTGTATGCCAAAGATAAAATCGTTTTGGAAAACAACATGGTAGTCACTAAAACTGCAATTTGAACAAAACTTCGAGATGTGGTGGTCCGTATTGTTGATTGCCGAGAATTCTGCCTATTCGAAACTTAGAAGCATGGTGGTTTATTATCACTGAAAGTATCTCTGTAATCGTTCAATATATTTGCCGGGGATTGTTGATTGTCTGATTCTACTGGCAGGTGCTGGCCTTCTTGTTTTCCAAACGTGTTTATACCCGTACTTCGACAGACTTCTCGGCCCCATTTTGGTAGCTCGCATTTGTGGGGTATGTTATCGACATCTCATAACTTGAACTTGAGCACATGCTTGTGAGAAACACTTTTTCCTCGCTGCTATTGATGGTCTTATCTGATAAAAGGACGATAATCCCCTGTTTTTCCTTTGCACAAACGCATGAATGCAGTCATTATCAATACCGCTCTTGTCAAGCTACCCTTTTATAGCCATGCTGAAAGGGCTAAGTCTCTCCATAGTGTTGAATTGCGCATCAGTAGCGAAGAATGTTCTTTCTGTGAGTATGCCTTACACTCTATGCCATAATATTCGACTCACTATTTCAGTATTGAAAAGAGACGAAGCAAAACCTCTGTTCATACCTGATTCTGACCGTCGAATTTTGCATGTCTAAAGATTTCTGTCTTCACCAGCTTGTTCCTTCTGCAAAACAAAGCCGTTGTAAGCTTCTAATGATCATCTTCAACGTGTCTGATCTTTATTAACATCCTTGACTACATACCTATCTCGTGAGGGTTTGACTAAAGTTTGAATCTGAAATCGCAGGATCAAGATCAGAGAGGAGCTGCTAATGGAATGGCGATGACCGCCATGTCTCTCTTCAAGGCTGCCGGTCCAGCTGGAGGAGGCGCAATGTGAGTTCCGCTTTAACTTTTGTCGGTTTACCTCATATCACTATGCACGGACGACCAGCAATCGATCATATCATACTCATCACTGAATAGAAACAATTACTTCTGCATGCTTAAGGGGTACAGTTGGTTAATGTTCTCATCCATGGGCTTAAAAATATTTTGCAGATTTTCTTGGACACAGAAGCGTCAGGATGCGGCCTTTCTCCCAGGTAAACTGAACTCTTCCCATTCCGAGATGAGGGCTCTGGCCCTCTTTCTATTACTATGAATAACTCATCTGTTGTCATCCGCTAAGAGAACAGAATGTGTTTACATGAAGGTGCCAATATGCACGCTTTCACGATCTTCATGATGTACAATGATGATGAAAAAACTCCATGTGACCGTGATAGGTCGCGCTTGAGCTCTTAGTTGACTGAGGAACTTTAACGATCCTGTGCCTATGTGCAGGCAGCCAGATGATCTTCTTCATCTTGAATGTGGTCGTGGCAATCGGGGTGCTGATGACGTTCAAGCCATTCCTTGTCCAGCGCCGCAACTAAAAGATAGTAGAAGTAGTATTGAACCCGCATGAAATTGAAGTCTAGCGCTGCTATTACTCAAGGCAGAGCTTACAAAGTATCAGGTGCCGTTGGATTCTTTCACAGGCGGAGTCCTCCTAAGATTAGCTCGCAAGCTTATCCAAATGGAAGAGTTGGACAGATCCATCAATCTTTAGGCTTGTTAATTGTTCTACTATAGACCTAATCACGGGTCTAAATGCGTGTTAGGCCCTTCGGATCGGAAGCACAATTTGAGCAGCTTAGGAAAGTAATTCCTTCTTCAGCCCAATCATTATATGAAGAGTATATTACATGAATTACATCAAGGGCAAACCTATCCAGGAAATACCGGGTTCGATATGTCAGCACTGTCTGGCTATTGATCGAGTCTCGTCTATCATTTTGTTGCTTAATTTTAGAGGTACCCCCTCACTCACTATCTTTATATGAACTTGCAAGATCGATTTGAATGGGCCCATTCCCATCTTTTCGGGATACAAGGCAGATGTGGTATTAGCAAAGCAGCCATTCACCCATGGACAACTCCATTCATTGCTTATATCAAGTGATATATCGGTGTCACATGACAAATTATTCAACAAGTTGTTCCTATCGTAGTTTTCAAGCGTTTCGTGTGTGAATTTAACACCATGTATGCCCAAGAAATGCCACTTGGAGATGTCTAGTCGCATGAGATACTCTTTTATTCGGAGAAATTGCAAAAGCTCACAATGGGAATTATTCGAAAGAAACCCTTCCATAATCGAATCATCTTGCAAATGGCAGCTGTTATGTTATAATCATAACATTCTGGGAAGGGGAAAAGTATGCTTCATTCTTAGTTTTCCTCGAATGCATGAATTAATCTCTCCATCGCAACATACTTGTGTTGGAGTGCTCTTTGTGGCTATTATAGACAATAGCAGTGCTATGCATATTACCAACCACATTTTTTGTTTGTCCGATTGTTCTATTATCCACGACGCTAACTATACAATTTATTTATACGATGGCTATAACGTTCTCCATCCCTGCTTTGGGAAATACAAGACATTGTCCAATCATTGCATAATTTATTGTATGTATGTCAATTTAATTATAAAATTTTGTATTTTTTCAGTTAGTCCTATACCTTTACACAAAATATAATCATTCCATTCAATTTTTGTTAAAAACACTTATGTTGCAGTATGCCGTATAGGACAGTCAATAATAATTAAAACACTATATCAGTGGTGAAAATTAAATAGAATGACTAAAAACACCACGATGATTTACGATTAAATAGAAAAAATTTATGATTAAATTGATTTCCATACAATGAAATTGTGTAACATCTTTTTTTATCTGTTTTAATTCCTTGGAATAAGAAAAGTAGTTAGCAAGTAGATTTGGAACATAAATCAAAAATAAAAACTTTTGACTTCTTATTCCCAAGAACAACTTCTTGGAACAAGTATTTTTCCTTTCTTTTTTTCTGCTTATTTCTCTAAACAGTTGTTGGGTCTCGGTCGACGATTGCTCGGCCAATGAGGTCAACCTCACTAGCCTTAAGCTCGCCTTGCCAGCCCCTAGCCAAGCTTGGCCTTGCCATGACTAAGTGAGGTTTACCTCGTCGCCGCTAGGCGAGGGTCAACCTTGCTTCTTGAGCCGGCCTCGTTGCAATTGGGCAAGGCTGAGCCTTGCCAAGTTGTTGTAAGGCCGAGTCTTGCCCAACCACTGCGAGATCAAGCCTCACCCAGCCTCAATTGAGAAAAAAAAGGGAAAAAGAAAAGGAAAAATTAGAAATATAGAAAAATGTCAAAGAATTAATTTTGTACTGAACGAACTACTATTCTTTTCTTTTTATTCCGGGAATAACTATAACTAAACACGCTCTTTTACATAAAAAAATTGTCCACGGAATAGAAACAGAAAAGCTTTTTGAAAAGAAATTATTTCCGAGAATAAAAATGTTACTAAATGCAGTCTAAATTTATGGCTAATTGAGTAATTTCTCTTATATATCATGTGGGTTAAAAGTTATGCATGATCACACACATACAACTTATCTTTGATCATAGTTTCGTTAGACCCTTTCATGACAAACCTGATCATCCACAAATTGATACCTCATGTCATGGGTCTTTCGAAAATCATAACACCACGTAATCTTAGGGAAGAATTTGTGGATCATTCCGGATGGATCTCATGTAAGATTCACGTGACCCAACGAAACGGCTGACATTTGTTGGCTTCATATGCGGTCGAATCCTGCAATTGCCGTTCTTACATTGCGGGCTTTGCTCATGTCCTAACAGTTCAGGCCCCCCAATTGGAATCCAATCTCTTCTCGCTCCACAACATGGCTTACTCAGAGGTAACACAAGATGTCGCACTTGTCTCAAACACGCCTTCTCATTTCTTCTTCATTCACCGTACGGTTTCCAAACAAGTTCATTTTCTCTTTCGTTTCGGTTCTCTCATTAGCCTTTCTGCGCTACTTTCTCCTTGTAGATCTTCTCACTATGCGCCATAAGCCCCAGGTGATACGGGGCTTTAAGCTAACACGACTGAAGATGTTTGAACTGTTCCTATCATCTCAGGTTTATACTCCAGTTTCTTACTTATTCTCACTCTTCTTACACGAAATACAGGTTAAAGCCTCAACAATCGCTTGCAAGATCGATTTGAATGCCCCCGTTCCCATTTTTTTGAGCTAAGATAGGTTCATGTTATAACATTAAAGCAGCGACACACCCATAGATGAGTCCAAGCGCTACTTATTTCATGCAATATGTTCACGTCGCATGACGAATTATTTGATTTGTTGTTTCCAATAAAGTTTTCAAGCATTTTGTATATAATTTTAACATATATTTATATGGCCGAGAAATGTTACATCGAAAAGTGATACGATTGTCGCACAATATACTCTTCCATATGTATTGACACAAAAGCATATAATAGGAATTCTTTAGAAAAAACCTCCCATAGTCAATCATCTTGCATATGGCAGTCATGATTGTACTATCAGCCGCACATTTTGACAACCAAAAGAAAAGTTTCATTCTTAGTTTCCCTTGAATGCATGAATCAATCTCTCTATTGTAAAGTAATTGTGACTTTGTCATTATTACTAATCAATATCAACGTTATGCAAATTACCAATCACATCCCTCCTTTGTCCGATTGTTTTCTATGGGTCCCGCCCTATTCAATTATGTATGCAAAGGGTAATATTTTTGTCCATTCTTGATTCGGGAAATTTCCTATATATAGAAAATTGTCCAATAAGTCCTACGTTTGTTATGCGGATACCAGTTCAATTTTAAATGTTTCAATTGTACCAATATGCTCTGAAACTTTGTGTAAAATTTTAATGTAATCATTCCAGTCAATTATTGCAAGAAATCGCTAACGTGGCGATGTGCCACATGTGACAAGTAGTGATGATTAGACTGTCATAACAACGATTTTTCGTCGAAAATTTATCGATAAGAGTTGCACTAAATCATGAGCCATACAATAGGTTAATACTAATATTTCCCCTATATTTCACATGGGTTACAAATTGTGGAGTTCACGCATCTACAACTTAACTATGATAATTAATTGCATTGGACCCTCTTGTTATAAAGTTCATCGTCCACAAATCGTCACCTCATGTCATGTGGCTCTCAAAAAGTTACCATACCATGCGATCCACATTAGGAAACTCTCTCGGATTCTCCAAGAATAATTGACCCTGGTGAGTCTGACCGGAGTGATTCAATTATCCAACGTGATATTTGTGATATTCGTCAGATAGATGTGCACCCGAACCATGCAAGTTTTGATATGATACTGAGGGCTTCGCTCGTCTGTAAACAACATCTCTCTAGTTAGACCCCCGACCTCTTCTCCTTAGTTACAAAGTCCTGCAATGTATTGTCCTGCGACAAGAATCTTTAATGTGGCCATTTGGCTCGTCCAAAATCTCTCATTTGATTTCGTTCCCTTCGTTTTCGTTGATCAATTCATTACTGTTTAAAAACACATTGTTACGGTTAGAAAAGTTACGATGTATCATTTCTTTAGGCGAGATCAAATGTTCAAGACCATGCTTTGTCGGAAAGTACCGACATTTCGCCCACTTTCCACAGTCGATTCTTCAACAGACCTTGATCTTTAATTTAAAGTTGTTGAAGAAAGTGCGTTATGTTAGTCACGACATTATTTCTTTGGGATAATTAACCAAAAAAAAAAGAGTCATAAACTTATTGGGTGAACGTTAATTTAGTTCTAAACTTTTTAATTTGACTAATATAGTCCTAAATATTTTGATGATTTATCAGTTTAGCCCCTTGGCCAATTACAGTCGAAAATAATTGACTTGAATTTTTTTTATAATTTGTTTAAAAGTATTTCTTAAATTTTTTTAAAAAGGAAAAGAAAAAAATGAAGAAAAATAAAATAAAATAAAATCAGAAAGCTTGTAAAGAAATTTAATTTTTTTAAAAATTATAAAAATTATCCACCTCAGCCGCATGACTTAAGACAATTGTCATCCACGTTATCATTTGGTGACAAAATTGACAAATGGTTACAAAATTAAAATTAAATTGATAATATTAAAATGTTTAAGAATGATTTGGCATTCGTAAGATATGTTGATGAATTCTTTTTTTTTGTGTAGCATTTTACCTATTTCTTCAAATGACAAAAGCAAAATGAAATTACTAACACCGCCATTCACCTCAGATTAATAACGTGAAGAGAAGGCTAAAAAGAGCTTGTCAAATGCGTTGGCGATGAGGACAAATCAACCAGGGAGCATCATTTGCTCTTGACCATTTTGGCTGAAATTTGGACAGGAGAGAATTCAATCCCTCCCACTTGTTCCATCGAAGCACTGTCGCCGCCATCATCTTGGAACCCTTCCTTTGTCCTTCTTGCCAGCACGTTATCAAGAGACGTGCCTCAGATCGCATCGACCTCATTCACATAAATAATTCCAACACGACCTAAATTCATTCTTTCTCACCAAATTTCTGTCGTTTAGGACATGATTGTCTGCGACCTTGCGCTAGTCACATGTCATGCAGAAACTAAGTAGTACTCCAGGTAATTTGACCTCTTGTCCTAATTCATCATGACTTGATCGTTTTGCAGTCGGCATCCCAAAATTCATCATTTGTAATTAATGTAAAGTTTATTTTACTCCAAATGACCTAGAAATACTATTCACAAATATAACTAGGCCTATGTCAATTTTTTTTTCAACTTTTATTCGATTAAGTCTATCATTTGTCCTTATTAAAGGTACTTAAGATGATTACGTCGCCTTATAAAATCTTAAAAAAAAAATACTTTGATTCATTGAATGTTCTTGCAAAAGTTATTATCAACATCTTTGGATAACCCATTTGCTTACTTGGTAAATACTTCAACGGGACTTTCCCGGAAGCTCCTGGTGAGGGTTGCGAGTTCTAGTTGCAGTTTGCTTTCGAGACTTTGGACAGATCCCTAGTATTCTAATTGCACTTGATCTTTGTCTCCTACTATAAGCAAGTTCGACGTGCGCAAATAGTTGGTGATATTTGCACGTAGTCCACAAGTTAAGCAGTCCCCATCAACATCTTCTTGTCATACATGCCGCCGCACTTTTCATTAATCCGATATTCAATTTTGACGACATGTGAGTAATGTTTGACTGAGCAATTCTTGTTTGATCTACGATTTTGAAAAATGCATTGTATGTTTAATTTATTTAATAGAACATACGTAATGAGTACGAGAAGTGATATCATCATAAATTTACGATTTAAACAATTTTATGTGCTTTCTATGTATGCAGTTAGATGAATTTTGCCAAATTATTCATACATAAACAATACATCGAAGTTCTTATGCTCAATAATTTGTTTTAATAACAAAAAACCCGCAATTTTATGTGTTTTCTTTGTATCAGGTAAGATGATTTTGCCAAATCTTATGCTCAATAAATTCTTTGGCAACGATTCAATCATGAAACTAAAACCACTTTTTAATGTCATGGACTAAAGTTAAATACGAAACAAACTTTATGTGGGTTGCTCTGACATTTATGATGCCTCAGCCAAATCCAGAGGATTTCGATCACGTGAATCACTCTTGTTTTGACTCACTTCATCCCGGAAAAGATTGCCTGCTGTAGTGTAGTACTACTGCGGCAATCTTAGCCTGTCATTGGTGAGCTCCCCCTTGATGGTCCCCGATAAAGGGTCAAGATTACCTGTAGTAGTCCTTGTCCTTGAACCAGAGATATCTGACGAGTGCAATGATGACATCTGGAGCAGGCTGCTTCTCCCGTTTCCTATATCAGCTCCTTCGCCGGGCTCGTTGTCTTCCATGTTCCATGGTTTCTTTCAAAAGCCCACCATAGAAAAGCTCCTGTATAATTTCACTCCCACGTGCAAAACGACAAAACTCTCAATCATAGATTACACCTTCGCCGGGCTCGTTGTCTTCCATGTTCCATGGTTTCTTTCAAAAGCCCACCATAGAAAAGCTCCTGTATAATTTCACTCCCACGTGCAAAACGACAAAACTCTCAATCATAGATTACAGAATCAGCTTCTTTTTTCATTCAGGGTACGTGATTCGAACCTCTCTTTTTATCTCTACGTGAAATGATCTGAAGTTAAATTCTATATCATCAGCTCTAAAAAAAGAAGCATCTGACGTTTTCACGTGATCTCGCCCTCGGAATGTGCCTTGAAGTGGAGAATCGTCTATAATACTGCGTGGCATATTTTTCTTCACTAACGCTTTGTGATTATTCTCTCTTGAAGCAGATTTTGCTCGGGAGCTAAAAGTTTCGCGTGTTCAGCTCTACCATTTGAGACTAATAACAATGGCAGTGGAAGAACAAAAGGAGCCTTTGTTGGAGAAACATTACTATGAGAATTGCCCTGGCTGCAAAGTCGAGAAGCTTAAGGAATCACGGAGAGGCTTGCCGATCCGCGAGCTCGTATCGATCTGGATCGTCGTGCTTTGCACAGGTAATAAGCATGGAGAGCATTATCGTTGTTCTTGAGCTTCCGGAACTTTTGATATTCTTTTCTGGGTTCTTTAACTTACTGAGTACCTGGACATAACAACGAGGCGAACTTTCATGATATTTCCGAGTTAATTAGCTTGGAATAATTATGTTGTTGATGCGAAGTTAAACCGATGGCGATCTTGCATTCTGATGCAGAGTATGCCCCCAGATCTTTGCCGGTTCGAAAAGATGTAGCTGCAGTCACATAATTAGTAGCTAATTAGACGTATGAAATTACTGACCCGTGTCTTGTCCTTCCTCTTTCCAGCACTGCCAATATCATCTCTATTCCCATTCCTTTACTTCATGGTAAGTTCTTACATCTCAATACTTCAGTTTTAACTTCTAAGTATGATCTATATATAACTGTTCAGTCTACATTTAAGGCATCGTGTCCTAAACTGTATAGTTTCGGTGTGTTTTCTCAAATGTCGTCTCTCTAGGCTCGTGGTCGACTTGTCCTAAAAATTTCTTCGTTGCAAATATAACAAGTATGAGCGGAGTGAACATTTTTCTATCTAACTTTTAAGCAGTAGAATTTGCCATTGGGCATGCGGTCACTAAAGATGGTTAAACTAGACCGAAAGTTCAGTCACTTTTTAGATAATTGTGTAAATGAATCGAAGCATATGATCTAGCCTCATCTACTGAACAAATTTTTATTTGTTTCTTGAATTTCGAATGACAGATTAGAGATTTTCATATCGCCAAAAGAGAGGAAGACATCGGGTACTATGCTGGTTATGTAGGTGAGATTATCCGAGTTGCTTATCTCTGGTTAATGCAGACTCCTTTTTTTGGCCGTCGACTCAACTTTTCACTCGCAACTCCTTGAATCTCGAAGGTTCTTCATTCATGTTCGGTAGAGCCTTGACGTCGGTCTTCTGGGGAATCATGGCAGATCGCTACGGGCGAAAACCCGTCATAATTATGGGAACAATAGCAGTGTTAGTACAGGATCGCTGTTCATTTCGAGTTCCAAGTGAAAAAAAAAAAAAAACCTTCTCTGATGAATTCAATTAATTAATTATGACTTGATATGTATCAGGGTCATCTTCAACACTCTATTCGGCCTAAGTGTGAATTTTTGGATGGCCATTGCCATGAGGTTCCTTTTAGGAAGTTTAAATGGTTTGCTCGGACCTATCAAGGTAAGATTTCATAAGGCCAATGATTTGCAGGATTCATGGCAAGATAATTTAAGCCTCAAATTATCCCTTCCTATATTGCTTTGCAACCATTCTCATATATGTATTTCGCAATTTCGTAACAGGCTTATGCGACTGAAGTTTTCCCTGAGGAGTACCAAGCGCTAGGAGTATCAACTGTAAGATCTCCGACCTTCGTGAAAACCTTTGAGCTCTCTATACAGATTCCTTGTTTTATCCTGCCAAGGACATAAAGCTAAGAGTTTTCACCTTGGACTCAGGTTAGTACAGCATGGGGAATAGGATTGATCATCGGTCCGGCTCTAGGAGGTTATCTTGCGCAGGTACTTCTGATTTATCATATCTCGATGGATGAAATTTAGTATTCCAAAAGCAATGACAATTTGGAGACTGCGTGCAAAATGATTCTCTCATTGTTCATGCTCCTCTAATGTTCCTGGTTTTCTATTTCTTCCGTTGCAGCCTGCACAAAAGTTCCCGTCGATATTTTCCAAAGAATCAGTGTTTGGAAGGTAAGCGGAGGTTGCTTTCTTCCGAACTAATTTTGCAGATCCTTTTTTAAGTGATCGTGGAAACAGGCGGTGACCGTTTGATTTCCTGATTGTGATGTAGATTTCCCTACTTCTTGCCCTGTCTTGCCATCTCGTTTTTCGCATTGGTAGTTTCTATCGCATCCTGCTGGCTTCCGGTACGCACTTCACCAAACTCAGTTCATGTTTCTCATCCTTGATATTGAAAAACAATCTTATTTTCCTCCTTTATGTTTCCCTTTCTCGAGACTTTACCTCTGCTCCACTTTATCTATGAAAGAATTTACCAACTGCTTGTCGTGCTTTATTGATTGTCCGAAAATCTGTCTTATTGCAGGAAACATTGCATATGCACCATGGAAGTAGCAAGCTTGATGAGTCTTGCAAAGATGTGGAGACCGCATCCCTCGAGTCCAGCACGATACACAAGACTCAAAAGGTCGAGGGGAAAGCTCCGAAAAAGTCTCTGATTCGGAATTGGCCCTTGATGTCATCCATCATTGTATACTGCGTCTTCTCGCTTCATGACATGGCTTACACGGAGGTAACCTGAAATATCGCGCGCTTGTCTATGTCGCCTCCTTCATTTTCCATAGCGGACATTCTACAATCACGAGTGCAATGACTTCAGTATTCATGCTGCCGAGTGCTTCATTGACAGTAGCTAAAGGAGCAAAAATTCTTTTAATGCAGATGAACACATAATCTGCAATGCAGTAGGCAGAAGACATTCTTTTGGCTAGTTACGATTTAGTGGCTGTCGTAATAATATTACTTTGGCTTGTTCTTTGGAACTCTATCCTGGTTCAATGTAGTTGATTGAAATATGGCATTAGCATATCAAGCCAGTTCCCGAATGAATTCATCTATGTTAGGTTTTAGTGCGATCCTTTCATCAACCGTTCCATGCTACTTTCTCTTTGTAGATCTTCTCACTATGGGCCGTAAGCCCTAGGCGTTATGGGGGCTTAAGCTATACGACTGAAGATGTCGGAACTGTTCTTGCTATCTCAGGTACATATTCCGGTTCCTTTCCCATATTTCAAGATAAATTCTTTCCAAAAAACAATGAGGTAGTCACTAAAATTGCAATTCAAACGAAACTTTTAGTGGTGGCAGTTTGCATTCATTAAGATGCGTTCTGTCTACTTGGAACTTAGAAGTATGATGGTTCTTATCATTCAACTCTCTCTGTACTAGTTTATCATATTTGAACGGAATCGCTGATTACTAAATTCTACTGCTAGGTGCTGGCCTTCTCATCTTCCAAACGTGTTTATACCCATACTTCGACAGACTTCTCGGCCCCATCATGGTAGCCCGCATTAGTGGGGTATGTTTTTGACATCACGTAACTGGAACTCGAGCACCTGCTTGTGAAGAATGTATTTTCTGGCTATCGTATCTCTGGCCATTCACATCTATTAGATAAAATGACAGACGATCCCCCCTGTTTCCTTTTCATAAATGCGCGAATGCAGGTCTTAGCGATACCCCTCTTGTCAAGCTTCCCTTTTATAGCCATGTTGACTGGGCTAAGTCTCTCCACAGTGCTAAATTGTGCATCGGTCGCAAAGAATGTTCTAGCTGTGAGTATGACTTACCCTCTGTGCTAATCATATATGAAGCTAATATGCACGTAGATCATTCGAATTACCTTCAGTGCATGTTAAAGAAAAGAATCCAAACCTCTGTTCATACCTAATTCTAATTGTCAAATTTTGCATGTCGGAAGACTTCCATCATCACCAGCTTGTTCCTTCTGCAAAACAAAGCCGTGGTAAGCTTCTAATCATCATCCTCGACGAGTCCGATCTTTGTTAGCATCCTAGAATATGTACCTATCTGGTGATGGTTTAGCTTAAATCTGAATCTGAAATTGCAGGACCAAGATCAAAGAGGAGCTGCTAATGGAATCGCAATGACCGCCATGTCCCTCTTCAAGGCAGCTGGTCCAGCCGGAGGAGGCACAATGTGAGTTCCGTTAATTGTTGTCAGCTTTGGCTATGTCAATATGACGGGACAACTGAACAGTTGATCATCTTAAACTCATCAACTGAGAACAAATAATCACAACAGCATGCTTAAAGTATGGAATTGATTAATGTTCTCAAGGACGGACTCAAAATCTTTTGCAGATTCTCTTGGGCACAGAAGCGTCAGGATGCGGCCTTTCTCCCAGGTAAACCTACTTTTTTCCAGTCCCGTGACGATGATTCTGGCCTTTTCGTATAACAATGTCTAGTTCATCAGCTGTCTTCTGCCAAAAGAAAAGAATAAGTTGTCCAGATGAAGATGGGGATATGCAAATTATTTATGATATCCAATGATGAGAAACAAACCCATGCGACCGTGATAGACCACACTTGAGCTGCTAGTTGACTAACGAATTTAATGGTCCTACGTGCAGGCGACCAGATGGTCTTCTTCATTTTGAACGTGGTCGAGGCAATCGGGGTCCTGATGACTTTCAAGCCATTCCTAGTCAAACGCCACGACTAAAAGAAAACGGAATCAAACCCGCATGAACTCTAAGTAAAACCCTGCTAAATTCAGGGCAGAGCTCGCAAAAGATCAGCTGCCATTCGATTCTTTCACAAGGTGGAGCGCCATTTACCTTCCATGAAGCCAAACCAGTTCCTTTCAGGCCAAGAGTTGCGGTCCTCGTCGAGTTAGCATTTTGGCGCTCATGTGCTAATATTCTTTATCTTCCAACATTTGCACCAAATAGAATCATGATGTACTGCTCATTCTAATGAAATCTTCTGCAGAATTGGCATTCAAAAGATTTGTCCGCAACATTGTAAGAATAGTGCTATGATTGAAAACAGAATACCAGTCAGGTCAATCAGAAGTTTCATCAATTCAAATTATTGGCATTGCTACACATTCCGTTTCCTTCCTGCTTGTGCCATAGAAACCAGCTCATTAGACTAGCAGAGACATGGCGACCGGAATTGAATGCTCGATGCCGCCGGGCAGAAAACAAATTCAATCTGTACTCAATGTAAGATAACTAAAAAGGATACATGGATATGTCAGAGTCCTTAACACCACATCGAACATTTCGAGATAAAGTCTGCAATAATCTGTAAGACAAGGGGGAAAGGTAGGGGTAGTGCAAATCTCCGGTGCAGTCTCGCCGTCCATTAAGTCGGCTGGGGCGCAGAACCGGAGATCTTTACAGCTCCCTTAACAGAAGCCCTTCCATGGTCAATTTTTCGGATGGCAGCTGCAATCGACAGTCTGTAAATAGAAACATATGTTTCTCTACTTGATCCCCTTTGAATGTGGGAATCAATCTCCTCTATTGCAATATGCTTGTGTTGGGAGTCCACTTTGTCGCTTTTGATGGACATAGCAACTTTATGCATCGTATTCCTTATTTTGTCCAATGTCTCATTACCTCACCCCCCCCCCCCCAAAAAAAAAAAAAAACAAGAATAACTAAATAAACAAAAGACAGCACTTCACAATTATGTATACAAAAGTAGGATTATACTTTATTACGTACCCGATTCAAGGAAACAACCACTAACTATATCCATATCACGCAGATTATGAGTCGTGGACGTCTCACGTGGAACTTTGATAATGGTTGCACTTTCGACCCTCTCATCACAAACTGCCTCGTTCACAAATTGGTGCTTCGAGTCATGTGGCGTTCGAAAGCGACGGCATCGCATGCGTCGGGAAACATTCTCGAATTCTTCGACAGCGCTTGAGCCTAGTAAAGTCCTAGCCGTGGAATCGCAAGGATCCCGACGGAGAGATATTCATTATATCGATGTGCACCCGAATGATGCAAGTATCGCCCACCCCCCAAACGTGACGTTCGATTCACCACCACCATCAGGACAAAGGTCCGGCAACGCATCACAGCGCAACAGTAATCTGTAATGTGGCGATCGGCTCCTCCAGAATCGATCCTTCGATCTTGTGCCCTTCGTACTGTTTAACGGAAACGATAACAGTTGAAGGAAGATCATCCCCTTGTCGATGTATCACTCCTTCGGGCGAGATCGGATGTTCGAGACCCGGAGGGGAAGGAGACAGACGGGGCAGCGAATAAGAACTCGACTTGGGCCAAAAAGGAGAGGAAACTTTCCCTCTTCTTCTCACGGAAAACGTCGAAACTTCGCCGGTTTTCCGCCGGTCTCGCCTTCGTTCCCTCCATTTTTCCTCGTGGACTCAAGAGGAGCCTGATCTCTTCACTGTTGTTGAAGAGAACGTCTCCATGGAAGTGACCATGGCAAAGAACTATTACTTGTTCTGTTCTCTGTGAATGAATGACGTCGAGATGTAAAAAGTTACATTATTTGGTTAAGGTCGCGTCAATCCCCTTGCCGCACGTGATGGAATTACCATTCTCGACATTGATTTCAGAGTTTCTGTCGTTTAGGGAATGAATGTCAGTGACGTTGCAGTAATCATTGTCTCTCCACGTTTGTCCTTTCGTACTCGTTCATAATGACTCATCGGGCTCCGATGTGGTCCGTCGATGTACTCAGACAGACAAGGGACGAGCAATTTGGACCACCGGAACGGATCCGGTTCCCAGTTCTCAATAGTGAAATTGGTGTCTGGGCAGTCCATTTCCTAGTTCGAATAGGAACAGACCGGTTAATTTTTTTTATATGTTTTATATTAAAATATAAAAATGTAAAAAAAGTATAAAATACTCAATTTAAATTTCTAAAACTTTAATCTTTACCCAATCTTACCAAAATAACGTTTTCTTAAAAATAAGTAAAGAAATTCATTCTTTAAGGATTTTTTCGATTCCCAACCGGTCCGTTAGATTTTATAGGAACGGGATTGATGGGACCAGTTCGATCCGGTCCGATCCAAGACTTAGGCGATTCGGTCCATGGGGCGGAACCGGACTGCCCCGAACTATGCACACACTTAACTCAGACTCCATTATTTTCCCAGCTTTTTGCTATTTGGATGAGGAATAATTATTTCATCTACGGACAATAATGATTTTCACGAGACCGAAAATAACAAGTTTAGATCGGAGAAAAACTTACTTTCCCTTTTAGTAAGAAGGAAATCATTTTTTTTCTAAATCACTAAACAAATAAAAATTGGACATGAAAATTATTTCCATTTATGATGAGATTTTCTACGAAGCAAAAACACTTTTAAAAAAAAGTAATAACCGATTAGGAAAAAATAAAAAATATCGAATTTTCTTTTGAAACATATCATAAACGTTTGTGAATAAACAACCCATTTCTTTGATCAGCGCCTTCAATCAAGTGGCATGAGATACTGGCTTTTCGCTGGACGAATTTTCTCGCGTGACTTCTTAATATATTGGAGAGTTCTGTTTCCAGTTTGCTTTGTTTATATGCAAGTAGTCCACAAATAAAGCAGTCCTCGTTATCATCTTTGGTTTCTTTCTGTCTTCCTTGTCTCACTTAATGTTATTTCAGTATTCAGCTTGACGATGGCTGAGCATGTCACATGGATCTAGGGTTCACCAGACTGTTTTGTCTTCCTTGGCCTCGCTTTAAATGTCAACCTCGTGGGTCTCCTGCATAATTTCACTCCCACATGCAAAAGGATAATACCTTCAATCATACACTACAGAATCGAGTTTGCTTTTATTTTTCGGGTATGTGAAATGGAAGCTTGCTTTTGTTCTTCTTTAAATTTACCTGAAGTTACAATCCATATCATCAGTAATAAGCATGAAGCGTCTGACGTTTTCCACGTGGTCTCACTCTCGTAATATGCCTCGATGTGGAGAACTGTATACAAATTCTGTGTGCCATCGTTCTTCTTCAATGCTTTGTGATTATTTACCTTTGAAGCAGACTTTTCGTGTGAAGGAAGAAGGGTGTTCTACTTCATTTGTGGGGAAGCTTAATTTCGCAGTGTTCAGCTCCATCTGTTGAGGTCCAAAACGATGGCCGTGGACGAACAGAAGGAGGCGTTGTTGAAGAAGCATTACTATGAGAACTGCCCCGGGTGCAGAGTTGAAAAGCTTAACGAATCACAGAGAGGCTTTCCGATCCGCCAGCTCGTGTCTATCTGGCTCGTCGTGCTTTGCGCCGGTAATCAGCACAGATAGCAGCATTGTTGTTCATAAACCTTCTGTCTGTCAACTTTTGGATTTTCGTTTCTGAATTTAATGAACTTGCAAATTTACCGGACATAACCATGACGCAGAGTTGCGTGATATTCTGGAGTTAATTTGTTTGGATTCAATTGTTGATGTGTAGTCAAGCCAATGGGCGGTATCGCGTTAGGATGAAGAGTATGTCCCCAGATTTTATTTCTCTGGCAGCATTTGTCTGCTTATTCGACTGTGAGATTTCATTCAGCAATAGCGCTAATTCGTTCGATTATCAGAAGATCTTTGCCGGTTCGAAAAGATATAATAACAAGATGTGCCGTTAGTCATAGAATTCGTAGCCAATTAGATTAGACATCATGTTTTGGGTGATTTGTGGTGTTACTGACCTGTGTCTTGTCCTTTCTCTTTCCAGCCCTGCCAATATCTTCTCTATTTCCCTACCTTTATTTCATGGTAAGCTGTTGCATTTCGTACTCCAATTTTAAGTATGATTTATACATAACTGCGCTGTCTGCATTCGGCATATTGTGCTCTAAGTTGTGTGGTTTGGGCTCTGTTTTCTGCAATGTCAGTCTCTCCAGGCTCATTGTTACTCCTGGTTGATTCGTCCTGAGATTTTTTTCTTTTGTTGCAAATGAAACAAGTACGCGCGAAGTGAACATTCTATTATTTAACTTTGAAGCGTCAGAGTTAGCCATTGGCATGCAGTCGCATAGTACATTTGAGCTCGATAAAAAGTTCCATCTCTTTCCCCGCCAGATAATTATATAAATGACTCAAAGTCTACGCTTTAGGCTCTTGCACTTGAGAAATCTTCATTTGTTTGTTGGTTTCCTAATGGCAGATTAGAGATTTTCATATCGCCGAAAGGGAGGAAGACATCGGGTATTACGCCGGTTATGTAGGTGAGACTGTCGAGTTGGCTATCTCTGTTCATTAAAGACTCCTTTGTTCATTTTCGACTGAACTTTTCCCTAACAAGCTTCGTGAAATCTTGAAGGTTCTGCATTAATGTTCGGTAGAGTCTTGACATCACTCTTCTGGGGAATCGTGGCAGATCGCTATGGGCGAAAACCCGTGATAATTACGGGAATAATTGCAGTGTCAGTACAAGATTAGCATTCATTTGAGTTCCCAATGAAAAAACATTTCTCCGACCATTACGCTCGGACTAATGCCTAAATTCCATTTATATCAGGGTTATCTGCAACACTCTATTCGGCCTAAGTGTGAATTTTTGGATGGCCATTGTGTCGAGGTTCCTTCTAGGAAGTTTAAATGGTTTACTAGGACCGATCAGGGTAAGATCTTGTACAGTCATAAACTTTAGGATTCATCGGGCCACGAGCTATTTCGAGCCTCAAATAAACTATCCCTCCTTTTATCGTTCCCCGAATTTGTGTTCATTCTCACCTCTGTCCTTCTTAATATCGTAACAGGCTTATGCGAGTGAAATATTCCGCGAGGAGTACCAAGCACTAGGAATAACAACCGTAAGATCTCCGGCCTTTTGGATAAACCTTTAAGCACTCAATACAGGTTCCTAGTCTTTCTGCTGAGTGAATGAAGCTGAGTTTACCCTTTGGACTCAGATTAGTACAGCATGGGGGATAGGACTGATTATTGGTCCGGCTCTTGGAGGTTATCTTGCACAGGTATGACTGATATGTCACAGCTCGATGCATGATAATCAGTAGTCCGAAAACGACGACAATCCCGATACGTGCGTGCGAAATGCTTCCCTCACCTTTCATGCTCCTCTGATGTTCCCGCTTTCGTATTTTTTTCCCTTCAGCCCGTGGAGAAGTACCCGTCTATATTTTCCGAAGAATCAGTGTTTGGAAGGTGAGCGCGTTTGCTTTCTTCTAAGTTTAATACTGCAGATCCTTCTTAGTGATCATCAGACTGATTTCCAGATTTCGCTACAGATTTCCCTACTTCTTGCCCTGTCTCCCCATCTCGATCTTCGCATTGGTAGTTTCTGTCGGATCCTTCTGGCTTCCGGTATGCACTTCGCTAAACTCAGTTCATGTTTCTCATTCTTGATAGTGAAAGCATCTGTTCTCTTTCCAGACATTACCTCTGCTTCGCCTTATCTATGAATGAATTACCAACTGCTTTTTTGCACTTCATTGAGTGCCCAAAAAATCTGGTTATACGGCAGGAAACGTTGCATATGCACCATGGAAGTAGCGAGCTTGATGAGCCTCGTGAAGATGTGGAGACCGCATCCGTCAAGTCCAGTACAAAACACGAAACGCAAAAAATCGAAGGGAAAGCTCCGCAAAGGTCTCTGATTCGAAATTGGCCCTTAATGTCGTCCATCATACTGTACTGCGTCTTCTCCCTTCATGACATGGCCTACACGGAGGTAATGCAAAACGCCACGCGCTTGTCTATGGTGCCTTCTCAGTTTTTCTGTGTACAGCACCGGACATTCTGCAATCACGAGTGCAATGATTTCGGTACTCATGCTGCGGAGCGCTTCATTGCAGTATCTTAAAGAGCAAAAAACGAACTAATAATCTGCAATGCAGCGTTCGGTAGACAGTCATTGGGCTAGTTAAGATGTGATGGTTGTCGCGAGAAAATTACTTGGGCTTGCACTTTGGGATTCTATCCTCATTCGAAGTGGCTCATCAGAATATGGCATCAGCCATGCTGCTTTGCAAATTAATTAATTCATGCATTAAAATATTCTCTTTTAGTATGATCCTCTCATCCGCCGTTCCATGCAACTTTCTCTTGGTAGATCTTCCCGCTATGGGCTGTAAGCCCTAGGCGATTGGGGGGTTTAAGCTACACAACTCAAGATGTTGGAACTGTTCTGTCTATCTCAGGTACGTACTCCAGTTCCTTTCTTATATTTCAAGGTAAAGTCGTTCAGGAGAACGACGAGGTAGTCCCTAAAACTGCAATTCAAAGGAAACTTTGAGATGCGGCAGTCTGTATTAATCTATATGGTTCCTGTCTCTTCGAAACTCAGAAGTACGGTGGTCTATTATCATTTATAGTATCTCTGTACTAGTTCAACTGTCTGTGGGGGAATCGCTGATTACCAAAATTCTACTGCCAGGAGCTGGCCTTCTGGTCTTCCAGACGTGTTTGTACCCATACTTGGAAAGACTTCTTGGCCCCGTTGTTATAGCTCGCATTGGTGGGGTATGTTTTCGACATCTCGTGACTTGAACTCAAGCACCTGCTTGTGAATAGCATCTTTTCTTGCTGTTGTTTCTCCAGCCATCGACGATGTTTTTATTAAGAAGACTTACTCACTGGTGTGGCCTTCGCACAAATGCGTGAATGCAGGTCTTATCGATACCCCTCTTGTCAAGCTACCCTTTTATAGCCATGCTGACTGGGCTAGGTCTTTCCATAGCATTGAATTGTGCGTCGGTCGTGAAGAATGTTCTTTCTGTGAGTATTCCTTACAGTCTTAACCCTATAGAATGTGAAGCAAGTACGTGCCTATATCATTAGAATTACTCTTTCTCTACGGGAAAAGAGAGAAGCATAATCTCTGTTTGCAAAGAATGTTCTAACTGTCGAATTTTGCATGTCCAAAGGTTTGCATCATCACCAGCTTGTTCCTTCTTCAAAACAAAGCCGTGGTAAGCTTATAATGATCATCTTCGACAAGGCTGATCTTATTAACATCTGCAAACGCGTGCCTTAGTCGTTAAGGTTTTGCTTAAGTAAGAATCTGAAATCACAGGACCAGGATCAGAGAGGAGCTGCTAATGGAATCGCGATGACTGCCATGTCTCTTTTCAAGGCGGTTGGTCCAGCCGGAGGAGGTGCAACGTGAGTTCTGTTTAATTGGGGTCAGCCTACGTTTAATCACAAAGATGGGGCAATTAAGCAGTTGATCATATAAAACTCATCAGCAAAACAAGCAATTACTTCCGCATGCTTAAATAGTAAACTTGATTAATGTTCTTATCCAAGGATTCAATCTTTGGCAGATTCTCTTGGGCACAGAAGCGTCAGGACGCGGCCTTGCTCCCAGGTAAACCAAAATTTTCCAACTCCACAATCACAGCTCTGACCTTTTTATAACCACGACTAACTCATCTGCTGTAATCTGCTAAAAAACAAGAAGAACGTGACATGACGTGCATGAGAAGCAAGTCTATGCGACCACGATAGTCCGCGTCTCGGCTCTGAGATGATTGAGGGACTCTAACGACCCCTTTGCTTTTGCGCAGGCGACCATATGGTCTTCTTCACCTTGAACATAGTCGAGGCAATCGGGGTGCTGATGACGTTCAAGCCGTTCCTAGTCGAACGCCACCGACTTAGAGAGAACAGAGCTGAGCCCTCATGAATTTTCAGTAGTGCCCTGCATAAGATCAGGTGCTACTCGATTCTTTCACAATGTGGATCAGCATGCGCCCTCCATGAAGCGAGCAGAAGGCCATGTTCAAGCCAAAGAGTTGGAATCCTCGTTAGATTAGCAATTCTCTCTATCATGTAATTTCCTGCATCCATCGGAAACTGAAAAACCATTTGCATCGATCAGAAGTTCCGTTGGTTCAATTCATTGACGTTGCTACAATTTATGCTCACTTCCAGCTTGCGCCACAGCAGCTGCCTTAATTCGCTTGCTTTTGTGAGATCTGCTACGAGCAGCGTTAAACATGTCCGGGAAAGAAGATCCGAGCAAAGCGATGGAGGCATTTTTAGTTATTTAGCTCTGTTGATTTCACAAAAAATATAACATTTCTAGAAATTATTTTTCAAGAAATTATTTTCCTTAAAAATGATAATATTTTCTGATATTCATTTGTCAAATACCGCTGGTTCCTTGCTTTCGAGTAAAGTCAAGGCACGCTGTTAGAGACTACGATATTTAAAGGTAAACGAAAAAATATTTTTCTCTTAAAAAAGGGAAAATATTTATTCTATTGATGAAAAATATTTACCTTTGATTATTTTATTTTTCATGAAATGAATGCTGGAAAATCCTTAGGCAATTTATTTCCATGTTTGGGTGCCGGCGCCGGCGCGGCCGTCGTTGATACTTCCGGTCCCCGTTCGTGGGGGACGACCGGTGGTGGCGTCGTGCTCCTGCGTTATCCAAATCCAAAACGGTTGGAGCAGAATCGCTGCCTCTCTCTTCTCCATTTCACTTACAGCCACATAATCCTCTGCCACGTGTCGGTCCCTCGGCCCCACTCAAAAAGAGGATATCTCCCTATTGTTATTTATTGAGAAATGAAAATTTATCCACTCTAGGCCCAATAATCTTTTAATAATTATCTATATCATAATCTATCAGCGATTCCGAATAAAAATGAAAGGTCCAAAAATGATAATTAGTATTTATCTTTACTCGTCTACTCTCTCTTTTTTGTAAGTGAAAAATTACTCATTAATATCCGATCAGAACTCGACCCTTTTTCTAAAAAAAATCATTTTTTTCTATAAAAAACAAATGATAGAGTCTTAATTCGTAAAAATCGTAAAGTATCCTATATGATCGCAAATTAGTTTAGAGGTATTTTCCGTTAGTGTTAAGAAATAGTGAAATTTCAAATGACAAATTTAGGTGGGTAGCTGTGTTGATTAAGAGTTTATTTTTCATTATCGATGTTGAAAGTTCAAAACCTGTAATCACTAACGTTTTAAATTGGGGTCATGATGTCGGGGTTTTATGCTAGTCTCCTCTAAGATATACGCACACAGCCTGTGGTAGAGTTCGAGGTTATTAAAAAAAAAAAAGAGCTTTGCCTTTGTTGTTCGGTGGAGGGGTAAATCAGAAATGTCGGTTATATCCGTTAGATAGAAACATAAATTGGGTTTAATTTTTTTTTTCTTTTTTTCCTCTTTAGATTTTTTAAATGCTCGTCACAAATAGGAGCGGAATTTTAACAAAATGGCCAATTCACCAGAATCACTCACTCAACAACACTCGATAGAATTGCAGAGGGCGGCACCTTCCTCTTCTTCTTCCTCCTCTTCTTCCTCTTCAGTTCACCGAGACTGCGCATTTCTGAACCGCGTCGGCGATGACCACGAGCATGGCTCTACGCTCGCCGGCGACCGCCGGGACCACCGCCGTCGCAGCGGCGGCTATCAATCGCCCTAACACGCAGATCGTTTCCTCTTCCTTGTCTCCCTCGGACTCGATCAAATCGGCTCGCGCCTCTCTCCGCCTCCCGCGCCTCCCCAGGACGACGGCGGCGAACATCGCCGTGAACACCTCTCGGACGAGGAAGTGGAAGGTCGCGTGCGAGGTCGCGCTGAAATCGGACTCGAAGCCGTCCTCCCCCTCCTCTTCGTCGTCGGCGGCGGAGAGCGACTCTCCATCGGTGTCGGGTGAAGGAGACGATTCGGACGGTGGTTCGGCGAGGATTGGAGCGAGAGTCAGGGTAAAAGTGCCGCTGAAGGTATACCACGTGCCGCGCGTGCCGGAGGTGGACTTGACCGGGATGGAAGGCGAGCTGAAGCAGTACGTTGCGGACTTTAAAGGTAAGCGCATTTCGGCTAATCTTCCTTTTAAGGTGCAGTTCGTTAAGGAAATTGAAGGCCGTGGACCTGTCAAGTTCTTTGCGCATCTTAAGGAGGATGAGTTCGAGTATCTTTGATTGATGTCCGTGTGATATGATAATGAGTTTGATCGGTGTATAAGCGCTCCGGCATCGTGTATTTGCTTCCCTATACAGAAAGCAAATTAATCTCTCTCGTTCTAATCTCTGTTCCGATATTCATACATACTTTTTGCTAGCGGAGAGCTTTTTGCTTCCCTATACAGAAAGCAAATTAATCTCTCCTGTTCTAATCTCTGTTCCGATATTCATACATACTTTTTGTTAGCAGAGCGCTTGTGGGTGGTTAACGAGTATGGTTGTTTGTTCTACTGTCATTCTCGATTCGTAGGGCCGTCGAACTCGATACTCCATTTGTCCTTATCACGAGAGGACTGTTTTGCCTCCTCCTGAGGAGCAGTTTGCCTGTTCCTTGATGATTGAATTCGGGCTCACTATTCATGCATTCCGCATTCATACATACATGGGATGTGACCTCAATAAGCGAATGTGAGAATAGCTTTTACTTAGGTCATGGTTCTTGCTAAAGAGAAGTGATATTTGAACTGAGTGACTAAACTTGTTGCTTTGTGGAGATAATTAAAGTTACCCATAATGACCAGACAAAATGCATTGCTTCTTTGGCACAAGGATGTTTCAATGGTGTAACTGAAACTTTGTTTGTCAGAATAAATAAGCTAAGTCCTATTGATATTGGACCTATCACTTCACTGCTGAATATTCCAACTGGACTTCATATAATAAGAATCTACACTCCACATCGACTGCAATTGTCTTGGAGAAATGTAGAACATCTTCACTGTGAACTGAATCTTGTTACAAGGTTTACTCCTTGTCGGTACTTGTACAAGCAGTTGAGTGGAAACTTTTTAATTGACGAATGACTGGTCTGAGATGATTTTTATATCTTATTTGATGAGTGTGACTTCTGTTTAACAAGCCATCTACTTGTGAAGCTTGAAGTTGTTGGGGGTGGTTTACATCAATTGATATAGCCGTGCAACAAAATCATTTCCCAAAGTTTCTAGAGCTTAAAAAGGAACAGAATGGTTCTTTTACAAATTAGTTAGAGGATCCATTGGAGATTTCATAAAATGGGCTCTCTGGCCCTTCCCCCATGCATGAATCTTTGAATATCCAATAAGTCCAACTTTGATTCCTTTAAACACGTCAATTGGGAAAATGCTTCTGCAGTGACCAGGGTGGATATCTCGTATTTAAAAACTAGCTGTTCTCCATGTTAATCCTTCAGGGCCCAAATAACTCATTTTCACATGTGGTATGGTATAATTTGGAATAAAATTAAAAATAAAGGACTTTGCTTCCGGCTTGTAGTGATGTATATGTGTAAAGAGAAACATCTGTGCAGGGTCAGATCTAGAATTTTTTTTTTCCTTTGAAGAGAAGAGAAGGGGGGGGGGGGATAAATAAAGTTTCTTCTTCGAATGATCAGCATATATTTTTGTGCTTAAAGTTCACATAGATGTTTATTATATAATGTTGAGGTTATGTTTATGTAGCGATAATATGTTCATACATTTTATGTGAAGTACTTCTAGACTCTAATGTGGATGGGGGCAAAGTTGATAAAAGGTTCAATCGTAGCTTGTCAATGGATTTCCTATGAAAAAAAATTTCATGGGGACGCTCATAAAAAATCTTTGCCAAATGAAACTAGACTTGTATTAGTGCAAAAATCAGTGGTGAAAATCCATTTGTCCCCACATTTTAGCCTGTAAACCGTCTCTGCATCCATATACCATTATAAATATGTATAACTGAGAATGCACCAGAGGACCAAATCCACTGGGGGGTTGTTTCTAGGGCTCCCAGTAATATAAGTGTATGCACTTTTCACCAAAGATGATTATACCTAAAATCTTACATTTTGCCATTGATAAAATCTCTTTCAGATTTGCAATATATGCTGAATGCATCATAATCTCTTGGTGTTTTTACGCTTCATTATCTTGTTAATCATTGATCTTGTTTGCCAATAGCTGCTATACTTGTATATGACATTGTAACTTCTTAGTGCTAGTGAGAGTTGTGTGGTCCTATGTGCTTCATGGGTAAAGAAGTCTAAATGCTAATTGATTTTTGGAGACTGTGATTTTCTTGCTCAGTGAAGTTGTTTAATTTTTCCAACGGCTTGCTCTGGTTGGGCATCAACCTCATATAATTCCTTCTGGTGCTGTTCGATTCACTACTGCTAAGGTGTAGCCAATTCATAAAATGTTTTATGTGATTGTATTGAGGGTTGCCTCCTCAACTTTCGAATATTCTTGATGAAAATGCGCTGATTAGCAAGCTGTTCCCCTTCATCAAGGGACTGTCTGGATGAGCCAAGCTAAGGAGGACGTTCTGTACGTGTTATTCACTAAGTGACGATATCAATTTTAATAAGATAAAATTCATAGCTACACTACACCATTTCTCGTTAGATATAACATATTTGACAGAGGACCATATTTAGTTAGTGCTTTCCCTGGTGTAGAATGCTTTGCCAGATTTGTGGTTAATGTTGAATGTGGTTTGGCTTTTTGTTTAATGAAACTACCCAACCACTGATTAAGAACGAGAGATTGTTTTCGTCACCCTCTTGAGGTTGATGGGTCCATAATGTTATTTCCTTAGTTGCCATTCTCACAAATGTATTTGGTTCTTGCTTTCTCTAGGAGACAATCTGGATTACCATATAAATGAGTTATCATGCTGCAATATATAGCAAAGTCTACCTCTTGATTTGCCTTTAATGTGTCATTTGTGTTGCTGTATCAGCTCCAACACATTCCAAATTCATTCCTGTTTCATGATTTGGTCATGTATGAGCTTTATGAGCTTTTTAGACACATATGCCATCACTGAGTATTGCTGTTCACTTATGAAAAAGTGGTAATTCTCGTGTTTGGCAACCTATTTCTGTCATCTTGAAGAGGGATTCTCAATAGTCTCATAGATGTGCGCAGTCATGCACCCACATGGAGAGAAAAAGAACTGTTCTCAGATTTGGATTGAGCTATTAAAGTTTTCCTTTTTTGGGCACATACCTGGTGTCCTTTACTCTTAAGCAAACTCCTTTATCTATGACAAATTTGCTGAATATTTGAGGAACTTCCTTACAGCAGCAAATAAGTCACAGATAGTCATGAAAGGAATGGCTCTTATGCATGGAATCAATGCATCACTCCATTTAGCTTCGTGTGGTAGCACTATCATCGTTTGCTGTTTTTGCTCTGCACCAGCATTTCACTTCAAGAGTCTTCTCTCAAAGTAGGACCTTCTGCACACTTCCTAATCTGTAGGGCGCTTGTCTTTTAATGTCTTGTTGACTAGAAAGCAAATTCTTGCCAAAAGTAAAATGTGGCGATTCTGCTTCTACTTTGATTACTGGCGGCCCCGCCATGGAACCCTTTTTGGTGATAGTCAGTAATTTTTGGCTGACCAGTATATAAAGTATGTTCTTGCTTAAGGAAACTGATGAATGCTTGACGTCCTTAGTCACAGAAAGTTAGGGTGGTATAGAAGGGAAAAAGAAATCTGGTCATAAAAGAAATCTGGAAGGAAACTCTGAGGCTATCCCCATCAAGCAACCTAGATGCTAATCTCCAGGAATTTGGGCTTGTTGACAGATCGGTGTGGTTGAATTTTTCAGCCCTACATCTTTAAGGATTTGCGGAATTGGTTCTTCCTATCGGGTTAAATCTTCACTTCTTCTAGATTGATCATCCGTGTCAGTGTCACTATCAAATGTGAAAATGCTTCTGTGGCCTCGATATCGATGGCAAACTTTTTTGCAAACCTATTTGCCTTTTTACGCACTTCACCACCACTGGATTGCATACTATTCTTGTTTTCCTTGAAAATCTCGATCAACTTCAATCTTGTCACTCGCACTCACAAACCTCCTAAAGACTAGAAAAAGTTTCCTGAAAGTGCACCACCTTGTTTGCTTCTTGTTGTCAGAAGTAGCTTTGGATCTGTCGACGGTAAATTTTGTGGAATACAGAAGAGTGGAGTGACTCGCTGTCTGTGCCATTTTATCCAGACAGTTTTGTGAAATACGGTGCTTCGACATGTGAAGATGTTGAGAGCCCGGAGATTGCAGTCGGGAATGCTGATGCTAGCCTCGAGATATGGTTAACATGAATTTGATAAAGTAAGTACCGAGCGAGTGTTCTCGGTGCGCGCAAGTTTCAACAAGAACACTTGCGGAGCTCTGTGGTTCTTGGCGCATGCTTTCTTTTTAAACCCGCTTGAGATCATCACACGAGCTGTCGAGGAGGCTCCCCTTCCCCTTTTCCTCTCTTCAATTTATGGTCTCCAATCGCAATCGGAGCCTCATGTGAGGAAATTCTATGATGTCTCCTAAGGATTCTCCTCTCGTACTTGGTGAAAGAGGCGTCGGAACAGTTAGTTTCGAGACTGAAACAAAGGATCAGGTGAAAAATGGATCCGCCAGACTTAGTTATACCGCACTCAAAATCCGATCCCCCACCCCAGAAAGAAGAAAAAGAAAGAAAGGAAGGAGAACAAATGGGGTCGTCGATTAACGTTAGTCAACGCAGGCCAACCTATGGTTGGAGTCAGTGATGATCCACGCATATAATAGAGGAAAAGCCAATCGCGTTCGACCTACTTTGATATTTCTGTTGAGATTTTATATTGACTTTTGTTTTTATACTTGTCAACGGTAACTATGTCGTGACGAATCTCTCAGATGTGGTAATTGTGGTTCTTGGATCCAATTTCTTATAATAAAAATGGATGAGACGGCATGCATTATACTAGATGAACATGTCTGTTGTACAATGCCCACATGACAACTTATCATGTTAGAGCTTTCTAACATTTTTATGGGCTCTTATCACATAATAATATAGGCGAGACATAATATAAATATAAATATAAATTAAAAAAACAATTTCGTGAGAATTTTCGAAAATCTTCTTTCGGTTGAGGAACGCAGGGAAACTACACTTCTAACCGGGGGACCACCCCAATACTTTAATTCCTTCACCTAAAAAACCATAAAATTTGAAAATTGTTTCACCCAAATTTATTTAAACATGAAAACGATGTGCCAACAGAAATGTTTCACGGAGTCTTTATGTGATCGTCATAAATTTTGCATTCTCGTGGGATGAGGTTCTCGCGTTGTTCTGCTCTTGGAGTCTCTCATTCTAAATCAAGACTGAGGATAAAAACTACGGCGTGCAAGGATCATTCAAGATCGAGTAATTACACATAATGAGCGATTTTACCCATTATGTAATTGATTAGATGGGTCTAACTCGAGATGACTTTTGATTAACGAAATGCTTTGGACGTGATTATTTGTCGCCGGTGCGATTTTGGGTTTGTGTGGATGGAAGAAAGAGCAAAACTGGAGGTGATGTTAAAATTCAAGCCTCCCACGGTGGCGCCGCCACCGACATCGGTTTTGGTGACTGCCAAGAAAGAAACCGTGATACCAACACACCGCAGTGGGGGCACGGTTTTCATGTGTTTTCGCCGTTGAAGCCAATTCGTTCACGGTTTTTCCGTGGTCGTGAAAGACTCATTTAATGCCTTCAATGGAACCGGGCAAGCCCTCCCTTTGCCAAGAAAGAAGTAATTCATTAGGGGGGGGGGGGGACAAATTAAATCAAGAAAGAAAGCGGGATCTTATTTTATAATCAACTAGTGATTAAGGAACTTCGTCTTCTTCTTTCAATGCATAATGTCAAGGTTACAAAATTATTGAAAAAAAATGAGACTTTAAATTTTTTATCGATGGAGAGCCTCAACAGACTCGTCCAGACATTTACACCAGTATACATGATCGTTGAATTGCGACTGTTCATTTTGGTGGCTCGGTCATGATGGCTTGAGTTTGATCATGTTAAGTAGACTTAGATCACTCAATACTCATGATTCTAAATTCAGACGAATGCGATGCTCGAAAGAATGACTTTTCGCATGCTCTTCAATGTTTTTGTGGGCCTACAAGGGTTCAAGGACTTCAGATTTAGAATTGGTTTAGCTGTCGGAATTTCCCCTACGAAGATGGTTTCCATCCTTCTAGGAGTCTCTGCTATGCTGTGCATAAAGGGAAAAAGAGGAGAGCAGAAAGAGTCATAGCTAAAAGGCCACCAAAGGTCAAACCTAACGGATACCGAATATGGCTTTGCACACCAAGAGAGTATTTTAAGTTTTAAACCTTAAAAGTGTTGGAGCACCTACTTGGAATACATGGGTTATTTTTGCTGTCCCAGTTTGGAGTTGCATCCTGATGATTGTTGTGTGGCTCCCACTTTACATCATTTAATCAACAAAAATTTAAAAAGAAAAAGGGTAGATGAGGTCCAAGAAAGCAAGAAACGAGACATGGAAACATGTCACACAAAACTTCCAAAGAAAGCGAAATAAGTCTATATAAAAACATCATTGTCAATTTTGATGACAACTCGTCTCTAAATAGTGTCCTTTTTGAGCAATTAAGTAGATATATGTCGCAATTCTTAATGTAATTTTTCTCTCAACCCACAAAATCCCCTGAAAAAAAAGCGAAACAAGCTTATGAAAATCAATTTTGATGACAATCCGTCTCTAAATATTACCCTTTGAGCAATTAGGTAGATACACACGATTGTAAAATTTTTGTTCTAGTGTCATGTGCGGTCCATTTTTCAACTAGAACCGATGAAACAGCCATCGTCTAAAGTCAGGGGGGAAAAGGAGGAAAGAATTAATTTATTGGAGAAAGGTGGGGGAAGGAAGTAAGTGAGCGAGGAAATGTGATTTACAATGAGAGTTGGGGTGGGGCATGGTTCTCTTATGAGACTTTACCGTTTTTGATTTGAGAGGGGAGGGGAGGGAGGGTTTGGTCCAAAGGGAAAGGCGTTGGGTAGTTTTCAAATTGGGCACGCCACATTTTCTTCTCAATTTCTTCTTTTTTTTTTCTTCACTTTCTCTCCCTCTTTTATTTTTATTTTTGAAAATAGAATATGATTATCATCACTGCTAATTATTGTTGATTATTTAGAAAACATGATTGTTTCTTGAACCTGAACGCCAATCTCGAAAGCTTCTTCCTGCTCTCTCTCTCTCTCTCTCTCCCTTTTGCCCTCCTCCTCCTTAGTCCCCTTCCTTTCTTCTCTCTCTGCCTCCCTGGTTTCCTCCACCCAGCGTCACTGCATTTTCGCCATTGTTGACGTTCAAGTTTTCGTTTTTTTTTTTGTCTTTTGGGCTTTTGGGGGTGCGTCTTTCCTTTCAAGAATTAGAGGAGAAAGGAAAAGCTGTCACTTAGTTCGATACTTTCTGCTAATAGATGTTGGGTCTAATGACTCTCCGTAACTGACAATAGGAAGACCTTTGCTTCCGGAATTTGAATGCTTGTGCTCTACTCTGCGACCATTTTCTTGAGTGTGAGCGAAGAACGGGAAGGGGAGAGACCTCGAAGACAAGAAGAGAGGGCAAGAGAAGAGAAGGCGTGTTCTCCTTTTGGCCTGCGCCATTCTGACGTCTCCGCGAAGGTGGCATTCTTTTTTTTTTCTTTTTACCCCCCCTCTTCTTCACCTTTCTTCTTGCTAGTTCTCATTCCTTGGTGATCTAGAAACTCGCTATGTTTTGGTTGAATATCAGGGCCTGGTACTAGCATTGAGGGCGTGATACAGAGAGAACCTGACTTGGGTTTTTGAGATCTGGCTTTGTTCGTCGGATCTTGGGCTCGTTAGGAACGGCCTGTCATATGTTGAATGTCTCCGGAGCTGTTCTTGCTATTAGGGTTTTGCTCGCATCTCCGCCATGGCTACTAAGCGCGCTTACAAGCTACGTATCCTCGATTTCACTTGTGTTGATGTCATGTATTGTGGTTGCGAATAGCAAATGAAAATGCGATTCCATTTGCTGCTACATGCGAAACTTCCCAGTTCTGCGAATTCGCACATTTTGTACTTCAGTTGGGAATCGTTGGAAGTTGTTGTATTATTGGTGTTATTAAGGTTTTCCTTAACTTGAGATGCAAACACAGAGGAATTTGTAGCGCATTCCGCAGCAGTCAATTGCCTCAAAATTGGAAGGAAGTCATCGAGGGTTCTGGTCACCGGCGGAGAAGATCATAAAGTCAATCTCTGGGCTATTGGAAAACCCAATGCCATACTGGTCAGTTTTTTATGGTCACAGCGTTATATGAATTACATACCAAGTATCGATCATCTGATGAATCTCCTCTAACGATTGATTTTATGCCTAAATGATTGTGGCTTGTACCTTGTGCTGCTGTTGTTGCCATTTTCCTTTGATGCGATGTGATATTTTGGTACTCCTTCGTCTTGACACAGTCCTGATATACAGAATGTGACTACGTATGTTCCTTTTATGGCTTCTCCAGTGACCAAGTGAAATGTGGGCTTTCAAGTTTCTGATGGTCGATTAATTATTAAACAATGAGCAAATTTGAAATTCCTTACCAGTGATCTGGCAGCTTATAGATTTGAGTTCCTCTGAGCAATAGGTACTCTTCATAGTTCATCTTCTTTGCCAGTGGGGAGAGGTTTCATCGGATTGCTTTTTTAAGATAAAAGAATCTGGCCACCCTAGGAACTGATCCATCAACGAATCATCAATTTGCTTGGAGCATTGACCATGCTTTTCATCAATACAGCCTGTCTAATGTTCCTTTATTTTGTTCAGAGCTTGTCTGGACATAGCAGTGGAATTGATTCAGTGAGTTTCGATTCTTCGGAGGTGGTAGTAGCTGCGGGAGCAGCCAATGGTACAATCAAGCTTTGGGATTTGGAAGAGGCAAAAAGTATGTTCATCTACTTCTTGAGCAGGATTCCAAACTCGTAATCTGCTAGTTATATCTTTAAAAAAACATGCCTTTGCCTTTTGTTTTCTCATCGATGTGTAACAATGGGTTGTAACCTGATTTTCTCTGCAGTTGTTCGGACTCTTACTGGTCATAGATCCAATTGTATATCAGTGGACTTCCATCCTTTTGGGGAGTTCTTTGCATCTGGTTCTCTTGACACGAACTTAAAAATATGGGATATCAGGAAAAAGGGTTGTATCCACACTTACAAAGGCCACACTCGCGGGGTCAATGCAATTAGGTTTACTCCTGATGGCCGCTGGGTGGTTTCTGGTGGAGAGGATAACACTGTGAAGGTCAAACTTTTTCTTTATTCTATAAATTGTTCGTGAGAATAGTTCATGTGATAAAGTGCGCGATCATTTATCTAGGTGTCTTCTTCTGGTAATCTATAAGAAGCATCTTAATCCCTGGATGCGGTAATTGGACGATGATTGTGGAGGCTTTGTAGTTGTTAACTTTTGCTTTGGTACAGTCTCATTTTCAGTTATTAATAGGGCCAAATGCACATCTGGAGTCTGTTGTGATTTATCACTATGGCGAAGAAAGTTTAGATCCTTTTAGAAACAAGTACACTTCCCACTTGCTGATGAAATATGTAGGTTACTTGGTGCAACACTGACAGTAGACGGATGACTAGACCTACATTAGGTATATAATTGGATAGCTCTGAAACAATTACCAACTATTTATAACCTGTATCATTCTTTGGGTTGTCATAGCATCTAATTCTGGATTAGGGAACTGAGACTGCAGTTCCTTGTGAGTAATGAATCCATGGTTTTGTGCAAGGAACTCTGATGTAGGGTCTCGTTTACCATGATTGCCTGATTGTGAGGAAGATTTGGACCATGTTAATTGGAGCAAGTGATGTTATTTACGTTTTTCGTTATCTTTGCTTAATAGTTTATGGCTGATTAAATTTCTGAATCTAATTAATAGCTCTGGGATCTGACGGCCGGAAAGTTATTGCATGATTTTAAGTTTCATGAGGGCCAAGTTCAGTGTATAGATTTCCATCCCCATGAGTTTTTACTGGCAACAGGTGAGATAGCATTCTGCTGCAATTTTACTGAGTGCAACATTTCTCTTTATGTTTCCACTAATTCTTTGTATGGTTCGGCTGTTTTACAGGTTCGGCTGACAGGACTGTAAAATTTTGGGACCTCGAGACCTTTGAACTGATTGGTTCCAGTGGACCTGAGGTAAGAGTCATGCCTGAATGAGTTTTTGATATTTACAGAGGAACTAAATCATTGATGTGTCTTTAGCTTCACATTCTTACGAACCACATGACATCCCTATATTATGACAGAGCACTGGAGTACGTTGTTTGACATTCAATCCTGATGGAAGGACCCTCCTTTGTGGCTTGCATGAAAATCTTAAGGTAAAACTGTCGACAATTTTTATGTTGCAATGAATAGGTACAAGGGTTCATAATTGATTCCTTTTTTTCCCTTGCTTCTTCATAGGTTCTTTCCTGGGAGCCAATACTGTGCCATGACACTGTAGATGTGGGATGGTCTAGATTATCAGATGTTAATGTGCACGAGGGAAAGCTTCTTGGCTGCTCATTTAATCAAAGTTGTGTTGGTGTTTGGGTCGTTGACATCTCGGTAAGTTGCACCTACTTTGTGTGCTCAGTTGTAGACTTAAGTTACTTCCTTTGTCATATTTGTGATTATAAATGATGTCCTTTCTGTCACATTTTCAGCGCATAGAGCCGTATGCTGTTGGCAATAACCGATTTAAAGTACCTCCTGAATCTAAAGCTCCTACAGTTGGGAATCTTTCTATACTGAATGAGAATACTGCTAAGGCCAATTCGGGGAGGTTATCTGTTTCCCAAACTTCAGATTCTTTAGTGAAGGAAACAAAGTCCCTTGGGAGATTGTCGGTTTCTCAAAATTCAGACCCTGTTAAGGAGCAGAAAAGTTTGTCATGTGAGACATCTATTTTCTCTTTTTGGTTTCTTTTATATATTGCTTTTGTATGTGGAATGGAGTCCGTAGTATGACGATTTTCTTTCTTTGCATATGCCTAAAGCCACAGGAAGTGTACCTGGTACTCCTCAAAGGGTCAACTTAAATTCTGGTTCAAGGGTGGCTCCAGTCACCTCAGTGACAGCTCAGAGCACAGCAGCTCCAAGGCGGAATACTGCGAAGGCCAATGCTACAATCGGTCTTCCCATCTTCAGTAAATCAGATATCATACCTGTCATTGTTCCTAGAACTGATGTTAGATCAGAACTGGCTGCTGAATCCAAAAAAGAAGTTGATCTTGCTTCAAGAACGATGCCATTTTCTCTGCAGTCAAAATCGATTGAATCACGAAAGCTCTCAAATGGCAGAGACGAATTAGATCAGCCAACGTTCTCAGGTCAATCTGAAACAGCCGGTCCAAATTCCAGTTCGTTGGGCAACATTACAAATAGGAACATCTTGTCTGTAGTGAGAGCTCCAGCCCAAGGCTCATCTACTGCTGAAAGAAACACTATGGATAATGCATCTGGTTTTCCAAGCAAGCATGACACGAGTTCAGTAATGGATGCCCCGGCTAATTATCAGCGTGAAAATTGTATGTGTTCAATTATCAGAAGAAGAATGCTTTCTGATATTTATTGCAACCAATAGTTGTAGATATTGACTCATCTAATTCCAAGTCACCCTTCACTTATGGTTGCCTGTTCCACAATATTATGATAGTTTTGCTGGGTTTTATTGCCAGAGAATAGCTTCCAACTTGGTATGTACCTGTTCTGAGCATCGATAGGACTGTTTAGAAGATAAGAATTTTAGGAGGGAGGTAACAGTAATGCAAGATGAGGAAATTATGCACCTTAGTATTATTTGGTGAATGCACAACGAGGGACCTGATTAGTGATAAGAGATCCTCATATCACAGAGTAGTTTTAGTCTGGCAAAGTTGATAAATGCATTTTACTGATATCTCATATGCATTGTAAAGTGAGCAGGGTGCAGAAATAGTCTTAAGCAACCACATTAACATCTCTTAGAAATTCTTATTTTGGTCTGGGGGTGGCAACTTGGTGAAAAAAATTTCGAGTTTGTTTCCTCTCTAAAGCCTAGGATCTGGTTAGACTCCTTGTACTACAACAACGCTATTGGATGAAAGAGTGAGCATCATATACTGAGATGACTCATAAGTTGAAATAATTCTTTCCACCTCAATGCAATAAGCGATTGTCTCTGTGAAACTTATTGTCAAATTGCTGCAAAAAGTTAACATTCTTATGTGTCTTTTGGGTTAGAATATTTGGCTTCCAACTCTTTGGATTTATCGAAGCTTGGATCTGCAAATGTGCATTTTGTTTTCTTAAAAGAATGATTCTCAATATCCAATCTTTTGTTGCAGATGAGTCTCGCATGCAGAAAGCAAACAGAGCACAACTTTTTGCGGATGGACAAAGGGGAGGTACACCCTACTTTCAAAAATTATTTTGTGTTTAGGCATTATAGGAGGTTTGCTCATATAATCTTATAAATGTCTAGGGCGAATGCGTTCCCTTGTTGTTAATTGGGAGAAAAGAGAGAGAATTAATATTGATGGACCTGCACCCAGTATTACCTCAAGAACAGGGCCTGGCGTAAATGTGCTGCCTTTCAGCGTGGTAAGGAAATGCACTAGTTTCACTGGCCCTCTTTTTCAATGTTTTGTATTTCCTTCTGACAAATTTCAGCATGTTACTTGTTATTATGGAATAAATGTTGTTGTATGCAAGAATAGGGCGACAATCAATTCTTGTTTCTTGTTTTGAACAAGTGCACCTCTGCAGTTGCATGTATGTGGGTTCTGATACCAAGAAGGATTCCTATAGTTTTCGAATTTGTCATTGTGACTCCTTGTGGTGGATTAAACAAAGAATGGACAAAGATATTGCCTTTTTGTTGCGGGCATTGATCACTTTTGTCTGATTTTCTTGGGCTGAAGTTCAGTTTGGGAAATACAAAGCTATGGTTTGGACAATTGTGCTTAGAGCCTTGCTCCACTATATTTTGGATGATGCTCTTAAAAGCTGCCATTTGTACGGACCTTGGGCTGATCTCGACATACTTTAGTGATGGATTATTTAATTTCTCTGCCCACTCAAAGGTAGTAGGTAAACATAGAGGCATGCTCCTGGTTTTTGTATAATACAGTTCGATGTAGCATACTCATGATGTCGCCTTGTGTGAATATTATTTGGGTTTGTCTTTGATTCCTGTTGTGAAACAGAGAGGACATAGACCATCTGCTGAGAAGGAAACAGTCTCTGCTAGTGATGAGGATGCCATCGCAGATCTGATGGAGCATCATAACCAGTTTGTTGGCTCTATGCAGTCTCGGTTAGTAAAGTTGCAGGTACTTCATATAGATCACTGTCACAATTAGTTAGCTTTATACACGTAAGTCTTTGAAAGTTATAATGTGGTTGTGATCTCTATGTTTTTGGTAAAGAACAACTTATACATCAGTCAATCTTAGTCATGTCAGTAGCTGTATAAGGCTGGAAGTTGCTTGGGGCATAGTGGGAATCTAACACCTTAGAAAATGCTTTTCACTCTCAGATTTGCGATCTGCAGATGCTTAATCAGTAGGACATATTTCTCAAATTGCTAAGAACAACTTGTGGGGACTATCTTTCTATGCGTGAATGCTTAACTTAAAAGGCCATGTTAGAGATGGTGATTTTAAGGTTAGCATGTGACTAGTATGAGCTCATCTTCCCTTATTCAGCAAGTTAAGCGATGTCCTGCAAAAGAAGTTGTTAATTCATCTCGTCTTTTATTTATTTATTTAAATAGCATTCTAGTATATAATTCAATGATCATGTTTTTATTTTCCTTTATTATTTAGTTGGCTTAATATCTTGAATGTGCTTGTATGTTCTATGGTAGTATGGAAGGACTTACATGGTGGCATGTCATCATCTGGAGATCCCGGTGGTCATGACGTGAAAATAGTATAAGCTCATGAGCATTGCATGCGATGATGTCATCTTGTCATTAAATGCAACAATCTTCTGTAAATTATGTGGTAGGTTGTCAATGGATTCTGGGGAAGAAGGGATATTAAAGGGGCTATTGGTGCTATGGAGAAGATGGCTGATAATTCTGTGAGTAGCTTTCCTGTGACTCTAGTGTTTCAACTTTCTAGCCCTTGAAGAAACATGGCCTCATGAGGTCTTAATAAGTATCCTTGTGTTAACCACTTTCTGTATGTCCTAAATTGCAGGTGCTTGCTGATGTTGTTAATATAATGACAGAGAAAATTGATATAGTTACTCTGGATATTTTCACTTGTCTTTTGCCCCTTCTAAATGGACTTCTTGAGAGTGACCTGGATAGGTGAGTAACAGGCGTTTGATGGTTCTTTGCTAGCAACTTTACTCCTCATCTTTGTATTGTCAAAACAGTTTTTTCTTGCCGTCGACATCTACATTCGGCCAAATTCTTGTTGCGGACTTTGATGCTATGTTTTTTTGCTGCTGCAGCTTCTTTTCATTTTTCTACCCTGATAATAAATTTCTTGCTCTTGAGCTTTAATTATCTTAATATGTGAAGGTATCCACACCATTAGATGCCATGATCATGACTCTATCTGATGAGATGACTTTTCCTGGGACTTTACTTTAAGGCATGTAATCACCGAGCTCAGCTCATGTTGAACGGATGCATTTCTATAGTTAGTGTTTGGCCAAAATTACAGTGAAAATTGGGTTATACATTAATAGATGAAGCCTTTGTCGAGGACAAGTTGCAACTTTGCATTCTACACTTATTTTAAGGGAAGCTGCCTTCTTGTTTCCTGCCTACTCAAAGTAAAAGAAAATCCTCATTTCTTGTGATTGGTGAAGCATCAAAAGCTTTGATCATACGCTTCATTGGCATTGTAGCTATCATAGTGCGTTTGCTTTTATCTTTCTGGAGACATGTAGCTTTAATTAGACAGATGTAATTGTGCATTCAAGTTGAATGTGGCAAAGGGTGAAAAGAAAGGCCTGATGTCACTCTTTATGTGCAGTCTTCTTTTGTTTGATTAATCATGCTCTTCTTTTGCATCTTTTATGTTCTGAAGACATTTCATTTTTCTAAAAGCTTCTCACTGTGCAGGCATTTGAGCATCTCTTTGGACATACTTCTCAAACTGGTGAGAGTGTTTGGTTCCATGGTTTATTCAGCAGTATTGGCATCGACGCCAGTTGGTGTTGATATTGAAGCCGAACAAAGGTGTGTTCAGTATCATCTTGCTCAGTTCTTGAATGTCCTTGGATGTAATTTTGGTCCAAAAACTAACTCGACGGCGATACTGGTGGATTGGCACAGGTTGGAACGTTATAACCTCTGCTATGTAGAGCTTGAAAAGGTTAAACGCTGCTTGCCTGCTCTTACCAGGTTCATATTAATTTGCCTTTTCCGAAGACCTTGTTTTGTGCTTTGAAAGAACCTGTAGAAGTGACAATGTTCTGATTTCTTTGTTTATAGAAGAGGGGGATCGGTCGCAAAGTCTGCGCATGAGTTGAGTCTAGCTCTTGAAGCAGTTTGACAAATGAAGATCAGCAGAGTAGATTTCACTCAGCGGGCTTTATGTAGGATACATTCCCTATGTATCTTGAAGGAAGTAAATCCAATTCTTCCAACGAATTGATTACCCCATGGTCAAGCAGCGGCTACAGGTCGATGATACTCATTTGCCCAACTCACAGTGCATATACTTGAACGGGGAAGCATTAACCTCACTCTAATATAACTACCTTAACTGGAGTGGACGGCCAAGTACTTTCAACACGAGTGCCTGGTGGATTTTGCGCCGGCACGATCATGGCCAGTGAATGTGTTTTGGCAGTGAAGACAAGCAGCCGATATTCACACTAACCCATTGTGAAGCTCAGTTTGTAAGTTTTAGCCACGAGTGAGCGTGTATTTATTTCGACATTATTTTTTGGGATACGGAATCACAAATATTGTCAAATGAATATTTGTCGGAAGACGTTCAATTTAAAAAGCTGCATTCTGAATCCATCCGTTAGCTGAATACTTTTTGGACGCTGTCGCTTTCTCCATCCTGAAGGCTAGGGGCACCTTGCAAATTGGCGAAGTTTGTGTAAATTCAGTGTTAGTGGAGATCTGAACATTGCGGCGGAGGTAGGATGAGTGATCAATTGAGTTTGAGAATGGTTGCTAGCTCAAGCTGTGCATTGCGAGCTCAGCACGCTCGAGTTGTGTTCTTTTGTCGTAGTGGCTTTTAACCTTACCATGATTGAGCTCTTTCAAGTCCGAGCTTAAAGAAAACAGATGATCAGCTCTTTCTCTATAGATTCTCGTCGTCTTTTAACCTATGATGACCTACATTGTGATAATCCAAACGTAATGAAAGCAAGTTGCTGTAAAGGATCACCTATCAACGAGCTATAAGCTAAGATTAACACAGACAAGGAAGGTTGAGGAGAAGGCAAGCCTCCTCAATGAACCCTGACAATTCCAGAAAATAGTACTAATAAGGAAAATTACCAATTTGATCCTAAACCTTTTGCTACTTTGCCAAATAAGTCCTAAACCTTTTTTTTTTTGCCAAATAAGTCCTAAACCTTTTGCAACTTTGCCGAATAAGTCCTTCCGGCGAATTTTGGCCGAAAAATGCTGACGTGGCGACGACGTGGCGGACCGGACCTCGCCGGAGACTCGCCGGCGACGACGTGGCGGCGACGTGGCATAAAAAAAATTTTCAAAAATTTTCAAAAATTCCAAAAATTCGAAAAAAATAAAAAAACCTACTTGGCCGGCGAGCTCCGGTGGCCGGCGGAGCTCGCCGGCCGCGGGCAAGGGCGGGGGTGGCCCCCCCCCCCTTCCCTGCGGCCGGCGAGGGTCGGCGAGGGAGATCTGCAGCGAGGGAGGTCCCTCGCAAGCTGCAGTGAGGGAGCTCTCCCTCGCTGCTGGCAGAGAAGCAGCGAGGGAGCTCTCCCTTGCCGCGGCCGGCGAGGGTGGAACAGATCTGCAGTGAGGGAGCTCTCCCTCGCCAGCCGCGGGCGAGGGGGGGGGGGGGGCGGCCACCCCCGCCCTCGCCCGCGGTCGGCGAGCTCCGCCGGCCACCGGAGCTCGCCGGCCAAGTAGGTTTTTTTTATTTTTTTTTTATTTTTTTGGAATTTTTGGAATTTTTGGAATTTTTATGCCACGTCGCCGCCACGTCGTCGCCGGCGAGGTCCGGTCCGCCATGTCGTCACCACGTCAGCATTTTCCGGCCAAAATCCGCCGGAAGGACTTATTCGGCAAAGTTGCAAAAGGTTTAGGACTTATTTGGCACAAAAAAAAGGTTTAGGACTTATTTGGCAAAGTAGCAAAAGGTTTAGGACCAAATTGGCAATTGTCCCGACAAGAAAGGTTGAGGAGAAGGCAAGCCTCCTCAATGAACCCTGACAATTCCAGAAAATAGTACTAATAAGGAAAATTACCAGAATATACATTATTTTCTGATTGAATGATTGCCAACATAACTTTATTTTTGCAAATACCATTCATAACTTTAAGCAATGTTTCACATGAAAATGACCGAATGGCCTTTTCTTGCAGACTTATTTTAAAATCTTGCTTGGCGCTGAGGTGGTTTCATTTTGAATTGGTTTTTGAGTGTTCTGAGTGGGTATGACAGGATGTGGAGTGGGAATTTTTGGAAAGAAAATGGATATGAGGATAATTGACTTAAACGTTCACGATGGTCTTTAAAGATAAGATTTGGGTAATTATGAAAGTAAATATCTGTAAGTGATTATTGGGTGAAATGGAATGTACTCGTATGGTGCTCAGTTGTAATATTTGGGCTAAAAAAAGGGGGGTCAAAGCCCAAATTCTAGTTAACCAGACCCTTAGCGAATGCAAATTGCTTCGGCCACTTGAGAAAATAAAAGAAGGAAAACGAGAGAACGAGATAGAGACTCAGGACCAAATAAAGGAAAAGGAAGAGTGCGCCATGGACGGAGAGACTAGTCCTGCTTGGTGCTCCTAACGTCTCGCCAAGCCCAATTAATTTTATTTCGTAGTGCTCTGACCAAAGTAATTTTTTTTTTTTAAATTGAGTGATAAATTCAGATCTATTTAAATTTCGGGCTACTGGGTCAAACTTAGGAGTTGTTTAACTTTTAAATCATGTAGTGATGAAAGTTTAATGTGCTGTGGAATGAGGATAATTGACTTAAACGTATCACGAATGGTCTTTTAAAGATAAGATTTGGGTAATTATGAAAGATTACAATTTAATGTCGTGTAAGTACGTACCTTATTGGGATAGAACGAAAACTGGCAACTGTCGACTTAATCGCAGCGTTATGTGTGTCTCATTCGGTTGTATTATAGTGGCGCCTCTTCATTGGGCTAAAAAAAGGGGCGGCCTCAAAGCCACAAATTCTGAGTTAACCGGACGGACGCGCTTCACCGCAAGCAAGCGAAGTGCAAATTGCTAGTCGGCTCCACTTAGAGGGAAAATAAAAGAAGGAAAACGAGAAAAGTTCCCCACATTCCCCCACATGAATGAGAATAGCTCACATGACTCTTCATGACATGATATGCAAAGTGCAATTATTCAATGAGAGATCGTTGCATCAAGATAGGTAGTCAGAGACTTTGAACCTTCCCTAGTGTGATCTATCGGTGCTCAGTCAGTCATCTTTGAACCGCCAACCTTTAGTGCAAGCCTAGACAATAGAAAACACACAACTTTCTCTCCTATACAGTTGGTTCTCATTGTTGTGTCCGTTTTGGCCATGAACACTGCCTGGTCTCATGAGTGTTTTAGAGAACCGGCCTTTCGAATTCTCATAGAAGCGGCCCTCACTTCGCACCATAGGTGATTTCTGAATTCATGATATATCTAATATCCAATTCAGATTCATTAAAAGCTTATGCTTAGCCTCATCTAATTAGTACCGTCTTCCACGGGAATGGGTAATAGCTGACAGTACACTAAGCTGTCCACATTTTTGTCCCTTTGAACCTAGTTCTTGGGATCTCCAGTCATTTAGGTAGGGTTTCCACTATGAAGACTTAATTAACAGGCCTTAGACCCATTCCTTTAGATGTTTTGTGAACTAACTCTCCAGTTAAGCCTTTCGTAAGTGGATCCGCAATATTATCTTTAGACTTCACTAGTCTATTGTGATAATTCTAGAGAGTAGTTGTCTCACAGTGTCATGTCTTCGACGAATATGTCGAGACTTCCCATTGTACATAATCTTGGTAAACAGTCACCAACCGAAGAGTCACAAATAAGTCTGAGCAAAATAATAAAAAATATTATTATATTAGATCCGAGCCGGACGGACGGCGCGCGCGTGTGGTGGTCACCGCAAGCAAGCTTAGGTCCTCTCCCCTTCCACATTTAGTCTATGTGGGACTCCACAGCTCACACTTCTCATTCACAAAGGACAAAATAGAGGGAACAAGTCCCAAGTCAAGGGAACAAACCCCCACAAAGGCACAAAGGAGAGAAAAGTTCCCCACACTATAGAAATCGGTTTAGAATTATGGTTTGACTGCAGTAATTTATTTTGAAGTTTCGTGCATTACTTACTAGAAAATTTTTGGGTCACCGTGTTTGGCATCGGTTTTCGCTTGTCTTCAGCTATCTTTTGGGTTGGCAAAGTTCAGGATTTTTAGTACTTTGAAGAAACTCTGTTTTGACGGTAAGCTCACTTGAATCAAAGTTCCATTAGAGAGACAGAGGGTACGACAAAATCCGTCAAGCAAGTGCCTTTTTTGTTGTGTGAGGGGATGTTGTGCAAAGTGAAACTAAACAAGTCGCAGCTATTTAGTTGCAATAAGATGGCTGTTCTTGAGGTCTTTTTGTTGACCAATAGTGAGCGACCTGACCCCAAAATGGGCGTTGCCTGATAGTCTTAGTCGAGGTTAGTTGGCGTATGCGTCTGGCATTCGGTTAACACTTCTTTAATTGATATCTGAAGCTTTATAAACTAGTTACCTTCCAACTTGAGCTTTTGATTTTGCATTTTCAAGCGAATGATTATTATCTCTTCTATGAATTTGTAACGTTATATTTTGAAAGTGCTATGGATTCGACATACTATTAGTTAAGGAATTAGAGCATACTTGTTACATAAAGTCAAATCGAATGTGTTGCGAATGGGCATACTTATTGATTTGTGAATTTTGTTAATAAAATGAATTCTAAAATAGTTTGAGGAATGTCTTGTGAAGTGTGTTGTGTTTGATGAATTAATTTGGGAAAGGTTATGCTTTTGGTTTGCAAAACTAATTATGATATGAAATCTAGATTGGCTTTTTGAGTTATTGGAAGATGGTGTCACTTGTTAATAATTTGATATTCATTGACGCTATATTCAAAAGCCATTGGGAGGTTTGTAGATATCTATACGATTCAGAAGATTTTTTTTTTTTTGTGTGGCCGATTTACGGCTAATATAGGTGGAAAACTAGTCAAGGAAAATCTTGGTGGCCTTGTTATAGGATGATAAACACGAGCATAATTTTTTTTTATTAGGAATGAGATCGTTCATGGACCATTAGTGTTTACTTGAAATTATTGATTGAATGAGTACTTCTTATATGTGTATAGTTAAATTTTAAGTGATAAAACTTATTTTGATCTCGTAGGAATATTACATACTAGATTTGGGATAAATAAGTTCTGTTATATTTTTTAAGATATGCATAGTGGAGGTCTAATCTGTGTTATTCATGGGGCTATTGTTGCTCATACAATTCATGTCAATTTTTTTTTTCGATTTCATTAGCTAATGGTTAGTAGGATGAGAACAATATCAATTTTATTAAAGTAAATGGTAATCTTTGGAATCAACTCAGATATATAAAATGAGAGAAGAGAAAGTCATGAGATAAGAGAGAAGTGGAGAACAAATGTCAACTGTTTTATTTTTCCATCTTCAACAAAACATTTATTTATAAAGTAGAGGGTACATGAATAATACATGTACATTGAACATGAATGCACATTCATGTATACTATTATTGAAGAAGATGATCATGTACATTGTGATAGGGAATGTACAAAATTATTCATAGAATGGTAAATGTGATACACCCACATCATACAGTGTATTTACAACAAATTGAATTTTTTTTTATAATTGAGTTCTAGGTAATGAGCTTACATAATTGTATTTGAAACAGTCTTTATTGGGTTTAGTTGAGTTGGAGATACGTACATACAGGCATACATTCACACACACACAAACATACACACGTCCATTCATTCGATAGAGGAAGTTAATATAATTTCCAAATTATATTGGATCTCAAGTTCAATGGGAGTTTTATCTACAAAATGTGAGTTGGGAGTTTTTTCTCCTTTTTTTTTTTGTTGTTGTTGAAGGATAATGGAAAATAAATGAGTATTTGCCGTAGATTGACCAGCCCCCATGACACCTCTGGAGGAACAAGAGAGATTGGGGCCTTCTATAACCTTAATTAACATCTGTTTTGTAGTTAATTGTAATCGTTGACTGCTTACCTTGTGACGTAAATGCATGTTAATTTCGGAAAATGCTCATTAACGTCAGAATTCAAAAGGTAATAATAAATAATATACTTTGAACTATGGAAAGCTATTAGATTTTTTGTTTGCTTTTAGATTTCAACTCTCGACTCCACTAGCTCGCCTTGAAATCCGGTGGGCACTCGCTTGCTTCGCTGAAAATGTGAAAAAGAAAGAAGCCGGTGCATGAATTTGCTCTTTATCCAGAGTAAAAGAGAAGCTGACAAAATCTGTTGCTTCCGGTTGTAAAGCTTATTCGAGAAAGGAGAAGAAAAGAAAGAAGGAATCGTAACCGCTCTCAGGGTATCTTAATTAGGCTTAATTGGATTCCTCTTTCTCTTGACAAGTGGTCATGCATGCATGCCTCCCTCCACTAATTGCAAAGTACTCAATGCTGGATTTCATGCGAAATATGGGAAACTTACACGCACCTACTTCAGCAAACTTCACCATCACAAACACAAGCATACGGCTAAACAGGCACTTGACTACAATAATCCCTATAGTTATCACCTAATTTTAAAATCCTTGAACTCAAACATTTTTTGGAAGGTAATTTACAAAGAAGTTGGTCAACCTGCCATTTGAGGAGGATTGGGTTGGGAATCTCTTTTTTGCCTTATGTGGAGAGATGCATGGAAAGGGAAAACATGATAATTAAAGGGTATGGACAAGAAAGGGAAACTAAGGGTGGAGAGTATTGGGTGTTAATGGATAAATGTTGGATGGGTTTTGAGTTTTGTGCATTAACTAAGCCACTCCAGATACTACAAATCTACATTTTTTCTTTTTGTTTTCGGTGAAGACTAAAGGTTTGAAGGGTAGTTTCTCTTTTTTCAAACCATGCACTTCTAGTTCTCTCATTTCTTGAGAGAGAGAACAAGACAGAGAATGGCACCATCAAAATGGGACTTGAGGCTGGTACCGGAGCTGAAGTCCTGGACAAACATGGAGTGCCTTCCTTTCTCTGTGACACCCAGTGTTGCTGTCAAGGAGGTCCCCAGGGTACTTCTCTCCATATATCTCTGTGATTTTTTTTATCCTTTTTCTTTCTCTGTGTCATTTCCTTCATTTCCTTTTTATTTCATGTGGGAGACTACAAAGAAGCTTTGGGTTTTCCAAATTCATCTTATACCTACGCTAAAGTCATTGAGACTTAGATCCCGTTTTCACTTGATAGAAGATGAATAGATTATTAAGTACATCGTCATCAGTTCGATTGGCTCGCTCAAGAACTGGTCTATTTTGGACCGGTCCAACCTGATTCTATCACTTATCATTTATTAATCCGGTTCAATCCATCTAAAAAAGAATCGAGATTGAAAAAAAAAAAAACCTAGAAAACCAAAACCCGGTCTCCTATCATCACTGCTTTCAAGACAACGACATTTATAATTCAATTTGGACAATTGTGCGTCCCCATCAAATAATTCCTTGGCACATAACAGAGTGAATCTAAATGTCCGTTTCTTGGGTAATTTCCATAAATTTATAGAATAAGCACTGAAAAGATTTGATCTTTTTTTCTTCACTCGTTTTGTCACATCATATGGTCACCATGATCTCGATAGGGGCCTTTTATGTTCCTTTGAAAAACCATATTGCTTGGTTGTAGTGCAGTAATGGTATAGATTTGATCGTAAATTTTTCTGATGCGAAATCTTGCAATAGGCAAAGACGATTGGTATCAGGCTTTTGTGATCCAACGGCTATCAACTTTGAAGAACGATGGGCCTCCGAGATCATAGAATTGCCTGATCTTGATTTTTGTGCTCAGTAAAATGTGCACTTATATGAGTTCATTGCATCGTAATTCTTGATTTGATGATCTGATGATAGTGATGAATTGGGCTCACATATAGAAAAATTTCCGGAACTTTCTTCCTGATGATACGATTTATTATGTTTGCTCCCAGCCCAACGCGGATAGTGCAAGCAATGAGGGGTCACAAGAGCAAGAGAAAGACATGGTGGACTCATTTCGTCTCGGTGATTTCTGGAAAGCTTACGAGGAGTGGAGCGCATACTGCGCCGGAGTCCCGCTCGTGCTGCCCAACGGAGATTCCGTGGTGCAATACTATTTCCCTTCCTTGTCAGCAATGCAAATCTTCACTTACAAGAAGTTCGCCGAGGCGCCTCGCGATCTCAGATCTTCAAAGTAAATTTCATTTGCTCAGCAATTCAATTCCTGGAATCGAGAGATGCATTGTCGTTTGGCTTTAATGCTTCTTCACTATTCAAAAATCATAAACTTTTCTGAGAATTAACGTTTTGGGTTTGCTGATTTCCATCAATGACGATCCCGTGGTGTCTTCGTACACATGGTTCGGTGTCTGAAGGAGGAGGTCTGGAGAGGGGTCGTCTTCAGCTGAGTCCAAGAGCGAGACCGTGATCAGTGATGGAAGCAAGAGCGTCTCAGACTCTTCAAGCAATGACTCAGGTGAAATCTCTTGCACTCTGCAAATTCCAGATGGCCTTCATGCTTAACTACAACTTTATTTCGTCGAACAATTCGCTAATGGTGTCTTCTCTTTCTTTTAATCTGTTTATTTTTCCGGCGTGTACAGACAATACTTTTGCTGGGCGAGAAGGCCCGGGGCAAGTCGAAGAGTACCACGGGGAATTGTACTGCCAATACAACGAGATACTGAACCCATATGCCCGTTACCCCCTAACCGAGAAGGTAACTCATTCAATGTATTACGAGAATTTTGCATTTCAATTCCAAGATCGGATTGAATCCAATCTTTAAGGGCCCTTAACAAATCTGATTCTGCACATGACGAACTGGTTTGGGACTAGATCAAAGAACTGGCACAGAAGTATCCTGGCTTGACAACTTTCCGAAGCACTGACCTCACTCCTCACAGCTGGGTGTCCATCGCCTGGTACGCTAGTACTTTTTCCTGAACTGTTAAAAGAATTAATGGGAAAAAAACAGTTGCCGAATTGATGGATCATTCTTATCTATCCTTTCCTTCTTTAACTAAAGGAAGATTAGCTTAATGCCGACCAAGATCGTTGGTTGATGTTGACACTTTTAGGTACCCGATCCTTCAGATACCCGTGATGAGAAACCGAAAGGAATTATCTGCATCTTTCCTTACTTACCACATGCTATCATGGTCTCCTCAAGGTCAGTTCTAAGCATTCCCACTACATCACAGCCTTCTCCTACTTGTTCTTTGAATCCACATTTGTTCTTGTTCTTTTCTGCAACTTACTTATGTAAGGCTTGTGACCTGGTTAGCCAATTTTTCATGCTGATAATACTGGTAACGAACCTAGGTGGGGAATTTTCATTAGTGCCTCTTAGAAAGAACAACACCTGGACATTGGAATACCAATTTCAGGTGGCAATGATTAAATCAAGAAAGAAAATGGTAATCGCCGATTCCAAGGGACAATATTTCGCAGTGGACATGAAGAATCATGAAACGTAAGCTTAGTGTCCTACAATGGAAATGCCTTTCTTGGCCATTTGGCTTAGATCAAGTCCTCGACAAGTATCAAGTCTTGCAGTAAAGTTCCAAGATAGGATTTGAGCCAACTCAGGTGAACATTAAAGGATAAAAAGCGACAATTAACAAACAATTCAGTTCCGACAAACTATTTAACTTCCACTCATGCATGACTCTTAGGGTCTCCATGAGTGCATGTTTTGTGGGGCCGGGTTTTCACTCTATATAACACATTTTGCAAAGTTAATACAATTTTCTTACGTTACCAAATAAAAAAAAAACAAACCAAAAATTGTTAAGACTGGCATTGAAAGTTTTTCAATGCTTGAGAAAGTCAAGAGTGTCATAAGATGGTCCTTCACAATTATTGTGATTGGACTATCAACGAAGGTCCACCATCTAGGAAATTAAGTGCACCGTGGAAAGGAAGACATCTTTCGCCCGTTCATCAAAGAGTAATGTTAATGAGCAGACTTCCATCAGTTCCAATGTTTAAAGAAGATTCTCTCCTCATCAAGAGATAAGCTTGAAGATTCACAGGAAAGAAGGTTCCCAGGCTGGCTTTGTCGGCTCAGTTAAGAAAGAACGGTGATAGAATGTGCATTTTAGGCTGCTTCACCTTGAGGCACAAATCAACCTATCACCTCTGCTAGCCTGGCTACGTCTTGACCTCTATCCAACTTTGGGTCAATTTCCCCATGAAAGAAGGGTCAGATAGGTTCGACCTGAGATGTGATTACTACACCAAGACCAAGGCAGGAAGAGTCAACTGTGCATCCGTTTCGTTGCCTTTGTTAATCATTCAATGTCTGTCCAATCACATGCAATATGGGAGGATAGAAACGCTTCAATTCCTAACATGCTACTTCTATTCACGGTAATTCAGCCAAATAGGCTATGTCAAAGATGAATATTTTCTCTCGGGATACATACTCTCCAAACTAAATCCATTGCTTTTAAGCAACAATCACCAGCTTCTTGGGTTCCTCATGCAATCCAACTCCCAAAAAAGTGAAGTTCAATAAAGATAGAGGGTATCACATCCGTCGCTATGAAGCCGTCGGTAGGACAATTATAGGTATGTATGTGTAGCTTTGCTCGACTGGATTGAAAGGTAGGAATTTGACCTTGCTTCACCCTCTAAAGCATATAAACCCACCATAGTGCAAGAGCGCTCACAATTTTTGGCTTCCTCCTTCACTTGAATTTCCAAATTTGTGTCACTCCCGGCAACCTTTCCTTTGGACCCTTCACTAGCTAAGAAGTGAATTCAAACTGCCAACGCAACAATTGCCAATCCTTTGCACTAGCTGGCGCCTTTACAGACAGTTGCCAGATAAGGTCTTCTAAATAAATGGATTTACCAAAATGGAGTAGATTTATGTTTTCACAATGACAAATTAGTACTTCTTTCATAAGATTGGCCTTAACTTTACATTATCAAGATGACTCGAGATAGATAGTGGAAAGCACCAACTTAGAGCACAATAGGGCAAAGGAAATTTCCGATGGAGTGGTAAAATGCATTAAATAAGTAGATTGGGTATTCATGATGACAAATTAGTACTTTCCTCTTAGGCTTGGCCTTTCCTTTACTTTATCAAGATGACTCGGATAGTGTGAAAACTACCAAGCTGGAGCACAGTAAGGCAAAAAAAGTTTCAATGAAGTGGTGAAATGCATTTTCTCTGAGGATCCTACTCTATCAGAAAATCAGAAAAACACTTTTAAAGCGATCAATTGTCCTCATATTATCTATTTATTCAACATGAAATGCACAATTGAGATGGTGACGAAAGGCAAATGTATGATTTTATCATGACATGGAAATGAGTCCTCGATAGACTTGGTAAATCTTAAAAAGGCCAAAAACTCTAAATCTTACCATATATTGAATGCATTGAACAACTGCTAGCCAAATTTTGAAGTATAACCACTCTCACAACCACTTTCTTTCATGATGCTACAATAGATTTATACCAATAAGGCCTTGAAAAAAAAAGCCTAAGAATGATAATTGCTCCCTTAATTAATTGCCTGAATCATGTATGATGACATTCAAGAGCAGGATTTCTTTTGACCGTTGTCAACTTGTCTTGATTGTTCCTTCAATTACACCAATCTAGAGTATTTGTCAAGAAGAGATCATCTCATTATGGAGGATATGTGTCCATAAAAAATCATCTCATTATCAAGGAGTGAAGAAAATAAAGATGGCCATGTGTGGACAACATCAAAATAGAACAAGATACTAGCACCGCATTTAAACGAGCTACAAATAAATCATGAACCTTGCATTGCTTAAGAGATCGGAATTCATTCCTTTTGACCAAATATTTCATGGAGAAAGCTCTCCAATTCTATTGGAATCTATTGGTGGAAACTATCAAGTAGGAGTACAGTGAGTGTAGGCATTGAGGATCCTACTCTATCAAGCAATTGGAAACATTTCTAAACTGACCATTATTTTCACGCTGTCTAGTTATTTACCGTGACATGCACAATTGAGATGTTACTAAGGGACAAATGCCTAAACCCCATCATGGCTCAAGAATGAGTCCTCTAGTAATTCTTACTAGACTCTGAATTCGTGAATCTTCAAAGAAACCGAAGGCATCTGTACAATTGCTAGCCAAGCTTCGAATTACAATCACTTCTTTTCTTGCGCTATAATAGATTCATACCAAGGACCGATAAAGAGCCTAAGTAACAACATTACTTCCTTAATATGCACCAGCGTCAGAAATCAGATATTTTTTCATTCAAAGTGGAATTCTTAATTTAAGCATACACTAAAAGAAAACTCAAGCAACTTGTGCATCAGTGATGACAACATCACTGCTGAACACATTGACTGGGGCACATCCATTAAAAAGGCTTTTGGATGAGACCTACCACTGGGTTAGGGGCAGTTGCTACTCAAGTGGATGTACCAAGATTGACTTTTAATAGCTAAAAGGATCTGCTATAGCTAGTGATCTCTATCAAATGACTTTGGATCTTTCTTTAAATCTTGTAATCATAACATTCAAGAGCAAGATTTCATTTGATGGTCCTCGACTCAACTTGATTCTTCCTTAAATCATGGCCACTATAGTCTATTTGTCAATACAAAATGATCTCATTGTCCAAGCGTCAATGGATCGAAGACCATGTGTGAACTTCATCACAATAGAACCAGATAATAGCACTACATTCAAAGGAATTCCAAAGAAATCAGAGCCTCTGCTTGAACTTCTTAAGAGATTGAAACTCATTCCTTCTAAAAGATTCATCAATGAAGCTCACTACTTCTATCGAAACCTATTGATTGGCTTAACCGAGCTGGAGTATGAGAAAGGGAATATCCAGCAAAACCTACTTTATAAACATAGTTGGACAACCATTGTAAAACTATTCATCATCACAGAAACGCATTACTTATAATTTATATATATGGTTCTCATTTATACTAACATAGTAAGTATTTTTCAATCTAATTCACAAATGAGTCCGTTATTGATGGGTCAAAATTGGTATGCTGATTGATTTGAATGGCCAAACCTGGTAAGGATAGAACTTATGCAATGAAAGAAGCAACTCAAGTATAAAATGATTTCATTTTCCCCCTAAGGATTATTTCCTTATATGCATGATCACAACAAACTGTCGCTCGACAAAGAATACCCTATAAATTGGTCATTTACAAGACAACTTTTTGCAAGTTAAACATGATCTAGTGTGCAAGCGACAACGAATATGTCGTTTGACAGGACTTCTTCTTGTGGATGTCAAACTGTGAGAGGTTGGGATTCTGCTTGTGGATGTCTAAGTGTGATAATCATGGATGTCTTTGGTGAAAACTTGAGTCAAAATTTTGGATTCTCTATTGTTCATGCAAAAAAAGGCGAAGGGAAGTTTGGTCACTGAAAGTCCATGTTTGATTGTTGAAGTCCATCTTTAATCAACGGTGCTTTTCAACTGTTGGAAATGTATATTAAGAAAAGCAACCTAATGATGAAAAAGATACTGTAATTAATTGAACATTTTAACTATTCAAAGACATTCTTGACATAGTTCAATTGATTAACAAGTAGAACCGAGATACCAATCAATACTCTATCTAAACCATACTAACTTTCCTGTAATTTATCCACAAACTTTGTGGCCAAATGATCATGATGAAAATCTGGTACCCATTATCGTATCCTCAAGCTTTAGGGGTAAAACATTTTTCCAAGTAGATGGGTACAATGTAGCAACAAATTTTGGTTTTGTTACCAAGTCTATCTTTTCCTTGTGGAGCCTCAGAAACTCTTATCTTGAGTTCTTACATCCAACCGACTACTTATGAATAATCCATAGTGAAGTGAACTGCAAAAACTAAAACTTATGCTCTATTACTTAATCCCTATTTCTAGTGACATTGTATATGTAGTAACAATAATTATTTATATCTTTGTCTTCTGGAGTTCCTACATTTTTCCCTCCAATTTTGTGAGATATACCTGCTTTAGGGAATTTCATCATCTTGTGCATCTTTAGCAATACATCTAATTTTTCTATGGAAAGGGATTATAACAGGCATGATTTGCTCAAAAATCTCAATATAGTAAGACTCTTCTGTTCCGTATCCAAACAGATCTTCCAAAACCCACATATATGAAAAAAATCATGACATATAGGTTTTCTTCATTGAATAATACTTGTCCATTATCTGAAACTATTAATTATATACAGTTGTAGTTTAATCAATCATATTTGGCATGTCTTCGATATAATAATTCTTGCAATCATGTCTATAGCATAATGAATACGAGATGTTTCAATCAAATTACTTTAATTTGTGAAAGATCAGCTAACTAGCTTCCAGTAGTGGATTTCTAAAGAGATGGAAATTGAAAAACTACAGCTTTTTCTTAATAACGGGTGGACAGTTGAAGCATGCATTATCTTCTCATGGATCAAAATGATCCCAAACTTGCTTTTTTTATCATATCTTCTTTTGCCAGTTGAGTTTTTCTTGTAAGTGTAGTTGTAATTAGAAGATCCTTTCCATTATGGGGGAATCAAGTTAATTGTAGATCAACTTTCTGCATACACTGCCCATACTAGTAGTAATAGAGGTACCCAGCTTCATTGTAATCTTTTTCTTATGTGCTAGAGGACCCTATTTATTTACGTGAACATCAATTAACTTTGAGGTGTTTAAATTGTGATTAGAAGTAACAGCATGCGCTCCCTACTTGTTTAATTTGTTCATTTTTTTTTCGCCTGGTTTATGTGTCCTCCTTGGTATATGATTTACCCATTATTTGTCAGTTCACATAGGTCTATTTCTCAAGGAGTGTAATTGACAATTTGATATTCAGGTCTGGTGAATGTCATTCCAGAAGACAATCAGAGAATTGAATCCATTATTCCACCAAGAACAGAAAGAAAAGTCCCCAAAAACGGAGAACGTAAGTATGAGATCAGGATTCCTCCATTTGGAATGAGCACATATAAGATGACTGGAGCGTTTTGGGTCAATCCTAAGACAGTTGATCACGAGATGATGGTTTCCTACCAGCGTGCTGCTTGGTTCTGGTTAAGAGAGCACAATTTTAGTCATCATGATTATAATTTCTTTGTGTCTCATGGTATATGATAAATATACAGCTCTAAGTCCAGTCTCGCTGTGTCAATGACCTGGCTCTCATCTATACCTTCTCAGAGGTGCTTTTCTGAGGAATGAATATGTTTCTTAAGGAGTTTCGAGTAGACCAGAATGACCAAACCCTATTAAGCTAAGCTAATACCTAGAGAGAAACATTTGAACACTCATAGGTTCTGTTGTTTATTTGCTTCTACAACTGAATGCTGCTGATGTGTAGTGTTGGATTTCCCATCTATTTTGCTTCTTACATCTTATCCAGCGAGTAGCTGTGGCTATGATGATTTTGAGGTTTACATATTGCCTTTTGATTCTTACAGTATCAGAGGTTTTATTTATACCTCATCCTATTAATGCTTAGTGTTTAAATAACCAATCTATACGTAGTAGATGGACTAGTACATCTATCTTTCCTTTTGCATTACCCATGAAACAATATCAAAACATAAGAGAAATGAAAACAGGAGAGAGTCATGTCTGACATTGTGAAGCTTCTGATCAACCAAGGAAGACAGTAACACGCAAACCCTAAAGTTAACTGAATATTTGTGCAAAAGATGTATCTATCTAATGCAAAGATATAGAACTAGGGACTTATTATCACAAATATATCTGACAGAAGTCTTTGCTGAAGAAGGACATATTTTCACCAGGCCAAGAGCAGTTATTGAGATGGCATACGAAAATTACAGATCCTGGTGCAAGTACACACTCATACTTGCTATTTTATACAAAAGCTTTTCGACGGTAATGTAATCAGTGAGGAAGTTGAGAACTTCATAATTACACGTGTGAATCTGTATTACTCTGTTTTAATCCGTGCTAGTCTAATGATACTTCAAGTGTAAGCGAATCATATATATCAATCATATTTAAGTCCAAAATTTACATGCATTTAGTCTCGTTACATAAAGAGTGAATCATAACGATGAATATCGGACCCAAATTTTAGTGACTAGGGAAGGGTTGCCTAGATAAATTGATCCAAAACTTTATGTTTAAGGAGCAGTTTTTCTTATATTGGTTAAAAAAGATTGACTCTGGAGTATGAACAAGCTGGAAATGTATAATGAATGATTGGACGAAGGAATATAATTTCTCAAGAATAAGACCATAGTGAATGATATTCATGTAAGAACCATGGATTTGGATAGATGAATCAGCATCCGCATATCATTACTTATCGACTCCCCATTCTTCAACAAAACTCCAATGCTCTTGGTCAGCAATTGACTTGATATCAAAATCCACTTTCCAAAACCAGGACTTTTTACCTATGTGCTCTCTAGCCAAGGTGTAAGAATGTACATAAAGCATGGATCATTTAGACAATAATCACACATAAATCAAATCTTAAAGTACTTATATCCATACTCTGGACTGGTCATCCCTTCTTCCCAGTCACCCATGCGCCGACCACCAAAAACAATTTGCTGAATGCCCAAGTACCTGTTGAAATGGAGACCATGATCAATGAACTTACTCAACGTCAAAAATGAAAGAGCTGATGAAATTCCTATGATTTTTCAAAAATCCTTGTTTCTTCCAGTCGCTTGAGACTTACTCTGAGCTTAAAACTGTCAAGCAGTTTAGGAGTACATCAATAGCAAAGTAATCAGAGGTACCAAGGTCTACCCTGCAAGACAGATTGAAAGAATTCTTTTCCAATGAAATGATATTTACAGAGAGACAAAAGTAGAGAAAGAAACTCAAGTGTCTCTAAACCACATACCAAAACCGACCCCAGTTGTCCTGGAACTCCACATCACCAATATCATGGAAAGATGATGGCATCACATTTGCACCCTTGTCGGCATCATAGAGAGGATCATAGTCCATTGACATATTGGCCAGCTGCAACAATTACTATTTTAATGCAACTTCTCGTATGAGCACGCTATGAGCCAAAACATGATAATAAAAGAAGGTCAAGTTGAACAAGGAAAGGATGCCGTTTTCTGTAAAGTCTAAACAAATCAACAACCCAGTGATTTCAGGCTCATACACACACACACACACACACACAAAAACAAATCAACTACCCAGGATGCCATTATCATGTAATGTTCTTTAGACTCCAGTTTGAGCTTATCTAGAGCCCATATAAGCATGTTGATTTGTTTTTGGTGATGATGGATGCCCATAATGTCAATAAAATTGCAGTATAAGATTCTTATGTAAGGAAGTATTCCAACCTGCATATTAGAAGAATTGAAGGCACCCAGACGCCCCATGACATACCATGATTGAATAACCTGCATATCTGGCTCTCATAAAGAAGCTACATGTAGAAGTATCAAGAAACAAAAGAACAAACAGATAAGAAGAATGAGGAACAGAATGTTAACCATTAACCTACACTTCCAATTAGATCAACCTCCCTGTCTGATGGAGATCCATACAGTTCAAACCATATGTAAGATTCAGCAGGATTGAAACTGCATATTAAAAAAAAAAAAACAGAAATCATTAGAAGAAAGAAGGTAATGCAATTCACCTGAAGTCAGAAGTGCCAAAGAAACCTGATTTATGAGGGGGGAAATGTACTAACACACACAGACTAATGCAAAGTACCATCCTTCAGGTATTTCAATACAAGCAAGCATAATAAAGAAAAATGACTTACATGGTCTCTAGAAAGTAGAATAGAACAAAAATACAAAATGGAATAGAAGTGGAATGACATAACTGGAGGTGAGGTACTGAAAAATAACAGCAAAACTAGATAAAGCAGCCAGAATAATCAAGAGTAAGATGCACCGACATCACTAATAAATTAATACAGGAACTTTCGAAAATAAAAATCTCCTTATATACTCCTAAACATGATGGTGCTGCAAAACTACAGATTTGGGCAGTAATTGTGACAAATTAATTCTAAAATGGCTCAAGTTTGACATGAACATGGTTCCTAGTGCGGCATGCAATACCCCAGAGAGAGAGAGAGAGAGAGAGAGAGAGAGAGAGTACTCTCTAAAGCTAACTTTGAAAGCGAGGACTGATCCAGTCTTAGACTTCTTAAAATCTCGACCCTTCTTTCTCACTCGTTCTTCAACCTGGAGCATATGAACATCGTCTCAGCTATTCACTTTACAACACCGTTCTTTAGTGAAGACAAGACACGACAAATTCCTTTTCTGCTTTTGTTCTCGAACTGAATGCCAACACGAGGCAAGGGAAAGTAGCAAAATTGGATTACCAGATAACGCAACTGAAAGATACGAGAACAGCCTTCTTCATCTACTCAAGCTTTCACCACCGACGAAGCGAGAGAGAGAGAGAGAGAGAGAGAGAGAGAGAGAGAGAGAAACCCACCCTCTTCCTCATGAGCTCGGGGTTGCCGATGCTATCACCAAGAACGGCGCGAAGCTCAGTGTCGTCCTTGCAGGCTTCCTCTAGGACCCTGCAGACAATGCAAAAACGAGCCCACAACCAACAAAATCAAACCTTTAGCAATGCGAACTCGCACGGGAATATGATCAAACAAGTTCCCGGCGTGACTGACTGACTAACTTGGCCCAAGCGGGATATTTGTGAAGCCGATCGTGCTCCCGCCTCCGCTTCTCCTCGCGAACCTTGAGCAACCTCCGCGCCCTCGCGGTGGTCCCCGACCCTTTCGCCTCGTCCACGCTCCCGCCGCCACTACTCATCGTAGCATTATCGTCGTCGTCTTCGCGCGCACTGCGCGAACACGAAATGGGATTGCGGTTCTTCAAAAGACGAGGACGCGAAGGGAGCGTCTTGGCGAGACGTGAAGAGGATGAGCATGGTTGAAGAAGATTGCAAGAACCGGCCTTCAAGATCCAACAGTGACCAGCACCGGCAGTCGCAATCATCTTGCTCGAATCGAAAATTATCATGCGGTATCCTCGTGAGTTTTTGTACAGGATATTCAATCTTCTTGTTATTTGGCGAGAAATAAATAATTTAAAAAAACATTGTTAAATAATAATTTGTATCCGTTAAAATTAATAACCAGTAAAAAATATTTTCATTATTGGCAATAATTTACGTTTAACATTTTCGTCTCTATAAACAACACAAATGATCTTTTTTCTGAAAAATTATTTTCTAAATTATTTGTTTTTCACAAAATAAACACATTCTATAAAAAAATGATATCCACGATATCAAACTCGAGTGCCGCAAGAATGATGTAGCATGTAATCAAATTAACATTGTTCCTACTTGATTTTCACTAATTCTAATATAACCGTGAACTCGTATTGAGAAAAGAATGACCTTAAATCTTGACTGATTATAAGATTTGAGCATCATTTTCATCCCGTTTTAGGGTGGAACAAATTAATCTGGCTTGCTTATCCAGCATCTATCAGAAAGTGTTATTTGGGCACGGTTACTGTTTTTATAGCTAGAATTTAGTGCTTCTATGGCGTCGGCAGGATCATTTTGCTGTTCAAAGAGACCTCCAGTTCACAGAAAATTCTTGTTTTCCTAGCTTTCTAACTTGCAACAAAGCCTGGGACTTGCTTTACGAGGCTTGAGCTTCCTCGTCACGTTTGGTTGCTCTGAACAGGCAATTCGACTGTCTTGATCTCATCTTGGTTGTGCATGAAATTCAGCTATATATATTAGATACTGTCCTGATAGAGGTACAAGTGTTTCTGCAAATCTGGAAACACTCATCATCTTTCTTATTCGTCATATCGACTGATGTCTAGAGGGTCGTTTCACACTAGTCGTTCCAGATGAACGGCTCAATAATGCGGCGTCAGGAGGTACATCTTACAGGCATGAGAATCAAGCGTTGCATTCAGTTGCTGTTGAATCGAAGTTGTCATCGAATGCTGAAAAATCTCAAACCAGCTTCATGTTAAACTGGGTAATATGTGTCTTTAAGTACTTCGAGATAGGTTCTATCCTATCCACAGCATATCATGCCATATGGAGGCTTGAAATAAACATGGAAATTATTGCATCCATACCTCCCATACGTCACGAGCATCGACGATCACAGAAGAGTTTAGACCAATGTCGCTCCATTCGGCAGTCACGGTGGCAGTAGAAGGCCCTTTATTCATAAGGACGACGGCCACTCTGTTGCCACTTAACGGACCCGACCAAACCTACACATTTACATCAAAAGGGGAGGAACAGTGAGCAGATCATAGCGCGAGTCTCGTACACTCCTTGTAAGGCAAATGCATTGTGTAGGCAGATTCACCTCTAAATCTCCAGTTTTTTTCACCTTCTTGCCTTGAATTCCAAGAACATCTGCCCCAAACGCCCAATAAAAACAAGGATCATGAGCAATAACTTCTTTTTTCCTTTCTATTGATAATCATAAAGATCAAACTATTTTCTCTAGACCTTGATTAACAGCAATAACCTCCTTGTTGCTGACCAACTCGAGCGTGTCCTTGTCTATGGACCTAATATCGCAACCTAAGATAAGCGGAGCCTGTAAAGTGATGAACTGTGAGGAAGCATAATTCTCCATAAGGTAACCTGATAAGAGTACTCAGATTCTTTTATGGGATGCACTTATACCTTTGCTAAAGACCAAAGGCTGAAGTGACATCGATATTCTTCAGTAGTCATATTTCCGTTACCCACTTCGAGCATGTCGGGATCTGACCAAACCACAGAATAGTTGCCAGAGTTTAGGACATCCATTAGAAAATCTAAGTTTCATATCCTAATTGCATTTGAAAAGATCGATCATTATAACCGTTCCATCCGCCTGGTCCAGCATACGATGCCCAAGCATCATTTTGGTCAGCCTTGGATATCATACTGCAACAGAAAAGAATCAATTTTTCCATATTGAGCAAGAAAAATAACTTCTCGTTCATCCAATCATTGAAACCGATAATTCATTTCCACGAATTAGTTGATCTGTTTCATGTTACCTTCCCCAGCTATCCTTTATGTCTCCAGTAGTTCTCCAACTATTTCCAATGCTCGCTGCCCATGTTGCAGGGTCGGCATAGCCCCTACAGTGACCACACGACACGTTTCATGACTGATAACTACTACAATTGTCCAGTCTCTGAACACTGCCATGCGTAGATGATGCATACACCAAAAGCAATTACCGGGTTTTGATGTGGTCACATACCATTCACACAGAGAAAAGAAGATTGGCCTTCCAGTGGCCAGAAGGGCCTTGCTCATCTTTGCGTATCTGCGAATCAGTCTCGAAAGTGTTCATTCACAAGTCATAGTTGATTACCTTTCACAGTCAAATAACATCTGCTTTACCTTTCTTGAGGGCTAATCCCATTGTTATGACAGTTGTCATACTTCAAGTAATCAATACCCTGCAGTAATTAAACCAGGAGGGGGAACCAATTGGTGAGATTACGCATGTCTGGCGCTCAAAGATTGGAGACCCAGAGATAATATATATTCAGAATAGACCCCATTGGCGACCCTTCCATTTTTCTGGAGGTTCAGTCTAGAAATTTTCTGGGAATTTCATTCAAAGATAAACGGTCTGTAAAGTACCAAGACATAACCGAGATTTCGAGAAATACAATAACTCAAAGCCAAGAGCAAAAGCACCGTATAGAATGACATGTAGTAGACTTTCAGTTTTGAAATATTGAAAACACCAGAAAAGATTGCAGAAGAGGGAGTTCAACTGAGCCACGTAAAGGTGCAGATGATGTGCCAAAATCATGATTTGGGAAAATATAAAGGATCAAATAGGAAAACAATAATAACTGCTAATCATGCCAGTAGCGACTGTAGGAGAATACTTTTCACTTGAAACGAGAAAAACGGAAGCCCATCTACAATAACAACATGATGTAGAACATATGATGTCAAATCAAAATCGAATGGTTATTGGACTCTTTTGGGAGAAACATTCCATGCTGGATTGCTACTTCTTCTGCATCTACACAAACTTTTGCAGACGATACATACCCATGAGGCAAAAGTGTTGGCATCTTGTTCCTCGTAGCCAAGTGACCCCGGCATAGTCTTTGCACATGTCAATGTCCTGGTCAAGATAAAACAGCTTGTTGTGAGGTGGGTCATTTGATGAGTAATGCTAAGCCTACAGTTCTCTCTCTCTCTCTCTCTCTCTCTCTCTCTCTGAAGTCTCAAATCAAGAACCTACAGCAATTTCTCTCTTTAGTTAATCTGCTCTTGCTCCTACATTATAATTAAAACATCTCCAATGCTGTAACTGCTATCAGTTAATTTATATCTTCAAGACTTCAACAGACGAAAATGTCGAGTTGGAGTTCACTGAAGGTGCCTTAGTGAATCTGCCGGCTCACTTTTATGCAAAAGATGCAATCCACAAAAAAGGGACATCAGCTTATGTTTGCTCTTGTTTAAAAAGAAACTAGCGAGCATTCACTTGAACATTGCTGGATTGTTCATTGTGCAAAGACCACATTCATTAGCATAAGTTCAGCTGGAAGATTTGTGACTTAAAGGAACCACAAATGCCCATACCCGGCATCTCCATATATTCCAATCTTGAGACCCTTGCTATGGACGTAGTCGGCTAGTGCCTTTATACCAGAGGGAAAGACAGTAGCATTTGGAACTAAATTCCCCTGCACAATTAGTTTGATTTATGCAATCAACACGTGTATGCAAAGCACCTGCATCATGCAAGGCTCTCTCAGCCAAAGGATCTGGTAAAACTAATTTGCACCAGACCAATACAATTTCAAAAACTGGCCGTAGTTGTGGAGTAAATATAGCTACTACATCAAGGACAATCGACCAGGGGACTTAGTCTGATGACATCCCTGAGAAGGACATCGAATGTCAAGTAAATTTCTATTGTGTTAGTTCTGCAAGGAGCACGAGCATGAAAGCCAAGTACTTGCTGATGCAAGAAAACATTACTACTCATTACAAGAATAAAACTTATTTGACATCCTCATAAGTCAGTCATTCTGGATTTACAAGCAAATGTGCCGAAACAATCAGATTCCAAATAATTTAATGTCATAGCTTCCTGATTAAGAAAGAATCCCCACTTAATAAGCAAGAGGTCAAACATGTGGGGAGATCCACCAGAAGAGACTGCAGGCAAGAATATAATCACTTTAATGTGTAGTGATTTTGTACCTGAGAATCTCTGTTCAGTTCAGCCCAACAATCATCTGATCAAAAGCTAGAGTCAGGCAAAAGAGTATTTTACCAATTATCCAAAAGCCAAAAGGAAAAGCTGCTACCAAGATTAATGTACTCATATCCCAGAGCTGCCAACCCAGTGGAAACCATCGCATCAGCTGCGAGAGTGAAGGAAATGTGAGAATCAATGTATTAATAGCTGGAAGGAGATAATTCGCATGGTGATCACTATAGGCCCCACATTATGCCTTAGTATTTGCATATGCAGGCACCAGAGGGGGAAAATGCGAGATTTTAACCTGAAAAAATTACCTGTCTGGCGAATCAGCTCCTCATTGAGCTTCCCAGGGCCAGGGAAGTGATTATAATTGTTCCATCTGCAGGGGACAAATCATTATATCCAAACATTCCTTTTTGCTTAGATCTTGAAAAGGTGGCATGTGAAGAGTTGAAGTTGGTGTAAAAATGCATAAATGTGTCAAAGTAACTCCTATCTCCTCTTGCAATGATCTAAAGGATTGTTTTCATATTGTTGTTGAAAAAGAATCGTAAAGGATGTTTCACATATTGCAAAGGCAAAGTACACCTACCCCATCTGCGGAGTCCGACCCAACCCATTATCTAACAGATCTCTTCTTGGTCTGGACTCACCGAGCTTCCTGTTTTGATCAATACCGCCTGCTGCACCAGCTGATACAGCACTCAAAACAAGCAAGAACAAGAGAAGAGAAAGCGAAAAGTAATCCATGAGAAGCTCGTGTATTTCCTGTCCTGCACGAAACTTCTATAAGTAGGTGCATACTAATTTCACAAGGCATGATCCAGTTACGTTCTTGGAACCTATATGACGACGTATATCCTGAGGAAAGCAACGAGAACATTGCAAACTAGGAATGGTTATTCAACTCTCACGGTGTGTTTTTTATTGTTGTAACTCACTTGATGTGCGGAAATGAAATCTTTCGGTCGCAAAAGATGACCCCTCTTTAACAGCTGTGCTGTCTTACAGCCTCTCGTCACATTGTCACTTAAAGAAATCGAGCTTTGCAGGGATTGCCGCGCCGGGTTTTTTTTTTTTAAATGTGCTCTTTTTAACGGACAAGTTAAGTCTCCATGTCGCAAGTCACAGTTGTATCTGCCAGCTTCGAATTTCTTTGTTTTTGCAGACATATTTCATTCATTTGCAAAAAACGAGAATTTACCCTTATACAAGTCAGAACAGACAAGTAGCTCTAGAAAAAGTGGATTTCAAATCATATGTGCAACGCTCAATCTGATGCACACGACAGCTTTGGCCTTTCCGGTTGAGAAGGCAGTCAAAAGCCGCTTTCTACCGAACCACCTGAAGCCCAATCTAAACCATCTCTCATAAAAGCACATCCTCAACAGGCTTTCCCCAGATTTATGTTAAGAGAAAGAGGACTCATATCATATTTAACGATTACAGGTTACATAGAGACAAATATTCTTTTAACCACCAGAAGAGCGAGGTCACTCCAATACAGCCGGCAATTATCTGTAAACAGTCGGCCAAAGATACTGAACGGCCTAAGAATCTGCAGAATCTTCCAAACTTAAAATAACGTCTACCAATAGAATTTGTTGTTGTCCATTCTAATGTTTTAGGAGGAATCTATTACCGTGGATGAAACAAGAAGATTAATACAGACATAAAAGCCAGCTTAGCACTGTCTATTGGCTAGGAAATGGAGTGCAATTGCTTTTTTCTGAACACAATTGCATTCTCAATCAAGACTATCTACATGCTCACAACAATATCTTCTATAGGACTAAACTGATGTACTTCATCGCATGTCTTCTTAAATGCATATTCATCAAATCTAATGCTGCGGCATGAGGACGAATATTTTGCACCCATGAGGATCCACCTGAGCGGCGATTTGATTTTGAACAGATGCCAGAGTTACGCGCTGGCAATTTTGAAGAAACACAACAAGAAAAGAAAAACGATCAGAATATTTACAAAAAAACGTTAAAATTCTTTATTTCCATTTTGGAATATTGTTTGATGATACCTCCCACAAGTCTCGAGCATCGACGATCGCTGCTGAGTTTAGACCGATTTCGGTCCAAGATGCAGTAATATTTGCTGGTGAAGCACCTCTATTCCAAAGCACGACAGCCACTCTACAACCAGTCAAAGGACCAGCCCAGACCTAACAGTTTTTTCCCTCAGCAAAGTTCATTCACCGTATGCCGTGCAAATAGAGAAATCCACCGGGGGACTCATATAAGAAATCCCCTTTCTTGTGTATGTATTCCAAGTTTGAGCTTGAAGATGAAGGTAATTACCTCCAGATCTCCATCTTTCTTGATCGTTTTCCCCTGAACCCCAAGCCCATCTGTCAAACGTAAAATCTTTCCATTACCATGAACATAAGAATTGAACTTTACAAATCAAAGCCAAAAGGTAAAACAAAGTGATTACCGATATATCTTGATTGACTGCTATAACTTCTTGATTGCTTAGTACGTATCTCAAATGTCACGTTGTCCATGGATTGAATGTCGCATCCAATCAGCAGCGGAGCCTACATGGGAAAGGTTAAAAAGGTAAAAAAAGAGCTAGATCTTTAACTACTCGGAGTCTAATAATCAAATTTTAGCACAAACCCTCAAATTGTACATAGAATATCATGAAGTAATTAAGTGAACTCCAACTGATACCGATAGATAACCTTGACCAAGGCCCAAATGCTAAAATGGGAGCGGTACTCTTCTGCAGTCATGCCCCCATTTCCTACTTCAAGCATATCAGGATCTGAATTCAATCAAAAAAACCATTGATCATGTACTCCTACTTTAGCACCCTTCTGCTCTCACCACTTCAAAAAAAAAAAAATTAAAGAAAGAAGAAATGATATTTACTTTATCTCAAGAACACATCATTGGACATAGGTTAGAAAAAGTTCAGTGCATATCCTTACCATTCCAACCACCTGGCCCAGCATATTCTGCCCATTTATCATTTTGGTCAGCAATTGCTGTCATGCTGCACCAATGAAACATGGCACCCAAAAAAAAAACACTTGATTATATAATTTACTTATGTAAAATACTTAACTAATTACTATGATTTGCTTTACCAATTAAAAAAATGATTTGGAATGTACCTATCCCAATTGTCTTGAATGTCCCCCGTCGTTCTCCAGCTGTGGCCCATACTTGGTGCCCATGTCGCTGGATCTTCCTGTCCCCTTCATTCATAGCAAAAATACGAAGAGGAAAATCCAGAGAAAGCCCTTAAGATCAAATAACCTTGTTTCTTTAATCTCTATATGTAATTCCATGTTCAAAGATCCTCTGTTGTTATTAAAGGTAACTCACCACTCGCATAAGGAGAAAAATATGGGTCTCCCTGAATTCAGCATTGCTTTGCTCATCACAGGATATCTATCCACAAAAGATATATGTAAAAATAAATCAAGAAATGAGATAAATATGTAGTATTTATGACGTCATAAGTGAAGACAGTGAACCGACGTACCTATCCTTGGGGCTGATGCCTCTGTTTTCGCAATTGTCATATTTCAAATAGTCAATCCCCTGCATAGTAAGCATGAAAGGAGAAATCAAAAAAAGGAAAGTTTATTTCAAAGAGAATATCAAAAGAATAGTGAAATCACAATTACCCATAAAGCAAAAGTCTTGGCATCTCGTTCTTCATATCCAAGCGATCCCGGCATTCTCGTGCTGCAAGTCTGGATTCTGGGAATTTAACAAACATTTTGATTCGGAGATTGTCAGCATGGAAAAATAAGTTAACTTCGTGAATATAAAAACCTCTTTGACGTAAGGATTTACTTCACAATGCATGATTTATGTACCCTGCATCAGAATAAATTCCAAGCTTCAGACCTTTCTCGTGCACATAACCTGCCAGTTCCTTGATCCCTGAGGGAAACGTTGAAGCTTTTGGCATCATATTGCCCTGCTCATTAGTAATACCACCGTTAATTAATTTCATTTTCGGATAATCGAGAGATCATGAATATTTCTTACAAAAAGCTATATTATAGTAATTATAAACTGATAAATGCGACGACAGAGCAAGGGAATATGTGTACCTCGGCATCACGGTCGTGTTCGGCCCAACAGTCATCTAAAAGTAAGAAGGGAAATTGGAGAATTTGAAGTATTGTTTAGATAGTACTATAGTTAATAATTATATGAACGAATTATAAAGTAAGTGAAAAGGATAAATTAATCACCAAGAGATTAGAAAGACGAGTCACGTACCTAAATTGATGTATTCATATCCTAAGGCAGCGAGGCCAATTGATACCATCGCATCCGCTTTGCAATTTACACATTTCATAGCCAAATAAATCATTTTAATTTCATGCACGAAATAGCTCGATATTATATATCACGCTTTTATTTATTGAAATATTTAATAGTTTCCTTTATCAGCGTCTCATTTGTGTCGCACTAAAAGTGATTCCAGTTGTTCCACCAGCCCCAAAAGCTCAAATTAATTTCGATAAGTAGGGATTGGAGAAAACAAACCCATAACATTCAATTCGCGGCAAATCACTATATAATAAGTTGATTTTGTAAATATTTAATGAACCGGTTTTTTATTAGTCCTAAAAAATTGGAAAAAAATCATGAGAAGAAATTACCCGGTCGCTCTAAATAATTTTTGGCATTAATTAGTAGTGCACCCCCTTGTGATTACTTTGAATTATTTGGAGATAGAATATATGGCCAATATGATATAGGAACTTTTTGAAAAGTGATAGAATTTTGCATGATTTGATATCATATGCTCCAAGGCCCCCCACCACTTTTCAAAGAAGTGTGGGAGAGAAGCAAAGTGAAGTTGGAAAAGAAGCAAAAGGTTTCCCAATACTCAATGTCAATTTGGTTGCACATCCAAAGGATAAAAAAAAGTAAATATATCTGATTTTTGTAGTGGATCGTGACAATCTACTATATAAAATTCACAATACTATTCTTGATAAATTCCACGAATAAAGCGTTCATATGTAAAAAATTAAATTTTCTTAAAAACCTTAATGTTATAGCCACATCCCGGCATCTTCTAATGTGCCAAATAACGTGATTCGATCGAATTTGGTACCCAAGGGGATTGCTTAGATATTTTGTGTAAGTAAAAAGATTTGATCAGAAAAATTGAAAGGGCAAAAACTTAATTAGAGAAGCAACCAAGTACAAAGACTGAAGAGTTCTATTTTCCTAAGAAGAAGGTTCGATTAAGCACTCATATGGTGTATGATGAAATGACAAAGCAGTAAAACATTACCCCATGGGTGGAGTTAGACCGAGGCCCTTATCTAGAAGATATCTTCTGTATGAACCAAGCGAGCGTCCGGTGCCGTCGTCGTGCCTCCTGGGCTGAGTACTGGTTCGAGTGCTGACCGTAACAAGCGACAACATGGAGATCACCATAAAATTGGAAAGAAGCCCCCTTGAAGTTGAAGAAATGGCCATCGTCGTTGCCTTTTCAAGTCTATTTTTGCTTTTGTTGGGTCTATTTTTATCTTCTTCTTTGAAATAACATGACTAAGTAAACATACATATACAGGGGATGAAAATGGAAATGGCAATGGTTGGAGTCCCAAATTTAATTGTCCCCAAGAAGTGAGCAGCGACGTTTACTCGGACATTTCGGTCCATAGGCACAAGAATTTTCGCACTTACATCACACATGAGAATAGAAATCACTATCCATCGCTTGTCTGATTCTCAAGCAAAATCAATCACATGAGGCCACTGCCTTGCGCATACAAGTGAGAGAGGGGCAGATCATCGACTGAGCATCGACAACGGTGAACAGGGCGGAGGAAGCTCCATGTTCATGTGTAAAGACCTCCACTTCGAAAGCCAGAGGATATGGAGGAACGGCTTCACACATGTTCACAACATTGGCAAGAAACCTTCACTTATGTGAGGCACGACTGATCTTGCTTTATACATCGATTTCCTGAATCAACAAGTCCAACGTAACATGAAAAGCTTGCGGAGGAAGTCTTCATCTCTCTCACTTTTCGAACGAACGGTCCCTTGTTTGATTCTTTGAATTACAGTAAGCTTTGGCCGCCGCTTGTTCCTAATTTTTTTTTCTTGATTCTGCTTGGAGATCGGAAAGCTGTGGGTGCAGCGCACCATTTTGTGCAAGTGATGATTAAGGGCGAATTCTGGGCTCACCAACACAGATTTATGAGCTGCTGAGAAAATACACACACACAAACCTCCTAGCTTTAATTCTGAATCAGTCCCGGACTAATATAAGAAATTATTTTCTGGTCATTTTCATTCAGGAACGTGGTTAGATCTGAGACCATGCTAAAGCCAACAGCCGTAGCTTTCAAGGGACTGTTAATTGAACTTGAAGACTATGCATCTGAAAACAATGGTCCAATCTATCTTCTTATAAGATAAAACAAAATGGCACATGCATCTAGAAGGGCAAAAGAAAGCATAAAACCTACAAGTGCTTTCAAAAGTTCATGCTTGCATTTTTGGAATCTCTGATCATACATTCATCGATCATTTTCAATAGGATCGATTACCCTGAAGATCAAGGACTTGGATCACTTCCTATACTACATCTGGCAGGTACTGAGTCTACAAGTGTTGCAGATATCCAAACATAACCCTTGACTGAAAAATCATATGCGTTTTGGAGGCACGTACTGTACGCGTTCATCTTCACATAAATTCTGCAAGAAATCAGCAAAAGTTATATGATCAATATTGATGTGCACATAGCAAGGGTTCCAAAGACCCTAAATCCAATACTAAGTATTGCAAGAACAATTTTAACACAAGTGACTCATCTGAACATGAGTTATAGAAGAGACAGAGAGCATGAAAAGAGAATGCTTTTTCACAGCCGACCAAAGAACCAAACTAACATATCCAAGAAAAGCAAATGAAATTTTCCTCCCCAGTCCCTAGGTCTGCACTTACTTTGCTTGAAATTGATGCGTACAAAGGACAATTTCAAGATGGATAGATTCAGCACTCCAGACATCAGTAACGTACAAGATACTAATGGGAGAAGAGAATCTTTTTGTCCTTTCAAATAGCCTCATTTGTCTCAAATAACAATCAGTAATTTAATTGAATTCCGTAACAGATATAATCTGTCAAATCCTATGACAATCTGATCAGTATGTCACTCTCCTGCAAATAATTAGGCGATCCCTAACCTTCAAACTGTTGGTGCATCTGCCTCAAGAATCAATTTGTTTAACACTTTTTATATGTTCATAACTACTTACATCTCGATATTTATGCCAAATTGTACTCAGCACAGTAAAGTACAGCTGAGATAATCTTTTTTTTTTTTTTTGTAACAGATGACTCCACCACGGCCCCCCGTGCCAGTACGGCACCAAAGGACCGAGCCCTTATACCTCGAGGGAGACTAGCACAGGACCCTAACACCATCACCCCCACTTAAGACGCTAGCAACTACAGGTTTCAAACACTTAACCTCGGCGATGAGGGATAAGCTATTAACCAACACAGCTACCCACCGCTGGGGCTGAGATGATCTTTTATTCCTCTATTTTCCTCATCCACAACCCTGATGGGTGGATATTGGTAATGATTAAGACAAGATAGTCAGCTCAAAGCCAGAAGACAGCAATCATGCCCATCCCAGGGTTGATGGGTCTCAAATGGCCTAATATGAGCAGATCAAAGAACTAGGTATGCCTACGGTTGATTAGAGGTCGAAGCTCAAAACAGCTTCTACTTGAAGATTTGATTGCATTTATGTTATTTAGTACGTTCTTCAACAGCTTGGTTCGGGAGCACTTGACCTTAAGGATAAATGGCATAGAAGCAAGGATACTTCACTCTCAGAAACAGACAAAGAATGAAGATGACTAAACAATAATAGCACACCACAGCTTCTCTGGTAATTGAACCGTTTCTGCATGTTAACCTACAAACCAACTGTCCTCAACATCTGAGAACTGTGACACTCCTGGTAATATTATACACAGTGAGCAACAGAAACTCTATTTCATGTAAATTTGGCAATTGGCTTTCAACAACAACCCAAAAAAAAACAAAAAAAGAACATATCCTGAGAAAACGTCATAGCTAAAATGGCCAAAATGATAATTGTCTGCATAAAATGAACTGCTTCTTGCCTAGCTTCTATATCGGAGAGTTCCACAAATTAAGCACCCTCGAATTTTGAACAGCAAATGCAAGTGGAGCACATTCAACATAAATTGTATCACATAAAAAGAAGATGTCAACGATTCACGTCAAAATGAAATACAAACCTGCAGGTCCTCAGGTAGTGCTTCTGAGACTGCAAGTGTATAGACACCAGGAACAAATTTTCCTACAAAAACATAGAATATGAGACTTGGTATCCAAGGGAATTCCACAAAGAAGCAATTACCTAATTGCAGAATCTTTACACTGCAAATCTATTGAGAAGTAAAAAACAACAATTTTCAAGGAAACTATAAGGAAAGAAAAATCAACATCACAGAACTAGGGGATATTCTCAAAATATGTCATTCCTAAAATTTGTAACAACTACTTTTGCATGATTCGTTGTGCATGTGAAACTTTTCCTTTTCTCAAAGCCTCTTCCCAGCAATGAAGTGATCATCTTTGAAGCTCAAAGGCCAGAAATCAGAACTTGAAATTATCCCTAACAATATACACTTTACTCACCTATGCCCAAGAAATAATTCTGGCAAAAGGATATTACTTATATTAACATAAGAGTACCGGGTACTAGATTAGTTCTTCCAGATGATCCCAGTTCCCAGTGCAATATTAAAAAAAACTTCTCCAGCACTCGTAAAACAGTTGCACCGCCACAATGCTTCACCTCTTATAAAAGAAGCGACACCTCGTGTCCAGGCATTACAAAGCACCAACCAATTTATATGACACAACATATCTTTGACTATCTTGTGCACGACCCTCCAGATAACTTCTAGTTAAGCATACATATGAAACCAACAAATGGTGCATGAACTGGCATAAAATGTACATGTACACCTCTCGGAATTTTAGCTGAAAAAAATTACTTTGAGCATATATTTTGTGGGAAATAAAACATACCGATTCTTAGCCACCGAGCAGCCCAGCTCCGACTAGGGTCCATGACAGAAATTATCCTGCGAGAATGAATGCCAAGGTGTTGACATCAGTTCAGCTGGGAGATGACATGGAATGCATAAGTGAAAACCTCATTAACCTATTTCGAAGTTGAGTTACTATTTTTCCCTTTCATCGCAGGACTAAACAATGGGTTTAATCGCTCCCTTTCCTAAACGAAACCCATCCCTGCCCAACTGAGCCAACCAGCCCCGTGCTCCTAAGCAGAAGCTGACCCTAATTCTTTCTTCCTCTCTTTCAGATATGAGCAGCATGAACCAGTCGAGCTACATAACTATCTAGTCCATCCTTTTCTATAAAACGTTAACAGTATAGGTAAGAGGGTCACAATTCCTACAACAGCCTGTGAGCCGGTTCTTACTCTACAAAACCTAAGTGACAAACTAGATATGGGAAGGACGCGCTATTCGGCATCTGAAACATCACTTTTAGGTCCAAATTCTGGAAAAGAAGATTCCACCAAACTTAGCCAACAGACCCAGTAACGATAATCTCATACTGAGCAAGGATCGTGCGTTTCCACGGCGACCAATGACGAGCCAACGAGATCGTACCCGTTGAAATTGGGAGTGGTGCACTCGACAATGCGCTCGTGGTCTTCGTCCATCTTGAAGAAGGCGCAGTTCTCGCAGCCCGAGTCTCTGAACTGCAAATTGCGGAAGGAATCTCAGAACAACAGAAACGCCCAAAGAAGGTGACGATCGCACACACAATGAAAGAAGACGAGATCACGCCGAACGATCACGAAAGGATTCGTCCAAGCAGAACCGCGAACTCGGAAGAAGGGCAAGAGAGAGATGAAGAGGGAGAGAGGACCTGATCGTAGGTCTTGACGAGACGGCAACGAAGACAGGCTCGGAGCTCGTGGCCGAAGCTCGTCGGGATTTGGGCCGGTGGCGCGGCGCTCCCCATCTCTCTCCGTAGAAGGCGAGATTGAAATTTCCGGAGAAGGAGGTGGAGGAGGAGGTGGCACTGGCGGTGGAGGAGCTGGAGGATTTTCGAGTGGGCTTGATATTGGGCTCGGGCTTGGGCTTGGGGTGGATAGCCGTGGCCCCTTGCCGGGGATAGGTCACGTGAGCACCGCGTGCATAATTGGCTTTCCAGATTTTCCTGTTTCATTTGTCTTTTTTTACTCTTTTGTATATAAGTTAATTGCTCAAAACCCCTCTACCATCGCACATTACACAAGAACCCCAAACTTTCAAAAGTCACAATTTACCCTCTTGAACTTTAGCACCGTCACAAATGAACTACAAACCCTGAAATTCCCGCAATCATAATGTTTTTGTTTGCGCAATTGTTGTGTGTCATTGAACAATTTTTTTGCGATCGAGATAAAATCAACTACATGTCATATCTGATCCCGTATTGCTGCAAAATTTCTCAGCACCATGATTTTTGGCACGCCATCCGTTATTTTATTTAGCTTGGCTAAGCTCATTTTCACGCAATCTTCTCCAAACTATTCAATCTATTCTTCACCTCAGAAGATTTGAGGGTGTCAACCGGAGGACTCTATTAAGGGCAATTGGCAAACTTGGTCATTTAATATTGTTGATTTGTTGTGGTATGTTCACTTGGATTGAGCAATTATAAGTCGAGACTCGATTTTGTAAAATTGTCAGCAGCCGGTCAAACGCCATGTTATCAAATAAAGCCGTAGCTTCAATAGCTAAGAGCATACAGGTTTTTTTTTTTTTTTCAATTTTCACACAACAATGTCTGTTCAATGATTTAGTAGTGATATGACAACATTTCAAGCACTCTAAACTATATATAAAACATATTAATCAAGTTTCCACTTCATAGCAGATAAACGCGGGCATTTCTCACTTATCCAGCAAGGTGGTAATAACTGGTCCAATGTCGGATGGAACCACATCTTATGAATTATATTCCGGGCTCAGATGTAGGAGAACTTCTCTAATGCAATAAAAAATGAGAAGATCATTGGCAATTGCATAGAAATGAATTTTCCTATGATACCTAAGTAATTGGGATGAAATGATGACAATCTTCCTAACTGCTACACGTCCTTGCGCAAGCAAGAGGGGAAGCTGAGGGAAATGGTGTTAAAGCTTGGACTTTGCAGTGCGTGGTTCTCGGGACCATGTGGGGAATTTCATTTTGTACTCTTGCTTCGGCTCTTCCTCTTTCTTGACATCATCATCGTCACCTTCTAAAACGTCCTTAGAGAATGCACCCGGATTGGCTTTGATGCAATTCTGCAGAGCAACAAATGGATGGACGCAATCCGAGCCCTTTCAAATAGAGCAGGTTTTCCTTATTAGCAACGGTTCAAAGTTTTCAGTGTGCATTATAATAGAGAGCTACGCTTAACTAAAACTGTTCTCATTGAAAGACTTATGATCAATAACTGAATAACTATGAAGCTTTATTGCTGACTATTAATTTGTCAAAAGAATCAAAATATAAGACCTGACCCACACAGACCAAATCTTTTATCCATGCGTGCCAGGCCAAAGAAACTTTAGAAGACAGTCAAACATAATACTGAATGTCAAGAAGATAGCATAAAGAGAATGTACGAGCATACCTGTTTTCTTTCCTCTCACTTTCAAATCAAAGCAATTATGCCCATTTTCACTCGAGAAACAACGAGAAAAGAAAGGCAATAGCACTATAGCAGGTAGGGACCAACAGCACAGATTGAACAAGCCCTTGACATTCCATGAATAAGTAAATTGTGAATACCTTTTCTTCAGCGGTGCTTTTCAAGAAGCACACAAAAGCTTGAGAAAACTGGTCTCCACATGGGCCACTTCTCAAGTCTGCTATGCATGGACATTCCAGAGCTTTCTGTGCCTTCGCATCTAGAGACTGAAAAAGCAACATGAGATCTCTGGTTTATTTAAAGGAAGAAGAACATCTAAGAGAGAATCAACCTCATTCTCATCATCGCCATATGCTGCAGCTTCTGAAAAGCAGAACGATAAAGTCTTTAGATAAACAAGTAAAAGAATAGGATGACTACATTCAATCATTAAAATGATATCGGTATGACGTATAACGTCAGTATGAAGAATTAGCTCACAGAAGCACTCTCCTAACTGGCATTCAATTTACTGAGATGGGGATCTGAGGTTGTGGCTTGCAGGCACGTGCAGAACCATAATTTACTCTAAAGTATCTCCACGCAAACTAGTGTGACCACAGACGTGTCTCAATCAATTTTGTGTTTCAAAGACAGAAAATAGTGAAGGTAATTCCACAAGTAGTTATCAAACTGGGGGTTCTCAGAAACAGTTTTTGCAGACAAATCGGTATCTTCAGTTGTTTCTTTATAACACTCTCAAGAACAGCTCTTTTATAGCATAATTCTTGAGAACTTGAGATAAGCCATGAAAGACCAATTGCTGTCTGATACAATTATTCTGTCTATCTAGAGAAGCTAAAGCAAAATAAGTTTCACCAATTGAAAATGTTTTTAAATAGATATCTGGCTAACACAGGGCCAATTTATTTATTTTTAAATAACTGAAATTTGTCATCTTTGTCCAGAAACTCCAAGCAAACGAAAACCACAAAGTAGTATCATCTGAAACATTTCTGGGAAGACTACTTCTGTGATCACATATAAGAGCTGAGAAAAAGAACTCGAACAGATAAGCACTTCAATTAAATTGCTTTAGAGTGGCAATGGATATTCTCCTCGTAACGAAAAGTTATCACCACTGTAATCTCTCTAATAGGATCCATTTTGTTATCTTAAATAAGACTGTAAAGGAAAACCCATGATAATAGAGATAAGTGAGGAAATCATTCATATTTCTTAGATATTAACAGGGTGAACCAACCGTAAAAGCATGAAGTATATCTTTTTTTATACATCCACATTCAGAAGTCCTTTTTCATAAAAAGATCGAAAGGTGTGATAAGGTAGGCTCGTACAGTTCAAAGATACCACAACTTTAGTATGACAAGTACAGGAAACAGCTAGAGCTTTGACTTCTATAGATTTATGAAAACTTCCTATAAGTTTCTCCATATGTCTCTAAACTTCTTCACCCACACAAACAGAGGTATCAACAAATTCATTATGAAACAAGAAATCCAAAGTAACAACCTAAAATTCTGCAGAGGGAAATCATTAGAAAAATAAATTTCCAGGTAAGCCATGAAAATAAGGAAAAGAAAATGTACTTCAAGGTCTGCACTCCAATCCCCATAAGGCAAACCTCTAATGTCAATCCATTAAGCTACATGAACCCTGCGGAAACACCTTTCCCCAGTTTCAAAGTATAATCCTCACAAGTAAACTGGTTGTGCTTTGATTTGGTAACTAAGAGAGAAGTACAACTACCAGCAGCTTTTCAAGGACGTCAGCTAAGATCATGACAACTGAATCCTTCTCACTTGGGACATGTGGTGTCTCCTAAATGATCAAGTACAACAATACTACAGACAACAAACTGAATCTTATAATGCCAAGTGAGCTTGCCTGACCGAGTGCTATTATATTTTACAATTGCCGTCAATTTTGTATCAGGTCTTTCTTATGCTCTACGTGCTTCACATGTTCCCTTAAATCTCCCTCCACATCTATTTAGGTCTTCATATATAGGTAGACACAATACAGAAGATTCACCTCGGCACACTATGCTCGGTGATTGACTCTTCTTACGGGGCTCGGCAGCATTCCAATAGCAATACAGCATCATGCAACGCACGAGAAGAATCCTTGCACCCGCCACTTTTGGCTTGATGAAAAGCCAACGACTTTGATCAAGACACGTCGACAAATGAATGAGTTTTATAAAAGACACATTGAGCATTCCATCTCAGGAACCATCTGTTCTAGAACATCCCGTGTTTCTTCTAACCAAAGGGAAAAATGTCATAGCTTTCATTCATTGCTGAGAAAATTCATTTGCAACTCTTTGTGTCATAAACAGTCTCCACTGTAATTCTAAACGACAATGATCTTGGCTCTCAGTCCTCACTACAATTTTCAACTCAACTTCTCGATTACCCAAAACCCTAGTGCTGCAATTCATTGTCACTGAGAGAACTTGTAAGGTAATTTAAATCACTGACCACCACCTAAAACGCCAAATCCACAATCCCTTCGCATGAAGCAGGCGAATCTAGCGTATATATTCAAGAAATCGACCAACATATATACCCAATTTCGGTAACAGAATACATGACATCCTCCACCTTCCAAAACTACCGTGTACAGCAAAAGGTGGGGAAGGACCAAAATCTCGTTTTCGAGCTAAAATAGACATCACTCGTTGACTCCAAGATATAGAAAAGGAAAAGGACAAGAGCAAATACCCGCAATCAGAGAATCCATGGTCGCAGCAGCGCTAGAAGACGGAGATGCAGACGGCCCGCCTCGAGATTGATCATCCGAAGCAGCGTCGCTGGCTGCTACGTCGCTCTGAGCTTGACCCATCTCTTTTCGCGCAGAGAAGAATCGGTGGTTATCTCAATCAGAAGAAGAAGAAGAGCACGACATGTGACGAACACCTCGGAACCATTTCTTCACTGATCACTGCTGCGTCAAAGAAACAGTCTCTAGCTAGACTCCAGTCAGCAGCAGCAGACGGCGGAATAGACAGGGAAGACCGTCCCGTGGGGTCGATGCGCGACGATGTTTTATACGCTTATTTTGACGAGGGAAAAAGTACTGTTTTCAAAGAAAATACGGAAAATACGTATCCCTTCTCTCTCTTGGGCCGTCAAACACTTAAGGATGAACCAGATTAATTGTGATATGATCTCCAAACCTTTAAAAGATCAATGAATTATAATCCCCAAATTTTAATTTATTCAATATGATTCATGAAAGTTGTCTTTGGATTTATATTAATAGAATGGCAATAATAGGAATTAGAGATTAAATTGAATATATATAAATAGTTTGGAGGTCATTTTAAGCAAAACAAAAATTTAAATATATTATACTGAAATTCGAGCGTCATATTGAACAAATTTTAAATTCAATGACTGCATTAGCTATTAGGCTAAAATTCAAGACTATTCATATCATTGTCCAAATATTTAATGTGATTTCCACACTGATTTTTTTGTTTTTTGTCATGAAAATATGTTTTTTTAGCTCAACTCGATCCTCTGTTGAGAAATTTTAAAGAAAATATCTATGTGAGGAAACTACGACCGGGAACGGTCAGTGAGCATCGAGCACGGTGCAATTTGAACATCAAGCCAAACCGCACCAAAACACTCATATTCAAAATGAACAAAATTAAAAATCAAATCGTATTGTAATTAGGAACAAAACTTAATCAAAAAGCAAAGAAAGTGGAGTTTAGTGTCTAAACTTTTATTTTACCAGAAAAAAAAAACTTTAAACTGAACTGCACCCTAAATGATGATTTGGTTAGGTTTGATTTAAGGGTTTAAACCATTTTTTGCTTACTTCTTCTCATAATCCGTATATAGCCGATAAAAACTCGAATATCAAAGAAATGACAAAACCAAATGATATGTTACCGATTGAAAATGGAAAAAAAAAATTTGTGAAAAGAGAAGGGAAGAACAGCCACCGTCCGGCCCGCCGCTCTAACGGGGCGAACTCATGCTTCATCAGTTTTAGAAAATAAATTATTTAATTTTTTTTAATATATAGATACTATATTGCTTCAAATAAACCAAAGACAAATACTTTCATCATCCATAAAAGTTTTATATATAATATTTTAGTAATAATAAAAATTTATTATTCACTTATCAATTTAAGTAAGTATTTTTAAGAAAATAATTTTTTGATGATTTCAATAAAATAAATAAAAATCTTTATACATGACAATAAACCTTGCAATTATGTGAAGCTCGTGACTTTAGCATCTTGTCCAAGATACAATCAATTTTTACATCTTTTGAACTAATGTAAATTTTCGACCCTTTTTTTTTGTCCAAAAATGTGATAGGATATTAAATACTTTATTTTTATGCAATCCCATGTTAAAAATAGTGAAAAAAATCGGATAGTAATTTCTCGCTTGCTGTGATCATTGAAAAAAAAAATCCATTGGCCTTTTTTTTTCCAAAATGAAATAGAATGTGATGGATTTTAATTTTTGAAATTTTATTTTTGGCTCAAGAAAATATTTTTCAGAATTAGATTGCACTAATAAAGGGTTTAATACTTGTTTTATTAGACGGATTTTAAGTTTTGACACCTAACACAGTTATATGAATTAATAAAAAGGTAAAAAATATCACAATTTTTTTAAATTATCCTAACCTTAACACAAATATCTCAATATTTTTTTGTCATAAAAACCTTGAATTTGCCTACTATAATGCTAATATTTCTATTTTTTTCGTGTAATGGAAAAATCATAACTTATATATATGTCACATATATACCTTTTATTTCAATTATATTTAAGATAAATCTGTCGTATTAGTATAATTTTTTTATTTTTTTAAAATTTTGAGATGTTTATTTCATAATAAATATTTTTAAAGTTTTTAGTGATAAAAAATATTCGGATTCAAGTATTCGTATGATGGTGATATAGTTTCTTTTGATAGTATTAATTTTGATATAAAAAAAATAGATATCTATTTGAAGAGCTTCTCTCGTTTCCCAAGGAGCAAGGCATCGAGAAGAGAAACGGCCATATCACGCGAGGCATCTTCCTTTGGCGCCGAGACGCGTTGATCTTCATCTCGTTTCTCATTCCCGCGGAGAAGAACGAAGATCGAGAGCTCGCGACTCGAGCCCGACAATGGAGGCCGTCCCTCACGACGTCGACGTCGTCGACGACACCGACGGCGGCAGCGGCAGCAGCAAGATGGGAACGCTCAAGTCCCTCTTCCACCGCAAGAAATCCAGCGCCGAGGACGGCGCTGATTCCCCTAGACCCCTCCCCTTTCTCTCTCCCGTCGCCAACTCCGTCGTCTCTCGTTGTTCCAAGTGAGTTCGCTTCCGATTTCCTTCTCTGCTCGCAACTGAAAGTGAATGTGCGTTCCCAGGATTCGAGCTTTCTAATCTAGTGAATTGCGTCGAGATGTCGGCGGAGGTTTGTGCTACTCGGTGCGCGATGTTCAAAGAAGTGGTGGCTTTAGTTCCGGACTCCGCCTCGATATGCATTTTGTTTTTGGAATTTTTCGTATGGAGTTAGGAATGCTTGTGAAATTGGTTTTTGTGACGGCAGCCGTAATGTATGATGACTTCTGCCAACGTGATTGGGCTTGAAAAGCAGCTTCGACATTGGGCCTATGTTAGCATCCGGCAGTGACTGAAATCGTTCATAAGCTTGCGAATGGGAGTTGCTGTCGAAATCTGTGCATGAGATTGTCAGGAACCTATCTGTCATTTGCGCTTTCTTGATGTTTACGGCACATAATTGATGGTTTCGCTCAACGAGATGCCAAGGAGAAGTGTCCATAACTGAGTGTAAAGTCATCTGTCCCTTCGCCTACTGTCTGATTAAACAACGATGGACTTAAAGAAGATGAGAAGATGTTCAGGCGATCAGTCAGCTGTTCTAATGTGCGCCATGCATGTGCAGATGGCGCACTTGAGTATGTCAATCAGTCGGCTGTTTCTTGCCCTTTGATGATTTGGGTGAATATTCTCGAGAGAGAAGTTTTTTTTTTTTTATTGTACTCGAGGGGACCTGAATGGTGAGTCCAGTGGGATTTTAGATAAAAGGTGGTATTGGCGTTTAAAATGAAAAGGGCAACTCATCTGGCTACCTTAACCTAACTATCTACATAATTGGCTGCCTTTTCTTGTATTTCTTATAAATTGATTTGATTTTTAATTTGCTTATTCAGGATCCTTAAAGTTTCCACTGAAGAATTGTGTCATCATTTTGATGAAGAGATACCTGAAAGTGCTCGGCCACCTTCATTCTATGCTAGAAATTTTGTGGAGTTCTGCTCATACAAGGCAATTAATGTGGCTACAAAAGCTCCTGATTATTTGGGTGACAAGGATTTCCGCCGCTTGACATTTGATATGATGCTTGCCTGGGAGTCCCCGGATGTGGCGAGTGAAGGGCTGGCCAAAGTGAGACAAGTTGTTTGATAACCTGCTGATATTTGTAAAACGTCCACTAATTTACTATGTGGGCGCTAAATTCCTCATTTTGGTGATTTGAAGTAACTAAAACACTACTGCTTCATAAAGCTGACTTTGATTATTTTGATTGCAGGAAACAACTACTTGCAAAGAAGGAGAAGGTGGTGATGGATGGTCACTCTTTTATGCAGCCTCAACTACCATGGCTGTTCAGGTGCTCAGTGCTCTTGCGTGGGTTCTTCAGTGTCTTGCTAAATGCCAATTTTTAGGTTACTGCTTTCACAATAGTCCTGTTGATGTTAAGGCAAAACATAAATTTGAGAATTTTCTTACTCCTTTAGGTTGATAACAAGAAAACTGCCGAGATTGATGCATTTGCACGAATTGCTCCAGCTTGTGCTGCCATTGCAGATGTAATAACCGTCAAGAATCTTTTTTATGCTCTCACAGGCTCCTCAGGCAATCGGCTTCATTTTCTTTTGTATGACAAGTACCTTCGGAGTCTCGATAAGTAAAGACTTGCTCCCTTTCTTGCTTTTATGGCCATTCTAGTTTGTACTGTGACATCATCTTCCACTTTACTTATTTTTTTGCCAGAATTGTTGCAAAGAACTTTTATCGTTTCTTTTCCTTCTAGTGTTTGGTTTGGATAGTTTAATGTCCATAACAGAATCATATGAGTCGACCGAACTGGATCTAGTTTTGTTTTTTCAATGGTAATTCAAACATCATGCAGCTGATAGGCTTTTTTGCTAGTTTAACCCTTAGACAAAGCACAAAGAGATGCAGAATATACCTGAGAGGCTTTGCTAGTGTGATTATGTGTACTTCAAGCTTAACATATGTACACTGAGATAAAAAGGATCATCAATTAGCCCACCGGTGGTGGATTAATTAGATCAACCAATCAGAGTTAGCTTCAGTTAGGGCTCCAAATTGTTTGCATGAAGTGTCACAATACAGACAGCTGTATGGTGTTGTTTAGGCATGGTCAACGTCAATCTTCTCTAAACTTGAAGGTTGTTCCCTTGGAGCACCTGCATATTGGACTGGCGATTTGATTGAGTTGTTAGGTGAAGATAGAGACTCCAGAAGACCATGAATTCCGGGCAGGGAGGATGTGTTGGAAATGGACTGAGAAGTATAGAAGGAAGACAGTCATTTTGATCCTTTGAAATTTGGTATAGTTCATTGGAGATTTAAATATACCTTATGTTTGGATGAGACAATTGTTCAAAGTAGGAGTCAATAGCTATACAATACACACTTCATCTAACTACTCAGGTTTGTTGGCTGGATTAGATGATGACCGGATGGAGGACAGCCAAAAGTTCTAGAAGGTAAAAAGAAATGTACCAAAATGATACCGCTGCCATGTAGCTGACGATGGAAAAATCAGTAAGAGCAGGCTCTGAACATGGACGGGGGCTAGAAAGTCGATGTACGAGAACTGCAATTTCTGACCACTGATAATGTCCGATGTCGGATGCAGTATCTAGTTGATTGCTCTAATTCTTTATGTTGTCCATGGTATGTTAAGAAGGCTTTTCAAGATGCAAAGCAAGACCTTTTAATTCACAGCCATCGAGAAAGATTTTGTTTCTTTCTTTTCATTTGAGAAGAATGTAGTTTTAACAATTACATTAAAGGCACCGTACATACTATTTCAAGTGATGCAGATTCATTTCCCATCTCATTTGCTATGTCTTGCTTTTTGATGGATTGGATGTTTACTAGCGAATGGTTGTCTACTACTACTTTAATTGTTTTATCTATGCAGAGTGATTAAGGCATCAAAGAATGTTTTGGGACAAACATTTTCTAACCTCCAGCTTGCTGAAGGAGAGATTATTCTTGATGTGGATGGCACTGTTCCTCTGCAACCTGTGTTGCAGCACATTGGTATCTCAGCTTGGCCTGGTGAGTTCTATCCTGACAACAGAGTTGTGAGAGTTTATCTTAGGTTGGGTTCCCTGGTTGACCATTTGGATCATCATCTGTTAGCTGGCGGGAAATCAATTCCTGGAATGATGATTTGACTGTATAGTAGCTGCTGGAATTTGATTATTATGGACCTTTTCCTTGCATGATCACTTCTGACTGAAGATCAAATTCTGCAGCCTTAGAAACTTTTGCTTCTTATCCCTGGCTTCCATTTGTTATGGGGAGAGCAAATTGAATTCGAATTTGTCAAAAGAAATATATGTCCCCCATGCTTCAGCTTTAAAATGGTCTCATCCAAATATCTTCTACTTTGCAGTAAAGTGAGGAATTAGGAAATGACAAAGGTAATAAGTGGGCAATTTATTTTATCCTTATTTTGGTGGTTTTATTCCCATATAGTAGTTATGGATTTTGAAACACAGGTTAAGGTACTGCTCTACTGGCAATGTTGTTTCAAACTTTATTTGGTGAATTCAAGGGGAAGGCCTATATGTTAGGGCTGGTTGGACTTGACTGCCGCAAGCTCTGGCTAAACATATCAGCAAGTCATTTTAGAGACATGTCCAAGATGAAATTGGTACTTTTTCTAAGTTGCATGGTGTTGCTGGTTAATTATACTATGTCGGCAGATGACCCTGTCAAGTGGAGTTCAGGAAAATAAACCTTTTTGTCTCTCCATCACCCAAGGCTCTCTGTTAATTCTGTTGTGGGAGATGGCACTTTGGAAAAGAAAAACTCTAGAATGGGTTCTCAGGGGACTCTTCTATGCAAATGTTGCTTCTATTGCAGGCTTGTACATAGAACTGTGGATTGTGGTCAAAACTGGAATTTCCTTCCACACCATCTCAGATATGACTGATTTGTGTCACGAATGCGAGATTATGATCTTATTTAAACATTTGCTTCTGGCTATTATAATTTTGTCTTTTTTATTATTGGGTAGGTCGTTTGACATTGACCAACTATGCTCTCTATTTTGAATCGTTGGGAGTTGGGGTATATGACAAAGCTGTTAGATATGATCTGGCAACTGACACAAAGCAGGTCTTAAAGCCTGATCTAACTGGACCATTGGGCGCTCGTCTTTTTGACAGAGCTGTGATGTACAAGTCGACCTCTGTGTATGTTTACCTAACGCACATCAGATAGAGATTTCAATGGATTTTTAAGACAATTTTCAGTCCATATCTTTTGTGAGCTGTTATTCCTAAAGCTGACAACTCTCGACTATTATTTACAGAACGGAGCCTGTTTACATGGAATTTCCTGAATTGAAAGGAAGCTCTCGCCGAGATTATTGGTTGGACATATGCCTTGAGGTTCTACGTGCACATAGATTTGCCAGGAAGAACAATTTCCAAGAGATAAAGCGATCAGAAATAATTGCGAGGGCCATTTTGGGCATCTTTCAATACCGTGCTATTAAGGAAGCTTTTAGTATATTCCCATCCCATTACAAAACAATACTTCCATATAATTTGGCTGAAAGTCTTCCAGGGGGAGATGTAATCTTGGAAACGTTGGCCAGTCGCTTGGAACTTGTAAACTTTGGTGCTCCTTGTGATGATGACTCTGGAAGCCCCTTCACAAAACAGAAGAAGATTCTATCCCCTGTGTCCGTTCTGGCACTTAATCAACTTGGGTTCACTGTACTAAAACAGTTAAAAATGGATGTTGATTTAACTGCCGTAGGAGATGTTTGTGTTGGTGAAATCAATCCCTTTGAGACAGCTCTGAAGAACTCAATATTGGATACAGGAAGGGCTGAAGCTGCTCAGGCAACTGTAGACCAAGTAAAAGTGGAGGGTATTGACACAAATGTAGCTGTTATGAAGGTTAATAAATTAATTCTATTGCAATATTCTTTGATGATTATTGCGAAAAATTCAGTTGACAGATTAAATTACTGAATAATATACATTATCACTTTGATACTCGGAACTTGCATCTTCTGTTGCTTTTCTTTTAATGTTCCTCTTGCTTCGTGGGGTAGTGGAGCAATACATTTTAAGAATATCCTGGAGATGTGACTCTTATAACTTACATGGTCAAACCCAAGTTGCAAAGACACATTAAGTCTTTTAAAATCATTCATCATTGATGCACCACCTAAGCCCAATAGACCCTGAATTCGCATCTTCCTTGGCAACTGCAAGATGATGGTATGTGAATTATGAGGGGGATGTGACTGCATAATGTGGATGTTTCATACACTTTTGGCCATGTTTTTGTGAATATGCACATAGCTGTATGGCTGGTTGGATGTTTGTATAAGTTGGTTGATGAGATTCTCCTAGAAAATGGCCACAATGATACTTAATGTTTTTTGAAGGAACTACTGTTCCCAGTTATTGCATTGGCTAGCCGTCTTCAGAGTTTGGCTTCATGGGAAGATGCTCTCAAGTCAATTGTGTTTCTTGGGTTAGTTTGCTATACGATACACAGGTACGTTGCCTAACGATAATTTTCCTTCTATTGTTGAATAAGCTTTATTGCATGCTATTGCGAAGGCTTGGTCTAAATGCAGTTATTAGTGTGCTGACACTTTGTTGCTTGTACCTTATGTTCATATCGTTTACCACACTAGATACTCAATATCTGCACACAATCTGAAACCAAAATCAGGAAATTCGCATATGCTAGTCACAATAAGTTTCTAAGGCTGCCTCTTCAAGCTTCGTTTTCTTTTGTGTTAGTGGAAATTGTTGAATTAGATCTCTGTAAAAGGTTTCATTGTGACACAACTGTAGCAAGTTAATAGGACTAACTTACATTATAGGTAGAAAAGGTACAGTAAAGCAATTTGATAGGACCAATATATACTGCAAGTGGAAATCAATGGGGGCATGTCACACTATCTGATTGAGAGTCGTGAAATCCAACTCATCTATGCTTTCAGATTTGGCAGGATGACATTCTGTCATAAATTTGATGACAATGTTAAGTGAGAACTTCCAATTGACACAGGGGATGGATTCAGTATGTGTTTCCAGTTATTTTGGTATCACTTGCCCTTGTCATGCTGTGGAGAAGGTACTTTAACAGGGGAAAGTCATTAGAAGCCTTCAGAGTTACCCCTCCTCCTAATCGTAATGCATTTGAGCAGCTAATGACATTACAAGATGCAATCAGCCAGGTCGAAGCACTTATCCAAGCTGCAAATGTTGTTCTTTTGAAGATGAGAGCAATCTTATTTGCTGTAGTTCCGCAGGTATAGCCCTGAGGCCATGCTCGACTTTTATAAAATTGAAACTCTATAATAACTATTTTTTTTTGGTAAAGTGTAATAACTATTTGTATGACTATAGATCGTTTTTACTCCAAAAGTGTCTTACTTGTCAAGGTTATATTTTGTGCATATGTCAAAGTATCGTGCAAGCAAATTTTCTATTTACTTCTTATATTTCTGTGAATCTCTTGGATGATTAAACATCACACAAGAAATGCATGAGCATCACTTTTTGCTCTAATCTGTGTATACTGTCATGACTTGAGCATGTGCTGCCCCAATATTCTACTCCCTGGAATTTGTGAAATCAGCTTCTTATGTGACGACAAACCATTGGCCCACATAAAAAATAGTGAGCCTGATAGAGGAATAAATGTGATGAAATTATATGACGCTAAATTTGTCTAACTAGACGCGTTATTTAGATGAATTCTTTGTGTACGAAAGTCCTGGCAGCTAAAAGGTTTCATCATTCTATTATCATTCGGTATGAGTTGTGTAATTATTGACTCCATACGATGTCTAAGGCAATCTCTCCTTCAAATTCAACTTGTCTGTGCATTCAAGTTTTAACATTCAAGATTTCCATTGAGTTTCAAAATTCAAGGCATGCGCACAGACATGGCCATAAATTTAAAAATGCTTTACAATTCAAGGGAAGTACAATCCAGTATACTTCAATTTTGATTATCATGTCTGATGATGAAAGATTAAATGAGAGCTATGAGACCATGGAGCCTCTGGAGCCTTTAAGCATACCTTCAATATGAGACCTTCACCTGGTGCAAGTGATGGAAAGTTGCTTTAGTTGTAGTCTCTCTGTCATTCCAGCCAGCAAAATGATCCAGCTGAGCTGACCTTCTGTCTGAACCAGAAACACGGTCATTTTAAATAGAGAAAATTAACCCACTGAAGATGTTAATGCCTTTAGGAAACAGCAAGGATAACCCAGTATAATTGACAGTTTTTCTTTGAAACAGCTACTATGCTGTTGCTGACCCCAGACCTGCGAAGGTTTCATAGACATGTGTATTCAATCTTGATCAAATGATTTGTGCTAGCATTTGGAGCATAATATATCTATATGTGAGACTCAATCCTAGAATAGACTTTGTGGTTTTATTTCGACTGAATCAAATTCTTTTGTCTCCCAGGCCACGGAAAGTGTTGCCTTCTTGTTGATCATCATGGCAGTGGTCTTTGCCTTTGTGCCTCCGAGATACTTAATTTTGTTAGCCTTTCTTGAAGTTTTTACACGGGAGATGCCATTAAGGAAAGAAAGAAGCAGAAGGTGGCTACGGCGAATGAGAGAATGGTGGATCAGAATACCCGCAGCGCCCGTTGAGCTTATTAAGAATGATGACAAGAAAAGCAAATGACTCTATTTTCTACTTTCTAGTGACTTCTTGGTGTACATAATAACCTGAATGGTGCACTGGTCATGCAATTTCCAGAATGCCTGCAGCTCAACTTTCTGGGTTGGAGCACAGGCTTTACAAACATTTGAGATGTTTTTAGCAATTTGATCCTTTTTCGAATTATGATTACCATTTCTCAGGTGGGTGAAATGATATTTGACTCTTTGCCAGTTGAATATTCGTTTGGTTGCTCTTTCCTAACTCCAAGGTCGTTATCTTGCCTATCAAGACAAAGTTCTGTCATCTGGCTGAGCAACGGCCTTGGACGAGTCGCTAATATGATTGTTCTTTCCCGAGAAATTTTCTGCTAATGAGTAGAGAACTGGGCTTGACCCAGTTCCTAAGTTCCAACTTCTCCGTAGGTAAGATTGGATTTGGTTCCCACCATCCTCTCCTCCATTTGATGCCGTGGAAGAGAGAAGCTGAATAAAACAGACACTGATTTCTCTTGGTTCATGTCTGAACAGATCACATGCAATCAAAATGATGATGGTCTTATTGATTTTGCTGGCACTTCCTCCTTCATGAATGGAAGAATTCGTACAGAGTGCCACAGGTGCAGAGACCGACAGATTTCATAAATATGCGCGGTGGGATTGTTCATTTCAACTTGGAGAACTCTCTTATTACTGATTTTGGATCTCAAGCATATCTATTTGCTGCTCAAGTGCTCTGTCTACCGATCCCGGTAACGCCTAGTTTGCTACGTCCTCTTCATTAATGGACGTTGCTATCCAAAGGAACTAAAGCTTGCCTATGCGCAGTGTGACAAACATAGGTCATCAATCAGCGTCCGTACTCGGTAGATGGCTCTGCATTAATTGCTCAAGCAATCTTCAAAAAGTAACCGCAGGTTGAGCCTATCCTGCAGTTGCTTAATTGTCAGGTATCTTGATACATCGTTACATTTTCATACACGTTCTCCCATAAAAAAAGAGTTACATGCTTTCGTCATGCTGTGTTCGAATGAGTTCAAGGAATATGCATTACTAGAGCGGCCAAGGAAAAAACGAAAACGGCACGCGACGCACTCTCGGCATTAAACCTTTTGCATGGATTAAGGTAAGAAACTATATATTTTCATTTCTTTTTTTTATTACTATTATGAAGAAAGAATAATGACACTCCTTTTAGTGTAAGTTTTGTGGTCCCTGGCTTTAGTATGAGGCTTTAGCATTGTACATTCCTTTTGGTTATCTCAATATAATTCTTAACTTACAAAAAAAAAATAATAATGACACTTTTAGGGGTGATTGGTTCCCGGACAGTTCCCGGTTCCCCGTTATGTGGAATTGGGAACCAGACCAAACTGGACTGGGCGGTCCGGTCCGGTTCTCGCCCAGTCCGGTTCGGTTTCCGGGTGGGTAATTATCAATTACCGTTACCAAAACAAACCTCAGATTTTGACGATAACATTTACTCCGGCAATAAGCAAATGACCATCATCAGGTGAAGTATGTGTTCTTTTTTTCTTGGAGAGAGAATTAATGACGATAACAACACAGAAGACCTTTGGCAATTCTCTATCAAGTATTTTCTTTTTTAAATGGATGAAATTAAATTCCGTCTACGGCAGGAATCCACCCGTAAAACAGAAAGAACGGTAACAAGGTGTTACTCCTTTTAGAAGGTGAAATCTTAAGATTACGTCGGAATTGCCGGTAAATCTAATGCAGCGAGCCGAGCTCTGCTCTCCAAAGAGAAAAAAAGAATAGGCGAATTCATCCAGAAAGAATAAGCTACCATGATTGACCAGCACATCTGTGTTCTTTTTTTTTTTCTTTTTTTTAATGGCATATAATTTTTTTATATTTTATTTTTTTAATAAACAGTGTCGGTTCAGTTTGGTTGGTCCGGGTGGGCGGTTTCACCCCCGGAATCGGGAACTGGACCTTCACATATTAGAATTGCCCGGAACTGACCAGTCAGGGCGGTTCCAGGTGGTTCCCGAGTGGGCGGTTTTGACAGCTTACCCCTAAACACTTTGTTTGTGTAACAAAGAAAACAATAAAGATATTTGAGATAAAGGAATTTAAAGACTTGAAGAGTTATGAACCAGAGGGCATCTTTTTATTGAAGTAGAAGGATTTCTAATTCTCTTATCGTGTAAAATTTGCATCTTTGTCCAACATACTAGACACAGTTGTTGTTCTTATTAAGCATGACACCGATTGAGGAAATTCACATATTACATGATGCTATGGAGTGTCGTTTCTAAATTATTCACTTTGCTTTTGGGAGTTGTGCAGCTTTAAAAGAGACGTGGGGCTTAGCTATAATTCCAAGAGGCGTGCAGCTTATCTCACTAACGCGTTTTAGCTCCTCTTTACTCTATTCTGATTGTATAATCTGTATATGCATATTAAGTATTGTTACCTCTCAGAATTATTTAGTAACGTATTAGAAGTTTATGGTCGAAATTATTACACAGAAGCAAGAATGCATTTGAAATCTTCTTAATGACAAGATTTTTTGTCCTTAATTATACAATTATCAGTTACATAGAACTTATTTCTACCTCTTGAAATCTAATCCATCTAGATGTAGTCTCGAACTTAAATGGTTGTCCTATTCGATAATATCAAAATTCCAATCTGCCTACTTATTATCGGCAAAAAGTAAGACAATAAGTTCATTTTCATTGCAAGGTGGACTCAATTCGATATATACCATTATTTCTACATACATACGAAGGTGGATTTTTGGGTCAGTAAATTATTATAATTCATTAGCATTTTTTTCTTGATAATGTCTTTTATGTCATTTTATCAATAACCTTCACGTTGAAGCCTTCAAATTTGATGTTATCGTTATCGTTATTAATATTTTCATTGTGTTCTTGGAATTGATCGATTTGGACCAAACTAACAATTCTTTGTTGAAAAGACTTTAGTTTCTTGGTTTAATGTTTGCTGACAATGAATCCGCGATTTAATCTTGCAGTTGGCTACTTATGGTCTGATTGGTTCTGTAATTTCATCTAAAGTAAAATAAGCAGGTAATTCCCAATTACTCCATATTGGTATATGACAATTGATTTTTATATATTTATTACTGATGATTTATAACCGTTTCTTCTCCAATTAGAGTAAAAATTGACTAGAACATTGGGAAAAAAAGGGAAAAGTAAAGAAAACATAATGTATGCAAGCAATCAATTTTTTGAAAAATAATTTTCAAATTAATTCATTTTTTGTGAAATTAACGATGTTTGAATTATTATTATCTTTTGATGAAATAGGAAAAATAACACAAACGAATAATGGATTTCTGTCTAATATGTAATGTAGTTCATGAAATTTTTATTTTGTTCAATATGGTTTATGAACTTTAACCCAAAATACAATATAGTTCTTGAATTTTTAATTTATTCAGTATAGTCCGTGGACCTTTGTTATATATTCAATTTAGTTATTAAATTATCTTTGAATTTGATATAATGGAAATCTGACATTAGATATTTTTATACAGTTCATGAGCTCAATTAAATATTTACCAAAAGTTCAAACATCATATTTAATAAATTAAAAATTTAAATATGACATTATATATTTATTCAAAGTTGATAAATTATTTGTCTAATCATCTCGACGAAATAGGCATGGATGGAGCAAGAAGCGGGGCAATTGGGTGTTGCTGTCGCTTTGCATGGATTAAGGTTTTTGGCAAAATGGTGGTCCCCACATGCCATTTTTGGACATTTTCATATTTTTTTTAAACCGTGCATTTTTTTTAATAACAAAATTTAACTCACGTAAAAGTCATTTTGCATAGAAATGCATGCCTTCTGAAATAATATTAAAAATCAAAGTTCCCATATATGACGTCATCATGCATAGAATAAAAACGTGATTTCGTAAATTTCTTTCAATATTTGTCTATTCATTTGCAGGCAAAAAAAATATACGATGATACGATATTTCCGTGAATTCTTTCTCCTGATACTTATAATAGGTAATATTTAAAGCAACAGATTTCAATTATGGACGTACTTATAATACTCTTTAGCTTTTTTTCATGCTCAATTACCTGCTTTTCTAAAGATGGTCGAACTTCAAAGAATAATAGGTGTAGTATGTATAATTAGGGAAGGTTTTCTTTAATACCCTCCTTAAAATATTTTTTTCCAATAAAGTATATGTATTAAATAAAAAATATTAAAATTGAATAAATTATCAAAAATAGTGGATAAGATTTATAAAATAAAAAAGAAAGAAAAAAAATTCAAATCATGGCAAGAAAATACGTTGGGCACAGGCGCCAGTGCCATTCTCTACCTGCCGGGGGTTTTCTTCTACTTAAATCGGACAAGATCGCCGGAGCCGCCACTGCCGCTCACCCTCACGCTACCTCGCTGCTGTCACACCGCGTCGTCGAACTCTACGGCGAGGATGAGCAGCGCTGGCGGCAACCGCTCCGCTCCGGTCGCTCCTCCGGTGGCGAAGAAAGTGGAGCACCGGATGGAGATGTTCGGCGACGTGAGGATCGACAACTACTACTGGCTCCGCGACGATTCCCGCTCCAATCCCGACGTCCTCTCCCACCTCCACCAGGAGAATGCCTACACCGATTCGGTGATGGCCGGTGAGTTTTTTTTTTTGCTCTGTTGATCGTCCTCTTAGATGTTACCTAAGACTGTGGTCCTGTTTGTGTAGAAGGTTCGATTTAGTAGATTTAAGGAAGTCGGACTGAAAATGGGTTAAGGTGTTGTAAGTTCTGGAATTTGGTCACTGGCTGAGCGTTATTTTTCCTTGGTGTTCATTTCTGTGTTCCTCTGGTATTGAAACGTGGTTTGGGTCTGCGAATATGTAGGTTCGAGATTTGAATTTAGTGTAAATTATGCGTCTAGGAATGATCTTGGGATGATTCAAACTGACAGAAGAAGATGCATGGAAAGCTGGCTCAAGACTTGAGAATATGGTTAGGGCCATGCACAATTTTAATAAGTACCAACATGTGGACGTTTGACTTAGTGCTCAATGAAGTTGCACAGAATTGTTCAGTTAAGTGGCAAATTCGCTTCTTTCTGTCTCAAATAAAGAATCAGGAAGCTAGAGTCTGGAGTACATGGCTAGTAAGAACGATAGGCTTCTAATATCCCAGTAATCCTATTTCTCGCATCAGGCATGGTCTGCAGTCTTAATTTTTGTACTGAGTGCCGATATGCTCTACTCCAATCAAAAGTGACAATATAATCAGAAAAGAAATATGTGATGAGCTTAATATCTCTGATAAATGACACAGGGACCAAGCAACTTGAAGATGATCTTTTTGCTGAGATAAGAGGACGTATAAAGGAAGATGACATATCTGTACCCATACGCAGAGGGCCTTACTACTATTACAAAAGGAATCTAGAGGGGAAGGAGTACGTTCAGTACTGTAGGCGGTTAGTACCAGACACAGAGGCCCCTCCTTCTGTTTATGATGAGATGCCAACTGGTCCTGAGGCTCCTCCTGAGCAGGTTATCTTGGATGAGAATATCAAGGCTCAAAATCATTCATTCTATCGCATCATTGCTTTTCAGGCAAGAGTGACCCTTTTTTTTTTTTTTTTCTTTTCCACCCACATTCGGTTCCATCATGAATTATTTCCTTGCTTCGGCTTTTCATTTTTGTAACTTCATTGTGCTAGTTCTTTGATGCTATAGGTTAGCCCAAGTAATAAGTTGGTGGCATATGCAGAGGACACTAAGGGCGATGAGATATATACCGTTTATGTAGTTGATGCTGAGACAGGATCTCCAGTAGGGAAACCTTTAGCAAACGTGACATCTTTTTTGGAATGGGCTGGTGATGATGCATTAGTTTACATCACAATGGATGAGATTCTTCGCCCGGACAAGGTATGTTTTATGTAGTATAGGATATGTTGCTACAGAAATTTCTCTTTGTTTGCTGCTTTTACTGCGTCACCGATATCGAGGCAAACTTCTCAGCGTTTTATTGGCTTGCGCTTCACAAAATTTCATTTATCTTCTCTGATTTGACCAGCTGCATTCTGCTAAATTTATAGGATCCAGAAGCCTTTAGTCAATATTATGATTTTCCAGATCCATACATCAAGCTTCACTAAACTCTAAAACAAATAAATGGAATATCAGTGATGTACTGCAGTGTTGAGGTTGAATTATAACAGATGCGGGATCTCATTCATGTCCTCATGCTTAGAGTTGAGATCTGGCCCTGATCTGATATTTGGCATACTAAGCCTGTAATTTGTAGCCATAAATTTATAAGGGTATAATCATAAGCCTATTTCCTCTGATAGGATTTTTTTTTCAGCACTCAGATGTTTCCATTACAAATGACCATATGAGATATGCAGGTTATTGTCAATTCAATTTCATCACTACTCTCTCTCTCTCTCTCTCTCTCTCTCTCTTGATCGATCGATATGAAAGTACTCTAGGTTTCTTTTTCAACCTGATACAACCATGGAGTTTGCAATCATTGTGTAATGCATTGCATCACTCTAAGCAGATTGCATTCGAGGTGCCTTTTGTCTAATTTTCCATTGCTGATTACTTCAGCTATCTTAAGATCTCTTGTTGCTAATTTCCAAGAGTTATTTGTTGAATCGAATTTAATGTATACACACACAAAGGGCACAGAATGGTGAACTGGGGATAGGACATCAGTAATATGCCAAACATCCCTTGGCAGGAAGACTTAAAGTCATACAATATGGCTAACTATAATGAATTGTTTTTGGATGCTTGGACACTTGTGATGTTCTCAGAATCTAACCTATTAATTTTATAGTATTAGTAATGTCATGGCATTTTGTAATAACAGTTTGTTTCGCTTAGGTGTGGTTGCATAAGTTGGGGACTGAACAATCGGATGATATTTGCCTTTATCATGAGAAGGATGAAAGGTTTTCTCTTGATCTTGAAGTTTCTGAGAGCAAGAAGTTCTTGTTTGTTGCATCTGAGGCCAAAATCACAACATTTGTTTTCTATCTTGACATTTCAAAGCCAGAAGATGGTCTTCAGGTTCTGACTCCTCGCGTAGATGGAGTTGATACGCGCGTCAGCCATCGGGGAAATCATTTTTTCATGCGGAGGAGAAGTGATTTGTTTTACAACTCAGCACTATTGGCTTGCCCTCTGGATGATGTGTCGAACACAACTGTTCTTATCCCTCACAGGGAAAGGTAATGTCTTAACAGTTGACCCTTGTATTGGTTTACCTCACAGGTGAATTTAGTTTTGGTACTATTACTTTATATTTGAGCTTGTTGTGGTTGATTGAAATGCAATGTGTCTCTGTCCGCACTTGGTGTTTATTCCATAGATAGGGAGGAGAGGGGAGGGAGGACTAAAAATTAGGACTATAATATTTCATATCTCCTGTAATTTTGGAAAAAAAGATGTTTATTATCTAGGATGAAAAGCCATTCCTAATACTAGCATAGCAGAATGACTGGAGATTTAATGCATTTCCATATTATGCATGTCACTGCAAAGCTCTAGAGAATAAGGAGGACTAATGTCTTGGGGGGACCGGGGTGTCAAGAGTCGCCAGCTGCACTTTTTATGGTGTGACATTAGGATATCTTAATTCAAATAGTTTGAATCAGGATTTTGGGTTCAGGTGGCTTTTTCCTTCGTAGCTGGCTCCTGTCACCCTCCTCCTCAAATCCTTCCTTGCTTAATATATTTCCAGGTCATGGTAAAATATAACATTGAATAAGTGTTAACTCAGATATGTTTGATCATAATGTGGTTCAGTTTCTCCCGTCCAACTCACAAAATGTTAAGAGAAAAGCAAGGAATTGAGTAAGTGCCTATGGGGCTATTTATCTGCGATTATTGTTTGCTTTTTGTTAGAAACATATTTCTTTCTATAGACATCAGTCGAAGCTTTGAGCATCAGCTAATTAATTTATTGGTACGTTACTTTAACGTCATCTTGATTTTCACTGTCACCCTTCACATGTCAATATTCACATATGCACATAGGCAAGCACATGAACAGACACGTGCAAAAGCATGTGTTATGCCATGCATAGACACTCATGCAGGTTTTTTTTTGTGTGTGCATATAAATATGTGAAGTTGGTGAATGAATATGTGCCCCTATCTTGTCAAGAATTTTATGTGTCAGTCTATATAGCTTACCGATCTTCTGACCTTCCAGTGTAAAAATCATGGACATACAGCTTTTTGCCGATCATCTGGTTCTCTTTGAACGTGAAAATGCTTCGCTAAAAGTTACTGTATATCGCCTTCCAGCTCTTGGGGAACCACTCACAGGGCTTCAAGGCGGACGTTCTATTGATTTTGTTGATCCAGTGTATTCAGTGGATCGATCAGAGTCACAGTTTTCGTCAACTATATTAAGGTTCACTTATAGCTCCATGAGAACACCTCCTTCTGTTTATGATCATGATATGGACACTGGCATATCTGTTGTGAAGAAAATTGAAACAGTAAGTACCATGGGCTGGCCATTTATGCTGGCCCTTGTGGTTCTCTCTCTCTCTCTCTCTCTCTCTCAATAATTTATTTTTTGGAAGCTGGAGTATGTAATAAGTGAGATAAACTTTATTCTGCATCTTGATTCTCCGCATCTTACATTTTTTTTATTTAACATTCATTTGCAAGGTCTTGGCCATTTCTTATTCTGCCTTCACAAGATATTTCTTGTTACTTGTCTTTATGAAACTTTAGACTAATGATCAATTATGGACAAGTTTTTTTGCTCGCTGAGTGATCTGATTGTGATGAACAATTAAGTGCTCATGATGGCTGGTGACCTGCAATCTGCATTGCATCTGGCATGCGTCAATCTTTCTTTATTTTTTGTAGATTAATTATACTATCTAATCTAGGAGGCTTGTCAGTGGACTAAGCAATTAAATTGTTACTACTTTTCTTTATGTTCAGTGGGCTCGGCATGAATGTGCAGCCGAACAAATTTTTGCTTTAGTCTTGTTCTATATTTTGAGATTGGTCATAAGATTACTGTCTTGTGGCAGCATAACTGAAGTTTACTACGAGAGCTGTTGTCCCTAAAGTAAAGTCAACAACTACATTGTCTCTTGTAGCATTTAGTCATCAAGAGGATTGGCCTTGACCTATTTCTAGATCATCAGCCAGTCGTGGACGAACCCATGCCTTGGAGTATCTTGAGGAGAAATTAGTTGAAACGCTTTCATGCTTCATAAATATTATATGACCACTACCTTCTAAAGATGCCGTGAAAAGGCTATGTAATGTGATTTTTCAGAGCTGTTTAACCAGTACAGGTTCAGCTTCAGCCAAAACCTGTCTCATGAATACTAGATGACATTGTCTCTCACGAGACATCTCTCTAAGATATTTAGTTTATTTCATCTGGAATCCTCACCTTTACCATTATTTTGTTCTTTTCCAACTGGAGTTTTTCAGCATGTGTATATTCTCAATGTTCTTTTAGGGAGTGGTGGTGTTTTAACTGCATGTCTGTCTATTTTTAATGGCTTATGACATATGAAGAACTTTTCCACTGTTTTACTCAGGTATTAGGAGGTTTTGATGAGTCAAACTATGTTAGCGAAAGGAAATGGGCCACAGCTCCTGATGGAACTCTGATTCCCATGTCAATAGTCTACCGGAAGAATATGGTCAAACTTGATGCATCTGATCCCTTGTTGCTTTATGGATATGGGTCATATGAGGTAAGATGAAATATACATATTGCGGTTGTTTACGGATGGATAGATGGATGTTCGCATCAGGATGACACACCATATTGGCTCTTTCTATAAGTTTCGATGTTTCAGTGAAGAGACTCATTGGCCTTAGATTTGAGACAGAATACTTGAAGCATCGATCTGTTGATCATTTGTAAACAGTGACACAACATTGGGCTGTTTCAATTGACATGTTTGCGTTCATTGCTTTAGTTTCTTCAGTCTTAACAAAGTGTGATTGTTTCTATAGTCCATGCCTTCTTAAGTTTTTGGTGTATGTTTTGGTGGCTGTTTGCTGTGTCCAGTTTCTCTTGTTCACAATTTGTTACGTGCTTGTTCCGTTTCAATTTATTTTCCCAATTTGGTAAATTAGATTTTAAAAGATTGGATGACCTATTAGTGGCTAGTCCAGCCTTCGTCAAATTTCAGTTTAGAGAATCAGAGAAGTTATACATGCTCTTGCCAAATGCAATTTACTGCATAGCTTAAGTTTGAGTGTAATTATGTGATAGTTTCTATTTTTTTTTTGGTCATTTTCTTTTTCTCTTTTGGTAAGGTAATTTTCTTTGATCTAACCCTTTTAGAAAAAAATACTTGTATCAACATCTACTTGGCATTTGCAGATGTGATTGCTGTTGCAGAAGTTTCTTGTTTCATTGCTTTATATTTTTTCTTTTTCTTACCCTGGAAAAGCTAGCACATGCAAATTACAAAGCAGTCTCTATTATATGCCATCCAATCTATCTATATTCCCTAATGAGTTCCCTAAATTTATTTATAGTCACTTGCCATTCTCAACGTTTTTTGCTCTGATTAGATGTGCAGTGATCCGAGTTTTAAGGGATCAAGGCTCTCGTTGTTGGATCGAGGATTCATTTATGTGATTGCCCACATTCGAGGCGGTGGAGAAATGGGGAGGCTATGGTATGAAAATGGAAAATTGTTGAAGAAGAAAAACACTTTTACAGATTTTATTGCTTGTGCTGAGTATTTGATAGAAAAAGGGTACTCTACAAAGGAAAAGCTGTGCATTACCGGGAGAAGCGCTGGGGGGCTCTTAATGGGCGCTGTTCTAAACATGAGACCAGATTTGTTCAGGGCAGCAGTTGCTGGAGTACCTTTTGTGGATGTTCTGACCACCATGCTTGATCCTACTATACCTCTTACAACATCAGAGTGGGAGGTTAGATTTACCTTCTTAAATTTCTTGATATATATGATGTATTTAGAACAGTTTGAGTTTTGAGTGGTATTGCACCCTGTTGACCCCCCACAGTGATATTACTTTTATCATACAATTGAGACTTAAATAGTGGTACATAAGCAAGGGTCAGTTTTTCTATATTGAATTGCTATGTTCGTTGTTGATTGGATAAACTGATAAACTAGCAGGAGATGTCATATGGACCGATAGTGTAGGAGTTACAGATTACAGCTCTTGTTTCAGTTATAATTAGGTGGCATAACCGGAATCAACCTGATTTCACCTCATGTAGGACTTGCTAAGTAGGGATAATATTTAATGATTTTGATGCTTCTGAGTTCATTTACTTAGTGGAAGAATAATAAATCAATTTACGGGATTTCGAGATGACAAATTTGTTCGGAAATACTTGAGTATGCAAAGGCAACAGTTTTGTGAATTCTCTTGCTATAATTACTAACCCTTTCGTCCTAGCGACCATCACACACACACATATTTGATGAGCCTTTATCTTGGATTCTGAAACAACTGGGAATATTTCTAACTGTAAGTGATTGGCAACTCTACTGGGTTTTAAGGCTTTACTTGACTGTTTGATTCAAGACAGGATAACTTGTAGCTACTATGGAGGACGTTGTGTCATCTTCTGGTTCAGTCAAGGTCTCTTTATTTGTTAATGTGCTACTGCTGCAGGAATGGGGTGACCCTCGGACAGAGGAGTACTACTACTACATGAAGTCATATTCTCCAGTAGACAATGTAAATATCATCTGCAAACATTTGGTTGCTTCGTGTCCATCTTTGCCGTCGTCTTATTTCTTTGATGTGAAGTGAACATCATTTTAAATCATTAATGAGCTGACACTAATTTGAATTTACCGAGCTTGCTTGTACAGGTGAGGGCTCAAAACTATCCACATATCCTTGTTACGGCTGGGTTAAATGGTGAGTGTAATGCCCCTGTTACATGTGTTGCTATGTTTCTTGATTGAATCTTCACATGTTACTATGATCTATTGGACTTGTTACTCCTGTGAAGTGCATTTCTGGGACACTGCAGCAGGCTAGAAATATTTGAGTTGATAATAGGATATCCGGATGACCATCGATGATGAGTGCATGGCTTGTTAGATATTTCCATGTTCAAGGGGAAGTACTGGTCTTTTTTTTATTATCAGCTGATTAATAATTAAACTTACATGCTGTTAAATTTTAGTGTTAACAAGAGACATAATGAGAGAATACAAATGTTACATTCTCCTTGCTTCGCTTAATGCTACATTACATAGGTGCTCTATTTTTAGATTATAGAGAGAGAACCTACTTGAGACCCAAATCTCTAACTCTTGAGATCCAAATCTATATTACCTAATTGATAATACCACTCTTGCTTGCTAACCACTAAATCGATATATTAAGTATTCTTCAGCACATGCTACATATTCTCATGCCGCTCAATAGAGATTGCTTCTGAAGATATTCTTAGGTTTATCCCACTAGCGGGCTTTCACATAGAGCATGTAAGCAAACAATATGATGTTTCTACAAGTATTTGCTAGTATTAGTATCACTCCTTTCTTTTAGTATGACTTTTAATATTGTTCCTACATCACGTAACAGATGCACGAGTTTTATACTCAGAACCTGCGAAGTTTGTTGCCAAATTGAGGGAACTGAAGAAGGATGACAACATGCTGATATTCAAGTGTGAAATGGGTGCCGGACATTTTTCAAAGTCAGGGAGGTAAGTTGGTGAAATTTTTAATTTCCCCCCTAATTTTTGAGGTACCTGATTTTTAATTCTGTGAAATAACTCATTATGATACATATATATTGACTTAGTCTCACTTTCTGAAGATATGAACAAGTTAATAATAAACACACGAATGGTCGCAAGGTGTAGTTTCTATGGATATTTGACAGTATCTTTCCTAAAACTTCAGTGAGTGAGTAGATGATCTGCTGGTATGTTGGCTTTACCTGTGCATTCCTTCAAGCAGATTCGAGAGGCTCCGAGAAGATGCTTTGACATATGCATTTCTCCTGAAGGCTCTGAATATCATTCCGACTCATGGGTCTGCAAAGTTTTGATGAGGTCATCGCGCCCTATCTGGAAATATCCGTCTCCAACAATATGGGACAGAAAGAAGGCTTTTGGTTGAAGGTGCATTAAATCTGAAGGCTAGTCAACAATCTCCGAGTCAAGATATTTTGCAGAAACTATATCTTTTATCAAATTCATCATAAATTATTTTGTTGGAGAGATGACTTAAGATATCTATTTCTACCAGTTCCAATTGTTTTGATGTGTTCAATTGGCCTTGCTACTTGAATCTCTTGTTAAAGCAAGAAATTGGATTTTGATGACATCCTTTTTGTTATTATCTTCAGTTAATTCCTAAAATAGTTAAATGATCTGTTGCTCATAAATCTCTCTCTCAAATGCCATTGAGAGAGAGAGAGAGAGAGAGAGAGAGAGAGAGAGAGAGAGTTTACTAATTCAATGCTCAAACTTTAGCATCTCATTCTACTAAACCTAGTTCAGTTATTATCAATACATGCTGTTGAATCTGAGAATTCTATTCATATCGCTATTTCGGTTGCCATATGCATACACGTAGGGCAATGATCTCCCACATCCTTCCTCATAACACGTGACACCAACCCAACCGTTAAATAACCAAAACAATTTGCATTTAATCCTTCACTCCTGGAACAGAACGACTGATATTCATTTAAATAACTAAACCTTTTTGAAATTTACCATTTCAGTCATTTCGGCGATTTTGTCTTGAAAAATATTTACGTGAAGGTCCGGTCACGTGAGATAGAATGCATTCGATTCGCGTCATCGTAGCAACACACCCTGTCCCTGAAAACTCTTTGTGGCTGGCAGTGATGGAATCCAAACGAGCCGGAGCAGCTATATTGGAAAGCCCAATGGGCTAGGCGTGATTGTGGACAACTTCATTTAGCGTCGAGTTCAATCCGACGTGCCTTTTGTGGACCATCTCTAGAGATGTTTTCCTGATCGTGGTCGGCGCGTATACTTCATGAAACCTACGCGTGCATCCTAATTGCTTCGCGGGGCGTAGGTGCACAACCTGGTCCGGTGCCTCAGCTAGCTCCGTCGCCGCCGCCGCTCGACTTTGCAATCTGCGGAGAGACAGGTCCTGCCTTAGGGACGACCGACAAGGGAGAGGATGAAAGAGGGCAATGGCAGTAGCGAGGGCTAAGGAGCGGCCGGCGGTGCGAGGGATGAGCAGTCTGGTGACGTGCTAGGGCGGTGATGGTGGCAACCACCAGAAAGAGCAAACACTTCCGGCTGTCTGGCAAGTAACACTTCGGGTGATCCTATTGCGCATGGACACAGAATGTTGCACAAATCACCATAAACTTCGTCCAAACTAAGAAATGAAAAAGATTCGCGCTCTCACTTTTTTCTCCTACATCCTTTTTCTCTTAAAGCAAATGGCAAATCAAGCGTTAGATCTTGGAAAAGAAAAAGAAAATAAAAGTAAAAAGAATGAAATTACAAAATTATTCACCTCAGACGGATCGTGGTCCCCCTAAACGCACGATGAATCGGAAGTGGACGCCATCGTACTCCGCGTGCCAAAAGAGAGAAGGCAAAGAACATGATGGCCGAGCCATGATGCAGACAAGCTAAGCGGAGGGCCGTGTCGGATTCCCCCATTTCAAGCTCGTGATTCGTCCCGAGCCTTCCCCCACCTCGTGTTTGTACTCCACCCAGGCCAGCCACAGACGCAGCTTTCCTGGGCAGTGCGTGTCTTATTGGACCAGGCGAGAGCATCCCACGTATTGACTATGATTCCAAAGAGCAATTCTCACCAGGGCTTCCGCAATGTCAGCACTACCCCGCATCGCTATCATTGCGTCACGGCTCACTTCCGAACGAGATAGTTATGTCAATTTTCATTAACTTTACACTATTCGTCGGAGAGTGCCAACGCAGCGAGACGGCAAAAATTGGTCATAAGGACAATATTAAATAATGTGTAAAAGTTTAAAATTAAATTGACAAGATTATAAAATTTAGGACGAAACTACGTCTATGTCCATGTAATGAGTGCGGACTGCGGAGTAGATGGGACGATTTCATCGGTACAATGATTGGTCTAAGATAGGAAAAACATGCACCAGTACGACGGGGATGGCATTCGGCACGGCGCATGATCCTGCCTACCTCAACGTGTCTTGCTCCCGCATGCCTGTTCGGCATTTGTCACATCCTTTGGAATTTTTACCCAAAGACATGTCCTCGATACTTTGGAACTGACAAATTTCAAAGTAGGGAGGCCAATTATGTCGCCCCTTTTGACGGAAAGTTACTTACGCAAGATCAATTGATAAATCAATATTGTAACAATTGATGAATCGGTCTAATTGAAATTAGTAATCTCAGGAGATTAATCAGTTCTTCATGTATCTTATGATTAATTGGGCTTGCATAATAATTCCCCAATGCTATCAATCGCAGTATAAAATTCAACGCAGTACTTTATGTAATTGGATTATCAGCTATATGTCATCACAAATATTACCTCCTCCATCACCATTCATAGAAAGCAGTCACAAAGACAAAGTAAAGCATGTACAGGGGTCAATGCCTATGAACTTCTCATTCCTGACCAAGGACGCCACTATAGTTTTTCTATAGCCAAGTCCCTTAGCAACCATCGGTAAAATTATCAAAAATGTCCTAACTATATTATGTTTACGACAATTTAACTTTGAACCTTGTAATTTGGCCAATTTAGTCATAAACATCTCGGTAATTTGCCAAAATAATGAATTTGGTTAATTTTGATTGGAAAAGTCAGCCAATGTGGCAATACCAATATTGACGTGAATAATTTTATTAACTCTTTTTTAAACTTTATTGTGGCCGGCGAGCGACTAGAAACCGTCGCCGAAGATTGTGCAAGGACGTCCCTCGCCTTTTTCATCACCTGGTTGGCCACCGGCGAAAAGGAAAGAAAATAGAAAAGGGAAAAAAATAAGATGAAAATTTCCAAAACGTGTCCACCCTAGCACAAGCCATACTATAAGATGACCGTGATGAGTTTTTTTTTTTATTTTGTCAGAATTGGCCAGAATAATTTGATTGAATAATCATTAAAAGATTAAATGTACTCAAGATTAGCGAACTCAGAATAAGTTAAATTTGGCGTGTCACACGGAAACGGGCTTTTGATTAAAACACACGATTATGTTATGATTGACGTTGTATTTTCGCTTTTCGAAATTGTTTACATGGTTTTTAGGGTAATTATTGTTATTTTAGTGGCGTCTTTGTAGTCTTCGTAATAATTAGGTTGGCTGTTATAATTATAATTTTTTATTTTATTTTAAAACTATATAAAATGATGTTTAAGGATTTACAAAATGCAGACTTTTGATACTTTGATTTTGATAATCACACTTGAGAGAATAACTTATTTCTCTATTAATTTGTAATTTTTATTTAGCCAATTTTTTTTATTACGACGTTTCGGCATAAAAGTTTCACATTATATTGACATAAAATGGAATGAGTTTGTGATTTTTGTTTTGGATAGTTTCCGTCAATCGGTCCTATCCTAACATCGACTAACTCCAGGTCACGAAAGAACCTTATCTCCTCCTCCAACAGACTCCTCATCTTCTTCCGCAGGATCTCATATTAATCTCGAACTCCAAAATCATCTCTCTCTAACAAAGCCGATCATGCCCTCAACACCGCCGCCACAATCTCTCTCTCCTCCCTCCACCCCCGACCTCCAAGCCCTCCTCGACGCCGCGCGGCCCTTCCTGCGCGGGGAGCTCGAGGCCGTCGACCCCCGCCTCCCCTCCCTTGTGGCCACGCTCCGATCGGTCGGCGCCGGGGAGTGTTGGCATAAGCATGGCAGCTTCCTCGAGCACCTCGTCGACATCTACCGCATCCTCCGTCTCTGGCGGGCCCCCGATGCCGTCTGCCTCTGCGGCCTCTTCCACTCCGCCTACTCCAACTCCTACGTCAACCTGGCCATCTTCGACCCCAACACCGGCCGTGACGTCGTCCGCAGCCACGTCGGAGATGCCGCGGAGCGCCTCATTCACCTCTTCTGCATCGTCCCGAGGCAGACCCTTATCCACGACGACCTGATCTTCCGCTACGACGACTCAGAGCTCGTCGAGCACCTGAAGCTCTCAGAGATGTCCCTCCGGAACGCCAAGGAGAAGGGAGTGTTCAGAGGCGACGAGGCGTGGCGGAAGAAGGTCCAGTCGCTGTTGCCCGCCGAGGGGATAAGGGTGAAGCACATAAAGACCGGAGAGGACGTGCTCCTTTCGAGGAGGGTGATAGCCACTTTCTTGATGATGACCATGGCCGATTTCAGTGACCAGCTCTTTGGGTTTCAGGTAACGGATGTTGTGTCGTAGTACTTGAATCTGTTATTTATTGCTGGTCTGGTATGTTAGGAATATTACTCCTACAAACAAATGAGTCGATCGTTTATATTCAAGTTTCTCTCTGTGAATTTTGACGTCGCTCGAGTTTTGTTGTGGTGAGAAATTGACCCAGTTCTCTTTCCAGGACATGCTGTTCGAGAACAGTGACGGGCGGATGGAGTTCACGGGGAACAATTTCCGGGCATTGTGGCCCGGGAACGTGAAGCCAGGGCTCTGGATGAACTCGATATCGAGGATGGGCGCGGTTTACATGCTCGCAGTGAGAGAGGAGGAGATCTTCATGCTCGAGAGGAACAAGAGCAAGAGCCACGCCGAATCTGAGCCTCCTTCAGAAGAGCGGGACGAGGACATAGAGCTCGCGGTGCCGCCGGTGTTCGAGTCCTGCACGCGGGTACTTGGCGCGAGGGACCAGATCGAGGCGAGGGACAAGTACTGGGAAGCGGTGTGCGAGGTAAGCGAGCTGGGAGGAGCCGAGCATTACGACGCGGCAGAACGGCGGCTGAGGGAGAGCATCGAGAAGAACCCGTTCGTCGGGGAGCCCCGGGTGGTGCTGGGGCAGCTGTATCTGGGGGAAGGGCGGTACGAGGAGGCGGAGAGGGAGGCGGAGGCCGGGCTGAGGCTGCTGCTGGAGTGGGGGAGCCCCTGGGACAAGAGGACGTCCTGGGAAGGGTGGGTGGCCTGGTCGAGGGTCCTGCTCATGAAGGCCAGAGAGAGGTCCTGGCCCAACACTCCTTGGGGGATTCTCAACCTGGGGCTTGTCAGGTGAATAAGAAACTGAAGGAGGGCATGATATGAATGAACATATAGCATAGTTCATATCTTTTGTCCGCATTCTGCATGCATCAGCCTTAGTCCTTTCAATCTTCATCTTCCCCTGTTCACTACTGTTCGGTGCTGCTCGTTGTAACAAGCCTCGTCGCTCGAAGGAGCCGGACTTTGGATCCTCTTCGATTACAGATAACTGTGTTTACACAATGCAACGAACATTATCTCGTGGCAATCCGATCCATCTCATTCGGATGTGTAGTCCGGTCCATTCTCCATCTTCCTGGAATGTACTTACGATGGGTATACGTATTATATACGTACTTACGCTATCCTCCATGTGTAAACTAATTTACACAGCTAACACTTCGTTTTAATGGGCTTCACCCTATATCGAGCGCAGGTGTGTGGAGCGAATGAGGGCACGAAATTTTGCTTTTGGATAGACCTTGCGATTCTCGGAAGTCAAGATTCAACTTTTATTGAGCAAGAGGAAGTTGCATCGTTCGGAATTTTTGAATATCGATATATTGATCCGTACCGTGATATTTCATAATTTTGTAGAATTTAATGTATGTCTCTCTTTCTTTTCAATTTTTCAAAATAAGGAGCGAAAATGGGAAGGACGAGTAGTGAGTAGATTTTATGCGTCTCCCGAACATGGGGGTCATTGATTTTCCTAGAGTTGAAATTTATAAAGTTTAGGTACTAAAGTTAAACTTATTAAAGCTCCTCTTTTAGTTAGTTAAAAGAACTCAAAGCCAGCGTTTCTTAAGAAAGAACACTAAGCTCTGATAGGCAGCCTCAACCCAGCCCATGGGTTTGATCCGATTATCCCAATTGACCGAACCGGTAAGATCCACCCAGGCCAAGAGTGCATCAGTGTCGTTACAACTCCCCTGCCTCGCTGTTTTCGAAGTGGCACGTTGTTCGATCGATGGGTTTTGACGTGTTTGTCGTTGCTGGAAGTAATTACTGCGGCGTGGTTAATTGGGATTTAATTGGCCCACGTGAAGCTTTTCACTTGTCTAATGAATAGGGCGAAGGTGGGCTCGACATTCTAAGGGACGGAATCCGTGGGAGGGAGTTCAGAAGAGTCACCCAACATAATACGAATGGCGACGAAATCACAGAAGATGCTTTCGATAATGGGGTTTTTCTTCCACCCCCCACCTTTCTTTTCTTAATTTAGAAACAGAACGGATCACGTGTTGCAAGGACACCGCATGTTGCGCTTTCCCGTCACGAATTTCTGATTGCCAATTGAATTATGTACGCAGTCATCAAAAAAAAAAAAAAAAAGACAGACTGCGGTTGACCAATTTACATACCCCTTTCTCTGCCTCAGCAGGACACGTGGGGCCTGTTCATTTTGGAATTGGATTGTTACAAAAAGTTATTGATGGAGAATATTTCCATCGTCAACAATAAACCCATAAGTAAGCATCTTAGTTGAAAATGATATTTTTCCTTCTTTCATTTGATCGGTATGGACGACATAAATTATCATTCTAAAGAATATATTGTTCGAATTGTTAATTTTTTACGAGACAAACGCATCCGATGCATGCTTTTTTTTGCCCCAAACAAGAACTATCAAGACAATCTCTTATGAATTTGATTAGATCAAGGCAAGCATTTACAATCGGTTCTTTTGATTTTGAATTAACAATATTAAATTGCCAATCCGTCATTCCCAGCCTTAAATTTGATATTATTAAATAAAGGAGGGTCAATAACAGTCTCTAGAAATTAGAAGCTTAATTGGTGCAAACTACCAACTTTTATCAGACTAGGTTACCTCCACGGAAAAAAAAAAGAAATAAATTTATTTTTATAAATTTTGTGTTACCAAGTCTTATGCGATTTAATTACTAATGTTTATTTGATTTTTTAAACTACTAATTTCTAATATCCTTAAAAAAAAAAACTAAGTTGTCGTTTATGAATTTTCATATATATCTCTAACATGTTAACTTTACTAATTATGATTTGAACTATCGACCTTTTATTTATGTGATTTACAAACTTTTCTCTAACTAAGTTACCAGCTAGTTGGGTTTAATAACTTTCATTTGAGTTGCTCCTTACCTTATTCCCCCCCCCCCCCTTGAATTAACTAAGTTTCTATTGAGTTATTACTTTTATTTACCTTAAAACTTATCAACTTTTTAATTTGCCTGCTCTTTTTTTAGAAATTATTGATGTCGATTAGAGTGATGCCAACCACTCTGCAATCAAGTTACCGACTAATTTTACATAGCTAACTCTTTTTAGCAGTTGTTTGGTTTTTTGTTTTGAAGTTTTCAACTTCTCCTATATCTGACAAAAAAAGAACTCTCTTATCTTTTATCAACTTTTATTATCTTTCTTAGAGATTTCAACCTTTGTTGTGTTACTTACTAACTTTTCTTAAATTAAATTACCAAACTTTTAAAATGATGAAATTATCAACTAATTCCATCACTAACGCCTGTTGAGTTAGGTACTGCACTCATAATTTCTTTAATTACCAACTTCCCTTATCTCCAACAAAAAGTTATCTTATTATTTACTGACTTTTATGCAACTTTCTTACAAGCACTTTAAACTTACCAACTATTACTTGAAATAACAAATCTCTATTTGGTAATTTTGCAATATTATTTTCAATTAACTGACACGATAGAAAATATTATAAACTAAAAAAAATATGATATTTGACTAAAATGAAATCTGTACCTTTATTGAATTTTTTTGATAATTTACCTAAATAAAAGCTAATAATTGCATATAAAAGTTGCTAGATTTAAAGTATAATCAAGAAATCAAAATAATGGGTGATAAAAAATAAGACGAGTTGGTAATTAAAAGAAAGATAAGCTTAATCAGTAATTCAAACGAAAATTAGTAACTCAAACTTTATCAGTAACTTAACTAAAGGAAAACTGACCAGTGACTCTAATTAAGGTTAGTAACTCATAATAAAGTTGCTGAACTTAATATGTTACCAAATGACAACAAAATTTGGAAAATTAAAAAAAACCCCAAAATATAATATTAAAACAAATGAGAGCAATATTAGGTTGTAACTTATTGAAAAGAAGTTGATGAGTCACAAATGTAAGGGGTTACTAACTAAGACAAATAAAAATTGGTAACACGAATTCAATAAAAAAAATTTAAATTAAATATTAGCACGTGACTCAAATGAAAATTAGTTACCTAAAACTAGTTGGCAATTTAATTAGACAAGAGTTGGTAAAATACTCTAACTTACGTTGGGGAATTTATATAAAAGTTTATAAGTTCGAAAAGTTGATAAGTTATGCAAGTAAAATATGATAAGTTCGTACAAAATTTCTAATTGCAAACTATCAATGAAAAAGTTTATAACTTTATAAAAGTGTTGGTGACGAATTATCTGGATAGAAAGTCACTTGTCGTTCTTTTGTTCCAATTAGTTTTTTGAGTACTAGCATTCGTTGAAATTTACTAGCAAGGAAAGAACATGTATTTTTGGCAGGGAACAATGAATTTCTGCATCAAAACTACTATTCTTAAATATATATATATATATATATATATATATATATATTACGTAAGAATAGTACATGCTTCGCTAGCTGTCTGATCTTTTTTTTTTCCCCTTATCTCGATCTTCAATCTTTTGCTCAGTTCCAGTAGCAAGCACAACTCTACCAAAAGACACCATAAATTTCTCAGCGAACAAAAACAGAGCTCACAGGAAAGCCCTACTCCTCACAGTAGTTCTCTTCTTCCACAAACAAACCAATCTTTAAGTCCATTACGTCTCCCTCTTTCTCTCTCTCAATCACACAAACCCTACTATGGCCTCCACATCAGCACCTCAATCTCTCTCTCCTCCCACCAACACCGATCTCCAAGGCCTTCTCGAGGCTGCGCGGCCATTCCTGCGCGGCGAGCTTGAGGTCGTCGACCCACGCCTCCCCTCCCTTGTGGCAACCCTCCGCTCGGTCGGTGCTGGGGAGTGCTGGCACAAGAACGGCAGTTTCCTTGAGCACCTCGTCGACATGTACCGCATCCTCCGTCTCTGGGGGGCCCCCGATGCCGTCTGCCTCTGCGGCCTCTACCACTCCGCCTACTCCAACTCCCACGTCAACCTAGCCATTTTCGTTCCCAATGCCGGCCGTGATGTCGTCCGCAGCCATGTCGGCAATGCTGCCGAGCACCTCATCCACCTCTTTTGCATCGTCCAGAGGCCGACCCTTATCCACGACGACCTGCTCCTCCGCTATGATGACTCGGAGCTCATCGAGCACCTGAAGCTCTCAGAGATGTCCCTCCGGAACGCCAAGGAGAAGGGAGTGTTCAAAGGTGACGAGGCGTGGCGGAAGAAGGTCCAGTCACTGTTACCTTCCGAGGGGATAAGGGTGAAGCACATAGACACAGGAGAGGACGTGCTCGTTTCCAGGAGGGTGGTCGCAGTTTTCTTAATGATGACCATGGCTGATTTCAGCAACCAGTTCTTTGGATTTCAAGTAATCGTTATCGTTTTACATCACGCGTTTATCTAATAATTTAAATTTTTGAAACATATAGCTGATCTTATAAAATCTCATATATTCTTACTAAAAATATTCATTACCAACGCTATTTATCTGGTATGTTGGAAATATAAAATGAGTCAATCGGTCGTAATAGCGTTTCTCTCTGTAAATTTGCGCCTCCGTCGAGTCTTGTTCTGATGAGAAATTGACACCATTTACTTTTCAGGACATGCTGTTTGAGAACAGCGACGGGCGGTTGGAGTTCACCGGGAACAATTTCTGGGCATTGTGGCCGGGAGATGGGATGTTGGCCGCGACCGAGACGGCCACGGCTCGCCCTAGGATCGACGTAGCTCAGCAATAGAACGATTCAGCCAATGAAAGTTGAGTTACATACTTGTTTTGGAATCCATCGTTGTTTCGGGGCCGTTGTCGACGATCCACGAGCTCTCGGTCGATCCACGAGCTCTCGGTCTTCCCCTCTATGACCCATCGGAACACTGGCTCAATGAGGCTGCCTCTCGCGGTCCGTTTACCGAATGGACGCCTTATGCGAGTTCAGAGAGAATTTTTGTGCGTCTGGGCTAGAAGAGGGACTTTGAGCGCTATTTATAGAGTTTTGAGCCGAGCCCTCTCATTACGGGCCGGGCCGAACTCGGCCCACACAAGCCAGTCCCATATTAGACTTAATTGAGAATTTTGATATCCGACTTTATTAGACCAAGCCCGTTAATCGGTTTTATAATCTCAATTAATACAAGTCCACAATTAGGAATAACATTACATTCTCCCACTTGGACTGTATTAATTGAAACTATACTTTATGTGCGCACCTTTATGTTGGTCTAGGGATTTATTCTCAATTGTCAATCCGATCCCATAGAGTCTTAAACACCGGATCATGGCGGTAACTGCATTGACGCAACGCCGAGCCTTCCATGGTCACAAATGCTCTTAACTCTACTGATATTGATTCAATATGGTTGTGTGGCAAATAGATAACACCTCACATAGAGTAATACTTTATGTGTCATCTATTTTGTTAGTCACAATTCTCTCTCCTTATGCGTCACAGAACCTTATGTGCCACAAGAGAATAACTTTGTGGTTCCAACGAACCTGTATATATGTCTCACTTTACAGTTAACTTGTCTTTATGTGCAACAAGATATATCTTTAAGGCTAATAATTGTAGACCCCAGCCTTTACTCAAGGTTTACACATACCTCAAGATTTTGTCTTACATATGTATTCAACAACACATTCAGAAAAAATACTTCATTGAACGCAAAATTGATACATACGAAAATGTTACAAAATGTAACAACACGGATGTGAACTTTATTAGAGCATAAACCGAAAAGCAACTCCCACTAAACAACAGCATCCCATGATGCTCCTAAGCCCATGCTAACGACATGCCGTTCAAAAACACAAGGACTAAGACCTTTAGTTAGTGGATCTGCAACCATATCATCTGTGTAAATATGCTCTACTTTAACGTCATCCTTCTCAACCATCTCTTTTATGGTCAAATACTTGACCTCCATGTGTTTGCACCCCTTTAGACCTTTATTGTTGTTGCTAAACGATACCGCAGAATCGTTGTCACAATACAACTGAATAGGTGCATCCACAAAGTCAAATACAACCAAATCCCTAATGAGGTTTCGAAGCCAAACTGCTTGAGAAGTTGCCCAATAGCATCCTACTATCTCTGACTGCATTGTAGAGGATGTCATGTTCTGATGCTTCTGACTCTTCCATGATACTGCACCTCCTGCTAACTTGAAGATGTATCCGTATGTCGACTTCGATTCGTCCTTACAGCCAGCAAAGTCTGAATCCGCATACCCTACTAGCTGCAGATCCCGAACATGTCTGTAAATCAGCATATAATCTCTTGTCCTCTTTAGATACCTTAGAACTTTCTTGGCAGCAACCCAGTGATCGTGTCCTGGATTTGACTGATATCTGCCTAGAAGTCCAGTTACATAAGCAATGTCTGGTCTAGTGCAAACTTGAGCATACATAATGCTTCCAAGTGCACTAGCATAAGGTACATTCTTCATTTGGGCTTTCTCAACAACTGTATGAGGGCATTGTAACTGACTCAGTTTGTCACCTTTACATACAGGAGCAAGTCCTGGCTTGCAGTCCTGCATACCGAATCTTTCTAGAATACGATCTACATATGCCCTCTGAGACAAGCCCAATACTCGACTAGAACGATCTCTAAGGATCTCAATGCCTAGGACAAAAGATGTCTTACCAAGGTCCTTCATGTCGAAATTACTTGATAACATCTGTTTTGTCTCGTGTAGTAATGCAAGATCACTACTCGCCAACAAGATGTCGTCGACATAAAGTATGAGAAAAATAAATTTTCTCCCACTGACCTTGCAGTATATACAATGATCCAGTCTATTCTCTACAAATCCGAATGAAGTGACAATACTATGAAACTTCAGGTACCATTGTCTAGAAGCCTGTTTAAGACCATAAATAGACTTTTTCAGTCTACATACAAACTCTCCTGAATCACCTGCTGCAAAACCTTCGGGTTGTACCATATAGACCTCCTCATCAAGGTTTCCATTAAGAAATGCAGTTTTGACATCCATCTGGTGTAACTCCATATCCAAATGAGCTACTAATGCCAGTATCACTCTGAAAGAGTTCTTAGAAGAGACTGGAGAAAATGTTTCTTCATAGTCTATTCCCTCTCTCTGAGTGAAACCCTTGGCTACCAGTCTGGCTTTAAACTTCTCAATCTTTCCCTTGGAATCCCTTTTGGTCTTATATACCCATTTGCAGCCGATGGGCTTGTATCTTTCAGGCAATCCAACAAGTTCCCATACTCCATTATGTTTCATAGACTGCATCTCGTCTTTCATCGCATCCAACCAAAATTCTGATTGACGACAAGAGACTGCATTCGCATAAGTCACTGGATCAACATCACAGCCGATATCGTAATCTTGCTCTCCGAGATAGACTAAATAATCCGGTGGAATAGCTGATCGTCTCTCCCTACTAGATTTCCTGAGTGGGGCCACCACAGCTTCATATTGAGTCTGAGAGGTTTGAGGAACTTCATTAGGAACTGTTTCAGCAACAGGATCCTGAACCTCAACAGGCTCAACTTGTGGTAAAGGAGGCTCCATAACTATCTGTGTAGGTAGAGAAAACGACACAACTGTCCCTATCGGACTGATTTCCTCAGTAGTCTGTGAGCTACTACCTTTTTCGGCTACGTCAAGTTCCAGAAACTTTGCCGTTTGCGATTCTACAATTCTTGTACCTCCACTGGGATTGTAGAATCGATATCCTTTAGAATGATCTGGATAGGATACAAAATAACACCGAGTGGTTCTAGGGTCCAACTTGCTCAATGTTGGGTTGTACAACCTTACTTCTGCAGGACAACCCCAGACTTTCAGATGGTTTAGGCTAGGTTTTCTTTCAGTCCACAGCTCGAAAGGAGTCAATGAAACTGCTTTGGTAGGAACTCGGTTCAATATGTAGAGGGCTGTTTTCAAAGCTTCACCCCATAGGAAATCCGGTAAATTGGTCCTACTGGTCATACTCCTCACCATTTCCATTAGGGTGCGATTGCGCCTTTCGGCTACACCATTCTGTTCAGGGCTTCCAGGCATAGTAAACTGAGCTACTATCCCAGAATCCTCTAAGTACTTGGCAAATGGCCCTTTAAGCTGTCCAGCATCGCCATGCTTGCCATAATACTCACCACCTCGGTCTGATCTCACAACCTTTATGACTTTTCCCAACTGTTTCTCGACTTCAGTCCGAAAAATCTTGAACTTGTCAAGAAACTCAGACTTTTCTTTAATCAAGTACAGATAACCATATCGGGATTTGTCATCGATAAATGTGATGAAATAAAAATTTCTACACACGGTTGCTGTATAGGGTCCGCTAATATCTGTATGAATCACTTCTAATAGATCATTACTGTGGACTGCAGTTTTCTTCTTTATTTTGGTCATCTTACCCCTACAGCAGTCTACGCAAGTCTCTAGGTCATTTTTAAGAGAAGGTAGGATGCCAACCTTTATCAGCCTATCCACTCTTTCCTTAGAGATGTGACCCAAACGTTTATGCCACAATGCGTAAGACTGTTCCTTAGATAGAGGCCTTTTGGAAACAACTTTTTCAGCTGTATAAGCGACGTATATATCCGTAGGAGTCAAACATAATCTGTACAATCCATTGGACATATTGCAGCACCCAACCTTATTTGAATTAAAAAACATAGTAATAACACTATTCTTTAATTCAAAAGAGTAGCCACACTTGTCCAAACATGATGCGGAAACTAAGTTCCGCCTGAAGGAAGGTACATAAAATGTATTCCTTAATGTCAATCTAAAACCAGAGTCTAGATTCAAAATGACGTCTCCCACGAATACGACGTCGACTTGGTTATTGTTTCCAACTGTGAGCTTCGATTCATCCTGATTTGGCTTCCTCCGGTTTATGAATCCCTGTATGGTGAATGCAACATGATTAGTTGCACCACTATCGAGCCACCACGAACTGGATGGGGCTTCAAATAGGTTGGATTCAAAAACCAAAGCCAAAGAATCGTTACCAGTTTGCTCACGCTTAGACAACCAAGCTTTATATTTGTTGCAGTCCTTCTTTATGTGACCTTTCTTCTTGCAAAAGAAGTAGAGTCCACTATTCTTAGAAGATGATGATTTATTGGGACCTAGATTTTCGGTCTGACCGGTGGCAGAATGACTAGTCGTTGGTTGAGTTCCTTTACGAGTACGACCTTTAAACTTTTTCCCTTTCTTCTGGCTAGAACCAGAGGTAAGCAGGGCCAGATGCCCTTTCTCCTTCCTTAGTTTTTCTTTCTCAGCTACAACCCTAGAAATTAGGTCATTAACTGACCAGGTTTCATCTTGAGAGTTGTAGTTGGTTTTGATCATGCCAAAATCAGGTGGGAGAGTGTTTAGTGCCTGATGCACTATGCAGGTATCAGGAATGGTGACATTTAGGACTGTGAGTTTTGACTGTAGGTCTACCATCCTAAGGATATAATCCCTAACCCCTCCAGAACCATCATATTTCATATTGTAAAGTACTTGCAAATATGTCCCTATCTCAGCATTAGGCGACACACGGTTTCTAGCTTCGAAGGCCTCCATCAACTCTTTAGCAGTGTAATCAGCAGACATACCACTTTTCAAATATTCCTGAATGGTTCACCTCATAGACAACAGACAAATCCTATTGCTCTTTTCCCAGGCTAAGAACAATGCCTTCTGCGATTCAGTACTATCAGTAGTCAGATCTGCTGGCCTAACCCAACTAAGGGCAGTATGAACATCAGCCAGCTCCATCCCAAACATGAAATCCTCTTTCCATTTCTTAAAATTTGACCCCGTAAGAACCTCAATGGTAATCGAATTACCATTTACAGAGAATGTGACTGGATAATAAGCAATGAAAACAATCAGCATAATGTGAGTAATGTGTAACTTGAAACCGTATAAGTACACATTATTAGAGCTACAAACATCATCATGCAAACACATTTGGGCTGAATACAAGACATGCAGTTGTACACTTTACACATGTCAGCGATTATGAGAATATATTCCAAATCTTCGCAAATTCATCACCTCTGGGTGTCTGAATCACTAGGACCAGTCAAAACTCAACCTTATGCTGCGCATGCAACCCTCCATGAACAAATATGCAATCACCCCTTTTGGAAGTATGACGACACATTAGAACAGGAGACATCCTTAAACAGTACAAGACTGATATTTCTCAAATCTAACCAGGTGTGCCACTTTGGCGGTCACTCCCTAATTAAACTCTTGAAACTCTCTCATACCAGGGATATTATACTTTAGACTCACATTCACCTTGTACATAGATTTTAGACTTGATGACAGGAGTTATGTCACTAAAATCATATGCCATGCTAATTAAAATTGCTCAATTTATTGACACATGTTGAACCTTATACATGCAATCAACAAAACAATGTCTACTAATCATATGTGATAATACACATGTGAGCTAATATAAGTACTTCAAAAAACTATATAGAAATACTCGAGAAAATGCCAAAAAGCACTGAAACATGCATCCCCATAGGGCTTTATATGCATTTTCACATTTATAAAAGCATCAAACATGCAAAATAAATTCATCACATGAAAATAGACATTCATACGGACACAACGGCGCAAACCACGCTCAAAACGGAGTTCGGATGAGCCCAAACGACCTCCTGGAAGTTTAGGTTCGCGTGCAGGTCCTTGAACCGGTCCAAGAACCGGTCAGACTGCCCGGTTTGATCCGGTTGGACCGGTCAACGATCCGGTCAACGGACCGGACGGATCAACGGGTCAATCCGGTCAACGGATCGAGTTGACTGGGTTGACGGGTCGGGAGTCCCGGGTCGAGTCGATTCTCAGAGGGCGGGTCGGGTCAAAATGCGGGTCGGCGGGGTCGGCTGACCTGGTCGGGTCGGGTCAGCCGCCTGCTGGCCGGGGTGACGTCAGCTGACGTCACCCACGTGCACGCCAGCAAGCTGGCGTGCACGGCACAGCCCTCAGCTGAGGGCTGTGCGCTTGACAGCTGGCGCGGCATTTAATGCCGTGCCCAGCAGGCGCACGTGCAGCGCCACAGCTGGCGCTGACGTCAGCCCAGCTGTGGGCTGACTTGCGACCCAAGCGCGCGCGTGCGGGCGCGGGTGGGCCACGCCGGCGGCGCGTGGCCTCGCCGTCCATCGCGCGTGCGGCGCGTACCGCCTCCTCCGGCCACCCACGGTGGCCCGCGACCACTCGAAACGCTCGGAATCGCGAGCCCGACGTATTCATCCAATAAAAAACAACTTTCATCCGTCACAAAATGTGAAAAAAGACTGAGAACCCTTAGATTCTAAAACCGAGCTACGGCAGCTCTGATACCACTTGTTGGCCGCGACCGAGACAGCCACGGCTCACCCTAGGATCGACGTAGCTCAGCAATAGAACGATTCAGCCAATGAAAGTTGAGTTACATACTTGTTTTGGAATCCATCGTCGTTTCGGGGCCGTTGTCGACGATCCACGAGCTCTCGGTCGATCCACGAGCTCTCGGTCTTCCCCTCTATGACCCACCGGATCACTGGCTCAATGAGGCTGCCTCTTGCGGTCCGTTTACCGAATGGACGCCTTATGCGAGTTCAGAGAGAATTTTTGTGCGTCTGGGCTAGAGGAGGGACTTTGAGCACTATTTATAGAGTTTTGAGCCGGGCCCTCTCATTACGGGCCGGGCCGAACTCGGCCCACACAAGCCAGTCCCATATTAGACTTAATTGAGAATCTTGATATCCGACTTTATTAGACCAAACCCGTTAATCGGTTTTATAATCTCAATTAATACAAGTCCACAATTAGGAATAACATTACATGGGAAGCCCGGGCTCTGGATGAACTCAATATCGAGGATGGGCGCAGTCTACATGCTCATAGTGAGAGAGGAGGAGATTTTCATGCTCGAGAAGAGGAAGAGCAAACACAACACCGGCCCTGAGCCACCGTCAGCAGAGTGGGACGAGGACATCGAGCTCGTGATGCCGCCGGTTTTCGAGTCCTGCACCCGGGTCCTTGGCGTGGGGGACCAGATTGAGGCGAGGGACAAGTATTGGGAAGCAGTGTGCGAGATGGGCAACTTTGGAGGAGCTGAGCATTACGACGCTGTGGAGCGGAGGCTGAGGGAAAGCATTGAGAAGAACCCGTTTGTCGGGGAGCCACGGGTGGTGCTGGGGCAGCTATATCTGGGGAAAGGGCGGTACGAGGAGGCGGAGAGTGAGGCCGAGGCCGGGCTGAGGCTGCTGCTGGAGTGGGGGAGTTCCTGGGACAAGAGGATGCCCTGGCAAGCGTGGGTGTCCTAGGCTAGGGTTTTGCTCATGAAGGCCGGAGAGAGGTCTTGGCCTCACACTTCTTTGGGGATCGTCCTTCTGGGGCTCGTGAGGTGATTTGATTATAGGCGTTGACGAGTTTTTGGATACGACTACTGCTGGAGATACAAATGCTAAGGGCGAGATACGAAGCGAAGCTTTTATGTGCTGGTTGGGTTATCTGTCATTTGTTGCGATCGCGAGTCGGGCCTTCTCTAATTTCGTGTATGAATAAATGGCACAGTTGAATATGCGGGGTTAATTCCTTCGTCCCCACTCTATGTGCACACAACCCTACTCCCTCAATCTTCATCTTTGGTTATTCGCTACCGTGTAGTTCTGCTCATGCATGTGTCTGAATCGAAATGGAACCCTTCTTTTAGCTTCCGATCATGGTAAATCCTCCTTTTTTGGCATTGCATCGATGACGTCCCTTTATTTTTCCCCTCCCTCAGGCGACCCATTAACAGGGCATAAGCAAAGTGAGCGATGCACTTTTGGAGAGGGAAAGAGAAAAGGAGTACCAAGCTTGTCATATGAAAGAACTTGATCTGGATCCTCTTCCACTAACGATGACTGCGTTGCATCATGTACAGTCACCCCCAAACTGACTAAAGAGAAAGATATCACCATCCTTTATGAATGAATATCTGTCCAAACTTATGAAATATCACCAACTCCTAATGTTCATTTAAAGTACGTTTGGTTCAGCATTTGAAATGGGCTTAGGGAATATACAATTACATCTCAAAAACTTTCTAAAGGCATTTAGGAGAATGCAGCTCAAGAGATGTTTTGAAAAGTAGCATTTCGAAATGTTACTTCTCCACGTCCGGCAACTCCCCTCCTTCCGCCACCTCCCCCGCTTCTAGCGACTCCCCCTCCGCTGCCTTCTCCCACCTCCAGCGACTTTCCCCTTCCGTCACCTCCTGACGACTCCAACTCCCCCTGCAACCTCCACCTCCTCGCCGCCTCCATCGACTTCCCCCTCTGCCACCTCCCAATGACTCCGACTCCCCCCACCTCTAGCAACTCCCCCCTTCAACCCCCCCCCTCCTCCGTTGCCTCCACCCTCCTTTGATGACTCCCCCCCTACAACTGCTACCTCCCTCATGCCTCCAGCGACTCCCCACTTCGACACTGACTTCAATCCGAAAGAACTTAAAATTGGTTACAATAAATTTTTTTCCAAATATATGTTTACCAAACAATATTTCCTCAAAATTGCATTTCAAAACATTTCTCAATTGTATTTTACCAAATAATATTTGTATTTCACCAAACCCCTTTAGCCTACATTTGCATTTTCCCATCAACTTTCCATGAATGCTGAATTAAACGCACTCTTATACCACTCAGCTCAGCGAACATCTCTCATAATTGAGAAGAATGATAGTCAACCACAACCTGAATATGACTTAAAAAATCAATTAGAAACTAATTGACACCACCATGGATAACCACTTCAAAGAAACGAAATTTATAGGTTTCTTCTTATATCAAGTGCAAGTGTTCTTGGAGTGATTAATTTGAGACGATATCGGATTTCATAATCCTAACGTTTTATTTGGGATAGACACTTGAATATTTTAATATTTACAAGTATTGGTATATTGGATTGTATATTATATTTTTTAACCTCCCTAATTTTAATATATGATCTTTTTTTCTTCTTCAAAAATTTGGAGCGAAAATCCGAAGGAGAGATAATAACAGCTCAAAACAACTGTTTCGTACGAGAGAAAGTTAAAAGGCTCTAAGCTGAAAGCTCGGACGTGCAGCAGCAAGCCGGTCCATGGGTTAAACCCATGGGTCAAAATTGACCGACCCGGTAAAATCTACCCGGCCCGTGCCCATCAGAACCCTCTCTCCATCTGTCCCCTGCTGCTCCAGAACTTCGAATTCGCAACAGACTCAGGGACTGAAGTGACGACCCCGCGACGATCGACCGCGAAATGCTCGGGATTTCTTACGGCGAGCTCTTCCTCCTGATCGGAGCAGCCGCTGCCCTTATCGGTCTCTCTCTCTCTCTCTCTCTCTCTCTCTCTCACACACACACACACACGCACACGCACGCACGTATGCGCGCGATGCTTTTACGTTCGTCCTCTCCGTTTCGGTCGGTGATGTGATGAGTCGAGTTTTCAATGATGAGCTGTTGACAGGACCCAAGGACCTTCCGGTCATAGCCAGAACCGCGGGGCGGTTGGCCGGTCGAGCCATTGGGTACGTCCAATTAGCCCGGGGGCAGTTCGATTCCGTCATGCAGCAGACTCAAGCCCGTCAGGTTGTATCCTTTTCCTTATTGCTACGATCGTCTCCGCACGCATTTCCGTGAAATTTTATATCGATTAATGGTTCGATGGATAGCCGTCCGATTTTGCTTGTCCGCGATGTAGCCAATTGGGGAGGTTTTATTAATGTAGAGACTGTCAATCGAGGTGGTGAAGAAGATTTGGAATTGAGTGCCAATGTATGTCGTGCGTAGACGGCTGAGTTGTTTTGAATTTGAATTGAGTCGTCCGGTTTAGCATCAAGCATAAACCATAACTTGTGAAAAAGAGCTACATTACTGGAAAAACACCATTTTGAAGGATGTGAGATCGTCATGAGTGGATCAGTTGGGCTGTTAGTTAGGCTAGGATGGTTTTCACTCGCTTACGGTTTTACTTGGACAAGCAGGTGCACAAGGAGCTACAGGACACGATAGCCCAGTTGGAAGCCATTCGCCATGAAATCAGAAGCGTATCTTTCATGAATCCTGGCCCATTAACTCGAAGGCTTGTGGATGATCCAAATAACATCTCCATTAGCAGCGGTAATTTTTTATGATCGTCTGCTGGAAGGGTGGCTGATATAACTAAAAAGCATCTCTGATTCTCATTCTTTATCTCTCTTGGTATATAGGCGACAAATTGCCTGAAGCACCTACCGAAGGAGATACACAGACGACTAACTTCACGAAGGTTTTGTCTGGCGATTTTATCGTTTTCATCTTTTCAGATTGCAGAGTTGAATTGGCAATGACACGTTAAACTTTGGCAGGATGGCGGTACCGCTGCATCCGACCTAACTAAGATGCATAGCCAGGCCATCACATATGCAAAGTTGGCTGAATCATCGGCCGTGAGGTCTGGTTCACCACAAAGCAGTACTGAGGCAGACAGACTTGATGATGAATCTGGTTTTCCTACTGTTTTGCCCGTGTCAGCTGAAACTGCCGGTTTATTGCCAGCTCGGAAAGGTAACACATCTCAGGTTCCATCATTGTATGATTTCTATGGCATTTTCAAGTGCTTTATCATTGCGTTTTTAACTGGCCTCCTGGATAAATTGAAAACTTGTTCTATCAAGAAGTATTAGAGTTATGCTGGTCGTATGCTGTTTAAGTTGCGTCTAATAGGTGGATCTCTAATATTTGGCAGATGATGCAAAAGGATCTGACATTGTGTTGGAGGCTATGTTGGAGGCAGAGGTGGCTCGCAATGCCAAAGAATTTTTTTCTCAGCCCCAGAATCAAATAAAAAATGAGTGAGCAGGTACTTATTCAGGTCTGCCGTTGCTCTTAGTTTCTCGCGGAGGAAGATTTATAATTTATAGCGATTCTCTGATTGTTGGGTAGATTTTCTTCAACTCTTTGCTGATATGCTCTCTCTAGTCTTAGCGCCATCCATGTACTCTTATTTCCACAAATCACATAATACTTGGGTGATGGTTAGTATGGCTGTGCACTTGCATATGATATTTATGAGTTAATGTAAAAATTGGGTGGTGATGAGAAAGGAATTTGTTATATCGAGTCTGCAAAGTTTTTAATGGAGGATAAGTGTAGGCATTTTACCTTGAACATTTCCATGTACGGCAATACCTATGGTTAGATATAGATGCAAACATGCATGGATAAGCTTTTTGTGCAATATTTCGATTCATTAAAGGGTTTTAAGAGTATCGTATTGAAAAAATCTTATTCTGGAAGATGGTCACATTCAAAAAATATATTCGGCATCTATTGGTGCTTACGTGCACTTTTTCTGCATCCTTGTCCTTTTACTTTTTGCGTAGCTTGATGCTAGACCTTACTGGCTTGGTATGTAACAGGGGGTCAAAATGTTGGGTAATGGGGAAGGAAGGGCATATCACTTTCGACCATTATGAAGAGATTTTCTTCCTCGCCCATGGTAGAAAAATTCATATATTCGGGGAGTGTTGTCGTCTGCCTCTCTCAGAATTGCGATTCTCAAATGGGGGGGAGTGTGGAACACTTTGAGAGTGCCTTTTGCACCCCTGGGTCACCTACCTGTCCAGGTCGGAGGTTCTCGAGGCTGGAAATGATGCTAGAGCAACTATAATGGAGAATTCAAGTCCAGCATGAAAGACACGAATCATTTATTGCATAGGTCAGATCAATTCAGTGATTGTTGCATTGCCCGTTTCGTGTATGTACTACTATTTTTAGCTTTTACCCGGTTGTCTAACTAAGGCAGTTCTCAATTCTCTCGTACATCTTGTATGAAACTGCGGAAATTTGAATCAATATATTCCCTATTGCAGTTGCATGTTAGAGGCAGACGTGTGGGAAGGTGAGACTCAGTTACATTTGATAACTAAGATCGGACTTAAAACAATTATAGGCCACCATGATCTCTTTAAGCTATTGGGAAATTAGAAAGGAATAGAGCGGGCGAGATCTCGCTGCAATTTGTTTTCTTTTTTTGGTAATCGAGGACTCCACCACGAGCCTCTAGGCCCGGATGGCACCGAAGGGCCGGTCCCCTATACTTTGGGGGAGATTAGCACAGAATGCTAATATCATGGCCCCTCACTTAAGGCGCTAACAACTACGGGTTTCAAATCCTTAACTTTGGTTATGAGAAATAAGCTCTTAATCAACACAGCTACCCACCGTTGGGTACAATTTGTTATTTTTTAATCTCTCTTTTTGCCCAATTTTTTGAAATTTTTTATCGTAGGATTAAACAGTTCAAAAATTACGTAATTCTAACCAAGATGAAATTAACGAAACCCTTTCTCTTTCTTTCCTCTTGAAACGTGGATCGCATCAGTCTCAATTGAGAGGCGTTATGAATTACGACGTCTTAGAGAAAATACGGTCTTTTGGTTCTTGCCAATGTGTTCGCATCGTGTTTTTGCTCTTCCCGACGTGACTTTTATACAGGTCAGTGCCATTAGCAATGTGGGTCACATTAGCTTGCATGAACAAAAAACTTAACAGCGGATCATTTTATTCGTCGAGTAGAAAAGTAAATGGCCCAATCTTAAGCTGGAGGGCTCAAAGAGTTGCATCTAACAAATAGAAGCCTCAACATTGTCTGATCCAAGCCAAGAAGCTGCATAGAGGCCTCCACCAGACGGCATCACCTGAATCTAGGATGCTTCACTCTTTCCGGAGACCTTGAGATGTAGAGCTCACTTCTCAAATGGAACACCTGAAGGGAAACTTGGGACATTTGTCCTCTTTCTCCCGCCTGAAGCACTGTCTCAAGAAAACTTCTTCACATCCGTGTCACAAAGAAGTACCAGACCACTGCTGCGAAGACACACGTCGACCTGGGATTCTAGGGCATCATATGGGTCCCGACTAACCAGATGAATAATCCGCCCGAAGAATTGTCTAAAGAGAATACTGTATTTGGTGCATAACTTCAGTTTTTTTGCGTCACTCTTGTATAGGGGTTGGAACTGATATCCCCTTCCTTCCCGGTACCCAATTTTGACATCCTTTGACATGCCAAGCCCGACCAAGCTCTCGCATCATGCTGCCCACAAAGTAAAATGATAGTCTTGGCGGCCTTTAGGCGAATAATATATATGTTCAGGGAGCATCATCGTCTCCCTCTCTCAGAATTGCGGTTCTCACATGGGTGGGAGTGTGGAACACTTGAGGGTGCCTTTCACACCCCTTGGTTTCCTATCTGTCCATGTCTGGAGGTTCTCAAGGATAAACATTCCGCACGAGCAATGATATGCCCAAAAAATGGAGAACTCAACTCCACCATGATTACATGACATTGCAGCCTGGGGGAAAGAAAGGAATCTACGAAGGACATTAATCATTTGTTTCATTCCTTGTATGTACTTCTTCGTGAACCTTTTACCCCATTCTTTAATTATGGCAGTTCTCATTTCATTCTCCCCGATATGTAGTTATTGTAATGAGATTGCAGAAACTTTGAATCAATTTATTCCCTTTGCAGTTGCACTTTAAAGGTGGACGAATGGGAAGGTGACAGTTCCATTTGAAAACTAGGATCAGACTAAAGACTACCTAACCACCATGATCGCTCTTTTTTCCCTTTCCGTCAGCCAAATTTCAAGCAAAATGCCTAACCTTTGATTGTAGGATAAAGTATTCTAACTTTTCAACCACTCCAATATGAAGCATTAAAAGTCATCACATAGTGAAGGGTGATGTAAATAAGTCGACATTGAGAAGGTGCCGAAACCCTGCCTCTCTTTTTCCTCCTGACTCTTTTTCCTCCTGAAATATGTAGCATATTAGTCCCAAGCCAGAGGAATCGGAATCAATGTGGTATATGTGTTGCCGGTGCGGCCGTACTGTCGTTCAGCTCTTACTGATGTGTCTATTTTTACACGTTAGCATCATTAGCCATGTCAGACGCCACAATATTTCTTTGCATGGACTGAAAATTTAACAATGTATATTTTTGTCCCTTGATTAAATGTTTATGTATACTTTGGTTCATTGGATAAACAGTCAGTCGGGTGAAAATTTGTGGATTTTTTGGGAATACGGCTCTTTTCGGCTCTATCAATTCATCCAAGTAACGAGGACAAAACGGGTCTTCAAGTTCATCGATTATGATCTCTCTGCCTCATTTCTCGATAAATTCGAGGTTGAATCTATTGTCAGATGTTGAGGCTTCCGGGAAGGTGGTCATAGAACAAGGGTAGACATCCATGTGGTCCCCATGCAGGCGTGCCGACAATCAGAAAATAAGGAGAATCGTCGCGACGCCGGGTAAGACCGAGGATAAACTTCTGTTAAAGATAAGTACAAGAAGACTTGTTTTGTTAAAGGGTCCCCTTCAAAGGTCGAAGTGAATCGTAAGATCGAACTAACGATATGGCAGAGGAGGTGAAACTGTTCCGGACATGGTCGAGCCCATATGCTTTGAGGGTCGTCTGGGCACTGCAGCTCAAGGGCATTCAATACGAAACCGTCCTGGAAGATGTCTTCAAAAAAAGCGACCTTCTTTGTGGGTATAACCCAGTTTATAGGAAGGTACCGGTGCTTCTCCACAATGGAAGACCGATAGCGGAGTCCCTCATAATTCTCGAGTACGTTGATGAGACATGGAAGCAACACCCGCTTCTCCCACAGGATCCTCATGCGAGGGCCATGGCACGATTCTGGGCCAAATTCGGAGATGACAAGGTAATTGATCAGACGCGGTTTGGCATTTGTTTCTCTTGCGCACCATGCACATGGATAGATGTCGATCGCGAGAAAGAGTTGTGTCCATTGACTTCATCAGATTATGTGGTTTTAGAGAAGTCGGAGACAATGTTACGCACACTATTCAGCATATTAGCTTGAAACGTCTATCAGAAACTGCTCACCAAAATACTATACATTCGAAACGAAACTGACCTAATTTGTGAGTACATGTTTCTTCAATATTAAAGTGCAAACATAACATCCAGATGGTGTATCTATTGAATGATCTTTTTTTTTTTTTTGGGTCTAAAATTTTGCAGATTGTGCAATCAATATGGACTGCTTTTTTAAGTGAAGGCAAAGAGCAAGAAGCAGCTATTGCAGAGGCAAGCGAGCACCTTCAGAAGCTGGAAGAAGAGCTTACAGGGAAAAAATTCTTCGGTGGAGAAAGCGTTGGATATCTGGACATCGCACTTGGATGGATGGCCAATTTAATTGGGGTCTTTGAGGAGATATCCTGCTTCAAAGTGTTAGATTGTGAGAGGTTTCCACTTCTATGTGCATGGTCAAAGGAGTTCTCAGATGCTCCGGTAATCAGAGACTGCTGGCCACCCCGTGACAAGCTCATCACCAAGTTTATTGCTCTTCGCCAAATGCATCATGCGAAATCGTCATCGACTTGACCTATTTTCTTTTGTTGGAGGGTGTTAAGACTCATTTTACAGTCAAACTTTCATCTTCATATTCCAGAATGATATGCCATGCTTGCTTACTGATCTTTTGAATTAGTTTCCCCTTCAACTATGGAAGAGTTTGCTATCCCAGGTAATGCATTTCTATAAATACAATAGTTTGCCCTAAGTATATGCTAGAGACAAAAAATTGGTTTGAATTCTGGGAACAATGGAGTTATTGCTAGTTCAGGACAGAAACCAATCGAATGGTTCAAAATGAATGACTACTGGCTAATTGCTCATCCGGAGCTGTGTCATATACATAAACATACAGAACAGTGTACTGACCAAAAAGTGTAAAATGGCATCACATTGAGCTTTCTAAGAGGTGACGACAATGGCTTGAAAATTGAAATAACGCCTCCACAGCAAATTATGGAACTTGATTTAGAGATCCATAGGTTTGATACGATAACCTTGCCACATAATTTCATGAGTATTTCAGATGAAAGTTTGTGGGTTTTTCTTGTTTTTCAGCCTTTTTCAGCTCTGTCAATCTATTTTAGTAAATGAGTACAAAATGGGCCTTCAAGTTTATAATTTTGATGTCTCTGCAACATTTCGTGATAAACTCAAGAAAACCTTGATCTAATATCAAGGCATCCAGAAAGATGATCATAAGAAAACCAAGCTAGTGGAAATGGCGGGTCAGGTGCACCAATCAGAATCGGAACAGACAATTTGATTCCAATGCCGGCTTATCCAATAATAAATCCGTCCGGCTGGGTAGATCGAGACATCCATGCGATTCCCATGCAGGCAATCGGGAAAAAAAAAATCTTCGCAAGACGAGGTAAGACAAAGAATAAGATGACTCAAGTACAAGAAGCCTTGTTTTGTTAAAGGGTCCCTTCAAAGGTCGAAGTGAATCCCATGATCAATGAAACGACATGGCAGAGGAGGTGAAACTGTTCGAGACATGGTCGAGCCCTTTCCTTAGGGTCGTTTGGGTACTGCATCTCAAGGGCATTCAATATGAATCCGTCCTGGAAGATCTCTCTGACAAAGGCGACCTTCTTCTACAGTATTACCTGGTTCATAAGAAGGTACCAGTGCTTCTCCACAACAGTAGACCGATCTCAGAGACCTGATAATTCTTGAGTACATTGATGAGACATGGAAGCAACACCCGCTTCTCCCACGGGATCCTTATGCGAGGGCCATGGCAAGATTTTGGGCCAAATTCAGCGATGACCCGTGTAGCATTTGTTGGGTTGCGGGTTTTTTTTTTTTACCAATTGGGGCTCTCCCTTCACCACCCCCATGGGGATGGCCTACATGTTCATAACCACTCCTCTTGCTACATGTTGCTTACCTAGCCAACATTTAGATCCGGCTCTACCCAACTTTTTCTGGTTCACCTCAACATTCCCCACTTATCCGACTGTTGCTGAGCAGTTTTTGGATATCAAACGGACCTCCCATAAGGTAATTTTAATGTGGCCGATTTTCCCTCTTTTGCAATCAGTTAAGCTACAGCACCCATTGCTCTAGCTAATTGTCTAAACTCAAGAAAGCGAAAGGATGACTTTCATCGGATTATGTGGATTTAGAGAAGGCAGAGACAATTTTACTCATTGTATTCATCATATGAGCTTTGAAAAGTCTATTTTAGGCTACTTACCAAAGTACTGTATAGTCGAGACAAAACTGACCTAGTGATTCTTTAAGATTCGGATGCAAAAGTAACATCCATTTTTGGTTAGGAGGGTGAGTTTTGCAGGTTGTGCCATCAATATGGAGTGCTTTTAAAAGTGAAGGCAAAAGGCAAGAAGCAGCTCTGGCAAGGGCAACTGAGCACCTGCAGAAGTTGGAAGAACAGCCCAGAGGGAGAAAATTCTTCGGCAGAGACAACATCGGATATATAGACATCCCTTGGTCAGCTGATCTAGTTAGGGTCTTTGAGGAAATATCCAGCCTCAGAGGTCTTGATGATGGGAGGTTTCCACTTCTATCTGCGTGGTTGGAGTTAACAGATGCTCCAGTAATCAAAGATTGTCGGCCACCCCATGACAAGCTCATCTCCGAGTTCATTGCTCTCCATCAATATTTTCGCGCAAAATCATCATCATCATCTTGACATATTTCTTTTGCCAGAGGGTGTTGAGACTCATGCAACTATCAATTTCATCTTCATATTCCAGAATAATATGCTGCGCTTGTTTACTGCTCTTTTGAATCAGTTTTCACTTCAACAATAAAAAAATTTGCTCCCAGAGATGATATGTTTCCATATACAGAATAGTTTGCCCTCGCGTACGTGCTAGAGACAAAACTGGTTTGAATTGAGTGAACAGTAGAATATTTGCCAGTTTAGGACAGGAAATGATGGAACATTCATTGTTCAATTCACAAAGGCAGTAGCACATGGCTAGTAGCTTGTTGTTCATCCTGAGATGGGTCATACGTATGGATTTGTACAATAGTGTACTGAACATGATAGGCTTGCCACATAGTTCCTCGTTCCTCCGAATAAGCAAGAAAACCAAGATATAATAGAAACAACTGCGCAAATATCGTAGAGTCAGCTGAAATCATTTAACAGCAACAGAATCTTGTGACGGAAGATTTCATTTTGGAACTTAGAACATGTATGGATCCATCATTCCATCACCTTCAATACCGATGGAGAAAAGCTCAATCATGCATAAAAACGATATTTGCTAAATCGATACAAATGCAACACAACCAAAACATAAGAAAGACCTCAGGACAGGTACGATGAGCCTTTGTTTAGCAAGTTGCCGAGTCTGCACAAGATTTTTCAAAAAAAAAAACATGCTGAGCAAAGATGATTTCACAATTTGCAAAGCTGTGCTTTGCAACTGATAAAAAGTCCAATCTGTAGTTGGAGGGCTCAAAGAGATTCATCTACAATTGGAAGCCTCAACATTGTCCAATCCAATCCAATTCGCTGCATAGAGGCCTCCACCAGACAATATTAACTGAGCCTAGGATGCTACACTCTTTCCAGAGACCTTGAGATGTAGAACTTACTTCACAAATGGAACCCCTGAAGGAACAGTTTGGGCATACTCCTCGTACTCTCGCCCAAAGAATTGTCTTAGGAAAAACTCTTCATATGGTATCCTTGTTGAAAAGAAGTGCCAAACAACTACTGCGAATGCAAATGTTGACACGGGATTGCACAGCATTATCTGAGTGCCGACCGACCAGATGAAAAATCCACAATATCCTGGATGACGGATGAACCGATAAATTCCATGAGTTATCAGCTGGTGATGATCTTCATGACGGATTTTGATCGAATGAGTGAATGCCCGCCCAGCAGTTATAATCGCCATCTTCCTTATGATTTCCCCAACTACAATCATGGCTAAGCCGAAATTGCTGACCCACCAGCATTCTTTCAAAGCTGGAAATAAAGAAACTTCAAGAAGATACTCCACCAGCGAAAAGAACATTGCAAGAAGATAATTTCGGCTGATCAAGAGGGATTTGAGAGTTACATTCGATTTTCCATGAAAGGCAACTGCGAGGATATACTCAGACCCATGAAATAAGACGATCGACAAGAGCAATTGGGACAGCTGTCTGCAAGCTGTGTAACTAAATATCTCTGCCATTATTTGATCAAAGAGAGCGCATCAAGTTCTAGTCTTGAATGTAGTCCTCTGAGACCCAGAGGATTCAGCTATCAAACTGTAGGATTAGGAAACTTTGCAGGATAACTTCAGACCTGAAAGTGATGCCAGGCTGAACCTCGAAACTGAAAAACAACATCCAAGATCCTCCGAAAGACATTTTAACAATGACATCTAAAAGGAGATGGGAAAAACGAGCATTAGGTTATAAAGAATCTCATTCTAGCATCTGACAGTACTTCTGTGTCTATGGCACAAAGACATCTAAATACTTCTTTGCTTTTTTCACTCGGAAATTGACAAAGCCCAAGTGCTTTTGAAAAATGTTACTTAGCATTTGGAGACACACTGCCTGGATGCAAACATTTACAGTGCAATGGATCACCTGATAGCTCCACTTTATTCAGTGATCGTATCTGCCTAGCGATCCAAATTTCAAAACTAGCATTATCCCCCTGAAATTTTTTCTAAATTATGCCACTTAACATGGAAACGCACAAGCTCTCTTATAGCAGGTATATAACATTGGCTAGCTCATAAGAAAAGGATATGGAAAAGAAAATAAACTGCAAAAGTAATCTCCCTTAGTAGATAAAACATAACCGTAATATGGATCCATACTTTTCGACAAGTTCCAAGCGGGCATAAAACCAATCATTCTCCAACATAAGAAACCAGTAGGACGCTCAACCACATCCAAGCATCAGCACAACGAGTTAAGATTTAGTCACTGTAATTAACGATGCTGCGACAGAAACTAGAATGCAAACTGTCCTACGACGTATGGAGTTTAGCTTTGAGCCACAGCAGCATCTAAAGACGACCCGGTGATTGCAACCACTTCAATGTGACGAAATACGCTAAGTTTAGCGATTAAGAGCAATGCGTCTAAACTAGACGCGATCAAAAGCACAACCCGGCAGATCTTCAGTAAAACAACACGAATCAAGTTCGTCTTGACAGTTGGATAAGACTGGCATTAAGAAATCATAATCTCCCACCGGAATGACAATCAGCCATAGCCCCAAGAGAAACGATGGTAAGAATCAAGAATTAACAGAGCATACGCACAAGCTCGTTGAAGCAAATTAGAGCGAAAAGCACGAACCTTGCCAGTGAAAGTGAGGAATTTGACAAGACGAGAGCTCGAAAACGCCCTAAAAGGAGCAAACTTCAACGCGGATTCACCCCCAAGAAACCTTCCACGAGTCCAAGAAAAACAGAGGGATCGAGGCAAGAAAAAACTGATGAGAGGGTCCGAGCTGCTATGGAAGCGAAGAATTTGAGGCTGTAGAGAGAAGATGGGAAGGTGGTGACTTTTAGAAGTCGCGGAAGATACCGGTCAGGTTAAATTGTGCGGCATGGTCGAATTTCTTGATTGTTTTCTCTTTTTAATGGCAATTTTATGATTTTAGAAAAGGTCGTCGCAAGACAGATTTCTAAATTATGAACAATAGGCACTAATGATTCTTTCACATCCCATGATGGAATCATGACATTACTTAGATGAGCAGGAAAAAAATTAGTGTATAGATGGTTAAAAAAAGACGATACCCGAAATTAGTGTCACAAGCGAGGTCAATAACCAATGACGATACATCAATGGATGTATAGAGACATTAGAGTCGAAATTGTGATAAGAATAGTGAATGCAATAAGTGAAAGGTACAAAAGGAGATGACGGAATGAGAAGGATTATTATTTATCGCGTTTCCATTTTTCGTGCTTAGCATGGAACTGATGATTTTAAGACAAGATTCAAAATCCTACTTGATATCCATGTCAGAAACTAAAAATTAGATTGGTTCAACTAATAATTGAACTTATCAAATTAAATTCAGGTGAATCGACTCATTGGCACAAGAATTGAACTTATCAAATTAAATTCCAAGCTGAACTGACATTAAATTCCAAGGTGAACTGACTTATTGGCACGACGCCAGAATGACTGATGTACTTACGGCGTCCATCAAGTTTCACTGCATTTGTTCTTTAGCTTTTACGCATTCGGAGGGCTTCAAATGCAACTCTATTGATGCAACATAATATTTAATTTCCATAATTTTGCCCATGTCGTGTGGTGCTCGTTCTTGATTTTACTTTCGACTAAAAGAATTGAAAATCCTCCCCGTAGTACAAGCCGTGGAAAGTCTTCCTCAACTTCTGTCCATTTAACATGTTTTGTCTGACAAATGTAACATTTTCGGGATAAGTATTGAAGCACATACCCAAAAGATCATCTCATGAAAAGGGACAACGTAAGAGCAGGATGAGGAACGATGGTATGAAGATTGCACCAATTCGAAAACTCGAGGACTAACTCTGCTAGAATTTCTGAACTTAAAGAGGGAACACAGGACTTCGCCTCAGCCTCGGCTAACCTTTGAAACTAGAATGCTCCCAGCTAAAGAGACTGTCTATTATGAATAAGCAGGTTATTTAAATTCAACATCACAGTATCTCTACCATGATGCAGTAGGAGACCTATGCAGAAGGATTCAATTCAGAGTGTGGTCGTATCAACTATGGCTTCCAGTATCTTCTTCTCCAATTCAGAATCATTAACCCACATGGAGCTTTTCCGGCGCAACAGCTCATGAGTCTCTTTCTTCTTGTCTTCCCTTGCTTTCTCTTTCATCCTCCAGTTCTCGAGTTTCTCAGCCCTTTCTTTCATCTGTATTGAAGACATTTGGGAAAGGACATCATGATCTGAGTTCCTTCCAAAAGGGGAAAAACAAGGAAGAAAGGAAAGGGATTTGGTTCTTAAAATAACAGGAACTTATGTTATCTGCACTACAGCCTCACGAGCAACAGAAAGATTGTGAAAAAGAAATAGCTCAACCATTGCTAAACTTCTTGAGAAGCACAAAAAGAAGCAGCATTGTCATGTCCTCGATTAAGCTACCATAACTGAGAAGTTACTTCGATGAAATATTAGGATAATAGGATTTTGTTTCCAACAATCCACTATTGCATACTCTAATGCAGAGAATAAGTGACCTGACACTGTTCGAACAAAATAACTTTCCCTTGTTACTCGACACTACAGTCAACTGCAAGTTCAGCAAGATTTCTTAAAGTCTCATTCATGTACCTTATAACCATGTTATCACTGTCCCAAACCAAAATACCCACGACATCATTGTCATTTATTCTTGACATGATGGTGGGATGGGCCCCACACATAATAAATTTTAAAAAGGAATCTGTTGAAAAATCACAATGAGCATGATGTTTGATGCATGTTGGTCCTTGCAACAAAAGAACATAATGCACTTGAAGAGGGAAATTGTGGGAAATGGAATCGCAATAATAAGGAAGCTGCCTTCTTCAAGCATATATATGTTGCCAATCAAAGATTGAACTTCAGATTAAATGTAAGAAGAATCTGCTGTCCGCCACTAGTGCACAAGATTGGTACTTTTTTTTTTCTTTCCTATTTCTATAACAACAGATGCACTAATATGAACTTATCTGGGAATTAAACAGTCAAGAAGGGCACTCCTCTTTTTAGGTTGAATCCTCATGCATCAAGCCGTTTCTGTGAACTCATGGCTCAGAAATTCTATCTCGTCTGACCTCTAAGATACTGAAAGAAGCTATGGAAAAGGTGCCAACATTCACCGTGCCAACTAACTCACAGAAAATGAAGGATCAAAGCCCTAACTCATCATTGCGTATAAAAAATTACACCTAAAGGGATAGAACTGCAAATTCCCTACTGAAAATATGCCTTTGCTGGTAGAAGCTATTAACAGGGTGCCTTTGCCTCCATAGCTTTAAAGCTTTTCTGCCCTGCCAAACTGTTTTGGAGACGTAAAACTTCCAAACAAGGCAGAGTGAGCAACTTCTCAGGTTTGTCTACAGGTTTTGGTCCAAAAGGTCACTTTAATACTTCACAACCCAAGGGACACTTGGAATCACTTTAAATTCTATATATTTCTAAGTTAGCAAAAGAGAAGTGATGAACTAAATCAAGACAGCACACTCAAATTATAGACTGCCGGCAACTAATAATAATCCATTGTCTGGAAATGCCATTGATTAGGAAGATTGTGCAAGAAGACAGAGCCTTTATTAGCACTAATGTCTTAGCACTTCCTCATTCAGCTTTTAACAGAAAGTTATTCTTGTTTTCCACTTATATTGACACCTAGTTTTCTTGAGAATCTGTCGATCCATGTGCTGGGCTTTGGTCAAATGTTAGCAGTTCATACTCTCCAGGAGCCACTATACCCCATATTCTGAAAAATCATTCAATTCCTCCATCCTATCTTTTTCTTCTAGACTCCGTTCGTTTCACGAAAAAAAACTGAAAATTTTCTAAATTTTCCAGGTTCATTTCACGAAAAATAAAACAGTTAAAGAAAAATATTTTTCACCTATTCAAAAAAATATCTTCAAAAGTGGAGAAAGAGAAAACGTTCAAACTTTGCAAACCAACGCTGAAAAACATTATCATTTTCTAGAAAATTGATTTCCTAAAAAATATTTTTCAGAAGAAGGAAACTTGGTCCCACTTCTAGCAAGGTCCGAATCCTTTCTCTCCAAAATCACAAAAACATAATTGAAACTAGTCGACAAAGATTGGTTTTTGAGTTAGTGATCACAACAAGGATAACCTTTGCTTCATTTTCCATTGAAAAATGGCAGAGAACATTTTTCTGCATTCAGCATTTGCAAGTCAGACACCATGCTATTCATGATATACACAATCAAGCACCTAGATGAACAAAGCATCCAGTAAATTGTTTTACAACCCATTCAACCAACAGAGAGAGAGAGAGAGAGAGAGAGAGAGAGAGAGAGAGAGAGAGAGAGAGAGACTGGGGACTCACGAGCATTCGCCGAAACTCTTCCTCGGCGACCATCCTCTCCTCGGCCCTGACCTTCGCCTCGGCGGCCTTCACCTTGTTCCGCTCCTCCCTCGCAACCCTAATCGCCTCTCTCTTGGCCTCGTCCTTCCTCTGCTGCTCCAGCCTCATTACCTCCACCTCCCTGATGTATTCCTTCCTCAGCTCCTTCACCTGCTTCGCATACTCCCTTCTCAGCCCCGCCAGCTTCGCCTCGGCCTCCTTCGGATCCTTCGGCGTCTCCCAGCTCCCGATGTACGCGTGCGGGTACAGGAACTTGTGGTCCTGCGGCGGTTGCCGGTGGTGAGTAGCGGAAGCGGTGGAGGAACAGAAGTGGCGGAGGGAATTGACGGAGGAGGCGTTGGCCGCGCGGTGGATGGAGCGCTGTGTGGCCATCGGACCGAAGAATGAGTGAGAGGAGAGATCGACAAAGGAAGGATTGAAAGAGAAAGTGGAGTTTTATTGGGGGTTTTTTCATGGAATTTTCTTTTTCTTTTTTTTTCCTTTTTTTCTTTTGCTCTAAGAAATATGCGAAACAATAGATACCCTCTTCACTATTAATTTTGACAATAGAGGGAAAGAATATTTTGAAGAGCAAAAATGTATTTACGTGGGTAAATTTATGGTAAAGAATTGTTACGCTCGCCTTTTCTCTTTTGGGTAGGAAAGTAGAACGTTGATACATAACACAAACAAGCCTATGCATTTGTTAAAAATCTTAACAATAATTCTCGTCTATCGAGAGAGATATCGCCATAATCAACATATAAGACGTTTTCATGGAAATTATCGAATAGCTGGAGAAGAAAATCATCGTTGTTTAAAAGGAGTTGAATCCCTTATTATCAGTTCAAAATTCAGCTAACATCTTTCGACTTCAACGAGGCATTGTCCGCACTTTGATTTATCTTACAAGAAATATGATTTATTCGATTATTTTTAAATTTTCAATATCTACCAATTTGAAATGTTATTACACCTAGTACAAGGCATCCAGTTTAACTTCTGCCGCATTCGCCGTCCTTGTATGAATGGAGCTCATTGGCTTTGGCTTCTAAGGGAATTTCGCGGTGGATATCTGATAAGTGATAATTGCATGCTAGAGATGGAATTTGATATCCGACAAATTTTTCATGTTTCATTTTCAAAAATTGGGCTTCGGTCTATTCCCGTTCCGGCTCGGACCCGAACCAATTCGATTTTGTCCCGCCCAAATGACGGTGCTCTGGCCCAAGGCCCAGGCCCAAAAGAGGTGGAGGCTCAGTATGTTGGAGGACCCATCGAGCCTTGGCCCACTTATGACCCTGAGCATGAACTCCCCCTTGACGCATCAGGGAGATATTCTTGCGCGCATGGCGGAGGAGTATAATTCACTTCAGTTGCGATGCCCGTGCTAGGGGTCGATCCGGGATTCATGCTGCTGCTCCTGCTGCTGCAGCATTGGCGATCTTTCAATTCAAACCCAGACTCCATCCAAACCCCAGAATGCGTTCTAAAGTTGACCCTTGCGTCCAGCATAACACGTGATGAGCAGCTCCTCAATTTAACATATAAGCAAAAGATTATATCGACTTGCGGCGCCGTCATGCAGGTGAGGTGAGCAAGTTGGAAGGATCTCAGCATTTGGACTCGGTTGAACGGAGGCTAAGGGAAAGCGTCGATAAGAACCCGCTTGTTGGGGAGCCGCGGGTGGTGTTGGGGCAGCTATGTCTGGGGAAAAGGTGGCACGAGGAGGCGGAGAGAGAGGCCGAGGCAGGGCTGAGGCTGCAGCTGCTGGAGTGGGGGACTCCCTGGGACAAGAGGATGTCCTGGGAAGGGTGGGTAGCCTGGGCCAGGATTCTGCTCATGAAGGCCAGAGAGAGGTCCTGGCCTAACACTTCTCGGGGAATTCTACTTCTGGGGATCGTGAGGTGATCTGAATCCTGATAAGGATGTGATGGAGAATGTCAAGGACGAGATATGTGAGAAGCTTTATAGATTCGTGCTTATGTATCATTTGCTGCGATCGCTGAGTCTGGCCACCCGCAGCTGTGTAGTGCTGCTCATATATGATCAAAGTGAGTGACAGCACTTCTCGGAGCATTTGAGCAGAAAGAAAACGATGAACTAGCCTTGTCACATGAAAGAACCGGGTTTGGATCCTCTTCGATTACATATAACTGCATTGCATTTCATCATGTCCGATCACCTTAAATGTCATTTGGATTATATCAATCCCCAACCCAAAAAATCCTAATTGCGTCCAAATATCTCTATAGCGAATTATAATAATTATTTAGGAGACATCTCCCAACCGACATAAGACTTGAGATGTTACAAACTCCTATACTTGAAAAACTAAGATACTCGTCATTATTAGCTCGTACTATCAAGCGACACCTTCCCGACTAAGTGTAGTCTATTCTTGTCCATCTCCGCCGTCCTAGAACTGTGGTGGGGGTTGCTAATGCTCTATCTTATATTTATGCACTAATATAGACCCAACAACTAAACTGCTGACTTCCCTTTGTACCCTAAGAAAGTAGCGCCGAATCACATGCCCAAATAAAATAAGATACAAAAAAATTTGTAGTAATTGAGATAGTAAATACTTCACAAATACAATTGCAAAGTAACTTTCCATTTATAAAGAATAGGAGAAAGTAATGCATTTAAATAAGTATCCAATACGAATTTTAAAGGCTTCAAGCTATATCGAGTGCAAATGTGTTTTGAGGGAGCAACACTTCAAATTTTCAGCCTTTTTTTGTTTTTTTCAATCTTGCAGTTCTCAAAAGCCAGAATTTAAATTTTATTCAATTTTCCAAAATCTGTAAATATTGATATATCGAATTGGATATGTTATTTCAAAATTTCTCAGAATTAAATGTGTTCCTTTCTCCAAATGTGAACCAAAAACAGGAAGGAAATGTAATAAGCAGGTTTGTTGTATCTTCCAACCATGCATGTCGTTAATTTTCCTAGAGCTAAAAATTACCACTCATGTAATTAAGCTAATTTTGGAGAAATTACTAAAAAATCTTAAACTCATTACATTTATATCAATTCAATCATAAATCTATTAATTTGGCCAATTTAATACTAAACATTTGAAAATTTGCCAATTTGTAGCAACCCCCTCTCTCCCTCATCGATATGCTTGCAATGCTTCTACCCACCCGCCCAGGTGCATCCGAACCCGGGTTTGCTTGCTTTAGCCCACCAACATATGAATCTAGGATTTCGTTTCATGCATCGGAGGGTCCTTTCTGACTACGGTTGCTACTTTCAAAGTTCGTTCGAGAAAACCTCCAAGTATATATTTGGGATTGATTTTCTCTTTTTCATCTTCTTATTTTCGATTTTATTGATTTCATGAGCTCCATTTTTACTGTCCGAATGTAAATTCTAATTGCTTTTGGATAGTACATTAATTGGTTGTCATTCATGTCGAGACACGGATCCTTTGCAAACTTTAATCAAACGTACTAACAACATAAGATCCAATAACTTGTGCATAAGACTATATTTTTTTAATTAATTCAAAAGACAGATAAACGGTTAATACTTGGGATAAGTATTCAATTAAGCTCAGGCTCAAAACTTGTCAAATTAATTCAATTAACAACTTAACTATATCTGATTTGACAAATGGAAAGATGATATCTTGCATGGTATTTTTTATTCAAATTTTACTTAATTTAGATAAATGATTTAAAAAGGATTTTTAGAAAAAAGCCAAGTAGAGAAGGAGCAGGAGCAAGTGTCATTGGCGACCGCTGCCACCACCCATTGCCGGAAAGAGCCAGAGAAGGTTTACTTAGGGCTTGCCGAAGCCCGATGAGGACCTGCTAGCCCCAATATGGAGGGGGCCGCAACTCTCATATCCTGAAGGTTGTAGGCCTTGCTAAAGCCCAATAACCGGCCCATGACCCTTGCTGAGCTTCGGTAGGGCCTAGGGGACCTTTGTCGGCCCTTTCGGCGACGGGTGGCGACTGGCGGCGACCATCAACTAAAGCTTGTGACTGATTTTTTTTTTTTTGCACTTTGTGTTTTTTTAAATATATTTCTTTCTTTATACGTAATTTAGTTCGTATTTATTTTTATTTTTGAGTACTTTTTTGACATGATGCTTGGTACGCATATCGCATAGTCACCACTTATATACCTAAAAAGTAATAAAATAAAATATTTCAACATTTTCCGTTAGTCTAGGTAGACTAATGAAAAGATTTGATTGAATTAATTGAACATATTATACTTTTTGAAAATTTAACGACTCGATTATATTCTCACGATAAGCTTAAGAGTTTTCGGAGCACTTATATTTTGATCGAAAAATCATCAGTATCCTTATATATTGATTTTATTGTCTCTTTGTACAATACGATTGGATGATGGGTTTATTGATATTTAATAAAACGTGCAGTTCCGGAGAAATATTTACGTGAAATCTCATTTCATGGGTCCTTGTATAATTTTATTTGATATGGAGCCTGTAAAATGTTATTGCTTGAAAGAAAAAGAGGGAAATTAGAAAGAAAAAAAGAGAGAGTATATTACTCTCTGACAATAATGGATTATGGCTCTCTCTCCCTCTCTCTCTCTCTGGCTGAAGACGAAGCGATAGTGTCATCCTGGGTCCGAGTGGATGAGCTGAACGTGGAAAGTGCGCAAGCTCCTTCCTTTGCAGTTCCATGGTTCTTCTCTGAGCGCAAACCCACCCACCCACTCACCAGCTCCAGAATTCTCCACTCATGATGCTCCCTCTCTCTCCTTCGCTTTCCAATCCACTCTGCTTCAGGTTCTCTCTCTTTCTCTCGCTCTCTGAGTATTTAGCTTGTCGATGGTGATGTGCCATTTTCCTATTGTGGGTTCGGCTTCAGATGCCAAAACAGAGCCGTGCTTGCACGGAAGGAATGCGGGTTAATTCCGAAAGCCATGGCGAGTTCGAGTGCCAGAGCCGAACCCGCCTTCTTTAATGGTTTCGGAAGAAGGGACCTGGTGCTGTTTGGCCTTTCTTCTTCCTTACTTGTCGTCGCTCCCTCTTCGGGTAAATTACTTCAGCTTCCCAAATTTCACTTTTTCTTTTGTGTAACGGAACCGAATTTAGAAGTGCTGCGTCACATCTAGGAGGGAACTTTTAGCTATTTCCTGAGCCCGCCATTCCGAGGCAATCACCGCACGGCGAGATATCATTCCAAACGAAACATTAGGTTGTTCGCAACACTGGGAACACAATGTGGGTTTTTCAGGTGTGCAGGGACTTCGTGTTCCGAAGCACCTAGAAGATTTCTCCGAGTATTGGGGCTTGTAGAGGGTTAGAGCAAAAAGTCCGCGTGTTCTAGTGCCAAGGACCCTGTTTAGCATAAGTTCACGCTTTATGTTTAGGATGAATGCCGCCTGCTTCTGGGCAGAAGTATTAGGTTATTTGACTAACGAGCTTGTGCTTGTGTGCACCAGCTCAAGTGTCTAGAAAGACTGAAAATGGTACTGTATAAACTTACAAATATGGTGTATTAATTGCTACAGAGTCCTTAGCTAAATGGGGGCCTCGAAAGGAATGCAAAGGGTCCAGTAACGTGCAGTGAAAGAAGTGATGAATCGGATACATTCGTTGTCTGAGTCATGCCATTTGGAATTAGTTTCAGGCCATGATTCAGGATTAGTCATATTACCCTTTTTTGCAGGGTCGTTGGCCGAGGAAGAGTTGAAAATGGCTTCAGTAGTTGATGACATAAATGCTTATTCCTACTTGTATCCAATGGGCCTTCCGTCAAAGAATTTCATGTTCAAATGGTATGTTAATTTCCATTAAGTCTTCATCTTGAACAAGATGTTTATCTCTGCCTTGGTGTCCTATTACTACCAATATATCTACTTAAATAAGGGGTCAGTTCCAGATGTGTGAGAATGGATGTGTCTATCTGTTACTCAGTATAGAGGACAACATTGAGGTTGACTCATTGCTTTGTAGCCTATATTTGACCCTAAAGCCACATTTTGAAGACATAATTATCACAAAAATTTGAATGCTCAACTGCGATAAAAAATGTAAATGCTGTGCATTGCCTTTGAGGGGTACCTCAGGCCTCAGCCACTAAAGCGCATGAGGAAGTTCATTGTTGAGAACATATGTGAGGATTGTGCAACTCATAAGCCTCATTTCTGATTCACAGTTGCTAAAAGTGCTCCTTACTGTATTGGTGTTCCAGGCTCTGAAATTCCATTGCCTGATGATCATGTGTCTTTTTGGGGGGTTTTACCAATACTCATATGTAATGAGTTTTTTTTTTTTTTGGTAAAGTCATATGTAATGAGTTGTTTGCTGTAATTAATCAAAAAAGTTCTCTTGATGTTTTGCCTAATTCTTGAATGGGCAGTATAAGCTCCATAATCATGATTTCTTGTAACTTATGATTTTGTGTAATCCTGGATACATCAGACTGCCGATCCTGGATACATTATCATTTCTCTGGGTCCTTCTAGTTTGTGGAATTTTTTGGGCTTTTGGTGGCCATATTGCATGAATCATACTCATCTTGAGTGATTCACAGACCTAAAAAAAAGCTTACTTTTATAGTATTGGAGCTTTGTGTTGGCATATCACTAACTTTATCTATTTGAAGGGTGGAATCCAGAAAGCCTGAGCGCTATTCTTCAGCTGCACCACTGTCCCGTAAGTTGGTCTATCTTCCCCTTCGGCATTGCAAAGACAGAAATACAACACCTCTATTTAGCATAATTTACCCCTTTTACTTCGAGAGAGGTATATCATGGGTTTAAGCTTGGGATAATTATATCTAGATTGTAAGATTGCTGCTGGTGCATTTCAAATTTTGTCTATATGTCTTGATAAATGCTAATTTCCTACATATCTATATGTGTGTGTGTGTGTGCGCGCGCGCGCGCGCGCGCGTGTGTGGGTGCGTGCGTGCGTGTGTGTTCTTCTTTAAAAAAGAAATAAAAGTACTGGGCCTTATGATTTTGTTATAGCTTCAGTCAAAATTATACAATCTGCTTTGAGTAATTATCTGCAAATGGTGACATGCCATTCAACTTGTATTGATTGGGTTTCTCTTTGGTTGTAACTCAGCTGATGCACGTTTACGCATTGTGTCCGAGCGAGTTGATATTATTGATAACCTCATCATCTCTGTCTCGGTAATGTCCAATCACTACCATCTCCATTTACATGACGCGCAATTTTCAACATTTTTTTTATCTTGTCCCTTTATTGCAGATAGGTCCTCCAAATTTTCAGATTTTAAAATCAAAGGAAAAGAGTACATGGTCAGCAAAAGATGTCGCTGATTCTGTTTTATCAGATAAATCTGCCTTGGTAAGGTGACTCTCTTCTATGAATGAGCTTTAACACCATAGAAACGGTCAGCAAAAGATGTCGCTGACTCTGTTTTATCTCGTCACTGTCTTATAGACAGTCTATCAACTTATCCTACTAATTACCAGGCTAAATTTGTAATACAACTGGCAAATAATGTAACAGTTGTGTAGATGCAAGATTCTATCTTAGTGTGATGCTTCCAGAAATCTTAACATCCAAACAAATGGGGCTAGCTCTTTTCTCCAGAGTATGATGCAGTACTGAAATGTGTGTTTGTTTATGCAGCGAGTCACTTCAACCCAGCGCTTGGCTGAGAGTTCGGTCCTCGATGCTCATTCTAGCGATGTATGCTCCCATATCTATGTACTTGATGAACTAAATTCAGTTCTCTTTTCTGCTAATTAGACAACTTTTCTACATTATGCTTAGATTCTGTTTCCATTTCACCCTTTCATTTTCAGATTAATGGCGAGCCATACTGGTATTATGAATACCTTGTTCGCAAATCTCCAACAAAAAATGTAGGTCATTTTTCTCTGAAAAATAATTTCTTCGTATTGAGCACGTGCAAATGAGGCAACTGCTTACGCACCACATGAAATACTGCAGGCTCAAGAGTCAAATCTTTACAGACATTATGTCGCCTCAACAGCAGAGCGAGATGGTAGGAATAAAAACATATATTTTCTTAAAATTTCTTCCAGGTCTTTCAAATTTTATGAGTACATGAAACCTTAGGCCTTACTGCATACCATCTATATTTGTCTTTGAACTTTCGCATCCTCTTTGTTTTTGTGATTATGAGGCTGAAGCCTCTGTGTTTTATTTCTTTTCTCGTGTTTTTAGTCATGGTTGAAACTTCTCAATATTGATATCGTGGAAGCTTTTTGCTCCAACTCATCTGCTACATTTGGTGTCTTTCAGGTTATCTATACACACTGAATGCTTCAACGCTTAGCAAGCAGTGGACAAAGGTTCTCTCTCTCTCTCTCTCGCTCTCTCACACACACACACACACACACACACACACACAGAGTTCCTAGCAATTCTGCTCTGGAAAGTGCAGTGTATCAGTTGAACCTAAATCAAGATCTTCATCGTCTCAATGCAGATGGGACCATTCCTCGAAAAAACTGTGTCGTCGTTTCGTCTCATTCCACCAACAGAGAATTATGTCCCTCCATATAAAGATCCATGGAGATTTTGGTGACTATCAATTTGACGATTCTTTGGTTGATCCTTGATTACTCCTGTCAGAATTGATAGAGAGGTCTGTATTCATGCCCAAGAATTTTGCTCTTTTAATTTGTGTTTTACCTTTCCTCAATGATAAAAATGATCACCCTCCATATCATATTGGAGGCTAAGAGCATGGCGTGTTTCTGTGAAAATTTGCATGGCTGACCAAGAACATGTGAGTAGAGAGACCATCCACCTCTCTTGCTCTATGAAGTTTGAGGGTGGGAGGGGGAGAGATCAACTTGGCCGATGCGTGGTGACTAATGTCAGCACTTATGCGCAGAATCATCCTTTTTTGATCAAATTATACGTTGGCTTTTTCCTGAGCAAAGTATGTGATCGTTCGCGCGATGGCATCTCATGCAGGCAGGCTTTTCTCGTGCAATTTGGAGGGGTGGATTGTGAGATTAAAACTCATGTATAGGAGGCCTTGCGACAAGACCCCAAAGTATAGGGATAATCTATAAATCATCCTTGAAATTGAAGGCAATTTTTCTCAACACGCCAATGTCCTTCGCAATCCAAACGATTGATCACATGATAGGAGAAAAACTCCAGGAGGACCTTGCTTTTTGGAAACAATCTCCTTGAAATAACTTAAGGATATAATGTACCAATCAGACAACTATTGAGAGTTCCTTAATTAAGGGACGTATGCACTTCTTGTCCAATTACGTGTGGATTAATCACCATAACATTCAAAGAATTCAAGGAACTCTTTCCTTCTTCCAGCAGGAGAGCATTTTGCAAATTAGGCATCGCAAATACTACCGAGCACGATTATGCTGTGTTAAAGAATCGAGGATCCTTCATGAGGTCACAAATGAGAACGACACTTGCTATCTTTGTGCGGCCATGGCGATAGGCTCATTACTCGGACATTCAGGTCAGAAAGTGGAGTAGGTGATAATGGTTCAAAGTGTGAAATATTATGGAGATTATAAGGTGTAACTTATCGAATGTCCGGAAAAGAAGGAATAATAAGAAGAAATGGCCTCCATGATTCATATTACACAACCGCCCATGTGCTTGCGTGCTCTCGTGAACGCTGGCCGGTACGCAGAAATTGACCGAGCAATATTGCTTCCACTTAAATTCAGAGAAGCAGCAGAACAACTTGCATTATCCATTGAAAGTCTCTTTCTTTATCCAAAAGAGAACGCCTATGGCGGCGGATGAATTTAAAAATAGCAAGCCTTTATGATTGGACTTCGGATAAGGGATTAGGCCCCCCATGATTGAACTGCACCCAGAGACAAGATTAAAGGAGCTTAAATTCTTTTTTTTGGTTATTAGTTTACTTTTGTCTGTTCTTCAGAGCGGCCCATCTCCTTTTGACTGTGGTATTGTATTTCACCAAGAGCAGAAACTCTGCAACTTTGACCGATCTTCTTAGGCTTCACCAACCGAGAAGAAGAAAGGAAGGTGATTTGCACGGACCTAAATCATTTACCAGATTGTTTTGATGGTTTGGATGGAAAGAAAGCTACTGGAAATCCGCCGTCTCTGTGTCGGTTGGTTAGTTTCTGATGCTCTGTATTTTTTAGATGTTAATGGGTTCTCTTCCGTTTGTTTGTTTTTTTCACGATGAAAAGACATTAATGGGTGTTGGTAGATCCAAGATTTTAGCGATTTGGTTTGGCTGAGGCTTTCTGGTTCGAAGTTGTCGTATTAATAAGCAAGTAGTTGTTTCTGGGGATGGGACCAATCTCGTCGGATCATGGTGCTCTGCTCTTTTTTGTTTGTATTGCTCTGTAAGTGGTGCCCATCCTCATCCTGTGTTTGTTGCATATTTAGTCCTTTTTGGGACATTTTCTCGACCTCACTTTAGTTATTCTGCCGATGATGTGTGCTGGATTTATCTGGATTTGGGAATGAACAGTTTGTTGTGAAATGCCAATACTGTTTTTGGAAGTTTCGAGCTATTCTCTTTTATTGCTTTAAAAACCGTTGACTCTGAGATGTATATGAGTAAGATTTGGTCACTGTCACGGATTAGATTTTAGCATTGCTTAGTGATAAAATCGTTTGTTAATGCTTCGTGAGTGAGATTTTTAATTCTCGATGCTTAGAAGTGTTAGTTCTGAGCTTTTAGGTGATCCTTACAGTACTTGATATCATCTTTCTTCTATACTTTAGGAAAAGGAAGAACCTCAAGAGGATCCTGCTGTCTTTTCTTGTTTAGACGCAAAGCTCGTTGGTTGACTAATGAAATGAACTATGCGGTTTTTTTTTTTTTGGTAAGGATGAATTCTGCGGTTTCTGGCCTTCTACCTCTCAAAAAATTACCACTGGGGATTCACCTTTGATAACTGTTCCCTGCTTCGACTGTGCGGAATTGCTTATAATGGTACGGCTAGTATATCATTGAAAAACATGATTTTCAAACCGGTTTTTATCCCCCCCTCCCCCACCTCGATCCGGCAGTTCTTATGACGCATCATTCTCTCGTTGGAATTCATTTTAACAAGCTTTAATTTAGTCCATCTGCATTGCTGCTGTGCAATCTCATATATCGTACTCTTCCATTCCAATATCTCTGAACAGGATCTTCGGTTTTTAGTTTGTTTAAAAGGCGCAATTACTTTTTAGGGCCTTACTTGTCATTCCAGCATTTAAGTGCCACGTTAGTTGGCATGTTTCACCATTTGTAGACCTGCGCGAGAAACGAAATAAGGAGGCAAAAGCATGTGCTGTAAACCAGTTGTTGGTGTTGCAGTGCAAAAGGTTTATATTGCTGTGGGCCTGTGCTATTAGAATTGTTCTTATTAGTGGGCAAGTGGTTGGCCGGAATTTTTTTTCCGCGATTTGTTAGTAAAGTCTGAAGCAACGGATGAAAATGTTTTTATTCATTACAGACTCCTGGCTTTGTTCTTTTTTGTTTGTCTTTTTCTTGGTCACTTTCAAGAATCACAATCAAAGGAACCCAACTCACCATTCTCCAGAGTTCACCGTGACAATGATGACTATACTTATTACGTGTTTGGTAGTCAGATATTTCTTATGGGTGAAACTGACTCATAAGGCAGTTTCCTTTTCGTTCATTCAACAGGTCATCTATTCACAAGATTCAAGTTTCCGAGTAGGGGGGCTAGATACTATTCAATTCTTCAAATAATCGTCACTGGAGTTTCTGATATTTCCAAGGGGTTTGATCTCGAGTTCAGCTTTCTTGGCATTATCTATGCCTATCTGTTTCTCTCCAGGCTCAACTCCAAGCTTCGGCCAGGCTTGTCGGGAGTCATTTTGTTTGTTATATCAACTCGACGTATAGTTGTTATTGGCTCCTTAAACCAAATACCTACCCATCTGAATCCCGCAGGCTCTTTTGGACTAATTCTAGTCCATCAATCAACGGATCTGTTCTGGTAGCTGACGTAGGTTTAGCTTTATGACTGTGGATGGAACGACGGGCACCTGCTCCTGGAATAGAGAGCAGGATAAAGCATTTGAGAATGCACTGGCGACTTACCTGGAAGATTCGGCTGATCGATGGGAGAAGATAGCCGCTGATGTGCCTGGGAAAACTGTTGAAGAGATTAAGCATCGCTATGAAATTCTGGTCGATGATGTCAATAGGATAGAGTCAGGTTGTGTGGAACTGCCTCCTTACAGCTGTTCTTCAGAGGTCTCAACAAACCATGGCAGCAGTGAGACAAGTACTAAGAAGGGCGGTCATGTTGGGAATCCCCATGGTGAGTCCAATCATGGGGGGAAGGCATCGAGGTCAGACCAAGAACGTCGGAAGGGAATTGCTTGGACGGAAGAAGAACACAGGTGATTTTTTCTTCTCTATTTTCTCAAAAGACTCAAGTAACAACATCACCTAGTAAAACAAAATCTGGCACAAATTTTCATGACAATATCAAGATCCAGTCATGATAATTACAAAATCAACAGATTTATGGAAGTTTAAAAATTGTTAAAAGTACGAGAGCCTGCTGGACAAAATTTCAGAAAGTATACAACCAGGACGCTTTTGTGACTTTCGAACCACCATATACATACTACTATGATGCTCGCTTGTGTATGTGCATTCCTGCCTGTGTGCTTATATGCATATAATTCCTCTACTTTGGTTTATTTTACATGATGTTACTAGAATTTTTGTAGTTGTGTCAGATTAAGCTTTCATGTTAGGGCATTCTGTCACCATCCTGAGTTTAAGACAGGTTTCGGGTGATTGATCTTCAGGTAGTCTCTTAAGATTTCTTTGCCCTTACGGTTAGTTAGATTATATAGTTGGTTGGCTGATACTTGAGTCCATCAATTGTGACGCAAAGTATAGATCTAGATTTTCTAGAAAGAAGTAACCAAGAGCATGGATTGCATGCCTGTTCCCTTGAGTTTCTCATCTCTTATATTCAAGAAAAAGCTGAATCAGGTAACATACATTGCCATTTTGCTGGAAGGGGAAGTGAAGGCCCTGTTTGGCTATTCAGCATTGAAATTATCACTGATGCTTAAGACATTTACCTTTCTAAGATCGCGCATCATTGTTTAGCAAGCATGAGGTCTATCTGACTTAGAGTTTGTTCATGTAAGAGCTTGCTTTAGCATTGCTCGTAGACTCCCTACTTTCTATTGCATCCGATGTAGGTGGAGCACTTAGTGATTTCCCTTTTGCTTTTGACGAGGTTTTCCATTGAACTAATCACCTCACAATTAGCATTATATGAACTCCCTCCCTCCCTCCCTCCCTCTCTCTCAAAATAGATGAGTACAATACAACTTTCGAAAAGGCAGTCCATGGAAGTTTCAACAGTCCAAAACGAACTGTAGATCCTCTAGCTTATTTGGGGAGTAAGAGTGGAGATAGAGAGGAGAGTCAATACTTCTAAATTGTATTTGACAAAGAGATCAATTCAATAAATGGATTTGCTGCCTTGCCGGGCCTCTAGATTAGCGACTGTGGCAAAAGTTCCCATGGTCTGCAGAGATGACAATGGTCAGCTCAATCTTTTAGTATAAGAGAAAAATGGGGAGTAGAAACAAAAGGCTGAGGTGAAGTCAAAATCCAAGGTTTAATTGATACCTGAAACCAAAAGGAGAGCGTTTCATAATCTCTCGAGTTATACTTTTCTTATCATTTGAAAATGATTATGCTGCCATGTGGATTTTGGTATTACTTATTCCCAGGGGGACTCGAGGCTGAAAATAGGCAAACTGAAGACTCGTGATTAGTCCAAACCCCAAATAAATTCGTAGAAACCTTGCTTGTATCTAAAATGAAATCAATAGAAGCCTTGAACTGAATATGGGCATTGCATAGGTTAGCCATTCTGATTTGCATCAATCAGCTGATGGAAAACGGAAACGTGGTATATGAATGATATCGATTGCTTCGGTATGAATCAATGCGACTATGAGCAAAAGCTTCGTTGCACACCTGAGTCTGAAATGTCACGGAGTCTAGTGCTTAAGAATTCAAAGCTTTCTGAACAACAGATATGTGGATTATGCATCAGCTAATTAATCTCCCACTTCCCAAGGGTAGACTTGATCAGTGAATGTCCTGCATCATTTCGTGTTCAATCCCTTCAGCTCCTTAGTTTCATACTAGCATGATTATGTCGATGTGTTCTAAGCTTTTGGATTGACTTATTGTTTCTGTAAAGCAGATTATTCCTACTTGGCTTAGATAAATATGGGAAGGGAGATTGGCGAAGCATTTCCCGTAACTTCGTGGTGACAAGAACACCAACACAAGTGGCTAGCCATGCCCAGAAGTACTTCATCAGGTTGAACTCGATGAACAAAGATAGGAGGCGTTCTAGTATTCACGATATTACCAGCGTCAACAACGGAGAACTCTCGACACCACAAGGACCAATCACTGGTCAAACAAACAGTTCTGGGGCAGGAGTTTCGTCCAGCAAACCTAGTAAACAGCCCTCTCAACCACCGACTGGCCCCGCCAGTGTCAGTGTCTACGGTGCTCCAACGATCGGGCAACCGATAGGTGGGCCGCTTGTTTCTGCTGTTGGGACTCCAGTGAACCTCCCTGGACCCTCGCATATGGCATATGGCGTTAGAGGCCCGGGGCCAGGGGCCATGGTTCCTGGTGCACCCATGAGCATAGGTCACGTAACATATCCAATGCCGCGAGCATCAGCTCAGAGGTAATCTGTAGATGAGATGTAATTGAAAGACCGAAATGTATATTGGTTGTGCCCAGTGATATAGCGAGGATCACTACATAGAGTTCTGTTCCGTCAGGTCTATTGTCTCGATTCTTTGGCCTTCTTTTGACCTTGCATCTATTTCTTGATAGTTCTCTGCTTAAGAGTTGTGCTTGTGAGATGTCATGCTTAGAAATTCAAACCAATTCGAGTTTTCCGATTGTTAGAAGATCTTGGGAGTGATTTCACAAAGATTTAGTGATAATTCTTATTTGAACTTCTAGTGTTAATGTCATGTAATTCCAGTATGACCAACTTGGCTGCGTTAGTCTGCAACTACGAGAAAACCTTTCTGTGGAGGTCAGTGGGGGAGGTTAGCCACTGAAACAAGACTAAGCTAGATTCAACTTATTCTCCAATTCCACTGACCTAGTTTGAGAACCCAATCTTTGGAGCATGTTGACGCCGCTTTTTAGGGAGGTGACCAGCATTAAGTAAAGGACCCGATCGAGCAGAAACTGGGGAATTTGAACACTCCATGGGAGATTTTGAGGACTGAAAAAGAGCACGATATCTGGTCCGCCCACTTCGTCTACTCAATCCAGTTGACATAAGTCAATTTGATATCTTGTAGCTCAAAGATAATTTCGTGGTTGGGCGACACTCTTTTGTCACGGAGTGATGCTGAAGATGACCGTCCGGTAATTTAGACTTCCTTTGTTCTTTGGGTCGCCTAAGCTAAGCGTTTTCCCCAAGGATCGCTTGTTGCTCACTAACTCACCCCACCCGTAGAGAGAGAGTGTTTAAAAAGAAAAGTTTTGAGAAAGAATATATTTTTATTACTCGAATGTTAGATAATATAAATGAGGAAAAAAGCATCCCTAGTTATACATGTGGAGGAGATCTACTCTTCTCAACTACCTTCTGCCCTATTTACTATGTCTATCATATTAAATATAGAACCATCAATATACCTCATTTCAAATATCAAATATACAATTTCAAGAATTCCTAGTTCTTTAGTAGTTCAAGACTTATCACAGTCCCCAAGATCATTTTCCGGTACATTGAGCCTTGAGAATCTTGAGACGACATTCTCGCTCACCCAATTGAGCAACATCCTTGACCCTCTTAACTCGGTATCTTTTGCTTGAATTATCCATTTTCTTCGGACGTGATCAATTCTTCCATCTCTGATGCAGCTTGGCTTTTCTTTTTTTGGACTTGTCGACTACGTGACTCTTGAATCCCAACTTGTCCCAAAAGCAACTTGTCCATGTTACTTGTGGCAAGTTCTCCACTTCCGGGAAAAGTGCACGAATTGGCATGTTACTTTGAGTTGGCGTAGCTTGGCCCAACTCCACCTTCGGCTCCTCCAAAGGTTGTGGTCTTGCTCTCAACTTAGCTACGAGTTCCTCAACTCTTGGCTTTTCATAGATGAGTCGCATTATGCAGATGTTCTTGGTTTCCGTCAACCCAAATATCATTGGTATCACCCATGGACATTTTGGATTGATGATAATGATTCACTTGGTTCTCATGTTGATCATGGCATTCATGCTATCAAGGAATTCCAAACCCAAGATGAAATCATATTTATCGAGCAAAATTACCTCGATAGGAATTTGCTTTTCCAATCACTGATGTTTATTTCCACATTCCAAGAAATGCCAACTGCCGGAACATTATCCAAGTTGACCGCTTTGAATTGATGTTTGGTTATCTCCACTCGAAGTCCAACACTATTCTCCATTTTTCTCGACAAGAACATCTTTGACGCCCCATGTCCATCAAGGCATAGAGTTTCATGTTGTTTTCCACAAACGGCAAACTTGTACTCGGAGGCTTTTTGTGCGGAGCTTGAGCCTTTGCAGAGTTGAGGATCTTTACGATTCCAAGTCTCGCTTCTGTCTTCTCTTGCTTCGCTTCTTCCTCTTCCTCTATATATGGTGAGTAAATTCCGTGAGTTTGTTTCTTTTTGGACAATCTCAGGACCGATGGGGACCATTGCAAATGATGCAAGGAGATGGTGGTGGCTTCTTCTCACTTTCTTTGTGAGTCACCTTGGGGTCGGTTCCATCTTTGGTCTGGATTGGTCGGAAGAGCCTTCTCTCCATGATCTTTCCCGATGATCTCCTTGACCATGGGCAACTTTGCCTTCCTTGTTTGCGTCATGGTGGTCATCCATTCTCCACCCATATCCATCCTTGGGGCTTGAAAGATTCGGTTCGATGAAGTCAGCAAGAAACTTGGCTACAGTGAATGTCTTCGAGATACTTCAGACATCTTGTAGTTTAAGTTCGAGTCGGGCCCAAAACCATCTATGAAGTCCCGAGAGCTTCCTCCTCCCCTAAATTAGGAATTTTGAGTTAAAATTCAGTGAAATCCTTCACGTACTGCGGACCGTGCCCTTTTGTTCAAGGCAATGAAGTTTTGTACGGGCCTCTTGTTGCGCTTGGGGAAGAAGCAATCCCAAAAAAAAAAAAATCGACAAGATCATCCCACACATTGATGGGACCAGCACCTCACTTAGTCTTATCACACCTATCTCGCCAATAAAGCATGGCATTATCAATTATGAAATAGAGCCTTTTCTTTCCCTGGCCATCTCGTCTTGAATGCCAACAGTGCCATAGTATCGTTCCATGCTCCAAATGAAGTTGTCCACTACTTTGGTGGACCAATTGTCCTTGAACTCCTTGAGTTTCAGCACATCCACTATGTTTTCCACTTGTACAGGTACGGCACCGTTCATAATGCTAGCCTTGCACAAGGCTAGTCTGATCTTGAGTTCTTGGACCTCCAACTTCAAAGCTTCAACTTTGGCTTTATGAGAGTAGTTCCCTTGGAGTTCTAGGACTTCCATCTTCAAAGCCTCGATCGTGGTTTCGAGGGATTCAACCTTTAAGTGCAAGGGGGCCATGGAATTGTTCACAATGGTCGTGACTTCGAGGTGCAGTGTCTCTTCGACCTCGTCAATTCGCCCTTTCCCCTCATCGATTCCGTCCATAAACTCTGCCATGGTGGCCATCATTCTAGTGAACCTTTCCTCGAGAGCGGACGTGACATCCGTCGGAGCAACTCTCCTCTTGGCTTTACCGCGGCTCTCCTTTTCTTGGACGACCTTCTCGTGGGGAGCCTCACCGACTACAGCAACATCGGTAACTCCTTGGTTCAACATTCTCTTGATGCTAGATATGCTCCTCGATCTTTTTGAACAAAATCTCTGCAACTTGGGCCCTAATACCACTTGTCATTGACTGACACTCGAAATGGAGATCATGCGGCAATATAGGCTTCCTTTGATTTGTTGGGTTGCCTAAGCCAAGCCTTATCCCAAGGATCGATCACTAACATCTCAACTGTAGAGAGAGAGTGTGTGTGTTTAGAGAGAGGAGCTTTGGAAGATAATGCATTAGTATTGCTCAAATTTTGAATGACACAAATGAGAGGAAGAGCATCCTTATTTATATATGTGGAGATCTTCTCTTCTCAATTACTTTCCACCCTTTTTATTTGCGTACATCTTTATAAATATAAGACTACTATCTATCTCACTAAATATGAAATATACATTAGGCTTTTGATAGTTCTAAGGCTTATTTTGTTTCTTGGGATTACTTCTCAGTACGTCCAGCCTTGAGAACTTCGGGACCTTGACACTTTCCTTTGCTATGTCCTCCTATAGCGCAATTGAGATGAGGGCAATGTGTCATTCGAACTTGTTTTTGCCTAAATGAAAAGGACCAAATACTTGACTTCAAGGATGGCTCGGTAAATTTTCAATCTTACTGAGCATAGGATGGTGTAGGTACCTATGGCTGAAGACCCGGAAAGCCATCACAAATTAGGCTAGTTAAGTATTTGACCTCGAAATTTCTCATGATTTTCAATTTTAAGATATTTGAAATAATAGAGAGCTTGATATTAAACCGAAGTTGTAATGAGATTCAATTACTAAGATGAACGCGTCAACGGATTATGTTGGTCCCGTCCCTTCTTGACGCACCAAACTTATGTAATGGAGAGGCTAGAGCGACAAGTTTGCCTCAACAAAGTTTCAAGGGACAATTGCCAATTTAGTCCTAAACCTTTTGCTACTTTGCCAAATAAGTCCTAAACCTTTTGCAACTTTGCCGAATAAGTCCTTCCGGCGGATTTTGGCTGGAAAATGCTGACGTGGCGACGACGTGGCGGACTGAACCTCTCCGGCGACGACGTGGCGGCGACGTGGCATTAAAAAATTAAAAAAATTCCAAAAAATTCCAAAAATTCGAAAAAAATTTCAAAAAAAAATAAAAAAACCTACTTGGCTGAATCCGCCGGAAGGACTTATTCGGCAAAGTTGCAAAAGGTTTAGGACTTATTTGGCACAAAAAAAAGGTTTAGGACCAAATTGGCAAAGTAGCAAAAGGTTTAGGACCAAATTGGCAATTGTCTCAAGTTTCAATGCCGAGTCCTCTCAAACTATTCTGAGGTGTATCTCGTAACTACCTGCGCTGTGATTTACTCTCCCAGAATATAATGATTTGTCAGATTGAAGAACATACCTAGAACATGAATACTGCGTCTGTATCATTTTACTTCGACTCAAAATGCGTTTGCATCGATTAATTACACTCTATGTCTCATTGCCCTCTTACCACTTTTGGGTGCTTGTACTGTTCTAATGTATTGCTTGGACAAGGTCATGAAATTTTGGTGTTGCTGCTTTTTGCTCGGTTGGAAGATTATAGCCTTTTTGCATGTCTTTTCTCTCGTTCAATCCAATTTTCTTCTCTCAAAGAAGTCCTCAGCCTTGTGCTATGTTGTGAACTATCCGATGTACGTTACAGCGTCCCGATCATGCCACTTCGGATAAGATGCACATGCAGACAAGCGAAAAACATAGCAATTCCAAGATTCTTCATCACCTGTTTATCTTATCATTTCCTGGGAAGTCAGAGAAATGACAGTTGACTAGGAATTGTCAACATTGGCCGTTACCTTATGAGCCAAGATATCTATGAGATGAGCAACGGACCATCACCCTTTATCGAATGCTTGACACTCCATGTGGGAATGACCTCTTTTCGCTGCCACGCCTACTTCTTTATCTTTTGCACCGCCTTTTCAAACCTTAAAGCCTAAGGACCATAAATGACTAATCAACTCACGTGTGCTACAACGCCGATACGGCCGTGACATGGCAATCCTCCTCAGAAGAAGAAAACGTAAAGAAGTGCTCGGCTCTTGCGGCGGCTCTCCTTTCATTCGTCCGGTCTCGACTGAGTGGTATGCTGAGATGGGCATGAACAGTAGTTAGGAGGCATTTGCAGCTCAGCATGGCCTATTGCCTACTCGGCCACACCTCAGCACCAAGGGTTTAATTAAGATAAAGAAAGGAATAGGTCATACGAAAGAGATTCATGCAAAACATGCACATGGGCTCCTATAACTTGTGGCTTTGTGTTGTCTCTTCCGGTCTCCTTTTTTTTTAAAAATCTTTTCTTTCTCTTTCTTTCTTTTCTGTTATCTGGGGTCAGCGTATGATCTCTGCATAACGAGAACAGAGGTGTGATATGAATATGTCCCCAGCTTCTCTTGAGATTGAGGTTACTGCTGCTTCATGCTCATTCAGATAGATGAGCGATTACTTCGCCAGCAAAAAGACTAAACAGTTCGTTTTCCAAACCTTCAACGCAGCATGCTACTCAGGAACGTGTTGAGTTGTCGTGCATGCTCGGATATCGCCTAACTGTAACACCGCAAAGCCGCCAAAACCGCGAATAATGGAAATTATGAACACGGTGACGTGGGTCATTCTTATGTTTGCAGAACATGGAAAAGATCACACACGGTCTTACATATCTGTTTTGGGCCAACATTGTCGCCCGCCCCCCCGGGTGATAAGATTATGGGTAATTCTTTAAAGAACTTTCTCGTGCTATCCAAATAAGGGCTGGCGTCAGAAAGTTGCAATTCCAGCTCAAAAGCAAAACACGTTGACGCATCCGAACAGTGCTTAGACGGAGGGATAGATCATCACCCAATCAGCATGTTTTGTTTACCCTTTATTAAAAATAATAATATCTTTCTCATAATGCTTTTAGAGACTGGTATAACTGATGGAAGCCAACGCCACCCAATCAAACAGGAGAAAGAAGGGGAGAGAAATAAGATAGAACAAAGAACATATAAACAGATTCATTCCACATATTTCCAAACGAAGAAAGTTTAGGAACTATATTTTTGTTCGTTGAAAGTCGATGATCCATTCCTAGAATTTCTGTCGAAATATGTTATAATTACTGTAATGCTAACTCATGAAAATATTAAATCCCTACTAAGAATCAAATTAAATGATGACCATGAACGTAAAGTTCATGAAGGTATTCAATGAGGAGGAAATCTTGTGCCATCAGCTGGGAAAATAAATACAAAAGCAGAACACAGATCCGCTATCTTTACAATTTCTTTATGAAAATCTGGATTTTGCCAGAGCCCTCTCTCTAAAAGCACAAGGTGGTCACACGTTATCCAACTAAAAAAACTCCGACATAGTGTTTGGGCCTGCCTTTATGCTGTTGATGATCAACAGATGAGTCATGCAGCCAAAAGTTGGCAGTCGCCAGCACTTTTATCGCCTCTTTATATAGTCCCGAAGATTAACCAACTTCAGCAGGCAAATCAATCTTCTTTCTTGACGGTTCAAGCTTCTAGGCAGTACTTTGAGAGAAGAAAGCATAACAACGTCTCATTGAAGATGGCAACCAAACTTCAGGATCATGTAATGGGAATTCCAGTGATCGCTGCAACATACACAGTTCGGAAGTCGTCAAGAGCCATTTCATCCAAGCCATACAACCATAGTCAATCTCATATGCGTGCGCTGGCAAGTGTGTCTTCCAAGCACAATTCAGTGCTTAAAAGAATGAACAAGTTAGGACAGAAGGCTGATGTTTTTGCACACGGCATCCGAGAGCATGGTAATTACACTTCTTTGCGTCTGAAAAGATTGCAATCTAACGCAGAGTTGATTGAATTCTATGAAGTTTATGGGGAAAGTAAAGGGCATCCTTCACTTTTGCCTTCTGGAAATATTTGTTACTGACTCCATATTTTGATAGTTTACGACTGGCAGATTCAGTCCAGCTAGCTCCTTATAGTCAAACCTGTATTTGAAATAGAAACAAGCCATGCAATCTAATGAAAAAATCGAGGGTAGCATCACAGTTTTTGCAAAGTTCTGTTTCATAGGGATTCTGTTACCAATCTGGTTTCATCTTGAAATCCACTAATCATACTATTATTTTGACTGCGCAGTGAGATTAAGTCCGAAGATCTCTGAAACTTTGAAAGGGAAGCTGAGTTTGGGAGCGAGAATTCTCCAAGGAGGAGGGATGGAGAAAGTTTACAGGCATCTGTTTAGTGTCAGAGAAGGGGAGAGACTCACAAAGGCTTCTCAGTGTTATCTATCAACAACAGCAGGTCTTATAGCAGGTCTCCTCTTCATCTCTACGGAAAAAGTCGCCTTCTGCAGCGAGAGGTCGATAAAATTGTCATCCCCAAATGGAGAATCTGTCCGAACCCATTACAAGGTAATTGGCAAAGTGAATATGAAGATCTTCTTCTCTATGCTGCTTTATACCTTTTTTCTCTTCGTCATAAGCCAAAGATTCATGACGAACTTCTTGCTTATCTACAGGTGTCGATCCCACTTTCCAAGATAGAGGAAGCAAACCAAAGCGAAAATGTGGAGAGGCCATCAGAGAAGTACATACAGATAGTCACGGTCGACAATTTTGATTTCTGGTTCATGGGGTTCTTAAATCATCAGAAGACATTGAAGCACCTTCAACGGGCAATCTCTCAAGCGTAGCAAGCATTGCAAGTTCGTCACTCTTGATTGACAAAAGAGCTGCTCACTCAACAGCCCACTGCGACAATTTCATTAACTTGAATTGTGGAAACACCGCGATTGTAGAAATTGTACAGAATTTTGTTAGTAATGCAGCGCTGCTACAAATTTGAGTTATCCTGGAACTTGCTTCCTAAACAACAAACACGAACCTCTCGAATTGCACATTACAAGCACGATTTCATGATTTGAGACATGTTCATCCTCTTAACTGAAGAAAACTATTTAGGAGGACATATATTGAGACACACAGAATTTCCCTCCAGTGTTTATCCTTCTTCAGGACCTTCCAGAGTCCAAGATTTGATCAACCTATAGAATCTAGAAGCGAATGACATGGGGCAAATGTAAATAGTATAAGGATGCTTAAAATCGAGGAATGGAGCTATTCGCCGGAAAAATATGCTTTTTAGAAACTTGTAATCACATATCACACCTCAAAAATACTGTCTCCGGAGACTGTCTCACTTCCCTCTCACTCCCTCAAGGATACCTTACAATGTGTAGCATCCGCATCATTTCTTCCTATCTTCAGGGGAATGAAATTCTTAAGTCAAGACAAATTCCTATGATCCTTCAAACTAAAGAACTTGGATTAGTCAGATAAGCTTGAATATGTCCAGGCAATAGCAGAATGAAAGTATTTACAAGTCACTTGTCACAACAACCTAAAAGGCCATCACTTCTTTGGATAGTTCAACTAAACTCTATTTCAAGATAGTGCAAACCTACTTAGGATTTTCATAGATTTTATGAGGTAACTTGCTCATGGAGTGTTCATCGGAATCAAACTTCCAGGCACAGACCAAAGTGGAGAATACTTGTGTTGATCTGAGTGCAAATTATCCCAGGATCATCTTCCGTGTAATACTCTATTTAATCCATAATCTCTTGAGGAGAATTTGCGGAAAATACACAGATGAGGCACAGCATTAGTATGCCAACACCCAGCATATGATGCAGATAGAAAAGGAGCATTGAAGGGTAATAAAGTTGTATGGATGTCTTGGAAAGAAAGCAAGTTCACTGCAATTACTTAGATAAACTTCTGATTACATATAACTCAAAGCAAACGACTCTCCATCCCATATCCATCACAAAATGCACAAGCACTAGGAACAGATGGATACTCCTTCGAGCTCTGGCATAGCACCCCAGACAGATGTACACTGTAAGTCTTGCAAGGCAAATCCATAGCTGAAACTTCATCAGTTTCTTTTGCAGTTAAAAATTGGACGATAACACTCGATGTACCAATTCAAGCAGCTAAAGTAACATATGAGGCTCGGACAACCGGCCGAAATAGTTGACCTTACAACAGTTGGGAAACTGTAACCCGGCCTCATCACAAGTTGCCTTTGAAATATGTGGACATGATCTCACGTCAAGATATTCCAGGGAGCGGCATTTGTCCAAAATGATGCCTAATCCTGTCACTGTTATATTGGGACAGTTGCTGACTTTCAGAACCCTCAAACCCAGTTCACCTTCCACACTAGCCAGACCTTGAAAGGCAACATCAGTCACCTCTTCACAACACCCAATGTCAAGAGCCTCCAGATATCTGCATCGACCAAGGATGCTGCTCAGAGACAAGTCGGATATGTTCAAACACCAATTCATTTCCAGGATCTTGAGACTATTTCCACATGCAGCAGCCAGAGATTTTAAAGACTCATCAGAAATATCACGGCAACCACTAACAACAAGGGTTTCAAGACCCGTGCAAAAGCTTGCCAAGGATAAAACAGACTGATCTCCCACTTTACAGCAATTTAACAACTTAAGGATCCTCAGAGAAGAAGAACAAGACTTTGCAACATTGGTGATCCCGACATCCCCTACATTGCTACATTTACTAACATCTAACAGCTTGATTCGTTGACACCCACTAACAAGGTCCATGATTCCTTGATCGGTTATATTGGTGCATCCTTCCAGCACCAATTCTTCTAAGGTGGGACAGTTCCGTGAGAGACCCATTAACAATACATCACTGACAAATCTGCAAGAGGCAAGACGCAGCATGCGCATGTCATGACAAGCCTTAGCAACTGCCTCCAATCCCCGGTCTGTCAGCTTTCTGCAAAAGGATACATCTAATGACTGCAAGGACGAAAGACCATGTCCAAGTTCCAGCATTCCTTTATCAGTTATTCCTGCAACACAAGAAAAAAGAAAAAGAAAACGTCTATAGAAAGGTAATTTAAGATGCGCCTTTACAGTGATTAATTTCGGTACCCAGCAGAGTGAGACAGGCCAACATGGCTCTTGAACAAAACAGTTTTGGCTGTGGTAGAAAAAAGGAAATTGATCAATCCGGCACGAACAGAGTATACACTACAACCACCCAATTCTATCCCAAAAAAGATTCATCCCATTTTCCGAGAAGTTAAGCAATAAACCAGTTTAAGAAAAGAAAAAAAACTGAACCTTTACAGTTCCTCAGATTGAGCACCTTCAAGCGCTTGAACTTGCTAGCGACTACCGCGAGGTCAGCGTCGGTGACGCCCGGATAGAACGAGCGCGAGGGGGACTGCGAGAGGTCCAGTTCGACGACCCGACTAAACCGAGCAGCGAGCATGACGAGCATGTGAGGGCCTGCGCGGGCGGCGAGCTTCTGGCGCTCGGAGCTCTGGAGAGCAAGCCACCTTTTGCACACCAGACCGAAGATCTCCTTGTCCTTCTCGGAGTCCAGCTTCGCCAGGACCGCCCTCAATTCATCGTCGGTGAGGATATCGTTTATGCAGACCTCGGCCGGACCTGCCTCGCCGCCGATCGGAGCAGACATGGTCGGGGGCGAGGCGATCGCAAAACCCAGCACCAAAAATTGGGAAATTGGGATCGGCTGGTGATGGGATTGGGAGAGATTTGGTGATCAGGAGGGTTGTTGGGCTAGAGAGAGTTGGAGAAGGAAACAAGCAAAGTGCATTAAAAATGCAAACTTTGAGAAAAACGGGACAACCCAGACGGTGTGCAGCGCCAGTTTTCGACTCTTTTGTGTCGGAGGTTGTCGTTCTGTTGTTGCACGGCAGCTTTCACTCTAGCAATTAGCAAACGAGGACCCCTTTAATTTTCATTCTTTTGGTCCATGAGGATTCTTAACTAACTAGATATTAATAGGGCGAAAATTGTTATTCCATAATAATAATAAAAATTTCAATTTTTCTCTATGTTGGTATATTAGTGTAAGTATGGATTAATGGCAAAAGAAAATTTATTTGAAAAGTCACCAAGTTTTGAAAAATAGTCGCCGAGTTGATTACTTCTTTTTATAAAGAATGAGTGCACTAAAAATTCAAAAAATTATTAGGAAAATATAATTGAGTTCTCAAACTTTTAAAAGGTATAATTAAACCATAAAACCTATCTGAAAAGGATATTCGAGTCCTAAAAATTATCATGAGTATGATCGAATTTTAAAACTTTCAAAAAACTCAATGAGTGAAAGAACTGTATTGGACCAATTTGACAAAATTTAGAATTTAATTATATTTTTTTTGAAAAATTTAAATCTCAATTGCAATTAAAAGATAATTTTCATGACTTAATCACACTTTTTAAAATTTTCTTACACTTTTATGACTAATTATAGAACTTCCAATACACTTATTCCTTTGTTTTTTAAGATGACTTGTGAACAAGATGCTAACACTTTTATAAAGTTATCGACTAGTTTTATAGTTTGCAAATTATTAATTTTTGTTTGTACAACTATTCGGGGTTCCCAATTTATAAACTCTAATATGAGATGACCAACTCAAGTAAGAGTGAGGCACCAACTTTTGTCGAAGTTATAAATTAATTTTTGGTTACCAACTTTCATCCAAATCACTTACTAATATTGAATTTTTTATTTTTATTTTACTTAGCCGCTTGTTTTATAGAGTTATCAACTCTAATTTGCCTTGGTCAGCATGATCTCATTGAACTTCTATCAAATCACTCACCCGCCCACGACCGAGGACTGGCTGAGACTACTCAATCAATCACAGCAATATCAAATGAACACTCATCAAAATTCAAATATAGGCACCAATTAATTAATACGATAATCCATGACCAGACTGAAACACGTCATATTAATGAAATGAGATTTGGGCTACGAAAAATACCAAGTTGGTGAAAAGAACTATGGGCTACGAAAGCACTCCGGGCTATTATTTTATTGGAAAAATTATTTTATGTTGATAACTATTATTACAGAATATTGACGTAAGTTAGTGTCACGTGCTATCTTTTGTCCCATTAGATTGCCGCCCAATATTGGGCCAGCTTTTGTTTATTTATTACTTTGACAATTTCTACCTATCTTGATGGGTAACCTCTTAAATTTTCAACTCTTTCTAGAAATTATCAACATAAAATTTACATGATTCCTCATTTTTTTTCATTAGATTGCCATTTATAAATTCCTCTCGAAAGAAAGGTAGATCTCGAAAATCCATGCCACACACCAAACGCTATTGCCACCACACATTTGCAACATAAAGAACAATGAAGCCCTTCTGGTTTTGCAATACTGTGCTGAATTGCCACTCAAACTGACATACCAGAGCATACGAAAAAGGCCGTTCGTGATTATATAGTTCAGTTTGACCAGATAGTCGGATGGGATGACATCCAAACCAACAATTCCAACTCAATTGAAGCCATATGGATGGGTAGTTGAGAATAATACGTCTCACTGCCGCAAGAACATTCCCTAGAAAGGACAGATTCATTGACCGTGTGGTGTAATTAGCTCAAATTCGAGCTTTGACTAATTGTCATGGGGCAAATTATCACTCAATTGAACGATTGCGGACTGACTGTAAAAACTGAAAAGACGTGAAAGGTGGATGACCAAATAGTTCTGCAATCTTATAGCACATTTAAGCCTGTAATTAGCTTATTCAAGCAGACAATTTTAGATGCTGTCATATATGCCGTTGAAATTTCCATGTAAATTAGCTAAGTCTGCTTCATACAGGCAGTACACACGATGCAAATCACAGAACTTTTCTCACTTTCGAAATTTAGTAGCATGGACGCGAATAACGCTTTGAAATAACAATTCCTCATTAAAGCTCTGTTTTATCATGACTCCATATCAGATAGATTCAGCTCGTATATGTTCCCTGGAGGACAAGGAATGGCTCATTTTTTCCTTCTATTTCAGATAGCAGATGGGTGGCCACAAATGGATATCTTGTGAACAGATAAAGAGACGGGCATGAACACACTTTAAGGCAATTCAAATAACGGCACTGAATCTCACATAAAAAGAAAAGATAGTACGAGAGTCAAATGGAAAAAAATTTGTATTGCAGTCGAGTAAAATTTACAATATGTTTCATATCTCTGTCCCTTCACAATGTGGTGATTACTCACCTCTCCAACTAAAAATATCAAACAGAAAGAATCATTAAATCATTTATAGATGAGAATTAAGTCAAGAAAGAGGAAACAAAAACCAATTCTACTATATGTCCCTTTCCATGGTCACTACTCATGAAGGTCTTCTACAGCAAGTAAGGACGCAGTCCTCCAAAAAATGGGTAAGCTGGGTGGTATACAATTGCGGGTTACTTCGAAAATGATCAACGTGAGGCGTCGAGACAAAGTCGCAAGATCTGACCTCGAGACCCATCCTCCGCTGCTCCTCTATAAACAACTCCACAGAGCCTGAAGGAATGACTCGGTCTGCTGAGCTATAAATGTATAGCTGTGGACAACTTGGCGGTCGAGATGACAATACATCCAGCACATTGTTAAGCCTCCTGTATTATTAGGCAATAAAACATAAACAGCATCAACTAAAGTACACGAATTTGTGAAGCTTTTCAGAGCATAACCAGAGTATATCTCTATGGTTCTGAGCACGTGCCTTAGTATGGCACCATGTGGACACTAATAATTGCAGGAAGAGTACTTGAACTGATTGTGAAATCTCATGATACGTTGGTTCTGTGAATGCAAAAGATATTTACAATAGGAGCAACATACCTGTTCACAGAAGGAAGATTCAAAATAATCTGGAAGAACTTCTCCAGAATCAACAGCAAAGCTGCTTCAGCTACTGCAGGTTTTGGGTCCGAGGCCACTACTTGGCCGCCTGCCAGTCCAGTGGCCAACTCATTTGAGCTTAAGGATCCTTTTGTTGCCACACTATGCTTTTTCAGGAATGCCGCAGAGAAACCAGATGCCCACACCTAAACACCCAAAAGAAAGGAAGATTTATAGTATTGATAAAAAACAAAGATCACTCCAACAGAAACACCAAGTTCCCAACATCTTTTCACCTAGTTAGTGCTCATCATAGTCATCAGAGAAAGCAAATATTCCACATAAAGAACTCCTAGTTGTAGAAACAAATAGGAGATTAATGATAAAAGATTTAGGACCTGTTGACCAGCAATTTACAGAAGAGCACTGTAATTTGCAGAAGAGAATTGGACCGAAAAAAAGAAAAATTACAGAAGAGCACTAAGAAAGAGAGAAGGGGAGGCAAGCTTTCGAAAATCATTTACTGGTCGCCTATAAGACATTAAACTAAGAGGAACTTGGATATACATGGCGAAAATAATGTTATGTCTTGAAAGTGACATCCAGATGAAAATGTTTTAACATTGTGCTATTACTAAAAGCACAAGAGTCAATTACCTGAGCATCTGGTGCTGCAACTGGAGCAGAATCTACAATGCAACCCCTTATATTACCAATCAGAGAAGGATCCTGCTCCTGAAACTTCTCCAAAATAGCTCCATATCTGTAGTAAAACAGATCAGATAACAATTCCACAAACCAAAAAACTAAGATGAACAGTAACATGCTCAGACAAGGCAATTAATAGATTAACTTGGAGAGAGAGAGAGAGAGAGCGAGCTAGCTTACGTTAACCATCCAGTGTTGCTAAATGTGTGAAAAACTATATTCTTCCCATGCTCATCCTCTAACCAATCAGCCAGATGCTTCACAAGTGACTCTACATCCTGCTCTGCTTTGCCTCCAACCTGGTAAGTCATAATCTTGGCCATGGGAAAGGTGAAGGTGATAGCATGAAATCCCATTGAAGTGTACCACTCCGCATATTTCTTCAAATGCTTCTGCTTTGCTCCCAACCAGCCCAATAACACCACAACTGTCCTTTGCTTTTCTGATGAACAATCCGAAAACCCCGAAATGTCTAGAGAATGCAGTTCAGGTAAATGCCATCTGTACAGAACATCAGAAGCTGAAGAGGAGGTAGGGGGTGCACTTGCAGATGTGTCAGGCTTCGGACCTTTCACCAACTCCGCAGATTGATACAGATTTACTAAGGTCGGAGAAGCCGCAATGTAAGAGCGGGAGAAATTTGCATTAAGATTGCCACCCAAATAAGGGAATCGATCCCTAGTGTTGGGAAGAGGTATTCGGATTCTGCTCACAAATGAAAAACTTGAAAGCTTCGAGACTGATATTCGTGAAACCCATGATGAATCTGAGTCGTACAGTGCATTAGATGAACACGAAGAGTTGAGCCGTTCCGTATTGGAGCAAGTGACCAAAGGTTTCGAAGGAGATAACTTCTCAGGTAGGTCAGCTGTGACAGATGCTGCGGCAACTGCGGCGGCTGCCACAAGAGGGCGTTGAAAGATCCCGGACAATGAACCCATCAGGTAAATGTAGCTCAGATTTTATTATGCCAATCCAAAGGCACCCTTCATCACACAAGCAAAAGAATTTTAGTACTAATGCTAAGACAGTCAGGTTGCTCTGAACCCAGAAAGCCCAGAATTAAGATTCACCTGCAGGAATTGAGGCAAAAAGGGATAAAAAACGACCACACGACAGATCACCGCTGCTACAGGAATACCGAATCCAAGGAAGAGAGCCCGGCAACAAATCAAGATACAAAAAGGGCAACTTCAATTTGACATAGCAACAACTCGAATTCTCGCCTGCTTATAATGTGTATGCCCTGGGTTGGTGCTGTTCAAGAAAACCGGGCTGTCAATGGACAGCCCGATCATCAACTAGTAAGACCCCACCGACCAGGAAGCTTCTTTGACGGTCAAAGACTCCTGATTTGTAGCTGCCACGAACAAGAACACGGCAAGATCAACCAACCGGAAGAGAAAGGTCAATTTGATTCAGTTCACAAAAGATACATAGAATAATGCACCCATCAAAACGAGAGGGCCCGTCCAAATTGGACACGCCAAGAAAACGTGGCCCCGAGAAAAGATCAAATATGATATGCGAGTGTTACCGCTAAATCATAAGGGACACGAAAGCGACTGGGTAGTAATGGCGCTCCGATAATGCAGGAGCCCATACGCATCAGAACCGACGAGCATTATGAAAAAGACAAGTACGACCTTGCGAAAGGTCGAAAAGGGTAAAACCGGAAAAAGGGACGGACGAGTCAGCGACGCGTGGTCAAAGCGGACCGAGCCCACACGTCGACCGCTAAATTCACGGGTGAAGAGGGCGCACGCGTGACCAACTTACCTCTCTGCCCCCACCGGAGTCCAAACGAGTCGTTATGAGTCGCATGAAAGACTCAGAACGACGGGGCACGCAATTCTTCCTCCTTCGCAGTCTATCTTTTTACCCCAGAATTAATTCGAAAATCGAAATCTCTCCATCGCAAGTAATTCTAACTCGACTGCAGAGCCCGCGAGGTTTGCGGCATTACCCAACTCGCATTTCAGCTTTCGAGGGCCTTAGCCGGCCGTAAAAGTTTCAATCGCGAAACGCATTGCTTGAGATTGAATATCGGTAAGGAAATTGTGCAAGGGAGCTCGAAATCGTCATGGCATTCGCTATGAGGGGAAGAAAAAAGTTTTCATCTTTCGGTCATCGAATGGCCATTGCGCGACAAACCGAAGCTCGTCAAGATTCGATTTTCAAACAAGCGAAAAAACCGATGCGCCCGCGATGACGGCAAAAGGCAACGGCGAAATGTTAACAAATCAAAGCTCCGGAATCACACGGAACGCACCTGAAGGGACGGTGGAGGTGGGGGAGGAATCTACGGAGAGCAGGCGCGACTTCTCTGGGCTTCTCCTTCGATCGAAACGACGGCGAACGGAGAAGAGACGCGAGAGCGAGAGAGAGAGAGAGAGAGAGAATCTCCTTTGTTTTGGGAGAGGAGGAGGAGGAGAAGAGGAGAGAATTGGAATTGGGGTTATTTCTATTTTTCCGTGTTCAAATTTATGCTTTTGCTTTTTCTGGTTGTCTTTCCGAGTAGGGGAGGCTGCCTCCTTGCTTCGCGTGCCTTTTATGCAAACCCCTCCCCCCCTGAATATTCGCACGGAATCCTCACCTGACATTGATTTCCACTAATAAATTCCCTTATTTCCCCCTAATTTTTTTTAATATTCAGGAATGCCTCTTTTGGAAATTCTGACTAATCCATCCGATCCGACTATATAAATATTAATGTTCTTCTTAATTAATTCAAAATAATTAAATTTGAATTTCCCTTTATGAGACGAGATGTGCATTTATAATGCCCATTTGAATAAATCAATTGGGCAGGCGAATTTTTGACTCTACATATTTATAAGTTTAACGCGAAATAAAAATAATAATTCATAGACATAATAGAATATGATTATTCTCCATGTGATTGGAATTCAAAACTAAGAACTTAGCTCCTCATATGATTTTTCTTTATTCCCTTAAGATTCTTATCATTATCGTAGCACCCCTTTTATTGGCTGATGATATTATAGCTTCTAGCGTTACGTAATAATCTATACAAGTACTTCTAACGTGTACCACAAAAGGCAATAATGAACTGCACAGAGAGAGAGAGAGAGTCTTTGTCAAATTAAGCTCGACATGAGCTCTTCTTATGTCCTAATGCTTTGAAAATCGACATATGCGAGTTCCGAGAATATTCTTCGGACATGCTCCTACAAAATAATAATGATAATAATAATAATAACGACACATTCAAATTCAAAGGTGGTTGGGGTCCCTGAGCGTTCCCATGCTGTGGAGCAATTGCCCATGATTCTTCCATGTCGCTTTCGCTAATTGCCGGAATCTGGTAACGGCACGAGTCGTGGCCCAGCAATCTTCCATTCAAAGCACTTGCTACAGTTTCGAGAATATTACCATGAGTATCAATGCCCACGCAATTGTCCTCATCCGTCCTCTTTCAGTTGAAAAGCGATGAAACTTTAGCTCTTGGCTAACACTGAGATACGATGACTGCCCAATACCAAAAGATCTTTTACGCCCCACCTCCCAAAAAAAGTTAAAAAACAGTAATCTTAGGGAGATTAAAGTAACGAACGCATCTGATGACAGTTCAAAAAGCTTCTGACAATTACCAAACTCGTCCTCCCCCAACTTGATCAATCTGAAACAATGGGTTTAGGAGCTTCGTCTCATGAGTGATTTCTGGATTGATATTGATCATGGAACCAACCCAGATCGCTGAAAGGCCTGCTTTTGACATTGGATTGGGTAAATAATAAATTTCTTCAGTTGACTATGGAAAAAACATATGGGAACCCAAAACCTAGCTTTTCCTATTTCGCAGTAAAGGAAATCCGCGGAGAAGTGCACCCCAAGACTCTTTGTCAGCATCTTTAATATGAGAATTCCGGGGGTTCAATGTCCCCGCACTGCTGTGCAGATTAATGTCATGCTTGCGATGCGATGACATTAATACAACGAGAGAATTTTTTTTTCTTTCAATAATTTTGTCAGGCAAACAGAAGAAAGAAAAACAAAAGAGAACCCTAAGTTTCTTGACTTAAATGACTTTGTCGAGGTTCTATAAGAAAATTTAGAAAGTTCCCATCCTTGTAGTGAGAAAATCATTTGGTAAAAGGCAAGTAGCCTATTTCATCTAACATTTGCGAGAGGAAGAAGAATTTTGCATAGTTCTAGCAAAAACCTTCTATGGAATCTAAAGGTCGAACCAATCAGGCTGATGTAGCTTGACAAGCCGAACTCAGTTTAGCCATCTCTACATCACACTTGAATGTGCAGCATACTTTGCTTTTGCTAGTCAACCTGGTTAACAAGTAAAGAACTATGACATGGTGCAATTCAAAGTTTTCACAAAAATTGAATTTGGTAAAGCACCCGTTGAAGCTACTATGTCAAGACTATAGCTTCCACTTAAAAGGATGCCTTCACCTAGATGATCTGTCTTAACAAGTCAAAGCACAAGCCCCTATTTTATAGACTGCAAAACAAGTTCATCAAACTAACATTAAAAGCTCACAATCACCAAAAGCTAGTTAGAAAAAAAATTTGATCTGTTGAAAGGAAAGAGAATGAAGTTAAGAAAATTCCATTAAAAAATGGTCTTTTGGCAAAGCATCTAAAGAGAAAACTGTGATAAAAGCACATTCATTAACAGAGAGGCAGGTCTAATCAAAAGAACAAATAAGCAATGAGCGACAGAACAATGAGCAAGTTCACCGATGGAACTAGACCAATACTACAAGGTAAAATGATCAAACACTAAGCTTAGAGCATAAATTAAATTGAATTTTGACTGAACAAGCAAATTGCAGATCACTCACCAATTCTCTTGAGGGTCATATCCACCGTTGACAATTTTTCCGGAATCCCAATGCTTGCATATTGAAGGAGATATTACTCCATCAAATGGCATATGTTCGCTCTGATGATGAAGGTACATATTTTGTGAAGTCAGAGTAATGTGGTAAAGAGACAAATAATATTTGCCTCTTAAACCACAAGCAACCCTTGAAAGCTTTCATGTCTATAAAGAGAGAATCACCAGTGAACATGGATGAACACCAAAACCTTACTAGAAAGAGAAATCACCAGCCAAATATTATACTAGTAGTCAGACTCTTGAACCACCAAATTCAATACGCAAGAGCTGAAAGTCGTGAGTAGCAAAATCATTAAATACACCTGTTTCATCCATTTGCACATGGATAGCTGTCGTGTCTATCACTACTCTACATGGTACTAAGTTTTCCTGACCAATGACAACGAAACAATTATCATATGTTCCATCTTTTGGGGCAAGATTTAATAAACAGGTTTTGGGAGCCAAAATACTATGTTTTTGGCAATCAAAACCTTCTTGACCCTTGGTCTTTATAATAAGACGATGACGGCGACCCAAGAGCTCAGACACATAGTTCATGTCTCCTGCAGCAAGTGCATGCCGTACACGGGTGGATGAGACTTGTCCTCTCTCTTTAAAATCGCTGGCATCCATATGGCTGAATTCTTGGTTCTTGTCCATTACAGACTTTATTATATAAGCATCCATACCACATTCCTGACACAGTCTTGCTAATTCCAATGCATCACCAGCAGCTTTATATCCAAAGCGGTAATTTTCACCTGGCATAAGCACCAAAGCAAACTCAACTGACAATGAAGAGAGAAGAAACCTATGTGACCTTGCAAGGTCTGAAGTCTGGAGTCTCTTAACACCAAAACGAAAAAAAGGGATAAAGGCTATCCTCTGCATTGGCAAAATAAACAGTACCTGCCACAACTCCTCGCACACCTAGCTCCTTCGATAGCTTCTCAACAAACTGTTCAGGGCTGAGATATCGGACAGTTGAAAATTCCATTTGAAACTCTATAGGGACGACATTGCCACAGTATGATGCCCATGATGACAAAACCCGCTGCCGATCAGACTTGGCAACTATAGGTACCCTATATGAAAAACATATATATCATGCGAAATCTTCCTTTACAAGTTGCATTCGTATTTGTAGTCATATAAACAGTAAGCACACACTAAAAGCACTTCGTCGACAATGTAATACTAGCCTGGAAATTTGATGAAGAGGAGCAATGAGAAATCAGAATGAAATGAAGATGCACAGAAGACCACATGAATTGCAAGTTCAAAAACGCTAGAAAGTACGCAAACATGATAATTCTAGCGAAAGCAGAATTCAAGGAAATAACAATGACTATTAGCCACTATAGTTTAAAATCCAATTACAATTAGCAATTCAGAGACCACCTCTTACTTCATCTGTAGCGATGATGGTTCACAAGATTCACCAGAAAAAGGCATGGTATATGTCTAAGAAATTTCTGTGCCATTCCTAAGCCAGAAATTATACTCCCGGAGCATAAAGTGCTAGGTTAGTCTACTCAGATGACCAAAGTCCACAAGGTGTATTCATTTCATTTCCTGGCAGTGAAAGCTGGCCTTCAACATACAAATGTCTCCAACATATATGCTCAAGTGTAAATTCTGCAAGAGGACTCTGTGAGATCAAACATCCATGAATCACCAAGTAAACTGATAACTTCCCAACAAGAAGACCAAATGGTTCTTCAGAAAAAGCATAATACTCCAGTAAAAGAGTAATGAGGGCAGAAGAAGAAGAAGAGAAAATAATCACATCTAGCCATATTTATACAAAATTTTCCTTTCTCGGGTATGCAAACATCCTAATACCATGAGCTAATAAAAGGCGGGCCAATGAGAAATATTAGAGCAAGACATTATAAAGAGGAGAGACTGCAAAAAATTTGCATATGCATAGTTTCCCACCTAGGTTCCCAACCAAGTACCTCAGCCATTCCTACAAAGGACAAAAGGAATGGCATTCCAACTTTTGAAGCTTCAACGGCGAGTTCTCGATGACCGATGTGAAGCGCATCAAACTTCCCAAGAGCCACTATACCTCCTTTTACAATAATAGACAAAAAAAAAAAATCAATGCACTATAGGAATTCCAAGACAAATAAAAGAAAACTCAAAAATCTCCACGAAAAAGGTAAGCGACAAGCAAAATAAAGATGATGGCATTTGCAAATGTCTATAGTTGTAAAATATCAAGAACCAGAGGTGGCTTCACTGACAACTTCCGATAAAACATAAGGATAAGGAGCGACATACATGAACTCACAATGAGCTAATCTTAATATTTTTCCTGTGCTTCTCCTTTAACTAGCATTATATCTAGAGGGCCTAATATACCATTCATGTTTGTGGAATATTAATCATGTTGCATGAAGAGGTGAAACTTTTGGATAACGGAAGAACTCAGAAGGCTTCGTGCACAGTTGAAGAATTTCTCGGTTTGAAGTTTGGATGGTACACTTGGTTTGGCAACATTTGCTGAAATATCTACATGAAATTAAGGCGAAAAGTAGAAAGTCAATGCCAATTCACCAACACTGATAAACAAGAAGCAGATGGGGCCATGCAGTCTTCTATGGTACTTCAGGCAAAGAACATACTGACTAACATCTTTCTTCTTTCTTCCTTTTGTCAGAAAAAGGGGAGTAGATGAATAGGTGGCCAAAGTACATTAACTAGAGGTGTTCGTAGTTCGATTTGGTTGGTTTGAAGGTAAGTTTGGGAGAACTTCTACCCAAATCAATAGAATCACACCTCACACCAAACTAAAATCTCCAGCTTGTCATTGGTCTGGTTCAGTTACAACATGTTGCCATCAAGGTGAAGTTCAAGATTTAAAATGCATTTTTTGACTATCTAACTTCAACATGCCACAGAAATTAACAAAAAAGCACTTATTTCTACACACTTATTTAAAAAAAAGGAATATCTCAATTAAATCAGATTAAATTATCAGACAAACACAAAAGACAATAAGGGAACTCCTGGGTAAGTATTATTTCAAATTCAAAAAATTAACAATGGAAAAATTGAGAAGTACAAATCTTTCATTTAATAGTACAGAGGAATCCTAGTTAGGAAAAACTTGGTTAGACTAAACCACAAATTTTACTAGTCAAAGAGATAATATATTATTGTATTAAATTTATAGGTCTGATTCAGTTTTATCCCAAAGCTATCAACAGAAACCAAACCAAGAAATCAATATAAAAAAAATTCCAAATCAAAACTAAACCATTAATTCAAACTTATTGGTTTGGTTCGGCTCAATTTCTCAGTTTTTGGTTCTTTAGGAACACCCCTAACATTAACCAGTATTAGTTGTTGTCATCTTTTAATCTGGCAGCCAAGAGAAAAGCGGAAAAAAAAAATTGAACAGTTGCCCAGGTTAGCTAGTAATTTAAGTGGAGGCGTGTCTTCAAAGAATGGTAAGCTGAAGAATGAAATTGGGTCCAACTGCTGGCACGATAGAGAGAGGTACAAAGGACAGAGAATAAAAAAAAAACCTGGCTGACAAGACGATGCTGATAGTAATGTTCATCAGTAAAGGGAATTAAGATTCAACGGTGTGCAATAATAAAATACAGGACTATTCATTGGAATGAAGCACCCAAAAGCATCAACAGTAAGCAATTGCTGGGAGCCAAAAAGGAAACCTGCCACCAAGGACGACCCTTCGGAGACAGGCTCGCGAGCATTTTCCTGTTGGCTGCGCAAAAAGAGGCAAAAAAAGAAAATTCCATCCTCAGCCCAACCAGCAATACCAACACAAAGCTCCCCCAAGCAAGTACATCCGCTCGCAGGTGAAGACAGAAAGCGGGAAGGATTACGCGATTCCCAAAACTTGACGAATGCAGATCAAAACAAACTCAAAGTACTCCGAATTACAGCGACCGAGAGCAAGTGAAGCAGATAAGAAGAGAGAGAGTTCAATTACGAGCCAAAAAAATCGTTCGGTACCAGGGATACGATCAAGCGAGTCTCCAAACCTGAAACAATCGGAGAGAGTGGGTAGGCCGCCGCGCGGTTGGGATGGGACGCCGGAGCAGGAAGAGCTCAAACGGTCCTGCGACCGGCGGCCGCCGCCTCCGGGGGCCCTCGGCAGGAGGGACGAGAGTCGGACGATCCTGGCACTACAAAGCCCGAGCCCGAGCCCGAGCCCGAGCCCCAGACCCAAGTGGCGATGGTGGAGATCGCATTCTCGAAGGTGGTGCGAGATGCGACAGCCGCTCGCCAGCATCGTCGGCGCTAAGGAGCAAAGCACGGAAGCGAATGACGAGCGCCTTTCATATTTCACGCGGCCGCTGCGCTTCGCTTTTCTGTTGGCCGTTTCCGGTTTTGGGCTTGATCTATGTGTTCCGGGCGCTTTTGAGCCACGTCATCGCTCAGGCTGGCTCCGGTGAAATAAAAGGCACACCACGGACTCGTCTTACGTCGTCGCCCGAAAAATGTAACTGACCATCACATTCAAATAACGATAGATTGAGATTTGATTCGATCACATATAGATTCGGAGGTCGGCCCGACTCAGAGGTCGACTGTCGATCTCGGAGGTCGACCATCGATCGCGATCCCGATCTCGATGAGCCCGACTTATGGATTGCATAGGCTCATCAAAGAGTCTTGGTAGCGGAGATGCGTCGTCCATGCTTTTATCAATTTGATTTCCTTATCTCGCTTTTCATCCTCTCCGCGTTTCATCTACTCCAAGTATCACAAGAGCTGACAAGCTAGTTTCCAACGAACGAGAGATCCCGTCAGATGCTAAAATAAAGGATTAGTAGAAGAGCAACATTGTTCAAACGTCCTGGGATGTTTCGTATGGATGAATTGACAGCATCACTGCCGCAGCTTAAGCTTCGTCTCCACTACTTCCAAAAGGCACTCTTTGACAGAATCAAGAATGATTCATCGTCATTGACATCAAACTTCAACAGTCACGCCATCGAATATCGCAGGAAAGATTGGCTTACAACTTGAACTTGCTTGATCGCCCCTATGATAAACAGGATCCACGATCGAAACTAATTTACTCACATCTACCAAATTTGATCTTTAGAAATGATGTACATCTTGGTTTCACCGCGCTCTCCCAAGCAGCTCGCAAAACATTCTCTCACAACCTCTATGCATCGATCTGATCTCGATTCACATATGCAAGGGACTAATAAGTGAAACAATATTAAATGAAATAAACAAAAGATATTAGTTGATTCTGGAGCTGTTTCTTCTTCCCCACCATTTCTTCTTTACCCTGTCGACAGCACCTTCGTCGCTTCCAAGCTTATGCAAGATCACCTTCGTCTCTCGCAATCTCGCCCCATAATCCTTCTTCCAAGCTTCAAACAACTGCTTAAGCCTACTGAGCTCCCTGTCAGGGTTCAAACTCGCGTCGACTTGACCTGACTTTACCTCCACAAGGAACTTCGCATCGTCACCAAACACTTGACTCCGCTGCTCAAATTCTTCAGCCAACCGACTTATGACACTGAGGCCAGCGCTCATTGGTCTCATGCCATTACTGTCTTGGCCCTTGAAACTACTTCCAGTATCCCAATTGAAGTCTTTGTCGTCGCTATTATTGACTGAAGCGTCGGAGTTTCTCGCAGAATCATCGATGGCCAGGCTTTTCTTAGCGATTGAAAGGCTGGATTGTAGGGATCGCATTTGTTTCTGCCACACTTCTTCCATGGACTTCATTTTCAACTCGTATTCAGACCAGCGGCTTTCATATTGTTGTAGACGTTGATGAAGGATGTCGTTTTCTTCCTCCTTTTCTCTCAGAGCAGCCTCAGCTCTAAGGACACGACGCTGTAACTCAGCTAGGTAAGATGCCTTCACAAGCACCTCTTCTGGTTCACCACCCTGTTTAAAAGCTCAGGATTATTTACCAGCTGAAAGAATAATCTTTTAAGAGCTAAACAGTAAAAAGAGCAAATATGAGAGCAAGATATACTTTAGATGCAGCAGCAAAACTTAATTGCCCAGATCAACTTTTATTTGCAGAACCCAAAACAGAGAGAACAAGGAAAGTACTAATCATGGATATTAATTCGCTCTACTTGAGGAGCTTTTCTGGTACTCCCGACCTACATTAGTCCACAATGATCCGACGGCTCATGGACAGTGGGCAACATAGGCCAAGAGTACCTACAATTTTCCCTATATTGAGACTTTTTTTCACTACGTATACTTGGATGCTCTTGTCATATTATACACGTTTCGCATGCTTTTTTTAATGCAAGATCCCCATTTCCTTTTTCCCCCCTCTCTTGTTTATTTGCATCCATCAGAAATTGAGGATAGATAATTACAACAGAACACTCCAAAAAGATAGCTGCACCTTAAAAGGGACGTGCAAAAGGACTTGGCAAATCACTAAACTGGCTATATCAGAAGAGCAACTTAAGATCACTAAACCGTGCATTAAGCCTAATCATGTGGAACGAGACAAGATATTATCAGGAAAAAAATTCTCTTATAACATTGTGAATCAATCGTCAAGACCAAAAAATAAAAAGAAATCACAAAATACCTTCATCCCAGATTTTAGGAATCCTATGTCTCCTGAGCATCTTCTGACCAACCAGCCACGGATACCTATAGAAATGAGAGATGTAGATAGTAAGTGGGAATTTGATTTCTAAGGACCCCAAATTTGTAGGACTCTTGATAAGGACAGGGCCATTCTACTGGAATATTTGGAGACATGCTGGATCTTTGATGCAAAAATGACTTTTTTCCTCTAGTAAAATAGGGAAACAGAAAATGATCTATTTTCCTGCTTTTGTTTTTCCTTAGTCCCTATTGTCTGTTACGCACAGACGACACCCAACAAATAAATATAAAAAAACCCTAACCAGCTGTAAAAATATCGAGAAACAAAAGAAAGGAAAAAAACCGAGATATACATGACTAAGGTCATGCCATTCCGCTCATCTAGCCAAGTTCAAGAGGCATATATCAAACTTAAAGCAAGTGTTTGGATTCTACCTGATTGTATCATGACCGATGCATCACAAAGTTTATGGTATTTTTTCATGGCCATCCTGCCTTTTACCCTCTTTTGTATGGTAACTGCAGCTCTATGCCTCTTTATTAAGACAGCATATTCCTTCCGAACTTTCTGCCCACGAACAACTGCATTAACAATGCAAATCAGACACCAAGTGCAATAACACTTCTGACCACCTTCAGAAAAAACAAAACAAACGCAGTCTAATATTTTAGAAAAGGAGGGAGTGATACATGATTGAAGAGTCACAATCCCCTTCTTGAACTTCCTCAGGTGAAGACGAGCTTGATGCCCTCTAAAGCAACTTTGAACTCGTAAAACTCCATGCAGGGTACGGTTTCTTGTATCCTCAAGGACCCCAATCTGCGTCAACAATTCGTACTTAACATGTTAATACCAAGTCATTGAGATCCAGATATATTGAAGAGCTGCTGAAACCAGCCAAAGCATAAATTGGATAGTTTACGTAATTTCTGCCAATGTTAAGAGAAAATGAACATTAAAGTATGGGAGACAGTATGAAGACAAGAAATAGGGGAAGCTAGGAGGAGATGCAAACTCAAAACTCATTGGTCATTTTACATAGATTTCCATTCAAGTACTAGATCAAAATTTTGATTGAGATATTAAGCATCCACTTCATCAAACATCTCCTATGTGTACGCTTCAAGAGAAACATAAAACCTATATATGAGTGGTTACCCACATTACAAGTCCGTTGCACTTTAAACACAAGGGACTAACAAAAAAACTGAGATATAGAGACTAACAAATTTCACATTTCAGTACTTGTATGATTCAAAGCCAAAAGGCATTGTTAGGTTGTCATAGGGCAGTCACTCTAAAAGATGTTGGCATGAAATAGACAGGAGAACATTTTCAGGGGGGATAGTAACAAGCTATTCAAGCCGGATCTTGGCACTAATTAATCACTCTAAAAGATATGGCTTTTAATAGCATATTATTGCATGCTCAATAAATATAAGAGCCTTCAAAAGCAAATTTATCTGCTCATCATACTGTAAGTGAGGGAGAGAGTGATTAAACTGGGAGATAGAGGGAAGAGTACTCTTCTGACCTGGCCAGTTCGAAAAAATAATTTTGTATAACCAACTTGGTACATCTCAGGCAAAATGTCGAATTGATGAAGAATGGCAACTGAAACACTGAGCGAATCCTGAGAAGCCACATCATCCAAAAGAAGAAAACCATATCTGCAGAAGGATAACCAAAACCATTGAACATGAAAAATGAAGAATAAAGATGAAAGGCAGATGAAAAATGAACGAGTTTGTTGTGCATCAAACCCAAAACATTTTACCTCCTTGCAAATTTTTGGTGAGACATTCTGGTAGGAAAGCCAGATCTGGAAATTCGAACAACTTCCAGGACTCCACAACATCTTAACTGCTGCAGTACAAGACCTTGCTCGTATTTTCCAGGAGACTGGAAATTATTGGGCTTAATACAACGTATGAAGTGTGGAGTGGTGCTCTCAAGGCGTTTCATTAATTGAAAAAGTTGACTCTGTGAAGAAGGGATCAGCATATTAAATTATCTGAAATGGATGAATCTATTCATAAGTACTCAGATAGCCAATCTCTAAGCATGAAGTAACTCTAATAACTGCTAGTTCAAGGTCAGAACATCTTTCCATGTCACATTGTACCATTTTTTCTTTTAATTAGTACCTCAGAAGAAATGAATAATACAGATTTTAAAAGAGAATCACTGAGCATAAAACGCAGCAGAATGGGGAAAATGGAAATAAAATAGCTTTTATTATCACCAGATCTGGCGAGCTCAAGAGTCGCCGAGCTATCCTTATTTCCTTTTTGAAGCAATTATTTTGTGAAGCATGACTTTCCAACTATTACAGCAGAATTAACTACTGAAAGACTTAAGCTCGCCTATAATTATCTATGACTTACTAACAATCTCTTTTGTCCATGCTTAGCAGTGGAATGGCATATCGTTTTGGGAATATGCTATGAAAGCAAATTGATTCTCAAAGAACTGCCAGTGCTTCTGCAGCTTCCTGCAATTATCTACTTGAATCTATCAGTAGAATTTTAGGAAACCAACATTGCCTATATGATTTCCTCTTGTCTAAGATTTTCTGGCATAAGCTTGTGAAGCTCGGCACAATAATTTATCTGGTTTCAGTCACAACAAAGCATAGCAAAGCAAAGAAAGTTAAAGTTTTGACGAATTTGACAAGTAATGCTAAGCCAAATACAGAATGCAGCACTTCAAAATTTCTCCAAAGAAATCAAAGGAAAGCACTCGATGAATCCGTGATCTCGCTTAGGCTTAGTGTAACTTGTAGAGTGCTATTTTTTCGTTCATGGCTAGCCATAAGTTAGAGAGTTAAAAGGCATATCAGAGTTTCAAAAGATACCTCAAATGAGCAATCAGAAGAATACAATGACTTCAAAAATGTAACGTCAATTTACTTTCCTTGATCAGTTATTAACAGCATACGCACTTATAACACCACAACTAGAAGAAGAGCTTTTTCCTCGCTAAATATATAGAAGCATAGGTCAATACACTGAAGCAATGGCCTACCATACACTAAAGCGCTCTATCACTAGATGCAGCTTCCAGTCAAAATCCAAGCCAAAGAAATTTTCAAGAACCAGTTGATTGCATACCTTAAATTTCATTGCAACACTCAGCTTCTGGGATTCTGCACCACCTGCCTTAAACAGGGGGCCGGTGATGTTCTTCTCAGATTGAGTCAACATATTCGATGCAAATATCTGAGGTAATTGACAAGAGCATGAAGAAAGTAGTTGGATGGAGTCCAAGTGTAGCAAATCCCTGTTCTTCTCTAGGAATCCCGTGGTTTCATATGTTACCTGAGATTTGAAGAAAATAAATAAATCTATTAGCTGGTCATCAGCTTTCAGAGAAATGAACGTGAGAAAATTGTAGCCTTCAGAATCTCAAACACAAAAAGAAAAAGAAAAAAAAAACCGATTGACTAGTTAAAGGCTCAATGATCAGACAAATACCTTATTCACTCAATCCCCATCATACACCTTAGGTTTTAAGAGTTGTAACCAATGACACAGATAACTATATGCAGCAATTAATAAATTGATCTCGACTAATGCCCGAGCATGATACATATTTTACCAGCATTTGGTATGTCAATAACAGTAACAAAGCTATAATTGAGAGAACTGTGTTTGGCCCATATTCTCATTTAATGCTCATCATGGTCTAATATCTTTACGAATACCAGAAAGAATCAATTCAAAACATGTTGAATACCTCCCCAGCATAATGACAGACAGTAAACGCTTTGCCTCTGTCCCCTCTGAAACAGGAATTAGAATGCAGATGCTGCTTCAGTTTATTGGCAAATGTCAGATCAGTCCCATTTGGAAAGGTGGACTCCTCATCTAGAAGGGACAACAAACCTAATGGCTTCTGCATAAAGAATAAAGAGACCGCATTTAAGAGAGTTCAGTAGACATATTTAGTAAGAAGAAAATAGCCCAATTGAGTATAAATGATTGCGCTTTTCAAACAAAAAGGCAATATAAGACATGTGATGAGTACTTTTAGACATAGTGCCATACTAAGACAAAGACTACTTTACTAAATTAAATTGCTAAATGATGCAGTATACTGTAATTGGGCCTTTGAACAAGTGGTTCATAGTCACCATCCAACAGAACTTTGCTAAATCCCAGAGTAAACCAATTTAGTAGACGGTTTTTAGTTTACCTAATATTATCCTTTCTTTAATCAGTAAGTGTCGTGAGCATAGCTCTTCCTACCAAAAAAAAAAAAAGCTATAACTGCTTTTCTGTACCAATATAATATAATTTACCGTTGGTAATTGCAAGAGAACTTGCCGGATAGTATAAAATGGCTTATATTACTGCAAATCCCACATAGTTAGATGAGAGAACACATTACAATATACCTTCTCGAAAAGATTAAGGCAATCTTGGTTATCTTCAAAGTCAACTTTTGCCCAGTCAATGCCATCTTGAATATACTCCTGGTAAAGGCGATACAAAAATATGAATCTGTGGTCAAGAAATGGATAGGCAAGCGCTTATGTTTAGAAGTAAAAGAAGAATTGTAGATTTTAAAAATGCTTTAATGCATACACAACAGGCATAATTCAGTGTTCTAATGCACTCCAAAACAAGTGTATCTTCTTCAAAAGCTATTACAAACCCCAGAGCTTTTTTTAGCTATCAAGATGAAATCAGGACTATCAGCAGAATATTGGATGTACTGCTAACTGAAGTTAAATAGCACCTAGATGAGCAGTAGAAGTTGTGTTACCCAACAATGAGTTCACTTCATGGTAAGTTTATGGAAACTTTCAATCCAAATTTCCAATAGAAGCAAATAAAGGATTTTTTAATTTCTCACTACAATGGAGATATAATTTAAAGTGACTGCGAGTGGAAATATTTAATCCTAGAAATATTGACTGCATTAAAAGGATATTGCAAATTGGAGATACACATAAATGTACATGATTAATGATCCTATTGAAGTTATTGTATTTGTTAGACTTTGTAAAAGAGAGTGAGACAAAGAGAGTTGTTGAAGAACAGAGCATTGCAAAGAATGATTGGTTGGTGTTACCCAAGATAGGTATCACCTTTTTTTAGCAGATAAGATGTTATAATAGTACCGTTCAACTTATAACTCTCTCAACAATGTTGACGTTGACAATTCAGCATATCAGGTGCTAGTTAATGGATATTTTGAAAGACCGTCAATGACTTCTGTAGCTAGAACCTCGTTCATTTGCAATGAGAAGGAATAAATGGATGAGTAAATTTGATAGCTAATTTGAAGTTAGTATTCCCCCCAAATTGAGGAAACAAAATACATAACCTACCTCCTGCTCTAACTTGAATAAATGCCGATTGAAATGTTGCTGCAGCCTTTCATTTGCATAGTTTATACAAAATTGCTCAAAACTATTTTTCTGCAACAACAAATGATATAGCATAAGACACAGAAACACTAAACAGAACTGATAATAAATCAAAGAGAAAGTGCAATACATACATCAAACGATTCGAAACCATAGATATCAAGAATACTGATGGATCTCCCAGAACGCCGTTTGCCGACTGCAAGGGACTTGTTGATTTGTTCCACCAGCCAGTCAAACAAACAAGAATAAATTGATTTGGCCAGGGCATCTCTTGTGTCAACAGCCTGAAATACGAAAGCCATTACAGAGCAGTAAAAAAGTTCTGCCACTCTTTATCCTGGACATAGAGGGATCTCGCGTTGGAGGGCGAGGGAAACAACAAACTATAATGATCACAATGATAAAAAAAACCGGTTAACTAGACTTTTCATTACCTAGCGATCAATGAAATTAGGTATTGTATTTGTTTTGTCTTCCTTCTATTCTGTCTTTTGGACAAACTCTAGCGACCGAATCATGAGATTTGAACACTCTTTAACTGATGAGATAAGATACAGAATGGTATGCAGGAGTGGTAGAAAGAGTGCTGACTATGTGTCAACAGATAAGAACATAAGACTGTTCCTACATCAAAGAATTCATGTATACTTCATTCAGCAACAATCTATGGACTTATCACCTGTGAGAGCGTGAGTTTTTGGACAATTGTATCACTGCCAACTCTCATTTTCCGAGTTGACAGGGCTAAATTGAGTTCTCCACAATTACATCCCATCAGCTTAGCGACAGTACTAAGACCTGCAATATGACATAGAAGAAAGCCATATCAAATTATGTGTGGGCATATACTATGAATTTGGACAAATAGAAATTCCAACATAACCCATGTCACCTAACATTGGAAATGAACATGGCTATCTAGAAGCTGGTGGGGAAAATTCAGATTAAGAGATATCTCATGAAGTATACATATGTTTTATTAAGTAAAGAATTACTTCAATGGTTGATTGATAAAAGAAGATTTAAGTCCTGCAATATAAAAAATTCACTGTATGTTGAAGCAAGTCAATGACTACATTACTAACATCCAACACAGTTAATTTTCCCATTGAAGTTAATAGAATGATTGATTAATCAAAAAGTGTTCAATTCAAAAAAGTAGCATTTCTCTGGGAAAAAGAATACTACAGGAATCTAAAAAAATGTCCGATATAAACAACTCTAAATTTCTTACCCTCATCTTCCACAGCCTCCACATGGTTTTCATTGTCAATCACTGTAAATGAGACATTTCCCAGCCACAGTACTGCAGCAAGCATTGCAAATACACTCTCTTGGTCTTCCTTGCTTATATGGACAACATCCAGAGCTTCCTGCCTCAGTAGCAGTGACAGTTAGGTTTATGTGACCTACTTCCTACAGCACAAAGTCAATACACGGATTCCTATGAAAGAGGGAAGAAGACATACCATAACAATGCGGAACTGTTCAGCATCATCAACTCCAGGGATCAAAAAGCAGTTGCTCTGCCTCAAATAGTTATATTCATCGACACTTCTAAGATTTATTTTTTCTATGCCACAAGAATAATAAAGCAAAAGATCAGGTGAATTCTCAGTGTAGACCAGTATAGTACAAAGGCATGAGCATCGCTATATGAGTTTTTGCTATACCACAAATCTTCGGAAAGCCAAAACTGCTTTGGAAGATAATTAGTGAACGCCAAAATGCAGTATAACGTATGAATCTTAGGCCTGGGGAAAGGGGACAAGAAAGAGATACACCATGGGCTATGTACTACAGTAATTACATATCCAATTTTGTCTTTCCGAATATCATCTTAGATGGATTGGCTTGGCTTCTGTTCCTTAAAAAGGCAATTCTCCGCACATTTTTCAAGATGAAAATGTTACCACTTTCTATGATTACGAATAGCTAGATCCCACATTACTGTCATAGAATATACTTTACATCAGCCTTGTATTTCAACGATAGAATGACTTCAGGCAAATATCACAGAACTTAATCAACAAGAGGGTCAAAATTCACGCATCATGCCAAGAAAAGGACATTTCGGACAACCCTTCTAAAGGCTTCAGCTGTTTTGAAGGCAAGTAACAAGACAATTTTCTGTATTCTAAAGAGCCATTTTGCGAAAATCGGGGGTTATTGGCATTTTACTCTGAATCTTTTTAACACACGTTCAGCAAGTCTTGATGTAATGTCATTCTAAACCTTCTGGACTCTTTTTCCTGTAAATGATCTTGTACGTATAGCAAAAACCAGGTTCCTTCAGAAGAAAAGATTCAGAAAATGGAGATCTCAAGTATTGTATATCTCAGTCCATTTGTGCAATGGATCAGGGATGCTTTCTAGAGTATTCTCTTCTAAGGTGGACATGGTAATATAGCATGCCTGTATTCTTTTGTAGATTACCGTTGTGATCGTGATATTCTTCTGATATCCACCTTTTTACCAGTAAAAGAGTGGTAAAGTTCCTGTTTCTTTATTTTCGCAATGCTGATCCATCAGTATACTAGACTATGCAAATGAAGGATTCAAACAAAATTTATACCTCTGAGCGAGTGAGAAGCTCCAGCACAGAGCTGATAGAAAACGTGGTAAGACCTTTCTCCTTCTGCACATTGGACTACTCTAGACTGTACATAAAATAAGTATTTAATCAAAACAGGACACTAACAGTACCCCAATTATCAACAGCTGAGCAAAAATCTTACCTTCTCAAGTAGAACTGCATCATAACAAAAGAAAGAAAAAGAAAGAGAAACAAAACATTAGTTGGATGTGTCCTGTAGAAAGCCTAAGGCAACAGAAATGAGAAAACAAATCGAATCATCTTACAGGTCTGAATCTTGGCTCCTGAGATTTTTCCAGTTTCACTGAACTGTATTTCAATCAACTTCCCCTGTCACATGAATAACAAAAGTTAGCCCAACTGCGAAAGATCTCCTCCAAAAAATGCGAAACTGCTTCCTAGCAACACAAGCATGTCGAACGAAAGGAGGCAAGAAGCCTTAAAAGCAAGAAAGCTTACAAAGCGGCTTGAGTTGTCATTTCTTAAGGTTTTTGCATTACCAAAGGCTTCCAGTATTGGATTGGTCTTCAGTATTTCATATTCAATTCCACTCCCACCACCAAGGGCAGCCAAATATTGCATTGCTATCTTTGCAGTCTCAGTTTTGCCCGCTCCACTTTCACCACTGGAGGAATAAAGAGATGAAACCATAACTACAGGATTTAACAAATGACATATAAGCCAGTGACTGATATCTGAAAGGCCAAAAACTACAGCTGTTCTAAAGGAAGGTGATGTACTGAGATTTTTAAAGAGATCTTAATTTAATCGTCAAGGTACTTTCTTACTTTTTATCACCATACAGCTTATTCTGCCTCAATATTCTGAAGTACGCTAACTCCACCATCGTTTCTAATGCGCGTTCGATAATCTTGGACATTAAGAGACAAACCAACAGACTAGAATTGCACAATCCCCCCCTCAGGTGAAAACAAAAACAACACTACGAAGAGGATTGAGCATCCTAAGCTCCATGAAAAACATATTCGAGTTAGTTAACATCAAACCACAATGTAAGCCAGTATCTCAAGTGGTAAGTTCTCAGTTGCCAGAACAGAGATAAAGAAGGTCTTCTCACTTCTCTTAAAAGATGAGGGGAAAAAATCCTAGCTTATTGTTTAACAGTGTAGAACTAGTTTTTTATAGGTAATAAAGGATGTTAATAATTCAAGTATCACAAATGTACAAGGAAAAAGAAAAAGAAAAAAATCGAAAGCAAACAATACAAAACTATGCGAAGTCAAACAAGATGTCCAAAGCCAAATAAAAAAAGTGCAACACAAAAGTAACCAAAGGTTATAAACCCTCAAACAATCCCTTGTTCCAAGTGCACCACATAAGACAGTGGTGCAGCACTCCAAGGCTTCTAACAAATTGAGCCACTTCAATTAGCATTCCAACGGGCAAAAGGCTGGATGGCACGACATGGCATAACCAATGCCACCTAACATGAGCTAAGTAAGAGCAAAGTTGAAGAAAGAGATGATCAACAAATTTCCCCCCCCCCCTCTTTACCAAAAAAAAAAACAAAAAAACAAATTTCCCCCGAATGCTTACACATGCAATACCAATCTGTGACAGTGCAAAGTATAAAGGCGGGTGCTTGACTAAAGGATGGTCCATCATTATTAATTAAAAGGTTGTCACAAGAAACCAATATCTCAGATATCTTGGATGAGATAATCACCATAAATCAACATATCGCTCAATAAAATAAGAAGTTGTGAAAAAAAAAAAAAAGGTTTTCCGAATTCATCCCAAGAAGTTGTGATGGCATGATTGGTCTCTCGATGCGTAGTATTCAAGTCTTTATGCACATTGTAAATCGAAAAAAAGTGAAAGGAAAGCGATGCTATAATGCTAACCTTATGATGATGGACTGGTTAACTTCATCTGAAAGAAAGAAAACTCATATAAGAACTTTTGCACCAACAGCCAGAGGTTGTATTCAAATAAGAAATTGACTCAAATAGAAAAACACCTCGTGTCATTTCCCTTATTGCTGTATCTGTGATAGCATAGACGTGAGGACTCTCCATACGCTTATTCTTATATGCCTCAATGTAATTATTGCCATATAAAGGAACTTTCTTGAAGGGATTTATTGCTACCAACACTGGACCTGCTTTGGTCTTAGATGCATAATTTTATAGGGAAAAGGGAGTCAGCAAGGATAGAATCCTCTAAAAGAAAACTGGAAATTAAATCATTAGAAGATACTTACATAGATCATGTCTTGATTATACCGATACTGAAGATTGTACAACACCGACGGTTCATTCAAATAACTTAACTGCATGAGATCATCCACTCCATCCAGGATATCGGGATTTGCTGGGAGCAAACTTTCCTCTTTTACTTTAAAAATCTACACTTAGGATAATAAAATAAATAAATAAAGATTAATCTTCAAACACTAATGCAGTGATTTAGCGTTTCCTTAGTGACTCACTTTCCCCTCAGGAAGTGAGACTAGGGTCTCCCCCCCTGAAGTTGATAATATCTTCACCAGCTCCCAATCCCCATTTGGAGTTTGACACCAAGATTGAAGTTTCTGGAACAAACAATTTTACAAAATAAGTGTGATTAATTAAATAGCACATAATTCTTATTATCACTGAACCCCTTCCTTAGTTACTAAAACTTAGTCAACAGAACGACATCTCAATAGCTTAAGCAAGGCAGTCACGTCTTCTCATCGCTGGGACGAGGGATAGGATGTTTAAAAACGTGCTTAGTATGTTAACTGAACCGCACTTTATTTACAGCTTCCTAAAACAAGTGTTAGGAAAATGAATAAAGAAAGGTGAACTTTTTGGCAAACACTAATGAAGTTCTCGCAGAAGAGACAAATGCACACATGCTTATAAACAAGACCTTAGATTTATCCTTTCTTGGGGGAAGGCAAATGTGCTGAACTATGATTCCCAATCCAACAGTTTCAACTGCAGGATTGTTACTAATCACATCCAAGACTCAAAAGTAGTTCATATTCACAGTAGAAGTAAAGCCGATATCATTTGTTACATAAGAACGAATTGCGGAAAAGTAGCATGTAATCATATCATATGCTTGCTAACTAAACAGGAATTGATATAAACAAAGACAAAAAAAAAAAAAATCAAAAGCAAAAGGATTTAGAAAAATCTACTTGAAATGCAGGACATTCTGTCAGAAAGTGACAGTTGAGAAAATAACTTCGCCCATTAAAGTTTTCCTTTTTTTTTTCTGGGTAGAAGTTCAAATCTGGTCGAAAGCAGCAATATTAAAGCCAGAAGCAAATAGGTACCTTCTTGGAGGCATAAGGAGTCATGTCGCCCCATATCCTGTCACTACGAGAAGTCGAGGTTGAGGGCAAGGGCAAAGCCACTGCCTCGGAGTCTTCATCACCATTAGAGGGCCTTTCTTCACCTGATACAAGACTTCTACCATAGGGAGAATCCTCATTGGCTTGATCCCTGTTAGAATTACTCCTTCCAGCACCTTCAGCTGCCCCATCCCCTAGAGTCCCATTTCCTAGAGTATGGGATAATATCACATCACCGCTAGCCAGCGGGAAATTCTCACTCGTTGCAAGGCTATCAGATGCTTGCGCATTCATGAACCTAAACTGACCGGGCAAGGATCTGATTGACTGAAGGGAAGGCGAGACTTGGGACCTCCCTGACATTTTTTACTTGAACTTTGTCCAGAATCACCTACAAGCTGATACAGAGGATAAAGACTGAAATCAGAAGGCTCGCTTTACACCCAGACATATCAACAAAACTTTTAAAAAGGACCCACTCGATGGCTTATCAACTCGGTAGAGGTGGGGACCATAATTCTACAGACAGAGCTAAATGCCCTTCAACCTAAAGCTCCAAGTGACCTTGAAAGCAAAAAACGATCAAAATGCTGGAGTCGCTAACTAATCGACCATCCCTCAATGGTCCACATGAGAAAACTCTCCAAATCAACCAATTGAATTCTTCACACGAACCAACCTACGGCAACTCCCCAAAGTATAATGCAAGCTAACTCCACAAGCAACAGTCCCGAGTGACATCACTAAAATGAGAAACGAGATGTTAAACAGCATCACACAAACTCCCCCGTTCTTTACTCGCCGAACAAGCACCCTACGGACACAATCCACTGCGGCAACGAATCCCAACCCCGATCTGCTAGCGCGGCGGATCATCGACAGCTCCTCCTCAGGCCAGAATCGGCAATGCGAACGGGAAAAGAATAAAGAGAATAGAGAAAAGAGGAACGAGAAAATGCGGGAAGCCCTTCGCATACCTCTGGAGAAACCAAACGCGCTGGCGGGAGGCAACACTCGGAGCACTACACAGCTTCGATCTGTCCCCCGATATCACTTCCGGACGTCTAACCACTCCGCGCTGAGCTCAGCCAAGGAAAAGCCGACCGGACGACAAACAAGAAAGACACCGAGCGAGAGCCGCCGCGAACCAAGAAAAACCTCCGAGAGCAGCTGCTGGCGAGAGCTGGAGCGCCGCTTGGCTCCTCAGAGAACACGAGAGGGAGAGGGAGGAGTCGAGAAACGAGATCGTCCGGAATGGGGAAAATCCGAGGCGTGTGGAGAAGAAGGACCGACGAGCCTTTTGCTTGTGTTCCTGTGCTCTCCTTCTTTTCTTTCTCCTCCTCCTTTTAAATTTTCTCTGCTTCTTTTGCGAATTTAGTTTAATTTTCTCTGCTTCTTTTCTTTTCTGTTTTTTTGAATTTTTCGCAGTCGCGATGGACCAACCAAATTTTAAAAAGGTTCGTCACCGTATCGCCGTCTTTTTAGCGGTGTGACGGTTTTAGCCCCGCCTTTCTGGGAAATAACGGCGGGAGTCTTTCCAAATATGCTGGGAGTAATTTGCGCCCTCCATAATAAATGAGTAGATAAGTACGCAATGAAAAATGGCTTATCGTGTCTTCATCGGAATAAATTTGAAAGACGAAGTTGTGACTTTATTCTACATGATCGTGTATTAAACATTCAGTACTCGATGCCAACATTGAATGGGTTATTTCTTCAAGGAATCAAAATCGAAAACTTATTTGATATGAATTATTTATAAAAAAAAAGGAAAGCCTCGTCATTTCCATCATTGCATTCCCAATAAATATGCGCAATTTATAATCAATGCATGCATTATCATATAAACATTGTGGTGCGATTAGTCGAATTTCAAATATCTTGATTTTCTTGCTTCTATAAAAATGGAAAGATATTTTCATGCGTCATTTGAAATTCAAGCGAGATCGAAATAGCTTGTGATTCTCTTAAATTTTCTTTTCAGTTTGAACACGTCGTAGAAAAAGATTATCTCAATAATTAAAGCTCGTAATTTCGCAGCACGAGGAATAAAAACATCATATTTTATAAAACGTGCGAGCGGAAAAAAAGAAGAAGGAAAAGGGCGTTTTCGTCAATCTGCCAGGTGCCGATTTCGAAAGGGAGTGTGAGCGCGACGGCAGATGCAAAGCCCGGTCGCTTGAAATTTTGTGGGAGGGGGAGGTGGAGGGAGTCCAAGTCAAAAGTCAAAGATGTGAAGGACGTGGCGGAACTCGGTCCGTCGAAGTGGATGGGCGATCGCGCGGTCAATCCACGGCGCGCACGTGGAGGCAAGACCATGTGATTACGGCACGCCCACGCAGCGTTCCAGGAGAGCCGGCCAACCGCGCGATTCGAGCTGCTGTCGCGATCGAAACCCGTCGGGCCGAAGCATCGGCTGCTTCGCGCCCACGGCGACTCCGTCCATGGACGGCCAATCACGGAGCACTATCCTCTCAGCTACGCACATCGCGAACCCCCAAGTGTCACGTCAGCGAGCCGCTCGATTTGGATTAAGAACGGATGGACGTGAACATGATTGCGTCCGTTAATTATACAACAAAAAAAAAAGTCATCAGAATTAATTTCCATAATACTCAAACACTTTATAGAATCAAGCTGAAATTATCAAGCTTTCCAAGCGAGGTGTCGGCACAGTGATTCACGAGGTACTAGCAGAGCAACAATAGACCATCCACCCGCTTCAACCTAGATCTAACAAGATCGATGGAACTCCAAAATTCAGAACGAGATATGTGACAATAGCGCAAGGAGTTAGGTAGCCCTCCACTACAAAGACCACCAAAGGATCTTGAAAAGCCCTCTAAGTCCATGACGATAAGAGATCATCTTATCCCGACTAAAAACTCGACCCTCGACCACTCAACTTTTGTCATCGATGTGGTGGTCTACTTAAATTAAGGACTTACACTCAGGCGATTCTCCCTCCGATGGTCGGAGGGGCGGGGGTTCCGGAGTCGAAATCCAAGCCAACATGAAAAGCAAAGCTCGTATCACAGACCAAATTTGACATCAAAACTATGCCTTTACCCAAAAACGTACTACGCCGCAGCTCTGTTCTGTCATCGATGTAAACTACAGAGGGTAGATCATGGGACAGTTAAACTCGGAACATCATCATTGTCTGAGATTTCCTTTTCTTCTCTTTTCCTAAATTTGTACGACCAAGAAAAGATGTTCCCCCCAACCCCCAAAATAATAATAATAATTAATCTAAACCCTAAAAGAAAATGTTGGGTATTCCACCAAATTTCGACATGGCACCAAGATTGATTCAATCGAGAGGACCACGCATCGGCAAAACGACGCGACTAATCATGCGAATTGATGGATCAATCCGAACCTCTATAACCACTCCTCAGACTTAAAGCCTCTCTATCTTCCCACGACGTGATATGTCCAGCAAAATTTAGCAAAATCAAGCCCCCATTTCCTCATGTTCTCGGGGGGAAAATGAAATACGAAATCGAAGAATGTTAAATTGTAAATTCAACGTACATAATTCACGTCGCTTCCGTGCGGTGATTCGCACTTGTAAACGTCGTTCTTGGTGCATCTTCAGTTCGATTATTTTTTGATCCATAAAAAAAGAAGATTGGATCGTCGATTACATGGTTGTCGCCCTTGAATGATTGAACTTTTCCTTTTCTTTTTCTTGCTCTTTATTTTCATTTTTTTTTAGTCTTTGCTAAGAGAGTATATGAAGTTGGTTATCAATTGGTCAAACTCGGGAAGACGATTTAAGGACAATGGGTCCAACCACAAGGGCTGTGGAGGGAGCTTTCCCCTTTCTCCTTTCGGGGCATTCCCCTTTGGAAACAACAAGCCGTGGATGTTAGTGCGTCATGGTCATCAAATTAAAAAGACACGAATTTCTTCTTTTTATATAATTCAAAAAGGCACAATCGTAACTATCCGATTATCCGAAGGAGAACTAGCGCCGCAACCCACATCCGATTTCTCCAGGACGATTAGGTCAATCTTGCGACGATGAAGAAACTGGAGAGGAGATGGTTTTGAAAATCGAAGAAGAAAAAGAAAGAAAGCTACGAGAAATTCATGATTGGAATGCGCAGCATTGGTAAGCAAAAGCACTGAATCCCATCCCCATGTGACCCTCATTCGCAGCACGTATAGATAAACAGGGAAGACAAAGGATCTCTCTTTCTCTCTCTCCATTTATATTAATATTATGCATGTGAAAAATTCTAAGTTTATTTCCTTTCTTTTTTAAAAGGTGAAAGGAGACAAAACATATGATGATGGGAGGTTCTCACGTTGGCATTTCAGGCTTGTCTTTTGAATACGTTTGCAGTATTCAATAGCATTCAGGCTGATCTTTAGCCGGCACACAGCAAAAAGGGTCGATTCCCAGTCCCTTTATGGCGCCTCGCCTTCCAATTTCACATACGAAAGATGAAGAACTTAGGCCTGTCTGATTTCTCTGTGTATAACACAGCATCCAAAAGTGAAAGTTTGATTCTGGACTTTAATTATAACAGTTAAAACCCCGAAAGCGAAAATCATCTGCAAAGGACGGCTTGCAACTCGTCCAAATCCCGACATAGAAGAACCGGAAACCAACCGCGTCGTGTTTTGCCCGGACAAAGAATTGATTTCGGAGAACTCGTCACGGAGGTTATTTAAGTGGTGTAAAACAAAGAATTGCGTTTCGAGGAAGTGCTTGATCATGACGCGCGTAATTTCCCTTTTGGTTATTCAAGTTCGAGATGTCCTCAATTATACCAATAACAAGTGGGGTGATGATACACGAGATATTTCGTTGCTATCCCGACCGCAAAGTGACATTGAATTATCGAGTGAAAAGCTTCAAGGAACTGTCCTGGTCAAGATGATGATGACAACACAGAGGTCCAGATCTTAGTAGAGAGAGAGAGAGAGAGAGAGAGAGAGAGAGAGTTTTGTATGACGCAGGATGTTGCATTAGATTGCAACTATGTAGTTGATTGCTGAGAGCAGATACAGAGGAGTCAGTTGGCGAGGTACATGTGAATTGAGGAGGTGCAGTTCAAATGGCACATGAAAGCAACAGCAAAAAGAGAGATGGTGATGGTAGTCTGGTAGACCCAACCCCCATCTTCAATTATTAAAGCTTTCTTCACTCATGATCACTTCAATCCTCATTGCCTTTTCTTTTTTTGGTTGGGGGTATTTTAATATCATAGATGGTTTTTAGCCATTTTTCATTTCTAGCTCGTTGATATACATCCAAGTTAAATCAAAGTGAACAACATCTAACTTTTGAAAATTACAAATCGAAACCCGTGGATTAACATAGAATATCTTTTCATCATTATATCACAGTACATGATACGATAGTTCATCCAAATAAATCACAACGTAAGTACAACAATTTGCCCTCTATGAGTGAAATGCATGCTTTGTGCATCATATTGATGCATCATGTCAACTTGCCGTGCTCATCCTACCTCGCTTTTCCTGGATTGATATTTGCCACCCTGGGAATTTCTTTTTCCTGTGCAGTGTTATTTAAATGCTTCTGAAGAGGCCACTAAGAACTCAGAAGAGACTCAAAAAAGGAGAGTGCGGGCTTTTATGGGCAGGAGACATGATCACAGCCCCACGGCTTGTGAACAGAAAATGAAGTTGGTTTTAGGTTTAATGCTTTTCCAGGGATGATCTTGTCCACTACAGCTTTTGCATTATTGATCTCCAATCGACCCCTCCAACCAAATTAACTAATTTTAGGTTGGGTCGTCTCTTGCATGTTCATTAAGGAGATTGATTACTTGAGATGACTTGGTCATTGAGAGCCATAATTTCTATGTGTTGGCGCTCAAAAGTACTTCATTTTTTGTCCCGACGTTTTATATCTCCTTCCCAAGCAAGAGGTGATCGCTTTGTATGATAACCCTAAATTAGAAACAGATCCAGACATTGTTTCTATTCATGCCCTAAACTTGTTGATTGCCCTTTTTCTATAATGGGATCTTTCCTCGAGGCTGACCCATGACACCAGCATAGTTAATTGGAGAGATTTTGGTTAGCTATGCTTGTTCTTTTCCACACGGGTGTATCCTCCATGACAAAACAGTGCATGTGATGTTACAAACACGGTGCACGTGTCCGACGCCTTTTGGAGCCGGCGTGCTAGGTTATGTGCCAATACTTTTGGAGCCGGCATGTTGGGCTCTGCTCGCGGGCTTCTCTCTCTTGCTGTTGTCTCGTTGCATTAATAAAGGCAAAACGACAAAGACACGACAATATCAGTAAGTGAGAATCTGCTGGGTCCTTCGAAAGGATTCGCCAAGAATCCTTACTTCTCCGAACTTCGTATTCATTATGCATGCATGCCGAATCTCAATCTGTATTGCACAAGTCCTGGTAAACAGCACGTCGGTAACATCTCCAGCAAAACTCATTCTCTTGCGCTCGATGTTTATACTTCATACTGATATACCACATCATCTTAAGGAACGGGCCCATGACTGAGTGCAATCAGGTCTGGCTATAAGCATTATAGCCCAAAACAAGCACACATAAATGCAGAACTATAAATGGGGCGGCAAGTTTCTGATTTCTAATCTCTGCCTCAGCCATGACCACGAATTGGTACAGCACGATCACTCAGTGTTAATCAGATATACAAGATTATGCATTAAGAAATCAAGAGCATCATTTTTTTTTTTTACTTGGTCATATTATATAGAATAAAAGAGAGGAAAATGTGGGGGGAAAAGAGTTTGACTAAATCCTGTTCTATGTCCTTGAAAAGGAAAACTCATCCACAATCTACGTCTATGTCCCGCGAGACTGCAAAAACAGCAGCTTCTTGAAGTTGAAGCATATCATGCAACGGGGATCTTGGGTTCGCCTAAATTAACGAAGGCTTCTGCACGGATAATCCGGGCTGTCGCGACATGCCATGACACAAGGTGATCCATGAATGCATTAACATATTTCCCTCGATCATTCTGTACGGCAGAATCCCAGATCAGTACACACATATGCAATGACAAGAAAAGGTACTGAGGAATAGTTTTGTACCTTGTAATCATGGTAATAAGCATGCTGCAAAGGAAAATAAAGGATTTAGGCAAATCAATATCCACACACACACATACGCATGCGAGAGAGAGAGAGAGAGAGAGAGAGAGAGAGATCTTACTTCCCACGTATCCAAGCTGATTAAGGGCTGCAGGAGGAGGATGCGGATTAACAACATCTAACAAGAAGAATGGCTCAGAGAACAAATGGGAAATGCTGACTTACAATGTCATCCCACACGATCGGGTTGACAGCATTTGATGTCTTCACCACTTCAAGTCGCTTTTCTCGTCTCTTCACTGAACAGATAGGAAGATGAATAAATATATCACCAGAAAATTACAACCCATCAACTTCTATGCTTTGGTGACAGTTTCAAACTCTTGAGATCAGAACCATCCAAAAAAGGTAAATGAACAATCATCTCTTCAGAATGCACTTTGGCACATTTGATTTGGTACTCATGTGCTCGTTGGCATTATGGAGTTACTCTTCTGTAATCAAAATTAGAATTTGGATTAAGAGAACAGTTGACTTCTGGGGTGTTACTGGCATTGCAGTCAGAATATTACTAGATGGATGTTAAAGCAACAGTTAGACAAGCATCAAATGGGGAAAGAAGCAGGCTTAATTTTAGAAATTGACTTACAGACGAGCCAAACCCAGCCTGATCCAAACAGTGACAGAGCAGCTTCGATGAACTTCTCTTTGAAATTGGTAAAGGAGCCAAAGTCTTTTTCAATCTGCTGAAGAAGACCCAGTTCTGGCATGCCTCCACCTCCGGGTTGCATTGATTCCCAAAAGAAGTCGTGATTCCAAACCTGAAAATTTAAATTTAAATTTAAGTTGAAGTCCAGAAAACAATTCAATGCACTGTGCATCAGCATACAAGGACATCCTAAGCTATATTGAAATGCTCATAATGCACACAAGACGAGCAAAAATAGGATATTCTTCCCTGTCTAACGGTAACATGCTAAACTTTGCGTAAACATAACTCAAATCAGATCCAGCTACTTGCTAAACGTGCTGGGCTAGTCTTAGATGTTGACAGTCAGCAATTAGGTCTGGCTAGACATGGTCAATTCTGCCTAATATTCCAATTCTTTTGGAAATTTCTTCCTGTAATCACATAGATATCCAATCAAGCAAGGCAGTCATAAGTATCGTTTCCATGACTCTGCCCAAGGCTCTAGCAGTTTAAACCCTTTTGGGTACAAAAACTGGCCCTAAAGCAAAAGAGGCAAGATAAAAGGCTTGTCTAAATGATGGTTACGAAGTTGCCAAGCTGCAATCTTGTCCAAGTGCATCACAATTTGGAACTAGAGCAGAAGATTGAGGGATCTCACTAAGATATAAATAGCTTATCTGCTATGTGTAAATGGTCTCTTGCACACACATACACTACCAATGACACACTTTCAGCTGCTATTATGTGGGCTCTCCATCGAATGATTATAGCAATTGTACTTACCAGAAATGCTAATAAGGAGTCAAAATACTACTTTAATCTTTTCCAACCATGTAACTCTTATTTATCTGCTCAAGATAAATTGGAATAATGAAAGTCTCTCTTATATTCCAGAAAGTTCCTCACAAGCACATGCATGCGCATTACCTGAATGTCAGATTCAAAATGAATGCGTAAAACCCTCATCCTATGAACTGCTAGAATATGCACATAATATCTCTTAGCCCATGAACCAATTACTCAGGGTCAGGGGACAAGCTATGCATAGGAACAAGTTAGATCCTCACGCTTGCTCACATTTTTGGCGAGCACCTTAAGGAAATTCGAAAGAGCCATGAATGCTATTGAACAAAAACTATGCCATACCAAGAGGCCAACTTTGTTGGCAAGCTGTTAAGCAGCTGAATATCCACAAGTACTTTCACAAGGTCCACTGAAACTCAAAGCTCTCTTTTGTTATGATAAGCACTATAATTTTGCAAAGCAGATTCTGTTAATTTAATCCCTCCTAAACAGCATTTGGAAAATGAACTAAAGGATGTGCGAGTAAAGTAAAAGGGCCAATTGACGAGGCATTAAAAACTGAATGTACTCATGGCTGCTCTGAAAGAAAGGTTTATGTACAGAATTACTGAGGAAACAGTTTTCATGAGCTGCATAAGTCGCAGAGGTAATTACACAGCCAAAGTTGTCCAGGTGGATAACAAAAAAGCAAGTTCCCCAAAAGGATACGGCACAATTACTAAGTAAACTTGCTGAAAAAACGAGGACATGCCTGTGCAGCATTATTGAACTCTGGTAGTGGGTTCCCGTTGTTGTAAGTTACTTTGACAAGTTCGTCAAGAGTGTAGCCATATAATGTATCATCCTTCTCAAGTTGTTTGTTTAAGCCTTCCACATAACCATGATGATGTTCTCCCCAGTGTGTTTCCAGAAGCCTCTTGCTCATGTATGGTTCAAGGGCATCCTACATTTCGGACATGGTTACTAGTCAGAATAATGAAACTTCAACTGTCAAAGTGCAACTGTTCTAGAATTGAAATAACTGGCATCGAAAATTTCAAGAGTGGTGGAAACTCCAAGTTACTGGAGTAGGTTTTTCCACAATTAAGTAAAAACTCCAATTTACGATTAGATAGTTTCTTCTTTTCCATTTTGGTAAGAAAGCCTAATTTTTACATTATCAATTGGAGACCCTCACTTTATCATGGTTTGCCAGCAAAGTACCAAAGTTAATTCCTATAATGAAATTCTTGCAACCCATATCACATGCTTGTGAATAGAGTGGACGCTAGCTACATATTGGAGTCTCGAACAAGCTTGGGTAATGGCATGAAGCCACCCCATATATTAAGCCAAGCACTCATTTAAAAGAATGGGTCACTTTAGAACTCCATTTGTCACGGATGTTCATGGGACGAAACTTCATATAGTTGAAGTAACTTCAAAACCAAATTGGCAGAACCTCAACTTTATGCGACTACGCTTATCAAAACTTCATCTAGTTCAAGTGATAAGCATCAGTGACTGAAAAAAAAAAAAAGGTTAGCTGAAATAATAATGCTGGCCATGGCAATGATAATTACACGTACAATTATCAGTGTATGTCTTACTCTTTGTGGATAAAATTGTCTGATTGAAAGCCTGTACAGAAAACTATCAACTAACAACTTACAAGTTTATATGGAGGACTCTTCAGCCCATAGAAAGCAATCACTTTTGAAGCTTTGGGTGAGCGAAAATAGGGTCCTCTCTGCTGTTTTAAAACAATAATTCGACTAAGTTGTAAGCATTAAAAGAGAAAGCATATGGAGAACACTGGTAGAAATCAATGTAGAACAGTAACACAATTCTGATAATGGAATTGGTGAAAAAGGGAAAAATAAACATATTTTTCTGAACTGAATCATTTGTATGGCGATGCCTATCCTATTCTTGCATCACAAGAAGTAAATGGACCTGTCCTGTCACTTTGGCATAACATTAATCCCATGCATCACACTTACCAAGGTATCCTCACGGGTGATCAAGGAAGTTTATCAATGACAAAATTTTAATCAAACTTGGACGAATTTTTTGCATTAATGCTCATGCACAGCTCAAAAGAAAAGTAAAGTCTATAATACTAGATCCAGAAACTCCAAAAGCACAAGAAATGTCAGTTTTGCAAGCTAGAACTAATAGAGACTCTCTTCAAATACTGCATATCCACTTAGAGATATGACCGTTATCGCTTGAATCGCATCTAAACCCATAAAAATTCCCACAATGTTTACTCTATTTGGAACGAGTCTAGTGTCACGGTCCAGAGGAAGTGACCCAATTGTTGAGCTTTGAAGCTTATGAGGGCCTAGAATTTCCAGAGTACTCTAGAATATGTTAAGGACAGTATGGGAAATGTACACTATTCTAAAGTGTTCTTGGTAGATGGTAATGATAAATCAAGAGGAAATCTACGGTTGTAATCAAAGCGATTCTTTTATAAGTAGATACCTTCCCTCATTTTTTATCATGTATGAAAATCCAGAATCGTGTCATCTCACAAGTAATAGAACCAGAACTTCTCTTTACAAGTTTCCCGCTAATATCTCTCTATAATTTCACTCTAGAATCCTAGATCGCAAGCTGCACGGTATATGCAACGTCAGTTCAACCAGCCATGATTACAATGTACCCCCATCAATTCACAAATAACGCAAGATAAATAGGCGAAAGCATGTGCGAACCATTTTCAGATTCCTCCAACAATTGCAACATTATGTTGCTATTCCACTGTGACAAATAACAGGAAGAAAAGAAGACGGCCATCGGTCATACGATCAGCATAAAAGAGCCAAAAGAAAGAAAATGCAGTGAGAGCTAAAAACTGTACCAGAGCAGGGAGCTTGTTCTGAGAGCAGTCATTACTCCATGGGAGCTTAGGCTTTGCCAAGCAAGACGCGTGAACAGAAAGAGACCCCATCTTTACCAGCCGCTTTCCTCACCTTTATCAGGCAGCCACCATCTGCAACAAGAAAACCACCCACTTTACTGAATGCAAGCGAAAACGACGACACCCAAAACCACGTTTCCGAGACAGACTAATCGACTTGTTCCAGAGCGACCCGTTTTAGGGAGGCGCTTTTACCTACACGAGTGAGGGTAAATGATTCTGCTATCGTCGCCAAGAAAATTGACCTTGCGGAGAACATGGGGAAGCTCAAGAAAACAAGAAAGAAGAGGAAAACAAACTTCAACCTTCGAGGCAACGATGTTCGAAGCTGGATATGAAGAAGGCGACTGACGCAGTGATACTCCAGCGCGGTGGATAAGGGGCAGGGAACGCGCCGGGTTCAAGAAGAGGCACGAGAGGAGAGACTCTTATGTCTAGCTAATGAACGTCAAATGCAGAATTTAAGGAATATATATCTCTCTTCCTTTTGGTATACGAATTTGAGAAAATCGAACTGGCTGTAATTACGATGTACAATTAATTTATGACGAACAGCTGACGGTAAATGAGTCAAGCACAATCAAACGGGCATGTAACAATGACATACAGTTAAATTAATATGAATTTCGGACTAATTATAATAACAAGTGTATAGCGAGTTGAGTATAATTTAATAGTGATATTCAATATAAATTCGCTTATCGATTCTTATAGTTAATTCGAAATATCCGGAATGGTTGGTAATTGTCGAAATTGTCCGTGAAACCTAAAACATCCATGGAGAGAACGTCTCGTCTTATAATGATTTTTATATCATTTAGCTTAGGCATCCGAATGTCCAAAAGGAAAAGATATAGAGAAAAAGAAGAAAAGAAAAGAATTGATGGGAGACGTGGCCAACGAACTCCAACAGCCAGTGTCCCTTCCTCGTCGCCAAAGCAAATATGCTCCGAGCCTACATAGTTTGCTCCGACACCCCACTTCGTTTCGTCCCTGTTGACTCAGCGGCGAGAATTTCTTGCACATCCTGCGTGTCTTCTCCTCCTCCTCCTCCTCCTCCTCTCCAGAAACGTGGTCTCCACTCCTCCTTCCCTCAAGAACATCAAGGTAAAGTCCTCCATTCCTAATTCCCAATCCTCGTTCGTACTGTCCTCCAACACGGTGATCCTTGTCCCTTGTCCGATCGGCAGGCACGAGGGCGTCCCTCCATATTGCTGAAATCTGCACCCTTTCCGTTCCATATTTGAGCCGTCGAGGAGGGGGAGAGAGGGCTCGGTCCCGACGACCCCAACCCGGTTCGTCGGATTCGGTGTCGAATCCTTTTGGATGTTGGGCTCGATTGATCTGGGCCCGCAAGCGTTCGGTTCGTTGCCTGGCGCAGAAAGAAGCGAGATTGCGTAAAGAATGGTATCTGTGCTTCTTGAGATCTTGCGATGCCTGCTTTGTTGCGAAGAGAGGCGCGAAGAGGACGATGATTCTTCCTACACGGACCCTCTTCGGTAGTCTCTCTCGTCTGCCAATTTGCGATCTGTAGGCCGAGCCGACCACGGTGAGGTCCATAGCTCGATTGGGTGGCGTGAATTTGTTGCGGACCTATGAGATGGTGTGGCGACAATACCTCGGCGTGGCTCCAGAAATCTTCAAATTGCCGCTTGAATTGATCGAATGTTTCTCTGCTGCTTCATGATCAATTTGTACCGAGCATGCCGCGGATTCAGGAGGTAGGAGAACATCATTTGCTGATGAGAGTGAGTTTTTACTTACTGAAGGTGCCCTGTTTATGAAATTCTGTCGATTTCAATCGGATTGGAAACCGGTGTCCTGTGGCCTCAAGCTACCTGTTGCTGCAAGTGTAATTAAGATAAATGATATGCTTTCTTCTTCCTGGTGCCCGATGTGAGTAGCTTGCACCATTTGTGGCACCCAAGTGGCCACCTGTGGTACCGCAGTCAGCATATCCCTTAACCATGTTGCCCTTACTCTTGAGTCGCACACATGTATACGGTGGCTAACAGTGGAATTATTTTACATTCTTTTCCTTGGAAAATACGAAAATAAATCGCTGTTGTTATGACAATGACTATCCTTGACTCCTCATTTCAGGGGGAGAATCTCTTTGCCTATTCATTGATTGGCAGAATCTTTTGCTGAACTAGCTAGCTTCTTTGATAGTATAGTCTCAATAGCGACATTCCTGTTTATGCGCCACTATTGCGGGGAAAGTGAGGGGTGCACAGCTCAGGCAAGTGAAAAGTCATTGACTGTGATACCCATGAGGCTTTTTGCCCCTCCCTTAGGCCTCGTTTAAGTGTCACTCGTTAGCTTTGGACAAATTGATGAGTTGATCGGGAGAAACCGCTGTAGCTAATTAGATGAGCTGCTCTGTTTGGTCAAGAGCACTTGATGGCTGCACCATGATGTAGAGAGTCTGGTCTAAATTGGATTTTGCTGAGGAAGATATGGTTTAGGTAATCATCTGTCTCTCATGGGAGTTGCAGCCACACCGGTGAGCCATAAGTAGCTGAGCTTTCTGCAAGCCAATGCTGCCCAAGCCTGTTTGGCTAATAAAAATTGCAATTGCTGTGCAAGCCTCGATCGAATCTAGGTTGAGTGCTCGACGTGCTATATCAGAATGTCACTGGTGGCCAATGCTCTGGAAACAAAGAGAAGGTGCTCTTAGTTTCTCTTAGCCATTCGTGGTCCATTTTGGATTTGCATGTGACAGGCCTTTGAGGGAAAGCCGTGAGCATTGTGAGATGCAGTTTACCTGACTGCTCCTGATGTCAACTTTATAATCGGTAGAGTTATCAATGTGTAGTCTTCAAGACGAATGAACAGACACCAGAAATGAGCATGACCTGTGATTTTTTTTTTCTGTTGAATGCTGCAGCTAGTGCGCAAGTTGCCCTGATCGATTTGCTCTCTGCTACAGAGTAAAGATGAGATGGCGATGAGTTCACATGATGAGTTCACACGGTAATGAAGATCACACGGACCACGGGTCGCACTCATGAAACGCGGGTGATGTATAGTTTGTAGTGACGCAGAAGTGCTTGATATTGAATTCAACCGAGCCCGGGTCACAAAATTTTTCGCTCCGAACGACTTTGACATCTTCTGCTTCATTTTATCATGGTTCTGGTCCCGACTCCGCGGAGTCTTTATCTCCTCACCGAGAACGTGTCTACTTCAACAGAGATGATTGCTCGAGGGGGAACGCTGTGTCATCGTTCTAGTTTCTGCTCTGTCGAGATTTCACAAGTCTTGATTGAATGTTCTTGATGGGATGAATCTTTGTTCTGCTGAGAACGCATTAATCATGCATGCCTCAAACTTATGGAAAAAGTAGTCGTGCTTATATAGCGACGCATATGTACAAGTTTTCATGCATCTATAATAGTCCTATTCTCGGCGTCTTTTAAGAAGCACCAAAAAATGGGATTAGGATTGAGTTGACCGGTCCCCCATATCGCTTGTATTTCTTCTTAGAACATCATTTTCTTAAATTACTTACCTTAGATTCAGTGGCCAGATATATTTGACAGATATATTTGATTTTCTTTAACATCACATGACATTAACCGATGCATTCTCGAAAGAGAATTCATCTCAATCTTTTGACGATTTGTCAAAATAGTCATTCCAGCCAATTTTGACAGGAAATCGCTAATGTGAATACAACCATCCTATGTGGCACGACAGTGCTAACATGGATAATTTTATAAGATTTTCTATATTTATTTTATAATTTTTATGTGTTTTCTTGTCCTTTTTTTTCCTAAATCCAACAAGCCAACCCTCCCGTACTCGATAAGGATATGATAGAAATTTTAAAAAAGAAGATAATAATATAAAAATAATTTATAAAATTATCATCATCAGTGTCGGTCATCTTACGTGATACAGTTGACATTTACATCAACGATTTTTTACAAAAATTGACTGAAATGACTAAATTGATAAATTGTCAAAAGGTTGAAAACTAAATTTGTTAAATTAAATGTTTGGGATTGAATTGAAATAAATGTAATAGGTTTAGAAAATTTGGATGTCAAATTTTTTTGTAAGTACGAAGAAGAAGGAAAACTAGGGCACCTCTCTCTCTCTCTCTATCCAACATAGCATAAAAATCACGAATTCGATTCAAACTATATTTAAGAGGATTTTCATAACAAAATCGCGATTTTTATTGATCCATTGGCATAAAGTTATACAGTTTATATCCAAGCCTTATGGACAAATCACCGAAAATTTGGAAGAACTGCTTGTAAATATTCATTGATGAATGTCTAACACCCAAAAAGCACTCGAGGTTCGATTGCAATTTTATCTGAACTTTCTTTTTGTCTCAGAAGAACCTATAATCTTTTGATCTAATCCCAATTATACTCTAATTTTTTGTCTTATAAAAATCACAAACTTTTACTTGAGTCTCGTATTTACCTCTATTAAAATCCCTCCCAAATCGCCCTTAGTGATGTAGCGTGACATTTTCACACCATTGCTCTAGTTTTCTCTAAATTTCAAATCCAATAAGAACATTTTTGGGAGACGAATTTCCATGCCAACCAAAATGACATATTCTTAAATCTGAAATGTGGGTAAAAGCATGATTTATTGCAGTTGGTCTTCTTCATTCACTCTTACTCTCGTGAGAGTTTTCCTTCCATCTCATCGAGAGAGCTTAAATTTTGTATTTAGTATTCAATTTTTCGTGCCCAAGAGTCTATCATTTCTTGTGGTCGAAGAGCTCACACTCAAGAGACTCACCGAGCTTTTGCTTGAGAGTTTTTTCATCTCTTAGTTGTGAAAAGAAATTTTACACAAAGGTTAATAAGGGCAGATTTAGAACTTAAGTAGAAGTCGATAATTTTTTATGAGACTTAAAAAATTAGGATGGATTGAAATCGAATCTAAAGTTGAGGATTTCTTGTGAGATAAAAAAAAGGTTAGGGTTGATTAACACATGCACATTTTCACGTGTGACTTTCTACATTTTTAATAAAAGAAACTTTCGCATTTTCCATTTGACATATTGATTAATTAGTTCTCTTGAAATTATTTTGACCAATTCAATAAATTAAGAAGTATTATTACTATTTTAAGGGTGAAAATAACGTGAGGATCTTCGCTACCAATCATTCAACTAATTTCCAATTTGGTTGAATCCGCTTTATCCGTTTAAATCTGGCTTTGGCCAGGCAAGTCAAATGGTGGATCTACCTTAAAATTTCTCCAAAATTAGGAATTAGAGGAAGGCTCCGCCTATTTTACAAAAAAAAAAAATCTTTCAAAAATAATTTTCTGATTGTAATTACTCATATCACTCAAAATAATTTATTAATTTCATTATTAACATCGTAAATTACTTGTATCATTCCAAAACATTTTCAGGAATGATAAAGATATTTTTCGTTCATTCTTTTAAGTTAATAATTCAAGCTATTATTTTATAATATTAATCTCAAAACGATTTTTTTTCGTGAAATAAACAAAATCTATGTTCAAACGATTATTCCAAGTAATCATGTACATTTCCTCGCGCATCGATTAATCGAAGTGCCGGCTCCTCGAGGAATTCTAGAGCAAACCACTTAACAAGAGCTTATGGAAAAACCCTGATAAAAAAAAAAAAAGGACCCCACTTAACAACACAATCATTCCTGCTGAATCTGAGGAAAGTGATAATTGTGGGCAAATTGATTGGGTCGGGAAAGACCCTGGCTCGTCAGATCGCCACCTTCACCTGCAACTTGCCCGATGTGGAAAGCGAGAGGTGTCCGGCAATAGCGACCAGTCGTCCCCTCTCTTTCTGCAATCTCGAAAGTCTCATCAAGACTTTTTGAGAGAGAGAGAGAGAGAGGGAGAGTCTGCAGGGGTCCATTAACTACGTTTGATAACAGACTGCCCAAGGTCCACAGTATAGTTGGATCCTTCAATGTGCATATGTAGGTCAGTCGTTTGAATTGAGAGAGAGGCCTTCTTCAATTCTATTATCCAATGAGATTTACAATGTTGCCAAATAGCTACTCTTGTTCGTTGTTGTTCTGCTTTTCCTTTTTGACAATCCAATGTGGAAATCACAATGCAGACACAGGGCATCTGTAAAGCCTGAAACACCCGTTGGGTCAATGAGCGGCTGAAATGAGGTAGACCCACATCCGAAATTTCAGAAAAAATTCGCGGCTTGCTCGGTGAAGGAGACTTGAGATAAGCACGACAACCGGGGAAGCGAAGAAGATTGATACTCGGAGGAGCACGATTGGTGCGCAGGGAGAGCAGTTAGGCAAAGTTAAGCCGAAGAGCAATAAAACAGAGGATGAACTGAGAAAGATTATTGGGTCTTTTTCATTTTTCTTTTTATTCACACAAGCAGCACCCAGAAGAAACAATCCGGTTACATACATGAAAAGCACATTATTTTTCACGCAGATGAATCTAATACAGAAATGCATAAGAATTACAGACAAAATTATCAAAAGCGAAACAGCAGTGGCCTTACAGAGATAATAGTCTCCTCTTTCACATCTTCGTTTGGTACCATTACCTCCAGGGGGCATTGGACGGGAGAGAAACCCCAAAGCTGAACTAGCAGAAACCTCCTGAATTCTCCTCGAAAACTGGAGGCATCCAAATTGAAGCCAAAGCGCCCACTTTTATCTTCACGATTTCAAAGAGACACAGCTTATAACATATTCGAAGAGGGCCCGGGCAGTGTCGCGCGGAGCTTCAAGAACTCAGGTCACTCAGCACGGCAATATGCGCAAAAATGCAACAAACTGAAGCTTTCTCATTGAATTATGAAGCAATGGGGCCGCCACACGAGCAGCGAATCGAGGAGTTTAGACTACGAAAAGATGAACATACCCCCCATGGGCATGTAATGCCATAATCTTCACGACATGTGACAAAACAGTGTCAACTTGCGCAAGAATCCGCCTTAATCCTTGCGCGAAGTACGTTGAATTAACCAACTTGATGTCCTTTATGGACACATCATCGCAAGACACTCCCAAGATTTTGCAACAAAACCCCGTTTTTCCTCAAACCGCAGACCCTTGAAATTCCAAACAAGAGCCCGAATTTCCGTGAAGTCCTGTGCCTTGCCGAAGAAAACTCCCCACCAGGAAGAACCTAAGAATGACCCTAAAAACGCTACACCAGAAAGAGTTAAAGAAAACCCTAAATTGAATCATGCATTGAGCGGACTCTACTTCTTCCTCCACTCAAAGAACTAATAGCCTAAACCCTAAAACTTCACCTAAATTCCTTCTTGTCCATCTTCACACAACACGCACGCGCACACACACTGACCGACTGAGAAACGACTGAACTTGCACATATTTATATATATACCAAGCAGCAACTGCTGGGTGCCTCCCCCGGAGCCCCACTAAATCAGCGAGGGTCGTCGTCCCTCCGGCCCGAATTTCCGGACCCGCCTGACAAGGACGCGAGCAAATTCAGGTGGCCCGGGATGTAATTCCCGACCCGAGCTGCCGACGCCTCCCCGATCCCCTGCTGCTGCTGATGCAAGAAGAAGGACGGCGCCTGCTGCGACACCGACCCCGGCCCGGCCTGCGGCACCACCATCTCCGGCGGCGCCGCTGCAGCCGCCGCCGCAGCGAAGCTCCAGAAGTCGGGCCGCGCCGGCAGCGCCCAGAAGCCGGCCGAGGCCCCGCCGGCACCGACCATCGCCTCCACGGTGGAGCCCACGACGGAGACCTCGTCCTTGCCGTTCCCGCCGTCTTCCTCCGCCCTCACACGCTTCCCGAGGATGAACGGCGTGGGCCCGAGCAGGGGCTTGTGCTCCAAGGACGCGGCGTTGGGGGACATAGAAATCGAGCAGGAAAGGCCGCCGGAGCTGGAGCCGCAGCCGCCGCCGCGGACGGAGGCGGAGACGGTGGAGAAGCTGGCGGGGGTGGTCCCGGTCCCGGTGGCGGCGATGATGGATGGCTCGGCCTGGCGGAGGAGCCACTCGATGGTCTGGCCGTCGGACTTGTGGCCGAGCTCGCGGGTGAGCTGGAAGACGCGGGCGGCGCATATGATCGGCATCCGTATCCGGCGGCCGCGGCCGTCGACCTTGCTGTGCCGGTCCTTGGACGGAGGCTTCTTAACGGCGAGGGCGCCGTTGGCCCCCTGCTGGTGCGGCTGTCTCTGCGAATCGATGATCGCCCTGTTGGCGACGGCGTTGCCTCCCCCGTCGGAATTCGACATGGCACTCTCAAAAATCCAAACCCTTGGCCTCTCTCTCTCTCTCTCTCCCCGAACTCCACCCTCCGCCGTAAGTTTTTTTTATTTATTTATTTCTCCCTCTCCCTCTCTCTTCGACAAGAGCAGGAAAGCACTTCGCAATTGCTGAGCTTCGAGCTAAAGCTGAACTGAGCTGAGATGAGACGGTCGAGTGGTCTCTGCGTGGGCGTGGCTCGTCGTCGTCCGCGAGCTCAGAGAGAGAGGGAGAGAGAGAGAGTGAGGAGGTTTTTAGGGTTTGAAGGGAAAGAGAGAAGCTAATGATTGAGAGGCAGGAGCTGGTGGAGACAGGAAGGAGGGCACATGGGGAGTGGGGCCCATCGGGAACATCCCCCACAGCTCACGCCCCTTGGGCGGGTAAAATCTCCCACCCTCTCTCCCCCTCTCCTGCTCCCACGCGCCCCCGCCCCCTACTACACGCGCCTCGCACGTGCCGCGAGCCAATCACAGATTGCGATGAGAGAGAAAGAGGGAGAGGGGGCGGGGGGGAAATTTAATAAGTGTCCGGATGAGTTGTCAGAGCATGGGCCCCACCCTCTCTCTCTCTCTCTTCCCCTTTCTCTCCCCCTTCCTTCCCTTCCCTGGTAATGAAATGAAATGAGAACGAAGCCCGACCGAACGTTCGTTCGAGGGAATCCCATTCCAGTTGAGCGAAACCTCGCCGCGGATTCCCGTTCGCCGCCGCCCACGAACTCGATTAGATCAATTCAGGCACGCGATCGTTCGTCCGTCCGTCGTGCTCACTTCCGACGTGACGCCGCAATTCAATGTCACGTTCGGAAGGAGTTCATATAGAGAATTGGGAAAGGAGGTTTTTTTTAGAAAATTTTCATGGATAGGGAGAAGAAGAAAATTTCGAATTTCTCCAAATTTTCTCCTCCCTCTCTCCATTAATGTACCGCGGTATGTGCGAATGCGCTCGCTCGCGCTCGACAAATGAATTATGTTCGAGATGAATATGAAGTAATCACCAAGTTGACTACATTAACACCATTGTCAACACATTTTTTCTTTCACAAAATATTTTTATTAGGAATGTGATCGATAAAGTATCTCGATCAATTACAAACATTCGGACAAGTGGTAGTTGACCTAGCGGTGTAAGGCTTAAACCCAAGCGATCGGCAGCTCTCTGATCACAGATTCAAAAACTCCCTAATCACTCATTGGCTTCGGGAAGCCTCGATTCTTGTACGGCATTTTCATCGTGCCACGACGCATGATTACCTCAGCTCTGACCTCGTGAGCTCGCATCACGACGACAATTACAGGGCTTACTCAAATGAGCAAATGGTAATGAACATCAAGATGGAGTCGGCCCGGTGAAGATCGGAACCTGCCCAGGAGACCAAGACTCCTCGGGAGCCATGTCGTCCTTTATAACAAACTGGAAAAGTAACAAGCAGCTTAACACTCTGAGAGGTTGCCGTCCACGTACACACGGTACATAGCGTTCTTACAAAATCTAACCCTAAGGAAGGAGGGAGAGCCAGTGCGCTGGCGGAGTCGACAGATTATCTCCTTTCGTATACTGTTTTTAGCGAGGGGATCGCTGGAGACGACGTCGTTTTCAGGCCACACATGCGAAAGACTTCCCTCGTTGTATCATAAGTTCTCGCGAGGTGCTCTGGCAATGCAAACTGAAGATTACACAACGGGATCACCAAAACACGACACACGTGCACCGGGATTATAATCTCGACTCGCCGCTGTAAAAAGATGCCTCGCTTTGCGAAAGTCTAACGGTCGCATGCTTGCGTGAGCAAAAGCGTAAAAATCAAATTTATTTTCGCCGTTCATCAAATTATTTAGACATAAATTGTTATTATTATTTTAAACTACCCAAGCGATCGGTTTCGTGAAAATATTTTTCATAATATTCATTTTTCATTAAATAACAAATAAAAACCCAAAATGCGAAAATTAAGTGATATTTGGTAATCAATTTTTCCTCCATTAAAGTGGGCGAGCACTGGCAGTTCCACCAGACATTTTTTTTGGCTTAATTGGTGGCTTGCCGTACATCTGAAATCCTACGTGTTGCTTGGGTTACTTACTCATCAACGCGACACGGATGAGGAAAAGCAAATTGAAAGAAAAAAATTTATGACAAAAGGGATGATCTCACGGCCAATGTCACCCAAAAATGAAAATGAGATCAAAAGAGGGGGAGCTCGGCGCGCGCAACGAACGTGACGTGGACGCGCTCGTGCATCGCGTGGGGCGACCGGTCTCGGCATTAAAGAAGTCGAGTCAGTGATTTTTGTCAGTGAGCCCCCCAAATCGACGTCCGTCCAGCCGTTATTTACGAAACTGCCACTTTGAGTCGAGCTCTTTCCTCCCCCTCACCCCCAAACGCTGGATATCTATCCAGTCTAGCATAAGTCGTCGGGCCGTTGTTTCCGGCACACGGGCAACGTCCTTCCGCGACGTCCGATCCGTCCCACGCCGCCAGAGCCCGTGGCGATTCGACCGATCGGACGGTGTACGGTGCGGTTCCCGTTACAAGAGCATAAACCGTGGCATAGAAGCGCATTTGATATCCCGTTGGTTTCTCTATTTATTTCACAGAAAATTAATCATTCAAAAAAATGTATTATTTAGTGAATAATGAACGATCTAATAAATATTTTTTCAAAATCGATTACTTATATCATTAAAAAAATTAGTTAATGAAAATAATTTTATCAACGATAATTTATATCAAAACGTTTGTGAATGATAAAATGAATCATTTCTAAATAATCAATCTTCCTAATCCTTAATTGTGCTCGGATTTCTCATGGTAGGAATGGATGACAAGTGACGTCATTGATATGCACTGATTGCTCGTCATATGATGATTAGTTGAAATGTAATTTGAAAAGCCCAACAATAGGGTATGCATGGCCCAAATTCGGTCTGGTTCCTTATCGGAATTGGGAACTGAATTGATGGGACCGCTCCTTAATATTTAGGACTGAAGAATCGATCGCATAGTCCTAGATCGGACAGTCCGATCGTAAATCTAATAAGACCAGTTGATAATCGATAAAATTCTATAAAAACAAATTATTGTGGTATTTTTACAACAACAAAAAAAGGCATGAGCTGGCCCTCTTAGAAATCGAGAATTAGAGATCGGTTCCACTTTTGGGGATCTGGGATTAGACTGACGCTTTCAGTCCAGTCCGGCACCCAATCAATCTGGGCGATTCCCGATTAAGGTGATTCAAGTTACTTACCTCCACCCAAGAAGCTCCATAATTCAAAAGAGGACACATTCACTCAGGAAAGCGTTGTTACATCGAAGGAGGCTCATCTAATCTGACTCTTCGAGCCAATTCAATAAATTCAAGCGCATCTCGATTAGTCATTCGATACTCACGACTATGTCATGGCCACGGAGTAATAATAGCCAACGTAAAAAAATAAAGGCGCAAGGTAAAAATTTATTATCCTGCGTAATTCACCAACGCCTTAAAGACTATAATGAAATTAACGAAAGCGCTAAATAAAATAATTGGGCATAATTGAATCACTTTATAATTTGGCTAGGAAGTTTGCAAAAAAAAAAAAAAATCTCAACCTTATCCAATCACGTCTCTTACATTTGACCCGTAGACAAATCCTCCCCATTATTCTAATCACCCGGCTGCCAAAAGATCCCGCCTAATTATCCGCTCTTTAATTATCTAAAGCCGTAAACTTTATCTGGCAACGGTCAACCGCACGAAGATTGTCTTCCGGGGGAGTCAATTTTCGGGGCCCCGAATCCGGATTTACCAGTAGACATTTCCCGACACCAAAGAAAGGAAGAAAAAAGAATTGCATAAAAGTCCTCGTTGCGATTACTTCTTTTGCAAAGGTGGGCCTCCAAAATCTTAAAGTTGTTTCCAGCGGGGCCCCCCCGGAAATTTACTAAATTAATTATTCGGGGGCCGAAGAGAAAACGAGGGCCACCTCAATCGTGACACATCGCACCGAGGTTATTAACGGCGGGGAAATCATGTCCTCTTTATTATTATTATTATTATTTTCGGATTTCGATGCCAAAGATGTGTAAGCTAATCCCGTCACGCCTTTCATAAAATATTGATTAGCCCTTGACCATCGCGGGATCAATCTTCTCAGTCGGGCCGCCCGCGTAACGCGGTTTTCGCGACGTAAAAGAGACAGATTATGGGAAAACGGGACATGAATAAGCGCACGAGGGGGTGCGCACATATTCCGCTACGCTGATGGTGCGTCGATTACGTTTGTTATCGCCTCGCCCCCGAATTCGATTTGACGAATAATTAAATTGTTGGGTGTTGTGTTGTGTCCTTGCCCTAACCACTACCGTAGGATTTAATAATTGGTTATTCAGCAGAGGGGGGGTAGTGCATGATTGCGCCACGGATTTGATGTGCTTATAATACTCGATCGCGTCCGATTTGTTTAGGCGACAGCGCGGTGGAACATTCCATGTTGCACACCCATAAAAACATTATTATTATTATTACCATCATCATCGTTATCATCATCGTCATCATCTAATCTTTTTTCTTTGGTTATATAGTCTGACCCCGAATGGAACCCCGGGAAGAAAAGACTGTTGAAGACATGACAATGCATTCTTCGGATCATGGTGTGTGCAGTTTGGGGGGCATGGATGGTCCCTTCCTTTACGTACGACTTAGGTTTCAGAACGAAAGCTTTCTGGATTTGGAAATTATATGACGAGAAACGAAGGACCGTGACGGTGTTTCGATCGGCTCATCTTGATTGTTGTTGAATTTGATCGATGCTTCCTGAATTATGAATAGAGAAATTTATGTTCTAAATGATGGAGGACGGGAACGTAAAATGAGACGGGGCCGTGCTCTTTCCATCATCCCGCACGTGGCAACCGGTGTTGGGTCCATCCATAGACATCGCACGTCCTCTCCTGTGCATGGAGAGATTGCGATGCGCGTGTGAGGGGAAACAGAAAGAATTGTGCTGCGAGTTCCGTTTTCGGTGCCCCCGTTAATCTCGTCGTGACAACGCTCTTAACCCTTCTCTTCTGTAGAGATCTCATTGACATCGGCGATCAAATTGGGCTGGCCGGCATCCTTGGTCGCAGCCCTCACGGGGCCTCTGGCGAGGTTTTTGCTCTCTCTCTCTCTCGCGTCCGACACCACAGCGAGGAGAACATCGGGAGGCTAGCCGTGGCTTTGCGACCCGGACCCGACAGGATTGGATTACTAATGCTGTGCGATCGAAAATATGGGTAGCGAGATGGATAGGGAGATGTGATCAATATCGCGAGGGGGGGGATACAAATTGGCGGAGACCGTCACTACAATTGTCAACCTGTCATTACAGCTGGAGCCCATCTCCTCTCCCGGGTTTTGGAGTTATTGTAAGAAAACGACTCGACCCCGGAATTAAAAAAATAATAAAAATAGGAAAAAGAATCATTTATTGTGGACGCTCTGCTCCATTATTCAACTCGACCTCAATAATTTTTCCAGGGCACGTCTTTTGTTTATTTGTTTTCTCTTGTTTTCTTCTGAGGTCTTTGGAACCGTCTCGCTCGGCCCAATGTGAAACCGGGAAAACGCCACCGCCCCCGCCCCCGCCCCCGCCCGCGCGCGACGTTTCCACACCTGAGCTGAGCCCTTGACCTTTTCCGTTTGACGAATCGCTCTGAATTGAGTGCACGCGAGGGGTCGTGCGGCGTGGAATTTTGTTTCTCTCTCGCGCCCGGTCGTCCCTCTGGATTTCTTTGCCTAATTTCGACACGGGACGTCGGGTGCGCATCGCGGATTGGTTTCGCTTGCCTTGTACTTCAAAATTGGCTGGTGAAAACGCTCAATCGAGAGGAGCTTGGGTAGTGAAGCGGGGGGAGTAGCTGTAGAATTCGCATTTCATGGATAGACATGTCGCCCTCGATGAGTGGGCCTTGCGATGGACTGGTCGAAATGGATAAGAAAATTCGCTTCCTTAATCGATACATGAGGAACCGAATTGTGATATGAATTGCCTCCGTTTGGACTATAGATAGGTTTAAACATGACATGAGTGTTAGATTGATCACGATGAGTTTTCGGCTTACTTAACCCCAATCTCTCCGTTCTCTTTTGTTCTTTATTTGATTTCACACTCTCACCTTAGTTTGAATATGGTTTTTTTTTTTAATCGAGGTGTCCGAGCCAGCTTGCGCGCACCTTGACTATTTATCGGGGGAGACTAACACAGTAACCCACCGCCATTGCCCTCCACTTAAATCACATACGCTTCTATGGGGAATTGAGAATATAATTTTTTTTTGAGTAAAATATGAAAGTATTTTAACAATATGAATCAAGTTGAGAATGAGTTGCCTTGTCATAGGTCATTAAAAAATGGGTCAAAACATGTTGAATTAGTCTATTTGGGTCAAATTACATTCAATCCAACCCACTCATTTGACGAGTTTACTTTGTGGATCTAAAATGGCATGTTTGGTTTAACATTTCAAATGGGCTTTAGGGCTTTAAAGTCCATTGGCTGAAAGCAAATAGTGTTTGACTATTTCTTTTTACTAACTTTGAGGAGATACAATTATATCTACAACACTCTTTTAAGGGACTTTAGCTAAATGCAAGGTAAGAGGAGCCCTGAGAAGTTACATTTTCGGAATGCTGAGATCAAGATTTAATGAAAATGTCCGAACTTCCAATTCTACCCTCGAGTGTTTGAATATATTTCCATTTTTACCCCCTTTAGCCCCCCAAAACCGTGAAGGATCTTCTCTCTCTTCCCTCCTCTCCTGTCACTCTTCCACTCATCTCTCATCTCTTCCATTGCTCTTCCCCTTTGCCACCCGAACTCAGTATTTCCTCAAAATTACATATCAACGCACTTTTTAATTGCAGTTTACCAAACAATATTTGCATTTCATTGAACCTTTTTAGGCTAAAGATGTTTGCATTTTCCCAATGACTTTCCTAAATACGAGCTTAACGCATGCTCATAGACTTGACTACGATTGGAAGAAATGAAGTTCTCTCATAGAACTAGCCATGCTGGGCTTTTTGGGTGACTCGAGATGGACTGGCTAGGTTTAAAATGGAAAATTACTCGAAACTTGTTTCTTTAGTGTTTGATCAAATGAATTCCACGAAAGTGGCCCCGCCGATGGTGGTCTATATATTTGTCCCATCTAATAAAGTTGTACGAGCTATCTTCCCACTCTTGCTTGTTCAAGTCTCGTGGAGCCTAATGTGCCGCTCTCGACTGAAAGCCAAACTTTCGAGGAAAGATTCAAGAGCTTTCGTTTCTCCGAGCTGTGGTTGGGCCGGTCCGTCACTGTCAAATACTTCCAACGTAATTCCCACGACGGTGCCTGAGTTCTCTGGGCCTGGCCCATTAAAAAAATCCCTCTGGATCTTCGCTCGCTCGCCGAATCTCTTGCGCGGTCTTTCTCGCGCGCCCCCATACAATGAGCCCACTCTATATTCACCGTCAGATCACGCCGGTCCCACGTGGGGTCCATACTATTCAATGTGCGAGATTTAGCGGACTTAGATGGTTCGGGGATACGCACTTTCTCCACACTATATCTCAGGCTTTTTGAATCCCCTGATTACGCGTTCACTAAATCAAACACCTACCGACGCTTTCGTGCGTCTACACAAGTTTAAAACCCCCCGAAACTCCTCTCTCTCTCTCTCTCTCTCTCGCTCGCCACAATCAGAATCGTACTTGAACATCATCATCTTCTTCAATCTCTCGTGCTCCTCCGATCGTCCGGTCGCTCTCAGCCGTCCCCCCGCACGTCGAACCTCTGTTCCGAGTCCTCTCCATCTTCCAGAGTTCTGGAATTGCTTTTCTCCATGGAGGACGACGGTAAGCAAGGGACCGAAATCAACAGGGGCGAGGCCCGCGAAGAGCGGCAGGAGAACCCCGGGGCCACCGGTGAGGGAGTCGCTCCCGTCGCATCCGATATCGGCGGCGGCGACGGCAGCGACGGCTCTGGGCGATCGCGGGAGGGAAGCGATGGGGAAGAGGAGGGGGCGGCGGCGGCGGCGCGGGAGCTGCCGCAGGCGAATCCGCGGTCATCCAGCAGAACTCCGTTTACCGACTTGAGTCAGGTCGACGCCGACTTTGCTCTCGCTCGTACGCTGCAGGAGCAGGTATTCTCTCTCTCTCTCTCTCTCTCTCTCTCTCTCTCCTCTCTCTCTCTCTCTCTCTCTCTCTCTCTCTCTCTCTCTCTCGCTATCCGTTTACGTCAAGATTGTGTTTCAGTGTTCCGATGGTTGTAATTAGCTACTTGGTAGTTCTCAAAGTTAGTCCCGATTGTGCTTTTGGTAGACAGCGGATGGTCGCACTGTTTTGTTCTTTTCGAGCCCGTGTCCGTTGAAATTGAGACTTTAAAGACCTGATCTCATCCTGTTGTTGCTGAAATTAGAAATGTCCCTTGTCGTTGAATTGGCTTACATTCAGGTTTTTATACTTCGGTTTAGTAGAATAGCTGTTTAGCTTGGAGCTTAAAGTCCCTACATGCGGTGTTGTGCTTTTAGATATTGCTTTTTCCCTTTTCTGGATTATCCAAGTCGAATTGCTTTATTCAAACCTATACTCACCGATGGGTTTTTAATCTATGCTGATTAGTTTTCCAACTGCAAGTTTCTGATCCAAAAGCGCCCTTTATTTTTGGTGGCTAACAACAACTGACTGTATATGTTTCTGAAATAGGAAAGGGCCTACATGATGGTTAGACTGAATAATGACGGCAGTGACTATGGAAGTTGGGAAGGCGGGAGCTACATACTGGATGAGGATGATGATTTTGAGGATCCTGATGATGAAACTGATGACGAGGACAATGGTGTTGAGGGCTCAGATGATGGCACTGATATGGATAATGAAGATGCCTTTGATGTGCATGCTGCTGAAGACACTCATGGAGGTGGCAACCAAGCTGTTGAACTCGAGTCAGAAAACTTCTCAAGTGACGAGGCTTATGCCAGAGCTTTACAGGATGCTGAGGAGAGAGATATGGCAGCTCAAATGTTGGCCCTTGCTGGGCTAAATGATCGTGAGTGTTTCTCATGATACAGTTATCTTTTCTTATGTTACTGCTCCGACAGTGCTGAAATTTTAGAAAACTGTCTCTGTTTGCAGGGGTTGAAGAAGCGGAGGATCATCATGATAATCAGGTATTTGTTACGTCTCTCTCTCTCTGTGTCTCTTTCTCTGCTATAAGAGGCCGGATCAGTTTGAAACTAATTTAGTGCTTTCTAGAGCATGAGCATACTCAGTTCTGGTGACGTGCTATGATCTTAATAGTGGGAAGAAGGTCTCATGGGAGCTCTCTCTATCTTACGGTTAATAATGCCGTTGACTAGGTTTGAGTTGCTTAAGGAGTTCTTGCATTAATTTTGGTCGGTAGTTCACGATTTTCTGTCTTCTTCTCTTTCTCAGTTACTCTACTATGACCAGGCCAGGGAAGCAAACCTCTATTATTCTCAGGGTTATTTTACCTGGATTAATGTGTATGTGAGAGAGTTTCGTGATGGCAACAATTATGGAGTTTTTATGCGCGATGTGCTGAGGAAATGGGGACAAGATGGTGATTGGTTCACAGGAGATAAATAACATCAAGAGTATTCTTTGACGGCGAATGAGTTTGAGTAAAATATGAACAATGGATGCATGATATTGCTATGGTAGATATAGACAATTGTGACTGTTAGAACTTATAGAAAAATATGTGCTAACTCTCTTTAATTGGGTGGATGACTAATGTTGCCTTGCCTCACTAGGAAGTTGTGTTGAGTGCCAGCAGGGGAATATTTTGACATGTGCGCAATATCAAAGCTTTTCTTATTCTTTTGAGTTGCAAAAATAGTTGAGACTTCTTCTGAATATTCTAGCTGGTTCTTCATGCGGTCGAATGTTGTGATGTCTCCTTTATCCTGGCTAACTTGTTGAGAATCCCCTCTAACTCGAGAGATGCTGCATTCCTATCAATCAGCCCTACATTGTTATTGGTGAAAGTCGAGATGGTTTAACTGCTTTACTGTTGCCTTTTCTGTTTAAGTGGGTAATTGTTATATCAGATTTAACAGTTGATAGCCTGATAAATGTGAACTCTTATGTTGGTGGGAAAGAGGTTTGGTGGAATTAATCGCAATTGAGTTTTCGATCTAGATCTATTTAGACAGGAAAAAGGGCAATTTATGCCATCTCTTTTTGCTTGTGATTCTGGCGGGACAAGGAATCAATAATAGGATGTGCGCCACTGATATAAAAAAATGTGAAGGTTATAATCATCCAATTAAAGAATGGGAGGTGGTGTTGTTTTTTCTATAGGTTTTTGGAAGTTATTCATGATAATGTAATTCTACCTAGAGCTTTACTGACTACCTTTTGTATGTAGCGTACATTAACTTTTGAAGAATCTTTTGTAGACTTAACCATCTTTAATGAAATAGAAAGGTGTTGCCAGTAAAATCTAAGAATTCGAGCTGTTGGAGGCAAGAGCTGATAATGGTGTAAGAAAAGACCATTGTCTGAAAGTATTATTTTAACAGTGCAGTGAACATATTACTCAGCAGAAATGCAGAGTAGGCTTTGATTTTACACCCGTCGCAGTGTTTTGAGGCCCAGGATATAGTCAAACCTGAAAGTTTCAGGTGCCGTGTGTGTAGGTTCGTGCATTTGCACAAGCATGAATCGTCATTCTGCTTTCTTTTATAAATAATAGGAGTTAATCAACAATTCTGAAGCAGTTAGAAGCCATCTGACCATAGTCGCCTAGTGGGCTAGGTCAAATAATTGAGGTCTGTTATATGCACTTTCTTGTAGATGGTTGTGGCCATTCTTTTTTTAAGAAGTCTGAATTTTTTCGTCATACGTGTGGATGGGATTGCAGGACACGTGGGAGGATGTCGATCCAGATGAACTTTTATACGAGGTAAGAATATAATATAGCTTGTTGTCCTCCTTTTTGGTGGATCTCCTGCTTTCATTATGATTAAGCACTGATCTTATTTTGCAGGAGTTGCTCGCTCTAGGTGAGGTGGTTGGAACTGAGACTAGAGGGCTTTCAGCTGACACAATTGCTTCCCTGTCTTCTGTTAGCTATAAGACAGGCAGCAGTCAGCATGGCACCAATGATTCGTAATTGCCTAGTTTTGCTTTGTTTCCATGTCGTCGAACATATAGTTCAGGTTTGGTTGCCATGATTTCTCAATGAAGAATTTTGTATTTTCAGGTGTGTCATTTGCCGGTTGGACTATGAGGATGGTGAGATGCTAACTGTGCTATCTTGCAAACATTCATATCATTCAGGATGCATAAACAATTGGCTGCAAATAAACAAGGTATCAATATTTCTTGAATCATCTTAGTTTGTGGCTCTCTAGTTTATTATGTTGTTAATGTCCATTCATGCAGAATGAATTCCATCAGCTTGAATCTGTTTTTCTTAAAACTTATGTTTAAGCTTGTTAAGTCCAGTCATGCAGAATGAATTCCATTAGCTCGAACCTGTTTTTCTTTGAAAGTTATGTTTAAGCGAAAGATATGGATCTTATCAAAAACGATTCATGGGCTGTTTTTTTTATCTAACAAAGAGCAATTCATTTTGGTTGGCACATCCTTGTACTTTTCTTTTTGATAGGTGGCGCATCTGTACTCTTATTCACGAATAAAGTGGTCATATGTTCTCAATTGGTGTTTTGCATCTCTTGCTTGTGAATTTAACCAAAGACCGTATGTGCATATAATATTTGCGTATGGAAGGCAAGACATAGCAGGCCTTCTGCATTGCTGTATATCCATGCTTTTACGGTATGTGTTGACAGAGCCAAACAGACCAATTTATCCATGGTGTTTTCTTTGCTCGGCAGGTCTGTCCTGTTTGCAGCACTGAAGTCTCTGGATCTGCGGGCATTTAGTGAAGTATTATCGAGGCTACATGCTAGTCCAAATAATAGATGTAGAATTTTAGTTCCTTATAATGGCTAACGACCCAAATCATACTCTTGCTCCTTTGCAAGAAAGATTGTTGTCTTTGCACCCTTCTTATCGATGGCATGGACCTGATCATTCCCTTATGGTCATATGATGATATATGAAATGATTTTGAGTTCTGTTTTCTTATTCTTTTGGAAGTTTCGGATCAAGAGACCACCTCCTGCTGAGAGTCCTCTTGAAGGTGGAATTCAGGGGAAACCAATGTGTGAAATGTCATGCGAGGTTTCGGCACATGATAGAACATTGGTCGATGCTGTCCCACATAATTGCATCAAAGCCATACTCGTCATTCGTACCTTGTTGGAGTTCAAAGGGGCTCTTTTTGGGCCATGTCGAGTAGGCGGGCGGACTGAAGGCCTTGCTGCAGTTTGTCCTTCTTTGGCTGTAACCAACGAAGGTATTGCAGTCAAAAGCTCTGATTCCTTGATCGTGAGAAATTCTACGGGTTGTGCTGGTGTCTGAGCGTTTGTGTTGGGTCGATGTGTGTCAAAACCACGCAAGCTTCATGTTTTTATTTTGCAAAAAAAGTCAATTGGTTTGGAACACAGTTTCCCAAAATTGCTTGCTTGTGCTGCTTATCGGAATGGACAATGGCTATTTTCATTATAATTACAGTTACATAGGAATAGATTATTGTTAATAGGAAAAATATTTTTTATTGACTAATGTTCTAAGTGATGTACACATTCATTTTGGGAGATTATGTTTTTCAAATTATTCATTTTTCGAAAAATAAATTAATTCCAAAAAAAACTGGAGAAACCGGTGTGGCAGTATAAGAAGCTTGTTGAGTAAAAGACTTCCTATAGTCGTAAGGAAACGAGTTCAATTTGCAAAGTTGAAGAGTTCAGTACATCATTGACCCTTTTATTGCCACATCTATCATTCATCTTTTGAGAGAATCTTACATGAGTGATTGTACATAAACTTTTACGCAAGTGGTTTCTTGAAAATTCTAACGACCGGCTCTCTTTAAGTCAAAGGTGAATAAACCTTCACATTAAGCGAAGTACAAGTAAGAATATGCTCGAGGACGACTGAACTTTTGGCATGAACTGGAACTCGATGATTCGCGTTATGGTGGTCCACGTCATCTTAATGACGAGTAGGTTCATTTCAACTCTAATGCTTGGTCCTAAATGTTCGGAGTTGGAACTCCTCGAAAAGCTTGACAAAGATTGATCCGAAAGAGCCAAAAAAGAAAGAAAAAAGTTCAAACAAATATCTCATCGAAGGCGCCAAAAGCACCAAAAATATCCAGCATCTCATCTCGTTCGCTCCTCCCTGCCTCTCTCTCTCTATCTATCTCTCTCGTGTGCTCTCGCTGGCTCTGCAACAATGCGCGCTTCCTTAAGCCCGTGTCTGATCTCTCCCACGGCTTCAATCGCGACGACGATCTCCAAGCCCATCCGTTTAGGGTTCGAGCTCGACGCGAGGAAGCATCGCTCCGCTTTCGCATCATGCAGAGCATCTTCTTCTTCTTCGACGTCGAATTCATGGATGATGATGGACTTCGACCTCTACGATCTCCTCGGCGTCGATAGCTCTTCCTCCCCCTCTCAGATCAAGTTCGCCTACCGCTCCCTCCAGAAGAGGTGCCACCCCGACATCGCCGGCCCGGAGGGCCACGACATGTCCATCATCCTCAACGATGCCTACGCCGTGCTCTCCGATCCCACCTCCCGGTCCGCCTACGACAAGGTTAGCCCTCGGTTCTTCGCTCGCCGCGCAGGTGGATTTCCAGTTGCGGATCGATTGAGCTGTCGTTGCTCGGAGCAAGAAATATAGTTCATGTTTGCTGGAAATCTTCGGCTCGATTTCGTAGCGCTATTTCGTCTCGCGATTATGCTCCTCGTACTTTGAGTGCGTTTGTTGGAAGCAAACCTAAGAGCAAATCCCTTTCCGATTTAGTTGGAGCAAAAATCAGAGTAATCGCTCGCTATCGAAGCCTGATCGAACTTGAGAAATCTTATGACAGACACGGTGCAGCTCAGTTCTGCGAGACGATTAGCTGGTGGTTTGTGGTAGGAATTGGTTGCACTATTGCCTATATTGTAATTAGGACTCAGTATACCGGTAATACAATTGATTTTTACACTGTAATGTGGATGAGTTTTAGTTGTTCTTCAATCTCGAAAGCTTAAGTTCATGTTTTAGTCATGAAGGCGAAACTGGAAGCTTGATGTTTATCAAAAGTGTAATGTGACCGTACAGGAACAAGCAAAGACCTCTGAACTTCGAGGTTACACAGGGAAGCCAATCTACTCGGTATGGCTCGGTTCTGACAGTGAACAGAGGGCGGTATTTGTGGATGAGGTCAAGTGTGTTGGCTGCTTGAAATGTGCATTATGTGCAGAAAGGACGTTCGCCATCGAGTCGGTTTACGGGAGAGCACGGGTTGTTGCGCAGTGGGCTGACCCTGACCATAAAATTCAAGAAGCAATAGAAGCTTGTCCAGTGGATTGCATCTCGTAAGATCTCATCTCATTTCTCATTTATGCTTCATTATCCCTGCCAATGTTAAAGGCATGTTGAGAACTGTGTGGATTCTTGGATGCTCAAAGAAAGTTTTACATGACATAATTCAAAAATAAGAAAGACGTGTCAGGAGCCAAGAGTGAAACATGGGAGTTTAGCTCGAGGGTTCAAAATCAGGTATACCTCTTATGTTCTGTGTTTTTGGGAACTGCCTCTTCAATCTAGAGGCAGCTTAGAAGGTGGTTTCAGCTAGCGCTAGTGACCAAAACGAGGTGTCATCTCCAGCGTGCCTGGCCTCAGATTCTTGCCTTAGGCTTAAAGTTTTTAGACATTTGAATTTTACTTAATACTCTTATCGTTCACGAATACAGTATTGTTGAGAGATCGGACCTGGCGGCTCTTGAATTTCTGATGTCTAAGCAACCAAGAGGCAACGTAAGAATTGGTGCCAGTAACTCTGTCGGTTCACGCGTCTCAAACATCTTCGTTGATGTGAAGAAGTTTCAAACCAGGGTTACCGAGGCGAAGAGCAAAGCTGCAAGAAAAGATGATGAGGTTAGTTTGCAGACTCCCTTCAAGAAAAAGTCGTGTACTGCATGGCAAAGTGTTCATTTAAAGTGGTCTGACCATGGGCCATATTGGAATTGGCCTCAGACAATTGTTGGTGTAAACAATTCTTTCGAATGGAGACTTCTCGGAAGGCTAGAATGTTGTGACCCCTCACTCAACCGATCTAGCTACTGCCTCTTGAGTGGTCAAATTTTCTTGGACAATAGAGTTGTTTTGCCTTACAAAATTACTAATGCAACGGATTATTCTCCTAATCCAGATTAAAAACTCTGCTTGCGGATTTTGGCTTCTTCTTCATTGTGATTATAGCATGAGGCACAGGCGTGCTAAAATCTTGAGTTTATGAAAGCATGTTTTTGGTTTTAGTCAAGATTTGCGCCTATCGAATCTACATCTTCCCTGATTCAGTCGCCTCTCTTAACATAACTCAGGAGACAAATATGTATCACCTGTTATTTTTATTTGCATTCTATACTTCACTCATGCTGTTATGCTAAGATATTTAATCATGGGAACTTCATTTCTAGCAGACTGATCTGCAAAACAAGGCTCGAGTTTCAGCTATCCAGGCAATCAGGTCGATCTCGAACTGGATATACTGGCAATCGCCTGACACAGGAAGTAAAGCCCTGACACGTAGAAATGGAAATTCAAGTGGACCAAACATCAAGAAACTACGGGATGCTGCGGCATCTAGGAAAAGGGCAGGTGTCAAATCTGCGAGTGCCAGACAAACCGCTGCAAGCCGCTTATCCCATGATGAGTATTGGATTCCCACCCTCCATGCGCTTCCGCCTGCAAGCACATCTAAGGGGGAATCTGCCCCTGAAGTTTCCAAGGAGTCCTCATCTAATGAAAAGCGAAAGGGACGCAATCCTGGTCCGATCAAGAAGAGGAATACTTCAAGGAACCCACTACGGTGGGCTTTTCCAATCTGTGCAGCTTCGGTTGCTGCTGCAATTGTGAGGTCACAGGTTGGGGATGGAATGGTTGGTGAGCTGAGACAGCACGTCGGTGGATCTCTAGCACTGGATATTGTTAACAGCTCCTGGATGCAGGTACTGTTAGCCGGGATGACATGGTATTTCATTGGTGTGGTGGTCGTTGAGCTAGTCGAAGCTGCTTTAAGCAAAGTGGGACTAGATAAAGAACAATAAGAAACTGAGAATCACATTGTATAGGTGGAATTTACCCAAAGAAGTTACAGGTACGTACAACAATGTTGACAACACCCCCGAAGTCTGAGGACTTTCGGATACGGATGCTCGGTGCAATCATTGAATTGCCTGTATTAGATGATTAATGCCACGAGTCTTTCCATCTTTCCGCTGCTAACATTCTAAAGCTTTCATGTCGTCGTCCCAACAGAAGTGGAAACGAAACATTAAGTGTAGGATTTGATGGTTAATATGGTATTTCTACCTGCGCAGTTTTCGAACACTCGAGGCTTCAGGCTTTCGTTATGACCTAAACTAATGACAGATTTGGCTAGCTGGAATCTCTGCCATTAGAAATCATTGAAGATAAGGCTTCGGCTACGTAACTGAACCTCGTCGCTTTGCGTTCACTCTTGTATACAATTGGGCAGTGGAGAACTTACCTCTACCCTAGCTATTGAATTTGGCAAGCATGACTTCTGCACCTCGGTGATACATGAAAAACAAGTAAACACATCATCGTGCCTACTGACAAACTCTTACCTTTGCGTCAATATTCTACAAATCATGTCATGTGACAAGCTTGATTACCTTTTCAAGATTTCGCAATGCATTAATGATCTCATGGCCATTCTTGGCTGAACTTGGCCACGTCTTCTTGAAACTCTCAGAAGCTATCCCTTCTTGCTCTGATCGATTTGATAACATCATTCACACATGAGAAACATCATATCAGCCGAACGACACAATAAAAACGCAGTTCTAAACTTTATCAAATTATCAGCTGTACTGAGTCAGAAAAGATTCATGCAGATAAGGTTGCATGGACAATTCACTGAATCGCTGTTTTGTCAAATTGAGGATATAAAGGTCGCAATGGCTTTCTGAATACTTACATGCACCCAATAACTACAGTCTGGCACAGTGGATTAATAGCGGTACTTAGTGGAGTAGTCCTTGGGAGCAATGACCAGACCACGACCTTTCCTAGCGCCCCGATATACTGTCTCGACAATATCGATGAATTCTTGCTTATCCTTGAGAGCCCAGTTGATCTTGTTATTGTTTCCAGTTCCGAGATCTATCATGATGTGCTTGTTCCTGAAGAAGAACATGACTGTAGATGGATCATAAAGCTCATACATTGTGTTGAAATCGGGTACCTCGGTTATGTCCACAAGGTAAATGACAGCAAAGTTCTTAATGGTCTCCGCAACTGATGCCAGCACTTCATCCATCTGCAAAACCCAAATTCATACGAATTATAACCCAAAAAAGGCCATCAGTACTTTGAAATCTATAAATGGGAAATTGATGATGACATGGCACCTCATGATCCATACAAGAAGCAAAGGCATAATCAGCATAGAAATGACGCTTTTTTCCTTGTGCTCTGGTAAAAGGACTAACTGACGTGTTTAATGACAAAAACTAGATATCCTTCATAACATTGACTTAGCTAGACGACAATCAAAAGTACCATATAGATCCAGTGACCACACAGACCATTTAAATACTCGTCCATCCAAATTAATTCTTTCTGCATACTACGCTGCTACCAGTCCTTGAGCATTGAATAATAGAAAGTCTGTATCCCTGATTTGGCCTTGAGAATTGTCTCGCCATCCCCAGGTAAAACCCAAAGTGATGGTCAACAAAAAGAAGTAGCAAGATTGCTTACTGCTCACAACTAAAGCAGTAAGCAACTAAATGTGTATACCGGCATGTTCGTCACAAAATTAAGACAACACGCAAGAGCTTAGGTCGAAAGAAGCTTTTTCTTTTTGTTTCTGATAGAAAACAAGCGCATTCATTAAATGACATGATTGATCAAACGGAGCCTCGGTACTGGTTGATGAAAACCTAAAACTCATAACATCAAGAGAACAGCGCTTCTTAACTTCTGTAGTAAACTACCACAAAGAACACCACTGATTGATCAATGCCCTCGAGAGACCAATGACAAGGACTCTAGAACCCAAGCAACATGGCGAGAGGGGTGGCTCCAGAGCACAACACAACCTAAGAATGAAGAAGAATCTTCAAATAAAACCATCTAAACCACTAGAAGAAGAACAGAAGAGGGCTCCTAACAACACTCGATGCACTCCTCGTATTGATCCAAGATTCTCAAAAAACTAATCAACTCAATCAAAAGCATGATCCGAGACGAAATCAGCATCAATCCAAGCAAGCAAAAGAGAGTAATGCCAAGCTCGAACCAGCTCCGAAGGACAAATTCCCAAGCTGAGCTCACAAATAGCACGATTAAGAAGCAGAAAGCCATCAGGCGAACACACACAAAATGCACTAGAGAAATAGGGGTGTTAGATTCTCAAATCCCATCGCAGACAAACTAATGTCATGGACCCCATAATGAAATAGAAGCCAGTCGCCGAGAGTCGAGAGTGCGGGACAACCTGCATGCAGGTCTCGTCCCAGTCGTGGCCGAAGCGGATGACGACAAGCCGCTCTTCCTCGGCCAGGATGGCCTGGTCGACAGCCCAGCCGGACTGCAAGTGGGGCAGCAGATACGACATGGCTCGAGCCAATCGATCGACGACTGGACCACTTCGCTCCCTGCAATTTCCGAGCCCTTAACGAGGGATAAAGCGGAAGACGAGCGCCCGATAGAAGCGTCGTCCGCAAGCAGGGATGCCGTGCGTTTGTATTCTCAAGTTTCTTCGTCGCGGCGCGTGGGACACTCGACTCCACCAGTCGAGTCAGTCTCTTGTCCCGAAATATGACGCAATATATCCGTCGGATATTCATGGGAAAATTCAGGACCAAAAAAGAAAAAAAAAATTCCAACGACAAAACATGCGAATCACCATGAACTTCTTCTGCAAAGAGGAAGAAAACCGACATGAACAGCAAACACAGAACTCCATATCAATCTGCTGCTCAAAGCAAAGGAAGAAGGCAATCGAATAGATATTGGCTCAGAGGATTCAAAATTGGCGCGAAAATCTACCTCCTCTCGATCCTAACCGGAAAAGCTTCGTCCCCATAATCTGCATCGCCGAAATCCAAGGAAGGGAAAACAGAAGTGGGGACCTTGCCCGATTAGATTACGAAGATCCGGTGAACAGATGCGAGCAAGGCTCAAATGGGCGCGATCAACGCATTTCAACCTTAATAGACGAGGACGTTAATGGAACGAAATTAGAGCGCATTGCGCGCAGAGGCGATCGCCATCGTGAAAGGATTTTGGGATGGGGGAGAAGTGAGGTTGTCACCTACCTGCATACAGGTGTCGTCCCAGTCGTGGCCGAAGCGGATGACGACGACGCGCTCTTCCTCCGCGAGTATGGCCTGATCCACCGCCCATCCTGAGTGCAGGTGCGGCAATAGGTACGACATATCTCTCTCTCTCCCTGCGCGCAGATGTGTGCGTGCGTGTGGTGATAGGTGAATATGGGAAAATATGATATTCGGAGAAGAAGAAGAAGAAGAAGAAGAAGGGTCCAGAAGGCACCAGAGCTTGACTCAGCGATGGCGTCGCTTCACGTCATCTTCATCCCCTTATGAAAGAGGGAAAACACTAGATACCCTTCATGATATATTTACATTAAATTTATAATCGTAATGACATATTTATCTTAAATTTTTTAAATTTATACTCGTGTGACACATTTCTCCCAATAAAAATCTCAAATTTATATTGTTGTAACATATTTATTCTAAAATTTTTTCTCATTTTTTTTATCGAATTTAGCCAGCGAGTTGCGATTTGCGCTGGTGAGCTTCGTCGGAGCTCACCAACCGCTGGGCAAGGGCACGTTGGCCATGGAGCGAGGGTCGCGAGCCTCGGCCGACTACCGACGAGGGCTTTGCAGCCCTCACTAGCTCTGGCAATGCTCGTTGGTGCCTACCGCAGATCGTTGACCAAATTTGATGAGAAAAAGAGCAAAAAAAAATTTGGGCATAAGTTCAGGATCTTTTATGTTAAAAAATAAGATAAATGTGTCACATGAGTGTAAGTTTAGGATTTTGATGACACAAAAAAAAAGGATAAATATGTAACCGATAGTATAATTTAGGGTTTTTTATGAATTTTTTAGGAAGCACATAAAGAACTCCAAACAATGCATGAGGCAATCGACTATTTTACTGGTGACCCATGAAACCTCAAGTCTCTGCATAACTCCATTGAATTCCACAATTACCTTTGAATTTCTTCACGAAGAAATCCATTCTGCACATCCCCTTTATAGTGACTTAAAAGTTAGAGACTAATTGTTGAACGATTGAGGTGCGGCATTAAGCCTTGACTTCACCATTCAAGCTCTAATTGGTCGGTTCATGGGATAAAAAAAATTGCCTAGTGCGCGCACCTTTGCAAAACAGAGATCGTTCCCGCTTCCATATTGCATGCGACCAGCGACGAAAGGAAGCAGTGGGATAACATTCTGGCTTCCCGCCGCCGCCACCGCCGCCACCACCTCCGACCTATCCGGGATCGCACAAAGAGCCCCCGTAACACTCCGAAATCCGGTCACACTATTAGTGAGCAGGCCTCAACATTGGGTGAGCAAATCACCGACTAAGCAAGTGATTCACCACCTCTTCTAAAGATTAGAGATGCCATTCGACGATGCATACCATATGACTAATCCCATCATCATATAATCAAGTGGTCGCAATCGTATGACTTTAGAGATACTCTGTGTGCTTAGAGGTGGCTCTAAGCTCTAATCATGTAACATTTTGTCCCGACAAGCTTTGTCGCAATTAGTTCCACCGAATATCGGGGAATGCTCCACGCGTGTGATGTGACGATTCGCTTACATGTCTCGTGTAATATATATGATAGACGCGATATTAATCTTAAGATATGACGATTTGAACTAATTTATGCACATTAAAATACTATGTGCAGTATATCCAATTACCAGTGAGGGGATTTAGGGACTTACATCAACTACTCAAATTCGTCCAATAGTCTTCTCCGCCAGATTAATCACTTTGAATTCTTCCCAGCCAAATCAATCTTTTGGATTGTCACTTTCGATCTTCTCTCTCTCTCTCGATCCGACTATGAGCCAACAAAAGCAGATTTCTCTCTTTGGCGATGACGAAAATTTGATGCAATGAGTGACCAGATCTCTACCGTGGCCTGATAATGTGTCCCTCGTGCAAGAGCATGAATGAGATTTGTCCATGTTCTGTAGAGACCATTGCATGCTACTACTAAATACTGATTTATAACTTAGTCCGATTTTGTCAATGCAAAAAATTCTAGTGGTCGCACCACCACAGTTGGCCGTCGTTGCCTCCACCCTCAACCACCAGCTTCGGAGCTTTGCTTTCCACCACCCCTTAACACAGATCTGCGTCACCGATAACTTCGCTCTAATTCGACACCGTCCCCTTCGACTTCCACCGGCGCCGTCACTATTTGTCCTCGGAACTTTCAAGTGGAGGGTAGGTACTGGGTCGCTGGTGATGCCGTGTGGTTTGGACGAAGGCGAGGCTGCACCTGACGAGGTGAGTCGAGGTAGGCCATGGCAAGCGGCTCGGAGGAGGCGGCGGCACCGGCACCGGCACGGGGCCTCGTGGCGATGAGACGATGGTATCCAAGTACAGCACCACCGCATCAGTGACAAAATGCTTCGTCATATTCTCGGATACAAAACTAAGATCAGGGAAAATTCCAAATAAGGGAGGATAAACTGGTAATTTTAAACCCCCAAGAGAACATCCTCGAACATCGACGGCGGATTCTTCTTCCCCACGCTCGCTCGCTCCTACGAAACTAGAGCAGAACTTTCAGAAACCCTTCGTTCCTCTCGTTCGGCCGCCCACAAAAATCGATGGCCGCCGAATCCCTCAACCCTTCATCGTCCTACGCCAAATACAACATCCGAACCCGGAAGCCCGACCCGAAATCATGCGCGCTTCTCGTGATCGACGTCCAGAACTACTTCGCCTCCATGGCCGGCCCGATCCTCCCCGCGCTCAACGCCACCATACGCCACTGCCGGCGCGCCTCCATCCCCATCCTCTTCACGCGCCACTGCGACGCCGACCCGTCCGACTACCCCATGCTCGCCGAGTGGTGGGGCCACGACTCCCGCATCCTCGACGGCTCCAGCGAGGCGGAGCTGATGCCGGGGCTCGACCGCGGGCCCGGCGACCCAGTTGTGAGGAAGCACACGTACAGCGCGTTCCGGGGCACGGGTCTGGAAGAGCGGCTGGCGGGGATGGGGGTGAGGGAGGTGATCGTGGCCGGGGTCATGACGAACCTGTGCTGCGAGACGACGGCGCGCGAGGCGTTCGTGAGGGGGTTCAGGGTGTTCTTCTCGACCGACGCGACGGCGACGTCTAGCGAGGACCTGCACGTGGCGACGCTCAAGAACATGGCCTATGGGTTCGCTTACCTTGTGGACTGTGAATCGCTTGAAAAGGGTCTATCCGGGTAATTAGCTTTTTTCTTTCTTCTCTGTTCTTCTTCCTCCAGTGCGTTTCTTGAATTACAAGAGGTGTGTAAGTAGTAAATGATGGAGACTATATCATGTATCTCTGAAATGTCAATGGTTTTGCATTGGCTTTGATGTTCTTCATCATTTTCAACTTGCGGCATGATCGATGGTGATCTAGCCAGCACGGCAAATACTAGCCGGATATCATCATATCAACGCAAACAACTAGAAACTCCGGATCAGTCGGACGAATCATCGATTATTCGCTTATCAAATCAAGCCCTTAAAAAGACAGAAGCAATGCAGACTCTGGATCAGCTCGCTAGCGACCGGAAGATGGCAATTTGTCGGCGGCGAGGAAGTGGGTGAAGAGAGAGAGGGACCGATCGGGCGCGAAGACGGGGACCTGGTGGCCGGCGCCCCTCACCGTAGCCAACGTGAGCCCGCCCTCGTAGATCTCCACCCAGCCGGCCACCTGCCGCTTGTGGAACCACGCCCTCCATTCCTCCTTTATCCTCAGCTTCATCTCGTTCACGCTGTACCTAGTCGACGTCACCGGCACTCTCCCGTCGGTGTCGCCGCTGCACCGCGAAGTTCAAATGACATTTTACCTCACTCCAGTACCGAAGTCACAAAGATATCTCGACCGTCGAATCTGCAGAAAGACTCCAATTCACACTTAAAAAAGAGGGGAGACGATCCGGATCGCGGGAGTACCTGTATATCCAGATCCGAAGACCTGCGTCTAAGAGCTTGCGGATGATGGGCAATATGGTGTCTGCAGATTCCTTCCACTCAATCACGCCACTGCACATAATTAGCACAACCTACGACGTCAATAGGACCTCTCATTAACTCCCATCTCTGACTGCTGAGTCAAGAATGATGGATGAGAACATTCAAAGGGCATTTAATGGCGATCGGTGCAGCCATTTTCAGTACGACTCAATTGGGCAAGGAAAAGAATGGTCCCGACACTCATTGATTGACGAGAGCGAGCAAAAGATCGCGGGCTCGAATGATTGGAGGTGGAATGTAAACGGGAAGACATGAAGTATGAAAAGAAGAGAAGATGTGACAGTCCATCCTCCCAGCAGTAATTAAATTCACTCTAGGAGTACTGAACAGAACGAAAACAACGAATTGTGGCATGACGATCCATCAGCGAATGCTCCAGAGTTTCTTGGCTCTCTCTCTCTCTCTCAATGACGCGCTCAATGTTTGTGTTTCGACGCTTAATCGTAAAACAGGGCATTACCCAGAATTACCCATACTTACGCTGCGATTTCTGAGCGAATATAAGTTATGTTTTTTACTTAATCTTCTCATACTGGTCAATCAAGTCTCAAAATGATCTGCTCTAGAGGGAAAAAGAGTACCTGCAAGTTGTATAGCGATAAGGGAGTCCGGTGAGATTGGCATGGAGGGCGATCTGAACATCTTTCCTGTTGAAATATTCCTCGACGTAGTCTTCCGTGCATGGGTCGTAACCCGATGGGAACTCCCGCCACAACTCCTAATTTAATCAAACACCACGACGAATGCATGTTTTGTCAAGGGCAGTGCAGGCAGCAAGCGACAAGCTCCGACTCCAGTGTCGTGCGTTCGGGAAGTAAAGAAACAAAACAGATTAGGCTAGACTCTCACATGGTTGGCGAAAAGTCGAGGCGTGACGACAAGCCTTTGGGAGGGAGATGAGTCAGGGAGGTCGCAAACCGGCGTGTAGATGCTGTAAATGTCGATGTCTGAGTAAGCAACCAAGAAGTCCCTGAAGAGGGAAGAGCAGAGCGGGGTTATGGTCCCGTTGCTCGAGTTGATATCGCATTCCTTGAAGATGCCGTAGCGGAGCCGGTCCGAGATGATGGCATGGCTCCACGCGTAGTCGATTAGTCCCTTGGTGTCCGTCGGGTCGTTGATCACCGCATTCCCAATCTGTGTTTTGGCATTGTCATTACGTATTGAAGCTAACTACTCAACAGTAACATCAAAACATATCTCTGTTAGCTGTTCAAGTGGTTCGATGCATCAATAGGTGTACCACGTATTTCTTTAGGGGAAAGAAACTGGAGAAAACAATCTCGCAAGTCCCAAGTATAAGGAAAAACGAATCTTATCTTTAACTCGGGAAGTGCAAAATAATCAAAGAAAGACTTAGCTTGAACTAGGATTCAAAAAGGTCAACAACAACAAAAAGGGAATCATTGCAGGCCAATGTAAATCACCATGAAACCCTTGAGATTGATGAAGGAGCCATGTCCTGCCTTGTTTCTCTCATAAATGACTTCTGCAAGTTGAGGTACGTAATGCCCTGAAACAGAAGCAAACTTAAATCCCCGTGTATCAAAACGACGCATTTACATAAACTGGACAAGCACTGCAGTAGCTACAAACGTTTCACCTATTGGTCAATCGAGTCCTGACGTTCTAAGAAGACGTCTAGTTAAACTTGTAACACCTTGGACATTCATGGGTACTAAATTTAAGTAGCGTTCGAGTTTATGACTTGGTTGTGCATTTCTTTAGATGTTTTAAGGTAAAACGTTTAGGACTTCCTCCGTATTTACTCTCTTCCGCCCCTCTCTCTAGCTAGAATCATGGATAATGACCTGCATAGCTCTCTCCGGCAATGTAGAAGTCATGGGATCTGAAACTTGGGAACCTCCTGAACCAACCCGTCAAGAACGAATGAGAGTCACTGGCCGTGACCTGATCTCCGAGCCTGCTCAAATCCTGCGACTTATTGGTGTACGAGAACCCGACCCCCACCGGTGCCTCCAAGAAGAGCAGATTTGCCACTGCATACATTCACAAAATTCGAAATGCTTTTGGCAGTCAATGGACGGTCCTCATTCGCCTTCTTCGCAGTACCAACGACTTCGAGAAACTGAATGAGCTGATTTAACAGTGGAAACGCATGATGAGATACCTCTGTTCCATGAAAATCTGTTGAGAATGAGATGGGTTCCATTGTGGAGGTCCTTCCTGACAAGGAATGGACCCAGTTCTTGTGCAGCTCCATAGGCCACAGATGAGCATCCTGGCCCTGATTCAATTCAAACAGCCATCATCTTTAATTCGAATAAAATTCTTAATTTTAGCGAAAAAGATAGGGAAAAAAAAGCGCTTTTTTTGTTATTATAAATTTAGACAGACACGCCTTTCTTAAAAGCAAAAATGAAGATGCTCCCCAACTTTTTCTTTTGGTACCAAAAAGCTGTCTCCGGAGAAAAGTCCATCCTTACTACTTATTGACAGCTACAGATGTGGAAAAAACGGGTTTTTACACCTTCGTCTTTATCTCTCTCTCTCTCTCTCTGCGTGCCTACAATCAGTCTTCAAGAGCAGAATCCGGAATTGCATCGCATGGTCGCCCATGCTTCGCTTATTCGCGACACGCTCTGCTTCAGTTTCCTAATAATGAAGGCGTCTTCTGTTTGATCTTGAAATAGAAAGAAGATATCATAGTTTTTTATACTGTAAAGCTAAACACACCAGATACATGCGGACAAAAGTCGTGGTAATGCTCTGCTCTGATTGGTCTGAATTATCAGGCAGTGGGGAATGTTATGTTTTTTTTTCCGTATGTTAACAGAAGACAACGCACTTGACATATCCTGCTGGACACATGATTATGCACTCTTATCTCGTTTCCTCGAGATGGCTCGAACAGCTTTGCACTAAGTGTAACATGATAAGACCGCTTGAAGGGTGGTATTCGAAAGAAGGCGGCCAAAAGTCAAGGACTTCGTGGTCAAGGGACTGCTCACGACTATGACAAATTGATTGGAAAACTGGGGCAGAAAACAGATGTAGCTGGTGTTGATGTCGTTGTTTAAGAGGTTTCTATGGTTCCACTCACCGATGAGAGTTCTAGGGGGTCGAGACTGGTTGAACCAAGAAAGAGGTAAGATCCACACCAGTGAAGTGAATCCAAGACTGTGCAGAGGAATTGTATCCCATTTACTCTCTGTCTGTATGTGTGTGTGTGTGTGTGTGTGTGTGTGTGTGTGTGTGTGTGTGTGAGAGAGAGAGAGAGAGAGAGAGAGAAGAGAGACCTCCATTGAGCCAGAGGACGAGAGGCTTGCGAGGAGCATCTGCTTGAGCTTCAAAGAACCAGTAGAAAAGTGCCTTGTGCTCATTGGGGTGCTGGAGGTTCACGTACCCGGCGTAGTGCCTGAACCTCGCCTCCGCCGGCTGTCCCGGCAAGCCCCTAACCCTGTCCGCCTCTCGCAGCCGCGCTTCGCCCGCGGGTGCGACGGCGGGAACAGCTACAGCGGCGGAGGTGACCAGGAAGAGGAGGAGCATGAGCATCCCTGAACTTCCCATTTCAGATTTTTGCTATTACGGTTGTTTGGACCGATCTTGGGAGGAGGGACTAGACTCCTTCGGCTCTATGACTGAATGTGAAAATGGGGTAGAGAAGGGCCAGTTTTCTTGCGGAGGAGGGTCCCTGGAAAGGGCCAAACATTCGGTCATTTTGTCTGTGGGACTCCCTTCGAAATGCCACTTTTTCATGGGACCTCTGTCTGTATCCGGTCCGTTTCCTCTGATCAAATTTGGAGATTTTTCTAAAGGGCGTCTTTTGATTTGATGGCCTCGTCGGTTCTCCGAGGTCTCTCTCTCTTTGATAGATTGAAAAAGAAAAGAAAAGAAAAGAAAAGAGTTCTTGCACCTCCCGATGCAAGCCAGCCCCGTTCAATCTTTGTCTTTTAACTCTCTGAGGATTTCACCCGTGATCTGCTTCATTTTGGGGAGAATGGACACTTAACTGTGTAATAACTTTTGTAATGAGTTCACTTTCGAGTTAGTTAAATGTCCTTCTTGCATTAAAAAAAAGACGAACATTCAAGTGTTGAAGTCAATTCAGAATATCAACAATCCTGACATTGCAATATCTTACCAATCTTTGAGACTGGCGTGGCTCATTCGCGCTCCAAGTCGGTATTAATAGCCCTAAACGACATTGCTCGACATTTCCCCCCCCCCCCCCAAATATGAATCATAATCTGGACAGATGAAGGAATCTCTCCTCAAGTTTCTTTAAATCCTAATTCAAAAGGCATTTTGGTCTGAATACAGAGATCACAATTCAGCTAACGCAAATTCGTCCTTGGCATCGTCGAGCATAAAGCAGGGCCCCCTCCACGAGCCGCTCATTCGGGAACACGAACTTCACGTGGCCGAATCAATCGACGGCGAAAATCGAGCTTCTGTGGGCGCCATTGTATTGCGGACAAAGAAGCTGGAACCTACGAGGCAAGGTCGAGGTCGTCGGAGTCGAGGACGGTGTCGATCCGGCAGTGGCGAGGAGAGGAAGCAGGGTCATCGTCGAAGCCGAAGAGCTTGCAAATAAGGGAAGAGAAGGGAAGGGAAGACAAGGGCAAAGGAGAGGCGCACCAGCAAGTGCGAATAGCGACGGAGGGAGAGATCTGTCTAATTTGAGAAAGAGATCTACCTTGAAGAGATTGGAATCCCATTAGGTATGAAAAGGCCTTTTCTTAATTAAAAGATGGTCTATGTATGAATTAACACTTTATAAGAAAGACTGCATACGACTTTTTATCGAAATTTATTGTTAAAGGCACTCGAGTGACTCCAAAAAAAAAAATCGACACAATAGCGTGTTACAAAAATTACGACACTTCTACTATTCCTTTTACTTTCGCTTTATAATTGCTCCAGACCGATTCTCTTGAATCGTTTCGTGTGAACCCTCATGCATGTCTCGTTCCAACATGGAAATGGAGAGTTGCCTACGTTCTACAAACGAACGGATCATTCTATGAAAAAGTTTCATCGATCCTTTTCGATATTGAATTGAACTCAGTAATTGTCTAAACTCGGTTCGAACTTTTCTTAATGCAATCTCAGGAAGACAGAGTCTTTTTATCCCTCACCCCTAATCATCAAAGTGTAGGGAGAGACTTATTGAAATCAAAGTCTTTCGCCCCAATGGGACGGGACGTCCATCAGTAAATTACACTTCACAAGATTACTACATTAGTCAAATCGAAGAGCCTTACGTGAATTCGTTAGATGTGAACCCAATCCATATTCAATTTCGTAATCGAGAGAGAGAGAGAGAGAGAGAGAGAGAGAATCTCAAGCCATGGAGTTTGTCCAATATTTCCCGAATTAAATTGGCCTTAGCCCAGAATAGCCCAGAATAGGGCAAGGCACCTTCCTCTTCTTCTTTCTTCTTCTTTGTAATTCTGAATGTTAACAAGAGCAAGGCCTCGTTCAACAGCAATCACTCGATCTCACTTTTCCAGGCCCAGTGTTCAGGATCCAATTGATAAGCCCATGAATGGTTCTCTTCTTTTTTTCTTTAGCCAGTTGCAATGTTTGCCCCTAATCAAGTTGTGGACAGATTTCTTCTTCTTCTTCTTCTTGTTTTTTCTCAAATGAATAGCAAAAAGATGGGAAGGGCGAGGTCTCGACAATGTCCCTTGGCTTTACCCTAGGAATTTCACATCCTTGATCCAAAAATTCAGTTCGAGACACATCTACTATTGCTATTGCTATTGAGCGAGTTCATCATTACTGCACATCGCTAATAAAATTTTACTCAGCTCTGCTGATCGCTTCGTTGGATTTGGAACCAATTTGGCCCAACTCGAGCACGAGGCGTATAGAACTCCGTAACTCGGATCACAACATTTGCAAGGGGCGCACTGAAGTGAGCTCCTCGAGTGGCTTTTGGATCACGATTTATTTGATGTTCTGCTCCACAGAGAATGTCCCAATCACGGAACTAAGCAGAAAAAACAGAGGATGGCTCGATTTCAGCCACAGATTCCTAACGAACGTATCAACCGACGGTCGATGCTCATCCAATGCGCCACTCATAGCAAAAGTGGTGAACAAGTCCAATCGATCTGTTTGTGTCCACAAATTCCATCAAACACTTAAAAGTTCATATATAAGAGTGCATTTCTGTATTGTTTTTAAGGGGATAAGTATATTATACATCTTAAAGATCTGTCAAGAAAGTACAATTGAATTCTTAAACTCGCAACGAGTGCAGTCAGATCTTTAAACTCGTTAAACAGATGTAGTAAGGTATTTTGGTAACTTCGACCAACTTGGATGATAGCAATATTGATGTGATTTTATAATTATTTTATTCATCACGTGTGACAATGACAATGGCCGAAAATAACATCGTTTTGGTCCAAATGTGAGTTTTACAACATCATTTTGGCCCTATGTTTTATGTTTTTGTCACGCCATCTCCACTTAGGAGAGAAAGATATATACAGAAAAAATAAAAAGGCACATCGACATTTTCATTTGGCCAAGTTGGATGGACAGAGTTGATGGAAGAATTCGATTGCACTAATTTGACAAGTCTCAGAATTATATATTTTTGACAAGTTTTAAAATTTCCAGTACACTTGTCCCTTCTTTTTTATTGGCTATTTTCACTTGCATCACATTATTATTTTGCGAAAGTATTATTGACAAGTATTTTGTCTTATATTTTGGTGGGGGGGGGGTTATAATTTAGTATGGAGAAGGTGATGGTGGGCTTGAATTTCTACATACGTTGGTATATTTTGTCATTGACCTTGTTTAGGACCTAAGTCGAATTCAGTTACAGTTGATGAGCATTGGGTGGAACCACGAATTGTGATTACCAAAAGCCAACCTCTAACTCATCTCTTAATAATTTTATATTAGGGACTAAGAATCGCTTCAAAACAAGAATCCCTTACAATATTAATGGAGAATTTGATGTTGAGTCAACACTTTCGACAAGTACTCCGTTTGTTATATCAAGGGAATAAGATCTCAGCAAATTATGTTTTCTTAATAGGGGGATGTTCTTGTGGCCTAATATTGAGAGATTATGCTGAGTAGGAAATTATCCGATCGATCTTAGATTTATTATGTGCATGTTATTTCAGTAATGAATTTTATAATTTTGCCACTATGCTCCCAAACATTTACATGAAGTCCCAACGTAATCCTTTGGATCAGTATTCGTAGGATATCATGCGGCGATGCGCCATATGAGATAGCCGGTGAGGTCTTCACTGTTGCACGACGTATAAATTGTGTCGCAAATTATGGGTAGGTGGATTGAGTTGCAAAATGAGACAACCTTTTGCTTCTTTGTACGCTCTTGTTTGTGCTTACCAAAATGGACGATTATAGGTGTATCGAAATGTATCTTAATCGAACTACGATGACATTCAATTGCGATGCTTTGTAAATGAGTGTCAAATACCATTTACTTGTATTAGAACTTTCGCTCAAGTTCGACCTCATCGTCGGAGTATTCCTGCTTAAGTTAATCAATCTTTCCACGTCTAGTACGGATGAACCGTAATGACTCTGATATTACTTGGCTACCGAACGTTCGCGGGGGTCCAATACGTGTCGAAAATATCTGATACTTGCGGGTCGAGGAGACTTAGAAGAATGGAACAAATCAAAGACAAGTTTTCGTTGATGTTGATCCGACACCTGAATGCCCTAATCTAATGAGTAATTTGACCTGCGAACAGCACACAACCTTAGCCTCGAATATGTGGATCAAGGAAAAAAAGAACATTTGATCGCAACGAGATGAGTCGTATCCCCGTGAGTTTTCTTGTTTTGCCCCGTCATATCAAAGGAAGGGCGTCCAATGAGCAGCCAATACAAATTGTGAGAGGTCGCCTTCCCCCCGACGACAAGAATCTGATGATGAATCTACTTGATCAAATTGCCTAGACACAAGGAGATAGATAAAACTATGGGTTAATGTGACCAATCAAGAAGCTAAACCTATGTCGATCTAGTAATGCTAAAGACTAAAGCATTGGGTTTAGTTATTCGAATTACGGGTAAGCACTTATAGCTCGAACTTCGCCGATTAGTCGATGATCATGCTTCGTCGGGAACACGGCCTATTGGGTGAAGTTTTTTTGAGGAATCTATCTATCCATCAATAATGCTATGTAAGCCTTGTAACGGCAATGTCATTTGACTAGCAAAACTTTTCAGCAACCAACGGCATTTGCTTGCGTGCGCTTGTTCTCGGAACTAAAACGAAGACCAAAATTGGCAGTAATCTTGATCAGGGGGGGGGGGGGGCGTCGATGGAGATTCTTGGCGACAACATTCCGTTCGAGCTTTAATGGGGGACAATGCCCCTGCCCAGCCACAACATTTAACGCATACTTTATTAAGTGCGAATCGAATTGAATTGACATTGGAGGCGTACTTTGCAACTTTGGCGAGCAGAGCAGAGGTGAAAATCCCCAATCCGAAGCAGCCACAGCACGGTCAAAATAGTTGGAGGACCGGCTGAAACATCGCCACGTTGCTGTCGCGCACGTAATCAATTCATCCTGGTTAAACCCAATTTACCTTGTTGACCACATCGGTGGCCCTCCATCCGTTTCCCCACATTTCAATTTGCGCCCCCAGGTTTTAGGAGGGAACCTGTAGAAAATCGTTGCACTTAGGTCATCCGCCTTAACCACTTCTTATCCCCCTCGAAACCTGAATGTTTTACATATTCTAACAAGTAAAACTCATCACACACTCAACCATAACGAATCCTCCGACATTCCCCTTCCTTGGTCGCCCGGAAATACCGAACTATTCTACCAAAAGGACATAAATTCCCAAATACACACGAAAAAATTTGCCCAGGAAAGCTTGCCGAGCTGGCGGATGAAACATGGAAAATCATTCCGGAAAGCACGCACCGCAGCTTTCAGCTCACCAAATCGAAACCGCTTTGTGAAAAATCATGCACGCCAAGAAACATAGCCCCAAGTCCCGCCCCCCTCCCCATATAACTCGTGACCGCGATTCCCAGCTTCACATTAACTAAGCCAACCTATTCATGCTCCTCCACCACCACGACCACCACCACCCTTAGACCCCTTCACTCTTAACACCATGAACCCCAGCAACCACACCTCCTCCCCCTCCTCCCTCTTCGCGGCCGCTGCCGGGAGATTTGTCTCCCGGCGGTTCCACCTCATCGAGCATGTCCAGATCCTCGAGCTCCTCCTCGCGCTCTTTGTCTTCTTCGCCATCCATGCCGTCCGGCAGGGGAAGCGCCATGGACTCCCGATGTGGCCGGTCCTTGGGATGGCGCCCTCCCTGGTCATGGGGCTCCGGGCCGACATGTACGAGTACATCTCCGCCGCGGTGTGCCGACAGAACGGCACGTTCTGGTTCAAAGGTCCCTGGCTCACCAGCCTCAACTGTGTGGTCACCGCGGACCCCCGCAACCTCGAGCACCTCCTCAAGACCCGGTTCTCCAACTTCCCCAAGGGCCCCTACTTTCGCGACACTGTCCGAGACCTCCTCGGAGACGGCATATTCAACGCCGACGACGACACGTGGCAGCGCCAGAGAAAGACGGCCAGCATCGAGTTCCACTCCGCCAAGTTCCGGAGGCTCACCACCGAGTCCCTCCTCGAGCTCGTCCACGCCCGGCTCCTCCCCGTTCTCGAGGAGAGCATCCAAGCCTCCACCGCCGTTGACCTGCAGGACGTGCTTCTCCGCCTGACTTTCGACAACGTGTGCATGATCGCCTTTGGGGTCGACCCGGGTTGCCTCCGCCCAGGGCTCCCTGAGATCCCCTTCGCGAGGGCGTTCGAGGACGCGACGGAGGCGACGGTGCTCCGCTTCGTGACGCCGACATGCGTGTGGAAGTCCATGAGGTTCCTCGACGTCGGCCCTGAGAGGACGCTGAGGAAGTCGATCGAGGGAGTCGACGAGTTCGCAAACGAAGTGATCCGAACTCGAAAGAAGGAGCTCGCTGCCGACGATAAGTGCCAGAAATCGGACATATTGACTGTGTTCGCGGGGTTGAGGGACGAGGAAGGGAGGCCGTTCTCGGACAAGTTCCTGAGGGACATATGCGTGAACTTCATACTCGCCGGGAGGGACACGTCGTCGGTGGCGTTGAGCTGGTTCTTCTGGCTGCTGGACAACAACCCAGACGTGGAAGAGAGGATCGTGGCCGAGCTTTGCAAGGTGGTGGGCCAACGAGAAGGAGCGAGCGACGACAGCGAGGGCTTGGTGTTCAAGCCCGAGGAGATAAAGAAGATGGATTATCTGCAGGCGGCCATTTCCGAGGCTCTCAGGCTCTATCCCTCCGTCCCTATTGATCACAAAGAGGTAAACCACTCCCACATCTTTCTGCAGCAAACTACCACGTAGTTTGATTTCAACAAGCTTGATCATGCAAAAATTGGTAACCTTTTTCTCAATTGCTTAAGAAGTATCGCGTTAACGAGCATTCTATATATTAAGTTGTGCACCTTTCTATTAACAAGAAGTTCAGTGGGTTATCATTACCTAAATTCATTACGATGTTCATCGAGATCTATGTAATTAATGATCATTCGCGGCTGGGGTTGGATCCGCTGGGGGAACTTATCTCTCCGCACCCACAAGTTTGACTAAAAGTTCTTCATTTATTTCGAGTGTGCTTACTGTATTATGGGTTAATTTCTCGTTCACCTAACTGCTCAGAAAACATAAAATAAATGCTTAGTTTCAAGGACGTGGCCTTCTAGAGAAGCGAGGCGCCAGGACGTGATGCGTCGTATCATCTAGAGAGAATGAAGGTTGACTAAGTCAGTCAATCAATGCCGTGAAGACTCTTTTGACTTCAGTCACTATTTGTCCCATGCTGTTTCCGAGGCGCGTCCATAGATTATTACTTTAGTATCTTCGAAGCCACGAATTTAATGTAGAAGATTCATGGCGTGCATGGTCAATATTTCATGGATAATGCTATTCCATCTCTGAGGGATGTCGCTTGTTCAATGGATGTCAACTTTAGGTTATCGAAGACGATGTGTTCCCGGACGGGACGGTGCTCAAGAAAGGCACGAAGGTCCTCTACGTGATCTACGCGATGGGGAGGATGGAGGCGATATGGGGGAAAGACTGCCGCGAGTTCAAGCCGGAGCGGTGGCTGCGGGACGGCCGGTTCATGAGCGAGTCGGCCTACAAGTTCACCGCATTCAACGGCGGGCCCCGGCTGTGCCTCGGCAAGGACTTCGCCTACTACCAGATGAAGTTCGCCGCGGCCTCCATCCTGTACCGCTACCGAGTCAGGGTGGTCGCCGGCCACCCGGTGGCACCGAAGCTGGCGCTGACCATGTACATGAAGCACGGGCTCAAGGTCAACCTCTTGAGGCGCGACGAGTACGAGCGCCAGAAGTGCCTCGCGAAGCACGGTTAAAAAGAAGCGGCGGTCCCGAATAAGCGCGGCGATGGCGACTATGTCTTTTCTTTCGATAAATTTTCATGTGGAGATGGCGTCGGACTATATGTGTGTGTGTGTGTGTTTTGGATCTTAGTGATTGAAAAAAAGGAAAAGGAACTCGGAGAGAGAGGGATTGGAGGTAGATGTACTAGGAAAGCTGGGGTTTTTTCTTTCCTTCAATAAATGGGGTTGGTATATATACATATATCTTCATTGGTTTGGTTGTAATTCGAGTAGTATCTCGATTCCCATGTATCATCTTTTTACTTCATCGTGTCCTGATGAAATTCAAGAATGAACGGCGATTTCGGACGTGAACGAACGAACGATATCGTTACTTGGTAAGAGTGCGCGCCATCGGTCGGCGTAATTCGACCCGCAAGTAGGTACACATGAAGACCACGGTTCAAAATTGACGTGTTTCATAGCCTATTGACGATGAGAATTAGATAACCCACGAGCCAAAATCTTCGAAATGGAGGGATCGACACCTTCGACGCCTTTGAAACGAGAGAGGGGACTCTAAACTTTGTGATTTTCTGACGAAGGGTACGATGTCGCACTTAAGCTGCGTTTGATTCGGTTTTGGAAATGGATTTATGTGAAATGATAAAAGTTAGTAGAACTTGCTTTCAGTATTTATAAAATCAGTTTTTCACCTCAAAGCTCTTTGAGAATGACTGCCAACCACCTCATATTTTTTTCAATAGAATTGGGAGACTCAAAGTTCCTTAAGAAAGCCAAACTAAACGTACCTTTAAGTCATCCCTTTTGCTTGATGGAGTATTCGGGGAGTTACGAGGTTTGAGCCTCTTTATTCCGACCAGAAAGAGCTAATTTAATGAGGTTTGGTTGGACTTTTTGATTCGCACGGGAGTTGTTCAACCGCGCAAACCTTAATCCGTGTTGCTTTAGAGCGTGGACTGAGAGCAATGGTAATAGAGTATAAATAATGCCCTAAACAAAGAGTCAAGGTTGGTCTATCCTACCTTCGTGTCCCCCGTCTGACAAATGGTGAATGTGGATGTAATGTCTCTACGTGGCGTGCCTCATTTAAATGATTTCGTCGGGTCATCGAAAATTCATATAAGAAAAAAGAGAGAAGGTTGTATCAATATATTACAGAACTGTGTGTCATCGTTTAATAAATCGAGTAAAACCGATTATAGCGAGAGCGGTAATTTCTCCTATTGCTTTATGTTCGCGTCAGCTATTCATGCCATTTTGTATATCACATGGATGTCTCGACGTGATAGCAGAGCGGCTTTGGTTTAGACAGACGAATGCAGATGAATCATGAATTTAGCGTTGGAGTCGTGTTCTTATATCGCGCCGGGACTTTGTTTCCAACAACAAAAAGAAAATTGGGGTAAGCCCAACCCGTGGAGGGTCACCAGTAACTTGATAGCCCATGACCAAATGAAGTTCGGGCCTGAAATCTGTCACGAATCCAGCCCAATCAATCAAAGCCTTTTAAGCAATTCGGAGAGCTTAAAAGATGGGCCGGCTAGGTTACCGGGCGAACCCCAGTGGCCATATTCTCCATGGGAGTCAAGAGATTATTGGGCGGGTCCACGAACTAGACGCATGTGAAAATTGGATGTTCACAAAATCAAAATTGCACAATAAGTTACATTGTTAGAATTTACATTGTTAGAATTTTTATCGTTTACAAAAATGTTAAGATATAATAACGGAACAAGTTTCGTTTTACTAATTATAAAAATGATAGGAGTGATCATATTTAGGACAATATTTTTCAAATCATTTATCTCCAAGAGAAAAAAGTGGGTGCTGAAATATTTAATCTTTATGTCGTTGAGATTTTAAAGCGTGGACACACGTCTAGACCTTTCCAATAGGGCTCATGAGAGGTTCTATCGTCGAATTGATAATGGAAAAAAAAAGAAATAAAAGAGAAGAATCCACACATGACTGCGCTGATGGATACGTTCATTTCTCATAATTAGGTTTAATATTCCATTACCAAATATGGTTTCATGATTTAAGTGGGGAACCTTGACTGTAAATTACTGAGTCAATCTCTCCCGAGATATTGACCCGCGACTACGTGAGAGCGTAAAATGTAGAAACAAAAATAAGAAAGTAAAACATTAATATATCGACCCGGAATTACATCTTTGAAATTTGAGGGGCTGATTCGTCATCGCACACGTCCCCGACGACGTGTAACAATTTGACCAATTAAAAAATCGCTAATGAGGAGGCGACGAGGACCAAGTCCCCCTTAGACATAAACTAATATGACGTCATCGGCTTTTGTTTCGTTTTGTTCCAACAATGTTTATATTATTCCGAGATATCGCCGTCCCTTTCCAAAAGAAATCTCCCTCCGTTTGGAGAGGACAAGGGCGGCTCGTGAATAGCTGCCTGCCACGTGTGGGAGGACTTCGGGTTAGAAAAATAACAAAAAGAAAGTGATGTGAGTTTTGTGACGTCACCTTTTGAGCGGGGATTCTAATTTACTATGTTTTTTGGATGGTGGAGCTGGTGATTAGTTGATAATTGCATGTTGGATCACAAGTCAAATACAAATGGTCTAATGATTTTATCGTTTTTTTTTTTGTAGTGCTAAGCATTTTGCCGTAAAATATATTCGTTAGGGTCCTGAGGTAAAAAAATATAAATTCAAATTCACTTGTTTCTTTAGAAAATCATTTGTCCGGATATTGTTTCCTCAGCGATTGAAAATGAATTGACGAAAGATATTTTCACTATCGATGAAATTGTCTAAATATCATTTGTTGTTGTTATTGATGATGGAAGAAATCTTATGTTGCCCTTTTATTTTAATTAAAAAAATACATTTTGAATAGTTCATTTTTTTTTTGTAAAATAAATCGACAGTGGAAAAACAAGTATTTTATCTTTCCATTGGTCAAACGTGACGCGCGTGAATATATAAAAAGTTCTCACATGGGACTAGGATGGCAATGGATTACGACATTGGGGATGAATGTGGCCATTGAATGATTTGTCGCGTACCAATTTTCACGTGGAATTTTGACATGATGTGTGTTAATGAGGCATGTTATGTGAGGCGGGTGTTATGTGAGCTTTTAGCAGCAAATATACCAAGGGATCGCATGCCGAGATCTTATGTGTACTGAGATTGATGTGTAGACCCAACATGTAAAACGAGCCGCATCATTTAATAGATCGGATTAACAAACCGGGCATACCACGCTTGATAATGCTCTCTCGTTAATAAATTCGTCCAACTAAATCATGCTAGATAACGTGGTGGTCAGCGGGCGATCAATTAAACGAGCAGATCACATCGAACCGACACGACAATAGGAGCCGGCCGCATCATATGGCCGACGGATTTCACAAAATCGATCTTAATATATAGAACGGCATTTGTCGTCTCGATCGATAGAGTGAGGTGCGCATGCACCATGTTCCTTTTGGTGCCGCAACTCGATTCGATCGCGCATAAAGGCGGCCTCCACTTTTTTTTTTTTTCCAACCCCACCACTAAAGTGCTATCTGGTTTCTCTATCGTCTCTCTTGGCGACACATATGAACACCCCTCCATCGTTCGTAACGAAGCTCGGACCAAATCATGCCGGAATCATTGTCTTAACTTGTTTGTTTTTCTCTCCTTGCGTGGGGGGCTTTATGCTCTTTTGTCCTCCTTCGTTGATGGCTACGTTGCACTTCGATATCTTCTCCAACAATCATTGAGACAGCCCCCGCACATCCTCGTCAAAACCGTCTCCGATGATAAACATACATATCTCGAATCGTTCCGTTCTATGATACCCTAAATTTGCTATTTAGTCATCGGACAGTAATTTAATCAAGGAATAAAGCCATTAAAAATCTCAAATTATATTCATTGTGAGGCATCTATTTCAATTTTTGTGCACCAATTATTGTATCACGTTTATGAGTGTGCATGATTCCAGGCGGTTCGATTTATTTTCGGAACCGGGAACCAGACTGCTTAGTTTAGGATCGGATCTTATGAAATCTAATGCGATCAGTTGAGAATCATGAAAATTCTTTAAAAAAAAAGAGTTTATTTACTTTATTATAATAGTTATTTTGGTAAAATTGGATAAACATTAAAATTTTAGAAATTTAAATTGAATTCTTTTTTACTTTTTTTACATCTTTATTTTTACTAAAATATTAAAAAAACTATCGATTTGATCCGGCCCTCTTAAGAATTAGGAACCGGACTACCTGGACACCGATTTCACTTTTAAGAACAGAGGACTAAATCGACACTTTTGGTCCCGGCCGGTTATAGCGGTTCCTAATTGAACAATCCAAGTTGCTCACTCCTAATAGCCCCAAAAATTTGTATGAAATGAAAAAAATCCTAAATTTATATCTATATGTTAAATCTACCTCAAAATTTGAGGTGAACTTGTCGCACGAGTAAATGGTTAGAATAAATATGTCACGAGAGTATAAGTTTTGGATCTTTTATATCATAAAAGAAAATTTTGGGGTAAATATGTCATAGGGGTATAAAGTTGGGGGTTTTTTATTATACATAGTTTGAGATGAGTATATCATAATGGATATGATTTAAGATTATTTGATTTTTCTTCTCTTTATAGAATATATTTTTCCTCACTCTCTAAATCGAATTCCTGCTTCTAGAATTGCTCATCTAGGCAATATCCTTTTCGATATCTTATCCTCCAAAAAAAGCCAACATGACCTCGATCTCATCGATACGATTTAAAAAGCACAGTGCAATGCGATTGGTCCGGTCGACACTTTTCCCTTTCCGATCGACAATTCGGGTGGATGGGCTATTTCCTTTCGCTAGATTCAAGTGGTTGGATTGAGGAAAATGGCATTAGTGTCTATGACTTGCACGTCGATAGGCATGGACACAACGTCTTAGCGTTTGATGTCATGTCGGGGGCATGGGCATAGGAAGTAATCCTAAGTTGATTGGGGTGCATGTCCATTGCAATTGCAACGTGAGGACGACAGGCTCGCTCGATCTGTCCATGAAAATTATAAGGTTGGCCTTCTCCTTAAAGACTATGCAGAAGGACACGAGTCCGACTTATGTGTTTCATTGTCAATTTTCCCCCTTTCCTCCGGCGGACCTTTTGCCGACATTATGTTGTAAATGGTGTCACATTAATGCGATAATCTCATCCAACAAATAAGTAATGCTAATACAAAGAGCAAAAGTCGAGTGGACATCGATGGGGGATAAAGTGTCATTTATAGTCGATAAGTCGACACGTAGGTGCAAACAAATTTATAGGATTCTAATTTAGTTTCCTACCCGTTTTTTTTATCCATTTTCTTCTTTCTCATTCAGCCCCTCTCTTCTGGATCCCACCATTGGTCGAACGTCACTACTGCCGCCGACCTCCACATTAGCGCCACTGCTAGCCTCGCGTCGCCGGGTCCGTTGTGCTCTAATTGTAGGACAGAATCTCCATTGCCATAAGCAATCTAGCTTGCATTGCTCCTTAGGCCACCCACTTCGTCGTGCTCCTCGGCAATTTCCCCCTTTCTTTCCTTGCTCGCGAACTGTGATTAAAATTCCAAAAACTTCCGAATGCCATCATAATTAATAATTAAAGGGAACAAATACGACTCGAAGGCAACTTCCCACTGAATGAGATGGCACAGGGAGCAAAACCACGTCCACACGTCACACGACGAGACAAAACAAAAACGCAATGTCAATTATGCATACGCATCGTCAAAAACCTACTCGAATACATTCAATTAATTATCTTAATGACGCATGAGAAATATAATAAATAAGTATCGATTGAGAAAAATAATAAAATTAAATAATACAATATAATATGACATAATATATATGCCCGTCGTGTGTATACCCATATGCATGTGAGTCATGTTTAAGAAAAGAGAAGGGATTGGAAATCACGATCGCCGGCCTTCGACATCGGTAACTACCGACACGATTTTAGTTAAAGATTTGCAGATCGATATTCCCGTTTCTATTCTTAAATCATTCATAGAAAAATGTTGCGACGGGGAGCTGGACCTGGTCAAGATCTCCTCTTTTGGCAGGAAGTAAAGAAGAAGAAGAAGAACAAGAGAAAAAAATTGCGGATTTTTGGGACAAAGAAACGTATTGCGTCATGGGATTTATACGTATTGTATTGTTTTTTCTTTGGTTGGTTATGGGGACAGCAAGTTTAATCCAAATTGAATGAACAGTCTAAAAGTGGTGGGATGCACGTGTTTGATCCACTACTGCTATTTGGACACGTGGGACGGATGGCGACTTTCGTTATCTGCTCGTGGCGTTTGCATATTTAACGCAGATTTTCTTACGTCGACAAACGAAGATTACGCCTTTTGTCTGTCTCGAATTACAGTGATCTACCATTTTTTTTAGTTGTCAATTTTCATTTGAATTACTTATCGTATATTTTTCTGTCTTAGATATCTACCTCTTAAGTAAATCGAATTCTTCTAAGAGTTTACAGATTTAAATTAGTACAACTCACCAAATGAGTTGGAACTCTCGTCTGAGTTGCTTACTGATGAAGTTGCCCGTATTTTTTTTTATCCATTGAGAGCTTTTAATTGACTTTTTCAGCAATGCATTTGATTTATGGATGCCTTCTAGAAACCGTGTACCAATTCACAATATGCTTATTGGTATGAGGCAACAGCTTACTGATGCAATGATTAGCGGCCGGTTCGATTTATCCCTTTTCTCAAGAGTCGATGATTGTTGATAACTTTTACCTTGACACCAAGGAATAGTTCAATCAAAAACTTGGGTGTGGGTCGTTTGTCGAAATTTAATGGCCTTCCTTTGGCTCATTCTTAGTGAAATTAGATGAACAAAGCTTTCCCGGTTCATTCTCTATTTGAGTTACTTACATGGTTTGTATCTCTTTTAATTACCAACTCTTCATCTTGTTTATGAACTCTAAGGTGTCTTTCTTAACTGTGTCTTGGATATACCAACCCTCGTATGAAAATGCTAATGTCAATTCTAGTGATTCATCAAATTTCTCCATATGAGTTAGTAATCAATTTAGAGCTACCAATTTTGATTTGAATTAGTCGATTACCTAATGGAAAAAAATGTTAGAAATAATTCCAACTTAGGTGGTAATTTCTTAAAAGAGTTGATAACTTCAATGGGTTTGTAAGCAATGCGAATAAAAATTGGTAACTAATTAGAAAAAAAAAGAAAAAAAATACAAAAGAAAAGTGAATAAATGTTGGCAAGCATTTCAAATGAGAGTTGTTAATAAAATCAACCAATAATTATAGGAGAGAAAAGCAGGTGTAAGCCACACAAATAAAAGCGATATTCGTATAAAAGTTAATAAATTTTAGGCGCTCGTAAAAAGGACAAATAAAAGTTGGCAAACACTAACGAAATTCGATATTAGAAAAAAAAATCAATAAGTAACTCACATAAAAATTGGTAATTTAAAACAAATTACATTTAATCAACCAATATTTGACAAGTCATGCAAATAAAGATTAGTGAAATCACGTAAGTGTTGGTTTTTTTTTTAAACGTTGATAAAAAGACAAACAAAAAGTTGGTATAAAAAAATAAGAAGAGTCGCTAATTTACTCATTAAGAAAAAAAAAGTTGTTAATTTCATGAAAGCGTCCGTAAATTACAAACGAATTAACAAAAACTCGTGATTGGTCATCTTTTTTTTTAATATACCAATAGTTAATTGCACTTATCAACCCTTTCATAAATCTATCAACGCTAAAAAAAATCCATTTTATCATTGACGGAACAAATGCAGAATTATATGGGTTAATACTAATCCTTATGATTTGTAATTTGTAATAAAAAGCATATCGGAGCGATTAATTATTTCAAAGCGACAAAAATAGTCATTTTTAGGAAATTTAATTTTTAAATAATTCTCTTTTTCGTGAAATAAATTCATCCTAAAAAAGAATCATTATACCGCTCGTGAAATGTCGACTTTGCACCATGCAATGGGTGCCACCAACTTCTCACGTTGACCGTGGGTAGATGACATCCCGTTCAACAAAATATCACACTTAAAAAAAATCACAAGACGTCTCCACAATGTTCATACATCTTGGAAAGTGATATTTTGTCACGGACGCGCGATAGTTAGGTGGTACACGACTATCAAAATTGGAGACACATAGCCCCCCGCCTTAAAATGACAAGATGTGTGACACTTAGAAGCTCTACATGAAGCAATAGTAGTAAGTCTCAAAATGCACAAAATGCCATATCTCAATTCTATCAAAAAAAAGTACGCGAGAATTATGGATATTTGTACTTTTATCTGTTCAATCTTAAATTTTTTGATTTTTCCAATCGAGTTTTAAATACTTTTCGCATTTTGTTAATTGAGTCCATATGATCAATTTTGATCGGAATTTATTAATGTGGACTGGCCTTCATTGACGTGGCATGGTCGGTGCTAATGGGGATAATTTTCAGGAAAAAAATTATTGCCCTTCTTTCTCAAGCCAGTTGTTGGGCCTTGGTAATCGAGCACATGGGAGGGCTGATGAGTTCGAGTCAAGGGGCAAGCCTTGGCTCGTTATCGTTGGGAGAGGTTGAGCCTTGTGTGGCTCAATGAGGGTGAGATTGGCAAGGCTTAAGTCTCGTCCAGCCACTACAAATTTGAGTTGTGCTAGGGGCGGGCCCAGCGGCAAGGCTGAACTCGTTAGCCCTTGCCTCATGGCAGTCATTGAGGAAAAACAAATTAACTAATTTTGAAATATTACTTGAAATTATTCATGTTAGCAATGGTCACGCCAAGCCAGCATCGGCTAGTTCACGTCAGCAATTGCCAATCAAATTGATCAGATAGACTTTATTGACCAAAAAGTGAAAAAAATAAAATAAAAAGTCAATTGGAAAAATTAAAATGTCTAAGCCCGCATCGACAAAAAAATACAATAATTTCATGAGTTATTTTGAAAAATTTTCCCAAAAATATACTTTGAATTTAGACTCTTGTCTGATAGAGGAAAGCTAGTGAGGGCCGTCGCTCCTTTGTCCATTTTGATACTCGATGAGTTTTCATTCACGGAAAATATTTTGTAACTATAGATTATGAAATCCACGAGAATTTCCGATACATGATCTACCATGTTTTTTTCGGCTAATCTAAATCTTTGATTTGGCCATTGTTTAGGTGCATGAATAAAGTGCGAAAAACCCTCATACGAGAATAGACCAATGGGGCCAAAAAAGCAGCTACGTAAGAGGACCGGCGCATGAATGGATCGATCATCGACGGCTAGGCTACAAGCAACCCAGCAAAGTGAAAACCCCAAAAGTCAAACCTATTTTGATAGTTTTTACCCCACTTTCAAATGTTTATTTTTCATGGACATCGATGAGCGCTATAGCAACCTGACCTTTCTTAACATGTAACCGGAGGTACTTGGCCGTCAGTAAAGATTCGATCGTTCATTTCAGGCGCCGACGGTTACTATATCAGCCTATCTAGCAGTAGCCATTTTCTCTGTAATATGTTTACTAGCGAAAAATTAAAAAGAATCAATTTAAGTTAACATAAACTCTTTGACCTGGGAACCAACCCCACCTTTAAATTTGTTGGCTGAGCTTTTTAATGGGTTTGAAAATTGGGGGACAGTCAGAAAGTTCCAGACATTTTTCAATCTTTTCCAATGTGGGTTTGTTGAATAGTGCATTACACGTTCTCGGAGGACTGTTAACTTTGAATCTTTACATATACCGAAATTTATGAAAGTAAGTCATCTTAAGTTGATCTAGACTGTGTATATTCTAAAAGCATAATGATCGATCATATATAAATTTTCGATGCATGATCACATAAATTATACTTTCTAAACGATTTACGTCGTGGAGATGACTATGTTTTATGCCATTAGTTTCGGCGACGAATATCGAAATGCGGCCCATTATTGACACGCTATTAAATATTTCTAGAATGAATTTGTTGACATTGAGTGCTTGGACGGTCTTCTTAAATCTTATATGCGGGAGGAAAAGACTGGGTAAAAACCGGCGACTTTTCATATGTTTTCTTGACTTTGTGCCCTAAGAAAGAAAGAAAAAACTACATTACTCTGTGACTTGATTTAAAAATGGCTGCGGCCCTATTTGTCAAGGGAATGAAAACGAGCGCGTAATTTCGATTCCAGCCATGGAGACACGCGTTTTCCTACGCAAGCGTCGTTCGAGAATTTGCAGACATTCCATTTCCTTAAAGAAAACCGAGAAAAAAAAACAGAGGGCGACAGAATTTCTAACTTTTTTTTTTCCTTCTAATTTCGTCCTTGACCATGAAACGAGGTCTGCTGAAATTACATGGGGAATTTCGAGCTTGCCTTGTTTTTTTTTTCCCTCCTTTTTCTTTCAATTTTCTTTTATAATAATGACGAAAATTCCCCTTAAATTTTGGTCCGACGTATAACGTGGAACATGCATTGTAGTCCATGAAATCTCGACATCTACTCAATTTATGAATCGCGTTATACATTAAGTTGAGATTTATAGATAATTTGTGTCGTTTTTGCTTCTTTTCTTTTATTACTTTCGTGGGTCAATCCGCGATGATCTAAAAAGAGGGGCTCGTGTCGTGTCTCTTGCGATTTCTTGGTTTTGTTCGCCAGCATTATTTCGTCTGCTTCTTCTAACCAAAGTTAAGGATATCCCGCACAAAAGTGAGCTGGGTGTGACTCCATTCTCGTCATCCGGAAGCTAACATGTAGTCTTGAACGGCACACCAAAACTATAAAAAGACTAAGGGGAAGCATAGACTTTTGGTAGTTGATGCCATGAAATGGCTAATCGTGACTAAGCCTGGATCTAATTATGTTATAAACCCTTCCCCCCCCCCCCCCCCCCCCCATGTTTTCCTTAAATTGCTTCACGTATCGCCTGCGGAGGAGATAAATGGTAGACCCGAAAGCCGGCACGCCTCAATTGCCCGGCTCGAGCAACGAGGCTGCGATTCGAGACCGATCGAGCTCTCTCGGACTGGAATCGAGTCACAACTCGCTTCACATTCGCTGGCGACATCAATCAAGTCGAAAGTCTAGATACTTAGGAGTTTAAAGGAAGTTAATGGGTTATACGAATAGGTTAAATACCGCGTAGGGCGTGGAGTGAAGCTAACTCAAGAATCCAGACAGTTGCGAAGAGGCAAGACTTTAATTTTGAACTCGGAATGGCAATTTTCCAGAAGGAAGTGCTGGAGCAAGGCGGACGGCAGTCAAGGTGGGGGGCAGGAGGCGAACAAATGAAAAAGTCCGAACGCATCCCCCTCGAGTCCCAACCAAAGTTAGCTAAAATTAATGCAGATGAGTTCAAGTTACACCCTAAGTGTCATCAGTTCCTGAATTAGGAAAAGAGAAAAATCACATTTTGCTGATTAATCGACTCAATTTTCCGACACGGGAAATCCCAAAGGGATATAATTATGGAAGAATGTCCACCCCATATTCGAACAATATGCTTTGGTGAGGTAAAGAAGTTGAATTCACGCCGGGTCATATTCTCATCATTGTAATCGTGCAAAAATAGTCACGCTTTTTTCGATGTTTAATACATCGGTCATATATATTACGAGGCATACAATATACTAAAATTGACAGTTTTTACTTATTCGATTCCCTTACGGGTGTGGTTACGGAATTTTCGACTTGGATCCATCGTCCGAATACTTAGACCACCGGATCGAATTGGAAGCTGCTCAGCAAAATCCTCTCGGGCGGATCATCGTGCGGTCATACTAAGGAGCTAAACATTGGACTTTTCAAAATTCTCCAATTTTTCCAAATTTTTAAATGCTCAACGATTCCATCATTTTCAACCAGCTACATAAACACGAATATTCAATTCCAAAGGGGGCTCGCACCGAACCGCTCCCGGGTCTCGCGAGAAGATCCTCCTCCCATATGCCGTCGCCCTCTTCTTCTTCCTCCTCTCCCTGTTCTCCTCTATCCCTCCCATGGCTCATACCCCTCCTCCGAAGAAGAAGCCGAGAAGAACGAGGACCAGAGTCGCCTGCTTCTCGGGTTGCTTCGGGCCCCGCCGCTCCGACGAAGTGACCCAGTTCGAGGACCGACCCGACGACGGCGAGAAGAAGCTGAAGATCAGCTGGTTCCACTGGTCGCGCTCCCGCTTCAAGAAGTCGGCCGCCAAGACCGTCCCCGTCGAGACCGGCGCCGCCCTCGTCAATTCCACCGTCGAGGCCGAGAAGAAGGAGGCCAACGACAGGTTCAACAATCCTCCGTCCAAGTCAAAGTCGAAGCTGAAGTCGAAGCTGGATAGGATCAGCTCCAAGAGCAGGCTGACCAAGGAGGCGAAGGCGACGGCTACGGCGATGGCGACGAAGACTGTGGCGGGGACGGCGCCTCCGGGTCAGCCGACGGATGGCGAGCGAGATCGAGAGGTACGTGACCGTCGTGTTCTTGGCACGGGAAACGCCATGTTTCCTCAAGTCAACCAGAGGGAGCTCACGTGAAAGAAAAGAAAAGAAGGGAATCGAAATAACAAGTCTCGATTCGATTCGGGTGTCGTCATGAAAATCCCGGGGTGGAGTGAAGTGATTCTTCATGGACGCCGAATTCGATTGCGATCGGGCATAAACACGCAATCCGCAGATAGAAATCAAATCGTTCCTCTCACTGATTCGCTTTTGTCTTGTTTTCAGACATCCGAGCACGAAGCTGAAGCTCATCGAAACGACACACGAGAAAACCGTACGGATTCCCCTCGTGGCAACACGTGGCACCACCAGAAGCGCCTCTCCTTCTGCCGGAGGATCGAAGCGATCCGGGCCGGGTCGAGCCAGCCCGTCTCGACCGACGTCAAACCGGCGAAGCCCTCCCGCTCCTCCGCCGCCGCCGCGGCGATCCCGCACTCGGCCTCCCTCCCCATCCTCCACCCGGAACCCCATCCGACGGGAACAGCGGCACCGTCGCCCCCCCGCCCGGTCCAGCCGCAGAGGTACCGCAGAGTCCGACCAGCGACCGGGCCGTCGGGCGTGGTCAAACGGGTCGACCCGGTGGTGGGGATGTCAATAATCATGGTGACCCTGGTGATCATGCTCCTCTGGGGGCGGCTCTGCGCGATCCTGTGCACGGCGGTGTGGCTCTACTTCGTCCCCCAGCTGAGGTCGTCGAACGAGAGACGGGTCAACGGCGAGGCCGCGGACCCGGACGAGCCGGACCTGAGCTCGGAGGAGTACAAGAAGAGGGTGGTGCTGGAGGGGCTGCTCGAGAGAAACCGCCGGAATCCGCTGTGAGTTTTTCTTACCGTCAGCTCAATGCAGGGGTTTCCATAAATACAACAGCAAATAACTCGGGGACCATGAGGCCGCGGCGGCGGCGGCGGATGGCATTTTGTGTAAATTCAAGTGTAGATGCAGGGTCATATTTGTAAAAAAACAAAAGAAAAGAAAAAGTGGTGGGGGTATCAGATCTTCTAGAAGCTCTTTTTTGTCCATCTGGCTTTTCTTCTTCTGGCTTTCATCTGATCGCTTTCGTGTTCAACCGGGCGGTTGGCAGTGGGGGGAGAGTCACGTGATGCTGGTGGGGACGCACGTGCGACGGCGGGGGCGACGAGGTCGACGCTGGGCCGCCCCCTCTCGCCCTTGCGGTCGCGGCCCGTTTGGCGATTGGTCAGTTTTGGCGGCCTTTTGGGATCTTGGAAAGACGAATTTGTAGATTTCTTTCGAAATTTTATCTCTTTTTCTTTTCTTTCTTCCAAATATCTATTAATTCTTGGATTTGATTAAACCCTTTTTAATTTCAGTTCTTGCACTTGTCATGCGTCTCTCCTCTTTTGTGGCCATCATTCCAACGTACACTAAACTCAACCACATGGATTGGGTTGCAACCATATCGAATCAATAAGGGTCCAAATTTCCCAACCGTCCCACGCACAAGTGTCGCACTCGCCGTGTTGGGATGAAAGGATGTCCAAATGTTTCTCGATATATCGAAAAGGTTGTGTTGAAAATTTGGCATATGGTGAAAAAAAAGGTTTAAAGGGCGGCAACAGTGTCCACGATTGCTTCGATCACCTGACCGGATTTATTGAATTTGCCTCTATTCGATCTCGTGAGTACGTCGTAACTGCGTGGCGGCGCATGATCTTCTCATATCATGGTCGAAAGACGATCATTTCCTTATCAGTTTCGAACATTCTATTCTATATTGCAATTGCTCGATATATTTGAAGGAACTAATGTAATCAAAATCGGCATATCAAGGAATTCGACGTTCACACCATGGGTGAGGACTTGGTCGCATAGTGCCAAGCTTGGGGGACCCCAGAACAATAATAAACATACCTAACAGATGCAATTTTTCCAAGCCGGGGACAAGAGGAGCAAACGTGCAACGTTTCTTATCGCGTTCTTCACGGTAACCCATTTAGACCGGTTCACAAAAGCGATATACTAAGCGATACGATCAACCGTCGTCGTTCCATGTCGAATAGAGAATAGATGCTGACTTGTTCAACATCCTTTCTAATGCGAAACATCGCTTAATGCGCTGACTCTACAAATCAACGCGGTCCTGCTTACGTTCTCCATAAACATCTTCGTGGAGCCGGTGGGCAAGTGGATAAGATTTACCCACCAAAACCTCCATACTTAACAGTCAGGTCTCGGAGTTGGTGGAGTTAATGACTAATGACGATTAGCGTTAATTTATTAGGAAGAGGTCGGATGGTGACGCATGCAAAGGGCCGAGCGATCTCGCGATTATGGCTGAGGACGAATCACGACGTGGTCTGATCTGATCGATGAGTCCGCGTGCTTTGACTCCGGAATTCCGGGTCGGGCCATTGGTTATGGACGGGGCGGACCAGGGCTCGTCCGAGCCCCACCAAAACAGTGCGCGTTTTCCAACTACATAGGACAGAGGACGGCGACCCCTCGAGGGATTGGCGGTCGATTTATGCTGTGGACCGTCGGGAGAGAAGAAAATAGCGGCTTTGGACGGTGGATGTTTCGGCGGTTAGGTGACTCTTCGACCTCCTAAGTCTTCGTCCTAAGTCTCTACTATAGTGACGCATGCAATCGCGAATACGAATATCGATCGTGATCCCGATACTTTGTTCTGTACTCCCGGATTTGCGCGTGTTTTGCGTGCTCATCCGTGACGTTCGATTGACTATGATATCGAAGGGGAAAAGTCGGAAATCATCCTCGCGATCATATCCATCGGAGTACGCTGACATGTAGTCATCGAATCGCATGTTTCACCTTAGTACAAGAGCAAGGCCGCCAATTTAATTCCTCTAATTAGCATACGATTATCGGCACGACATTACCATTTAATCTCCCTAATTATAGCTTAACATAATCTCCATCCCGAAGGAACTGATATGAGGTCATGTGGGTCAGTTCTTTTGTTTAATGGGGATGATGCATCCGATCACTAACATCGAACCGAGCACGTGTTGCGCCTAGTTTCGCAAGAGTGGGTGAAGGCTTTTGGGAAACAAAGGATGGTGGAAACGAAAGCGAAAAGGAGAAGAGCACTTTGGAAATTGTTCAAGTGATGGTGATGATACTTAACTAAGGAGGCTTCGTTAAGCTTGAGTGATTAAGGGGCATAATCAATAGGGGAAGCTATTTACGTGGATTTATCTTTCTTTCTTTTCTTTTTGATACATTGATTAGATAAATGTAGATTGGATTAGATTTCCTTTCCTAGTATGCAGCTAACTCGGCTAAGGCCTAATAAGGAAGAAGAGTGGAGATAACTATACCTGCCACTAATGTTTCTCATGTCTAGGCCTTAGGCTAGCCCGACGACGACGAACCCCGGAGAGCTATGTTTGGTTTTTTCAGATTAGGAGGGCCAAAGTTCCCAATTCGATGTATGGTCGAGCATCAATTGATCAAGAGTGGGTGGATAAATTTCATCCGTCCATAGATTTCGTCGATAGCTTGGCCCCGCCCATGATCGGGATTTGACCGAATGAACCTAGGATTTGTTATTTTGTGCTACCACATGCTAAATCCAGGTGCATATTTCGATGCTTTAACATTGACAAAATATTCGTTTAAGTTAAAAAAATATCATGCGTGCTTATTGTTTACATTCTTTGTAATCTCGAGAGACAATGTGTTCTACCAAATGTAAGTAAGATCAAATTTTGATCCATCATTTATCAACTTGACGGGCCCAATTTGACGTTATTGTATTATCTGAACATATGTCATCGCTTGTGGGCCGAATGAAAATATATGAGCCGGCCCAGTTTAGTTTTTATGATGGGCCGAGCTCAGCTCGTAAACTATAAAGTTGCTGGAGAACCCTAAGACGCCGTCTTCTTCTCCGAATAGCTAGGGTTTTTCTGCTCCGCAGCTCGAGCAAGAGAGAGGAGAGATCAGTCATCATGGTAAGTGAATATCTGCTTCTAGCCGTTGTTTTCGCAGCTCTGATGCTCGTAAATCACGCGACGTGTGTTTTGCTCTCCTGTCCTGTCGAGAACTATTATTTGTCGGTTCACGACTTAAGATGAAGATGAAAGGGGCTCGGGATTGTCACGTTAGAAACTGTTGCGTTGCTGTTTCCATCACGATGGCCTTGTGCCGATATCACTGGAGTTGGCGCTCCTCGTAACTCCAGTGCTTCGCCTTTAGTGGATGAGTTCTGGAAGAGCGAGAGGTTTTGCATTTGGGGATTTGAGGATGGATATGGGGTGTTATAGTGCTAGTGAATTTTAGTTGCTGCTACAAGGAAGAGGGAGTTTTCCAAAATGAGCTATTCTCAGCTGAGCATGACTGCCTTTCAATGGCACCTTTGTAGATCTTTGTCGCTGCATTGGCTTACTCTCGTTGGTTGACTGCTTGTTTGAATGTCGGTTTTCAATTTATATTAGATGATGGAATTGCAATGGGAATTTGTACGTAGATGAGATTTTGGAAGTAGGGAACCCAATGACAAATTGGATTACATAGGCTGTTGGACTTGCCTGCTTCAGAACTGAAGTAAGATTTGACCTCGTGTATGTATTGTAGTGTCCCTGTCCCTTGTTGTCAATCTCTTTATGTTATCATGTGCTTTACTCTACAACTAGTACTCTTAGAATTGATATAGTAAATTTTTTGTAGTCCTATAGATACGGTGGTATTGGGTGGAATTTGTTGGTCAGACTAGATAGATAGAGAGAAGTAGACAATGCTTCTAATTTGTATGGTACCTTTAATGGATCTATATATTTATGCGACAGAAGGAAGTTGTTACTTTGCCGACTATCTGATAGGATTAATGCTTGGAGACAATTCTCTGCATGCTAGTTTTTTCTCAGGATTTTTTTGTACTTTTCCGAGTTTTCATGCAGTCACTTGAGCACCTATTTGATAGAAATGCAGGGTCGTAGTTATTTTGGCCTCTAGAGACTAGGGAGGATTTCGTATTGACTTAGATGGTGGTGTGCAAAGCTCTAGGAGTAGGGGTGATCGGTTCTACACTGAAACTGTGAATCGGACCGATGGGACCGGTCCCTGGTTATTAGGACCGGGGTCTGTGGTCTGGTCCGGTACCTAGGCAGTCCAATGTGAGAGAGAGAGAGAGAGAGAGAGAGAGAGAGAGAGAGTACCCATGTAAGCTTACTTAGAGCTGTAAAGTCTCGAGTCTCGATTGACTAAGGAGGGAGGCTTGAGGGAGGAAACGAGGGAGATACTAAGATGGAGAGAACTCAGAGAAAGGGAAACTGGGCTGGTTTTAATTTTGGTCCAAGTGGTCTGGTTCGGATGGTTTTGTCCGGTCTCGCCCTCTTGGGAACCAGTTCCATGTCTAGGAACCATGGACTGGACTAAAATTCCGAAGAATTGGTTTAATCCGGCTAGTCCGGTCTGGTCCGGGCAGTTCTTGGGGTTGGGCGGTTCATTGTGCTTAGCCCTATCTGGGAGTGCTGATGATTTTGTATCACACTGATGATTGAGACAAACTCGAAATGCATATTTGATTGCTACTTTGGCTTCTTTTTCTACTCGTGATTATGAGTATATATGTAATCCCGTTACTCAAGAGTTTTGTTTCTGCCGCATGTAATCCTACATAAGTGACTGAGATCATCTTTGACTGTTGAACACAGGTGAACGTTCCTAAGACAAAGAAGACGTACTGCAAGAGCAAGGAGTGCAGGAAGCACACCTTGCATAAGGTAACCCAATACAAGAAAGGGAAGGACAGCCTTGCTGTCCAGGGCAAGCGGCGTTATGATCGCAAACAATCAGGATATGGTGGCCAAACCAAGCCCGTGTTCCACAAAAAGGTAAGGAATACCATCTTCTGTGATCCTCTTTGATGCAACAAAGGAACCCGACTTTGATGCTGGGTTCAGTAGAAAAGAGAGTTTTACTGGGAAAGACCTGAGCGATTTTCTTCTTGAAGTTTTTACTGGCATTCTAATGTGGTGTCGACTCCTCATTGTCCATAGGCAAAAACTACCAAGAAGATTGTGCTAAGGCTTCAATGCCAGGGTTGCAAACATGTCTCGCAGCACCCCATCAAGGTTGGTCAAGCAATCCGTCTCTTTTTCCATGTTCAACTAATTCTTTGCCATATTCTGATTCGCTTTGTTATGTTGGTCTTTGTACAGAGGTGCAAGCATTTTGAGATCGGTGGAGACAAGAAAGGGAAGGGAACTTCTCTGTTCTAAGTCGTCAAAATTATTAAGCCGCTTAGCTTATCCTTGGTGTTGGATTATGTCGTTCCATCTTATTTTTGTTATTATTTCATGGAAAAGATGCTTAAGCGTTGCAGATTACCCATGATGATCCATCAGCGGTATGCCTTTTGAGTATGATGAAGTCGTCTGGTTCTTTTAATTACTGTGCTGTGTCATCCGACAAAAGAGTGCGTTACTCAGGAACGGTGCCGTGGCTCGAGCCAAAACATGTGGAAGAGGAAAACGAATCTTTACATGGTGAAAGAATTGTCTCCGAATTAATGCTTTTGGTTTGCTTGAAATGATTAATTAATACAAAATTAATTATGATCAAAGAAAAATATGTACGTTTAAAGGGAAAAAAGTATTTTTCTAAAAAAAATTTTTATTATGGTTTTTTTTAAAGTTCTTGGCACATTACAGTGCTTGTCAAAATTCATTGTGGACTGGAGCGATTGATACCATAATTATTGTGGCCACAACGAATGAAATAGTGGTCACTCTTAACATTTTTCATCGTGAAATGTGGCAGGATCCCAGTGCAAATGCGAGTGTGCTATCTTTGCCTTTTGTGAATGCAAATGGTAATTTTTCGAAGTGATTTTACTAGATGATTTTATCGAAATTTTTCTTTTTGCGAATAATAACGTGAGGTGAGATCGAATCTAATTGTTCACATGCTAATAGAGCTTGGTTTGATTGGATGTTGGAGCTCAAGTAATTTAGTGCTCTTGGCCAAGAGTGAAGTGTCTTATTGAATGAAATGCTCATCCTTAAAACTGCTATTCATGAAATTATTTCTTCAAATAAATTTAAGTGTCAACAATGTAAGCATTACTTATTCTTAAAGGATTGAGTTAAAGTAATAGGTCAAGTTATAAAATTAAGTTGAGTCGAGATATAAAAGTTTTTTATAGGACAAATGATCCTACCTAATCAAGTTTATACATTTATTGGTAATTATTATTTAAGTATAGCATATATATTAAAATCGAATTTGATTTTAGCGAATGTATTGTGGAATAATTTCTCCATATATTATGACGCAATGATGACCGAAGCAGCAAAGCAAAAACCCCAAAACCCAAAACCGTAAATGCACCTCCTCACTCGTTCTCTCGGAACTCCCCCATTTCCTACTTTCTTCCATCTCCTTCGTCTCGCTCTCGCATCTCCAGACCCGGACCATGGCAATGGCGATGCTGAAGCGGGGCCTAGTCTCGACCTCGAAGCTCCTCGCCGCCCGGAGAGGCCCCTTGGCCCCACCGACGGCAACCCTAGGCGCGGCTCGCAGGTGCTACAGCTTGATACCGATGGTGATCGAGCACTCGTCGCGGGGCGAGCGGGCCTACGACATCTTCTCTCGCCTCCTCAAGGAGCGCATCATCTGCATCAACGGCGCCATCTCCGACGACACGGCCCATGTCGTCGTCGCCCAGCTCCTCTTCCTCGAGTCGGAGAACCCTTCCAAGCCCATCCACATGTACCTCAACTCTCCCGGCGGCGCCGTCACCGCAGGTCACCTCTTCTTTCCTTTTCCCATTGGCGTTGAGCTTGCTTGATCTCCGATTGGCGAATTCGCTGAAGAATGCTTCTTGTGTCGTAGTCACTCGTCGCTTTGTTTGTGGCGTGATGGGTCTTGCAATAATGAAGGACTGACTCCCTATTGTGCCGGCGAGTGAATGCTTGCGGATTCTAATTAGGTTTAACTTGATGCGGCGTGATGATACTTTTTCTAGTGATGTTTGAATCAGCAATCAACGATGGACTGGCGAATGCATTTGGCACTTGAGAGCTGATGTTCGATCTATACGTAGTCAGGGAAAGAATCTTTTTTATTTGGAGTAATCAGTAGAATGATCTTACTCGATGCTTGTGTGAATTGGAAGAAGAGGGGATTCTGTCATTGAAGGCAAGAGGTTGACATGACGAGAAGCTAAAGTAATTAGTCATTCTTGTATTTTTGGACCATAGAAATGAAGGCAAAAAGCCTTGAGTTTTATTAATTAATTCGCCAAAAAAAATTCTTTATTAGTTAAGCCTAACTGCAATTCCCAACTTCTCTCTCTGTCAATCATTCTGTATTCATGTTCACCGGTCATAGCCCTAAGATTTTGTTCTGTGTGTCTGCAGTTGATAGACTCGTGAGCAGCCCTTGTTAACAACGTGGCCACATATTCTAGATAGACATAACCTAATAATGCACTTTTGGCAGAAGACTTGCGTCTTTCTGGTGTAAAACTTTTTTATGGAAATGATATCGAATATGTGAACCAACATACTTCAAGAGGTGAGCTGAGTCTTAGAAAATACTTTTCTGCGCGGGTCATCTTGGCTTTCAAGTTCACTGAATCATTTGCTCTTACCTACCTATCTTGTTCTATTGAATTTTCATTTTTCTGGTGGCCGTAGTAGATCACATGTCCATGAGTTACCTTCCCCTTGTTGCTTTAAACAGATACTGTTTTCTTTGAGGATTTTTCTTCCTGTAAAAGTGCATTTTTTGTTGGGATATTTTGTCTTTTCCAGTTGAATTGGATATATCGTCAGAAAGAGAAAGATGTGGGGCATATCTTAGATGTGGCTAAGGTGGACAAGACAAGAAAAAAAGGGAAGTTATATGAAAGGATTGTACCATATTCTGTCATTTCTTGCTGTTTCTAGATTATAGACAGTAGACATGACTGGATACTCGATATCCAACCAACCACTTATTCTGTTATTCTTCAAAAACAGTGTCTACTTTACCCTCTTTGGTTCGGGATAATAATGGCCAAATGTAACATGAATGATGAGTCCCTTACTTCAGTCACGAGGTTCAAGATAAGATTGTCAGACATGCTTTTGGAAAATATCCATTCAAGCCAGAGTTTCTGAATTTAAGTAGTCTGTGCTACTGATCTGTCCAACCTCATTGGAATGTGGGGCTCTTTAAGTTTCTGTATGTGTAAGCGATCTGTTCTACTTGCATTCCCTGAGTCTTTTCTGATAATAAACAGAGTTTGCTTGGGGTGAAGTTACTTATAGTAACGGTCAAGATGTCAAAAACATGTATTTGCGTGTGGATGGAACAGCATGTCGAGTGCAATGTACGGACATGTGCTAAATGCTAGAGCAATAAGTGAGGCAGGATGCTAACACACTCATAAATGAACTTGGGAAGCTTTGGGTTCTGTAGAACATTTCAATTCCTGTTCTAGATAAATTATTGAATTGTTGATTAGTAGCTTTGTTGCAGGTCTTGCAATTTATGATACCATGCAGTATATCAAATCACCTATCAATACTATATGTTTGGGTCAAGCTGCATCCATGGCTTCTCTCCTTCTAGCTGCCGGTGCCAAGGGTGAGAGACGGTCTCTGCCAAATGCAACTATTATGATTCATCAGCCTTCTGGTGGCTATAGTGGCCAGGCTAAGGATATGACAATTCACACCAAACAAATAATTCGGGTTTGGGAGTCGCTAAATGCGCTGTATGCTAAACATACTGGACAATCAGTAGATATTATTCAGAAGAATATGGACAGAGATTATTTTATGACCCCTGGAGAGGCAAAGGAGTTCGGGATCATTGATGAAGTTATTGATCAGAGACCAATTGCTTTGGTGACTGATGCCGTTGGCCATGAAGACAAAGACAAAGACAAAGATAAAGGCTCAAGCTAGACTTTTTGCTTTAAGTTAATTCAATTTTTGAACGGTTTTATTATGTTCACAGTAGAATTCTTGTTTTTGCTCTAGATGAAATGATATTCAGTTTCTGAGATTTATAGGCGGTGAGTAGGTCAATTGATGCATGAACTCGATCTTTCTCTGTATGTGCAAACATCTTTTCCCCCATCTTCCTGGAAGAGAATTTTAATAGCTTGAAATGCTTTCTTGGCAGCTCTTTCACTTTTATATAGTTAGGGACTTGGACTGTAGAGGTATGGGATTTTGATGTAGTAGTAATATGGCTTTGGGATCACTTATATTCATAGCTAGCTTGAAGTGTGATTATTGCAAGTTTGATATTCTTTTTCGAGTACGCCCTCCTGAACTGTAATATGCTCGATATTTGACCAAATGGTACACATTCTAAACATGAAACCAAATGTTGGTTTTTGAATAGTACATAGGGTTGATATAATTCATTTTCGTAGAACTTCCGATCACTTACTACTACTGTGAGAAAGAGAGGAACAATTTGGCTCAAATATGCCATATTGACAGTTCATCAAACATCAGAAGAAACTATAAGAACGTCGTTAACCCCCTCAAAATTGCTGCCGCGAAAGGGAAGGACCGGTATAGGGGCCCGAGAAGATAGGTCTCTCTATTTCGAGCTGAGAGCGTAGTAACTGGGATTATGTCAGGCCTGAGGGCTTAATTTGAAGCACTGAAAGATGAAAATTTTATTCCTAATATTTTTGGAAAGTTGATCTTACAACGTCACTTAGAACGAGATCCCCAACTACTAAGTGTGCTCACCCTGGTTGTGATGTGGATGATGCCATGAAATTCTACGTTAAGAGTCGGATTACCTTGAGATCAAATTAAGACTGCATGAACAATCTAACCAAGCATGTTTCTCAAACGGTTGAACGGAGTGCTGGCGACTAGGACATTTTCAATGCGAACATCATCCTCTATTTGCTGAAAAGTGGACTCAATCGGGAGAGCTCTATGCCCAGGGGACTTCCGGGAAGTCAATAGTTGCCTAAATAGAACAAGTCTTATTCACGATTGTGAAGGGAACTTCATGTCAAATCCCAGCATCTTCTCCAACCTCCTTGACCATCTCTGTCAAATACAAAAATGATATATACCGCACGATCGAGAACAACGGCAAGCGATCACCTACAACAATCACCCATTTTCGCCACTGAGATTTCACTATAATATAAACCACAGGGATTTCAACGAGTTATATCCCTCCAATGTCGAAGCACCTTGCAAAAGACATTACTTCGAATATTTTCCCTGGCAGTGGAAGTGACTCTTTAGGCTAAAGAAATAAGCTAATCAGCTGAACACCATTCTAAGTCTGGTTATAGTTGTGTTTAGGCATGAAAATCATACCGAACGACTCAGAAAGAAGAGGAAAGAGTCCAACAGCTATCGCTGAGGCAAAACTCAAAACTCTTTATTTTGAACTTACCTCCGTATATTATCAACAAAATCCGGACCTTCAGCATCGAAACGTGAGAAGTATTTGGGAGTCAGAAAGGAGATTAACTTAAGCTAGTCCAAGAGCAGATTGTGCATTTATTATCTGGCATTTAATTTTTTATTGTCGGGGGCTGATCAGTTTGGTTGGCAACCTCCAAATTTAAACCAAGAAAAGAGGGTGCACCAAGAGCGTTAACTGTTGAACTGAATTGCCAAAATGTAACAGAAAGTTATCCAACAGAAAGTTTGAATCCTGTTACTTGTACACTACTACAAGAATACGCCTTTCTTCAATCTGAGTAGCCAGTGACTCTAACTTATGCAACAGGTAACTGAAGCAAAAAAAGAAATGGGCAGCAATAGAGCGGGATGTCTTGAAATCCAACCGATCGATTAGCCATTGACTAAATTACCAAAAGAAGATAAAGACTTAGATGAGTATCATTCTTCTTCTACAGCTTCAGCGGCGGATATCTCAGAATCTAACCGATTGATTAGCTGTTGGCTTACATGCTTAGCCACAGATATCATATCGAGTATGACACTTGGATCCAAACCCACACCTCCACGCTTGGTAAGACCACATATTAAACCTTTCCTGTTGATGGAAACGGAAATAGCAGAGCTCATCTCTGATTCTTCCTCGGAAGTCGCATCAACAATATAATGCCTGCCCACCTGGACAAAGGAAGAAGATGAGAATTCACGATGGCGACACTAAACATTTCAGGAAGTGGAGAAATACTTAGTTTTTATACCTTTGTTAATGTAACAATGACAGGAACACCAGATGTGTCGAATTGTAAGAATTCTTCATCACTGATGTCAAGTTCTGGTTGATCCTCACCGGATGCTTCTGCTGTAACATGAACTCTGGGGATGCCTGTGTTGCTCAGAGCAGCCTCCACTCCAGAAGGAACAATGGAAGAAAAGTCAGAAAAAGTTTAAGAGCTTACTATACAAAGGACCTTGCGATCACGACACAATCAATTACAATATTGAAGGTACCGAATATATCAAGCACAAGACCATTTTAAGAATATGTCTGACAAAACAGAATGCTCAAGAAGGGAATACCTTGATGGCAGCACCAAGAGCATCTAGGAGATTCCCATCTGAACTGACAACAAGACCATCGATATACAGATCCCAACAGACTTTTCCTTCCACAACTATCAGAGATGACAAATCAATTCCAGCACCTGTGAAATATAAACAATCAGACCTTGTGATTTAAATGAGAGGCGCTAATACATATCCGATAGCCTGTGCCCAAAAGATAAAAAGAAGACTACATTTACACTAAGAAAATGCAGAAGAAGAACGTCTAGAGGATATCTAGGTAGAAACTTGTGGCATTTTAAACCCTGTATAGAAAATTTCAAACCTGCTCCACTTTTCCCACCCAAAAGACATCGCTGGAGAGCAGCTGAGAGTTCTGTTGACAACTCCTCAGCTCCTCTACCCTGCATAAAATTGCACTGCAGTGTTAAATTGATGAAACTAATGGAAGTTCAAAACAATATGGCGAAGGATAGTGACAGCGAATAATTTAATTGGCAACTGACTGTACAGAGAGGAAAAATATAGTTTCTGTTAATTTTCCTCAAAGGGGGAAAAATGGGAATATCCTGAATATAGATCAGAGACCAGATACCATCTAGAACATTGAGCCACTCCATAATAACCGAGTCAAAGTTCGGTTTGAAGGCAATCAGCCATCAATCGATTTAAAACTGATTTGCATATCAATGCTCTAACTGTACTCTGGAAGCATTGTAGCAAACATAGGCACAATTTAGACAAACAGATTTTCAGAATGTCAGTACTTTTAACTTTCTATATCTTACTCAAGGAGAGAAAATTTCAAATATTAATAAGCTAAATAAGAGACCAGATGCCATATAGAAGCACGAAGCAATCCCAAACTAACCGAGCCAAGGTTCAGTTTGAGGACAGCAATCAGCCAGCTATCAGTTAATTTAAAATTGATACACATATCTATTCTCTAATTGTCTACGTGAAGCATACTGTACCGAACAGGGTGCAGCTTATATGAACAAAGTTTCAAAATGTGAGTATTTGGCTTCAAACCTATCCTTTCAATCTCAAACAATATCAATCCACTTATTCTGCTAATTCCAAGTTAGGGACATTCAAAGGAAAAATTAGAACTAGCAGATTCAAACAAACTAAAATGACTAGAATAGTTATGTTGGCAAGCAGCAGATTAAAAGTGCAGGACCTCAAACATTGGAGCGGCAGTTGGGCTGCAATCAACATATATGGAAACCTTCCCTTTGTTGGGTTGTAGTGGAGTTGGTCTTCCAATTTCGGCCTGCACTGGACATCGGGAGGGAATAATGAGAACCACACTATTAACCATAAACACCAGGACCCATCCACAGATTGAGTAGAAACAAAAAGAAACCTCTGCAGCACCAAACTGCCAAGTCCTACAAAAAGGAAAAAGAAAGAATATGCTTTAAACTACCTTCACACTGGCAATGACATCAGTTCCACCCATTCTAACTCTGGCTGAGCCATTGGCCTGTCATATGTGCAAAACAAAATTTGCATTGGTCAAATCTCACCACATAAACTGTCAAGCCTGGCAATTCAAGTGCTGCAAGCAATTATAAAGTACCTGAGGAATGACCCCAGTTTCAACATATATGGGTCGGTAAGTTAGTCGTTTACGGCCATCAGAGCGAAGGTCTTGTGCAATGCCCCCTTGTATGAATAGCTTTTCTCCAAGAGATAAACCATTCATCCTGGATAAGAAGAAAAATACTCTGATTATTGTCTCAATACTGAAACACAAGGAGCAAGACGTATGATGGTCTAAGGAAACAAGTTTCACCTGCTTCCAGATACTCAAAACATAACCAACAGCTCTAGGTAAAGATAAGATACGGATCTCTGCAGCATGCAACAGCTCTGACTATCAGGAGCTGCAGCAGCTATAATGTTGCCAAGAGAACATACACTAATCTTGGTACTTGCCTTCCAAAAATGCTGAAAGCCCAAGGCAGGTCGCCCGCCTGCCTTGGGCTTTCAGCTTGCCCAAGGTTGGCTTTTACTCAAGCTTCTTCAATAGAAAAGTTCATCAAATGCCTAGACTTTTTGCTAAAGGACTTCAGAGGTCAAAGTCCTTTGGGAAAGTTGAAACAACGCATCCTATGTATATAGTAAACTTTTATGTACATGTAAAGTATTTTCGTATCTCAATTTCGACTCGTATACAAAGAATGTTATGCATAAGTATCTACAAAGAAATGCCATGAACCATACAGATATTGCAATAGCAAATTCAGATCCCAATTTATATACAGTTAACCCTAAAATGGCACATCTACATGATCAAATTAGCCATAAGTTTAAGAAACATTTAAGGATAGAAGCGGGGAACATGATTTTCCTAATCTCCTCAATATTGAACTCTTGTAGCACCATTAACAACCCATCTTATAGATTAAGAAAATAGGTGGAAGGCTAACTATTTCAATCTTCAAAACCATGTTCACAGTTACAAACTTACAAACTTGCAGCTAAACATCAAAAGTTGGTCATGGGAAAAGCTACAATTCTGTACTTAAGAAACAACTGATTCTATAAGTAACGTTTCACTGTCCACAGGAGTACAACAACTGCACCATACTATCATCTTCCCATTATTAATTTCATATTTCCTCAAACCAGAAGCAATGGTTTGAAAAGAGATACATCCTTTATCCGGTATTTTCAACAAGGAAAAGTTAAAAAAGAGAATATACCCAAACATATAATGTTTTGCATCTTTCATCACAGGCCCCGTGCCTCTGAAGAGTGGTGGAGGTCAAAAAGCTGTTAGGAAGGGATTTAAAATTCACATTGCAGTTCCCCCTTCTTGAGCCCGTGGTTAGCCATCCCATAAACCTTTTTCATTAGCAAACAACTAACAACAGCAACTACCAGTCCTCAATAGTGACATAACTAATGTGGCTTTCAAATGCCGTAAGACCCATTTGAACTCGAGCATAAACCGGTAACAGCCAGATTACATCAGTTCTATACGTTTATTTGTCCTAAAGAAATTGAAGAAGTCATCTCCTTCCCACATAACAATTCCCAACTTTTGCAAAGACATGCGCAAGCAACATCAGCGGGAAACTCACTACTCCAGCAGCGACATCTTTCGTAAAACAGAGCGTCGAAACACCGAACAAGGAACCACCATTCGCTTAGGAAGCACAACGAGAAGGAACGGAAGCGAGCGGACCTGAATTTGGCGCGAGAGTTCCGCAATCTGTTGTGCTGGCGTTCGCGAGCACTACGAGAAGGAACTGAAGCGAGAGAACCAGAGGCGAGCGTTCGGGAGCGAGCAAGAACGAAGGAGAATAAGAGGGTTTCATCTTTAAAAAGGTTACAACTTTGGAAATTTTCAAAAGGAAAAAATTACTGGAGAAGCTAACAAAGAATGATCAAGACACCTGAGATTTCTGGTAGTCCAATTTGAGACTTCTGTACTCGGCGGACAGAGTCAGCCGCCAAAAAAGTTCAATATGAATACGAAACATATAGGTTTAAATGTTTTCTAACTACATTATTCCTCATTTTATTTATTTTATTATTCGATCGCTGTTATTATAAAAGCAAGCAACATGATATTATGACTTAATTTTAGATAATCTTGAAATATGATTTGCAGATAAGTATGTTGATACATTCTCTAACTTTACCCAATTTAAATTTAAACAATAAAATGCGCATCAAATCTCTTTTTGTCGCAAATTTTAAATGATCGAACATTAAAAATCCGCTGTCACAATTATGACTCTTGCTTAGTTGATAGATGTGGAAACAAGGTACTTTGAGTGCTTTGAGTAATAAATCCCTCATAGTAACGGGGATTATGCAGGGTTGGCCCTGCCGCCGGCAATGACTCTAGTGCATGCGAGGGCTTAACTCGAGACAAAAGATGTCAATTTTACTCCAAGAATGTGGATAAATTGATCTTACAACGTCACTTAAAACCAAATCACGAACTACTAACTCTACGTAGACCGAGTGTGCTCACCGTGCTTGTGGCATATATATCATCATGTGGATGACGCCACGCTATAATAAGAGTCAGATTACCTCGAGATCAAATGGGACTACATGTACAATCTAGCAACCAAGTTTCTCTAACATCTGAACGGAGTGCTGGCGATCTGGCCATTTTCAATGTAAACATCATCCTGATGGTCCAACCCATTATTATGTTATTTGCCGAGATGTGGACACAATTAAGAGGAGCTATGCCCAGGTAAAAGTTTCTTGGGTAGACACTTGCAGGTCCTTACTCCAAGGGGGACTTCAGGTAAGTAAATATTTCCCTAAATAGATTCGCATTCACTGTTGTCCAGGGAACTTCATGTCAATCACAGCATCTTCTCCAACCTCCTTGACCATCCCTCTCAAATACACGTGGTTGCTTATTTGGGAAAGTCTCCCTCCAATCTGGGTGTTTGATTATGTAATCGAACAGCCTGACATATATAAAATGATATACCCAATCAGTTTGTTTGCAAGAACCAAGTAATGTGCGAGTAGACCCTTTGAATTCTGGGTTGATAGCAGGAATGATATATGGCACACATTGAGAACAATGGTAAGCGATTATCTAAAACAAATCACCCATTTAGGCCACCAAGAATTCACCATGATATAAACTAGGGATTTCAAGGAGTTATAGCCCGCCAATGTGGAAGCAACAAGTGAAAAATCTTTTACTTTTTGGATTTTCCCTGACAGTGGAAGTGATTCTTAAGCTAAAGGAAAATGCTAATCAGCAGAACACCCTTCTACGTCTGGTTAGGGTTGTATTTAGGCATGACAAGCATACTGACTAATTCAGAGAGAAGACGAGACTCCACCAGCTATGAGACTCCACCAGCTATCGCTGAGACAAACTCAAAATCCTTATTTTGAACTTACCTCCGCATGTTATCAACAAAATCTGGACCTTCAGCATAAGGTGAAGTCGAACACGTGAGAAGTATTTGGGAATCAGAAAGGTGCTGCAGTGTTGAAGCAATGTGCAACTGTCGCCGAGACCTACATCATGTCAGAGAAAAGGACAAAGCGTAACTGAAGCTTGAATAATTTAAAAGGAAAATGTCTGCGTATTATGCACAGCGGCAATGCATAATGACTATAAAATTGACAGCAATGTTCTTACCAACAGCAAGGTGCAATCTTGAATGTATCATCTTCAGTTTCATAGGTTTTCAGTAGCTTTCCCCACCAAGCAGGGTCATCATTGCATGCAGTCACACGAATTCGCCGGACAATTTCATCAGGAGATCTGGAAGTTCTATCAAAACAGGCTGGAGATACCAATCCATTGGATGTCTCTACCTGACAAACACTCAATTAACAAAAGTTTGCATCAAATTGTAGACAGACGAAATGCTAATATAGAATATTTGCGCGCAGCTCATAACACCACCATGTTACTGTCAGTAAATTCTTGGAATACAGAAAATTGACAAATAAAGAAACTTCATAAAAAAAAGCAAATAAAGAAACTTTAATTGCTAAAATTCAGGAAAATGCAATACATCATAACCTTCAGAGACAGTCAAGAAATTAATGGAATAGCTTCCTTTATTACAAATTTGCAGGTATTACACTTCCTAAGTCCTGTAATGAGAAGCCAGTATTGGATTCAAAATAGGCCATCTTGTCAAAAGATGTAGTACATCTCTCAGGCAGTAAAGCAGACAACTGCTATTTATCATGAGAGAGGATTCTATCACTTAGATTTTCCCCCAAGACGACAAAAAATTGTCCCCATTTCCAGTACTCTACTTTTATGTTTCCATTTCTATGTTAAATATCGTTTAAAACTAGGTACCAATGTAATACAAGTATATCTGAAACAGACACTAACCAGGAACCCAGTAATAATAGGGTATGCATGTCCATCAGCATCCCATCTGGTATTGTGGCCAAGCACAAAGAATGTCTGGATATGAAATTTCTCTGGTCTCCTCCACAATGTTTCGATCAATTTGATACTCAGTGGTAAGGAATAACCATCCTTTTCTCCATGGAATTCTGATACATCACTACGGTTGATTCTCTGCATACAAAGTTCAACAGTTAATACATCAAACTCAGATGTTTGCCTTCGAGTGGATAGTACATCCGCTGATAATCACTAAGAAGGGGATCTCAGGTCAAACTTTAAGAGAAGCATCCTCGAAACCACCAATTAGATGAACCTGCATTGAGCATTTAAAAAGATTTTGCGTAAGAACATGAAAATAATCAAGAATCATTAAACCTCACAGCTTTGCTTTTTTAGATAAAAGATATAAAACCAGTACATCCATCTCATCCTGCAAGTCCTGATCTGAAGTTTGTGATAACATCTGAGCAAGACCCATTTCCACAATAGCTGGAGAATCCAAATGGGCAATAGAAATCCTGAGAATCAATGGGAAAAAAATGAGCATGCAGATTTAACGATTTATATCTAATGCAAAAGGCTTATTGTTTCCAAGGCCCTCTTAATTCTGTCACATTTGCTCCGTACTTTCCATTTGACCGATTCCGAATGACAAACCCCACACACGTAGTTGCTTCATCGGTCCCGGCAACCTGTCATGTACAATAACAAATGGTCATTAGTAGTTTCGCAAGTAATAAACAAAGTACTCCAAAGACAAGCAAGCATTTCAATAATTCTGAATGACAAAAGCGGAACAACCATACATCCACAAAAGCAGGATCAACAGTCGCATATTCTCTTTGGAATACATAAACACATTTAGGCTGTGTAATGCTCCCCAAACCAGACTCCTCTGAAATGGAAAACCTCCTCTGTGGGGTATTTTTAAATAAATGTGAGGCAGATAATAAAGATGGATGGTCCATTAAAGCAGCTAAGATTTCCAGAACCTGTTGACAAGTAAGAAAGAAGAAGCTGTCAAAAGAAAGATATATATGCAGTGCACTGAAACGAGCTTAAACCGCAAAAGAGATGAACATGAAGAGTTTTCATCGCAAGTTTCTTTCCCTAATTCTTACGCAACAGAAAGTGATGTCCATAACCCACAGTAATCAATTCAATCGGTTTCATGCTAATTCTAGTGAAAAACAAGCCAAGACGCCCACATCGTATAATACTAAGTTTAGATATGATATGGTTTTGTCAATTCAAGCAGGTAATTCCGTTTGGTTACTCTGTCTTCTGTTAGGGAAACGAAGTTTTGACTAGTTTAGGCTGCTTTTCAATTAAGTGTCTGCTTGCATAAATATGCAAAACACCATAACTAATCTTATGAGCGAGACTTGCTGCTGGATGGATTCTTTTTCCATTTTGAGGTGTGTATCATCTGGAAGAAGTATAGTGGAAAAACAAAAAATAAAGCAAAAGGATTTGAACTCCAGGTGGTGCTCAAATCATGGGCCGCACTGAACAGACCATACCGATAACTATCTTGCACAACTGGGATTCAAACAAACATTCGCCAAGCAGATCTTCCAATGCATGTCTTCTACAAATTAATCAGATAACAGGACACCGTCAAATAAATAGTTCCTAAGTTAACCTTTGTTTACTTAAGATTCGCAGGGAATCTCTTTGGCAATTATTTTTGCAGCCCGAACATGAAACAAGATTGGTGACTTTATCATCTTATGTTTGCTAATAAACCAACTGAGGTTTCGTAGATCAAGCAAAAGAGAGGTGCACAAACACGACAGCGCTTAAGACCCTTTAACATTTTTTCTTCACATTCTTCACTTTGAATCTTCATCCAATCACATTACGGCCAGACTCTCGAAGAAGTCCCGAGAGAGCGCCTCGAAAAAACCACGGCGCCGTCCCATACGCAAAAGCTGAGATCAAAAGATTCACAATCATAGAAAGGCGACGCACTCCAATCACTGCCATTGTCACGTCGCGGTTCCTGATCATTTCTCCACTCCAGTCGTTGAACGGAACTCGCGAAATCAGAGAGACATCGCACTGTATCCCGAATCCACCGCACATGAGAGGTACCGTCGACTTCACTAGCTTTCGGACGAAGCAAAAGCTTAGTCCGATGACGGAGATCGCAAGCAGCAAACGCGGAGGAGGGGTGGGGGTGTGGAATACAGAAGACACCGTACCAGAGACGGCGAGGACGGATCGGATCCCGGAAGGACCGGATCGCCATCGACGAGGATCATGGCCCTTGCTCTTTGACCCTGAGGGATCGCTGCTGATCGAACGAAGGAGAAGAAGGCCCGAATGGCTCCGCTCTCCACTGCCTGCTCCGTTGACAGCTTCCTTCCGACAATTTTACGGCGCACGCGTGTTTCGGCATTATATATGAGTTTCATTCCAGGCGCTTTTTGTGTGTTTTTTTAAACACTTGACACGATATTGAGTAATGTCGTAGACATCATTTTACGATATTTAATAACGACAATACAGACAAAAAATAATAATCACGACGTTTGGCATCCGCTTCTCATCCATAAAGACTAGTGACGAAATCAGCACTAATGACGTTATGATGTTTTGTTAGAGATGGAGGTAAAGAATTTCCTTTGCAAAATGCCTAAAGGTTCCGTGGATGTGCGAGTCGAAACCACACATCCCTTTAGGAAGAAAGAAGAGTCGCAGACAATAATATTACTTATGGCTCATTCGAAGCCGTGCACGAGACTCTCGTCCAGGAAGTTGGTGACATAACGAAAGAGAAGCCGTCCGAGAGTCACGTGCTTTCGTTATTTCTATCTTTGACATTGAAAAAGGCGTGCAAGTTCAAGATCCGTGGCGACGCCACCCGCTGAATTGAACTCGTCCCGCTTAACCCACCATATCACAAGCAACGCTGAGTGTCGAACGCAGATGGACCAGAAATAGAGAACTAAGCCCCTTACTCCACGAAGGGGCAGGGGCATCGAGGTGTGTCGTATTTACCGGTACGAAAATGAACCGCGGAGTCATCTTAGGCAGAGATGTTACCCGTATAGCCCTCTCTTTCTTTCCTTTGATCGAAGCAATGGCCGCACACCAATGCATGCGCTTATTTGCGCAGAGCGTACCAGAGGCTAAGATAAACAGAAACCAATTTTCACTCATAAAATATCAAAATATTCGGAGATTTCAAAATTGCAATCAAAATGGGCATACGCTGGTCTCCAAGATACAAAATCTCAGGCCTATCTATGTCTTGCTGCTGCTTCGTTCATACATATAAGAAACTGTCCAGTACCTCGTCTCACTCTTATCACAGTGAGTATAATACTCTTCTCCGATGCCTCACTCGTCATCATTAAATGTTGTCTTCTTCCCTGCAACGTCCCCCCCAAAAAAAAAAAAAAAAAAAACTTATATCAGAAAGAGCAACGATGAAACCATAAGAGACGTCTCCAGGCTTTATTTCGAGATAACCAACAAAACACACCGATGTAAGGTCGATATTTTCTTGTGTCAGAACATTTTAAGTGAAGTTTAACCCGAGAAGCCAAACAAAAAAATCTTTTATCTCAAATTCCCACGTGACTAGGTCAGGAGCCCATATATATAAGTGTGGATAAATTAGTGTAAGCACCTCACTTAGGACCTGACATCACCAACATCAGCAGACAAAAAAATACCTAAAAAGAGGTGCTGATGGATTGAGAAGTACCCCCAAGGAGCAGAACACTCAAAAAGAAAGTCCCGATATCACTACAATTACGAGCTCCATTATCAACATTCTTATTCATGGATCATTTCCTTCTGTACCACTGAAATTGGAACATTTTTTACTGGAAAAAACTGATAGTTCTACCAACTAATCATAAGACATACCTGTGCCAGATGCTGCCATGCTTTGTCTATTAGGTGTCCCACGCCCTCGACCACCGAAGCGGCCACCTCCTCTACCACCATCAAATCGGCCACCTCCTCTACCACCATCGAATCGGCCACCACGTCTACCAGAGAACCGACCTCCCCCACCTCTTCCACCACTGCTCCTTCCACCACTCCTTCCACCTCCTCTGCCACCATCAAAACCACCACCACTGTCACCTTTCGGTCTAGCCTCATTTACCACAACTGGATAACCACCAACTTCAGTCCCATCAAGCTCTAAAGCCTTGTTGAAACTGTTGCTATCTGTAAAGTCAATGTATGCAAACCTGCAAAAGATAATGTAAACATCGATAGCTGCACATTAATGACAAATCATTGGGTTTTTTTCTTTAATTTTGATCGAGCAAGAATTAAGCAAGTTTATAAAGTAAGGCCTTGTTTCGTGGAAAATAAAAGATTTGAAAAATATCTCTAAAAATTATGCTTCTATCGCTTTAAATAATTAGTTAATGAAAAGCATTTTTATTATCAACATTAATTTATGTCTAAAGATTTTTCTGTACGATTAAAATAATTTTCGTTCATTAATTTTTATAAGTAATACAAGCAATCGTTTTTTAGGAATGTATTTCACATCATTCATTCTCTGCGTACCAAATGCGCACCCTAAATAACATTTTCCTCTTCCTCTTCAATTTAAGGATACAGCTGAGGGAAAGAAAGAACATACCCTTTGGGTTCACCAGACTCGTAATCCTTTGGAATTGAGACTCTTGTAATGTCACCACAGGTCCCAAAATGTTCGGTCAGGGCGCTTCTCAACTGACATTCAGAAGGGATGACATTTTCAGAACCCAGAATCAAACAGCCACAACATTCTTCAGAAAGAGACCAATTTTAGTACCTGGTCCTCTCCAAGGGACTTGTCAAGACCCTTCACAAAAACAGTTTGGCTCTGACCCCTTCCACCCGTCTGCGATGAGTAGTTGCCTTTGCTGCAAATTAAACTATCGTAAGACCTAGTGGTTTACTTCTCCACGATATTCATTCAACATTAAATTGGAAATTTACCCGCTTTGCGGAGTATATGCTCCCCTTTCGTGTGCCAAACTGATTCTCATCTGACGATCGTTAAGATACTCTCCATTATATTCAACAGCCTGGAAAGAAAGTCAATTATTTGAATCTATAGAACCCAGGGTACAAAAACAACCTAGAGTGTCTGGTACACCAATGAAATTCAGCATTCATTTCGCCTTCTGTGAGCAGCTAAACAATTAGAGTAAAAGCTTCAACATCTCCTAAGTATGTGATAAAGGAGTAAAGCACCATTAGATTCAACTACTATTTACTCGAAGCCAAAAGCCAGCTGATTTTATAAGTAATTAGGCCTATCGAAATGACAGATAACCTTTTGTGCTGCTTCAGCTGTGGTAAATTCAACGTGACAAAACCCCTTAAACCTATCATCAGCATCAACAGCTAAGCGTACATCCTGAATTTCACCAGCAGCTTGGAAGAAATTCTCTCTGCAAAACGAAATTTGTCAGTTGATAATACATACACAACCTTCATGGCCAAAGAAGCGACACTTACACATCAGCTTTTTCAACTGAGTATGGCAGGTTACCGACGAAGACAGTCTTTGAACCTGTACTTTGAGGTGTAACAGGGGTTTTCGGCTGCATCGAGAATTAACATAATTTTATGAAAAACTGATGATAGGTGGTCGTGGAACAGGAGCAAAGGACATGACAAGCATCGGCATAAGGAGTCATACGGCTTTTTTCTCAGAAGTTGGAACTGCTTTCACGGCAGGAGAAGCATCTACCATATCTGCATCAGCATCCTGTAAAAATATATTTGAAGTCCAAATTTAGAAGACTCCCATTTCCACAGAGATTAGAAATTTAAATGATACTACATTCAAAAAATAACAAAAGGACTCTCTAAATCTCCCATGATGGAAATGCATCACAACTAGCCATACCAGCACACAAAACAATTTGCTCTCTTCGGGACAAATTGATAAGTATTTCTCTCCCTCTCTCATCACAAGGTTGGCAAATCCACTAAAACAAACAAGTAATCATTCCCCTATGGATGGTCCCAAAGTCCATGCATCCCATGATGAAACCTCAGGAATAGACAAATGACCAAATAATACTGTTCTCGACACCAGCCTTTCCCATGTGCATTCATCCAGCAAACTGACCGAATATGGGGCACATGTAGAACAGTAGTGAGAGTGGCCATTTCAAAAATGCTTTCCACAGCATTCACTGACCCACAAAGAATCAATGATCATCAAAGGTACATGTACCCTATATTTACCTTCTCTGGAATCTTCTTGGGCTCATCATCTGAGCTGTCATCAGAGTCGTCACTGGTTTCTTCATCACTGCTGCTTTCTTTTTTACTAACTTTCCCATTCGACTGGTTCACAGGAATCTTGGGCTGAAAAGTCAAAGGAAAGAACATACGGCATTGGGATCCTACCTATAAGACACTGAAAGGGACATCCAAGCAACATTCCCACAGGAGAAATGTTAATGCTATGTGCCAACCTTTTTCTTTGCTGGCTCTTCATCGCTCTCCTCTGAACTTTCATCCTCCTCGCTGTCGCTTTCGTCAACATCCATCTTTACCTGCAGCACCAATCACTCAGCCTTAATGGTAGTGCAGTGACATCAATCAAGGCGAGGACACACAATCAGTTTGATGATTGTTTTTCTTGTTTGTGTCAATTCAAAGAGCATCGACAGAGTCAACACCTTTCCAACCAGCTCATTATCAGCATCATAATAAGAGAACTCTCATAACTTATCGACATGTAATCAATAATTTTATATCTTAGCCAAAAGGAAGACAGAGAAGAGAGGAGAAGATAAAGCAAAACTTTGCGTCTGACATTCTAACCCAATCACATATCATATAATGTAAAGACAAACAAGATAAACCTGCTGGATCTGCTTTGTTTGAGCTGTCACACGTGGCCTCTTAGAAGAAGCAACCACAGCGTTCTTTCCCTTTAAAATACGAAAAAAGATGAGGAATGGGAACAAATGAACAAGTTCATATAAGGCAACTAATTGGAAAGGACTACACTGCAGTGACTAGTAGTTGCACAATAGAAAGATGTTTGAAATCATCTACAGAAAACAAACTGATGCAGACTCCCAAAGAGAAAAATATCTGCAACCATCGCTAATCAAACTAAATTGTTTTTTGTAAATATTTATCACGAGTCAATTATCAGCAAAAGGGAAGAATTAAAAGTAAAACCGTGAGTCCAAAAGGATATTAGAAAGGTGCCAAAAAATCAAAAGAATATTAGAAAGGTGCCAAAAAATGAACACCAGAGTATACTGACCACAAATAACTAATTGTATGCATCAGGTACAATACAAGCCAATACAAAATCAAATCTGTAAAGCAATGCAAACTGTTGAACATCTACATGTATGCATACGAAAACGAACTGCAGCAACAGATGCAATATCGGTCAGCATATATGAAATCACCAAAATATGAGACGCCGCATTAGCCAAATAACATTCAAGGTCATTGCCCAGACCAAAATTTGGTAACCAACAATCAATATCAATGGAGATTCACAAAAAATCTGTCCTGAATAAATACAAGCTACTCACATCATCATCATCTGAACTGCTGTCTGACTCATCTTCAGAACTGTCGTCGCTTGATTCCTTTTTTGCTACACTGCTAGCTGGTTTTTTAACACCATTCTTGGCAACAACTTCCTGTGTCAGGTGCAAAATTAAGTTATTTGCACAAAAAGCCCTCTATATAAAGCCACGGTCAGATTGAGAAAGGACAAACAGGACAGACCTCTTCCTCTGATTCACTATCCGAGGAATCATCACTCGATTCTACTTTCTTTTTGGGAACTGCAGAAACTGGTTTCTTCACACTTACATCCTGTGCGCAAGGAGCAAATGTTAAAAGTAGAAGAAAAAACAAGTTCATTGCTTGTCCTCTGTTCTCAAGAATAGAATTATTAACATACTAGCATAAATACCTCATCAGAATCAGAGTCACTTTCTTCAGATTCATCGCTAGATTCAGCTTTCTTGGGAGCCGTCTTAGAAGCCATGGCTGGTTCCTTTTTGTTTTGAGAAGTAACTTTCGCAGATTCCTGCAAAGAGGTGAGTCATATTTTTGTAACAGTTCAAAAACTAAACACTCGATTGATGTGATATATAAGCTATCTCCAGTGAAGAGAACTAATGATCTGATAATCCATCAGGAATCCGGCACACCAAAAATGTATTCTCGGCACACAACCCAGAATAAAATAGCGGCTTAAAATTCAATACAACAATAGAAAATCTTGCATACTTACATCTTCCTTGTCTGAATCAGTGCTCTCCTCATCGGAATCGGTAGATTCATCCTTCTTGATAACAGTGACTGAACCATTCTTTGCTTCCGCCACAAGCTGCTTCACCTGGACTTTTCCTTTACTTTTATCCTGAAAATCATGATCAAAACGCATGACAATTTGTCCTAATTCAGTAAAATTGAAAATATTAGAGCAATTAATACTATTTGTCCTCACAGTTACCTCATCCGAAGAGCTATCAGATTCTGACTCATCACTTGATGATTCCTTTGAAACAGCTTTCTTCTGTTGTGCAGGCTTGACAGCACCTTTCTGCATTAGCCAATAATCACGTTGATATTAACAAAATGTCACAGGTTATGCAAAAATAATTGACAACATTTTCGATAAACATAAATTAAATGACTATATATATACTGACGTCATCCTTATCAGATTCATCGTCTGAAGACTCATATTAAGTACCAAAAGGAATACTGTTATTCTAATATACAAATCGCAGACAAAAGGGCCAACCACCACTGCTAGACTGACTAAAAGGTATTTGCTATAAAAAGCGACTAAACAGCCATTTATAACAGAAAAACTAGAAACAGATATGGTGCAACGAAAGCAAGTAACAAGACATACTTTTATTTCTTCCTCCGACTCTGAGGAGGATTCCTCTGAACTACTATCTTCTTTCTTCTTTTTCAGTGGCTTCTTCATTTCAACTTTCTGATTCTTCAGAACAGCCTGACAGAAACAAAGACAAAAACTTCAAATATCCATCAAGAGATCACCAAATAGAGTTATTACAACACACAAAATTATAACACACCTTCTTCTCTTCCTCCGAATCAGATTCATCCGAGCTACTACTATCCTCTTCCTTCTTTATCACTTTTTTGGCTTCAGCTTTCTTCTTCTGAATAGCCTGCTCTATCCCTTCATTGCTCTTCTGCTTCTTTGCATTCACCGGCTTCTCCACTGCTTCTTCAACTTCTCTTTTACCTATGCAACCATCGCCAAAGAGTATGACATTAAACATCGCACAGTTTGCAAAATTTACTCAAACGAGGAGACAAATAAATACAAACTACTATTTCACGCACATACAGAGCTCCAGCTTGGACACAGAAAAAAAAACAGACCACACAATCAATAAGCTCAAATCGGGGGAAAACTGAACAATAAAAAACAGTAAACGAAAAGCGACATCACCAAATGCAGTTCCCCAGAACACAGAACAGCAGAGAATAAACCTGCCTACGTGCTTCCCACTCATTATCACGTCGTGACTAATGAAGAAGCGGTTACCTTTCTTGGCAGACTTCGACGCCGGTACAGCAGCAGGAGCCGCAACCTGGAAACACACAGACGAAACAACAAACATTCAACCGATGAGATCGCCAAAGCGGAACTCGACAACGAAACTTACGTCAAATCCAAAGAAACACAGAGAGAGAGAGAGAGAGAGAGAGAGAGAGAGCGCGCGTACCATGGCAGCTGCTTTCTTGCTCGACTTGCCCATCGGAGGAGGAACAGAGAGAGAGAGGACGGAGGGCTTCGAGGTTCGCAGTACTGGCGGAGCCGACAACTAGAGGTTTCGGCAAAAACCCTAGTCGTGGAGAGAGGAGAAGATATTCTCACGCTGTGGGCTTCTCTGTTAAATAGATGTCACTGGCGAGGGACGCAGGAGGAGGAGCTTAGGGTTTAAGGAGCGTCCCCCGCGAGTGGGAGGCCGCGGAAGTTCGCGCGTGCGAATCGAAGCAACTCCTGCGCGCCGTATTGACAAGTGTGGGGGGCTCGGCGCTGTCTATCCTCTCCACCGTTCGTTCTCGGGCCTCTGAAGACTGGTTCTCGAGGCCATAGCCCATTTTTAGGGCCCATTATTCGTTGCAATGGCTTTTTGACCCGAGAATCCAACAAAAATTGAGCCCCAATTTGAACCCGAACAAATTCGCTTTGCTAGATTACTAAGGGAGCGTTTGGTAATCATTCTTGTTCCATAAATAATTTTTTTTAAAATGAGTTTTTTGAGAAATGGTTCTCGGATGAGTTTTTGAGAAGAAAAATGTGTTTGGTAATTGAACAAAATTTATGTCTTTGGAATAGAAAAAGAACATAAATTTATTTGGTAATTACACAAAATTTCTCGTCCCAATAATAGAAAAAAAAATGTAGTGGTCAGCGATCGGCAACCGACGGCAAGGGTCGATGACTAGCGGCCGTCAGCGATGATCGGCGACAGGCGGCAACAATGCTTAGTGACAACGGTGGCGATCGGCAATCAACGGCCGGGGCCAATGACCGGCGATCAGCGGCAGGTGGCGATGGTGGCTGATGACTGGCAGCGACGGTGGCAATCGACGATCAGCGGCCGAGTGGCGACAATTGGTGGCAAGTGGCGATGGTGGCCGATGACCGACGGCGACGTTTGGCGGCGATGGTTGCCAATGATCGGCGGCGGAGGTAAGAGATAAAAATAAAATATAAAAAATTAGCTTATTAATTGATACTGTTCATTCTCATCCTAGAAACAGAAAATCAAAAAAAAATTTGGCTCTCATTTTTCGTCCCAAACCTATTCCCAGCCATTTTTTCATTCCGAGAACATAATAAGAATAATAATTTACCAAACAGGTTTATCGTCCCAAACTCATCCAGGGACGATAAACTGATAATGAGAATGGTTACCAAATGCGAATCGTGCGACAAAAGGGATGAATAGAAAAAATTCAACGAGCGGATGAAGTTTGAAGATTTGATCTAGTTTAGAAAACCCAATTTTAGATTTTATGAAAATCGGAAAAGTCGGACTAGGAAGAGCATGATAGACTTTAGTGGATAATTTTCTTATTATCTCTTTAACTTTTCAAACCCGATTAATTTTAAAGTGAGCCGATATATGATGAAGGATCATTTTCAATATAAGTGCATTGAGTGCATTATTTACCGACTATGTCATTTGTTGCCAAACTAGCATCACATGTCAAAGCATTTAGTTGTGGCTTACTTATGCGATAAACCAACGTCGTGAAATGGTTGTACCATGTCAAGGCATTTGGGTGTGGCTGATTTCTGCGATAAGCCAACATTGTGAATTGGTTGTACTAAGCAAGAATCGATGTTGAATGGAGTTCACTTCATCGCGAAGAGATCATTTCTATGTACTTTCGATTTGTCTACAGTTAAATGAGAACCCACGAAAAGAATGAATGACGAGTAGCACAAGATACGTAGAATGGAGAAAAATAAGGGATATAGAGAAGAATGCCAACATATAGAAAATAACAGCAAACGGGTGGGAATTAAAAATAAAACTTTATTGTAGCTAAGTCATTGCTTTTCCCCCCTCCGGCTTAGCTATTGCATTTGATACCCACAATTCATTTTATGGGCTGTTCGCAAAATAAGAAAAAAAAAAAAACGTCGTCGCCACATCGTCACCGGTGAGGTCCGACACGCCACATTATCGCCACGTAAGCATTTCCGAGCCAAAATCTGCCGGAAGGATTTAATCGGCAAGGTTACAAAAGGTTTAGGACTTATTTGGCATAAAAAAATATTTAGGACTCAATTGACAAAGTAGCAAAATGTTTATGACTTATTTGGCAATTGTCCCTATATTCTGTGTATATACAATTCTTATATTTGTTACCTATTTTAGGTATGTTGCTACAGTTGATTGTTTAATAAAATTTAATTAAGGAATTATGGATTGGATAAAAAAAAATAGTAAAACGTTAGAAAGAGAGAGGGAAATATAAAAAAAAAGTAAAAATGAAGTAGAAGAACCCACGTTTTTAATGAAGAAATTCAACACCGAAACAATCTATGTAATTCTCGAAGAACGTGGGGTGAGAATATTTTCCAAAAGACCCTACTGCTTAGTAATTCTTTAAGCTCACGTCCAGACTCCACGAGATGTGGAAACCCTTTTTCCTCGGTAGTTGTCGGGCTCACATCGGAGCTTCACAAAAAGCAATATAGCTAGAGTGTCCGAACCAATCATCATCCATTTCGAGATTGCGAAAGCGAATGATCATACCTTCCTTTTTTTCATATTGGATTTGGCATTCGGTGGATATTGCCATGGCCACCTCACTTCGAAATTGTCTTTCATTTGTGCATTTCGCGGTAACTTTAGCAGTGAATGGCGAGGGATTCTCGGCATATTCATTTGTAGATATTCTTTTACGCGGACGTGCACTTCACCGATCTCTTTGGGAAACTTCACCGATCTCTTGCCATAGAATTTTCGGTTGAATATAATCCGTAGATACTCTTTCCTTCTTAAACGACGTTGAAGAATCTCCGGCGATCCCCCCCTATTTAAACTCGAAAAAGAAAGATTCCCAAGCCAACCAAACCCACAAACGCTTCCTCTCCCGACCCTCTCCCTCTCGATAGTCCCTCCGTGTCTCTTCTCTGTTTTCTCCGTCGACGACACCTTCTGAGCCAAATACCAACTCGCTTCGGATCGCCATGTCTGCTCTCAAAGACCTCGTCAACCTGAACCTCTCCGAGACCACCGACAAGATCATCGCCGAGTACATTTGGTCGGTCCCCTCTCCCTCTCTTTCTCTCCCCTGCGAAAAAATTCATCCACGCGATGACACGTCGTCTCTTCCCTGCGCAGGATCGGCGGTTCGGGAATCGACTTGCGGAGCAAGGCCAGGGCAAGTCTTCGCTCCTCATCCTCCTCCTACTCCTCCCTTTAGACTTACTCCGACGTCCCTCTGTTTTTTCCATCTTCACAGTCAATTAAATTCCTCCTCACTCGTCGGCAAACGTTCTGTTTCTTTTCAGACGCTGTCCGGCCCGGTGACCGACCCGGCCAAGCTGCCGAAGTGGAACTACGACGGCTCGAGCACGGACCAGGCCCCTGGCCACGACAGTGAGGTCATCCTGTAGTACGTATCTCGTTCCAGATCGCCGGTCGTAAGAAAATTCTTCTCTTTCGGCAACAAATGGATAGGGATTCTTTAATTATCAGCCAAAATCAATCTGAGTTGACGATCGACTGTGATCCCCCGGATCCTCGGAGCTTCCGAGAACGTCGGACGGTCGAGGTTCGTGATTCCGTTGCATCTCGGCGAATCTTTGACCACGTGTCTTTTTCTTGTTCTTTTTTGGACAGCCCACAGGCGGTGTTCAAAGATCCCTTCAGAAGAGGAAACAATATCTTGGTAATCGAACTTTTCCTTTCTCTTTTCGATTTCCCGATATAGCTAAATGGCAATAACGTCATTACCAAATAATCCTAGGTCATGTGCGATGCCTACACGCCCGCCGGCGAACCGATCCAGACCAACAAGAGGTTTGCTGCCGCCAAGGTATTCAGTCACCCCGATGTCGTCGCCGAAGAGCCCTGGTATATCATAATTTTCTGTTATTTTTTTAGAAAAGCGTGATCGAGATTGTTTCGTATATTCTCTACACGATATGGTTGATATCGTCATGATTGTCGTGGTCACACATGGTGAGTGGCTTTATAATACAAGGTACAAATGCAAACGACATGAATGAGTGGATGGGGTGCATGTGCGACTTTGACTAGTTAAAATTACTTACTTTTTTTTTTAAATTATCTCCTTACATTGTCATGGTCCTTGGACTCGTTCCAATCAATAATTTCTTTGACCTATCAATAAGTTCACAAGGAAAGATAAACATAGGAGTGGGTGGAAATTGGAATCGTGCCTTTGTGGGGTTGTTAGTTTGAATATCTATGTTGGTAATTTTTCTTTTTCGTTTTGGGTCCCCCAATCCGACCAAGCCTTTTAATTTTCATCAGTAGATTATATGGTACCTTCGAAATACCCTGCATTTGTTAACATAGGCACGATGAAGAAGAATATAGGGAAACCGGAAGGACGTATGTGCACTAACACGACCATGTTCGCCGGAGATTGACGATTCTGTTGGTGCCGTGACCAGGTATGGCATCGAGCAGGAGTACACTCTCCTTCAGAAGGATGTCCACTGGCCCATTGGGTGGCCAGTGGGCGGTTTCCCCGGCCCACAGGTAATCGGCAGCTTTCAAACACCACTTGATATTCGTCTGTTTGGCGAATTCTAATTGACTTGATCGAGTCTTCGAATGTGCGCCATATCCGACATCTGTTACTTAAGAGTTGAGTCATCAAAATGAGTGTGCTGTAGGGACCGTACTACTGCGGAGTGGGAGCGGACAAGGCGTTTGGCCGGGACATAGTGGACTCTCATTACAAGGCTTGCTTGTATGCCGGAATCAACATCGGTGGGATCAACGGCGAAGTCATGCCTGGACAGGTACCTCCCGAGTTTCAGGATTTAGCACATCTTCAAACCAACCAATAAATCATGCACTCTCGAACTTGCTCGGCTTTTCAGTTTCGTGCTAATTTATGATTTGGGTCATGAGCAGTGGGAGTTCCAAGTAGGCCCTTCCGTCGGAATTTCTGCAGGGGACCAATTATGGGTCGCCCGTTACATTCTCGAGGTTGGATCGAACACTACTTGATCAAACATTTTTCTTCTAATCCCTGTGTTGTGCGTGTGTTTGCTGATGATGTCTATTATTTGGCTCGACCCAACAGAGGATCACAGAAATTGCTGGGGTGGTCCTTTCTTTTGACCCGAAACCGATCAAGGTCCGTTGGAAACGAGTCGACATGACTTTGCCTTCTGTCTCTCGAAATCACATTTTCCTGCCCTAAGCTTTCGTATGACATGCAGGGTGACTGGAACGGTGCTGGAGCTCACACTAACTACAGGTGATTTCCCAGTTCCTCTTTTAGAGTGAAGAAGAAAAGTGGGTGTTTTAGTTGCTCATGACACCGTCTCTTATTCTTTTGTTCAGCACCAAGTCCATGAGGGAGGACGGCGGCTTGGACGTGATCAAGAGGGCGATCGAGAAGCTGGGACTGCGCCACAGCCATCACATCGCCTCTTACGGAGAGGGCAATGAGAGGAGGCTGACGGGCCGCCACGAGACTGCGGACATCAACACGTTCTCTTGGGTAAGTTAGGGTTCATTCGATGAAGGAAAAGCTACGTCCTTTACCTTTCCTTCTCGATTCGTGCCATCTCCGTCGCCTAGATCTATCTATGTAAAGAAAGAAAGCAGTAAACTAATTACTTCTTTTTTCTCATCGGACGATGCTCAGGGTGTTGCCAACCGTGGGGCATCCATCCGCGTGGGCCGCGATACCGAGAAGGCCGGAAAAGGTGACCGGCTTTTGCGATCTCTCGTACCTTTCGATATTATACAGATTGATACGCCCTTTTGCTCTGAGCTCTGAGCTCATTTACGTCTCTCCTCTTTTGCATACGCACAGGCTACTTTGAAGACAGGAGGCCTGCATCAAACATGGACCCATACGTCGTCACCTCCATGATCGCCGAGACCACCATTCTCTGGAAACCTTAGGAATTCAAAACCAGCACCGTTTCGCGATTATGTAGTCATAAATAAAGGAAGAAATCGCCTCTCGTCTAGTCTTGTTTTCAAGTCGTTAGGTCTGTTCTTATGGTGTCCATTCACGAGACTTCAATGTCTTCTTACTAGTTTCTTTTTATAGTGCGTCCGTTGTTCACATTTGCTTTAGTTGTGCTTCTGTGAAATATTATATAAAAAGGTTATTCAGGAAAAATATCGACAATTTATAAATGACGGTGTAAACAATTTAATAATTTCATTTGTTATGCTTTTGCATGAACTATAGTCTTTGTAATATGTTTGGAGAGTCAGATTAAGAGAGATACATATAGACAAGAAATGCATGTCTCAACGGTAGCTTTCTCGCCTTGGATTGGAAAAAAAAAGGGTTCAGGAAGGAAAACTAAAAAGGTTAAAGATAGAAAAATAGCAATCGGAGTGAAAGATTTAATATCTTGATAAATTAAATCGAACCAACAAAGGAAAAATATTTTGAAAATTCATGTACGTGCCTTAATTATTTATGAAGATATAATGACACAAATGATCTCTCAATTTTAGCTAAATATGCAATATGGTCCATGAACTTTTTAAAGTTTAGAAACCACATTAAAAAAAATTAAATACTGATCAAATTCACATTTGATCAATATTCATAAACTATTTTGTATCATTATCACATGCAGTAAATATCTATGGTTTGAATGATGAATTTCCTTTGGAATCGAGGAAAAAACCTGAACTATGTCATTATGTCCTCGTTCTCCTAATAATGCCTCTAACTGGAGTTACATAAACTCCTTGACAGATAATCTCTCGCAAAAATCCCAAATGACACTCTAAGAGGATTGTTCGATCTGTTTTTAGATGGTTTAGAGGTCTAGATGCATTATCATCATAAATATATCTGTAACTTTATAGACTTATCACTACAAAAAAACTGCATTTTCGCTACGGATTTTGCGACGAAATTATTGGAAAAAGTCGTCGCTAAAACGCTTTTGCGACGAAACTACCGACGTACAACGGGTCGTCGCTACTGCGTCGTCGCTGAAATTAGTGACGGACAATATGGTTCTTCGTCGCAAATCTGCTACGGTAAAAAATCGTCGAAAATATCGTCGCCCAATATGTCGTCGCAAAAGTTGTCGCCATTAGTGACATCCATTATCCGTCACTAATCCCGTCGCTAGTTTGCGACGACTTAAACTCCTAATTCATCACTATATTCAATCGTCGAACACTGGGTATTGTCATGTCCATAATTGGCGATGAACAAATCCGTCGCTACTGTTAGCGACGAATGAGATGTACGTCGCAAAGTTTGTCATTGTTCCGTCGCTCATTTGCCACAACTCTATGGCCGTAGCTAATATTGTCGAAACAAATTCGTCGCAAAGCTGAAAGTGTCGTCGCCAAATTCGTCGCGATATTAGTCGAAATAATTAAATTGATTAGTTAGGACATACCAATCGCACGAGCGACGAACGTATATGTCCGTCGCTAATTATCCACTTGTTTTTATTATTTCTGTCGTTAATTAGCGACAACTTATTGTATGTCGTCGCTAAATTGCGACGACATCGATGATTTCGTAGCTAATTGGTGACAGAGAAAGTCTTTTCTCCGTAGCTAATTGGTGACGGATAAAGTAATTCGTCGCTACTTAGCTACTGTTATGCACATGTCCGTCGCTATTTTCCATTTCATTTTATTTACCGAATTCGGTTTTGGACGAATTCAATATGAATTTGTTCCAATTTTTGTTTTCAGGCGACGAAATATGAAGTCATTTGGTTATTAAAACTACTGAACAACCCAATGAATTGCACAATTCCTCCATATATGATAACATCAAATGATATACATTGTATCTGTTGTACACTATCCAACCCAGCAATAATAGTATTCAGCCAGGCACAGTTAGTGCAGCACAACCGCAACTACTAACTCCCCAAGTTATATTCTTCCAACATTTGAACAGAAACTTAAGACTAAAAAAAAAACTACAAGCAGTCCTCTCTTCCACAACATCCTCATCTTCCATGTTGCACCATCTTGTCCACGCAATATATCCACAACTGAATCAGATACATTATATCATAAGTAGAACAATTAATGACATTCATAATCATAGAATCACTATTAACACAATTTGAACATACTTGGAATATCGATGACCAAACTTTTTGTGGTTGCTGAACTCGTGTCGCCAATGTTGGCATTACTGTACTCTCTATAATGAAAAGCAAAAATGAAAATAGAACTCAACAACTTCAAGTATGTTTCATCTACAATGCACAAAACAATATATATTACCAATGGAGATCCATGTTACCGGCAATTAATTTGATGTACACGTGTTGCAGCCTTCAAACAGCCAAGTTGCTCAACTTATTCCCAAAAAACCCTGATTTTTGTATGATTTGCAGGCAAGTGTATCAACGTGATCGCCCTTACTTTATAGCAGTATATACATACATCATAAACAAGTAAAATTTAGTCACGAACCTCATCAAATTGTCTTATGAGGTGCCGCCATTCCCATCATCACCCAGCTCAGCATCATCATCCTTTCTCTCATCACCATTGTCCTCTTCACCATCGGGGTTAAAGGGAGGAACCTCATCATCCTCATCGTTCTCGATGTCCAGGTGTCGCAAGATACGTTCCATTTTCCTTTCAAGCTTAACGATTTTTGCTTCCTTTTGCACAAGTAAATCTTTCAACTCCTTCATTTCAGCTGCCATTTGCGCTTCATGTCGACCCCTCCTTGAACTGGATGCACCTAAAGATGATGTTGCACCTACCTTTCTTGCAGCCTCCCTTGACAATGATCCCAATCCAAATACTTTCCCTCTTTTTACCGCACTGGATGCCTCCACCCATAATGCCGTCTGATCAACTTCTTCATTCCCAAACGCGCTGACACCATCACCAGTAACACTAGTTCGAGTAGAGCAAAGTTCATCAAACTTTTCCTACATTAACGGTATTAACAAACATTAACTAACTTCAGCCAAAACTATTTATAATTTATTCAAACCATTTTAGTTAACGAACTAGTCGTATAAATAGCATATGTGGCCAACCTTTACAGCTCGTGCTCGATCGCTAGTCCATGTCTTATCTTTTTTCTGGAATGTCCGTTCAAATGTCTGAAGAGGTGTCGGTTCCATCCCCAATTCCTTGGCCTACAAAATATAAACATAAATGAGTATCGGTTTACATTAACTTACACTATAATTAAATGTACTGACCAATCTTTTTTTGTGCTCTCCGATGTTGATTGACCCCCCAGCATATGTGGCTGAGCCTTCAGTAGAGGTGGAGGCTCGATTGAGTTTATTTCGTTCACTGGCAAGTCTATGCTTATCAGTTCCCCAAGTTGTCAGCATTTCTGTCCAATTTTCACTTGAAATCCAATGTGGCTTGGCTTGTTTGGACTTCACTTTGTTCATCACATTTCTCATGTGATCACCGGCCTTCTTATTAAAAATTCGTCTAACTTCATTGTTGACGGATTCCTCCCAACAAAAATGCCGCTGCAATGTACCAGAAAAGTCAAGTAACTTGATGAAATTCAGCACATTCCAATGTTAAAGTTTGTGATGAAATAATATATCAAAACTTACCTTGAATTCATTCTACCACAGATTCTTGTCGGCCTCTGGAGCGCTGGAATATGTAAGATAAGCCCCCCTCCAATGATCGTTGATGATTCTATTAAGTTCCTTCACAACATATGCGGCATTTGTGAATCTGCAAAAATTATGCCACATGTTTAGTTTTGATCCCATATATAAAACTGCAATAAATTTGATCACATATACTATAAAAAATGAGGTACTTACGAATCGCCATATGGTCCTATCAATTTGCGTCCTTCTGAATCTTCAACCATGTTTTTCTCATTGACAGATGGTTCCGTTGATTCATGTGGTAATGCCGTTTCCCTCGCTGACGAAGGTGGTTGTGTAGTCATTTCATGTCGTCTTTGATAAACTTGTCTAGCCATATTGGGCATAGGGTCGACCAAGATGCCAATGTTTTCTGGTGGAGGTGTATGGGAGGGTGTGTGAATGTGTCCATGCTGTCCAGCATCATGTCTTTCTGGTTGAGGTGTATGGGCGGTTGTCTCCATGTGTCCAGGAGGTCCAGCATCATGTCTTTCCGGGTGACTTGCTGAAAAAATTGTCGGAGATGTCCAAAGGGTCGGGGACGAGCCCGTTGAAGGGGAAGGGGAATCGGCTATTCTTACTCCGCCTCCCATACGACGTACCCCAAATCCTCCACGACGGCCTCCACGTCGCTGCAATCAATGGTTGAAGGTTAGACGAATATCATTGAAAACTCACACCCATGTATTAATCTACATAAGGTATAAGCTTACCATTTTCAGCTTTGTACTTTGAGAGAAAAGATCGACCAGCCAAGACCCAGGCCTTCAATTTCACAGGCAACTCCAATTTCAGCTTAGTGTAATGCTTCTTTTCATATGTGCTTCTTCAGGGAAAAAAACACATAGTGGCTTGAGAACAAAGTCTACAACCACAGTCAAAGCTGTTGTAACGATACAAAATCTGATGGTTGCTATTGTTAGAATTATTTTGGCTGAGATGATATTTGACTTAATGACATCTAGTAACACGATGCCCACGATGAATAAAAATATAAAAAGAAGCACGCAGCAGAGGAAAATAGAACTGACAACACCAACATATAGTACCTGAAAAAGACACAGCAGGAGGACCAACTGTTGGCCAAAGCTACTCTAAAATGTCATTGAACAGGCAAAAAGTATATAAATTACAAGTGGGTCCGGACTTCCATAATACAGGTTGGTCAATTTCAAAGACAACTAACTAAAGTTCCACTCTCCATAAATCATATTAAAAAAGAAGAAGATAGGCTACAGACAATGACAACTATTATTCTAAATATTCTATAAATCTGTTATTCCACAAGTTGACAATGAAAATCATAAAGAATCATATACCATCTGTATCAAGCATATACTGTAAGCAATAAAGGCTAAACCCCCTCAACAGTAATGAGACAACACTAACTAAAATTCAGACCGTGTATTGGGTTTGACCGTAAGGTATAATGGTGAAAGTCAGTGCAATGAAGGCCAATACAACACACCCGATAACAAACCACCAAGAAGATATCCAGAGCTCGTCAAGTATGAGCTCACCCGTTAATGAGGTGCATGATAGCCAATGCCAACATGCCACCCCTGAACACTGTGGAATCCATGTCTAGAGTCACGAGATTAGTCAGCTTAGTCTACCAATCAGCTGGTTCAAGGTCAATCGGAATATTTACCTGATGGGCGTCGGCCGAATTGGACAGTTGGGTCATCGTTCGGAAATTTGCAAACCCAACGCCTACGGAGACCGAGCTACGCAGTCTTGGCCAATCTATGAGCACAAGGAGAAACGTGTTTGCGAACCCAATGTCGTAGGAGGAGCCAAGGCTGGTAGAGGAGGAGCGGCGGATGATACGTGTTTGCGGATGGCCTAAGCCAATCTAGGGTTTTCCTCTAGCGGACCAACCAATAAGGAGGAGGAGCCGAGGATGGTATGCTGTGTCGATTATGGTAGAGGAGGAGTGGCGGAGGCTAGTAGAGGCAGGAGCGGCGGAGGAGGAGCGGCGGAGGGGAGCAAGGGAATCGCCTAAGCCCTATTGGACGACGGAACATAAAGATAATAGTCGGAATGAAGAGAGAGAGAACCGATCGGACTTTCAAATTACGGATTTTAGTGACGGACAAGCATAGTTCATCGCTAATCAACGACAGACAAGATTAACGTTCGTCGCCAATTAGCGACTACACACATTGATTACATCACTAATCAGCGATGACCGTAAACGATCGTCCCTAATTAGCCACGGTAAATAAACAGTAGTAGCCAACTAGCGACGGCAACTAACGTCCGTCGCTAATTGCCGACTGACAATGACTCCTTTGCAAATCAGCTACAGACGTTCAGGCTGTCGCTAAGTACCGACGGACAAGCTACCGTCATCGCTAAGTCGCGACAGAAATTTCATGTCCGTCACTAACTTCAGAGGGCCTTTACTCTCGCAATGAAACTTGATAATTAGTGACGGAAGATGCTTGTCTGTGGCTAATTAGCGATGACATACAAATTGTGCCATCGCGAATTAGCGACACACAGAAAACATTCGTCCCTGATTGGCGAGAAACAACCATTTACGTCGCTAATTAGTGATGCTGCCGATTGTCAGTAGCAGATCAGCCACAAACATCTACGTTATCGCTAGTCAGCGACGGACAACGTCCGACGTCGCTAGACAGCGACGGACAACGTTCGCCGTTGCCAATCCGCGATGGACAAGCACTGTTCGTCGCTAACTGAAGAGAGTGTACAATCTAGTATAAAAAACTAGCACCTTAGCTACGACAAAATTACTAAACCGTCGCCAATTAGCGACTCATGATCAAAATGTCCGTCCCTGATCGGCGACGGATAACAACTGTTGTCGCTAAACTGCGACAGTCTTAATTTATTTGTAACTAATCAGCTACGGCTGAACTGTTATCGCTAATCAGCGACGACACGTGTTTGCCGTCGCCAATTAGAGACGGACTAACACTATCCGTCGCTACTATGAGACGTCATAATTAGTGACAGACTATTTTCGTCTGTAGCTAGTTAGCTACGACATACACACTAGTTCGTCGCCAAATAGCTACTCACACAAGATAACCGTCACTGGTTGGCGACAAACTAGAACTGTCGTCGCTAAGTAGCGATGGCCGTTTTTGTCTGTAGCTATTCAGCTACAAGCGTTTCTGTTATCGCTAATCAGCGACGAAACTCAACCAACATCGCTAATCAGCGACCATGTTTGGCGACAAACAACACGTCGGAGCTCTTGCTAATCCGCAACGGTCGTTGGTTGTCTGTAATTAGACAGCTACGAACCTAGCTGTTATCGCTAATCAGTGGCGATAGGTGCCGTTTGTCGCCATTTAGCGACAGACTAAATAATGTCCGTCGCTAATTTGAGATAATATTGTCACTGAAAAAGACACTTGCTAATCGGCGACGGACTCGCGTTTATCGTAGCTGATTAGCTACGACAATTGAACCATTTGTCGCTAATTGGCGATAAACAATTTCAATCTGTCACCAATTTGCGATGATACATCGTAGTCGTTGCAATAAGCTACGACTACGATGTCGTAGCTCTTTTGCGACGGATTATCCTTGGTCCGTCGCTAATTTGCCACGATTTATAAGCTGTGGCTAGCTGGTGACGGTTTCCGATAATACCGTCGCTGAGTAGCGACGGCATAATGATGTTTGTAGCTAAGTAGCTACATCCACATTCATCAGTCGCTAACTAGTGACGTGCATCGAAGCTTATCGTCGCTGATTACATCGCAAATCAGCGATGGTATTTGTTGGTCAGTCGCTAACATACATTCCCTTCACAAATCCCTTTATAATTGTTACGTCCTGTTAATAATAATATAAAATATCAATAATTGCTAGTGAAATAATAACAACAATAAAACATAAGACAAAACCCATAACATTGGTAAAACAAATTGGCGATAATCACAAGTTCGATCGATAGCATGTATAAAAAATATTCATCTTCGTCTTCATCTTCTCTATGTTGATCTTCATCTTCGTCTTCATCTTCGTCGACTTGATCTTCAGATTCGTCTTCATCTTCCGAATCATCTTCGTCTTCATAATCATCTTCTTCATCTGTCTCAAATTGTTCATCTTCAACACTTTCTAGCATTGACGCGCGAATTTCAGTTTCTTCCACATCTGACATTGCTCCACTTGGATCTCGCAAACAGGAAATGTTATATTCCTCAGTATCAATGGTATTACCAACTTCATCTTGTTGGTATGCTGTGTCCTTCCAGTGTTTCTCAATTTTTCGACGTGCTTTGATTTTACATACAGCCCACCAATCAGCTTTGTCCCGTTTCAAACTAGGATATGATGCATAATATACTTGAATTGCTTGTTGGGCTAACACAAATGGTTCATATTTCGTATAATTTTTCTTATGATTTATTTCAACCAAATTAAACTTCCAATACACCCTCATTCCTTTGACGGGGTCGAACCACGTGCAATTAAATAACACAATACGCAGTGATGGTCCAGGGTACTCTATCTCTAAGATTTCATCCAACAAGCCATAAAAATCATCGCTCAAACTAGCATCATTGGATGATTGCACACACAGACCACTATTCATTGTTGCTTTTTCGATTCCGTGGTCTTTAGTATGAAAATTATACCCGTTTATGAAATATGCTGGCCAACTTCGTGCTCTGGATTTTGGACCCATTGACAAATGATATAGCATTTCGTGCTCTGCACCTTGCTCCTTATTACTATGAACCTAAAGAAAGTAAACGAAAAGTCAATCGTAGATCAAATCATAGCAGTACAGGTGTTTGTAATTTATATAACCTCGAATTTTGCTAACTAATTTAGACAACTTACATATGATTTGAACCATGAAGCAAAAGATTGATTTATCACACAATCAATCTCATTTGGCGGTAAGCCAGAAATCGAAGTTTGGAAAATCCTGGTTAGCAATGTACAATGTACACATTAGCAAACGAGATAAAACCAAGGCAATAAACAACACGTACGTTCAAAGATGAATATTTGGGAATGTACGCTTATTGGAAGTATGGATCCACGTCTGGACAATTCAATAAAATGTATGTATGCGCTGCATGCCATTCTTCACCTGTTAAGTAACGATACCGACTAACGCCACTTGGTCGACCGAGATAATTGAAAATAGAGAATGACTTGTTATCGGGATCAATGGGGCCCTCATCGTTTCGACCGGCTCTTCGCCTCTTGCACTGTACGTGTGGCTCAAAATAATAACTTGCAAATGTAGTCACTTCTTTCACAATATATGCATTACAAATTGAAGCTTCAACGCATGCCTTGTTCTTTACTTTCTTCTTCAAATGAAATAAGAACCTAGTAATGATACAAAGAATATTATGGTCAGCAAGCTACTGAACAAATTAAAGCTAGTTTGAAAGTTAAGTACGAAAAAATTATTTCACCTCTCAAATGGATACATCCATCGAAATTGAACGGGACCGGCAACTTTGACCTCATAAGGCAAGTGAACTAAAAGATGCTCCATCGAACCAAAAAAAGACGGAGGAAATATCCTTTCCAAGTTGCAAAGGATAATTGGAATATCTTGCTCAAGCTTCTCAATGTGTGAAACTTTTAATGTAGTCGAGCAAATATCACGGAAGAAATTACTCAAATCTGTAATGGCGCCCCACACGAAGTTTGGTAGAAATTCTTTCGTCGCTATGGAAAGCAGTCGCTCTATCAATATGTGACAATCATGACTCTTCAGACCCGTCAACTTACATTCATTCATATTGACACATCTTCCGAGATTTGAAGCATAGCCATCAGGGAAGCGCATAGATTTCAACCATTGACAAACAACACGTCTTTGTTCCTTGGTCGATGTATAAACTGCTTTCGGTTTTAGTCCCCTGCTAGTTGAATCCACATATAATGTTGACCGATCACAAATATCTCTCATATCTTTTCTTGCATTCAAGTTGTCTTTTGTTTTTCCAGGGACATTCATCACCGTATTGATGATATTATCGAAAACATTCTTCTCTATGTGCATGACGTCAAGATTATAATGAATAAGATGGGCCTTCCAATATGGTAGATCCCAAAGTGTACTGCGTTTAGTCCACTTATGCGTACTTCCATACGCATAAGTTGTGCCATGAGGGTTTTCAACAACAGTTGAAAAGTAATGCACTCGCTCAAAAATTTGATAACCGGTCAACCTCACTGGTGGAGGTGTTCGTTCGATCCTATTCTTGATGAACTTTTTCTTATTCCTTCTGAATGTATGATTTATCGGCAAAAATTGTCGGTGACAATCAAAATAGCTCGCCTTCTTACCATGTTTTAATCTGAATGACTTTGATCTCTCCATACATATTGGACATCTTAAGAGCCCAGCTGTACTCCACCCGGATAACATTCCATACGCCGGGAAGTCATTTATCGTCCAAAGAAGGGCAGCCTTCATCACAAATCTTTGATCTGTACAAATATCATACGTAAGGACACCTTCATTCCATAGCAGTTGTAATTCTTCAATCAATGGTTGCATATAAACGTCAATCAACTTTTTCGGATTTTGTGGCCTAGGGATGATCAATGTCAAAAACATGTAAGGTGTCTTCATGCACATTCCAGGTGGAAGATTGTAGGTGTTAATATAACTGGCCAACATGAATAACTTTTCCCCGTTTTTCCAAACGGGGCAAAGCCATCGGTACAGAGACCTAGCCTGATGTTTCGAGGCTCAATCGAAAACTCAGGGTATGCTCTGTCAAAATGTTTCCATGCAGCTGCATCGGAAGGATGACACATTACATTTTCTTCAGTTTGATGATTTGCATGCCAAGTCATGTATTCAGCAGTCGCTTGAGACGCATAAAGCCGTTGCAAACTGGGGATTATTGGCAGATGAAACAATTCCTTACGTGGTCTACGTTTCTGATTACGACCATGCCTCTTATTAACTTTGTACCTAGGTTCACCGCAAAATTTGCAATACTCTGCATTTTCATCATCTCGCCAATATAACATACAACCGCTGATACACGCGTCAATCCTCACTAATGGAAGACCTAAGTTATGCATTAGCTTCTTCATATCATAAAAATCACTAGGCATGATGTTATCACGGGGCAATGTTTCCCGCATTACTTCCACAAAAGAGTTGAAGCAATTCTCCGACACATTATGCTCTGCCTTGATATTTAACATTCTTGCCGTCACTGATAATTTAGTGTGGTTCTTACAACCAGCCCATAATGGTTCATCACCTGCTCTCAACACTTCTTGGAATTGATTACAGACATTCTCCTCAAATCTTGTTCCTCTCGCACCATGACTAGATCCGCCTTCTTCAAATGTAGGAGTAAAACTCGAACTTGCATGGTTATTTGATTCCCATTCAACGTTCTGACTAGCTGCATTCATCACCATCGTATGGTATGAATTCAATTGGTGATCATAGGCACATTGTTCCCTAAGTACAAATTGGTCTCGGCTTCCAACAGGTTCATCAGCTATAAATGGTTCACCGTGGCAAGTCCAATTATAGTAGTTCGGAGTAAAACCAAATCTACAAAGATGCTCATCAACTGTATCAACTAAATGAAATTTACCATTTCTGCACTTTCTGCAAGGGCACCTTATCTTATTACCATCCATGAACTCAACTTTGCTATTAGCAAAGTCCAAAAACAGTGTCAACCCGGCACGAAACTCATCGGTCAATCCACGTCGATTAGGCAAGTTTTTATTATACATCCAAGACCTTTCTCTTTCCATTGTATCTGTATATGATACAAATTAATTATCATGAAATTATGAAAATATTTGAAAAATGAAATACTGTTTCATATTGGAATTAAACAAAAGGGTTTCCGCAATATGGTGTTAGTTATACTAGCATCAGCTCACGTACAATGTACAATTACTTTGAAGTTGGGGGAAAAGCCAAAGGCAATATAAGGAAGAATACTTACTTATGCGAATATGACGAAAATATTTGCAGTGTAAATTGATGGAATGTGATGTCTAATGTTTGGTCAATTGGACATCGGATGCCAAGCACATAGAGAAGTACGTACCTAGTCGTAAAAAAGAATAGTTGTTGCTATAGTTAGCAAACTTTGTAAGATATAAGATGGAGACATATAATCTACATAAACCAAAGACAATAAATTTGGAACATGTAAACATCATTAAATAGTAAAAAAAAAAGATAATGAATACAATTAGTTTATCACACTGGCACATTGTATGATAATATAACAGATGAATACATGAAGCAAAACATTAATAAATTCCTTAAAAAGTTGTACATTTGTTTTCTTTTAAATATTTACCCCCATGGTCTCGCAAACCCAATTAAGCTAATTATCTTTGGCCATGAAGGCCGAACTCGGCCATATCTAGAGAGAACTTGCGGACTCGCCTTGACCTTGTTTAGAAATTGAGCGCGAACATATGGGGGAGGTCAAGCGGAGTCGAGTCCGCCGTACGTGGCTCAACTTATTCGTCGTTGGCCAAACGACACGGCCAAGCCAAAGCTCTCTACCTAGCTGTACAATCGAAATGCCGAGCCCACACAACCCCATATACGAGGAAGTATAATTGTATATAGTGTAAATAAAAAAGAAATAGAGCCTAAAAAGAGAGAAATGCACATACCTAGAGTTAGGGTTTGCTTGTGGCGGCGGAGGAAGGGTGGAAGCTTTCGGGAGAGACGAACTACTGCTGAATGCGAGCTGCTGACGCAGCTTTATAGTCGAGAATTAGCTACGGATTTTGTGACGGCCAACCAAGTCGTCGCAAATTAGCGACGATATTTGTGACGAAACAAAATGTCGTAGCTGATTAACGACGGAATTGGCTACAACAAGTTTTAGCCGTCGGAAAATAGTGACGGAAGTTTAAGTCGTCGCAAAATTAGTCGCCAAACGGTGACAGATTGGTATTTCGTTGCCAATTTGTTACGGATGTTGCGGCGGACGTTAACGGCGTCGCTGATTAGCAACGTTGTTTTGTTTCGCAGCGAATACCGTCGCAATATAGCGACGACTTAAAATTTCGTCGCAAAGTGGCGACGTAGTTTGCTACGGACAATGGAAACGTCGCTAATTGGCGACGCTATAAGCGACGATCAGTAGATAGTTGCTAATTAGCGACGTTGTTATTATTTTGTCGCTATGTTTGTCGCTATTAGCGACGCTTAATTTTTCGTAGCTAATTAGCCGTAGCGAAATTCCAGTTTTTTTGTAGTGTATAGATATGAGAGTAAAACAAAGTAGAGACGTATTGTAAAGGGAGGTTTTTTTTTAATGTCGATTGACATTTGATTGACAATTTTATTTCTTTAAAAAAACACGAATTGTCCTTGAGCTTTGGCCCATTATGTAATATAGTTAAAATTTATTTTATTCAATGTGATAACTTTAATTTAATATATGATGTACTCTGTAGATTTTTAATTTGTTTAATGTGGTCTATAAACTTTTGGTACGTGTTCAATTTAGTCCGCGAACTATATGAGATTCTTCAATATTGTCTATGAACTTAATTTAATAGAATGACAATATTAAATATTTTCATATAATTTAAAGGACTAGGTTGAACAAGTGCAAAAAATATAGAGATCACACTAAATAAATTAAGAATTAAGGGGGACATTGAATATTTTTATGTAATTTAGGGATTAAATTGAGTACGTGGAAAAAATTCAAGGATTATGTTGAACATATTAAGAGTTTATGAATGACATTGCATGTTAGGCTAAATTTTAAGGATTTCATCGAATAAATTGTCCAAAGTTCAGAGATTTTTTGTGCCTTACCCTCTTGCCTTGTACAATGAATAGCTAGTTTTTTGCGCACCTTTACCGTCCACCTCCGCATACAATCTCAATGGTTTTTTTGTGTGTGCACGGTCACAGTGTATCGAAGATTTAATTCTTAAAGTTCACAACAACACTTGAATTCAAAATCGGAAGGAACGGAGCAAATCTTCAGCCATCAAAGTTAACACCTTGTCGTTGTTGATTAGATTTGATAGGAGAAAAAGGGAAAAAAAAGATCAACATTTAAAATAGTGATTAGTTTTTGCAGAGATGGCGCCGTTCTAGCATTAGCAAAACCAGAAGAGAGGGAGGAGGGCCTTGGCAATTGGAAACGGGCCGAAGTTGTTGGGCCACGACGCAACCCACTTCCCGTTTCTCAGGGACCGACCAGAACCAAAGTTATCCTCGGCTGGACTTCCGATGTTTGGCCGATGATATACATTCTTCGCAGGAAGAGACGGCGGTAACACTCCTTTTCCCTACCTCAGGTGGAGCGCACGGGCATAAGAGCTTCAGTTCGGGAGACGCACGAACTCGAGACAACCGGTTTAGCCAAAAATAGGGGAAAACGAGGGGAAAACGAGTAGAAAAGGGCAAAAAAAAGGGGAGAGCAGTGATCCAGACCAGATCTTATATCTGCTAACGTTCTTCTCGCAGCTTCTCCCGTTCCCTCTTTTACCGCGCTCTCTCCATATTCAGCACTGCCCGTGAAAGTTTCGTCATTTTGGAGCTTCTCCTTGGTTGAAGCGGCTGAATTTCTCATGCTTCTCGTCGTGGCTCGTCTGTGAAACGGCCATGCGCTGCTCCTAGGTCTTGAATACACCATGGATATATTTTGATGCTCTTTCTTCTTTGTGGGTTCTTGTTCATCCTCTCTTGCATTGGCGTGCGTTGCTGTGATTGCTTGCTGGTGCATTTGGGAATGCAAGGGATGCAATCACCTCCTATTTGATTGTTTTCGTGACGGCAAGATTGTGATATTCAACTTTGGTTCACCATTGGGTGTTGGAAATGCGGGGAAGTAGCAGAATAAATGTTGGGTGCTTTTCACTCGAGCGTCTTAGATGAGATGTTTCATAGGAGAGGGAAACTCGGATTTCCTCCTGACACTGCAAGAAGTTTGTTGGATTGTGTATGTCAGATTCTTGTATATATTGTTATATTGATTAAAGCTTCAACCTTCTGTGTGTGAATAATCGCCTAGCTGGTTTTTAGAGGTTTGGTTGAACTATCTGCGTCCTCTTGTAGACTAGGCATGAGTTTCAACCTTTCATGGTTTGTGGGGTGGAGAAAATTCACCCTTTTCCTTTGAATACGGTAGAGATTGTCACTTATTTTCACGTGATCGATGGTAAAACCCATTTTGGTTGGAACAGTCTCATTATTTCTTCCATGGTAGAGCCAGCTCCAATAACTTAGAACCCCGATAAATTCACTTCAAAGTTTGTCCCGTGAAAAGGTGGGAGAGATGTATCGTTCCTCAAGTTCATTTGCAGTGGCTCTGCTATTATCAGTTGAACGATATTGGTTGCCAGGCTAGGTTCATGACTTCTAAGCATTATGTACGAAGAGCACCTAAATCCTAGCCATAATTGAACAAAGTCTTTCTGCTATAGATAATTTGAAATTAAAGTAAGATCCAGTTGTTAGAGCTTATGTTGTTTCCGCTTTTTGTTTTCTTCCTCTTTCCCTCTTAGTTTCTATAACTTATTGCCTCTTATGTGAGGGGAGCTTATGTTGTTGCTCGGGATGTCTCTGCATATGACTGAAAATTTAATGGTTAATTTATACAGGTAGAATTTGCAGTTGGAAGAAATTGAAAATTAGTTGCCATGTATGCAAGTGGATTGAAGTGCAAAAAGCAAAGATGGAGTCTTTTGGTTCAGTCATCCAAATTACTTAGGTCTCACTTTCGAGAGCATGCTCCTTCTCAGCCTTTGAGCTGCATAGCAGTCTCGGAAATCCACCATCTGCAGTTCAGTTCAATCAGAAGATACCTGTCAGAATTACCTTCATCTCATGGTGCTGCTGCACGAACTTACGTTAAAGGCTTGTATCCGCGGCATGATTCTGGGCTGCACAGTGGTCAGTTACGTGCATACAGTTCTGAAGGTGATGGAAGAAATGCAAGTGAGGATAAACAAGAACACACTAAAGACGGGTCTAGCATTGATAGAGGAAAATCCACGCGGGACAGAGAAACGGCCACCGAAGCTGTCACTGGTCACGATGCGCATGCGAGTTTGGGCGAACGGGACCAAAAGGAATGGCTTCACAACGAGAAAGTGGCAATTGAAAGTAAAAAGAAAGACCCGCCTTTCCTTAGTAGGCGTGAAAAATTCAAGAACGAGTTTTTGCGAAGGATTATTCCTTGGGAGAAAATAAGTGTTTCCTGGGAGACATTTCCTTATTACATCAAGTAATTACTACTCTTTGTATATTCAATAAATAATTTTTCTATTTTACTGATAATGCAGGTACTTCTCTATAGATTTTCTCTCAGAAGAACTTGGCTTGTCGTTACTAAAATGTTAATTTTGCATCTTCTGTTATTCAGTGAACACACCAAAAATACTTTGGTAGAATGTGCAGCGTCTCATATGAAACACAGGAAGATCAATTCATCTTATGGTGCTCGTTTAAATTCTTCCAGTGGGAGAATACTGCTTCAGAGTGTACCAGGTGGATTTTAAGATTCTTTCTTTGTTCTTTTGTTGTTTTTGAGGCAATAATATCTGCGAATAGATTTCTTTTAAAATGGGAAGAAGCAACTGATACCCTGACTAATGTAGGGACCGAACTTTTTAGAGAGAGGCTAGTTAGAGCACTTGCTCGGGATCTACAAGTTCCTTTGCTGGTGCTCGACAGCAGTGTACTTGCTCCATATGTAAGATTGGAATTTCCTCTAAAGGTTGAAGTGTTTTACCTTATGTTAAATGATAATGTACATATCCTGCATGACCTCAATGCAGGACTTTGGTGAGGATTGCTCATCAGAATCAGATGATGACCATGCCGAATCTGCAGAGGATAGTGCTTCCGAGTCAGAGATTGAGGATGAGAATGAAGCAAGTAATGAAGAAGAATGGAACAGCAGTGCTGAAGCTAAATCTGATTGTAGCGACGATGAAGTAGATGTGCAGGCAACTGCAGAAGCAGCCCTTAAGAAGCTTGTCCCATTCAACCTTGAAGACTTTGCAAAGGTAATGTCTGTGGATAAGTATGACCATGAAAAGCATGTTTTATGTAAAATACTAAATTGTACGTATTCTAACAAGTGAGCATATTCAGGATACTATGACAGTAGTCATCATGATGGGTTATCCACGTTATCCATGTAAAGTTTAAGGTTAAAAAATTACTAAATTGCCCCTCCAATGAATTGCATGGGTTGCATGCATTCTATTCGCAAGATGTACCCATTTCATTTATTGTTACCTTGGTCTCTTGATTTCCTCGTGTTGGTAGTCTTCGGTTTTGGCCACTTATAATGAGTCAATAGGGTGACCCCAGGTTCTCACATTTAACATATTTTATTTCCCATGACTGTAGATAAAAAATATTTCGAAAATCTTGTCCTGGCTTTTTTCTGGCTCAGATCTCAGAATTGATGAATGGTGTTTAAGATACTTTAGTTTCTGTAGGTGAACGTCACATCATATATGTCCATCCTCTCACTGGAATTGGACTTTAGTATTGTATTTTGGCAATGTCTAGAATAGAGCATATTCGAGGACTTTGTAGTTGACGGTGCAAATTTTTTATAGAAGAGATTACTTGATGTACAGCTGAAGTATAAAATGAAATTGCCTCATATCTTACGATTTTTGAGTCAAGATAACATATAGGATGTGATTAGTAGTTTTTTGGTTCCTTGAATACCTGGCAAGCTGTGAGATACTGTCTGCTTTGAAAATCTACGGATGTAAAGTTTTGTGCAAGAAAACCTTTAGAAGTTTAAGGACGTCAATTATTGAGCGAATGGGAGTAGCCTGCAAGTGAGTTTCATGCAGGGCTACGCATGATTTATACTTAACACTGATAGGAAGAATAGAAAGAAAACCTAAAGGACAAATTGTAGGTGACTTTAATTTTTCTGTTAATGAAGATGCAATTTATCTTTTACCTTGTATTGCCACTGGCCAGAAGCATGTCCAGTTGGTTCAAAGTTATCCAAGTAATATTTTTGTTTAAAAGATGGTTTATTAAGTACAAGTACTTTTTCTTCAACATAAATAGACGCCCTTATTACTTCAGTGACTTGCCAAAAATTAGGTCTCATATGAAATGTTCAGAACAGTTGGCTTCCCAAGTTCGTGGAGATTGTTATAGATGAAGTACAAGTGAATGGTCAACTTGACCATGCACAATAGTTCGACTTACAGGCTAGTTAATTAGCAACTATGAGCATGAATTCATTTATGCACTGTGAACGTTCAGAGCAAAAACCCCTTGATGTTGCTTGAAATGACTGTAAAGTCTGTAATGGCAGCTCCACCTCCAGAATCAACTAAAGCAGCGTGGTTAAGCTGTGTTGGACTTATTCATGTTATGGACTATATGCATTAGGTCTTCAGATTGCTTAATTTTACCCCTCCAGCCCATGTGTATAAAGTAAAAATTGTTTTCCTTTTTCTGTTCCACTCCAATTAAGATTCTTCTACCTTGTTATTTGTTACCTTTTGTTTTGACATTAGCCGCTTCATGTTATGCTATGGCAATGGAAGGATGATATTGTAGTGATGGTATGTCGGAAATCGGACACTTCCTTGCCCCAGACGATGAGATGGCCCTCTTTTCTGATTTGGATTTCTCAGTGTATCCTTGTGAGGAAACAAGCTTGGTTGACTTTTTGAGACAAAATATTCGGTCACATCTATATGGCTTTGCTTCTAGAGTCTCAATTTGGAAAGTGAATGTTCTTTCCTGAAGTTGGAACCTAGCTAGATACACTACTGCTGGGTCCATGAAATTTTTTGAGACAGTAGCACTGAAAAATAGTTCTAGAGGATGTTTCCCGCCAGTACAATGCTTTGCTTTGCAGCCTATAGTTTTGACATCATTAAATGCGTGAGGTCATCAAAGTATAAATGAAAGACGGTGTGTGTTTACATGTTGACCTATTTTTGTTGGACTAAGATCATAATCATTATTCAAATTCTCGCCCATGGAGATTTAAGGGGTAGAATGTCTGCTATCCGACATGGGAGAAATCTGTAAATTATCAGGGAAAATAAACTTGGCTACGTCCATGATTTTAGGTTGGAACTGGATACTTAATGATTATCTGCACAAGCTTGGAAAGTCTCGAATTATTATATGTGGTTTAGTCCCTGATTTTGGATTTGCTTATCTCTCAGAGGGTCTCAGGAGAATCAGAGAGTTCATCCGAGTCATCAAAGCCTGAAGATGTTGCAAATTCAGAACAATCGAAGCAGCAACTAAAGAGAGGTGACATATGCATCGATGTATCAATTTTGTTGCATTAGAGATGGTCTTAAATTTACTATTACTTTTTCAATGTCATTTTTTTTACATGTTGTGTATTTCACTGTCTGTGCGTCTTCTCTCTAGGGGATCGAGTAAAATACGTTGGACCTTCTCGAAAGATTTCAGCTGATAACAGGTCATTATCATTCTTTGTTTTTCCTGCATTTATTGGCTTCATTTTATTGCTGCCTGCTGATGTGGTAAAGCAGAGAGAAATTTTCAGGAGCTTAATAGCTTTGCCCAGTATGTTTTGATAGAAGATTGGTGATCTGAAGATGTTAATTTTCTTGTCTTATTTATACTTAATTGGATGATTCTGCATCAACGATTGTTTTGCATTTGAGCTGGAGGGGATCAGATTTTATTTGATCAGCTGGAGATGTGTAGTTTTCTTGATTTTGGTGGTAGCTGAGGAGAGATGGATACCTAGGCAGTGACAAACCGTGATGCTGGAACTATTTTCTCAAACTCTAGATGGATTGTCTAACTAAAACGTCAGTTTAGGAGCTTTTTCTAATGTAACAGTTTTGTCAGGCTTACAGTGAATTGCTAAATGTAGTTGTCATTTATCTTTATGGTGATTATTGATCTGCTCTGGCTTACTGTAGGCATGTGTGTGAAAGTAATCAGTACACTATGCCGCTTTCTTAGTGTCACTGTAACATATTTGTATCTTGGACTAAATTTTGGTTATTTGCCCAAATGCTCAACTTCCTTTTTTCATGGCCATAACTTATTCCCTTTCTGAAAGCCATATCCCTGCTTACTTGCCTCTTTATCATATTCAATGGCACCTCTCTTCTTTATTTTGATATTGGATGCTTTTTTCTTCTGATCTTCATTATCTTATGACCTTTATGGGAAAAGTTGCTGGGTTGATAGAGACATTAAGATTGATTATGGGGAACTTGTAGAGACGAAAAGATTATAGTGGCTAGCATATGTTGACGCGCTATGTTAATAGCTCATTTTGTAGTTTTCCATGACAAGAAAGATCTGCAATTGTTCTGGCTTAGTTCATATTCTTTTTAGGAAGATTAATACTTATTGTGGCACTCTTTCTTCGGGAGACAAGGTTTTAGTCTTGCGTAACGTGCTACATCAACTTTCTGATGTGCAATGCATTGTTGAACTGCTTTATAGACCTCAAAGCTGGAATCTAGAGTGACACATCTCTTATTCATTTCCACATTTTGAAAGAGTCTTCCCATCATAATGTTGAGAAGATGCTAATTTGAATTATGAACCATATTTACTTAACTTTTTAAGTCAATAGTCTGCAAAGATACTTTTTTTTAAGTTTGGGTGTGGTCACATGATGAAGTTTTTTTTTTTTGGTAAGATAAGTGATTGTATTGATTTAACCATATGAATTGTACAAGGCACGAACGCCCGGCACCACAAAACTTACACTCAAAATGGCGTAAGGCCAATCATGAGTGGAAGGGTACCGTGGTTTCCAAATGAAACAAAAATAACTGGCCTAAACAATGGCCTACAGTAGGGAGCACATAGAAACAGGATCTCTGTCACATGATAAAGTTCTCACCCTGTTATAAGAAATATGGGGCTGTTTGATAGTTATGGCGATGATTAGTACCTTTATCAACCTATTAAATAGCTGTCTCAAGTACTTTTCTTCTCTGAACCCTTGGTTCGGAATATTCTCGTATTGTTGCGTCTGATCTGGGCCTTGATTAGATTTTTGTCTGAATGTGGGGTATTTATTGTCTGAGGTGTTAGATGAAAATCTCAAGTCTTATTAAGTGTGAGAGAATGTGAGTGTTATGGTCATGGATTGACTATTTGCAAAAAGGCTCACTTTTGCCTGGGTGTTATGGTCGTGGATTGATTATTTGTCTGATGATGTTGAATGTTGATATATGACAAGTTTCAGAAAGGCTCTATGCTCTTATGACGCTTAGCCAACGCATTCGATCTTGTTCCATTAGGCTTTCCCTGTTTCCCACGTGCATAGCTTTGAATGTGGAGTCTGGACCTGTAATCCATTTCTTGATGGGATGATCTAGTCGCAAGGGAGATGTTTTCCTTGTACTTTCCCTTTCCAGTGATGTCTCACGGTGTTTGAGATCTTGGAAGTGCATTTTATAAGGAGGCTCATATGTTTGGCGTTGCTTCACCTTCTATTGAACTTTGACTTCATCCTCACATAATGAATCACAGGATTGTATTGGGGAAGATACCAACTTCTGATGGCCCCATAAATGCTTATACAGTAATACGTGGCAGGTGGGTTGGTAAGTCGATTTCATGATTTCAAGAGGGGGAAAAGCAAAGTGAGGCTTTTCAAGGCCTCGGAACTAAAGATCTTTAAAATTCTCTTTATTTCATTTGAAAGATTCCATTGAATGATCTCCAATCATTTCCCCATATTTCTTCTCCTCCTCTTCCTCTTCCTCCTGCTCTAGACTCTGAGGTTTGATAATATAGGCACTTCACAGCAGTGGTCATCTCCAGCTACATTTCATATTCAAAATAAATTCTGAGATTTGGTTAGTCATCTTGTGTTGAAATATTAAGTGGTCATCCTAGAGGTTCGGACACATAATTTCAGCCTCGGTTTTTATGTCCCCTTGTGGGGATTATCACTGAAGAGTTAGCTACAGGTACTGCCCCCAGCCAAACTTTTCCATAAGATATAGGGCATTGGAATTTTGTTCACATTATTGTTTACTGTCGTTCCTTTAGAATATTACAAATTCCTCAATCATATTTGGATTTTCATTGCTAATGGACCTTCAAAAAAGTGTCACTGGTCTCCCTGGTTCTTATTTTTCTGGCTCTGAGGAAGTATCCCAATTTTGTCGTAGGCATATGATTTCGAATTTGTCCTTTAGGTCCTTCATATGATGGTTTATACACGCCCTTGTTGTCCCTTTGTGAAGTAAGTTGTGTTGTTGAAAACATCTTTGGGTTGACAAAATCATCTTGATTGCTATCACTCGGATGTTGAATTATACCCATCTTCCTACTGTGCAGTAAATTTAATTGTGGTCGAAATGGTATAGCACTTGATTGAATGCTTACTGTGGTAATAGAAAATTCCATTTTATTTATAGGTAAATGAAAATATTACTATAGGGCATTAAAAATAAATTACAAGAACATTTTGTGATTCAAATAGAGGAATTTGCCTATATGGTGACATGTTCGAGCTTTGTTGGTAACTTTTGTTGGAGGAGATGCAAAGGCGTAGGTCTATTACCCAAAGAAGGATAACCAGCTGGATTATGAGAATCCCAAGTTGTAGGGTCAGATGATAATTAGCACACTAATATGAGAAGAATAAGTAGTGAGATTGTCTCTAAAAATAGTTATGACGCTGTAATTGGTCCATCATGAAGCAGAACCCTTTGTGTGGATTTAGAATAATATTTGCAACACTTTTCAAACTGATATGGAGATTTTTAGTGGCTAATAAGGAGTGGTAGTTCGACCTTTTCTCTGGAAAACTGGGGAGCCTTATCAGCCTTATGGTTAGAGTGCTATAGCCACTTGAGTTCTGTTAGCGAGATTAGTAGATTCATGCCTTATGAGATTTCACTACATGTGGCATTGGTTTAACAAAAAATCTGTTGTGTAAACTTTTCCAGAATTAATTTGATGCCCCCATGCTTGATTTCTTTTCCTATAGTAGTAACTTTGCAATAAGAAATTGCTTTAAAGTTTTAACCTTGAAGTTTTTGGCCTTTTCCTTTCTGATAAGTAAACAATTTAATTCAAATCTTGTGTCCGCTGAATATGCAAGGAATGAGTCACAGTATTACAGTAGATAAGTTAAACTAATCAGAACACTTTTGGGAGCTGGCCAAAGAGGCCAGCCGTGTTTTACTCTCTGAAAAGGCTAGTTGTCTCCCTCAAACCTCCCCTGTTTCTATCAATCGTTGCCGTAATATCTGTGGAAAGTCCCACAAAATGTGCTGCATCAAAAATATCTGGAAGAAAACCTGAGGTTGATCCTAGGTTGTAGTTTTAGCTTCTAACTTGCTTCAGGTAAAGAAATTAGATCCAGTAATACAAGTTCATTATAGAACCCAAAAAGAATGGCAAAACACTTGCGGAAGGGGCTGCTAGGTCTTTAGGACGGTGCAATGTAAGCATTAAATTCACCGGACCTTTAACTTTTGCACCTCATTTATATAAAATTAGCAAGGAATTTTTCCATACTTAAATTTCGAATTACTTCCCTTCTCTAAATTGAACACATTCTATATGCAAATTGTTGACCCAAAATATTATGAGCCCTGCTAAAGTCCCCTAAATGGAGAGCCAATTGCTCTATTCTTCTATCATTTTGGAAGCTAAGGGTTAAAGTACTGAAAAGAAAATAAATAATAAGGCGTAGCTGTTTTTTTTTGTTAAAAAAGTACTTGCAGTAGATTCTCAGGCCTTTATAGATAGATAATCCCACAGTACATTGCATTGTACTCCTTTCAGTCTCATAAAAAAAGAAGCAAAAACACGGAATAAGAATGCTATTGTGAACATTGCTCGAAAGAGAAAAGTGAATGCAATTTATCCAACAACTGGGTGGCTTTGAGTGAGTAGAAATGTTTATTTAACTTGAAGAATATTTATATAGTCTCATACTGTGCTTTGTATCTTGTTGTTTTATTGGACGGGCTATCAGTATGCAGTACTTACATGAATATATCATCTTTTTATACATGTCCTATGTTCATATATGAGACCACCGCCTAATCTATTATTTGTATTGTTGTCGTGCTGTCTTGTGGCTGTGAGTAGTGAAAGTTTCTGCTGTCTCCAGTTAAAGGAAGAATTGTAACTTTAAATTATTTTGGTATATGAGTAATTTGGAAAGGCCCTGAAAAAAATTGCAAGTTTTTTGTGAATTATTTAGTTCGTTGTATCTTCTCATTGCTTACATGCCTGAATGAATTTGTCGGTACTAGAAATTTTAGAACAAGTAAACGAAAAGAGTAAGTGTTACAGTTTGTAGTTCTTGCGGCTTCTTTATTTCTGGCTTGTCATCGTTACTGGCACCTACCATGTTGAATGACTTATCTTTCTATGGGCATGTATCAGGCCTTTATCTACGGGCCAGCGTGGCGTGGTGTATGAGGTGAATTTAGACAGGGTAGCTGTTATTTTGGATACAAATGAAAATAAAGCTAGTGGAGATGAGGTGGATGAGACATCCACTGAGCAATCTTCTCCGCAGATCTGGTGGATAAGTGGTACATCCCTCATCAGCAGAAGATTTTTTCTCCATTAAGTTTGTTTTATGAATTGGTGTTAGATCCAAGAATCTAATCTTACAAACTGCCTGAGTGTAATCGGAACATGTTGATATCTTTGCAGCACGATCCATTTATTATTGGTTTAGGTTCAGATCCCCTTATACTTGATTGTCCATGTTTGCTAGTCTTGGTTCATTTTGCCTGATCCTTCAGAACTTCTTTTGGCTGTAATTCCTCATTTATCTCTGTATGTTGGTTGAGCACTGACTTACGTCTGTTGTTGACTGGGTGTATTGTAGTGCAGCTTTTATGCATCTTTTTGCTGTTTATTGTCTAGATCCAAGTGACACGTTAATTTGATACATATAGTAGATGTTAGAAGGTTTCTTCCAAATCTCAAGATTAGTACATTTTTTCCTTGTCTAGGTGGGCGAGGGCCAAATTATGGTAAGAAACTAGATTTTTTGGCTCATTATATGAAGGAATATGATATTCAGAACCTAAACTCCAAATTCTGTCTCATCAAAGTAATAACCTTTTGAAGTGGCTTTTCATCAATCTGGAGTTTTAGATTTTGAGCAAGAATATTTTGTGAGCATATTCATCTCGTCCGATTTGATAGGCTGCAGTTTGCGGCACATCTGCTGCAGCTTGCTGTTCGAGCTTTTACTCAGTTTCGCCCTTAATCCCTTATATGTTGGCTGCTCCTGTCACGATGTAGTCTCTCTTTTTTCCTTATTTTAATGCTTGCTTTTGCCAAGTTGGACCATTATTTATGTGTTTAAGGGGAACTGCCTACCTTAATTTTCCTTTTATGGGATTCGCATGTTGCTGGAGCTTGGAGTGGTAAAATTATCTAGCTAAGCATGTTGTTTGGCTGTGAAAGTTCCAATTAGCTTCTAGTTTATATCTAAATTGACTCTGTTCAATTATGATAGCTAATTGATTTTCCTTGAATTGTAGTTAACGACATTGAGCCTGATTTGGACAGTCAAGCTGAAGATTGTTACATAGCAATGGAGGCACTCTGTGAGGTATAGGGGATCCAGATCTACAAATCATCTCTCTTCTTGTCAAAGATTTGAGTTATAAGCACATTTTGATTTGTTGATTTATTACCAAGAGGATACCTATCTGGTTATCATTTAATGTTCGATTAATTTAGAGAACTGTGATTTGATGATTTTGATTTTATATTAGAGCTATTTGCTGTAGCTTGGGTCTTGTATTTGCTGCTTGGCCATGTTGTCGCAAAAACTGTGCTTTCAGGCAATGACGCAGATGTACTGTAGATACCAGAAATAATTCTATGAATCTGCTAGTGTTTCTTGATGCTCTTATTAAGATACTTTAGTTTATTTAATTTAATAGTAGTTCTCCTGATGGTTGCATTTGGTACAAGGGGATCAAATAAGTGGGGGGAATGAAATCAGGGGATGAATGAAACAGAATGAGTAAATCATGAAGACTAATTTGAAAGCTATTTCTGAATTAAATAGTAGGAAAGATATAATTGACAAAAAACTTGAAACTATGGAAGTTGAATGGCAAAGGAATGGTGGATGGGCATGAACCTCAAAATTAGAAGGTATAGTAAATTACTGGTTGAAAATGGACTTCTTTTGATAAGGTTGTATATGAAAATTATTGAGCTGGTAAGAATCCCTTGAATAGATAAGCATTGAAGAAGCAGAAGTTATAAAAGCACTTGATTGCTTTTCATAAATTGGCTTTCAATTAGTGCAACTTCCAGACGTTCTTTTCAGGTTGGATGAGCTATACTGATTCAATGTAGTAACTCCGGTTCAACATCACTGTGAAACACCCAGTTAATTTTGTCTTACATTTTTGAGTTGTTTTGTGGCTGAATTTAATTCTTTTATTTTTAATTAAGGCTTCCTCATGTGCATCTTATTCAATGAGCCATGACATGATTGTCATTTTCAACTCTGGTTATTGCTATTCTTGATTTTTGTAATGATGAATGTAGGAGCCTATTATCTTTATCATATTTGCCAGGAACAAGCAAGTAGTTGGACGTTATGTGAAAAATGAGCTGTCGTTATAGCTCGGTTAGTCTTATTATCTTCTCGTACAAAGCAGCAAGTTATACAGGGTTTCTGTGGCTTCGTCCGCTTCACCTCCTCCTTCCTGTAGGCAGAGGGCTAAAAAATTCCCTTCCGCTTATTCGGCTTCCTCACTTTTCTAAGTTGATGTTATTGTAAGTGACTGAGGTGCTTCTTCCTCGGACTTTCTATTTACCATTTCTTTTCTGGCCTTAGGTCTTGCGTTCCCAGCAACCTCTTATTGTGTATTTTCCAGACTCTTCACAATGGTTGTCTAGGGCTGTTACCAAGGCAAATCGCTCAAAGTTTGTCAACAAAGTGCATGAAATGTTTGATCAATTACAAGGCCCTGTTGTTTTAATATGTGGTCAGAACAAAGTTGAAACAGGCTCAAAAGAGAGAGAAAAATTTGTAAGTTTCTGGTGCGCTCACACTCGAGAGTTCTTGATCTGATGCTACTTTGTCTGCATATCTGACTTTTGGACTAATTTTTTTTCCTTTCAATTGTGTTGTTAGACAATGATACTCCCAAACATTGGTCGCCTTGCCAAGCTGGTAATGTTTTCTTAACTTAGAAAGTACTTTCCAGATTTTTTTTTCCCAACTTAACAGATACTGTTTTATAATGAGTGCTCGTTATGAAAGCAATAACATGTTTTGCTAAGCCGGGCCTCACTAGTAATAATCTAACAATGCCTGAGAAAATAATGCTTTATCTCTGGTTTTGCCTGGTTTCAATCTTGACTAGTAGTTAAAATACATTGCGTTGGATTTTATTAATAAAAGTTATTTTATGTTGTTAAATGCTTAAGCAACATATTTTATATTGGATATCAATTTGTTTATTAGGCATTGTTGTTGGTAAATACTCTGATACAGAAAAGCATACTGCTATCGAGACTTTGTTTTCCCGGTGCACTTGTGGCATTTCTTAGCGGGGAGTGCTCATTTTGCGGGTTTATTACAAGTCTCAATGTCATCGGGCTCTCTTCAAGGAGATTTTGATGTTCTTGTGGAGAAATTTGTTTATTCATTTTGCCAAACTTGCGGAGGTTCATAAGCTTAGAAGCAAGGCCTAGTATTTCCTTTGTGGACATCATGAAGTTTCTCTTCTTGCATCAAGAGGTTATCATATTACCTGTGTTATATATTATCATGTCAATTTAGCATATGATCCGATAAATTGGTTTTTCTCAAGTAAGTGTGGTGTTATTTCATCCATTGTGTCACATCTCACCTTAAGCTTGTAGCAAAGGTGAAACAATTTCAGTATTGCTTGTCAAGTTCCCCAGTAAGAACCATCTCACAGAAAGGATGATGGAGTGTTCGATAGGGACGTTGAGCAAGTCTTTTTGAAATTGTTATATATTTGATAACCACTTTTATGTCGAATTTTTTAAGAACGATCATGCAAAAGGTGGTCTTTATTTGGTGGAGGAATAGGAACAGTGCACAATGAAAGTGACTGCCTTCCAAAATATTATTTTCTCAAGCTATTTTAGTAGTTCTATGTAATTGTCACTTCAGTGCCAGTTCCTTAGTTGCTTGTTTATGATGACTGCTTCCTTCTACATTGAAATGCTTCAGCTGACTGAGATTTGTATTGTGCTCACAGCCTCTTTCACTGAAGAATCTCACTGAGGGTCTCAAGGCAACCCGGAGATCTGATGATGACTCTATACACAAGCTCTTCAATAACGTTCTTCGTGTACATCCTCCCCAGGTAAAAGCTTGTAGCGACGGTTCTATTTCTTTTTTTACTCCTCTCCAATTATCAATTTCTCATTCCCATTTTCTGCCTTGTCTATTGCATAATTTCTTAAAATTTGTTGTGAGATTTAATAGTTAGCATTCTCTTCTTCTGGGTAAAGTCTGGAGTTGGATCAGTGGTGCTTCCACAGCTGTACTTTATTTGGGATTTTGCAGTACATTAATCTCTTGAGCAACCTGCTTGAATGATTGAGCTCATTTTACTTGTGCAAAAGTCTAGTCAAGATGTTGTTAATGCGCCAAATAACTATTAACGTCTTCAAGGCTCGTGAATGTCCATGCGTGTATGAATGGCTTTCTCATGCCATGGTTTTCCGGTGCTGGGCTACAAACCATACATATTGTTATGGTGAGGGGGGATTTTCTACTCTATCCGGCAATGCAAAGCAAGACAGACAAATAGACCTCAAAATACAGTAAATATCAGCTGAGAATTATTGCCAAGCCACCATATAAATTCGCAATATCAATTGAAGTATGTAGACAAGCATTTTCTGGTGGTTTATGTTTATTTCAAAGTGCGGTCTTAAAAGCGAGGCGCTTGGACACCGCAATGCCTGAAGTTCGAGGTGCTTGCTTAAGTGAAGATATGCAGGATCATTTTATTAGCCATGCTGTTCCATTTGGTTTCTGTTGACGATTAAATAAAGAAACTTTGTTATATCCAAAGCACTGTGTTTCTCATGTGGTGCACAATCAATGCATTGTAGATACAAATGTTTCTTTACTACAGACGGTTCGGGAACTCGTTAAAATGGACACTTATTACATCTGCAGTTGTGTATCCTGTGCATCAACCTTAGTAAATGAAACAAAGGAAACCTAAATTGTATCATGAAAAATCTTGATTTCTGACATAACCTAATGTTTTCCAATATCATGCACCTAGTTAGAAAACTCAATTAAGCAAACCTAAAGATCTAATGATAACTGATAAAACACTTCAAGTTGAAACCTTGAATAGGGAATGAAAATGATCAAGTCCAGATTGATAGTTCAATGCTTTTATTTTTACTAAAGTTATTAGTAGTTATCACTTTCATTGCTCACTAGAGATTTGGAGAATGTAAACGCTGTATCTGTTTTGATATTACTTGGATGAGTGCTCTTTTGTAACGAGAATTTGTGTAGGCGCGCACGCGACAGGGGATGGCTTTTGATGACACTGGTTATGATTAATGTCTTTGGTTTGAAAAACGATGTTGTGGATGTCGCTTTAGTTACACATTTTTGACGCAATGGCGACATCTTCTGTTGTTCATTGGTCCTGTCTTTTTGCATTAATACCATCTTTAGTTTATTTCTCTTCCCCCCCTTCTGATTTTGGATTCTTTGCAGGAGGAACATCTCCTCAGAGCGTTCGATAAGCAGGTTGAAGAAGATAGGAAGATAATCATATCTAGGAGCAATATAAACGAACTAAATCAGGTACAGCATTTGCATGGTTGGTTTCATTGAGTGGCTTTTAGTTCAGGGAGGGAGGAAGGAACCTTGATGGGTGGTTGAGTTCTTGGTGAAATTTCGGTCAGATATTCTTTTCTTATGAGGCAATCCTTTTCCAGGTTCTTGAGGAACATGAACTATCATGTATAGACCTCCTTCATGTGAACACTGAAGGCGTGATACTGACAAGACGAAGTAAGCAACTAGCATCAACACTGTCAGCTTAGATTTATGTCCTATCAATGACTTGTGCACATTTTTTAAACTGAAAAGATTTGATACGAGTGTTTCGCAGTTTGCATGATTCTAAATATGGATGTGATCTGAAGGACAAAGCATGCATTCTGATTTGAGAGGATGTTCATTTAATGCATACTCATTGATTATGGGCCTTAATAATTTAAATAAAGAAAAAAGAGAGCGCCTGAATTTTTTTTCTTTTTTCTTTTTTGGGGTTCGGGGGGTGTGGGGGATTGTTCGCAAAATTTAAATTGGCATAATTGCTCAAGAGGATAACAGTAGATGTAAAGTTCTGTTGGCTCATTTTCATGTTTATGCACATGAATAATTCTTCTCCTATTTGGTGTTAAGGTTGCATGCCATCCTATGCTAGTTTGTACATATCAAAACATTTTTCCTCTGTAATCTGGGCAAAAGCAGGCCATTTTGGCCAGGTATTTGGCCTGCTATGGGGGATATGCAAGGAAAGACCTCACAGAGGTCTGACCTGAAGAGGATCCACACTGCATTGGAACCAAACCTGAAATCTCAAGCTTGTTAGGGTAGACAGTTTTGAATATCATATGGATGGTTGTGCCTCCATAAAACAGTATGCAATATGATTCTTCAGCTGTGAAATTATCATTGTTGCTGTAATTATCACGCTTGGTCAAATAAGTGGGGATGGCTCCCCTGTTCTGAATTTGTGCTATCTCATTACATACATTCCAATCAGTGATAAGATGGTGCGACCATCACTCTTCCAGCAATCTCTTTGCTGGGACAGCTTTTCATGCATTGATTCCCTGACTGTCTCTCTCCTGTAAAAGTTTGCGGAGGAGCCTTAATTGTGTAAAATGCATTTGGCAGTAAGCGTTATTGCCATTTTTTCTCTGTCCCAGTTCTTCAAATTTGAAACGAGGGTTCTCTTATTTCATCTACATTAATGGGAATGCTTCATCTAGTCTTTGGGACCTTCTCTCTAGAAGGGAAATATGAGATTGAATATCAATTGATTTTAGGGAAAATATCTCCAAAAACCCCAAGCTATATACCCTCTGTGACACATTTACCCTAAACCTTTTTTTGTGGCACCAAAAACCCTGAACTTGTGCCTATGTGACACATTTACCCCAAACTTTTTTTTGTGACACGAAAAATTTAGAAGTTATCCCCTTGTGACACATTTACTCTAATTTTTTTTGTGACATTAAATACCCTAAACTTGTATTGTTGTGACACATTTACACTAGAACTTTTCTTCTTCTTCCTTTCTTTATTTTTGGCATCTAATTTGGCCGGTGAGGGCTTCACGACTCTCGCCCAGTGGCTGGGGAGCTCGGGCCATCCTCGCCGGCCTCAGCTCAACGGCCAAAGTGGGTTTTCAAAAAAATAAATAAATAAAAGAAGAAGAAAAACATATGGGGTAAATGTGCTACATAGATACAAGTTCATGGTTTTTGATGTCACAAAAAGAAGTTTAGGGTAAATGTTTCACAACAAGATAAGTTCGGGTTTTTTGTGTCACAAGAAAAGATTTATGGTAAATGTGTCACAGATGGTATAGTTTGGGGTTTTTGGTGGTATTTTGTCTTGATTTTATTCAAAGCCAAGTGATGGTCTTCCAGATTTCTCCTTCTACATTCATCACATTATTAAAGGATCTTATTACCAAGTTATCCAGATCTCCTTCTAGCAATCTTTTAAGAGGACATCTTTGTTGTTCTAATACTGGTAACATCAGGTTGTCTGACAAAGCCTAGAAGTAGAATCCTTTTCTGTTAGAATCTTGTCATGACTTGCTTTTCCTATCTTTGGTTCATTATGAAGTACTTAAATTGTCTCATCTGTTTCCTGTGCAGAAGCTGAGAAAGTGGTTGGCTGGGCCAAAAATCATTATTTATCATCTTGTGTGCATCCTGCCATTAAAGGAGACAGACTTTCCCTGCCACGTGAAAGGTATTTGACGAGTTCTCATGCTAAAAGTCAAAGTCACTTTTCTTCTGGTTGATTGAGTGCCTCTCTTTTTCCTGTAGCCTTGAAGTGGCGATCGTCCGATTAAGAGAGCAGGAGGCAGTATCTCGGGAAACCTCCCCAAATTTTAAGGCACATACTCTCTTTGATCTGTTTGCTTATGAATATGCTGGAAAGTTTTGTTGTCTGTTATTTCTGCCTGTCCTCAAACTGTTCAGTTGGATATGTCCTATCTGACTTGCAGAACCTTGCGAGGGATGACTATGAGAGAAACTTTGTTTCGGCAGTGGTGCCTCCTGGTGAAGTTGGTGTTAGGTTTGACGATGTAGGTGCTCTTGAAGATGTGAAAGATGCACTCAATGAACTTGTAATTCTCCCCATGAGAAGGCCAGAGCTTTTCTCTCGTGGAAATCTGTTGAGGGTAAGCATGTACTGTTGCTGTCATATAGACGACAGCTTTGAAGCTTTTTCACTGCTTTTTTTTAAATTATCATTATCCTGGGTGTTTTGGCAAATGAATGTGTGATCATTGTCAGCCATGCAAAGGAATTTTACTCTTTGGGCCTCCTGGAACTGGGAAGACACTTCTTGCCAAAGCACTGGCAACAGAAGCAGGGGCGAATTTTATAAGTATAACAGGTTCAACGATGACATCCAAGGTGTGGAAGCTTTAAGTATTGATAAAATTCTGTACAGGCTAATTAGTTATTCTTATTCTTACATTTTGTAACTCGCAGTTCACTGTTAGTCTATCGCATTGTTCATTTTACCAATGGTTAGAGTAACAAATTGTGCAGTATTGTACTTTGATTCTCCCGTCTTTAGAAATTCTAATTGCCAGTTGAGGTTTATGACATTGCCTCAGTAGTTTCCTCTTTGATAGTTTTTTTTATTGTTCTGGCATTTGTCCTATCTCACATGCTTCGCATGTCAATTCTAATTGCCAGTTGATGTTACCATTTTCAATAGTGCTCCCTGTGCAGTTGAGGAAAATGTCTTCTGCCTTTTCTCTTCTTTTCTTATTGTTTTCTCCCCCCCCCCCCCCCCAAACCCCCTCTTTTCTCGGTCTTAGTAGAATTTGATAGATCAGAATCCTGCAATTATATTTCCCATCCTTTTCAGATCTCCTCCTCCTCTTCTGGTTGTTGATTTTTTATTTTTTGGTTAACGTGACCTTTTGTTCTTACAGTGGTTCGGAGATGCTGAGAAGCTAACAAAGGCTCTTTTTTCATTTGCTAGCAGGCTCACACCTGTCATTATATTTGTTGATGAGGTAAGTCTCTTGGGATAGTAATCTTGAAGTTGTTGTTGCTAAACCTAAATTTTCTCTCGTGCTTATCTGGTAGTACTCCCTTTCACGCTAGTCATAGTTTCATCACATGAAATTACCTCTACTGAGGAAAACTTGTTTGGGTGAGTTGGCTTCGATTGTCCTCATGATGCTATTTTACATGCAAGCAACTACTAATGAACTCTAGGGTTTCCAATGGATCCATTCAATTTCTGATGCAAGAAGAAAATTGCTGTCTATTGGAAGTTTTAGGAATAGGCTTTCTGTAGCTTAGTAGGTGAGTTTAGTACCACTCTGAATATAAAAGGATTCTCCATATTGTGAACTATGATGTAGTCTAATAGTTGGATCTGTTTCCGCATAATGGAACTACATGAGTTTCTAAGGTTAATTTCTGAACAGCTCTTCATCTCCTTTTGAGGCAAGCGAAAACCGTCGTAGTATGATATCTCTCTCTAAAGGTCAATAAAATTGTGTCTATTTGCTCGCTTTTGTAACTTCATTTTATAATGCACATGGAATGACGATATCACTCTCCAAAGCCCTATCTTTGTTTTTTATACAAGCGATGGATGAAATACAGGATTTAGTGAGCAACCTATATATAGAGTTTATGGAGTTCAATCTATAATTGCAAAAATACAAGAAACGAAGTTACTGCTAGTTTACTTTTAGATCATTAGTGTCTCGGTCTTATGATATTTCAAAATAAGTCAATTTTGATCTTGATATGCATTTTGCAATTGAGGCTTTAAGTTTCAAGTAATCAAGTAAAGTTTTCTCTCGTTAAAGAAACTTTCAATTATTGTTGTCAGTGAGTTCTGCAACTTGCACCTTTTCATATGTGAAGTATAGTTAGCTAATCCTGATTCTTAAACCCAGTAAGAAATAATATCGTGTCAGAAGGAGAAATGAGAGGGTCGTAGGATGTTAACCTAAGGAAGGACATTACTAATCGGGGTTTTATTGAATATGGAGCTAGATAGGATGTAATGACGTAAATGATCTGTACAGTGAACCTCACTTTGTGGAGAAAAGGCTTAGTTAGTGTTTGCAGCAGAAATGTCACCATGTTGTGAAGCTTCTTCTACTTGCTTTCAGTTATATATCCATTTTCAATCTATAGAGGTCTTTCTTCAATTGCATGTGTTATTCCGTCATATAGGTGGACAGTTTGCTTGGTGCTCGTGGTGGTGCTTATGAACACGAAGCTACCAGAAGAATGAGAAACGAATTTATGGCAGCTTGGGATGGATTGAGGTCTAAAGACAGCGAAAGAATCCTCATCCTTGGGGCAACAAATCGGCCATTTGACCTCGATGATGCTGTTATCCGGCGTTTACCAAGAAGGTAGAGTTTACTCAGAAAATAATAGTTTGGCTGTTTGCTAGTCCAATTAATTATTTATTTTAACTTCTGAGTGGCTTACGATTTCACGTTTCAAGTTTCCTTCCAACCTAAGCGAAATCTTAGCATGTGCTTTTCTTTTGGCCCCGTCTTATCATATGCTTTTCATTGGTAAATTGAGAGGTTTTTTCTTTGCCATATGTGAGAGCAAGTACCTATACCGTGAATAAGGCCAGAGTGATTATTACACAGTGCCAGTTCATGCTCCAATCTTTTCACAGCTGAAATTTACGTATATCCCAGTATTTGGTGGTTGATAAACGCAGTGGAGAAAGTTAAAAGGATATGTCTGACAAGTTTATGTTGGTTTCTCTCAGATTATATGTAGATCTACCTGATGCTGAAAACCGTAAGAAAATTTTGAAGATAATTCTTGGGCAAGAGAATCTGGAACCTGGTTTTAAGATTGACAAGCTTGCAAGCATGACTGAGGGATACTCTGGCAGTGACTTAAAGGTAATGTTCTGTTCTCACCTTCATATAGGTTGTTGCATCTCTTACGCATCTAATACCTCTATATTGCAGAACCTTTGTATTGCTGCTGCCTATAGGCCTGTTCAAGAACTTCTAGAGGAAGAAAAGAAGGTGATGCTGCTCTGTTGTTTTATAATCTACATTCTCTACCATTGGATGGTTCATTTGCATTATGCTGTTTTTTGTACACTTTAAGTGAGTTTATCCTGTTTTTGCAACCTTGAATTCTGCCCTGTGGCTGAGGTTGTGTGCAAATGCTCTATGTTTCTCATTCTTGCAAGTATATCTCTTTCTTTCTTCCCCCTCACGCACACTGTGTGCTGCACCTGCAATATCAGAGTGCCCTGATCTGCAGACGGAAGAGAAATCGTCCATTTTGTGGAGTGATTATGTGATATACTCTTTTTGTGCATATGGCTTCATTGTAGGATGGCATTTATCGATGACACAAATTGCAAAAGAGTAATCCTAATGCAGGAACTACATAATTATTAGTAATTTACCCTTATCAATATCTATTTAGTAACGAAAGGAATGGTGAGAGCCAACTTTTGGTCCTGAACAATGTGTCTTCTTGTCATTTCTTTTGTTGGAGCAACTGAAACTTTATCATGTGGTCCATATGCATAATTTATTGCTTTAGCACTCTGTGATTTCCATTTGTCTCTGCTTCTTTATTTAACGTCACATATTTTTCACCAGGGAAGCAAAAATTCATCTCCAACACCAAGGCTACTTAATTTGGATGATTTTCTACAGTCAAAAAGCAAGGTAGCTAATTTAATCTCGCTATATTCCCATCTGATCTTTAGTCACACTCAATAATCAAAATAAGCGAGTGTAGTGTATTTCCTGCAGAATGAGCTTTTTCTCTTGTTCTGGTCTAAAAGAGTCGAAATCTTGCTGGATATGCAGGTGGCTCCGTCGGTTGCTTATGATGCTGCGAGCATGAACGAGCTCAGAAAGTGGAACGAACAGTATGGAGAAGGAGGAAGCCGGAGAAAATCACCATTTGGTTTCTAGGAAGAACAACATGACAGGTTATTTATTCGATATTAATGATTTTTTCCCCTTTTTAGATGGAAGTGTCCTCCCTGTTACGCCGTTGCTTCCAATCTGAAGAGACCTCAGAATTAAATTCCTTCTGAGATGTTGAACGGAGAAAAGCTTTTTTGTCGCATAGTTATAGTTGTTTTTCTTTGTTATAACTGGAATTAGGGCATGTACATTAGATCATTTCTACTTTTTAGTGGTTAGCAATCTTAATTTTTACCGATATAGATAATAAGGAAACGGATATTGAGAAGCGTTTTGATACATGAAGGGTTTCAAGAAGGAATTGTCGTCTAAAATGGTTTCCATTCTTCATCCTTTTGTTGATAGGCAATATTATTGCCTATTCCATGTGTTCACCTCTTTTAGACGGATGCATCTTTGGCCAGGCCATCAAAACATAATAGTCGTCCATCGATGCATAAGATAGTCTCGTGTGATGTTGTGGATTCGGAGTGTTAGGAGGGTCCAAGAGGACCACTGATATCGACGGATGTCGAACAGCATTTCTCTCGGATTCAAAATCGCCGACCCCAAAGATTAATGGAAGCAATAGTCTAATCGAAGCCGCATCACCAGACAAAGAACTACGGTAGAGCAGTTTATGAATGTCTGCGTAGAGGACTTGCGTCCTATTTGCTTACTTGCGATAGCATCTGCCATCTACGCCCTGTCGGGCTAAGAGCCATCGCATGATGAAGTAAGGAGTCTCTGGGACCAGTTGTTAAAAATAGTTTATTGCTATTCTCGTTAACCAAGTGAGCAAACATATACTTTGACCCGCATTAAATGGCTTCGTTAATAGAATCGAAAGGGTTCGAATTCGCCGGGTAAATGGTTGAATCCTGTGCACAAGTGCCTGAGGTTTATGCGGGTAGGATGAACTATAAAGTGAAAATTACGAATGGGAAAGAAAAATGAAATGATGATTGACAATTAGTCTCCATAAGAAGCAATGAATAAAGCATGGTCGGCAGTCCAACCGAAAAAAGAAGTGCTCTCATATCCAAGTTTCGACACAGTTTTTGAGGATTGGTAGGGGGAAAAACATTTATGTGCTCTATGCAAAGTTGAACATAGATGGATTTGGCAAGACCATCACTAAGTTTTAGGTCATTTTCACTCAATTGTCGTAAGTTGTCATAAGATTACGAGCATTCGAAATAAATTACGAGCCTATAAATCAGACTGGCTGTGTCAAATTGTCGGAAGAAACGGAACGTACAAAATCTTTATGAACAACTTTTTTGGGGAAAGGAGATTTTGTTGTTTGTAAACGCATAATTTAGCCAAAATGACCTTCTTCTGAATAAATTAATTGAAGAAGTATTGAAATAATGATGGCAAAAGCTGTCTACGCAATCTGCATCCACTCCTCAATGAACTCCTTTGAGAATTGACTTAACAAAAGTTGCAATTCCATGCCAAATTCCGACGCTCGTGAATTCCTTCCCTTGATTGGCAACCAATGCCATCTTCAAAAGTCAAAGGCAATGCATGCAATTGCATGCATGCCAGCAGCATATCAAGTGTGTATGCCTCTAAGCAAAATGGGTAAGAAAGGGATGCTAATTTTTAAATCATGTGATAAACAATCTTTGGCCATTTCATGGCGTCCATTCAAATGGGATAATTACCACAAAAAATAATAATAATAATCATATGGATGCAAAATTAGTCCTAATTTTTTTAATTTGGTCAATTTAATTCCAAACCTTTTGATGATTTATCAATCTAGTTTTTTTTTTGTTATTTTGATTGAAAATCGCTGATATAGCAATTTTTGTAATTTTCCTATATTTTTGCTTCATCTTTTTTTTTCTATTTCTTTTTTTCTATTGGGTTTCCAGCTAACAAGGTTGGTAGGGCTCCCTCGACCTTGTTGGCCAGAAATCCAATGAAGGAATAAAAAAGGAAAAAGAAAAGGAAAGAGGAAAAAAATCCAAAAAAAAATTGCAAAGTTTGTCCATATTAGTATTAGCTATGTCACGTAGGATTATCTATATCTATGTAGATAATTTTTGAATTGGCTAGAAGGATTTATATTGATAAACCATCAACGATTTTAAAATTGAATTGAAAAAATTGTGATCTAATTGGTTGCCGTATAATAGATTTAAGACTTTGTTGATGACTTTTCCCACATATAATCCATAGAATCAATATCTAATTATCACTCCAGTAGGTATTATTTCCACCAATAACCTACTATTTAAATGTTTTAGTCAAAATACCATGTGAAGTGCAGATCATGCTTCTTAGCGGCGTTTATTTCAAAGAAAATACAAGGACGAAGGAAGGTCATTCGGCAACCCTGGCTTGGTGCATTTGATTTGAGGCGTTGGTAATTTCTAATGCAAGAACCGGAGATCGTCCATTTAAATCTCATTAGTTGCATACAAAACGCTCTATGTTAGAGACCTTAATAAATTGAAATTTCTCGAAATTATCCGATTGATCGGGCAATCAAGTTTTCATGCTTTGTGTCCTTGGATTATCAAATAAAAGGAAGTTATTGGAGGTACATTGTGATAGCCTTAAATCGTCTAAGCAATCAAAGTTGTTGGTATCGAAGAATATTATCGTACACAACCGGCGCACGATGAGCCAACCATAATGGACGCTCTAGATTCTCTTGGACGCATGCGATGACTTTATACTGCGGAGTCAAAGATGAAGCGTAGATTCTCTATCTCCCTCCATCTCTCTCTCTCTTTCGATGTCGATTCCGTGCAACGTGTCAGGCGTCGGTTGGCGCATGGCCTCCCGGTTGATTGTTGCGGTTGCCCTGAAAAAACTCTCGTCCGCGCATCCACGTTGGTTCCTCCTCTCTCTTTTTACTTGGTTTCATTGGCTGGCTACGATCGAATCTCCCCCGTGTTTTCATCACCGATTCTCGTTCGAACTCCCATTCCAACTCAATCTCGCTCGCCTTCTAATTCTAGGGTTTCTCTCCCTCTCTGTCTTCTGTGCAAGGTCTGCGCGACAGGAGTCTATAAAGAGACCACCCGCAACAATAAAGAGAATCTCACACGCAGGTATATAGAAAGAGAGAGAGAGAGAGAGAGAGAGAGAGAGAGGGAGGGAGGGGGAGCTAGGGCTAAGGTGCTTGGAGGAGCTCTGCTTGCTTTCTTTCGGCCATCATGGAGAGGAGGACGCACGAGCGACACGCGGAGGAGAGCGGCGACCAGGGCTGGGAGGCGCTGGAGGCAATGGAGCGCAGAAACGACGGGAAGATCGTGGTGGAGGAGGCTTTCAAGGACATGGAGGTGCCGCCGTGGAGGCAGCAGCTGACGGTGAGGGCCCTTGTCACGGGGCTCCTCCTCAGCCTCGTGTTCAACTTCATCGTGTGCAAGCTCAACCTCACCACCGGCGTCATCCCCTCGCTGAATGTCGCCGCTGGCCTGCTCGGGTTCGCGATGGTCAAGTCCTGGACGAGCCTGCTCGAGCGGTGCGGGCTCCTGAAGCAGCCCTTCACGCGGCAGGAGAACACCGTGATCCAGACCTGCGTCGTGGCATCCTCGGGGATTGCATTTAGCAGTACGTTTCAGGAAATTCCCTACGCTGGGCGTGTACATTACGTAGATCCATATATCCAAACGCATGCGCATCTCGATCTTTGACTCGCTTTCTCATGCACTGAGATGTTCAACATGTATGAGCGAACGTCGTGGTCGTAATCATCGTTTCAATGATCTTGCAAATGGTTTCTCAAGTACTGCATTTTCCTTTTAATGGTATTAAAAAGTCAAAGACTTCTCAAGCACAATCTTTCTATCCAATACAAAGAAGAGGAATATTCAAATAGTTTCCATAAAAGGCTCTTTTTTTACATGCAACTTCAATATTCCTTTACGTAATTGATTTTTGCTCACGATGTTACCTAGTTAACTATAGAATTGAATCTCCCGTATTGTTTAAAAGTCCTTCCTTTACGATTTTCATCCAAGCATTTCCCACATAGAAGTTGTGTCGCCCCAAATGAAAAATAGGGGCATTATGAGATGTCATTTGTGCACTGGATGAATTAAACGCCTACAGTGGTCTAGAGTAATTTTGGAAAGTTAATTATGTTGTTCAATTATTGCTAAATCTTATGCAAGCGATGTTGCGAACCTAAAACCAATCTAGAAAACTGTTTTGGTAATTGATTATGTGGCAAATTGATTACTTATCAAACCCTATTTGGCAAACTTTAGGCTTTTTTAATATCCGTAGTATTGCCCATTACACATGATCTCGTATGAGACGCTTTCTAATGAGATATATGCATGCTAAAATACCAATAACAGGTGGGACGGCGAGCTATCTGTTGGGAATGAGTGGGCACATAGCAGCGCAAACGGATGGAGGGAACACGCCAGCCAACGTGAAGAATCTCTCGCTTGGTTGGATGATAGGCTTCCTCTTCGCCGTCAGCTTCGTCGGCTTGTTCTCCATTGTCACCCTAAGAAAGGTATTGTTGTTGCCTTCGTCACGATGAGAGATTTGTCCATCATGATGTGTGATGATCTTAAAGGGAATTGCTAAAGAGCATCCTTGCATGTTTTCAATCTCAAGTTATTACTTTAACCCTCGTGGATGATGTGAATGGGTGTTCATTCGCTGTCTCTCTTTGAGATTCATGAATCTGTTTTGTCAAGCAGGTGATGATCATGAAGTACAAACTGACGTACCCCAGCGGAACTGCCACTGCTTTCCTCATCAACAGCTTCCACACCCCTAAAGGGGCCAAGTTGGCCAAGTATCTCTCTCTCATCTTAAAACTTTTTCTGTCAGCATGTTAAGCCAATGCATGAATATGCACAGTACCCAATTTCACCCTTCCTAATTCTAAGTGAAATTGTATTTTGATTTGGTTCTTGCTGCTCTGAAACACAGGAAGCAAGTAGTTGTGCTCTTCAAGACCTTCTGTCTGAGCTTGTTCTGGGCATTCTTCCAGTGGTTCTTCGCCGTTGCCGATGGCTGCGGATTCAGCAGCTTTCCGACTTTCGGTCTCCAAGCTTATACGCAAAGGTTTCTACCATCTTCATCATTACGTCCCATTAATATGTAATGAGACTAATTTTCCTTGAACGAATATCTTTCGTGAGACTCAGGCTTTACCCTTAACTCTCTCTCCTTAGGTTTTACTTTGATTTTTCTGCGACCTACGTCGGCGTGGGAATGATCTGCCCTTACATGGTAAACATATCTTTGCTCATTGGCGCCGTCCTATCGTGGGGAATCATGTGGCCTCTCATCGAGACAAAGAAAGGCGATTGGTACAGCGCCGATCTCTCCGCAAGCAGCCTCCATGGCATTCAGGGATATAGGGTAACTTTCACTACCCTCCATCTCACGAAACTTGGTTTTTGATTTTGTCCGCCTAAAATAAAGCGAACAACTGGAGATGGTTTTATATGGAAATTAGCTTGCGCAATCACTGAGTTCAACCAAATTAATTTAATGGAAATCCTCTTACCGTCTATGGATTGATCTTCCTAGGTTTTTCTGGCGATCGCGATGATGCTTGGGGATGGCCTCTTCCATGTGGTGCTTATGCTGATCAAAACCACAGGCAGTCTCATTATAAAATCTAAGAAGGAATCTTCCACCATCAACCCTGATGACTCCGACCTGTCAATCGCCGACTACAATGAGGAACGGCGAACCCTATACTTCCTTAAGGACCAAATCCCAAACTGGGTCGCCATTGGCGGATACATTGGCCTTGCGGTCATATCCATCATCGTCCTTCCCTTCATCTTCCCCCAGCTAAAGTTCTACCATCTTCTGGTCGCTTATGCCATCGCGCCCATCCTCGCCTTCTGCAACGCCTATGGTTGCGGCCTCACTGACTGGTCCCTTGCCTCGAACTACGGCAAGTTTGCGATCATCATCTTTAGCGCATGGGTCGGACTTGAGCATGGGGGCGTGATCGCGGGCCTCGCATCATGCGGCGTCATGATGAACATCGTTTCCACAGCTTCTGATCTCATGCAAGACTTCAAGACCGGGTATCTGACCCTGTCGTCACCGCGCTCAATGTTTTTCAGTCAGGTCTATGGGACCGCGATCGGCTGCGTGATGACACCCCTGGTGTTCTGGTTCTTCTACAAGGCTTATCCGATTGGCGATCCCTCAGGCCCATTCCCCGCGCCGTATGCCTTAATGTACAGAGGCATTGCGCTCTTGGGCGTGGAGGGTGTGTCTTCCCTCCCCAAGAACTGTCTCAGCCTCGCCATACTCTGCTTCGTCGTCGCGATCCTCCTGAACTTGATTAAAGAGTTGTTGGAACATTTCGAGACGAAGCACCGGATCCACAGATTCATCCCGAGCCCCATGTGCATGGCGATTCCATTCTACCTCGGCGGTTACTTCGCGATCGACATGTGTGTGGGTAGCTTGATACTCTACCTCTGGGAGAGGAGCAACAAGCAGAAGGCCAAGGACTTTGGGCCTGCGGTCGCTTCTGGCTTGATCTGTGGCGATTCTTTGTGGGGTGTTCCGGCCGCAATCCTCTCCCTTGCCGGTGTTCAAGCCCCTATCTGCATGAAATTCCTGTCTGCTGCCGTCAACCAGAAAGTTGACACATTCTTGGATGGGTCTTAATCATTCACTCTCGCTTGACTACAAGTCTGTAAATACCTCTGATCTTTTCGTTCATTTTAATTAGACTTGTATGCAAGAACTCTTTTAGATACTTCGTGACAATTAAACTACATTCTTGTTCTTCAGGTACGTGTTTGTTTCGCTGGTGTTTTTGGGGTTTTCTTTTGCTCTATGATTATTCTCCGTCCAAATAAACTTTATTTTACTCATACAAGAACAAGCAACGGTTTTCCCAACTTTAACTTCATCTTTGTCCTCCCTGTGCGTACTCCTACCGTATGCTCATCACAAAGAAGGATAATTCGTTACTGCCAGTTGATGTTTCGGTATACCATTTCGTCGATCTAGCTGGGGACATTGAAATTAAGCGTGCCATTAAGAGGACTGCCGGCCGAAAATGATATTACCTCAAGTGCACAATTTAGTAGGCATTGGGAAAGTAGGAACTAACAGTACTATCTTGCGAAAAAGGTCAATAGCCCGTATCAGTGCAAGTCTAGGAAACTCGGGGGAGAAAAATTGCAAACAGTTGCTAAATCTTATATTCAAATCGAACAATTGCCTCTTGAGAAAGTTACTTAGGACAAATATAGTCAATGAGTCTTTGTATGTTCCACTTCAGCTCTGATGAACAATATTGAAATAGATACATCAGCTGACAAACACTGGCAACTGAATGGAGAGATGAGATGACAAAAGCATTCATTGCAAAATGATTCCCAAACAGACAACTTCAGCAGTAGAATATGGAAGAAAAAGATCGAAGAAGAATTCATCTAAACATAAGAATTTCTTTTTTTCACATTCCATCCTCATTTTCTATGTCTCTTCCGAGAACTACGGAAAATTGGCAAATATCTCAAGAAAGAATAGGAAAGACCGAAAAAACGCAGAAGATTTTGACAATCTCTCTCCCCAGACTGACCACCTGCCCCTGAACTTATATGGCTTAAATATGTTTGTCCTTCATAGATATAACATAATTGTTGCCATAAAAGGACAGTGAGGCCTATCTGAACAGAGACACTAGAAACAATTAGGTACACAAGAATAATGCCCCTTGTAGAAAATAGCAAAGCAGAACTGAACACAGCAAGAGAAACTTCTCTGACCGCTCTTGAAACAGAACTGCTGCCATATGCGTAAGTACGAGCAAAAGATGTAAACCTCAGTGGTGGCCAGATATGCCATCCTGCATAAGAACACACCATTACGACATACACGGTGCTGACTAGAGTTGAGATGAGGAAGATAATAAAGTGTCGGTGGTTTGTGGCTCCAACACAATTCCCTATCTGCAAGACAGAGTAAATAAAGGCATCAGCCAAAAGAAAAAAAAAAAACAAAGAGGAGGGAAGGAAAATAATACCTATAAGTAGTTTATATAACTATCAAGAAATAAGTGAGAGACCTTACAGATTCACAGGATATGCTAGAGAAGATTTTATTACTGCTAACAAGTAGAAGTCTCCCAATGAAAAAAAGAAGAAAAGAAAGCAACAACAATCAAAAATTCAAAAGTGAGCTAATTTAATTCGGTATCAAGTGATGGGGTTTTACAAGAAGGTAAAATTACAGAGTGAAGACTACCTATTCTTTCCCCACCTGAAGCGCAAAAAACAAGAAAAGAAACAAGGAAAACTGGTAGTTCTTTCTTGATGAGGCTATAGGGGCTGTTTCAGGCAGATATGAAGATTCCAATTAGTTAATTTACGGGAAAATGACGGCCATGATCTCTCATCTTTGGCTCAACATATAAACTTTTGACTTGTTCGAAGTGGTCTCCTAACTTTACATGTTCAAAAGTTTGGGGTCCACATTAAATATTGGGCTAAAGTTCATGGACATTTTTGTTTTTATTCCTTAATTTAATCTCACTGCTCAGTAAAGCACTTTAATCAGATTAAAAAACAGATATAGTGTATTCAAAGCAGTATATTTGAGAAAAAAGATGCTGGAAACTCACAAATGGGCAGTGATGATCCATGTCCTCTATACACATTCCACATGAACGACAATGATGAGTTCTCGGCGACTTTGGCTTACAGCAATAAAGACAGAAGGTATAGTTCTCAAGGTCCCCCTTCCCCACCACTGGGTAGCTGCCCCAATGTATATTTGGAGGCCTGCCAGCACAGCGAAATGCAGCAAGGCCGAAGGTTGTAAAGGTAATTACTGCCAATAATGCAGTTACAATGGAATGGAAGATGCCAAAGAGATAGCTGATGGAGAAAACGACAGGGTAAACTGCCCAAACTCCACCACCTGAAAAACAAATGACATAAAATAAGAGCCAAGAGTCATCAGACTGTGTGGTCGTTTTCAACAATAAGATGAGCTAGAAAGTCCTGGATGTCTTGTACACAAGTAAACAGGACAAAAACACGTTTCAATAAACACCATTTGAGATAAAGCTGGAGCCACATCTAATGTCATTCGGTTATTAAGGCCACAATGAAAAGCTCAGATACCGATTGTTCTGCTCTGTCTCTCTCTGCACTGCAAACAAACCTGAACATGGTCCACTAAACCTAACTAATTACAGTCTTCGACCCAAAAATAAAAATATATTGTTATAGTCTGTCAAACTACAGAATCCACTTCTAAGCACAATTTGCTTAGCAACAAGATGGTTTCAATCATCGTCTTGCTTTCTCTTAAGATTCCAAGTCCTAAAAGGATCATTAGCTAATCAAACAGAGTACCAATGCTATTTATCCTTCTACCAGAAAAATAGTCTTAGGAGTTTGTGTGTATAAATGCAATTTGCAGACAAAAGTGAAGCATGAGTACTTAAGAATAAAGCAACACAAAAAGGGAAGACTCTTCTACTAGCAAGAGATAGCTGGTTCAGCAACTTACACAAAATAAAGAGCATAAACAAAGACACAACACTAACGAAGCACCGGTCACGCCAGCGTCTCCACCACAGTGACTTATCTTTTCGTTTCTGTGAGTGCTGATTTGTTATGGCTCCACACCAGCCACACTTGAAAATAGGTGCAATGGACGGTAAAAGAAGGCGAAGTCCACAACCCCAGCATGTTCTCTCATTTTCCTCCCTGACTGTTGCTTCAACATGCTCCTTTATGAAAAAGCAGGACATGAGTCCAATGTGTGCATATCCACTTTAAGGTGAAGATCAAAACACAAGGGAACATGATCATTGACAACATCAACAGATTTCTTGCTCGACAGACAAGAACAAAATCTTAAATGGCTCATGATGTTCTCACCGTGTCATCCTAATACATCAGAATAACTACTTAAATAACTAAACTGTCAAGTCTACTTGCTGAGTGATACGTTAGCCCTTGTACCAAATACTGGTTTCCATTAACTGGGGAAAAAATGTCCATGAATTGACCTTGTCTCATCCCAATAAAACAAAAGCATTGATGTCCAGATTTTAAGCAAATCATATTCATCTGAAATCATCCAATGGCATATGTAACTAGCACAAGCAGACCCGAAAGCTCTGAGTTGAGCCTCTGACTTCTTTCTTGAGCCACTTCCTCAATGACTTCTCTCTCCACCAAAACTTTAAGTAAACGCACTCAATACATGATCGTCCTACATAGTTGCTCCTAAAGCATCGCAAACCAAGAATCTTCCATCAATCATCTCTATGACATATACATCGAATTTCACAACCAAAATCAATCTTCAAGAAATGCCTCTCCATGCCACTGAAATGGCAGATCGATATCACAACGGGATATCTACTTCATAAAAGCTCAAAACAAAACACCCAACAAAACTACGACAGAAGATCACAGGGAAAATGAACATCATAAAGCTCGTTCCTCTCCATCGCGTATTCATCACCCGCGTGATGAGCAACGACGAAGGAACAAAAAAACGAACACAGAACTGAAGAATCCACGGCTCGAGCTCTATAAAGCACGGATCAAAAAACCGAAAAAAAATTACAACCAGAGGTGCTAACGCTAGTGCGGAACAACAACCGAGCGACGGCGAGGCGAAACGGAGCCAAAGCGGAGGATACGCACCACAGCCAAGTCAATCATGCTGCGCAACCGCCTCACCGAGCAAAGGACGAAGCAGGAGCTTCGCGATTCCGACTCTGCAGTCCGAACGGCGAGGGGTGTCGCGGAGTCAACCTCGACGAATCCGTCTTCGCCTTCTCCGCAACGACGTCTCGCGAGAGAGGAAGCCGATGATGGTGCGATCGAGCGAGTCCGCGAATGCCTGCGACGGATTTGGCTGGCGGTGCTCGGTCGAACCGGGCTTGGGCCTCTTATACCCGGGAAATTCTTTATATAAGGGCGCTAAAATTTCGAGCTATTTCAAAATTCCGCGAAAAATAATTAACTAATAAAATATTCTCTCAAAGTAACGTTAGTGACAAAAATTCATTTGTTTATTTTTTCATTTTAATAATTTATTTTTAAATAATTTATTTTTTTGTTAAATAAATAAATAATTTTTTTTTTGTTTTTCACAATCTGTGAAATTGCACTTCAATTCCGAAGCTCATATACGGCGCTACTGCAGGGGAAGATCAAAGAATGCTCGCGATGAATACGATTTGTTTTTTTTTCTTTTTGTGCCCGCGAATGATACGTAAGTGATGAGTTGAATGCTGACAAGTTTTGAGCTTGTCGAGAGTAATGCCATTGCATTGCATTGATGACTTGCACTGAGGTCACCAATTGGCACTTCAGGTTCTCTAACGCAAGCCAGCTTGGAGAGTCTCAATGCTTCAATTTGTAGCACCTCTATAACTGACAGCAGAAATGTCAATCGATCAACAAACATGTATCGAACTAAAAGTTGCGATTACAACATTCAGTATCAATTCGGCTGCATTTGCTTTCTAAGGTTTCCAAGAGGGCCCTGAACTTTGCTCTCCACCTGCTCTTCCCTGCAACTACAACTGCTGGTGTTCAGATTCGTACCGCATTGGAGGCACAACCCCTTGCAATCAGGGTCGCATATGGCGCTTATGGTGATCTCCAGGTGCACCAAGTCCCTTATGTGCTTCGAGATGTCAATTTCCTTCTCTCCAGGTGGAAAATACAGCCGATCATCCAGGTCGATAGAAGCCTCGTCCTCATCGTCTTCTTCCTCGTCAGTTGGGGATGGTTTGTACTTATTTTCTCCAAAGATTACCCCCATGTCGATAAGTTCAGGCTCTTCAATGGGATCTTCGGTCAACAAAAGTGAGAAATTGGAGTATATGCAGTCAGCAGCAGGCTCGCCACACCTACAGAACCCAATGATAATACATATTTAGGCTCTGCAGTAGCCAACACAAGTGAAAGCACATGATTTATCTTTTCTCAACCTTTTGCCCAAAATCACTTCCAGAATCTGCAATATTACATGGAAAACAATATTGAATAAATTTCACACGGTCTTCTCTACAGCCAATTTGACACCAAATTATACAAAGAAAAGAAAAATTGCAAGGTGAAACTGCTTTCAAGATCATCCATACATGAACTCATATGCAGGTGTGATATTTTTGCATTTCCCCATCTGTTTTTTTCACATTGACAGTATGTGCTCCATGACCCAGGTTATTTAGCTTATAAAGTGCTCCCACTGAGAACTGAAGTTATTGATATCATCAATAGGATTATTATCTTCTATAAAGCAAGCTGAAGAAGAGTGTCAGAAACTAAGGACAACAGGCACATCTGGATAACATCCATGTGCTCATCAGTCTCAGGAAGTCAGTCAAATCTGGAGGGTACATCCAAATAACATGATCCCGAGATTACCACAGATCAACGAAATAAGGAAATGGTAAGGAGCATAAAGCAAAACATGATTTTAAATCTAATGTCACGTGCAATGGAAGAAATGAGTGTTTTGGACTAAGCATGCACAAGAAAAGAGATGCGTTCATTTTTAGAACCTCGTTGAAACTTCCTCCATCCACAAGAAGGAATCTCAGAGCCAAGACCGTATGTGATGCCACAAAGCTTCCAGTATGGAATGAAAATAGGAATAGTACATTAGAGATAGACTTCCTTAACTTAGATAAAAGAGCAAGTGTTTAATTAACTATTTTCTGCACCAATTACATCTTAAGATGATGGACTGACTGGGACAGAATTATAGCAAATGCTAAATGCTACTGTCTCAATCCTTGGATTTACTCCCCAAAAAAAAAAAAAATCATTCCAGTGAATAATTGGACTTAGGATGTGAATTGCTTGAAAAAATGATGATATATCATACAAAATGCAAGAGAGAACTTAGAATGGTTAAGTAAGCAAAAAAACAAAACAAAATTACCTATTACAACCAAGAGTAATGACAGTTCTTATTATCCCATCAAGCCTCAACTTTTGCTTCTTCCTACTGACATCGATGGATATCTGCACAGGTGTTCCGTGAGGATAATCCTTCACAGCTTTGGTCACACGTATTCCCATAGCCGAGGCCCTAGATTTGGACAACTCTGTCGAAAGCTTCTCTAACCCAAGCCTCTCTAGGGTGGTACAGTATTCCACATGTGAAACTGAAGAATTTCTCTTATAAACCACAGCACCTTCCCATGGAGAGTCCACATCCTCATCGCTGTCCAGGTCTTCGTCCCCCCAATCAAAAAATAAAGTATCATCACTTGTCAAGGACTGAGAACTGCAATCTCTTGGAGCACACTCTGAATTGTCTGAAGGTTGGTGCACGAAAATTGAGTGCATATGCCCAGTAACACCACTTGAAGCTTTGCGAGAAGCAGGAACTCTTACAACAGAAGCAGCATTCTTATGAGGTTTCAAACTATATGATTTATATACGCAAGAGCAGGAGGGAGCTGTTACTGAATATAAGGTCAAAGGAGACATTTTTAAAATTCCCAAAATTGGCAAAGACAGATAAGGATTAGTTCAGAATTCAACTGAAAGCCTAGGATGATGAATATGCAGTAAACAACATTATGAACCGCCAAACTGGATTGCACGCGTGCAACTGACTATATCATAAAGGTGGTCCTGCAAAGAGAAAAAACGAGCCTTCAGACAGCAGTAATTAATATACACCGGAAAAAAAAAACACTGTAGAAATAAAGAAGAGGCGAGCAATTGCAAGAAAGAAAATTTCGAAGTCCCAGATAACACCATTACATTTCAATCACACGCTCCATATACCAACTTCACACGATGCTGATCTATACATAATTACACGGATACAAATTCCAACACGGTCTGATTTCAACATTTTCACAAACACTTGGCATAGTATACTGGCTTCTCCCAAAACGCTAATTTCGCAATAATGCCCAGTAACAAGGAAGACAATGACAAAAAAACATCCAATTCAATTTCACATACCAGCTGATAGAACATCATCACGCAAAGAACAGAGTGTTTTCCATATAAACTTTCAGTTACTATAAAAAAAAAAAACCAAGAGAAGCTGGACGCGCACGGAACTAATGAAGCCGATAGGCATCTTTTGGTAGAGTGAATCACGCGAAAGAGCGACAGGCTCTTGATTTGCAGGTCAGTGGGGGACAAGAGAACAAAGGAAGTTGCACGAAAAGGACTGTGTGATTTTGCAGCGACGGAGTACCTGAAATGCTTTAATGAAGCCAGGCTGAGAGAAGAACTGAGCAGCGGCGGCGGTGAAAACGGCCGACGGGAGCGGAGGCGACGGCCGCAGATCGACAGAGGGCGACGAAAGAGGCAGTGGAGTGTTGAGCAGAGAGCGGGAGCCTCGGGCCTCAGCTACTCCTGCCGGAGAAAAATCACAAAAGAAAAAATGAAGTCCATAAATCGGTCTCGTGCCCTTCGGATATTGAGATAATTAAAAAATAATTCTATAAATTTACCACAAAAATAAATATCTAAAACTTTTATTTCGTGCATTTAAGTAAGGCTAACCAAGTTGAACCAACTAATCAGAAATGGCCTAAGCTGGCGGGTTTGATACCATTCACAAAAGTGTCGATCTGGTTCTCAATTCCCAAAAGTAATCCTTATCCAACTTCAATTTAAATTTATGAAACTTTAATCATTATCCAACTTTAATAAAAATATAAAAATAAATTCAACTTTAACTTAGAATTTTTACAGTCCTATTGAATCCCTCGAGAACCGGCCCGAGTGATATATTTGATTCGGTCTTGTCCCAGGACTAGTTAGTTTGTTTCTTGATCCTAGAGACCGCAGAACTAATCTCATCGATCTAGTTCCCAATTCTAAAAGAATCAGACTGTTCGAACAACCTATCGCCGTTACACTTAAGGCTTCGTTCGTTTCGCGGAAAATATACCATATTCTGAAAAAAAAAATTCAGGAAGTCATTTTTTTGAAAAATGACAATATTTTTCGATGTTTACTTAAAATTAAAAAATGAATTGGATAATCAAAAATAAGATCTTGCATCCGTAGAAAGAAAAGAAAGAGAGAGATAGATTGGAGGGGGAGAAGCTGGTGGGCTCCCTTCACACGGTCAAAGAGAGAGAAAGAGAGGGTGTGCGGGGGAAGTGAAAAAAAAGCAAGGGAAAGAGAGAGAAATGTAGTATAATGGGAGGGAGGGAGGGAGGAGGGGGAGTTTATTACAGTTAGGAGCATATATCAAGAATTGAAAAGGAAAATATTTATTTTGTTTTTAAAAGGATATTTTTCATTGATCGAAAAAAATTTTCCCTAGCAAATTATTTTCTGCCCCCGAACACTATAATTTTCGGAAAAATATTTTCCGCGACGAACATAGGCTTAATAACATTACACTCTTTACCTTTAGTCTTTTGATCCATCCATTTTAGTGAAGGGAAAATGCCACGTTAAAATGAGACTTGTGTTTTTTTTATCTACTTAATTTTTTTTCAAATTTAAATGAATCAATCGAATACATTAAATTTTCAAAGTTTTAAGCCTTTAATATGCCAAATGAATTAAAATTAGAGTGCACTATCATGAAATTTTTTGGTACTTGTCCTTGGATTATTATTATTTTCACAAAAGAAAGTATTTGCTTTTCGGGAATCGGGATAAATTATTTCAATCAATGGCATTAAGTTTAATAAATGCTGCAATTAAATCATGAACGCAGGCAAACCGGGCTGATTTTTCTGTCCGGTTTATTTAATGCGGAGTAAGACATAACGGGTCCATGGCCCGTTTAGTTCGGGTCGGGTTAGAACCGCAGGGGCAATAGCCATCTCTCCCGACCGAAGGAACAACGAAACGGGCTGCCCCCTCTCGCTCCATCGTCTTCCTGCTTCTGGGTTTGTCATTGTCGTCTGAGCTATTAGGGTTCTATTGCTCGAGACGCACGTCGGACGGACAAGAGGCGAACACCGGCTTCTTCAACCCGATCGGCGCCGCCATTGACGAAAAGCAGGTATGTCAAAGCTTCGGCTGATGCTCTCTCTCTCTAGCTTCCTCAACTATTCCCTGTTCCTAGCCTCACGCTTAAATTTGAGGTAGGTTGCTTTTAGTTTTTCTGGAATCGTGGTTGATTAATGTTGAACCCCCAACAGAAGGACCTGAGATGGTGGATACTTGATGGGGCATTTCTCTAATTACTGAATTGTACTTTTGGGGAGTAGTAGAAGCTCCGCATTGAAGCTCAAGGTACAGGTGAATCGGTCTTTTTCATTTGCAGCCCGGAGGTTGTGCTATTTAATTCGGTCAATGGCCACCCCAGCGTGGTTACAGCAGGAAGTGAAACCTGCCCAGCCTCCTGCCACAGTGTCCGGGAGCGCTCCTTTGCCCGCGGCCACGGCTCCCACGTCGATGGATGTGAGTGCTTGCACGAACAATTCAAAGCCCGAACCCACCCAAGCAAAATTTGCCAATGCGCCAGGCTTTGTGGTGCCAGCACCTTCATTCTCCTATACAGTGCTTTCTAACGCAAGCGTGGCACCTGCCGCTTCTAATCAGGCAAGGGTGAAGTCTCTTTATTGTGTGTTTCTCCCCGCTGTGTTTTCAGCGTGTGTTTATTGTTGTTTATTTGGTGCAGGTTGTGAACATGAATCCACCCAACTTTTCCTCCATCGTCCAACCTCCTGTTCCTGGGATATCACCTCCTACCGGCCTCTCCTTTTCATACAATGTTTCCCAGAATGCTGCCAGGATTCATGACAAACATGTACTGCAAACTAGCAAGGTAAGTGTCCTTTTTTTATCTCCAGTATCAGCAAGTTTTCCTTGCATATTAGGCTGTTTAGAAAGGCATGGTTGGCTTTTATCAACTTAAATTATCAATTTGATTCGGAGAGAAAAGATAGAAAGCATAGAGCACACAACCTATAGACACTGTGCAAATGCTGAGGAAGCCCTGTGTTTATGATGATACACAAAAGGATTTACTTTCTGAAGGAGGGTTAGAAGCCTGGGATTTTGAATAATCTCAAGATAAGATGATATCTCTTTGGGACATAGATCAGATTCAACTTTAGAATATGCCAAGTTGTGTGCTTCTTGAGTCTTTTGTAATTGGTCTATGCTTGATTTTCCAATTAGGATGAATTAGTGTGTGTCTGACCTGAGAATATAACCTTAAAACTAGATGCAGAATACTTCAGGAAATGTTGCACCAGATACTGGTGTCTTGTCAGCTGCTTCTACTACTTCTCAGCTAGATCGATTGCCTGGTCAGCCATCTCAAAAGGATGTGGTGTCTAACGTCAGTCATGCAACTGTGTGGACATCGTCTGCGAGGCCATTTTCTCTTCCTACTGGAGTACCAGGAACACCTGGTTTACCTGGTCCGCCAGGATTAGCCCCTCCTGCGTCGGCATCCTCTAATCCCGCGATTCCATCCCTCACATCCGATCCTTCCCCCTCTTCCACGAGACCCAATATTGTGCCTGTAGCCACCAATCCAGGAGTTCAGCCGCAAGTATATTCTGCCTATCCATCTGTGCCTCCTATGGCTGCAAATCCTCAGGCACTCTGGTTACAACCTCCACAGATGAGTGGCATGGCTCGGCCCTTGTTTGTGCCATATCCTGCTGTTCTGCCTGGCCACTTTCCTTTTCCGTCACATGGCATGCCTATCTCATCTATGCCATCACCGGACCCTCAACCTCCTGGTGTTACTCCTTCAGGATCTGCAGGTGGGATGTCACTATCCTCCATGCCTGGCCAGCAGGTGGCTGGCATTTTAGCTACACAAACAGAAGGACAGCCTCTTGCAGACGGTGAGTCATAGAATCTACTCCTTATTGCAAAGATTGTTGACAAAAGTATAATGCTAGAGATGGTTTCTGCAATGAGAACAGCTGCGTCAACATTACACATTTACTTTCTGCAGATACTAGTAAACATGTTAATGGGAAGAATGAAGCTGTAGCAAATGAACAATTGGACAGCTGGACTGCCCACAAAGCGGACTCTGGAGTGGTTTACTACTATAATTCTTTCACTGGAGAATCTACTTACGAAAAACCTGCTTGCTTTAGGGGGGAGGTAGTCACCATTTGCATTTTGTTATTCTCTTATATATTATTGCATTTCAGAGATCAAGCATTTACAGATTTTCAGGGTAAATGCAAATTGTCCTTTATAAGCACGTATGTCTGCCTTTATGTGAACCACTACCACATTTAGTAAATTTGGAAGCTTGAATACAAAACTACCGAACTTTATGTTTCAAATCATACTTTGTTGTCTGGTTATGTCTTCTCCTTCATCAATATTTTGTTTTTGGGAAAAATCATGAGAACATCAAGCCTACTGATGTGCATATTATCTAAACTATTTGTTGCACTGCACATTCATGCATATTAATTGTATCAAACTTGTCATACCTTATCACCATGAAGATCATGATAACAGATGGGAGATGGTGGAGGTATTACTTTATGCTGACAAGTATACATTAAATATTTCATTGTATAATTCTACTTGAAAAGATTCAAGATGTGTCGATAGAGAACATTGATATTTTATTTTTTTACTTTTCTTGAGACAACACATTTTGACTTGGCATTGTTACTAGGGGTCATATGGAGGACCTTTCGTCCATTTGCATGTCCCATTTCACTTGCTTTACCCATCTCACTAATGAGTTTGGTCTGATCTTGTTTTTACTTGGTTTAAGCTACTTTACCAGAGCGTTCATCTAATTTGTGTTTCAACTCGTGATCTGGTTTGATTTCACTACGGCTTCCCTTTGAACCTTTTTGTTTGTTGTTATTCTAACCTTCTTCCTTATGTTGTCAATGCAGCTTGATAATGTTGCCTCGAAAGCTGCTCCAATATCAATGTAAGTCCTATGTGCTAGAGAGGCTTTTGTTTCACTGATATCTTCTTTTCTATAGAAAGCGTGATTTTTTTTTATAGAAGAAAATTGTTAGTTTGGCTTTTTTACAATGTATTAATAATTTTTTAAGTTGCGACTTATATCTTGCTGTCATTCGATATCGTCCTGTAATGGCATTTAAGAAAAAATTGCTCTTTAAAAGGTATTTCTCCGTAATGAAGATTTGCTACCAAATGCCTCATGGAGGTATTGTATGTTGAATATATTCCTGTCGTTTGAGCTGTTAAAAACACAAATTTGTTTAGAGTCAAGAATGCGCTCCAGATTGAGCTTCTTGGCTGCTTGAAGGATGTCCACATAAATGGCATGTATATTGTTTCAAATGAGGTGGGGCAATAGTTGTGTACTGTTAATGATTAACAGAAGGTAAGTAATGTAGCCAGAGATTTTGGTGTTATCTGGATATCTTTCCTATTGTCAACCTGTCTTCGTTGCCTATAATGCGGTTGAATAGGGCTGTAGTTATGGACATCAGACACCCTTATAAAAGAGTGGGAATATAGTTCAATTGAGTAGGGGAAGCAACTCTCTTTGCTTTGGCTCTTTCGATGACTCTTTTATTATGTGTGAATTGCATTTAGGGAGAAATTGGCTGGCACAGATTGGGAGATTGTTACCATGAATGATGGAAGGAAATATTATTACAATCACAAAACCAAGGTAATTATAACTAAGTTCTCTTCCATTTCTTTCTAATGCATTCAGTTTATCCTGTCAATGATATGTCCAATTAGGCTTGGTTTTTATACCTTGTCATGTGTTTAGTATAAGAGATTGTGGTTTTTTATCAACAGGGGTTCCTCGAATAAGATTGTTTGCTGGTGTGCATGATTGTAGCAAAGATATTTTACATTTTGAGAGATTTGGTCTGTCATCTCTTGATGTGTATTGAAATGGCTTATTGTGATTGTCGAAGTTAATAGTTGCTTCTCATCTTGATGTCCTCGGTAGCATTGGGTGTTGATTTTTTTTATTTTTTTTTAAGTTTCTAATCAATTTTATGCTTGCTTTGTCAGTTGAGCAGCTGGCAAATCCCAGTTGAGGTCAGCGAATTAAGGAAGAAGCAGGATGATAACTCTTCAAAAGAAAATCTGATATCAATGGCAAGTGCTAATCCAAATGAAAAAGGATCTGCTCCTATTAGTTTGAGTGCTCCTGCTATTAACACAGGTGGCCGTGACGCTACAGCCCTTAGGACCTCTAGTGTACTGGGCTCCTCCTCGTCATCAGCGCTGGATTTGATTAAGAAAAAGTTACAAGAATCTGGATCTCCTGGTAATTCTTTGCCAGTTCCAGCTGCATCTGGAGCAGCAATATCAGAAATCAATGGGTCAAAATCAGCAGAGGGAACAAGCAAGGCCCTCCAAAGTGATGGAAGCAAAGACAAAGTAAAAGATAATGGAGATGGTAATTTGTCTGATTCTTCATCTGATTCAGAGGATGCAGATAGTGGACCGACAAAGGAGGAACGCATTCAGCAATTTAAGGTATATTTGCTGCTAGTCCTTTAGATTAATGAGTAGGACTTTGCAATACATTTGGTTTTCATATTCACAACAGGGACTCATTTTTGTGTCTCTGGATAGCTCATTTCATAAATTCTCTGAGAGTTCAATATCAAAATACAAAAGGCTCTGATGCTTTATATGTCTCCTTGTAAACATGAATGCTATATGTTAGTGGTGGGAAATTCTTTATCGCGTAAATAGGGTATTCGAGAAGAATAGGATGTTGCAACCTGATTCCATCAAGAATTTCTAACTAGTGCTTGTCTTCTATATAAGTTGGTAAAGCCTTTGAAATGTTTATATGAAGTCTAGTTTGTATTTCATTAATGATGACAAAAGGTAGCATCTTGAGTAGTAGGAAACCGCTTTCCAAATCTCTGTATTGTATAAGAATACGGACTGCATAATTTGGACTTTTTTTTGTGCATTCATCGTTTCATTTAGATGAACATTGTTTGGTTTGATCTGGAAGGAGGATCGATCAACTTAAGTGTACATGTTCTTGAAGATCATGTACTGTGATCTTGTCTGTCATGTATAATACCTATTTGAGGGAAAAATAGCGAGGGTGTGCTGTCCCAAACAGGAGCATGTTTAAATGACAACTATCAGATCTTAGGGAAATTTTATCACAAGTACGTTTCTCAATAAAACGAAGAGTTTTTAATTCTGCATTTTATATTATAATGGTGATTTGGATTTTTATTCCGAAGCATAGATGATGGGAAGGCAGCTGGCTTTAGGCTTTTTCTTGGCTTGAGTTTTAATGGCCAATGTTGATTGCAATTAATGGCAGAAGCGACATGAAATTCTTGCAGTTTCACTGCTTGCTTTCTTGCACAGAATGCACGATTTCATTCTTTATGAAATAATCTGAACATACGTATAAGGGATTAATTTGTGCTTGCCAATTGCAGGAGATGCTTAAGGAACGAGGAGTAGCTCCATTTTCAAAATGGGAGAAAGAACTTCCAAAGATCCTATTTGATCAACGTTTTAAGGTTTGTTTTCTTAATTATGATTAACTTCCAAGTATAATCGAGGAGTTTTTCAATTGAATTACAGCAATTATATTTATCTAGAAAAGTAAGTATCCTACTTGGGCTAATATCATTTGACATGGTTATTAGCCATCATGTTATGTTTATGCTTACAGAACCTGACACATCAACTGGCTGATTAGTAGCCATTGTGTTATGCTTATGCTTTAAGAATTGGACGCATCGACTGGCATTGCATGCTCAATGTTTATTGGCATATCCACTTCTTTGTCTTTTTGAAAATGCTCATTTTTGTAGTCAGTCATTCATTTCTCATTTTAATTGTTGAGGGAATGCATCTTGCAGGCTATACCAAGTTACTCTGCTAGAAGATCATTATTCGAACACTATGTAAAGACACGTGCTGAGGAGGAGCGCAAGGAAAAGCGAGCAGCACAGAAGGCTGCTATAGAGGGATTTAAACAGCTACTGGAGGAGGCATCACAGGTTCCATATATACGTTCAAACAGTGGGTGATTCACCATTTGGGTTCATGGGTTGTGTTAACTGCTTAACAAGTACCTCTTTGTTAACCAGGATATTGATCACACAACTGATTATTACACTTTTAGAAAGAATTGGGGCAACGATCCACGGTTCGAAGTCTTGGAACGGAAAGATCGAGAACATTTATTGAATGAAAGGTACCTCTTGTGTCAGAGAAAATTGCTTGAGGTTTCATCAACGCGAGATTTTTTTCCTTGCAAGTCACTATTCTTTTGGATGCTGGTCACTTAATCTCCAGTTATCTTGTTATGAACCATTGGGTTATGTCATAGTCATCGATCCAGTTGAAAGGTTGGCCTTGTCTCGTTGATGATACTGCAAAGTTAACTTGGCCTTGCTGCAGGTAGAAGTTGCTTAGTGGTGAATATTCTAATTCAGTGTTAAAAATGTATGTGCAGTTGGTGTGTTGTCTGGTCTGCATTATTAATTAGGATCTTGCTTGAACAACTCCAAACCCTTTATAGTTCAGTCAGTGACCGTATTCTGTGGGAGGTGCCAGTTCAGTCTGTCACATGGCACAATTCAGCATGATATTTTATCTTCTACACACCGAGTATGTGCAGAATATAGGGCCAACCAGAAGCGGTTATCATTTTTAGTCATTTATGCTCATTTAGAGAAATTTAACATGGTTACCGATAATTTCTCCAAGCTGTAGATTCGTGTTCTAGACTCTGGATGATGCCTTTGTCAATAATAAGTAACTGCATAAGGGTTCCCATGTTGAACAATCTTAGAAGTCAATTTATCGGCAAAGCCAAATGAATGGAGAATAGAATGAGCCTGGAAGTAGAAAAGCGCTTGCTTTTAGTGAACTGTAGCCTTTTTTCCGGGTCTTTTCCTTCTCTGAACTGTTTTATTAAATTGAAATTTTGTTTAGCGGTAGTTTTTATGCTTTTGGTCTCTTCTTGATGACTTGGCTGGGAGGAAAACTTGCATTCTTTAGATTGATTGCTTGCATCCCTGGGTCATGAGAAAGTAGCTTGTTGGTATCAGTCCATTGTCAAATACACCTGGTTGAAGTCTTTACAGACACTTTTGGGATACAAATCCTACAGTTAGAGCCTCTCATCTGGTTTATTGCAGTCTTTCTTGTCTTCTTTGATTGTGTCCTTTGTTGTAGTCAAAGATTGCTTCATCATTCACATAACAAAACTAAGTTAATGGTGGCTACTGATGCATTCGCACGGAAGTTGCCAGTTTTGTCTGTTCAGATGTTTGAGTTGTGGTTTTTAATTCTGAGTCTGTGAGATATTAAATATAACTTCCTTTGATGCTTATTCTTATGCAAATTCATGTTGTACTGTTTTTTAGAGAACAAGTCACTTTTATGATAACCATTGAAAGCCAAATGAGTCAGCAAGTAGTAGGCTAGTGACCAGATTCTCAGATTCCTTTGGTGTGTTCTTTAGCCCTCCAACCTTTCTGGTTTGCAAAATAAATGTTCATTATTTCTTGTCTCATATATATGATATCTGATTGCAAAAAGTTTCTGCTTGACTTGTAGGGTCTTCCCTTTAAAAAAGGCTGCTGAAGAAAAGGCTCGAGAATTGCGCGCTGCTGCAACTTCTAGTTTTAAAGCCTTGCTTCGTGATAAAGGAGATATAACTGTCAATTCCCGTTGGTCCAGGGTAGAGGCTACACTTAACTTTACATCTCTCCAGTTGAAGATTCTTCCCTCAACTAATTCAGACTTGCAGACTTGAGACAAATGAGTTATAATCATTTTGTGGAGTTATCAGTGGCTACATGCCTGTTATTTTATTCTTGATGTTTTATATAGGGCTGGAACAAACATATAAAGATGCTTAATCTGTGTGAAAGATGTACCTTACTACTAACAATAGTCCACATCATGTGATCCTTATCTCTTTTGGGTGGCCCTTGACTAAGCTCTCTCAGATTTCTGAAAATGCTTTTGCACCTTGCATCATATTCATCACTTAAGGAAAAAAAAATTTGAAAAGGAAATTATTCAGCATTCTATCTGCATTTATTTTAATTTTTAATTTTCTTTTCTTTTTAGCTGTAGTCAGAACTGGACGATATCTGAGGTAATAATGTAGCTGTATAATCAATGAGCTTCTCTTCATGGTTTGTAAAATGTCTAGAACCATGCAGTAGTTGGTGTGATGATGTGACTGCATAATTAATAAACTTGAAGCTTCTTTGATTGGTCATGATTCTATTATATCCATAAATTTAAATTTTGTGTGTACTTTTCTTTCTTGTTGAAGGTAAAGGATAGTCTCAGGGATGACCCAAGATACAAGTCAGTGAAGCATGAAGACAGGGAGGCCTTGTTTAATGAGTATATAGCTGAATTAAGGGCTGTGGAAGACAGAGAAGAAAAAGAAGCAAAAGCCAAGAGGGAAGAGCAGGTATAAATTCTGTTATTCTAGGACTTCTCTCTCTCTCAATGCAATTTTTTTTTTCAGGATATACACTTAAAATCCCTCATTGCTAGACGTTCACTTTCTTTTTTAAGAATCAGGGGAACTTTCTGGTCGATTTCCAAGGTGTAGATAACATTTAGCATTATAGACTGCCGGTATCACTTATATTTCGACCATTGTGAATTCCTTATTGAGGCCAAAATCCTGGAAAAAAGATCTTGCCAAAATAGGAATGGCAGTTGATATCATAAATGCCCAGAGAATGTCATATTTGTGAAGTAGAAAAATTGATGAAATCCTATTTTCAGCACATTGTAACTTAAGAGGGAACAAACAAAAAGAAACCATTATGCTATTCTTCCCTTTATGGTTGATCTGCAAATGATTGATAATCATTGTGGTTGCTTCTTCTTCTTCTTCTTCTTCTTCTTTCTTCTTCTTAGAAATGCTTGTTAACATAATAGAATAAATGTCACGTATTTGAGCCTATTGTTATTAGCATGTTTTATACACCGGGTGGCAACTCCTCGGTGCCCCTCTAATTTAATTGATTTTACCTGTCAAAAAGAGAGATTGCATTGGAGTTCTTGTAGGGAGAAAATTTGGGTGGTAGTAATCTTTTAACAGCTTCCCTGCGCCCCTGGCTTGGGGGCTGCTGCAGGGGGGGGTGTTTCTTTGAATTGCATGCATTCTTGTAGTCTCATGTTTGCTTGAGAGATTGGTGCCTCAAATATTGTGCATCAACGTTTAAGCTTTTCCATTTATACTCTGCAGGAGAAGCTGAAGGAAAGGGAAAGAGAATTGCGAAAACGGAAGGAAAGAGAAGAACAGGAAATGGAGAGGGTACGGTTGAAAATACGCAGGAAAGAGGCAGTTGCTTCATTTCAAGCATTGCTTGTTGAAACAATCAAGGATCCTCAGGTTGGTGATTACTATGAGTTCCCTTCAATAGCATTGACTGGATGTCTTGACAATATACCCATCATGAGCGTCGAGAGAAGTCAACTTGAAATGGGATAGGGCCTTTGTTTTTGTTAACGGCAATGATGACGCGTTTTCATGGCTATACTGGATTTCAACAGATGTAGGGCCTGAACCCTTTGTTGTGAAAATTTGGGGGCTTCAGCCGTTCATTTCAGTTATAAAGGAGAAATTTCAATTGACCTTCACTGTGCTTGGTGGGTTGGAATTTTAATGATAAATGGAGGAGAGTTCTGTTAATTTCAGACATCCACATGATTTTTGTTGGATTCGCCTAGAACTTGATGCATCTTGCTGAAAGTCTTAGTTATTTGATCTGGCCTATTTGTGTGCATGGCCTCTCACTTAACATTCAATAAGATGATTAATGATTACACATGATGGCAGACTTTACAAATAGTGTATGTATGAGCGAAATAGCATTTCTTCCTTTGGAATTGCGAAAGTACAATTCGGTCCTAGACTTATTAGCCTGGTCTGTGGATGGAATTCTACTTAATGCAGTGAACTTAAACTCTTCAACCGAATTCCTTAGCCTTTCTATAATTATAAATGCGATCTTGCGTAGTTGCATGATGGCAGCTACCCAAACGTGTATAGTCATAGAAAGAAGAGAGGAAGAAAGAGAAAAGGAAGGAGAAAGAAAGAAAAAGAGGGGGTGGGGGGGAATTGATGGCAGGTTTCCATGCCTGGCCAAACTCAAGCTAGCAGGTAGGAAGTTATGCTCGTTACTCACATTTGGGACTCATGCCTCTTTCTTTCTGTTTAATTGTTATTACCAAGGGGTATTACGCATCTTACTCTACCTATTAGGATTAAGACGTAGCTGCTTCTAGGAAGACTGCGTAATTTTGTGATTTGTAATTGACTTATGTCATTTTTTGATCCTGTAAATAGGTTTCCTGGACAGAGTCAAAAGTTAAACTTGAAAAAGATCCTCAAGGACGTTCAAGTAATCCTGATTTGGATCCAGCTGACACAGAGAAACTCTTCAGGGAGCACATCAAGCTTCTGCACGAGGTAATTTTGCAATTATCTTGTATATAGTCTTGAGGAGCAATCAAATTTGACCCTCCATACTGTATCCTTCGATGGCTAACAACTTGATGCTTCTTTTCTCCTACTGTACGTCATGACCCTATAGGTAGCCACCATACCCCTAGTTCAACTTCCTGTTCCAGGGGCAGGGTTCTGAACTCGAAGAGTCAGACTTGATGCAGATATGATATGTTTGAGAACCATGACAGCTACTAACTGGAAATATGTTGGCTGGTGTCTGTCAATGGTTGTTCAGAAATCTTATATGCATTTTTGGAGTCTGCTAGAAGGACATTCAGTACTTATCAAGAGGCAATAAAAACTAATGACCTAAGGTGCAGAATTGTTACCTATGAAAAAACTGGAAAGAACTCGTGAAGAAAGGCAGGTGCAATTAGATGGTTAGTTATGGAGATTTTTAACAATTGATAGAGGAAAAGCTTATTGATATTCTATCTTGTTTACACACTAAAATCATATTGCTGAACTCCTAGGGACCTGCGTTGATAAGATTAGTCACCATTTACGATTTGGTGTTGGTCGACATCAAGGCTGATATTGTTAGGTTTAGTCACTTGAAATGTTTCTTGGTCATATACTTCAGTTGTTCGACCAGAAAGTCCTTGATACTTGATATGCATGAGCTGATTTTCATTACCTTTGGCAACTTTGATTTTTTCATAGCGATGTTCCAATGAGTTCAGAGCTCTCCTCTCGGAAATTATTACTCTGGAGGCAGCTTCACGGGAAATGGAAGATGGGAAAACAATGCTTAACTCGTGGTCAACAGCAAAACGGCTTCTAAAGCCAGACCCAAGGTACAACAAGATGCCAAGAAAAGAGAGAGAAGCGTTGTGGCGACGGCATGTGGAGGAGATGCAGCGAAAACAGAAGTCAGGTGACGATGACAGAGAGGAGAAAAACGTGGATGCAAAAGGTCGAAGTTCTGCTCATTCTGGCAGGATACCAACTGGATCGAGGAGAGCTCATGATCAGAGATAGCTTCTCTTTTCTGCCGTGAAAGCAGAAGTCAGGTGACAACGAGAGGAGGAGAAAATCATGTATGCGAAAGGTAAAAATGCTGCTAATTCTGGCAGGTTACCACCTGGATCAAAGAGAGCTCATGATCGGTGTTAGCTTCTCTACAGTGAGAGATCAACTGCGCTTTAATGAAATTTTCCATTTCGATTGTAGAGTGAACCTCCTAATTTTTGTGCACATTGGAGTTTCCCCTCCCCTTAGTTTAGCTTATAATCTAACTACTCCTGGGATTAGTCAACACCCCGCTTTTAGGTGTTTTGACTCCTAGTGTTTATTAGTCGGCTATGTGGGTTAAAATAGTTTAACGAGTCAAGAACCAGAGCTTTACGTTGTTCTTTCTTTAGTATCACATATCATCGAATTATAGAAACGTTCTCAGGGGGGACACAGTGTAGGCATTGTAGTTCAAAAGTGGAATAACCTGACAAATTTTCTTCATCAGTGAATGAATGAGAAATTGGTGCAATCTTCAAAGTGAATTTTTTCTACTCTGGAATCCAATTGGTTTTTTGTCGCCAAGTGCATGCGTGACTCGAGTCAGGCCATGAAAAATGTCCCTACATTTTGTCCACGTAACGTACGCATGTGAAAACTAAGCTTCCAAGAGATTTAATGAACATTCAGATAGAAGATTCAGCATTTATGCATAATAGAAACTTTTTCACTGTGCAAAGTCGATGCTAATTTATCTATAGTTTAGTCATTTCTTCCCGCTAAAAGTGCGGTGACTTTCTTCTTCAGCAAGTAACACCAGCTACGACTGGTTATTCAACCCACCAATTGCAGATCATACTGAACTTATTTCCCTTCATTATCATATCCGTCTTATGAAAGTTCATTGCATATCCGAACGAGATAATTTGCAATTTCCTTTCATTCACTCTTCCACCAATCAGTTGCAAGAACAAGAAACCCAAAGTTTCCCGGATGGGCCAGGTGACTGGACACACGATTCACAAAAGTCAATGCGCCGAGGCAACAAAAGGTGGAGTACAAAGTTGGGCACCGTGACATGAATGGAGATTAATCGATTGACAGAGGGATGGCAAATGGTGCTATACTCAAGGACTTAGCAAAGAACTGAGGTAAAGAAGACAGTTTGCCGTCCAAAACCAAGTGACGAAAGTTTCATGAGACCACCGAACAAGTGAAGATCTGGCTTGGAGAAGAACGAATTATAGAATAGTTTACGAACTTGAATTCCTGCATGGTGGTGGAGTAAGAGTCGCATCTTTCCTATCGAAAGACCCTTTAGAAGTTAAATAAAGAAGAAAGGATAAGAAGACGATCCAACTAATAGTAGGTTCTAAGTTTGAAAAAAGAACCCAGTCAAGACAATTAATCTCTAGCAAAAAAAAATTCCCAGAAACTTCACTTCTGCACTCAGTAGCGGTGTCTGCTTCGATCCCTGTCACGGTCCCTGTCTCGCCCATATTCTCTGTCTCTATTGTAGGGATCATAGTCTCTCTCTCTTCCACGATCCCTCTCTCTACTACGGCTACGTGGTCTGTCCCTATGATCACGTTCTCTGTTCTTGCCACTGTCACGGTCATCCCATTCCCTTCCTCTATCTCTGCTCCTCTCTCTTCCATCTCTATCAGCCACAACTGCAATGTAACATTTCACATTTAATTATAAAGAAGAGAGACAATACGCCCAAATTACAAACAAACAAGGGACTTGATGTTTAATGATTTGATCCTCATCAATTAACCTAGCATCTCAACATTTGAGGGAGTTATGTGGTGATTACAAAAGACAATAGGCTGCTAAAGCTCCTCTGCAAAGGATTAAAAGCACCCGAAATCACAATTTAAATATATAGCCTGAACCAACGAAGGAAAGAGTAAAGGGAGGATAAGAAGTAACTTCCATGATGGGAACATATAAATCAGTCACAAGACAAAAAATTGACCAGTGAAAAACTTAAAGAAGGGTAATTCAGTTGGTTACGGGGAGTCTTGATCTACCTGTGACATGTATAAAGTACTCTGTTACATAAAAACAGCAGAACTTATGCACATTAGGCATTCCTAAAGTTAAAAAACCTTGAAGTTGAGAATCATAATACCTAGCTCTTCGACCTCCCATCCTGCACGCCCAGCACCAGGAATCCCTCGTGCAGCTTCAGCTTGTTGTGTTTTAGCACGAAACTTCTTCTTGAGATTGCCAAACTCATCATACATCTCACCATCATCCTGACATTATTTTAAACAGAGACCTTTTTCAGCACTGCTGTATGCAATTTCTACTAAAGAGACTTGAAAGGAGTATCACCTCTTCGGCCTCCTTCCGCCTTCGCTTTGTTTCCTCAAGTTCCTCTTCATCAAGTTCCTTGTAACCTCCCCCACGTCCACCTCTATATAAAAATACCAAAAAACAATGGAAATGTAAAAGCAATGCTAGAGAAAACACAAGGATGACATTCAAAGTTTCAAATTCTACAAGCGCTTCAATGCACTTGCATTCAGAGAGAGAGAGAGAGAGGGGGAGGGAGGGAGGGAAGCAAGAGTTGACAACAAAAGTTAACATAAAAGAATGGTTTCTCTATCCAATAGTGTTCATAGGCCTCATATCAAAAGTACGGTTTTTCTATAGAATGCTGTTCGTAGGAATTTCACTCCCATCAAAAGCCATCTGGATAGTGAAATTTTCTGAGAATATTTGTTAAAAAGATTAGCGTTTTGACAGATTTCTTTTTCAAAACATACAATTGAGACAGAAAAATTAGAAATATCTTCTGGTGTGCTCTCTCATATTCTACTAGAGTTCAACATCACGCTTGTTGGTCCCGTTTCATGCATTATATAGACATGGTAAGCACTCCAGTATGCATGTATACATTCAGCCAAATGGCAGCCACAAGATAACTCCTCATTTGTAAAAGCTCTCAAACATTGAGAGGCATTTATCATTGCACAACCAGCTCACTAGAATGCATAAAGGATCACTCAGGAAAAACTATAGCCCTTATATGATAACTATGGCTTCAAAATACTTAATCTATCAGTAAAATTAGAGATAGTTTCGCAAATCCGAAAGATCAAATCCCAGGTACCTTACACCGCCCTCATTATGACCAGGTTTATTGGTGTTGCAAATGTTGCATTTTGTACGCTTTGCCCAGTTTATATTGCCACACCTGGAAAAAGAAATTGTAGTGAGAGATATAGAATGGTGAGGGACATGCCCCTGCATACTATATCCAACCAGTTATCTTAATATACCAGAAGTGAAATAAAATGCAGCAGCCACTACATCAGCTCATCAGATCTGAAAAGAAAAATCAGTATGGACCAATTTAAGTTGTTCCACATATTCCTGTAGGACTCTAAGAGCATGTTTTAACAAAGGCATAATGTGACAAATGAGCTGATGAAGAGGCTGGCTGTCAGCTTTGCCACATACCTTTACAATTATTTGCATGTCAAATAAAGAGAAATATCATCCATGCTTATTTTAGTATGGCGTTATCTGGAATAAGACAAATTTCAACTGTCATATCCACAACTAATACAAATTAAAGACATCCAGTACCAGTAAAGACCATATTGCAACTCCAATCTTACGCATGATCAAATAACATTAGAAATCCAGCCAATGACTATTGATCTAGCGGACTCTAGAGAATCACATGTCTTTTTTTAGCTGTGCAGGTGACTAAAAGTGAACTTTAAATAGATCCAGGGACCAAGCTACGCTAACATGGCTGGGCCAACCCAAATAACTTTTCCAGCTTCCTTCCTATCAACCCAAAAGTACTACCAACAACCAGATTCATTCTCTCGTTCCACCTAGTCCATCACTCAACGAAACCTTTCTGGTTAGTATGAGAAAAGAGTTCAAAAATAGGACTAAAATGTGAGACAAAGCTTATGTCCTATGGCAGATCTAAAAAGGCTCACTAAATATAAGAACTGAAATTAAGTGGAAACTTACGCATATGATGTTATGATCTTACATTGGACAGGACCAATCATTTGGACCAAAAAGTCCAGTGGGAGCACCAGCTGGACGACCAGTGCCCGCAGGGTCATTGCCGCCACGCCCTTTTCCACGACCTGCACCCCGTGAAGCACCACCTGAGGCACCAGCAGGCCGAGCACTTCCACATCGGTTGCAGACGCCACGAAATGCAAAATTTACATTGGAACAGCTGCTAGCAGAATGAAATATTATGGGGTTTTCCATTCCAACCCGATTATCACAGCAAAAAAAAACGGCAAAACGGTTTAAAAAGCAAGGGTTGCTCACCAATGTCACATCACAGACCTTGTATTCGGGCACAACCAATCTCCCTCTTGTTTCCATGCCTTCCCCGGAACATCTCCCCGACCTCTACCTGTTCCCACACCGCCATTTGCATCCGTGGTAATTTCCTCCACGTCACCAAAATTAACAGCATCGTTACTATCCTTGCTTTTAGTATCCGCTATATGAACTCCAATAATACTTCCATGGAACTCCTTGTTGTTGAACCATTCAACAGCAGCTGATGCGGCATGAGGATCTTCATATGTAACTGTAGCATCTCCCTTTGGCTCATTTGTCTCCTTGTCTCTGTAGAGCCAAATCTTTGGACGACCTGTGCGCTTGTCTTTCTATTAAGCATGGGGGGCACCAAGGTGAACAGGAAGAGCAACAGAGATAAATATAAGTTACCTAGTCTGTTAATTATGCTATGGGTACAAACCCTAAAATCCACTGTAAACTCTAGCCACTGAATGAGAGACGCTGCATTTATATTCAGATGATACAGTATCCCAGAAGCCTCCATACCTTAAGCAACCCAATTGTTCCAAAGTATTCAGCCAACATGTCCTCATCGGTTCCCTCCGGCAAATTACACACATAGACTGTCCCGTTTAACGGAGCACCTTTCCCTAGATAGGTACCCGTCATTGTGCTCCAATTACCCCAAGCAGATTGAACAGCGCAAGACCCACGACCTAGAAAAAAAAAAAAACAAGAAACAAGAAAACAACCATGCTCACTGAACAGATCGGACAAATCTCATCTAATCAACGCGAGGAGCCCCGCTCCTCCGGCATTTACCCAGAAGCGGCTTAAACTCTCTCGTTCCAATGCGCAATTCGGAACCGCATTCAAGAAACAAAACAAAGCCCCCATCTAGAATTGATCTCGGCCGCTTTCAGACAACCACGGCAAGCATAAAAATTGGAGCCGACGCTACGAATTCTAGCAGGAATTTCCCGCTGATGGGAAGAGAGTAGGTAAGAACAGCAGCAAACCCTAAACTCGACTAGCGGCGAGCTCCTGGGCTGCCAAAAAAACCCCACAATCGGAAGAAGGAAGGGAAAGAGAGATGCGTACCGAATTTAGCAGCCTGGACAGCGTGCGATTCAAGATTCGAGGTTTAAGCACCAGAGCCCCCGAAATTTCTCCCTCTCTCTCTCTCTCTCTCTCTCTCTCTGAGCTCTCCTCTGTGTGCATGTATTCTGTGAATACCCTCCCACCTCCTTTCACCGTCTTGGCTAAGTACACGGGTTTGCAACTCACTCCATGTAATTTTTATTCCCCCTTCCCCTTTCTTTTTCCTTTTATTTTATTACAGACTTTGTAAATCTCTCACTCCCTCTTTAAAAAGTATGGATTTTTTTTTTCGAAATCTCAAGCTATCATAGGTTTATACTAATATCATAGAACAATATCACAATATGTTACGATATTATCGTCTTTAATTTTGATAATATGTAATAATTTTGTTCGTTATATTTGAAATATTGCGAAATTACTCATTTTTCTCTATTTTCAATCGAGGATAAAAGAATAAGAAGATGAATAAAGATAAGATTTGAACATGATTGAGGTGATGTACTTATTTATGGTATTCTTAATGAATTTTCAAGTTCAACCTAAATTAAGCAAATAAATGAGGTTATTAAGTTGGAATGGAGTGGGATTTATGTGCTCTTGAAATATGAAATCAATCAGGCTTAGGAATATGTTTGCCTTTTATTGGAGCTCAAGATACTCAAATATGTAGCATTTACCCGTTGGATTATAATCAATCATCTTCTAATTTAAGATGCAATTTGAAATTCATATAAAAATTGAGTCATTTCGTCGTGAGTCTAAATTATTATGAATACAAAATGTAGCTTGTAGAAGATCATCTATGACTTCCAATTCAATATTCGTGTGAAATTTTGAAATTATTCTCTGTCTTATTAGATATAGTCGTTGTTGAGATATTAATTTGAAGAATTATAAAAAAATATATCTTTACAATATTCATATCATATAAAGGAACAAAATTATTTACTATCGTTTTGTGAATCCAAAACAAATCCATCTGTTTCAAAATATATATATATATATATATATATATATATCTGTTTTCTTATTTTACAACCCGAACAAATTGAAAGTTTGTATTGATTCAAAGTTCAAATATAGTTTGTCATTTTCCTCAATAAAATTATCAGAAGTCTGAACAGAAGACATTAATCCAGCTTCGACAGAGTTCTTCCCTTCTACGAATTCGCTCGCTACTGCGACCCAAATCTACTCCTCAAATCCCGAGTAAAGAGCAAGAGCAAGCTTTCTCCTCCTATGCTGCATCATGGCACAGAAGTGAGCTCTCTCTCTCTCTCTCTCTCTCTGTGCGTGCGTGTTGAAGTTGGTGCATCACGACGGTCTAGAATTCCGACAGCGTGTTTGACGAAGTGCCTCTGGAAGGTTTTTCAAGCATTGGCCTCCCGGGTGCTTCCGGGTCGTGCATGGTTTCCTCTTTTGATTGCGCACTAAGCGATCGTTTTCTGTGTTGCAGGGTTCCTGCGCTAGTCTGCTGCGGCGACAATATAGAATCCTGTCCGAAAATGGTAGTGGCTGTGCTCCGGTTTTAGCTTACTGATGCCATCGCCTCTGAGCCTGAGCTGTTCAACTGTCAAAAGATTCTCTGGGTCGCTCATTGACGGAGCGACATTCAAAGCGTATTCTTTTCAGGAGGTCTCTGGATGTATCCTAAAGAGATGGACTCACAGTGGCAAGTACGGGGACCTGAGCAAAAGATCGACTTTCGGTGAGTGCACTGGTTTGCTGTCATTTTTGTGCATGACTCGTGGTGTATGACTGACTTTTTTTCTTACTGAAAAACAAAAAATCAGGAAGAGATATGGAGAAGAGTATATACACTTTTCTAACTGTAGATCGTTGGGAATCGTTGAACTACATGGGATATAGGTTGGCCGGGCTAAGACCGGTTCATGGGAGGCTGGCTCTGAGATTCCTCAACTGGGTCATAAAACAACCTGGCCTGGAGTTTCGCCATCTCACCCATATTTTCTCTGTAACGGCTCATATACTTGTCAGAGCTAGGATGCACGACTCTGCAAAATCGATTTTGAGACAGTTAACGCAGATGGGGGAGGGTCCAAACTCGGTATTTATGACCTTAATGGACACATATCGTCTTTGTAATTCTAATCCTTCAGTGTTTGACATTCTCATGAGGGTCTATCTTCGAGAGGGAATGATTGGAGATGCTTTGCAGTTATTTTATTTGATTATTTTAAGGGGATTTAAGCCTTCAGTTGGTACTTGTAATAAGGTCTTGGCTGCAATGGCAAAGGACCAAGCAGCTGGGTCAATGTGGTCATTCTTTGGTGATATGCTTGAGAATGATATCCATCCTGATGTTGCAACTTTTAATATCTTGATAAATGAGCTGTGTGCGGAGGGGAAGCTAAAGAAAGCCGGTCTTCTATTGAGAAAGATGGAAGAAAGTGGTTGTCACCCTACCATTGTTACATACAACACTCTGCTCAATTGGTATTGCAAAAAGGGAATGTATAGAAGGGCTCTTCAGCTTATTGAATATTTGGATGGCAAGGGTATCAAAGCGGATGTCTTCATGTTCAATATACTTATCGACGGTTTGTGTAGGAAAAATATGAGTTCAAAGGGCTATTTACTATTAAAAAAGATGAGGAAGATGTCGATAGACCCTAATGCAGTCACTTACAATACTCTTATCCATGGGTTTGTCAGGGAGGGGAAGACTGCAATTGCTAATCGTATTCTGGATGAAATGTCTAGTTCTAACCTTTCTCCTAATTGTATCACGTACACTGCTTTGATTGATGGGCTTTGCCAAGAAGAAAAATTTCACGAAGCAACGAATGTTTTGATGATGATGGAAAAAGAAGGGGTGACACCTAATGAAACTTGCTATGGGGCTCTTTTAAATGGTTTATCCAAGCACGCGCAATTCAATTTGGCAAGAAGTTGTCTTGATCAGATGAGGAGGAATGGTATTCTTGTTGGTCAGATTCCATATACTATGTTGATTGATGGTTTTTGCAGGAAAGAGTTGTTTGCTGAAGCTATCGAATTGTTTGAGGAGATGCTAAAAGATGGTCTAACCCCTGATTTACTTACGTATTCAGTGCTCATCAGTGGATCATGCCGGGTAGGAAATATAAAAATTACGAAGGAGATCATCTCTAGGATGTATAGATCAAAGATTCTACTAAATAATGTCATTTTACAAACACTTATCCACTATTTTTGCAAACAAGGAAATGTCATGGAGGCATTGAGACTGTATGCAGTAATGAACTGTTGTGGCTACGAAGCAGACCATTTAACATGTACTACCTTAATTGCTTCTCTTTGCAGAAGTGGAAAAATGGAAGAGGCAGAGTGCTTCACGCAGCATATGTATCGCATGGGACTAGATCCTGATTCTGTGTCTTTCGATTGTCTGATCAATGGATATGCAAATAAGGGACATTGGATGAAAGCGTTTTCATTTTGTGATGAAATGATCAAGTCAGGATATCCTCCTAGCCCCTTTACTTATGGGAGTCTCCTCAAAGGACTGTGCAAAGCAGGACATATGGAAGAAGCAAAGAAACTCCTCATTAAAGTCGGACTTGTACCATCTTCTGCAGATACTGTAGTCTACAACTCATTAATAGCGGCATTGTGTGACGGTGGAAATCTTCAGGAAGCATTGGCTCTTTATCATGGAATGGTGGAGAATGATGTGCTGCCCGACAACCACACATTTGTAAGTCTTATTGCTGGTTTTTGCAGGAAGGGCAGGACAGTTGCTGCCATTATTCTACTTCAGTCAGCTGTTAGACTGGGAATTTCTCTTTCAAACATGGTCTTGTATACATGCCTGATTGATGCTCTTTTGAAGGAAGGGCAAGGAAAAACGGCTTCCTATTACTATGAAGAGATAGTAAAAAGTGGTTTCCACCCTGACACAGTTGTTTTCAATGTGATATTAGATGGCTATTCAAGGATGGGAAAAATGGGAAGGGCAATTGCTTGTGTTTCAATGATGAGGAGAAACAATCTCTATCCAAATTTGGCCACGTACAATATTCTCTTGCATGGGTACTCAAAGAAAAGAGAACTGGAAAGTTGCTTTAGAATACACAAATTAATCACCAATAATGGTTTTAAGCCTGACAACAGGACATGGCATTCTCTGGTTCTTGGTCTTTGCAAGTCAGGTCTGCTGGAAATTGGAATCAAAGTTTTGAAAATGATGTTGGTTGAGGGCATCATACCTGATCGACTTACGTTCAATATGCTCATAAGCAAGTGCTGTGAACGTGGTCAGATGGGCATGGCACTTGATATGGTTGATGTGATGATTGTTCTTGGGTATGATGACGTCAGTACTTACCAATCCATTATTAATGGCCTGCACAAAAAGTCAGATTTTAATGCTTCCTACTCTATTATGCATGAGATGCTGAAAAAAGGGTATTCTCCATCTTACAAGCAATATATACGTCTAGTTAGTGGCATGTGTAAGGCAGGGAATGTACGAGCAGCATTCAAATTAAAGGATGAGATGAAGGAACTTGGTGTTATTCCTCTTGATGTTGCCGAAAGTGCAATAGTTAGAGGACTTGCACGCTGTGGGAAGATTGAGGAAGCAAAGCTAGTCCTTCATCACATGATTGGGATGCGTCTCATCCCTACTCCTGCTACCTTCACTACACTGATGCATATTTCATGTGCAAATTTTGATATTCAAGGGGCCTTGGAGTTAAGGAGTATCATGGAACACTCTGGCATAAGGCTTGATGTTGTCACCTACAATGTTCTTATTAAAGGCCTCTGTGCTGGTGGTGATCTGATTTCGGCAGTTGAGTTATATGACGAGATGAAAACTCAGGGTCTCTTACCAAGCTGTACAACATACACTAGTCTAATCAATGCAATTTCTACCCAGGGTAGTGCAATTAATGCTGAAACACTTTTGGTCGATCTAAAGACGAGGGGGTTTTCATCTTGGGATGGAAATGCAAACCATTGGCGAGAGGAATTGGTGATTGCCATGAGAAAGATCAAATATATGAGTTGTCGTAGCAGGAAATAATACCTAATTGAAGATCAATTGACCTTGATGTTGTCAACACGGGGCAAATTTATTTAAGCTGTTCTTGTGGAAGCATGGCTTCACTGTAGAGTAAAAATAAGTTTCTCTTCCAGTTATGTAAGACATGCCCCTATGTTCACTTCTGCAGATGATGGCTTGAGTCTGACTTGTTTGTTTATGGTTACTACCTCACTACTTTCTGAGAGAAGTTTGTGCTCAAGCAGCAGTCACAACAGCGCCATTCAACTTGGCATGACAGGTAGCTAATTGCATTTTTATATCTTGATTTGTTTACCCACCACACTGGGTTTTGACCACATTTTTTTCAAATTTGGACGAGCTATATTTAGTATAATGTATTCCTGTTCTGTTTGTGACTAGAAAATGTATTGACCAGTGTTGATGGGATTACTGTTCTCATGAATTGCATGTGTATTGACTGCAGATTGCCGCTCTGATGCTGAAGATGCTACGTATTTTCAGTTTCGACTACTGTCTTCTTGCCAGGACTGTAGCCGACTTTGATGAAGGAACTACATCAGGTACATTTAACTCTCCAATTTCTCTGTCCGGGAATTGTGGAAAACTTGGAATACAGAGGACTGAGGACTCTACATCTGCATCCTATTCAATTATTAGATCACTCAGTTGCATCAATTCTTTCTCTTCTCCTTCTCTAGACAAATATAAAAGGAATGGCCTTGGAACAGTTGGCGACTTCATTACGACATCCTTCGTTTCCAAGGTTGGTCGATATGCAAGTCATTCATGTCGTTTTTAACATATTGTTGCTACAAGGACAGGAATCCAACATGATATTGCTTTTGCAATTGCAGACCAAGCAAACATGTGTCACATGCCAATGATGCTAATGCAATGAATGAAGCTTCTACTCTGGGGCAGTTGGAGTTCGGGTGACGCCGAGGCACACTTTGAAGTGGATTCCTGTAACAATGCTTTGACCAGAGAAGTAGCCTATGAGCATGTCGGACAGCAATTATGCATCCATGTGTCAGTCGCATTGATGCTGTCTCTTCTCCTACTCGAGACAAATATGAGAGGAACAGCCTTGGAGTAGTAGACAACTTCAGCACAATAGAATCTTCTCCAAGGTCAGTTGATAAATGAATCGTTCAAGTAGTTTTTTACCTTTTGTTGATACAAGAACAGGAATCTACCAGGATATTGCTTTTGCAATTGCAGACTGACCAAACATGCGGCACATGCCAATGCTGTTAGCACAAAGAATGAAGCTTCTACTGTGGGCAGTTGGAGTTAGAGCGCCCCCAAAGCGGACTTTGAAGTTGGTTATTGTTATGATGCTTTGGCCAGAGATATAGCCTGAGCATGTGGGACAGCGATTATGCATGCACGTGTGCAATTTTGTTTATCTGCACAAGTTCCATTGTCTTCTCCGATACGTGCGCTGATGGCAGTAGGAAGGCACTCTGCTAGTGAGAGAAGGGCTGATTGTGCACAGGAAGTGGGAAAGATTGTGTGATCAAGTTTAGTCATGAATAATGAGATTGCAGTGATTAAGCGTTGCTTGATTCTTTTGAAGTGACAAAACACGATCACCCCCTAGCTCCCTGATAAAGGTTCAAGTGTTTGCCTATCATTTTTGTTGTTATATTCCTCAATTGCCGACACATACTAGTAAACAAGCTCTATGATTCCATAAATTGTTCTTCCAGCTATCATGTTTTATACTGAGACTGAATTCATTTTAAGTCTTTTCACTTGACGTAATTTTCCGGTGACATGCTAGACTATATTGTTCTACTCAAGCGATGCTTCTGGCGAAAACCGACTGTCTATGTTCTTTAAACATGTCTAGTAACAATAAATTTAACTAATTTACATTCTCGTGTAATGCCGTCACTCCATGCACGGAGCCCACAACGCTAGTATACATAAATTTTCTGTAAAAGCAGTATATACATGAACAAGGGATACGCATTACTGTACACTTAACGTGCGATCTTTGCAACCCCTGGTCTGAGGGGTTGGATAACCAAAGCCCAGTCCTTCGCCAAGGCTTCCGAACCGTCTTCATTAAAAGAACATTGCCACTTTGTCCTTGAGACTGCTCTTCTTTTTCAATGGGGATGCAGCTTCTGCGGAAACAACGCTGTGGCTTTGCTTCTTTTGATCCAGCATTGAAATCACTTCCTCTGCAACAAGTTGACTCATTTTCTCTCCCTCGACCGGCTTCCTCAGCCAGGGACCCAGAAAGAGATCTAGCATATCCTGAGCAGGATCACCTGTTCTATTTATACTGACAGCAGTCTCTTCACCAATCGAAACTCCAGTTGAATTATTCCTAGTGTGCTTTGCATTATCAAGAAATTCATCATGAACAGTGCTGGCATCAAGAGAATGTTGTTGAACATTGTCTGAGGCTCTCATTGGTATCTCTGATTTTCCAAGGAGTTGTCTTTGCTGTTCAACATCCTCATTTGATGCAATGATCTGCAAAAAGGCATTAATTCATTAACCTTGGAAATTTCATTGATTCAATTACGTGACGTTTAAAATTCTTCTCGTAGTTTATGCTGTTGGAATATGGTGAGGGAGGCTCTAATTCATGGGTGCTATGAGGGTGATGAAGATGTTTTGGCAAACCCTGAAGATGAGGAGACATCAATTGAAGAGCCAACGTTAAAAGGACTGCAAGCGGCCCAGAACCCACGGATAAAGACCCTAAAGAAGAGCACTGACATTATTGAACTACCCAACGATACAGAGCCACTTAGGCACAACAATGAAGGATCTCATCTTCTGATGGTAACAGCTTAGATGCTCTCTATAATTCTTCATGCATTCAGACCGACAAAAAGGTACAGGGCCTTGACCGAGTCCTTTGCAAGAAAATATGCTCGACTCTCCAGCCTATATTCTGCATGGATGACAGTCCAGAATGCAATTCCATGCAATAATAGTATGGAAAGAAGAAGCATGACCAATTCGCTTGTTTAGCAACTTCCTACACAGTAAAATATCCTACACCATGGGAAGAAAGATTTTTTCTCAGGGGAAGGAACGGAGGAAATCACCTCTTCAGCAATGCTCATAAGATCTTCAACAGTAAGTTCGGCATTGTCATCACTAGCAAAGGTGGTATCTTCCTCATCACCTTCGGCAACAAGACTCTTTGTTTTCCTTCTTTTTTGAAAAACTGAATCTTGAGCTTTCCTCCTTCCCCTTCTGCGCTCCTTTTTATCCTCAACGATTTCATGCCTACTAAAATCAGAACCGTCTTCTTGTTCGCTCTCCCTTCTCTTCCTTCTCTTCCTTCCGCATTCCACGAGACCAAATCCACTGACTTTCGAAGCATAATTTTCCTGAAGCGAGGATGCCCTTTTAGCCCGTGTTGTCAAACTCTTTGAATTAGTCCGTTGAGATGAAACTACTGCTCCATTTGTTTGATCAGTGTTACTGTCCCTACAACTAGACTCCCTTACTCGGTCGTTCACAGGCGGTGCCACCATCCACCCCGGCAACCGCCTCCGAGTTCCCTCATTCGGAGCAGGTCCAGCCATCTTTACTCTTCACCGGGACAATTCTCGCAAGGCTCCTATCAAGAACAAAAGGACCTCCCAGTCCTATGCTTAACCCGATGGTGAACCAACTTCGAGCAGAAGAAAGACGCATTTCAGTTTAAACTGCCGCGGCACAGCGACTAAAACCCCACGGAAAACCAGCAGTTGCGATGCGAAGTTGCAGGGAAGGCGACGTCTCCAAAAAGCCGACGAATTTATAAATCGTAGCCCCGCAAGATGGGGCAGGATGGAATTCCTCTTCACCGGGAAAGATTACTCCCAAGTTTTCCCCTCCAGCAGATGACAGAAACACCGATCGCATCAACTCAAAAGATTTTGCGAGATCAAAGAACGAAAAGGAACATGGAATCGACACTATTTGAAGCCAGAAGGAGAAATCATACTCGCCCAGGGATCAACCATCCGGCGCTGCAAAGAGGAAGCATCATTGAATCGAATCGCCGAATCTCAAAACCCAAGGAGAGAGATTCGAACAAATATCAACGTGCGTCTCGGTGACGAAGACAGGAAAATCGGTAAACATGGGAAACTTTCAGAGATAATCGTCGTCGAGGTTCGATGAGATGAGGAAGAAAAAGGTGGAGTTTTGAAGTAAGGTATGTAAGAAAAAAAATCATTTACACCTCCTAATCCTTAGTTGATCCCCATTCAAAAATCCTATCAATGAGTATTCAAAATTTCAATTTTTTTTTCATTTTACAAATGATCTTACCAAAAAAACATTCAGTCTTCATAAAAAATTTCTCGTTCCATGCACGCTTTGATACGTATAATCTCTTCCTATTCTGTCAAAAAATCATTTTTATTAACTGATGATTTAAATATCTCGTATCAAAGTGATTTTGTCATCTTTCATATGCACAAAACGCGCCCGTGCATTTGCTAGTAGTATGTTAGCAATATGCATAGCGAGTTGCTCTTGATAACATCTGACCCTATTCATGAATCAGAGCTAAGAAATTAATTTCTTAGTCGGCCCAAAAAGAAAAAGAAAAGAGTTTTCCTATAAAAGATGGTGGAATTTGATCTCACGAAACAACGGAGGATCACCAAATGATCTGGAAACCAAGCAGTGCTGCTGACGAGGACCAAGTAGAGCAACAACACTAGCTTCTATATGACATTCTACCTCCAAATTCCATTGCAAAACTTTGGGTGTGAAATTGCTCTCATGAATGTTGCCATATCATCCTATGCTTTAAGAAACTTAAATGTTTTGTTTGTATGATCTCGTTGTCAGTGTTGGTATTCAAAATTTTCCCTAGTCAAATATCATAGCAGTGTCAATTTTCCCTCCTCCTTTCTCTATTTTATCAATTTATTATTTAGAAAAAATACTTTTTCTGGAACTTGTTAATTCATATCAGATTTATCTAACGATCGTCTTTCTTAATGTTGCATGCCTGAATTTCCACTTGTGCTTTCTGTCATTTATTCCAGTTTGGTTTTGCCATACCTCACTCATTAATTATGTTCGTCGTACCAAATGCAACATCAACTTTCCAATGATTTCGCTGGAAATATGCGCAGTCGGTAGAGACAATGACTTCACAACTGTTCTTTTTCTCAGCCATGTCACATATCCTTACTGCAGATTCTAGTCTTGGCTCTACACAAGCAAAACCCCCAACTATAAATTCCAGAGAATTCTGAAGGTTCAAAAATTGGAGTTCAAAGATTGTTCCACCATCTCATGCTTCCATCATGTCTTCCAGATGCTCAATGAGTAAATGAAAATTCTTCCTGTATTACATCATCTTCAGAAAAATCTGTCTGTAACAGTTTGCGCTCTGGCATCTAATTCGGTAGAATAAGAAAACATTCTTTCACTTCTATATGACAAACAAATCGAATTGTGACAACCACTGATTACATCAAACATTCATTCCACGTCATCTTCCATCTCCCGCACTGACTGGAGAGGAACGCTCCCAGGGAGAAAGCTGCTGTCCAAGATGTTGTTCGTGAGTCCGTTCCCGAATAAGCACACCTGTGGTTGGATTTGGTTCAGGCAACTCCACTCGCTGTCGGAAAGCGACCAATTGAAGATGTCGATGTTCTTCCTTATCCGGTCAGCATTCAAGCTACATGGCAGGACACTAGTTCCTCTTTGCAGTCCCCATCGCAAAATAACCTGAATCAGTGATTGGACCAAAGAATCCAGATTATATAGCAATTAAGACAAAAGTAAATGGATTAAAACTTTTTGCTTCATATGTTGAGGTGCAGTCAACACGTGTCAGTCACTCTATAGTCTATTTGGAATGATACGGATAAGTGGAGGAAAATTAAAACACGTATCTGTGAAGAATTCAAAGCAAGTTTTCATAGGCATACTGTATGCACCACTTTGACAAAATTTCCGAGTCTTGTCCAAAACAGAGATTGTGACTAGCTAGGCACTTCACATCGCAAATGAACTGTTAACTAAGTCATTCTGTGCTATCAATTCCATATTATTGAAAAGCAACAAGAAGCTACTAACCCACGACAGAAATTTTTTTGAGAACTTAAGGATTAATATAACCAATGTCACATGTTTAGTGTCAACTCAGGCCAACACCTTGTGAACATTTTCCACACAAGAATAACTGAGCCAGGTCATGTCGCTCTTAATTTATAGAGGGACTTCTCATAAAAGTAAGGGCGACTGTCCAGTTATTCAAAATGTTGACAAGAAAATCTATGCAAGTCGGCAAACAAGGGATTGATGAAAGAAGTTGCCTAACTGTAGAGAAGCAAGCGAATATCATAATGTACCAAAACTTTTCGGTGAGGAATCATAACATAGGAAGTACTCATTCAATGGACATTTCTTGGCAACAATAATAGTACTCAACCAACTTCACGAACATCCTCCATAATAAATATGTTTTGTATTGGCTTCTGAACTACAAGCCTTGGGCTATAGATATAAGGTTACAGGATGTTCCTCCAGTGAAAGGTAATGGAAGACATCTCCAGGGAGGCTGCACACAACATTCTTCTGTTTATTGTTGATTTTGCTTAATCAAAGATCACATTGCATCATGTCTAAGTAAGGAGTAAACTGATACAGCAACAACCTAAGCTTCCAATTAATCATCCACTTCACTCAGAACTTAATAGAAGATGGGAATAAAGTGAGCAAAACATCTACTCGTTGGTCAAATGAGATTCCAATCACAATATCGAAAATGAAGCTTATTTTCAATCTATTAGCAAGAGAATACCAACGAAATTGCAGAAACCTAGCACTAATCACACATCCAGATTCCATCTTATACGTGGTCTGCCCTCCATTTTTAAGTCAAGAGCCTGAAGGGGTGCTCGGGCTTTTTTCTTTTTTTCTTTTTCCTTTACAAGTGCTTCATCATAAAACCACAACAATTATCCATACTTCAGTCAGTCCTGTCTCCCAAAAAATATTTAACTCACCACACTAAATGAAATCTTAGAACCTCAAACTTCTTATGTTATAATGCCCGACTTCATGTCCGCAGGAATAAAAGTTTTAGTTAAATAAACAACTAAGGAGGAGATAGAAGCCAAGATCTTTTCAAATTAGATCTGGGCAAAAAGGCTTGACCAAAATGACGAGGTTACAGTAAGAACTTGTTGATGAGTATCAGAAGAAAGTTGAGGGCCACAGAAAGCTGCCCATTGTGGAAAGGGAAGTGGATTCAGATTATGCATTGAGAAAATGGTTTAGCTACACTGCAGCCATGCAAACAGGATGACTTACATGATGAAATCATAGAATGAAAATAAAGAACAAAGAAAGAGTACACAAGAAAAACCTGCTCGGGAGTCTTTTTGTGTCTATTTGCTATATCTGCTACAACAGACAGCTTGAGCATAGGCCCATGCACCGATCTTGACCTCCTAAAACACATGCGGGGAGTTCCAGGTTCATCTTCCCCACCTGATCCGCTATCTGATGGTGCCGGACTTGAACTAGGTACACCAAGAGGTGTGTGAGCAGATACATGGATGTGTTTTAACTGACAAAATTTTACTAGTTCATCTTGCCTCCAGAATGGATGCAGCTCCACCTAACAAAATGCAATCTTCCATTAAACAAACTTCATTATTATGGCAACCATGACAGACACATAGCCAAAAAACATTTGATGCTTCAAATGAAAACGGAAAATGCAATATTAAATTTATGCAATATCAAAATGCAATATCAACATGAGAAAATGTAAAACAAGGCTTAGGTGGATAAATAACCACATCTTAGATACAGAATGTTGTTCAACCCTTATTTCTGCTTTTCCAATTGTTTCCAAGAAATTATTCATAAGACTTCAAATTGTTCTCAATTGTTTCTGGAATCAATTTTCAGTTTTGAAAAGCAGGAAGGAAGAACTTATTTTTGTTAGATTAAGAATTAATTTGTCAAATTCAACTCTGGAATTATTCCCTCAGAAACATCAATTTAGAATTTTAGCATTTGTGAACTTATTCATGCGTTAAAGTCAGTAAAGCCTGTGGTAGAGTGGAGTATGAGCTAGAATAACCATTCTAACTCATCAAGGGACCAAAAAATTTAGTAAGTTGAATTCCATCTGAGACCACAATTTGAAACCACAAGGTCAAATGGGTTTTGCCTCAAACCAAACCACAAGAGATCTTTTAGAACAATATTGACAAAACAATGCCAATCAACCACACTGTTTTTGTTCATAGCCATACTAAATCGGCTCTTTGAAAGATATACAATTCTAAGTCCATGCCAGGGGGCCTCCTAGTTTGGTGGTTTTCCTAGGGGAACTTAGGATTGCGCCATGGCCTCGTAGTGGAATTTGGGAGGCTTAAGGATACAGATGGCTGTGCTCTCTGTCTAGCCCCAGTTATCAAACTCGAACATAAGTACACTTTAGTGGCCTATGGCAATGATAATAGACATAAACATGGCACTTAATGTGCTTGAGGAAATAAAGGACATTGAATCTAAAAGAAACTCCAGATATGAGGCCAGCCATCAGTAAGAAGCAAAAAATAGAGATCGCAGCGATCTTGCCAACATTCTGAGGCTTCTATGACAAGGATTGTCAGGATGCCTACCATCAAACAGGCTACCAACCAGAGAATTCCCAGCTTGACGTCTGCAGTCTCGTTTATCTCATGCAGGGCACTACTTGAAGTAAAATTTTGTTACCAAACTTGAACCCTGACATGTCCTTAGATGCTAAATATATCTACAACTCTACATAGTTCAACTTGGCGCAGGATATTTACCCCCTACACAAGTGAAGTTTTGTACAAAACCTTGATGAATTTCCCAACATTCAAAACTTTGCAGAAGACTAAATGAGTACTTAAAGTGATAAGAGCTTAAGACAGTATAAATCACACAGATGGGCAACTTATAGCATGATCTGAAGAACAGAAATGCATTTGACTCATTCTTCCATCCCACAGACTGCCAAATAATGTCGTATGTCTGTTTAGCTTCACTGGCTTTTAAGACTACGCCATCCATAAACCATCCCAATTGGTAGTATAATGACTGCAACACCTTGACAGTCATCATGGACCTTCTATGAGTTACAGTTCTGTTTTTGCACGTCATCAGATAGATTTACTGATAACATGAAATCTTGGCAGACTGCGTTACACCATAAGGCATTATTTTGCAACGCAAGATCACTACTAGTTATGCACGATAAGGCTTCCAGAATATGAGATCAAGGAGGCCAACCTGATTGACTGCAGGAATAATTTTGGCAAACTTAAGCAGTTCTTTGATCTGTTGAACGTTAAAGTTGCTGACACCAATGGCCCTAACAAGACCTAAGTCAACCAGACCTTCCATGGCTTTCCACGATTTCTTCAACCTACTGAGAAACTGCTTATACTCACTTCCCAACTTCAAAGGCGGATCAGTTGCATCACCGAAGGCCGAGATTTCTGGCCAGTGCATGAGATACAGATCGAGGTATGAAACTCCTAAATTCTTGAGAGATACTCTAACATAATTCTCGATCTTATTGGTGGAATTCATGCTACAGTACAGCTTGGAGGTCAAGAAAAGGTCCTCTCTCTTCAGTGATGAGCCTTTAAAAGCTTCAGCCAATGCATCTCCAACTTCAATCTCATTACCATAAAGATGAGCACAATCGATGTGCCGGTAGCCCACTGACAATGCCGTCTTTACAGCTTCGATGCAAAGGTCGCCGCCACTCTGCCATGTACCCAAACCAATCTTCGGAATTTTCGCTCCAGTGTTCAACACGAAGGAGCACGACATCAAATCGCTCTTCCCTTTCATGCCTCAAAGCTTTCAGATAGACAAAAAAGGAGGAGGAAAAAGACAGATGCCGAAACTCCGAATATCCCCCAGAACCAGATATATCACACGGACCGACAAAATCAATACAGGCAAAGGAAGATCTTGTACGAAAACAAAGGCGAAATCTTTCCAGCAGTAACTTGCAGCCAGAAAGAGGCAAATGACCCCAATTCGAGAGAAGATAAAGACGAACTGGTCAGGGACAGGAAAGAATCCGCAGTGAAATGAATTTCACCAATGAAGGCGAACGAACCCACCACCTGTTTGACTTTTTAACTGAGACAAGAACCAATGAAGGAAAGCCTTTTCTACAGAAAAAAAACACCCACGATGCAGATTTTGTATTAAGCACGGAACGGAAGGACAAGTCGGGCTCCTCTCGAAGCAGCCAAAGAAACAAGAACTTGCCAAGTTGCTTCCGTTTATAATTCAAGTACGTACGCAAATGAGAAAACTTAACATGAAAGGGCTCCGGGTCAACAACAACAAAGAGGGGGGAATAGAAATCAACCCCTGAAATTAAAAGGGGTGCTTAGCTGTTAAAAGAGCCCCTCGTTTTTTCTTTCTTCCTATCCATCTTCGTGAGCAGAGACCCGCAGAAGAGGACAAAGATCTCTTTTTTAATATCGTTTTTACATTACAAGTAGATCAAAATCACGGTGAGGCAACGGAACTGGAAGGACAAAACCCATAAGCAATGATTTTTCTTCTGTCGATCTCATCCACCTAACAAGCCAAGAAAGACTGCGAAAAATCCACACCCACCACCTACCCAACTTGCAACTACGTTCATTGACGATCTCTCTCTCTCTCTCTCTCTCTCTGAGAAGGTTCTTCTGGCGGTTGGGATTGGAACAGAGGACAAGCTGCCTCCTCCGGAGATGGACAACGAAGACACGCAGTTGAAAAAGGAGGATGCGAATGGCCTAAAACACATAAGGAGGAAATAGCGGACGAAAAAGTTGGACGGGAGACTATTCAAAGATGGAACTCTGCTTTCGTCACGTGCATTTTGATGCTTCCAATTTATCTGATGTAGTCTTTCTATTTTAACAAAGGCTTTAGATAATTCCTCCCGATATCAAATCCGGCTAAATCCAGCTAGCATGGCCTTCAGCTGTGACGATGTGGACATCCACGTTGGCCCGCTCATATTGACTTTAATTAATGCGCACATCATATTTCGACAATATCTAAAGTGAGTATACTTTTTTGACCGTAGTGTTCATGTAGACATCCATATTGGCCAAATATTATACAGATCATCTTTCAAATCTGTCCGATGTCCAAGAAATTGACATTAAAAGATTGACAAGATCAAATTTGTCGTCATGTTTGAATCATTACATAACTCTTAAGAAATTTTAATAAAAACACACGGTGCCAAAAAACTTGCATAAATATATATATGGGGAAAGGAAGAGATATTTCAAGATTTCATATCTTTTTGTGGACAAAACTTTTTTTTTTTAATTGATGACTTCACAACGTGCCCCGTGCACAGAACCCTAACACCACAACCTTCTACTTAAGACGCTAACAGCTGTGGGTTTCGAACCCTTAACTTCGGCGATAAGAGATTAGTTTTTAACCAACACAGCTACCCACATGTTTGTATAACAAACAATCAAGGACTTATTAGGCTAAAAATGATTGAAATTTCTTTTAAGTATTAGCTTCTCTTTATTTAACATAATAATATAGATTAAGATCCATTCACATGGTAGTTTTAATGACGCGTTATAATGTTATAAATTTGATCAAACTGGTAGTTTATCATACCAATAGGACATGCCACCCATCGCTAATTGAATGGATATGACATGTATACTTCCATCGCAACCAATCGAACTAATTTTACTTAAAAACAAGCAAGGTACGGTGTGCAAGGTATCTTTTTTTTTTCCGCTTTTTGATAGTAATGGCGTGTTCGGAGCAACTTGAGCATCCGGTTAATCTTATCGGGTGTGTTCTCCTCCTTAGTTGAAGATATCTTTTCTTTTGAGTGTAGTTGTATGTATTCCCACGAAATCATTTGTCGAAAACCACCTGATTTGCTCCATCACGTATCAAACATGATCATATCTCATTTTCATAAAGTATGGACTCTTAATTTTTCACTATCAATTGAATTTACCAGCAACAACAGCAAGAGTATGATTTCAGAATGGAAGCAACTAGCTTTACAAGAAAACAATGGGTGTTGATGGGTGTTGAGAAAGAATAGCTTTTCAATTACCATATTAAGCGACAAATGATGATGTGATTCAGGGGTCTCGCCAATAGCCCAGTTACCATATGTATACTCTATAGGAAATTGTCCTTCTGAGTCAAGCTTCAATCATCCATCAATTCCAAAGAGAAGTGCGATATTGAGTTCTAATCAGATCAGGGAAAAATAAAAGCTGCAGAGACATTGCCATGAGCACCAAGTACATAACACAACCCACCAAATAAGAACTCAAACAAGGAAAATGATCGAAACAGCAATTGCACCCCTAAAAGAAAAGCTAAATCTACAACTAGAAGCCCAATTTCTCCCTTCCCCAAGAACTTTCCATAATGATGCTCTCCCTTCAAGGCTTCACCACTTGAGCTTCTCAGGGAAATACTGCAAAATCAAAACACCCCTGTTCAGACCAAACAAAAAAACACAGACAATTGGGTGCTTAAAGAACTAAGGAATTAATTGGTACTTGCCTTCTTGATCAAGGAGAGGTAGTATGGCTTGACCTTCTCGACGTCGATCCGAACCTTGCTCTTGCTATAGAGGTCGTATTTGCTGCAAGGCAATGATTAAATCAACTAACCCACATTGTAGGAGCACGAAACTAGTTATGTTTGTGTTATCGGATCAGTTTCTCACTTAAATATCTTGAGCCACTTCATATTCTCAACATCCTCTTCGTTCATCAGATGCTCATATGCTCCGGCTCTGTGTAAAGCTGAGAAGATATGACAGATTCAACAAGTGTCAGAAATTGAGACTAGAGGTTGTTATTCTAAATTTCGAGAAGCAAGATTGAGATCGCCGAGTCTCACCATAGAACGAGTGGTATCTGATAATGAAAAGGCCTGCTGAAGGCAGAGTGCTCTTGTTCTCTGTAGCCACCTATACACCAAGATGGTACATAAGGTCGGAACCTTAGCAAGCTACACTGAGACAAATATACCGTAATATGATAAGCTTCTTCATACAAAGTCTCAGATATACTACCAAATACATATAGTCATCGTGCCCCCACGACATCATCACATTGTTGAGTCCACAGCCTTCTGAATATATTCCATATTTGGTGTTATAGGCCGGATTGTTGTAGTCAGGGTTCTCCTTGAAATACTGCAAGCAAAAGCTTATTTCATGTTAATATCTTTGAAGATACTTGGATCAAACTACTGTTGATACAAGACAGATGTGGATCTATATACCTTGTGATGGACAACTGATTCATCGAAAGCACACCCCACAGGGAATGTATCGCCTAAAATAATACAAAATTCAAAATCAAGGGTGTGTCAAAAACTCCAATAATCAGTATGAGTTAAACCCTTCCACAAGTATTCAGTATAATAATTACCTACAACAGCCCACTGAGGAAGAGCTCCGAAGCTAGAATGAAGAAGTACCTTGCCAAGGTCTGAAACAAGAATTGCATTTCTCTCAGGTTACAATAGATATATGTTTGCGAACCAAAAGCATCATCATATCTAATTGATAAGATAACATACCATGAATGAGGCCAGTCAGGTGAAGCCAGTCTTCATTAGGATAATCCTTCCTGATGGCTTCAGCTGTCTGAAGCAGATGCTCAATTTGAGGTTCGTCCAAGTCCGGGTCACTCTCGTCAACAAACTCATTGAGAAGTTCACAGCATTCCCAAATGCTCATCTCCACCCTGCTCAGTTTGCCATACTCTTCTCTCATCCTCTTGACCTGCAACATTAGACTTAATTAGTGAAGTCGGATGGCAAAAGCAATTTGCTTCCTGAAATAGTTTTGACTGCTTGCTTACAAAGTCATAGGTTTGGTTGAGGTGATTGGTCCGGTAAAACTTCTCCACACTCATCTGCCGCTCACTTTCTGCATTGTAGTCCCTGTGTCGTATTTCAAAGATTGATTCAAACGGTCATTCACCAGTCACTTAAAGGGGACACATGCAAAAACAAGCCTCAATAGATGGAACGGGTCCTTGAATGATGACATTACGGATCTATTCAACACTCAAAGGCCATCCTTCTCAGTCCATTAAGCCAAACTATACTCTCTCAAATCAATTGCATAGCCTACCACATCGACTCCTCTAATTTCCCCACGAAATGTTCGATGGATACAAAATACATAAAATCCAGAGTATCTTTTTATGTAATCTACCTTCCCCTAGTTCCTCACATTATATCCAAATTCCATGACCAATGCCTACTTTTTCTCTGCAATGCGAGAACCATAGAAGACATTCTATATGTTTAAGTTTAAAATGAACTATCAATAAAGGCAAAGAAGAAGAAGAAGAAGAAGAGGGATACCTGAAAGTCTGGCCGAATGAATTAGTGTCAGGCACCACAAACCCACCATCCAACACCAGCTCATTCTCTTCCACATCAACCTTCTTATCTACAACCTCCAATTCTGCAGGAGAGAGAGAGAGAGAGAGAGAGAGAGAGAGAGAGAGAGTCAACACTACGAATGAACTCAATGAGCACATCAACACCATTCTCTTGTCTACTGCCTAATCTCAATCTCCAAAGCACTAAACCATCGAAAGCAAATCAAGATGCGATCTTTTACCCACACAATCACTCGGAGAACATGAGACTGAGGGAAGAATACCCAAACAACAAAACCAAGAGGGCAAACCTAAGAAAGACTCACCAAGCTCAGGCTGCTCAACGATGACCGTCATCTTCAATCGAACTCGAACCAAAGGAAATCAAGAACACTAACACAAACACGGGAGAAGAGACTGATTTCAGCTTGAATTGCTCGCATCTTGGAGGAGGCGAGGAGGGCTCAATTTATAGGTGGCCGGAGAGTCCTGGCCTGAGAATTCTCAGGGTCGGAGTCCTTCCTATGAAAAGATATCTTCTCACTCACCGAGTCCTTCCCTGAAAATCACTCCAAAAAACCGAACTTGATGACAACCCTCGTTTTGCGACGTCCTAAGTTACAAACCCTTTTTCTCAGTTGCGAAGTCGAACCAAGAATTTCGATTTCCTTTCCGAGAAAGACACATAGAGATAGAAAGAGAGGGAATCCCCTGTCGTGCAAAACCAAACTCTTTTGTGCTTTCTTTGGTTTCTCTCGCTTTCTTTTCTGCTTGCTTTGGCAGCAAGTCCATCTCAGCCGTTAGTACGCGCGGGTTCTTGCTCGGGGCCACCTAATTCAACGGCCGATGGAGAAAGCGAGCGCAACGGGACCCGGATGCAAGGGAAGATCTTCCCCGGGGGCCTGTGGATTTGTCAGCGCCGAGTCAGATTGTCAGATCAATCTGACGGTCGAAGATGGAAGTTTCGGAGAGGCGTGGGGCCCTCGCGTGACGTGGAATCCAGTCATGCGGATAATGAGTCGTGAACCTCCACGCGCTCTGTCGGTCAAGTTGTCGTTTTGGGGATGTTTTCCCTTTATTGGCTGCCGTTTGGGAGTTTCGATGTTTGCCGTCTCGTTTCTGGTTTCCGGAATTGGCCTTGGGATCTCATCTTTAATCTTTCCATCTTGATCTAATCTCGAGTGGAATCGCATCATCGAGCTTATCCAAATTTCGGTCCAGACCATAGTTCTGATAAATCATGGGATTCCTCCTGATCCTGTTTTTTTGTTTAAAGCAAGAAGATAATGCACACATAAACTTTAAATAAACTTAAATGATACGTTGTCTCGCGTCGAGTTATATATTCTAAATTTTCTCCCTCAAATGTAAAAATAGACAAAACAGACAAGAAAAATCCTCCCACAAATACATCAGCGTACTCGGTCCGTTCGCTCATGAAACAATTTTCAATTTTTTAATTAGGGACTTACGAACTGAATTAGGTCAGGTGCAGCTCCTCGATCCGATCTATAAGCTTTGTGTTGAAAATTGGCATAGATTGAATGACGGCTCCGACGCTAGTGATTAAATGTAAAATGGGCATAAAGGCTAGTCAACATGGGAGCATATTCGCTCCGTGCTAATTTTCCGAAAGTTAAAGATTTTGAATCTTTTGTTTTTTCCTTCATCCTTCCTTTTGACCAAGCAAGCCAACTTTGTACAATTATAAATGAGGTCGTCGTTTGCCGAGTTTTATAAAGATTCGTGGTAACTTCATAAATCATTACGTCGTTTTATTTAAAGTTCCAAGCAAATGTTATTCAAAATTCATAGAAATATAGGCACATCCCATCTTTTCATGAGATTGAAGTACATGATAACGTATTCGATTCCCATGTCAAGCTGAAATTTACCAAGAAAATCCCAAAAAAGGAAAAAGGTGGTGTTCATTGCAGAAATTCCGGGACGATGGTTTCGTCTTACACACATCAAATCTGGCAATCCTAGGATTCAATTTTGACCACTTTGGTCAACGTCGTCCACGTGGACGCCCATGATTTATTTGCCCGATTTACTACCTCAGGCATCATAACGTCACTAGGCCAGGAAAAAAAAAAAGAACATGTATTATCTTTTGGGGAAAAGTGGCAAGCCACGAGAACACGTTCTATTTCGATACATTCCTCGCGTGACCAGTTCGATTTTCGCTAAGGATCACGCACGATGGGCTCGCTCGGAGGACATGGGCCTTATTGGGTTGGGCCTGGCCCAAAAGGCTTCTCCCCAAGCCCATCCAAGCCACGAATACGTTAAAGAAAGTCTCCGCCCATTGCATTTTCAATCCTTGCTTTCCCCAAGTGAATGTTACTTTAGAGCGCACAAGTTTTTCGAGGAGCTTGAGGGTGGCAAAATCCTCGAGGTCCGAGCCGAATCGAGGTTCAAAGTTTCGTTTATCTTGTAAAAAATGAATGATTTGAAAAATATTTATCCGGAGATAATGGCTTATGCCACCTAAAATAATTAATCAGCGAAAAATATTTTCATTATCGACCACAACTTATATTTGAATATTTCATAAACAACGAAAATGAATTTCGTCCATTCATTTCTATAAGCGACACATGGGATCATTTTTCACCTCATTCATTTTTTGTATGGTGATTGATTAATCTCTAGGTCCGCAAGTAATTAGTAACTTTTCAAAAGTTGATTTGATACTCGTTGACTTTCACCAGCATTGTTAACTACACTAAATCTCTTGATAGGTCAGTTGAAACAGCGAAGAGCCAACTCTCTACAGAAAAAATGGAAGAAGTAAAACCTACCATTCAAAGGCCTGGCATGGCGTTCCCTCCCACGACAGGCAGGTGACGATGCCCATCAAACAGTCAAAACTCTGCACGATGCCGATTGCATACGCCATTTTCATTTGTTGCCTCTTAGAACTTCCCGTTCACCGTCTCCCCCTCCTCCTCTCACAGCTTCAGAATTGAGAGGAAAACATCGCCGAAACGAAGGCCGAATACACGAAGAAGCTCCGGTCTAGCTCCACACTTCGGCAGTGAATCGGTGTCGTAATCGCAGGTACGTTTCCGGCCCTCAAACCATTTACGTAACTGAACTGAATCTGTTGCTTAGTTCCTTGTGTGCCCACACATCTCTCAATATGCTTTGTGCGGCCGAATTCATGTTAGAAGTCCTATTTACGAGGGATCCGTAAACACTGAAGCATCGAAACACCCTCCAAAGATGTGGCTTGAGGCCAGCGAGACTAATTCGCGGATTTCGTCCAGAAACCCCAAGAAATGTAACGCACAAAACTAAGATGCTCCGTTGCAAAGTCCCATGAGAAAGACTGCCAACGTATTTAAATTACACTTGGGAAAATAATCTGATGCTCGAGGTCTTTCAAGAAAACACACTACAAACTGAACTCCAAGATAGACTGCACTCAAAACATTATCCTAAAGATACAACGAAACCTTAACCTCTGTCTTTCTTATTGTTTTTCCCTTTTTCAAATGATATTCTTAGCTTCTACAAATTATTACAGGTACTTCTCACATCACTGAACAGGATAATCAATCATATGATCCATGACACCAAAAGCAAAGATCATAGCATCTAGAGACAGCACAAACTGAAATCCTGGGTTTTTCTCCACAGACGCAGAATCCACTTAGAGACTCAACAGCTTCATGACCCCCTAGGATTTTCACCCATCCCAGACCACATAACAATTTCACCTTCCATCTCCTCTTATAAGATAGGCTAAGCTTTTGAGGCCGACGCATCCGTCGCCGCATTTATCAGCGGATAGGGTGGTATTGCGTGATCCCACGTTTTGGTGGCAACTTTCTTAGTATGAATAGAACCAAAGAAGAAGGCAGAATCTCCACCAACTGCACAGGGAAAAAGGATTAAACATGTTGATTGCAAGCAACATACACAAGTTCAACAAGAAGGGAATAGAACATCAGGGACACAAATGAGATGCAAGTATTCTTAGATTGAAAGCACCGCAGAATAGTATTCTGGATAATAACAAACAATTGCCATTTAGCTTCCCTGTATAAAGCACAAGCAAATTAACAATCTCAGAAGCGTGCTCATCATTAACAATGCCACACTCCACGGGGTAAGTCGCTAAATGCTTGAGAATTTATATCCTGAGACCATGATGGACAGATATAGTGGCACTAAGATAATTTGATGTAGAAAAATTGAGGTTCATTGACATTGGGGTCTACACTCAATAGGAAATCGTGATGCTGAACAACCAAGTCAATGATATCGATCGAATTCCCACATGAAGCTTCAATAGGATTAGCACCACCAAAATCTTGATTTGAGAGAGATCGCAGGTTCATCTTGATTAGAACAGAGCTTTGAGGCATCACACATGGGAAGGGAATGGGTTAAAAGAGGTAGGAGAAAACCAAAAAATGATTGGGAGGCAAGAATAAAGACATTGAACATTCAGATGTTTAACAAAACATGACTAGAACTGAGCGATGATAATAGAAGATACCCACTTGGTGGAATACAGCTTCATTCATTGTTGTCGTTAAGGACAACTTTGATCATTGGCTACTTCAGTAGATTGCTCAAAAGGTGCACTAGGCTTCTCTACCTTCCCAATTGTCTAAGCAAATCCATTATTAAAAACACTGAATGTTTTATGAATCAAATCTTCAAATGGGAATTTTACTTCAGTACTGTTTCAGTATAGGTAAAATAAGTCTAGGGTCCTGCGTTTGGAAAATTAATGTGCAGGATTCTTCACTTGGGCACAACTGGCTCCAGGGCTTTTGATAGTTTTCTAATTGCTCGAGTTTAATGGATAGATAAGGTATACTTATTTGAGCACCACAGTTAATGTGACGCAAGGATTTACACACTGCATCTCTTGATCACAATGAAATACCAGAAAAATGGTTGCTGAAAACTGATTATGCATGGTACATCACTCATAAAGTTAGGAAATTATCTCCAGCCACTAGCAGGGTTTGAAGAGAATAAATAATTTCAAATACAAGCTCCTTATATCAGAAAACAATCTTAACAGATATTGCTTTTACTTATTTATGGGAAACAAGTTTTCAAAAAGTCTTGATATTAATACTAGCATTCCAAGAATCGTCGGCCAGGTACTCTAGAGGTTGCATCAAGGTATTTGTGAGGTGTCAGACACAAGTAGAAAGCTACCAGGTAGATAATCAAAAGTGGGAATAGATCAAACAGGCTTATAAAATCAGCCTGAAAAAGATTATACACCATCCTTTCTAGCATAATGAAATTGAAATTTCGCTCGACATAATTTTTTAAGACTAGTCATATAATTTTTCCTCGATACAATTCAACTATTTTACATTATCAACAAAATTTGACATCCGGCTACAGTTCCTTTTTTCTTTTTTTTTTCAGGGGGGGGAAGAAGCTCAGAATTTAAGTAGCTGTTCGAAAAATTTCTTCTATCATATATCCAGAGTTAATTTTAAAGCGTAGTTTCAATTGGAAGTTTAAAATTTTTTTCTTGATATCCCAACTTTGAAAAATGATAAATTTACCAATAATCGTCAAGAGACAATTCCAGGACAAATGACATATGGGGGTATGTGTCTATTAGGATATAATACAAAAATATACTCATCGTTACAATCACTTTGTGAGAGAAGTGCACATTAAATGGAACTGTATACTTACAAGGTAATAGATGAAGTTCAGAATTGGGTGATCTAAAACATCCAAGTCCGCTTCTTTATCAAATGCATCAAAGCACATCTGCAGTGTCGAGTAATAAAGTAAATGTGACATAGTATCTCTCTGCAGCAGATCTTTGTAGATTAATTGGCAAGAGAGAAAATAATACAATGAGATGTATTCTGGAGTATGACGGAAACTGGGCAAGACATCTGACACAGAATTATTTTTTGCTTAAGCTCAAAAAGCTTAATGGGTCAAGTTCCTAGAGGTTAAAGGTATTGTTAGTATACTACAACTCACCATGATGCATCTGAGTAGAAAGCACAGAAAACATATGGTGGTCACGTAGCCAACCTACAACAAAGAATATAAGCAAGTGCAGAATGTAAAGCCAGTAAGCAATTGACCTCTGAAAATACACAGATGCACTTTAGTTGTCTGAAGAATACCTCCTGCAGTTTCTTTCGACGTCCTTTTGACTCAACAGGAAACCGCTGCAGCATCAAGAAGAGTCTGCAAAAAATAACAGGGAAGCATTGATGTAACTGGCAAAGCTACTGAGATTCATGGAAACAACAAATGCCAAAACAATGCACAAGAATACCAACATCAAAACAGGGTTAGAATGCAATAGCGAAACATATCACATCTAAAGGTATTCATATTTGGATCTCTGGGGTTTCATAAAAACATTAGCTGATCAATTTCAAAAATCACCACTACTTAGTACAATAGCGAAAAGTCCCATAGCTGAATTTATTGACAGATAAATGTTCAGGTGTGTCATAAGAAGGCTAACTCAGCTACTAAACCAACACTGACTTGATTGCATAGCCTTCCTAATGTACTTGAGCAAGTAGTCTCTCTAGTAGACTAGGAATCGGAATTCTAGAATTCGGAGTTGGATGGCCATGGGTCTTCCTTTGAAGCTAGCCAGTCCAGAGGAGTCAAGCAACGAGTCTCTAATGAAAGTATGTGCAAGTGAGAGAGGATTCAACCGGTGCTTCTTGGCCGGAGCAAGATTGTTAGAGCTCAACTGGTTAGAACACAACTTCCAGCATAGCAGTAGGATGGGTCAGGTAAAAGAAGGGAATAACTTGACAGTCAGATTCCACCTCTCAAATCCCTCTCAACATAGATCTAGATGACAAGGTTGCACTTTTTCCAAACAACTCTCAATAATTTAATCATCGGAATCCCCTTTTTCTGATGCAATCAGAAGTTTTGTGCATGGTTGCCTTTTCAGCAGAGAGATACAACATTGAGCTTTAGGTAGAAAGAGATAATTCAATTGCTCAGCGTAATCTGCACTATCTTACATATTATACATTTCCAATTTTCTGAGCATTAACTCGCTGCCTTGTACAGGAAACACATTGCTGCTGGTTCTAGTCCCCTTATTTCACTCCATATAAGTTACTAGATTGAAATCCTTTTCACTAGAAAAGAAAAAGAAGCAGGGTCATAGTTAGGTTACCTTCCGCCATATAGAAGAAAGCCAAGGGCGGCAAACAAAGAAACACCTACAAGACATGGAGTCAATAGCATAACTGATCAGTATCACTGCGATAAGAATAAAATACAGCTTTGAGGTTTAAGGAGCAGAACGACCTGCAAAAAACATCTTTGAAAGGATGATGACAACTGGAATAGGTTTCCACCACAGGATCAACCACATTGCTATCTGAAGAAGTTTCACATTTGAAAACATGAGTGAACAAAAATGGAAACAGTTTCTTCAAGATATTATTTTTACAGGTCCAAGTATTGTTCACACCAAGAGAAGTAGAATAACATACAATATCTCACTCACGCAAGAAACTGGAGCATGTGCAACTTGGCAATTCAAATTTTTCATTACATCGACTTCTTCCACTATGGTTGGGTTGACTATATGAATCCTTTTACACCATTGCACTTGATCTTACATCATCTCTTCACTAGTGTTTTCCAAACCACGTGCCTAAATCACCTCAAATGAGCTATCCTTATCTTGTCCTTAATTAAATTCGTAACCTCTTTTCTCAAATAAATTAGTTTCCATATAACGTTTTTGTTTCAATTTCTATTCGTTGAAAGAAACATTCTCATCTCTGCTCCACTCAATTTAATGCACGTGTTGGTATATGACAGCACAATTTACCGTGTCATACTAAAGCACTGTTGTTCCTTATTAAATCCACCTATGTGAGATTTATCTTCACAACCGGTCCTGAGCTTGGATATAGGGGGAGAAGAGAGGATGCAACAGGTAGTTAATGGCTAGACAAATATCAAGCTGATGTATTAGGCACAAACTAGGCGATATACGTACGTTAAAGTAAAAGAATCGTGATCTAAAGAATCACTTCAGGGATTACATAAACAATAACAATTGCTAAGGAATTTATCCAACCCCATTTACTAATTGTGCAAGGCACATGCCAAGGTTCCAAAAAACGCCCCTGGACTATTTTCCAAAGTTGCCTACATATACCTTATTGATGCAGTATAATGGGTTGAAGAACTCATCCTGAAAAGTTAGCTCACCAGAACAGAGAACCCAACCTATTATAAGCCCAAGAATATCTACTTAGTTGCCCAATGTGGGACTTTGCCTACATTGTCCCCTCACTCTTCAAGTATGGCCCTGAGGATGATGTCACGGGTCACAACCAAGGGATCACAGCCCGGGGATAAAGTGCTGGAAGGTGAGCACCCAAGGAGTGACTCTGATACTATGTTGATACCTCACAATGATGAAAGAACAAATCCTGAAAAGTAGCTTGCCAGGAGAAAGAAGCCAACCAATTATGTAAGGCCCATAACATCTCCTCAGTTGCCTGATGCAGGACTTTGCATGCATCACTTATAAAAGCAATGAGTGATTGTGACTTCAATCCTTATGGCAAGCCTCCATCAACATCCAACTTCAAGCCCTAATATCTTTATCCCAACACTCAATCAACATAAATGTCCCATTTAAGGTGTTTCTCTTCCATTCATGCTTTTCTTAGATCATTTGATGCTACTGTCCATTGTAATGAATGAAAAACCCAAATCGTAAAGGGACCCCTCTAAACCAACGCACATTCAATTAAATTGCCGCGATCACGGTAACATGTACAAACTAGAGTTTCAAACCAGCATCTACTTGAAAAGTATAAGAAATGCCCATATTGAGGGATCCACCATATGAACTCCCTTACAAAACCTGAAAAGATGATTGCACAAACAATGTTTGCCGCTGACATGAAAAGGCTAGGCAGACAAGCCATAAGTCGCCAAAACTATTGTTTGGGGGAGGGGGGAACCACAAGTACCATAACTCCATAACTTTCATATGGCGCTCACTTGAGGGCCAAAACTTTCTTTTCGATCCTTTGAGTATTAAAAATTCTAAAGAATGGTCACTTGAGTGTCATGACTTTCAATTGATCACTTAAAGTGTTAACAAATTTTAAAAAACATTCACTCAAATGCTGAAAAATATGACATAGCATAGAACTTGTAGTGACCATTTAAAAAAAGTTATGGCGCTCAAGTTATCGGATGGAAAGTTATATGGCACTCATTGATCCCCAAAAAAAAAAAAAAATTATACCACTCAAGTGAGTGTTGTACATAAGTTATAGTACTTAAGTGAGCATGGCACGAAAGTTATAGCACTTGTGGTGTACTTATTTCCTATTGTGGGTAATAAACTGCTATTCTTTGCCGGAGAGACAGCTTGTACTCTTTGATCATTAAAGAACATAGCCTACAGATATTTCTTCACACGGACTTGAGAGGTCTCAATTGTTAACTCCCCTTTCACACTGCATCTACTAGGCCATTGGAAAGGAATTAATTTTTTCATTGAACCAAGAGAAATAACAAGAAGCCAATATTAGTTACAAAACAGTAAAGAGCATTTTGATACCAATAAGGAGGGCATATACAGCATGAACGGAACAATAGACAATCAAATACTTGCTAAAATGCGTGTGAAACAAGTCAAGACTACGCACAAAAAAGATAAACTCGAACTTAAAAAAGGTTGAACATAAAGGATATAATGGGAGACTATATAGACAATTGAAACTGCGTAAGTAAAGAACCAACATTTATGTGTGGATTGCAAAACATATCACAAATCCCATTCTACATACTACCAAATGCAAACAATTCCAGCCACCCAGACATTGGCTCCTATCTCACCAAGTCCACAAGGTTAGTGAGTTATTTTGGGGGCCTAATTTTACCTACCTAGGATGTGCTTCCTCCTCATTCAAAATAACTTCAACAAGCAAAACAACATCTGATGAATGCTCTTGTCAAAAAACACGACACTGTAAGGGCCAAGTAGGATTAAGAAGAGACAGATGGAAACTTCAAAGAAGACACTAAAGGGTGAATATAACTTGAAGAATTTTCATTCAAACACAATGTCCTTCAAGCATCCATGGCCAAGCCAACTTAGTGGATTAAGCATCGATTTTTGCAGTTTTTTTAGTAGCTTGACCTTTACTACTTAAGATCCTAGACAAATTGGTCAATAATAGGAACCAATCAAATGGCATGAAGTGGAGAATCGACTTGGAAGCTTTCGCGATCAAGTGTCTCAAACTATAATGAGATCCATCTATTTCCTTTCAAGCAAAATTTTGGGCAAAAGAGCCCCGTGAAGGATATTATTAGGGACATTGAAAACCTCCTAAAGATGATTTTCCAAGCCATATGCCACTAGATAAGGAGCAATTGCCTCAATATATTCGCGCATCAAACTCACTCAAGCGATATGACTTCGATATTGAAATTCTAATGCAACTACTTCAAGAAGACAAGAACCTGTTCTAACTTGGCCAAACTTTGCCTTCTAACCAAAATTAGCTCGCTCCAAAGCCCACCAATTCAAACTCATTTTCATCTTCTCACTCAAATAAATCAAGAAAGAATTGCCACACGCTCAAACCCAAGGTAGCTAGTTTGCCATCTTGGTTCCAAGATGGAACTCTATATTTGAATTTAAGCAAGAAAAGTTTTGGTCATAAAAGCCTACAAACTTTTTTTTTATTAAAGTGTGATATTAATATGCTGGCTAATTGGGCTAGTCAGTTGCTTGAAACAAGTATGCACAACCCCACACTTATATCAATACATTGCTAACCGAGCTTGAGCAATTGATCCCTTGCAAGTTAGTACGTATCTCTCACAATACATTTCAGTGCCCACCAAATCCAAAGTTACTCACACGAATATCATCTAGGGTTTGTCTAGATTGACTTTTACATTTTGCTTAATTCAATTCTTGCAGCTAATGCAATTTGAGTTTTTCAATTCTTTTTTCTTTCAATTCGAAACGCTAGAAACTTTCAACGAACACAAATGATCATGCATAGATTCATATATCACATTTTCCTTATTTTTTTGAAATTGTCGTTAATTTAAAATTTGGCAGGAAAGCAAATAATTGCTTCTCACTTTTAGTTAAGCTAAGGCAGCGAAGGCTTTACTAAAATGTTCACAACCTTGCACTCTTCTGTTTTCGGAATTAGTCACAATGCCATTACTCCATTATAATTACGTAAATCCTATATCTGATTTTTTAAATATTGCTTATTGCCTCTTGAGAGAGAGAGAGAGAGAGAGAGAGAGAGAGATTGAAAAAAAATATATAAATCAATTGCATGATGTAAGGGTATGATGTCATGGGACCAAAACTTGCTATTTCTAGCTCATATACATAATAGTAAACGCAGTTCATCACATTGACTGCACAAAATAGTTTGACCTTTTTTATAGGCATACATGTTAAGGAACAAGAAAAAATGCAAAAAATCTCAAAGGAAAAGGAGCACCTAACACTAACAAAGATATTAATCAACAAACCATGAACAGCAGCTGCCGCAAAAAAACAAATGGAGTCCCAAATCTGGCCTTCCAATTTAAAAAAAGATCAGCAAACGAGAGTTTTCACCTGAACTGCATAGACCACAGCATTGATTGTTAAAAAACTAGGCCGGAGTCCATCAGTAGATACAGCACGTGCCTGATCCACATTCACGCCACATAATAATAAGTCCGAATGTCCGCTATAACTCGACATACCAGCAAGCTGCATGTGCACGTGGCACCTCACCTGATAATATATCTCCGCCCAGAAGAGAACCAAAAGTGCATATGTTGTGAAGAATGCAAGGCTCGGCATGTCAAGCAATATATGCTGGACAATCTGCGAGACACAGAAATTCCAAAGTAAAAGCATAATAAGTATCATAAACCAAGGTAGCCCTTATAGAAATATATGTGATGGATCGAAATTCAAAACCTCAGGAGATAACTTCTGAATGTCCCGCCGGAACACAAACACTAGACATCTGACTGCACACATTCAGAAAGTAAACTGGGATCAGATGACAATAACTAAAAGGAAGAATGTGGGAAGCTAAAGTTTCAAAGCACGAACCGCCATTGACCAAGAAATTGAGGAAATGGAAGACTTTTTGCGTAGTCCAACCGAACTCGGGAACTCTCAATTGTATCCGAACGAGTTGAACCTAAAGGAGAAAAAAAGTCCCCTCATCCACTATGGTTGCACAGACTAGGATAAACAAGGAACCAAACTAACAATTTGAAGTAAAAATTCTGATCGCAGCGGGAATTTCCTCGTGGCTAATTGACTAAACTAAACAAGCTACATCATCAATTCTCATGTTGATTTCAATCAAACTAACAGAATAAAGCAACGCACAATAAAACGAGCCGACACATCCATTGAGAGGCAAAGCCCTAACCGTCGAACTAGTCCAGCAACAAGCGCGATTAAATCCGCAAAGAACCCAAAATCTCATTAACAAAGGGGAGGGGGGGTTACCACAGCGACGACGGCGACTACACCGTAGAGGGCGGCGAGGACGTGGAAGATGCGATCCTGCCACACCGCGGACGCGTTCACGTCGTCCCACCAATTCGAAGCCGCCGTCATCTCGTAGGCCGCGACCGCCGAAGACATCATCTCCAAACCTCTCAAATCCCCCGACTCTTGTTCTTTCTCCCCTCTCTCCCTCTCTCTCTCTCTCTCCTCACGAATTGATCAATTCGAGGAGGGAGGTCAATAAAATATTTAGCAAATTCTTTAAGCCAAAAAAACCCCACTTCGACTCTCGTATCGCGTCGATCGATGATGAGGAAATTGGAAGGACGAGCACGGCCGGCGCGAGTTTTCTTTGAGCGTGAGCGGTGAGCGAGCACTGTGCTGATCCTCTTCTTCGCTTTTTCCCCTTCCAACCCCTCCTTCGTTGGGATTCGTTTAATGCTGGGCAGTAATTTGAGAGAGAGAGCGACAAAGGGAACTTCTTTCTTTCGATTCGATATTTACTGAGGTCCCGTCATCGTTCGGCGTCTCTCGAATGCGTTTCCAAACAGCGAGGCAATCGTCGCGCTCGGTCGCGGGGACGAGGATTAGCTCGAGGCCTCGGGGATATTTTCACGCGCGGGTGTGAGGCCGCGGCCTGCACACGCGCCCTTCGCATCCCCCCGGAGAGTCGCGACAGCGCCACGTGCATTGCGTTTCCTTTCCTTGTTTCTGTCAAAAAAACAAAGAAAAAGGAAAATTTTCAGATGAAGATTTCAAGTAGAATCATTTTCTCCAAAAAGGATTTAGAGTGAACATTTTCTCAAATAGAGATCTAAAATGTCCAAGGTGTCTCAAATAGAGACCTAAAGTGGCCAAATTGTTTTAAATATAGATTTGAGTTTGCTAGCTAGCCAAATTGCGATTATTTTGGCCATTAAAGAGGGGCATTTTACTAAAACAAATATAGGTATAAAAAAATTCTAAAAAAAAATAATAAACTTCTAATGCTTCTGCTCTTGCTCCATTTTTTTACTCCCACCATAGTGTAGTTCTCTTCTCTTCTCTTCAGCTCTCTCTTCATTAATACCCTAATAAAAAAACACTATTGCTCTTTATTTTTACTCTCAATTACATTTTTCTAATAATTTCCAGCCATTTTTAATCGTCGTTCTCCACTACATAGCAAGCATATATTTAATGAAAAGATTGCATATAGTGGATTTTCGAAAGTTCAAAAATTTAATGGAAACTAAAAATGATTAGCAATAACAAGAGAACATGAAAGATAAATTCACGGACCAATCATATCATCGCACACTCCCAATACTCCAATATCTAAATTTTTTCAGAGCAATAGAGATCCCATGTTAAAACATGATTTTAACTTGGCACCCGTGCTTCGAGAAGAGTTGCTCTTTGGATAGCATATTGCGAAATTTTGACGGTGAATTTAGTCTATCACAACCCTTCTGGTTTGTGGGCATTGGACAGAAGTATTGAAGCAAGGCAAAAACCTTTTGGTAAAATAATTACACCATGTTAAAAACAGGGGTGAGATCCAACGTAAGATCAATGGAGAAATTTACACCTCTTTGATACTTTTCCCTTTTTTTCATCATAATCATCCAAAGTAAACTATATTGAATATTCAAATCATTATTAGACTGCAAAAGTTACAGAGATGCATTCACAATTACAATCAGGAATTTGACATTTGCAATTTACTCCCCTCTCGCCCGCACAGCACCGTCGTGCTCTCGGGCTGCGACGATCTTTCATTGCATCACCGGACCTCCCCTTGATCTCCGACCTCTGCTCCTGCCCGCAGCGACCGAGCTCCGCCGGTCTTTTTATCCCACTCCGCATCCTTCGATTTGCTGGTAATCTTTACCTCAAGCCTAGATCGCTGATTCGCCATGGACATCGAGTCATATTGTTCTTCCTCTATACATATGCTTGTCAAATTGTGAGGCATGGTGCGTCATCCTGGTGGATCAAGATCGCCATTGCCCTACCTCGTAGGAACCCGTTGCTCGCCAATCATGTAAATTATGGTATTGTTACGTCAACTGGCGAAAATTTGATAGGCTGGTGATTCGAAGTTCTCGTGTAAAACTACATAATAAATGCAGAATCTTATTTGAAACGGGGTCTATTTCGTGTCATCTTTTAAGAAAATGACCTCCATTCATGTTTTCATTAGAAATTTTCCCTTGAATCGATAATTTCAGTAGAAGTAATGTACAGTATAATCATTCGTTCATCGTTTAATTTGGTCTGGTTTATGAATTTTGGATAAAGTTACCGGATTCATTGGGCCAAGGAGATGGGCCAATAGAGCATTGAGTTCGCGAACTGGATCATGGACGTAGAAACTTTCTGTGTAATAGGGCTTGGTTACCGATTTATTATGTCTAAAATAAAGTTTGTTTTAGAAATTAGATATAAGAAGAAAAAAAACAAAAGCAGGATTAGCAGAATAAAAAAGAAGAATATATGGTAAAAAAACCGAGCTAATAAAAAAATTTGTCCGTTACGCTCTACACATTGTCTATAATTTATTTTTGCAAACGCTAATTAATCTAACGCGTGGTCGATGGTAAGCCAAACCCGAGCGCACGATATACTTTACACAATAACTTAAAGAAAACATATTTAAATAGAATCACAAAAACCGCAGGCACCATAAAGACCGAAATTATTTTAACCAAATTTTTCTGTAAACTCTATTATGAAAGGGAAAAAAAAGCGAGTATTTCGATACGAAGATGAAAATAAATATAGACACGAACATCGTGAAGCGTAACTTGCAATTTAGTAAATAAAATTAATCAAAATTATTGTACTAAATAAATAAAATAGACAAGATAATAAAACATTAAACGAATGATGAATATAAAATGAAAACCTTAACGGAAAGGAGGCATGAGCGACTGCCCCATATCCACCCAGTTCATCCGTTTTCATAAACGGAAATCAATGGCGTTCTGGTCATTGAATGTTCATAGATTTTACGGTAAACTGGTAACCTCTTCGAGTAATTTACAACGGTAGACTCCAACATCCGCCACATCAGATTGAGATTTTAACAAAGATTTGCCAACTTGCTGAAGGGGAAACTGGTAATTCCAACATAAGTTGAATTACATTGATTAATGTTCAGTGTCGCCATGCCTTATGGTTCGACTTGCTCATACTTTCACTCGTTGATCATTACAATCAATTGAGGATTTATATCGCTATGCCTTAGTGAGTCAATTAAAATAGAAAGTTGAGCCAAGCAAAATGAAACTTTTAATATATTCAATATGGTCAATGGAATGTAGTTCAATATGTAATGTAGTCATTGAAATTTTAATTTATTTAACATGGAACCTAGACTTGTGACACTAATTCAACTTAGCCCATATACTATATGAAAATATTCGATATTATCTCATGATTTGAAATAATGGAATGACGATGTTAAATATTTTTCATCTAATCGATAAGCTAAGTCGATTATGTACTTAAAATCTGCGGATCAATTTGAACAAATTAAAAGTGTATGGATTACATTGTACATTGAGTTAAAGTTCAGAATTCACATTAAATAAATTAAAAGTTTATTAATTACTTTGTACATTTTATCAAAATTAAGAAATCATTGAACAAAAGAATTTTTAAAAAAGCAAGAAAAACGAGAATAAAAATAGAGGAAAAATTATAATGGAGATTTGAGCTTAATTGAGATTGCACTTTTGTAGTAAGTTGGAGGATTTTTAATACATGTATTCCTAAATGATAAGGTAAGTCGATAGCCTCTTCAAATACTTACGACTACTTTATATTGATGATGTCAGTAGACTATGGCATCCGTCACATAGGATTTTGACACAAAATTACTAATCCATTAAACAAGATATTGTCAAATTCAAACGCGAGTTGAATCGATGGTAACTCAAAATAAAAGATACACCGATTAATGTTTAATATTGCATTCCATTAAAGCTCAACTTGCTCATCATTTCACTCGCTGATTATTATGTTTCATACGGACATTTTGTATCATTGCATCTTAATAAGCCAATAAAAATATAAAAGCGAGATAAGCAAATTCTCAATTTATATGAACAAAGAACGATGACGTGAATGATCCGTAACTTTTCTTTAATGTGATTTTTGAACTTTTAATTAATACGGATAATATTAAAATTAAAAATTCATGATCGCATGATATATTAAATTAAAATTTATGATTGTATATAATAAAATAAAATAAAAATCAAACGATAAAGAGTTAAAAGTTTATATATATTATTGGTGTCACGATCCTATATAAGGAAATGGAGAGAAACACAGGAAAAATTGGAGTGGGGATTTTAGGCTAAGTCGAGAGAGGTCATACACTCGTTCATCCCTCTCCCCTTCTCTCTACCTCGCCCCTCTCTCTCTCTCGCTCTTGCTGTGAGGCGGCTCTGCGCATTCGCCTCCTTCTCTCAGATTGGATCTCTCCCTCCCTCCCGACCTCTCTCCGTCTCTCCTTCCCTCCCTCTCCGTTCATCGGTTGGATCTGGAACCGGAGGGATCGCCTCGATCGGTCTTTGGCCTTGCGGGTCGTGGGCGAGACCACCGCCATGGTCGCGGGTACACGAGAGTCGACGAGCCAGCAGCCCCATGTCTCCGCGCCGTCCGCCGAGGAGGAGGCCTTGAAGAGGAACACCGATTGCGTCTATTTCCTCGCCTCTCCTTTGACCTGCAAAAAGGTTCGCCCATTTGAGCTCCCCCCCTCCGTCCCTCTCTCTCTAGATTTTTCTTTTGATTTTCTCGTTAGGGTTCAAGTACAAAAGATTACGCTCTCTTGTAGCCCTGGGAGTTGTGGTTCTAGGGTCTGTTATATCTTTTGTCTGGGAGTTAGGGGTATGCGATGGTCGTCTGAACCCTTGCAGCGGTTTATGAATTGGGATCTTGGTAGGGTTTCCGATTGCCAAATTGGGTTTCGTTGGTTTTTGTTCGCTCAAGTGAAATCTCTGGTACTCCGTCTTTTTGAAACAAGTGGAAGATTATCTCTACGCGGCTATGAATAATGGGTTTTGGTTATCAATATGCAGACTTTGATTGTTTTGTAAGTGAGTTCGTTGTTTAACTGTTTCAGTTCAGTGTGTTTGGATCGGAATAATAATAAAGGTTCGTACGTGGTGGAATGAGCTTGAGTCTCACCTGCCTACTGTAGTCTAAACGTGTTCGGACCTGCAGAAGCATGGGTGAGATGGTGCTGCTTGCCTGATGCGGAGGAGAATGTTTTTTTTTTTGGCCATGCATGATCTGAAAGTACGTAGTTGTAACGTTAAGAGAGGCAAAGAGCGTGCGAGCAACTCGCGGTGTGATATTTTCTCTTTAATGTGTAATGAGTGTGTTGCCGCCTATGGTATATCTTTAATCGTACGTCTCATAAATGATTCAACGAATGGCAGCTGTCTCCCCTGATAATTAAGGTTGTTAGATACATATTTCGGGCAGAAACAATCTGTTACCCCTTCCCTCAATAGGTTTTCCACTTTTGCATCTTCCTTGCCACGTGTATTGTTTGTCGTACTCTAGCTTTGCCGATTGCAATTGCTCTTGTGACTAGAAGCTTAGGCAGGCTTACCCCAGTTTGCAAAGGGATCGTGCGTTTTGCTTGAATGGAATTAATGATATATTGTATTAGTGGCTTCCTCTTGTTTATTGTGTATTTATGTGAGCTCTTGTATATGTATTGACTGATTGTCCTTGTTAAAGGGAAGTGAATGTGAGTACCGCCACAGTGAATTTGCCAGGGTTAATCCCAGAGATTGCTGGTATTGGTTGAATGGCAATTGCTTGAATCCAAAATGTTCTTTCCGTCATCCTGTAAGTTTTCCTTTCTTGCCCGATTTCTGCTTCTTTTTTAAGTCTTGGATTTCTCTTTTAAGTTACTCTTTCTCAGTCTCTAAACACTGAAGTCTTTTTGTATTTAGAATGTTCTCACACTGAAGTCTTTTACTATTTAGATTGTTCTTTGAGATATTAATGCCGTGTACATTTGTTATTTCTCAGCCCCTTGATGGCTTATTGGGGTCGCCAGCTGCAGTGCCAGGTGGAACTTCTTTGCCATTGCAGCCACCGGCAATGCCACCTGCAATGCCAACCCCAATGCCACCTGCGGCACAGGCTTCTTACAATTCTGGAAAACAAGCAGTACCCTGCGTATTTTTCCAGAAGGGAATTTGCTTGAAAGGCGATAGATGTGCATTCCTTCATGGAACAAATACCGTGGTTAGCAAAGTGCAGCAGGCACCAGCATCAATGCCCATTAATGATTCTTCTACTGTGAAGAAACCTTTTAGCAGCCTAGAGAAATGTTCTCAAGGGCAGAAGGTCCCAACAAACGCCTCTAAATTAACATTTCGACCATCTGACTCAGAGCCCTTTCCGAAAGTTGAAAATGCTTTACCAAGAAATGAAGTAAGCATAGAAAAAAGTGCACCACCATCACTGCCTCCACCCAGGATCATTGATGAAGGTGCCTCTAGATATAGGCCTTCGAGCACCCCTAGTGCAAATGGAAACTCACAGAACAGGACTAGTCGGTTGCATCAGCCCGTTGTTCCAGACGACTACCACAGCTCACACAAAGACAAGGAGGTGGATGAATATCTTCGGGAGTCCTCTCCTGGTTTTGATGTTCTTGTGGATGATGAGCTTGGAGAGTCTGATTATTATCACAGCGATGATCAATTTGGAAGAGGAAGAACCCATGAAGGAAGAAACATAGGCTCTGTGACTGAATATGACTTGGATCGCCCTGGAGATTATAATGCAGATATTGAGCGTGAGATGTTCCGCGATCCACGTGCATATGACTCTTTCGATCGAAGATATGGTTGGGATCAGCGGCAGGATTCATCTGAGCTTATTCTTGGTGGGCCCATTCTTAGAGAGAGGAGGGCATACCCAAAGAGTGAGAGCCCTGATCATGCAGACGACTCCGATCTGCGTCATCGTTTGTCAAAGCAGAGGAGGGTCAATGGCTTGAGATCAGTTGTTAGTCATGACTTTGTCCCTGACAGCCATGTTGCTGATAGAACTTATCGTGGTTCATCTCGGAGAGATTCACAGCATGAGTCTTCTCACGAGGGCAAGGGTATCGGCCGTCTTAAGGGTAGGATAAAGTTTCCAGGGAGACTGAATGGGGGGGATGTGCCTTCAGATAGGGAGATGGAGACGGGAAGGAACCCGGGGAGATCATCTCAAGGTATTAATAGGCTTAGAGATAGACTAAAAGGCAGGGCATTGGATGATTACAACATGGAGGCAAGGAACTTTCAAGGCCCTCGGATGAGAAGGGAATCAGTAGAGGAAAAGAGTGTCAATTTTGCAGGCCCGAAAAGTCTTGCCGAGTTGAAAGGCCTGGGGCGTGGTCAAGATTCATCATCTTTTATTGGGAAGCAGCAGAATTGTCCGCTGGACCAACTGTTGGGAGATGTCTCATTTGAGGGGCCAAAGCCCCTTAGTGTGCTTTTGAAGAGGAAGAGAGAACCTGAAGGTGCGGGTTCTGGGTCTAGATCATCTGCAAGCAAGGAAGAGCATAGTCATGAGGTGAAATCCCAGAAGCATGGTGATCTCACAGTTCATCCCAGGGAAGAGGGAGACAGCTGTAAATCTGCACATAATATCCAAGAATCCAAACCTGGCACAGCTGATGCTGTTGGTAACAAAGGTCATGCTGAAGGAGTTCGCAATGATGTTTATGATACAGAGATTGAGAATGAAGATGGAATGATTGTCGAAGATGCAACGGAAGACCCTGAGCTTGGAGCTGATGATCAAAGGGACAGGGACTGCCCTTATGAGCAAGGCGATGAGGGAGATTATAATTATGAAGAAGGTGAAAATGCCGAAGGTGAAGGGGAAGAGGAGGAATATCTGGATGATGAAGATGGGGATGACTTTGCAAAGAAAGTCGGGGTCATGTTTTCGTGAGTGCGGGGAGGGAGGCTGAATCTACTGGGTGATTGGTTGGTTCAGCTACTATGGATTTACCATGGACGTGTTTTCCTCATTTGTGTTGTTCTGAAACCTTTTTAATTTGTTGTATTTAAAGCCTTTGATGATCGAATGGGATTTTTCTTATGCTCAAGGCATTTGGCATGCCCATTTACTTAAAAGTTTGCTAAAGTGAATGACTGTACCGCTAGGAAATTAATAAGAATTTCAGTTTAACCTTTCCCTCAATTCCTCCAAGTATTCATCGTCTCTTAGCACAATTCATGCTACCCTATGCTGTGTGAATGAGGCTTTACTGTTGGTTAGCTAGCCTCTGATCTGATTCTTTCTTGTGGAATGTATGCATGTGCTAATCATTATGTGTTGAATTCTTGTATAAGAATGAAGTGCACAATTTTGTACTGTGGCGGAATTTGAATTTGAAATGGATACACTTCGCATATATTTTGCTTCCTTTTCGACCTCAAAACCTCAGACATTCCAATCCGGTTCTCCATAGATGTGAGATCCTGCTCTGTTCAGCTTAAATTCCAGAGTTGAGTGGACCCCCAGAACTCAACCCTTGAGAAAAAGCTCACTTTTACCACTGGCTTCCGTGTGGAATTTTGTTACTTCCAATTTCTTCATCCGTGCCTGCAAGTAGCTTCTGGAGAGTAAGGCAAGGGAACTGGTCAATTGGATGTTATCGAAGATGGTTTCCAGAGTGACCTGCATGCTCGAAGCAGTGGTTGAATATGGTGTATCTGGAGCTCGGTAGTTTATACTTTGTAGATCCTCGTCTTAGGTCGTTTGGAGGGATTCTTGATCCTGACGTCTATCAAATGGCTATGGTTAGCTTTTGTGTGAAATGGCGGGATCCTGGCAAAGCACCTTTTCAGTGAAATGCTTGAGAGAGGTACCCATTGCTTGGAAAGCAATGATTGCAGGGTATACTCGGTGGGGGGAGTCAAGGCAGGCCTTGGATTCGTTCCCTGAGATGCAAATTGCTAGTGTAAAAGTCAACTGAAGTGCATTTAATTCAGCTTTTGGTAAAAGTGTTTGAGAAAATGCAAAGTCCTTTAATATAAAAGAGTTTGGTGAAAGTCTTCCATCATTTCAGTTTTGTCTTTGTCTACCCTGTTGGATGCGTCGGACCATGGGAGGTGGGCTCATGCATATATCAAAAGGGAAGGCGGACTAGTTGAGGAAGGGTGGAAGCATTTTGACCCGATCATTGAGTCGCCTCATGTAGAATCCAGCCCAAACTTGAGCAATGCGGGTGCATGGTCGATATGTTGGACCAAGCTGGCCATCAGACGGAAGCTTCAAATCTCATCAATGACATGCCAGTGGAGACAGAACTAGGCGAGCTTGCCTCGAGAAAGTTGCTGGAGCTCGCAGCAAAGAATAATGGTGCCTGCACGTCCTCTTGCCCAATATGTACACCGACAGCGAAAGCCAGGAAAGTGTTAGCACTGTGGGCTGGTAATGAATTCTACAGGCATACACTAGGCTCCGGTTGCAGTGTCTTAGCAGTTGATGGTCAAGTTCACGAGTTCTTTGTTGGAGATAGTCCCCACCGAATGTATGAAATCTAAGTGATGGTGGGTGAGATTTTACAGGAGGCTGAGGTCATCAGGGTACATGGCTAACATGCACCTAATTTTGCTCGATATAGAAGAAGAGAAGAAAGGGGATTCTCTGTTTCTATGCAGTGAGAAGATTGAGAGGCCTTTGGTTCATCATACTGAAGGAAGGGTTTTCTATAAGAGTAGCAAAAAACCTCATGATCCGTAGAAAATTTCATGGGGGAATTATTGGGAGGCACAATACTAGATTTTCCGGTTACAAATGGGCTGCACGCTTGTAGAGAATTTTGGGTAGAGTATGCTAATAGTAAACAACAGTGTAGATTGTTTTTTTGGTACAATCTCTTCAAGTTCATCACAATTTTGATGCTCGTTGTCACCTTCTCATTTGTTAGCTCATTCTCTTACCGAGTCATGCACGGTTGAACCACCTCTTTTTTCCCTCAGTACATGCCTTTCATGCTGTTGGGCTTCTAATGGATTCTGGCCCTGGAAATTCTCACCAGGGATGGCCCAAACACTTATTGCCCACTTGTATTATTTGTCCCTGTTTCTCTACCAAGAAAGCTTTTTTCATTTGTGTCCTTGAGCTCAGGGGCTATCGACTCAGTAAAATCAAGTGAATGATGCCGACTGGCCTGGTCAGTGACCTGTCCTAGTCTGTGACTCTGTGGACAGTGAAGCAAGAGAACAAGAACAAGATGATCAGGGAGTCAAAGAGAACCACATGGATGAACCCAGATAACCAGCGTTCCTTGTCCAACCACAAGGCTAAAAAATCTAATGAATACCGTTCATCACCGGGCAATTGGCGTATGTTACGCAACCTTGACGCTGAAAACAGAGGCTGCTTCTGTCTTCATCAAAGGAAAATCCAATTTTATGTTCTTTAATATACGTTTCAAGATGAAAACCAACTTGCTCTCACCCATTCTGTCCTCGCATTTTCTGCTGAACCCATTAGGAGATTACAGAAGTTTGAAGGTGACGACTCCTAGACAAGTTCATAAAATTGGTAGATACAGAAATGCATTCCATGAGAACGTGTGATATCAAGAAGCTGGTGTTTAGACAAGTACTGCAGTATCTCCCCTGCCAAAGAAACTCAGAAATCTTTGTTTCTTGCATAGAGCAACACGAGAAAATTCTATCTACTTTCATTAGATAAGATCGTCCTGTTCACTGATTAGAACATTTGAAATGCAAACTTGCCGTTTTCGAGATAGCGAAATGACTGCCACAGGATCAGAGAATATATCTTCTTTTTCCTCTCTCCCTTCTTGTTGACCTGGATTAAAGTGTAATGTCACAGACAAACATGAAAGGTACCTCCAAGCCAACATGCCAATTTCAATTGTGGCCCTAAATCCTCCCCAGATGAATAATTCTTGATCTCCTAAAAATTGTTCCTCTGAGTCATCATGATTCCAAAAATCAACGTCTCCATCATACGTAACCTCCCGCCAGTGTCTAAATGCAACGCATGACAGTTATGGCAGTTGATTATTCCCCTCTTTTGCCGAAAGTACTCGAGATTCTTCCTTTTCGTCTTCGGAGTGAGACTATTAGTCTTTCACCTGTGCTTATCACAGTAAAAGCAGCTAGCAAAAGGGCTAAGGGTCACCCGAATAGGCAAGCCTTTCGCCGGTTTTGGACAGTGAATCCTATGAATGAGGAAAAAATATCTCCCAAAATTAGGTACAGATGTTTATCAAGGCCAAAGATGAGAAAAGAAACATGCAAGTTTTGGCAAACTCACTGAAAAATTAGGTCCTGCACGATAAAAGCAGAATAGGGAATTGCCTAAGTCTTAAGTTACTTCACGACTCAACTCAAGATGCGATGTCAAATGAACTGACTTTGTAGCTATATTGCACCTCCATTTCCAGCAAAAACCTAATAAAAGGATAGAGAAAATAGTTTGCGTATCTCGACGACGCATCCCGATCCGCAAAATTAACTCGCTGTGGCGTAGCCGAATGTCTCAGTTCGCCTCTCTTGTACCCATTCTTGCAAGAAGCGTCTGCACGTTTATGGTGTGTATGCGTCGTCTTTCTATAGTTTGTAACCTCCCATCAATATAAGTCCCAAAGCCGATGTGCCACCTCCGATGGCACTCGACAATTTGGCCGTCGAGGCATCTCGTCGAATTCAATTCTCCCATAGCATTAGCCAAGAACGTCCTTGTCCCGACCGAGTCTCTCATCTGCCTTGAGCATTCGGGAAGTACTATCTTCCAGTGATTGTTGCTAAGTAACTTCAACATTATTGCTACCTAACTTCTTAAAATGAAAATTTAATGAAAATTTGGTTAAGTATGCATTTCGAAAATGAATTACATAATTTAAGCACGCATTATTTCTAATCAAGTTTACTCCCAAGATACATAATTGAGCCACACGTTGCTGAGTGGACCACGCTGACTTCTTTGATTGCTCCTCCTGAACAACCTCATTTTCAACTGCCAGCCGACCGCCGGAACCTTGATTCGACATTAAGCAATTCCCAATTTTTCATTTTGTTTTTGATAATGCATGTGATCCTCCATCTCCCGATAAATTCGGAATTGGAGCCAAAAAAGAAATGAAATTGAACCGAAAACGTCATGTTCTTATCCCTTCTTTTCCTAAGTCAAAGGTCTCCATATGCTTCCACGTTTTCCCCCTTAATCTACTGTACACACGTCGGAATTTGTTTCTGGTCTTTGGGGACCATTAGCCCAAAAACTAAGCAACATAAAGAGAAGGATTAGGACAATACATTATGAAAGTCAATGGTGCTTTGTTGCTTGCAATCGGAGTCCCCTTCAGGAGATGAATGAGATCTGGAGCAGATTCTTGCAAGCCTACTGTTTCGACCTTTGACTTTGATGCCCATGTTCATCTCCAATTGAAGATATCCCTTACTATTTGTTTTTAATTACATGTTAAAATAGTCTTATGCTTATGCCTAGAAACGAACTGCAAATTTGACTTAATCTGGTATAATTTAAGCTTCAAAACGAATATAGTACGATGTCGGATGATTGGCTCAAATCGAACATTCCGCCACAGATGCGAAACCCTTTATTGTATTGTTGGTTTTTAGTGTTCATTGTGAATCATCGTCCTTTTACTTATAGAAAAGAAAAGGTGGGATAGGCCGGGGGGTCAGAGAATTATTGAACTCTAAACTAAATAGTTTACAACGAAGCAATATCTTTCGAATACTCAGATCGAGAATACGTGAAATTAACTCAGCAGAGGACAGCTGGCCAACTTTAACAAATGAAAAATTCAATGATTTCCAGATTTGTTTGGACATCTCTTTGTTTCGTCACAAGTCAAACAGATTCTAAATTTCTAGTGACTGTTAACCTAAACACCATCTCTGTCATCAGCATGTCTGAAGCAGACTACTTCCGTTTTCTTTGGCTTCCCTGGATGGCAAAGTCTGGAGTTTGATGCACACCAGAGATGGAGAGTTTGGTAAAAGCGGGCAGCCAATCTACAGCATCGGTTTCACGACGTGTTAGCGAGACGTGGACAGATAAACGAATCAGAGATGGGGCTTTTCTCAAAGATTCAGATGTGTCGACATCCGGTCAAGTGCACATGATCATCTCGCGCCGGGATCGCCATGGGCTCGCAACACCCCATGCTGGAGTTCGTTTGAAGAACGCGATTCTTCCTGGAGATCGCGCACTTCTTGAACGTTATCGTCTTGGCTTTTTTCTAAATTTCTTTGCTCCCGAATTCATATGCTTGGATCGCACCTTGACGTTCGAGACTTTTAGGTCTTCAATTCTCTCCATTCCTGGGCCAAACTTTGTCAAGAGATTAAAAGACAAAGCATCCATTGATGTTTTTTTTTTTTGATGACCGAGGACACCACCTGGGCCCCTTCGTGCTCGGCAAGCGCTAAGGAACCGGGTGCCTATACCTCGGGCCAATGCAAGCTAGCCACCACACTCACATAAGCAGTTAAGTCACCTAGCAACGTCGCTGGGATTCGAACCTGCACCTTTTGCGAGAAGCACAAGGCCCGAACAACTACGCCACCACAGCGGGTGGAGCATCTATTGATGTTATTGCATGCTAATACCAAAAATGTGGGATCATCATGGTTTGCTATCGTGTGAAGAACAGAACATGTGGGTGGAATCCAAAGACTTATCCCACATAAATTCTAAGTTTTACCAAGCTGTATTAGTATCAACGGGCCAAATATAAGAAAAGTCAGCTTAGAGGCAGGAAGACATGCGTATCAACTAAGTACTTAGTTCATTAAAGATACAACTGGTTGATATCATGGATCGGCTGAAAAGCTGTAATTGAAATTCGTGAAATTTCCTACCCTCGAAGGTATGGAGAGCTAAACATTCGTTTTGCAGTGAAGACCTGTTGAGTAATTGGGTTGTTTTATTTTCTGCACGTTCAGTTGAGTTGTTTCTTAGTTGCCCTTGTTTTTAGGAGTTAGTGGAGTAATTGAGTTATGCAAATTATGGACTATTAGTTATCCTTGTTTTTAGGAGTTAGTGGAGTCATTAAGTTGTGCAGATCATGGGCTGTCATGAGTCCTATTTTAGTGGTGTTTCGGTTATGTATTTGCCTATTTTAAGGTTTCAACGTTCTGAATAAAAACACACAGAAAGCTTCAGCCTCATCTCTCCTCTTCTTCGCGCCTTTGTTTTTATCGTTCAAGATTTAACAGTGGTATCAGAGCCTTTAGACCCTGAGAGTAAAAAAAAAACACGTGAGGCAACAATACATTTCTTCCAATGGCCACGGATTCCAATTTTGTGCAAGCAGCCATCCCTCGCTTTGATGGTCATTATGACCATTGGAGCATGCTAATGGAGAATTTTTTGTGGTCAAAGGAGTATTGGCTAGTCGCCGAATCTGGAATTCAAGAACCACCAGCAGGCACGGTTCTAACAGATTTCCAAAAAGCAGAACTGGAAGCTAGAAAGCTGAAGGACCTGAAGGCAAAAAATTATCTCTTTCAGGCTACTGATCGTCCCATCTTGGAAACTATTCTTTGCAAAGAAACTTCCAAGGATATTTGGGATTCCATGAAGAAGAAATATCAAGGCTCCGTTAGAGTGAAGCGTGCACAGCTTCAAGCCTTGAGAAAGGATTTTGAGACACTAGTGGTGAAGGATGGAGAATTCGTCACCTCCTATTGTGCCCGAACAATGGAGATCAGCAACAAGATGCAATTCCATGGTGTGAAGATGGACGACGTCGCCATTGTGGAGAAGATTTTGCGCTCCTTAACACCAAAGTTTAATTATGTCGTCTACTCAATTGAAGAGTCGAAAAACATAGATGCACTCTCTCTTGATGAATTGCAAAGCTCCTTATTGGTTCATGAACAAAATATGAACAGAAGTTTCATAGTAGAGCAGCAAGCGTTGAAGGCTTCTACCAATACTCATTCCAATAATTTCAGAGGAAGGGGTAGAGGTAGAGGTTGAGGAAGGGGAGATCGAGGAACTAGAGGTGTCGGCAGGTTTTCAAGGCTGATAATGACCAATTTCGAGGCAAAGGCAGAGCACGAGATCTTGACAAAACCAAGGTAGAGTGCTTTAGATGTCATAAATTTGGTCATTATGTATCTGAATGTTATACTAGAATGCCTAGTGATAAAGAAAAGGGAGAGAGTTCAAACTTTGTCGAAAAGAATGAAGCAGAAACGTTGTTAATGGCTGTTGAAGATGAAAAGAAACCTGAGTCAGATGTTTGGTATGTGGATACGGGCTGCAGTAACCATATGAGTGGAAGTAAGTCTTCTTTTTCTTATCTAAATGAAGATTTCCGTTCTACTGTGAGTTTTGGTGATCATTTTACTGTGAAAGTGATGGGAAAAGGTGATATTAAGATAAAAACCAAGAATGGTTTTGTGGAAACAATCTCTAATGTGTTGTATGTTCCTGACCTGAAAAGTAATTTACTAAGTGCTGATCAGTTGCAAGAAAAGGGTTATGTTATCACTATTAAGGAGGGTGCATGTGAAATTTATGATTCTGTTAGAGGTGCTGTTGCAGTTATTCAGATGAGTTCGAACAGATTGTTTCCATTAAAGATTGAAAGTACTCAATCTTGTTTGATGGCTGAAGTGAAACATAAAGATTCCTCATGGTTGTGGCATTTTCGCTATGGCCACTTGAGTTTTGGTGGATTGAAGACCCTCCAATAGAAAAACATGGTGACAGGTCTTCCTCAGATTACTATTCCTTCCCAAGTTTGTGAGGACTGTGTTGTTTGCAAACAACATCGTTCTCAATTTCCCAAAGGGAAGTCATGGAGAGCAAAAGATGTTTTGCAGTTGGTGTATTCAGACATTTGTGGTCCAATAAACCCGTGTTCTAATGAAGGTAAAAAAATACTTACTTACCTTCATTGATGATTTTTCCAGAAAAACTTGGGTTTATTTTTTACAGGAAAAATCAGAAGCTTTCTCTACATTTAAAAGCTTCAAAGCTCGCGTGGAAAATGAAGCAGGAAAGACCATTAAGACTCTTCGAACAGATCGTGGCGGTGAATATTGCCCAAAAGAATTTGAAGTTTTTTGTGCAGAGCATGGCATTCGAAAAGAGCTTACAACTGCATATACACCACAACAAAATAGTGTATGTGAGAGGAAAAATAGAACTATTCTCAACATGATGAGAAGTTTGTTGGCAAGAGGAAAAGTTCCGAAGACTTTTTTGCCGGAAGCAGTAAACTGGAGCATTCATGTTTTGAACAGAAGTCCAACTTTTGCTGTTCAAAACATGACACCGGAAGAGGCTTGGAATGGGAGAAGACCAGCTGTGGATCACTTCAAAATCTTTGGATGCATTGCATATGCACATGTCCCGGATGAGAAAAGGAAGAAACTTGATGACAAAACTGAAAAATGTGTCTTTCTTGGTGTAAGTGAATCATCAAAAGCATATAAATTATTTAATCCATTGACAAAGAAGATTGTGACCAGTAGGGATGTTGTCTTTGATGAAGAGAATATGTGGGATTGGAATAGGCAGCAGCCCACCCAAATCTTTTATGATAATGATGCTAAACAGGAGCAAATTTTAGCACCTTGTATGCCCGAAAATTCATTGAATACAACTCCTGCTGTTGAGACTTTACCAACAGTCGCTGAAGTCAATGAAGAAGTTCAATCTCTTCGCCGTGTTAGAAGAAGGCCTGCTTGGATGGAAGATTATGAGGTAAGTGGAATTGAAGATCCAATTACTCACTTTGCTTTATTTTCAGACTGTGACCCTACTACTTTTGAGAGCGCTGTCAAAGAAGAAAAATGGCGGAAAGTAATGGGTTATGAAATTGATGCCATTGAAAGAAATGACACTTGGGAGCTATGTGATCTTCCAAATCACCACAAAACCATTGGTGTGAAGTGGGTCTACAAAACAAAGGTGAAAGAAAATGGTGAAGTTGACAAGTACAAGGCACGCTTGGTAGCCAAGGGCTACAAGCAACAATATGGGATCGACTATACAGAAGTTTTTTCTCCAGTTGCAAGACATGACACAATCAGAATGGTGGTTGCATTGGCGGCTCAGAATTCTTGGCCTATTTTCCAGCTAGATGTCAAATCGGCATTCTTGCATGGGTACTTGGAGGAACATGTATTTGTGGAACAACCCCCTGGTTATGTCAAGATTGGAAATGAGCATAAAGTTTACAAATTGAAGAAAGCCCTTTATGGGCTAAAACAAGCTCCACGAGCATGGTATAGTCGTATTGAGACTTATTTTCTTAAAGTTGGATTTTCGAAATGCCCGTATGAGCATACACTTTTTGTTAAGATTGGAAATGCAGGGAAAATGCTCATTGTCTGCTTATATGTTGATGATCTCATATTTACTGGAAATTGCGATGTCATGTTTGATGAATTCAAAAAGTCCATGATGGATGAGTTTGAAATGTCTGATCTTGGTATGATACATTACTTTCTTGGTATAGAAGCAGTACAATCAGGTGATGGGATCTTTATTTCTCAAAAGAAATATGTGGGAGAAATTTTGGACAGATTTCAGATGAAGGATTGTAATCCTGTGAACACTCCTGTTGGTTTTGGCTTAAAGCTTCACAAAGATCATGAAGGGAAGAAGGTTGACAGCACACTTTACAAGCAAATTGTGGGTAGTTTGATGTATCTAACCGCAACAAGACCAGATATAATGTATTCTGTGAGTTTAATCAGTAGATACATGGAGAATCCTACAGAAATGCATTTGTTAGTTGCGAAAAGAATCCTTCGTTACTTGCAAGGAACTAGAGACTTTGGGCTATTTTACAAGAAGGGTGAAAAGTCTAATTTGCTGGGATTTTCTGACAGTGATTATGCAGGAGATCAAGATGATAGGAAGAGCACTTCGGGTTATGTTTTTATGTTTGGAACAGGTGCTATTTCGTGATCATCCAAGAAGCAACCGATTGTCACTTTATCAAGTACAGAGGCTGAATTTGTTGCTGCTACAGCTTGTGCTTGTCAAGCTATTTGGCTAAGGAGAATTCTTGAGGAACTACAATTCAAGCAACTAAAAGCAACTATGATTTTTTGTGACAACAACTTGGCAATCAAACTCTCCAAGAATCCTGTGCTACATGGAAGAAGCAAGCACATTGATGTGAAGTTCTATTTCTTGCGAGATCTTAGCAACAATGGAACAATTGATCTAGTCTTTAGCAGAAGTGAAGATCAGGTTGCTGATATATTCACCAAAGCCCTCAAGATGGAGCCGTTCGTGAAGCTTAGAAGGCTACTAGGTGTTTGTACGCTGAAGACAGTCAATGCTTTAAACTGAATGTTAGCAAACATCAGTTTAAGGGAGGGATTGTTGAGTAATTGGGTTGTTTTATTTTCTGCACGTTCAGTTGAGTTGTTTCTTAGTTGCCCTTGTTTTTAGGAGTTAGTGGAGTAATTGAGTTATGCAGATTATGGACTGTTAGTTATCTTTGTTTTTAGGAGTTAGTGGAGTCATTGAGTTGTGCAGATCATGGGCTGTCATGGGTCCTATTTTAGTGGTGTTTCGGTTATGTATTTGCCTATTTTAAGGTTTCAACGTTCTGAATAAAAATACACAGAAAGCTTCAACCTCATCTCTCATCTTCTTCGCGCCTCTGTTTTTATCGTTCAAGATTTAACAAGACCAACAAAGTGGAGTGATTCCATGGTCCCCAGGAGGCACCATGCTTTTATAATCTTTCACCTTGAATTAAAATGCAGCCTTGGGCGATTGCGATTTCTTTCCTTTTTGATGTGAAAAGATTAGGACACACAATCTCTCATAGAGATCATAGGCTCACCCAACAAAACATATTATTAAATGACATCTAGGTAAAATGGCAGTCTCGATTCATTCAGATCATATCGTATTTTTCTATAAGTGTAAAATGTGATCTCATCCAAGAGCCCCACTATGTTTTACCTAATTCCAGTGCCATCCTCTCACATGATTCCATTTTATGCAAAACTTTAAAAGTTGGAATATGGTATTGTCAAATTCAAAGTTTGGTAATGGTTTAGAAATTCTATTAAAAATCAGGTATTCAAACTTATATATCTCACAAACTTTCACCGTTCATCGATGTCCGTATTAAAATAATAATAATAATAATAAGGTGCATATGTCTCTTATATTCATGCAGTTTCTAATTCTCTACGACTGGAAATTAACATAATTTGTCACATCTATGAAAGTAGATGTCAACTCTATTGTACCCTCTTTTATGAGTCTGTCAATCAGTACGTAAGAATTTAAGACTAATTGTCCTGTCGGCAAAGCCTTCAACTCGTGGTCTGACTCCTAACGCCAATATTCTTTGTAATAAGCCAAAATTAGGTGAAGACGACATCTTTTAGATCCAGCCAAGAGCCAGAGATAAGAACCTCCATCTATTGGAGATAAGTTGACAGAATCGTACTTGACTGAAGTTAGGCACAAATTTTTATTTTTTAAGTTGATTTTATCAACCTCTTAGGGTATGATCGTTCAAGTACGATGCAGAATCATTGAGCTATGCATCCATCTAATCATTCTATGCTTGAAAAGGGTCCATCACACATGCGTCTGGATCACCAGCTCAGATTGCAAGGTGGGCAGGTGATCCTGACCCTCAGTTAAGCTTCTCCCCCCCTAGTATAGGGGGGAAATCCCTCCTCCACTGTTGATCTCCCCCTGACTAGAAAAAATCTGGTCAGGGGAGCCGGATCCCACATGTGTCTGCGTAGCGTAACCCCATATAAAAAAATTGTAAAAATGAGAGCATTATCAGTAGTGACATATAGTAATTGTCGAACATATATGAATTTATATGGAGACACCAAAAAAAATTGATATAAGATTACGTATATAACTATGGATATATGTATGGATGATCCACAACCCACGTGTATCAAATTGGATAACACTAATGTATTGAGGAACTTGGAGCGCATCATTAGTAGATCAGTCGCATGATAGCTCCTCCAAAAGTCACATTCTTAAAGGGAGTTGACTATTGGCTTTTAGCTTCTTCTTCCTCTTCTTCTTCTTCTTTCATTGTTTCTTTTTTATTTGGTTTTGTCCTATTTATTGGTATCTCGTGCATCATGCGAGCTATGGTGGCCCCATGCAATTGAGTTGAAAATTTGAAATTTCCTTATATCTCGCTATTGGGACCAGCAAGTATAGTGTTCTTATCGGAAGTATCTTCCTAAACCTGTTCAACGCTACCTACAAAACAAAAGTGCAGCAATTCACCAGATTTTGTGGCGACTGTCTCACGGCACTTATTAAGCAATAAAATTATATACATAAATATAATCGCAATTCGTCACTTTTCTCATGTCATGCACAATCGACATTTGAAAGATGCCAAAACTACTCATTAAATATACGTAGTCGATAGGTTTCGCTAGACAAATGAAAGCTTCCTCACATAATTACCGTGGGGATTGAAAATTTCACAAACGGCATCGGCCATCCTTTATGGGTCGAATCATCCACTATTTCATGAAGTAGCAGCATCAACGGTGACGAAAGCCGATAGCGTCCAGAAGTTTGCTCGTGGAGACTCTTATCGGCTTTTTCACAATAGAACCCTGAGAATCTCATTATTATTGAGAAAAGATCAGAGATAATTGGAGGTGGGGCACGAAAGTCGTGACGGAGGAGGAGGAGGAGGAGGAGGAGGAGGAGGAGGGCGTGCGGTGCTTTCGGGGAATCGCCGATTCACGTGTCGAAGGGTCCAAGAGAAGTGACGATCATCCTCTCTTCCATTCACGTTCCACCTGAAAAAGGCTTCTCGCAAAATGCCAAAAAATGTGAAAATTCAACCTCCCCCTTATATAAAAGTTTGTGTTAAAGTTTGTCAACTACTGATCTCTGGAGTTAGTGACAGGACGATTAAATTTTAGGAAAACATCGGTTTTATTTTTACTATAATCTATTTGACATGATGTCCTTGATTTGAGCTTCCGAAAGGTGCATCAAGTGGAATGAGTTCAATGATTAAAGAAAAGTCACATATCTTTCATAAAGTAATTATAAGTGCTACTCTTTTCGTGAATGAGTTTTTGGCCAATTTATATCTCGGATCATAACGGTTCTTTGTGTGGAGAGATTTCTTAGTTTCCAACGTGTCGATGGGCCTGTGGACTGCAGTAGCAGGCATGTCGACTCGAAACCGTTGTATTGTGAGTGAATTAAGTGATTATGATTCATATCGATCATTACATAATGGGTGCGAGATCTTTGATAACCTCTTGATGTAGCTTGGGTGCCGGGAGTTTTCCCTATTCAATCCTTTTCTTCTTTCTGTTGTTGCTCTTAGAATTGGAACTAGTTCGGTAGCGAGGGGAAAGGTACATTTTCTCAAGGTACTCTCAGGAACACTCGGATCAAAACAACATTAATGCATCGATCCCCTCTTTTAAGTTGGTTTATTCGGCAGCAAGCTAAGTGTATCGAGAGTATCTTCTCGTGAACTTTCCAAAATAATCGTTTTCTAGCTATTGACTTCTAGGCAAGCATTAGTGAAGAAATCAAGGCATTAAAGCCAGTTTTAAAGCCGAATAAATCCTTGGTCTTGAGCTTGGAATGTACCTACTTTCGTTTCCTTCGTTCTTGTTCTTAAGCTATCAGCATTCGTTCTGTTGGTAACCGGTGCTCGATTGAGCTCCTTATAGTGCACAAAATCAATGGAAGACACTAAGAGAAGAAGAAGAAGAAGCTCCAAGATTCTCCTACTTGGTGAACACCTCGTCGAAACCACGTCTATTAAATTTCTATCTTTGCTGTTAGATGTGTCCAAAGTTTTTGGGACGCATGTGATGGTTTGCATAAAGTCGAATAGGATGTGACGAGCTCTCCGACATGGATGATGGAGAAGGCAATAGCGAATGGGGCATGTGCGATGCCTCGCTGTCGAGTCCATGTGAATACGAACGTTGACTTTCGATTTAGCATTCATGTCGTGCCAATTAGTTTAGGGGGGAAAAATGGGGTGGATGTAGGGAAATTTAATGCCCTAATTCCGTCGTATCCGACACTTAATTAATTTGTCCATTTCTTCCCCCTCGTTGTTCCTGTTTTCGTCGTAAAATCGTCACGGCGGACGTAGGTCGAAGCTTCAAGACGGAAGTTGTTCTTCCATCGACACTGAAGATAACGAAGGTTCACAAAATTAAAATAATGCCCTTCCAATCAATCTCCGATGTGACTTCATTCACGATAGGAAAACTCGAATACGTTTCCTCTCAACCCCGCCGTATGTAGCTAATCATGCCGGTCCCGTCGTTGCCGCGGCGGAGGAGCTTCGTTGCTGCAGCTGTCGAATCCAATTTTCTGGCCATCATCTTCACCAGTGATGCCTCTCTCTCTCTCTCTCTCTCTCTCCGATCAAGTCCTGAACAAGCCGCGATGGCAGCAAACGGCCACGGTATTGGCTCAGCTTGAGATGAATAAAACTCGCAGTGTTCGTTGGGATGTTCAATCGAACGCTTTAGAGAAAGGAATGCCATGTTATTGCCATGGAGTCGCCAGGAAAATGCTTCCAAGTTTGATGAAGTTCTAAGGAAAATTCTCACATATTTGACCTTACTTTGTAAAATATATTTATTAATTCATTTGTTCCGTAAAAAATTGACCAATTTAGATATATTAAAAAAACCCTAAAAATGATCGTTTACATAAACGAGATGACAAAAAGAAAGATTTCACCTTTAACATTAAAATTGTTTACACATAAGTAGTTGTCGATAATAAATATTAATCTTTTTAAGTGATACGAATAATTAGTTTTTTGCGATCATTCATATTGCGTAAAATCGACGGAAATAATTTAGACTCAGAAGATTAGAAATAGCTGTCGAACCACCTGGTGACCGGTATATTGAACCAGATATATTTACTTTGATTGGGAAATAATATTAAGGGAAAGGAAAGCAGGGAGCATTAAATGCCTCTTCTTTCTTTCTTCCAGCATTTCATCAATTTGGGATCACAGCTGCCAATGTCAGCTGTAGCTTTCCCCACGACCCGGCCGGTCCAATGAAACAATGCAAGTGTTCGTTGGTTCACAAACTTCACACGTCGGAACCCCGTTTTGCGTTTGAAATCATGAAGTCCCGTGATTCACGATGTCCCGAAGGAGAAAAGTAACCCCAGAAGAAGAAGAAGGAGGAGGAGTGACAGATTTGAACAGCATCGAAATTCCGATCAGAGAGCATTACATCGACCTTTAATGGTCAGGACACGTTCGCAGTTTGGAGTTTGGGAGTTAGGCATGTTGCATAGGTTCCGGTCATTCATGCCGCTAAGTCAAATAAAATCTCAAGTCGTGTCCTCCTATTCGAGGTGTTTGGCGCTCGCTTTTCCGTATGCAAAACCTTTCCGACTAGTCGAGAAAATAGATTTGCGAATCGAGACCGTATCCGAGCCGACGACAAAACACTTACATATGTAACAAATCTCGTCCTATCAGACTAAGAAAAGAGCAGTTTAAAAAGCTCATGCCGTTAGTCTGGCGCATCAACTTTTGCACCACCCACCAAACCTTTACATTCCACATACGCCGTCCATGGTAGTGGTGGAAGATGGGTAGGTACGCCCGTCGAAAAGCCACGGGTTGACTCTCTTATCGAACCTCCGTTCCCATGGAAAAGATAAGGTGAAAAACGAAAGTGAGGATTAGGAGTTGTTTTCAGCCAAATATGCAAAGACCCACTATCCCGCAGAACCCGAATCTATCTTTAAGACGATCCATTCCTGAAGACGCGCCCACGATCATGAACCATCTGTCGTCATCGTACGGCCGCGAATGCGTGGAGCGGAAGGTTCATTTCATCGCGTGCCGCGTCTCTTTCCCTTACAAACCCGAGCTGAATTCCCTCCTCGATAAGTTAAGCATCGCCCTTCTGAGGATCACGTTGTTACGCGTGTGTTCCTGGTATTTAAGGGAATAGATTCCTCTCCCTCGGTTGCGCTCGGAGTTCTTGACTCAATTTGCAAGACGTGGGAAGCGAATGACATGCGCAGAAAAGGGTTTCGGGTCGTGCTTATCGGTTTGAATTTTAGCAGAACGATATACCGATGTGGTGGTCCGACGATTATTGATACTTTTAAGAGATCCAGTCACTTAAACGTCGTTGAAGTGGAATATGTTCGTGGTACACATGGTTTTGACCGGAAAGATGTGGTATGATTAAACTCGATTTGTCGTTTTGGTGGAGTAAGCTCCTGTCGTCGGTTCGTGCGATGGGTCATTACTTCATCCTCACGTAAGTTTTGAATATGACTACTCGAATCCAAGACTAAGGGGACAATGCTAACACAAGTGCATATGCACCCTGTTCATGTAACAGCAGAAATAATATATAGTTGGGTGCGTCTTAGCTTTTAGACAGAGTGGATGCGCATATTGATGCGCGCAAGCATGCGATAGTGGTTCTTAGGCAAGTCCAAGCCATTAGGGATAACGTACTTAACGAGTATATAGCATTCATGAGGGTCTAGGTATAATGAAAAATACACATTCAATGCGACATTCTAGAAACTCGATGAAATAATTCGTCTCTTTTGAGCCTTAACATCTATTGTTGCACAGAACTTGTTATTAAACCAACTACACAGCGATAAAAACGAGTTGTCCATCAAGAAAGCTTTCGGAAATCAGATGCACCGTGACCGATCCTGTCTTTTACATCATACACGCCGAATATATGCCCAACGCTAATTTCATTGTGAGGTGCGTGGTCAAAGGAGAGAAAGTAATCCCCCCCCCCCCGGCTTCCTCCTCTTCCTTGTAGGCAAAAAGGAAAAGGAAAGAAGATAGATGCTGCCGCCCTATTGCTCTGGAGGGAGAGAGAGTTGCACTTCACCAAGCAATCACAAGATTAAAGAAAATTTGTTTTCAATTGGCCACGCACGGGTAGGTTGAGTGCTAGACTAAAGTGTAGTCAAAGTAGAAATCTTCATTTGGGTCTAGACCATATCATTCTCTCCCCGCGTTGGACCTCTCCCTTACCTCCTCAGTCAGTTCTCACGCTCCAAAAGTCTCTCTCTCTCTCTCTCTCTCTCTCTCTCTCTCTCTCTCTCTCTCCCTTTATAAATCTCCAATCCACTCAGCCCTCTTCTTTCCCTATTCAAAGCTCTCTCTCTCTCTCTCTCTCTCTCTCTCTCCTGCAACAACAAATCACAAGCACAAGTTGAAAAAGGTTTTTGTGTGGAGAGAAGAAAGGATAGAGAGAGATAGAAATGGTGGGTTCTCCTCTTGCTGATCTCTCTCTTGTGGTTTATAACTCCCCCTCTTTAAGCCTCTGTACTCAGCATACATGTTTCGACTTTAATGACTAATGACAACTGCTCATCTTTTAGCAGAAAATAGAAAAGCAAGCAATAGGAAAAAAAAGAAAGAGAAAAGGCTCGTCATGTGATCAATCAATTAACCTTTTTGACTTTTCTGGGTACTTACAGGATCAAGAAGGAGGTCATCCGCAGATGGCGGCGACCACCTGGGACGGCTATGTCGATTGGAGGAACCGGCCCGCCATCGTCGGCCGCCATGGTGGCATGCTCGCCGCCTTCTTCGTCTTAGGTAAAGCGCTGATTCAATCCGGCTCACATGCAATAGGAACAGCAGTAATCATCCTTACAATAACAACAAAATCGGCGCTAACCTACAGATTCGTTAATCTGCTCTTTTCCCAAGAAAAACGATCGGCAAGGCGTGATCTGATGTTCTTCTTTTTTTTACAGTGGCGGAGGTGCTGGAGAACCTGGCGTACCTGGCGAATGCGAGCAACCTCGTGATGTACATGGCGGAGTACATGCACGTGTCGCCGTCGAGGGCGGCCAACGACGTGACCAACTTCATGGGCACGGCCTTCCTCCTCGCCCTCCTCGGCGGCTTCCTCTCCGACGCCTTCTTCACCACTTATCTCATCTACCTGATAAGCGCAGCCATTGAGTTCCTGGTACAATTTCGCCCCCCTTCCTGCTTTCTTTTCCTTCCCTTCTCTCCTCCGCAGTTAATTATGCTCGTCTCGCTCAGTACCATCTCGGGTTGCATTAGAAAAAGAAAAAGAAGACGGAAAACATGAATCGTATTCCTTCTTCTTTCATTCTGGCCTTAGCTTCGACTAATCAGTTTTAAAGAAGTTCCCTGAAATTAAGGGGGAGTTCGCCTTTATTTATATTTTATTCTTGGCTTTTAGTTTCACTTTTTCTTCTGCACCTGCCTAAATCACGGTGAACATAATATATAAGGAAAAGGGAAAAGATGATCTTTCTTTTAGGTATCTATGGGGAATTGAAGTTGGGGCACTGAGTCGGGAAGGGATCATGTTTCCCTCAAATGACCTAGCGTCGAAGCAAGCGCATTGCGAATGCAGTGCAGCTCCTTCATCATTGAATGCGAGTGAACAGACAACAGTCCCAAACGACTTCGTATCCTCCTGTTATATCTGTCAGGTCGGACCCGGGGTAGATACTCGCACCGACCCGAGTATAACCGGATCGGGTTCATCCTAGCCGTTGATCACGTGGATCCGCATGATTAATGGCTCGGATCCGTTTGAGTCCACCGACCCCAGTTCGGACAAGACATTCTCCGGACCCGATCGTCGGCAACGACGGACGGAGAAAATTGATTTAGGTTGTTAAAGAGAAAGGCAAAAGGGATGGGATATAATTATTACGGGAAATTTCATAGGTCGTTTGGTGGCTCATCACATTGGCCCTTGATTTTCACTTCTAACTTCTACTTCGAGCTCTGAAAATTAAAGACAATTATTTCGAGCTTTGAGAAATAATGAAAACCAAAGATTGATTATGCATATCAATCTTTGTATCTTTGAACGATTCCAAATTGTTTTTACGTTGAAGAGTTGGAATGTTCGTAAAACTAAGGTGAAACGTCAAACGTGTCATCATATGCAGCTTCCCTTCTTCTCATTCGAAAGAGTGCCTACTGGGCGAGTGGAGCTTATTGTTGACGACGTCGTCGTCGTCGCCAATGATGAGTTACTCCTCTTATCACGATGACGTGTCATGAGCCCATGAATGGCAGAAGAGGCAGGCCAATGATGTGGAGCCACTTGGCCGAATGCCAACTTCTCATAGTGCGTGCCAAATTGACACGTCGTGCTCACTTGCTTGATCAGACTTAGAAGGTGCTAGTTTGTAAGATGGTGAGATACGATATGTGATGATTATGTTCCCATTAACTAGGGGGACGGACACAAAAGGTCATGATTGGTATTATTCCACTTGGGGAATTTACAAAAGAAATAAGTACTTGTAAAGACAAATTGGGGATTCATTGGAGTGCTTGTCGTGGTAGATTGAGTCAAGAAGTTCCCATTCTTTATATTTTGTGGGCAAATCATAGGTTTTACTAATTTTCTTGGCAATCGTGTGTTTAGGATTCCTAGGACTCTTAGGTCCGCATATGAAGTCTTTGTTGCCATCCTTGCACCCTAATGTGCGCTATCTTCTCGACTAGTTTTTCATATACATGTTTTCCATGATGAATATTTATTAATTGACTTACAGATAATAGCATGACCCACCTATTGAAATGAAGGTTTTGCCATTAGATTGTTATTATAGGCCTAATGAATATAGATGGGTTGGACTTTAAAATCCTTGTCTAGATCGGCATACACCATAAAAATCATAGACCATTTGTATTAAGTTAACACTACTTGGGAGACCAGGTTAAAGAAAGAGAACGGCTTGCTTAGACTCATCCATTTTGCCTTTCAAGTTGACCAACTCCGACCTCGGCCCACAAAATGATCGAATTCATCTCTTTAGCAGAAGTCATCAGAACACAGAGATCGGCATGGCTTCTAATCCTATATTAGTCTTTGCCAAGTTGAAGTGCTCCCGAAGCCGTCGGCTAAAATAGTTCCGTCAAATCAACGAGGAGAGAGTTCCAAATCATTAGAAAAACGAAGCAAAAGAAGACATCTTTCGATAGGTCGTGGCATCTTGGGACTTGGGTTGGGTCTAAAAACCTAACATCAAATACTTGCTGAGGTTGATGTGCGTGCGGGTGTGCGAGTGATGGGTCGCTTTTGCAGTACTCCTCGAGGCAACTGTCGATCCAATCACACGGAGTCCACCTCAACAAGTGTGTCGTTCTATTCATAGGGAAGACACACATCTCCCGATTCGAGAAAAGCCTCAGACTTTGTCCTCATCCTCCCCCCCAAAACTTCTTGTCCTATTCATTGACCAGGCGGTGCAGCATGAAAACCTTGGCCAATGGAGGAGAGCCACCACGTCCCAAGTGTCGACCCCCGATGCGTGCGACGCCACGTGTTGCCTTCATCGCCTGATCGTCGCGCCGGAGACAGTTGCGCATGCATCTACTCCGTGTGGTCATTGTCCGAGATATCGAGCGTGATCGGAGATCTCCCGATTGGTTGGTCACCTGACCTTGGAGACAAGGGATGCGAACGGGAGATAATAGTGACCCTTTGTTTAGTCCGAGACCTCTTTTGATTTGAGCCGAGTACGTGCCTTAAATCCGTAAGGACAGTGCACATTCTAAGACATCGATTTCTCTTGAGCACGACGTTCATCCACGTACATAAAGCCACGTCCTTTCCACGATGCGTGACCATACTTGATCCAAGTGTGTCCAGTCTATTAGCAACGAGTTGTGTCGAGGTTCCCCCAAAAGGGTGGGGGTCTAAAGTGTATTGCTTCACGGTGACCGGAGTTGGAAATTCGGGATTAATTTATCTTGTGGACATGTTTGTATTGCCGTAAACTAGTTGCAAATCGTCCTTAGTTAGGGCAATGACATTTCATTTGAAGTACTTGTCGTGTTGGGCCAATGACACGTGGCCTTGAGGGATAAAGGACCCGATTCCAAGTGCCTCCTCCTCAGATGCTTTCGATTTGGATGGTTTCGATTCATGATTGAATTTTGCGAGGCTCTTTTATTTACGTGAATAAAAATTTAAAATTTTGAGGTGTCAAGGAAAAGTGTCAACATTTCTTTTATTAAAGTGGAAATTACTAACCCACCAAAAATTAGAAAATTTTAAGGGGGAAAATGACCAAAGGCAAAATGTTCAAGCCTCTTGTGATCGTTGACCGAGAAAGATAATCTCCCATTGCATGGGGCTTTGGCTTTGGCCAACGCGGCTGTACCTGCTTTGTAGATGGAAATGGTTGGGGGGAAAAGGAAGGTTGACTTTATGGTAACTGCAAAAGATGGGGAAGCACGAGCAGGCCAAATCACAATCCATCGATATGGCCTCGTGACTTGTTGGGATTCATGATCATGTGATCACATACTGAAATTTGTGTGGGAGTATCTCTTTGATTTCGATCGACGATTTGATTGACGAATGAATTATGTCACGAGTCACGCCCATGATAAAGCTTTTTGCCGTCCATGGGTCATCGACCCTCGTAGTTGTGAAGATGCGCAGGCGAAAGCAATTAGAGTGAAGAAATTTTGGGGCAAATTTTTGTGCTCACTTTGGATTCTCTGTAGTCTAGAGCTCTCATCTTGTCCTTTTTATATGTGCAACAGGGCTTGGTCATACTCACGGTGCAGGCCAAGTCGGCCTCGCTGAAGCCACCGCCCTGTGACCAGGCCGACCCCGCGGCGGTATGCCAAGAGGTCAGCGGCGGGAAGGCGGCAATGCTGTTCGCGGGGCTCTACCTGGTGGCGCTCGGGGTCGGGGGGATCAAGGGCTCACTGCCGTCGCATGGGGCAGAGCAGTTCGACGAGAGCACGCCGCAGGGGAGGAAGCAGAGGTCCACCTTCTTCAACTACTTTGTTTTCTGCCTTTCCTGTGGAGGCCTGATTGCGGTCACATTGGTGGTATGGGTTGAGGACAACAAAGGTTGGCAATGGGGTTTTGGGATCTCCACACTCGCAATATTCTTGTCGATCCCGATCTTTCTGGCTGGATCAGCCAGTTACAGGAACAAGATCCCCTCCGGAAGTCCACTCACAACCATTTTCAAGGTTTGCATTTCTATTCTTGAATCTGGTTTTTCTGGTCTCTGCTGACAGGATGATTGATAGACCTTATTACGAGCCTGACAGTTCATGGACATGATCAGGCCGAATGAGCCTGGAGACCTTTTTCGGCATGGCTTGAGCCTGCCCAACGATCACTTTAGTTCTTAAGGACGTGCATTCATCTGATCAGTAGTCATCACCCATTACCATATCATCTTGCTAATGTTCTCACTGTCAAACAAGACGCACTTTCCGGACCTAATTGAATTTTCGATCTAGTCGAGCTCATCCTGAATGCTTGTTTGCAACAGGTTCTGATTGCTGCAACACTCAATCCCTGCAAATCCAGGAACACAAGCAATGCCATTGCAAGCATGAATGCAAGCCCCTCTAATCCAACAACGCAGATGGCCCAGCACAAACTAGGATCATTTGCAGCAGAAGCCAAAGCCGAAGGAGGAGATGACCCGAAATTGAAGGAGGTATCGCTACCCTCATATGGAAGCTTGAGCTTCCTGAACAGAGCAGTGACAGGCAAGCCTACTCACCGTTCACTGGAGTGCAGTGTCCAAGAAGTTGAGGATGTCAAGGTTGTCCTGAAACTCCTCCCTGTCTTTGCTTGCACCATCATACTCAACTGTTGTTTGGCCCAACTCTCCACCTTCTCGGTCCAACAAGCATCGACGATGGACACCAAATTGGGCTCCCTCAAGGTCCCGCCAGCGTCCCTCCCGATCTTCCCCATCCTCTTCATCATGATCATCGCGCCGGTCTATGACCACTTCATCGTCCCCTTCGCGCGGAGGGCGACCAAGACCGAGATGGGCATAACCCACCTGCAGAGGATCGGGGTTGGACTGGCCCTCTCCATCCTGGCCATGGCGGTGGCCGCCCTGGTCGAGATCAAAAGGAAACGGGTCGCGACCGATTCGGGCCTCCTTGACTCGCCCGGCCCGCTTCCCATCACGTTCTTCTGGATCGCGCTCCAGTACCTGTTCCTCGGTTCGGCGGACCTGTTCACCCTGGCGGGGCTGCTGGAGTTCTTCTTCTCGGAGGCCCCAGCGAGCATGAGGTCCCTGGCCACCGCCCTCTCGTGGGCCTCTCTGGCGATGGGGTACTACTTGAGCACAGTGATCGTGTCCATCGTGAACAGCGTGACTGGGATTTCTGGGCACAAACCTTGGCTCAAGGGGGCAAACTTGAACGGGTATCATCTGGAGAGATTCTATTGGCTCATGTGCGTGCTCAGCGGGCTGAATTTCCTGCACTACCTGTTCTGGGCCAGTAGATACAAGTACAGGTCCACGGGATCTAGCAAGTGAGGCGATTGATGAAGAGTGTCGAGGAGGAGACAGTTAAATTCATGCGACTCTTCAAGAGAAGAAGATGATGTTAGCAATTTGATGTGTCACAGAACTATTTGCACTGTATATAATTACACATTAGAGAGAGAGAGCGACTGGTGAAATGGTGTGCGAGTTTGGTTGTAAGATGATCCAAGGTCTGTCTTGTAAGGGTAGGGAGACCCATTGGATGAAAAAGCACGGTGCAAAAGACACAAACTGCAATTTACTTTGCGAATCACTGTTTTGATCAGTAGCTTTTTACTATTGGAATTTCGCTGATTCTGCGTTGTCAACAGTCTGTTTTACTTGTTTTTTATTGCAACGAAAATCATCAAGGGGATGTAGCTCAGATGGTAGAGCGCTCGCTTAGCATGCGAGAGGTACGGGGATCGATACCCCGCATCTCCACTTTTCTCATTTCCTTTCTTTCTTTTACAAGGAAAACGCAACATTAAAATTTAGGTCAAAATTTAAACAATTTTTTGTTTGTCTTGAACCTAAGTAAAGCATGATGCCATCGGCCCCTACGCCCATTTCGGCCATTTTCGAGGTATTATCCGTCGGTTTCTTGAAAGGATGGCACACATGCTTCTTGGATTTGATCTCAAGATAGGGTTTGCTGATGCGACATGCTTCATAAGCTGAAATTATGATAATCTCATTGCAAAGCGTCATGACCACATCAAAAGAAAGTTCAAGAAGCTTCTTCCTCATCTGAGCATCAATCTCTCCTATTGAAGTTACGGAGAAGCTGTATATTACATTAGGAATTTGTACCGACATAACAAATTCGCTGCTCCTTCGCTACATCTTGTTACATTACATGACGGGTTGAACCCGTCAAGGTAAAGTTCAGAACCTGTGAATCACAAGGAATCGAATTGAATTCTGTGTAGCCCAACAAAGCGGGGGGGGGGGGGGGGGGGGGGGGGGGGAATTTTACAAGAAATTGCCTAGCTAAATTCTGCACAACCCGATTACGTACATGAGCGAGTCCGGACCCTTCACCGGATCCTCACCCAAATGCCGTGGCTCGGGATCTCGGTGTGGACGACAAACAGCATGTAGTACCCCGGTGGCGCCACCGTGGCGCTCGGGGGCGCGGCCAATGTGATCCTGTAAGCGAAGCTGGACAGATGAACCACATTCAGCACGTGCAGCCACAGGAGCCTCTGGTTCATCGCGAACGAGTGGGTCGTGAAGGGCGGGGCCAAGAGCCCTACTGAGATCCCGCGGCTTGGGCGGAACATGGTCACGACGAAGTTCACGGAGAACCGCTCTGAATACGACACAGTTTGCTCCGCTGCTTCCAGGGACAGTATCGACGGCCTCACGATGTCGAATTGCGGGCTGAGGTATGGCGGATAGAAGGCCTCAAGGCTGAGCTCGGTCGGGTACGGGTATGCCGTGAAGTTATACTTGCTGTGTGGGTTGCTGCCGCCCACTAGGACCCTTCCGTCCGGCACCACGACCGCGGTCGAGTGGTACATCCTGGGGATCTCGGCCGGGTTCAGGACCTCGAACCTCCCAGCCGGGCCAGGGCCATCCGGAAGGTAGAGGACCGGGTTGTACACCGCGTTCCTTGCATCCTCCCACCCGGCAGTCCCGTTCGTCGCGCCGTTGATCATCAGCACATGGCCGTTTGGCAGGAGCAGCATGTCGGACATGACGCGAGGCATCGGCATTTGCTCCACCGTCCACTCCGGGTCCGGATCGGACACCCTGAGCCGCCCGCAGGTCTGCGACGCCTCCACGAACACCCGGAGCTTGTTGGACTTGGTGAATGCGCCTGACGGGGAGCCACCGCAAATCATCACCTCCGCCGCTGGCATCTTGGACCCCCCTCCCAGCCACATCGGGAGGAGCACCGACGACCCGGTGCTCGGATAGTTCCTCTTATCGGATCCAGGTATGACCCGGTACTCCTTGATGACCCGGCTTTTCCTATAATCGAACAAAATGGACCGTCTGTTGGCGAAAATGAAGAGATTGCCGTCGGGCAACAAGTGCAAGAACGGGTACAGATTGTTCTCTTCTCTCCAATCCCTCGTCTCTTTCAAGAACTTGAGATAGAAGCTCTTTTCCTTAGCGGAGGTCTTGGGGAAGAACTCGTACGTGAACACGTTTCGCCCTCCGACGATGATCACGCGCCCGTCGGGCAATATGTGGTTCGAGGCGTACCACCGTCGCTCGGCCAGGTTTTCCTCGAGCTCCGTCCAGTCGCACGAGTTGCCTCCGCGGCCGAGGCACGGCGCGAACGTGCGCACCTTCCGCTCGCCATCATTGTACCCGCCAGTCTGTATGAGGGTCCCGTCGGGGCGTACAGCGCCAGACGAACACCACGTGTCAGTCTGGACGGTGAGCGGGCGGATGGAGTTGGACTCGACATCGTAGAGGAGGGAGTGCGCGGTGCAATCGACCTTGAGGGCGCGGTCGGCAGGGTCGCGGCGGCACCTGCCGCGGGGGAGCGACAGGTTGGAAGGGCCGAAGTCGGTGCGGTCGAAGATGACGACCGTACCGTCGCGGAGGACCTGCATGTGCATGGCCGAGAGGCCAATGCTGGGGCGGAGAAGAGACCAGCGGCCGCCGCCAAAGAAGTCGGTCGTCGGGAGGGCCAAGTCCGCGGAGGAGAGCCCGAAGAGAGAGAAGAGGAATGCTAGGGCCGCGACGACGGAAGTAGCCGAGAACATTGGTTTCTTGATGGCTGACGCCATGGGGGATCTCGTTGGAGGTCGGTTCTTGAACAGGAACCGGGTGGTTCTTGATTTTCTTGGACCGTGCGTGGAAGAGGAAGAGGGAGGCAGAAGAATATCGGAAGGAGGAGATCAGGGAAGGTGCTCGGGATCGCGCTCACCATGCATGGGAAAGGGGATAGTGTGAAATTCCTCTGTTTCCTTTTTCCGCATGCAAAAATTCGCAGAATTCCTTCTTCTACTTTTTTTTTTAATGGGAGTCCGAGAAATAAGTAGTGGTATTGGCTTCTTAGCCTTAGGAATTTGAGCAGTTCTCAAAATAAATGTTACTATTATTGTTGCAAATTGAGTTCCGACGGTGACCGTAGATTTACTGAGACTGGTTTGCGGAGCGAGCAGAGTGCTGCGCCAAAATTTATCTCGAAAATGCCATCGTTTTAAGTCAAAATTTACTTAATGTAAGTAGGTGTAGACTTACTTGATTGGTTTGACGATAAAGATTTTAATGACAATTCAAATATTACTAATCACATAGTCGAAACATTCCGCAGATGCTCACTGTTCCATGTTTGTTAGAAATTAATAAGGTTTCCTTGTTTAATTTACATCTATTGTCAAGCAACCTCTCTCTTTTTTTTTTCGTTAATACATTTGGGCATTTAGTATTCCGTACCCAGATTTATCAACCTTTTTTTTTTCAATTTTGGGGAACGAGGCTGGGAAAATATAAAAATTCATTCAAGTCAACACTCGACACTTCGAATTTGCGAAAATTACCCATTTATACTTCAGAGTATTTATTTCTTGTATGCTTGTTAGTCAATTGAACGAGTCACTAGAGTCAGAATGAAGTTTTCATTTTTCCCAATACAAAGTTACGAACGGATCTTTACCCAAAAAAAAAAAGTTACGAACGGATCATAGTAATCAAAAGTTCACTAATAGGTAACTACTTATCTTTCCATTGTAAGAGTTAATAATCCCAATATAAAAAAAAAAAAAAAGTGTTTCCTTATAGTTACTCGGCTGAAAGGAAGTTTTCATTTTTCTACATCTGGATACTGCCATAAGCTGCTAAATTCGTACATTCAAGTGTCTAGCAAGTAATCTACCGATATGTTAAGATGGCTCGAGTTTGTCATCACGCCGTCGGCTTCACATGCCGGATATTCTCCTCCTGATGTTTCAGTGAATGCAGAGACATCTTCCATCTCCCCCCTGCAGATGGCTGCACAATTCGCTAATTGCGCAAATCTTTGTTTCCAATTTATGTTCTGCATTTTAATTTCTCTCGGCAATTTCGCTGTTGTTTTGTTCTGCGCTTTTTGGCATCAAGCGCAACACAGTTCATGATCAAGTCGGTCCTGTCATCTCAGGCAGAAGAAGTCGGCAGCAATGCAAATCTTAGTTCGTTCAACTCGCAAATTGAAGCATTTTCATATATCAAACAATCTCCATATGACAAGGGTCACCCGACGCGACAATCTCACCTATACGTGATCTCCCTTCTAGACTAGCAGTAAACCCACAAAAGATATTTGAAGTTCAGTCGCAACTAATTGGGATGGAAGAGAACGTAACTTGAACCATGTACAGGCGAAAGGTCAGTTTCGTTGTACTATGATCTTGAAGAGCCAGCACCCATTGACAAAGTCCTCAAAGCGACCTTTACAGCACCAACAGTGCTACGTTGCCTCATTTCAGGGCTTAGTGCGTCTCCACCCTGATTTTCGCAATCCTCTTCAATCTGAACACCCACAAAATATGCAATCTATCGAGAGGACAACCACAAGAATAGCAGATTGATAAGAAACCAATCCTTCATATGTATCACAATTTAGATGTCACCACCAAACTGGAATGTAGAGACATTGCTTATGTGCTACAAAACATATATCAGCAAAATACATTTTCCGAATTGCAACTGTTACAAAAGATTACACAAATTGGGTACTGTTGCCAATCACAGTGCTGAAGGACAGAAATAGCTGTTTTCTAGATTCCACATTAACTTAAGAGCAAAGACAGTGGTGGCAAAAGGTAAAAGCAGCACATATTTTAACACGCGAAGCAACATTTGAAATATGGAGAAATAAAACTCCAATGACTTTATGCAATGAACATAATCTCATTCAGATTACAAGACCTTCAGACTGAAGAGTACTCACATCCACAATATTTTCAGTGCAAAGGAGTAGAAGAAATAGATATGACTCGTCATACAACCATACAGCATCTTGAAGAGTACTCATGACCCATTTAAACTGAATCACAGCCTATCAGGAAATAGAGACGACTAAGAAAGCATTGAACTCAAGAGCATCAGTAAAAGAATTCAGTTACATAAAGCTAAAGTTGTAAGTAGGCTGATATAGGCATCAGTTAGTCTCCTCTTTGGGGAGCTTCTCGAATGGCCAAAGAGAAACCTCATATTGTTTTTCTAACAAAGTAACCGTTAGCCAAACAAAACAACGTGAAATAGGTATTACGTGAACCTGTGAGAATGGTTTATTAACAGTTTTCCTCCTGGTCATTAGAAAACATCATGGTTCTCTCCTTATTCGTCTATGCTTAAAGGCATACAAAAAGACTGACTTCACAACCTTAAGTATGTTAAACATCAAAGCTTATTTTAGAGTTAATTCCTTTTCTATCTATTGGTAAGTAGTCTTGTGAACACAAAATACTCAATGAGCATCGCTCTTCCATGTCTTGAAAGCTTGACAGAAACCAAACTTAAACGTCCACAACGCAGATGAGTTTCAGAAGCTTCTTTATATGATAATACCTTGCCAGAAGCATTACGAACAGGTGATATGTGGAGTAGATTCCAGAATGAATTTCCATCCTTCCTGAAGGGAAAGAGAAACTGAGATCATCTGTTAAGTTCATTTTGTAAATTTATATTGAAAGGATAGACAAGTATCAACCTGTAATTCAAAATACGTACTGTGCATGGTTGTCTGATCCGAACACATTCTTTTATCTAATAGTATAATAATCCATTAGCACTAGGCATGGCATTGCTTAATAATATAATAGAAAAGGACACAAAAAGGTTGCTGTTGTCCACACTCAATAGAAACAGACCTGAAATAGAGTTGATGAGTCCGTATCAATCCCATGTAAGAATCTATAGTTTCGCCCCAACACTTCTTGCCTAGAGTACCCTGCAGAGATTAGAGTGTGAAATCCCATGTAAAGTATTGCTTTATGCATATAGTCCAGAACTTAGCATAAGTCCAAAAATTCAGACAGAAGGTTAATCACATTGGAAAAACATTGTATAATCGGTTCACGACTTCAAATCACCTGTCAATTTTAAGAAGGCATCGCTTGCATAAACAATTGGCATGTCCGGTAAGTGCAGATCAGTTCTGGAAAGCAGGACATACATGTTGCGGCGAAGACAGAACAAAGGAATTAGTAATGTTGATACAAAGAGAAGGCGATAATGAAATTGAGACAATTAGGCACTTGTAAAAACTCACAATACAAAGCTTTGTTTGATTCTACCAAGAGATATAATTACGGATGAACTGAGAAGACTGGATCCAGGACAAAAGCATCTTTTCCCACAAACCAGTCTGCCAGTTGATTCACTGTAGTGAGTAAGCACCGACATAATGTGGCTTATAGCAGAAGCAGCCCTTCGCTTCTCCGAATCACTTGCCTCACAAGGCTCTTCCGCCTCTACTCCTGCCATATTCAGACACAGTGCATGAGAACTTGCCAGAAACTGCTAGGATTTTAGACACAAATAAATTGAGGCCACAATTTTCTTCGATGAAAACTCAAATTTTGATATTTAGGGAACTACCATTATATGAACCTGTTATGATATCTTTATAAGGAATCGACAATCGAACATTCAAAAGGATCATGGTCCAGATAACCTTCTAGAAAGTCCAGATGCTAAAAATAGTACGGTGCACATATAAACTTCCATTCCTGATCAACTCGACTGACTCAAATTGGCAGACACATTAAAGTGGTGTTACGCAATCAGCAAGGTACAGCCGCCATCGAAACATAACCACACATGACCCACCCAAAACCCTTAAGCCCATCCCAATATCACCTAAAAGAGAAGGCCAAATTGATTGCATCACAAAAGGGTAAACATCACAAACTAGTCGATGTGGTGAGACTAGCAAAGCATGTTTGGCTGACTAGAACCAGAACATCACCACCCCCTGGCCGAAGCACATTGGAGTATTTAACTACAAGAGAACGAACTACGACGCAAGAAGTTAATGCACATGACAAAAATTCAATCCTCAGTAAAAACACACCTCTGCTATCTGAATCCAAAACAGAACCAAACGACGAAACATGACCCAATTCCGCGAGGCTGTCCGAACACACTTCCCTCCTACAAGAGCCCAACAAAGCATCCCTCAAACCACCACCGACCTCCTCACACGAGTTCACTCCATTCCTCCCACTAGCAGAGCAGGACCGCCTCCAACGCCTCGATATCGGCACTTGGACCGCCACAAAGTTCGTGACCGCCCCGTCGACCCGATCGAACACGGGAATCATGTGGAACAGCATCCACAGCGGCGTCCCGTCCTTGCGATAATTGAGCAGACTGACCTGTATCTGCCTCTCCTCGCGTATCGCCTCCCGAATCTCCATCACCGACCGCCGGTCCGTCGCGGGCCCCTGGAAGATCCTCCCGTTGCGGCCGACGACTTCTTCCCTCGAGTAGCCGGACATCTTCAGGAACCCCGGGCTGGCGAACACGATCGGGTGGCCGCAGATGCAAGGGTCGGTGATCGTGAAGTTGTGGGGCAACTCGTCGAGCGCCTCGCGCACCAGACGAGAGTAGCGGCTATCGAACGAATGCTCTATCAGAGCCAACTGCGGCTCCATCTCGACAGTATACGTATGCTCTCTTCCAACGCTTCTCCAGCTCCTTCTATGCCTTCTTCTGAGCTGTTCGAGCTCAATCCCATGTACGCGTCCTCGGATTGCTTGAAGAACTCGAATACCAGCACACAATCCGAGCCGAATTCGAGTGCGACGGGGAGAGAGAGAGGGGAAACAGAGAAAGAGAGAAAGAGAGAGAGACAGATGAGAGGGTTAAAAAAGGCACGCGAGGAAGCAACGATACGAGGCCGCTCGCTATCCGAAGTCCATAGATTTTCCTCAGCGAACCTTCGCGGATAGAGACAAGACGACAGTGGAAAAGAACCCCCGACCGATCGTACAGCTACCGCAGCAGGGCAGCAACCGACGAGGCCTCGCGTAGCTGGAACGACCGCGTCCGCGGCTGTGGCGAGCGGCGTCGGCGCATATCGGTTTCGCAGGAGGAGGGGGGGCGACGACGACGACGGAGGGGATTCGGTTCGGCCGACAAAGAGGGGCGAAAAGGAAAAATATCTTGGCGCGAATCTGTGGTGTCGAGCGAGAGAAGTCGATGATCGAGATTGCGAAGGAGGAGGTCGAAGAAGACGCGAGAGAGAGAGAGAGAGAGCGAGTGACGCACAGAAACGAGCGAGGGACGAGAGTCACAGAAATGAGATTTTCTTCTTCTTTTTTCTATCTTTCATTTTGGAAATTTTTGTGGCATTGGCCTCTTTTTTGAAAATTATTAGTAGGAATGTTGCCAGAATTACTCATCAGAAAAATCACCATCTATAATATTAAGAAAATATCATATGATATGAGCATTGAGTTTTTTTTTTTTGTAATCGAGAGTTTCACCACGTGTCTCTTGTTAGAACGACACCGAAAAGTCAGGCCGCTCGGGATGTCAAAATCATGGCTCCTCACTTAAAACGCTAGCAATTATGGGTTTCGAACTTTCGATTTTCACAATGAGATAAGGAGTTTCTTTTCTTTTTTTTCTTGAGGGAACTTATTGGTTTCTAATTTATGGTTTTTTTTATGTTGAATGTAAAACCAGGGGCCAAGGTGGGTGGGAGTACCCAGGAAAGCAATTGGCCAGTGGGAAGTATTTAGTCCATAGGATTGATCGGCGATGGCGACTGGAACGTCTTTTTTACAGGCTCTTTGGACTTAGATCGGGGGGAGTAAATCGTTTGGATCCAAACCGTTAGCAGTTAGCCTGGCCATTAACTTTAAACAAGGATGAATGTTTGTCGCGATTGACGTCATCGTAAGTTTTATTAACCTGATTAAGTCTGAATCTTTTGATTGTTCGAGGTCGGTTCATCCTCGATTAATGAGGTTTAGACTGGCCGGTTGCAAGTGAGTGCAAAGGTGAATTAATAATGTTCCTTTTGTCTTATGCATGAACGGTAGAAAAAGAGGTGACTATTGGCTAAGTTTCGTGGCCGGTTGGGGTCCTTATGTCAGGCTTAATTTTTCACATGAGATCCTGATCTCGAAAAATGAGAAAAAAAGAAGAAGAAATACATGTGTTGTTTTTATTACTTAAACTGGATAGACCAGCTCGAGATCAAATGAGTTGAGTTCGAGCTTTTTTACGGGCTATGTTTCCTTTTTCAAGACCTGTCGAATTTGTTATTTTTGGCTTATTTCGCTAGAATGGTCCTACGCGTACCGTCGCCCCTATGTTGAGTTTTGTCGTCGGCCAAGTCACCTCCAAATCGATACTATGTCTGCTTTTTCTTTCGGTAGCATTGATCGAAGGATGTCACGGGTTAACCTTCATGACGCGAATTGAATTCACTACCCTTTTGCCGACATTATTTTTAACCCTAAGAGGGGGAAAGGAAGAATCAAACTTCACGTCGTTTTCTTACGAACTCGAGCGTGGGAATGGAGGGTCGGGTCGAAATGGCCACGAACCAAGTAGGTGGAGAAGGAGGAGGAGGAGGAGGAGAAGACAAGGCTATCGCCGATGAAGAGGGGCCCGTGAATGGAGCCGACGACGAACCAGAAAGAACCTTCCCCAGAAGAGCCACTCCCACAAAAGCCAGCCCCTACCCCAGTTTCAACTCAATCATTGAAGCTGGAATCCAACATGGAGACGCTTCCCCAACTTTGTAATTATTCTTTTTTCAAGAAAATAGTATTTTTTTTCGATGACGGGTTATCCTTTGCAATTATTTTTCTAATTTCTGCTATCGCGAGATCCTAATACGCCCAGAAAAAAAAATACTCAAAGATATAGCCGTAGAAGTTCGAGTCCATGCATTGCGCATGGTCTACGGTCCGGGCCTCTGGATCCCAAAGCTGGTGATCAAGCCTCGGATCAATAGAGACTCGAGAGTTCAAGCCGAGTAGGTCCCGAGTTTGGGAGCCGAGGTGTCAATCTATCGACCAAGCATCTATTTAAGGTGGCCTTGCAATTGCAGAGGTCGAGTTGTATTCTGAAGTTCGGATGTTTTATTTATTAAAGACAACTATTCCCTCGTTTTAAAGATAATTATTTCGCCGATCATGAAAACATCTCCCATGAACTCTTTTCTTAAGAAACTCAAGTGCTGGAAAGATAAGAAACGTGCTTTTCGATGGTTAATTTATCGTGTACCTGACTAAGCCATCAAAATCATAAAAATATAACTTTTCGTTTTAGATCTACGAGAAAAAGCTCGAACGGATCTCGTAAAATCGAAATCCGTATTTCGTCTGCCACGTCGGGTTCGAAACCCGCATTGGCCAATAGAATCAATTAGATCTGCGAGGTTGTAGCTCCGGCGTGCGGTTGGCGAATGCCGAAGTGGTGGGTGAAAGTTTTCGACCCACCTGTGGAACCGCCGCCGCGAACAAACGAATGGACTCCCGAAATGAATAAATAAATGAATCCGCCAGCAGACAAACAAATCTGACGTCGGTTTGGGACCCAAAGAAGGGGGGAAGAATCCAACGTCGGTGCTTATCCGTACACGTCATCATCCCTCTGGGCTTTCCCCGCTTCCATCTCTCTCCCGCTGGGCCGCGCGGCATCTCGGAGGGACAACCATTTTTGTCGCCCACCTTCATTTTTTTTCAATTATTTAAATCCATCGCCAGTGCGAATGACGAAAACGCCCTTTAGAAAGCACTGCTTTTAACCCGGATTTTAATAAAATTCTGACCGGAATTTTCCATCCTTCTTGATTTCAGTACATCTCGAAATCGATTCGGTCGATCTATTGTTCGTGCCTCGTTTACTCTGGGCGAATCATTTATTCGATGTACTTCGATATGTTGCCGAAATTCAAATTTGAGTTCTCTTGTTTCCTCCTCTTTCTTGGTTCGAGATTATTTTGATTTTAGTAACGACTTTTTCTTTTCGAAATAAAGATTTCAAATAATACACAATAAGTACATAGAAATCTTTCAAATTTAGCAAATCTAAAAGAAAAAATCAAAGTACCTACTCATGGGTACTTATGGGTAGCCCAACTGGTTAGGAAAAACTCGGGCTTTGTTGAGGTCTTGGGAAGCGCCTGTGATTTAAGTGGGGGTCATGGCGGTAGGTTGCTATGCTAGTCTCTCCTGAGAAATAGTCGAGGTGCGGCCCGGACATCTCGGTTATCAAAAAAAAAATCAAAATATAACATGTAGCTAGCGCACTATTATTCCTCGATAATACAAATCACTATACTCAAAGATGAGCACATGCCTAAATCTCAATTTCTAATTACATTGATTTGCAGTGTACGTTTAGTTCAACGTCCAATCATTATCATCATGTAGTAATATCACCATCTATATGTGATAAGAACACAGATTAAGGAACTCCCATTTTTAGATCGGAAGAGTGAAACTCTCAAATCAAGATTGAAATCCAAATCAATATTAAAATCTAAATCATAAGAGAAAAGTGAAACTCCCATATTTTAGTGGTGACTTTGACCACAACAATCGCGACATGCCAAGCATATGTAACATAAACACGTCAAATCTTTATGGAGATCGGGTTTAGGTATTAATCAAAAGTTTATGCTTTTTAAAGAGATGGAAAATAGTTAGATTAATATTGAGGCCGAGTTGAAATAGTCGTTCTTTAAGCTAAGCGCCTCCGCCATTGCACACGCCACTTGTTAAACGTCTTTTTTTTTCCATGCCTACTATTTTAAGGAGGAACCGAAAGGATAAGTCTAACCCAAAATCACGCAAACAAATCTGTGCAATTCGCTACATTGAATAATACGATTGTTTAACCAAAAATAAATAATTTGAAAATTATTATATTAGAAATGATTGCTTAAAAATAAATGAATGAATAAAAGTTGTAATTCATTCTAGATATAATTTATTATCAATAGCAAAATAAATTTATTAATTAATTATTTCAAGATATATAAACTATCATTTTTAGACAAAACAAAAATTCCAGGTATATATTGCCAAAGGAATGTAGTCTAGACCAAAAACAAGATGAAATAGATCAATTTCAATGTAGCAATTCGACGGCGAAATTGTTATAAAGTAAGAAAAATGAAAAAAATAATCATCGAAATTTGTCAGAATATGTAATGTGATTTTAAAATATTTAATTTATTGAATATTTTAAGTCAATATGTAATATATGGTTCTTAAACTTTCGATTCTTCCAATCGTATTCCTGAATATTTGGTACTTGTTTAAATTAATTTATAAAATATATGGAAAATTGAACAAATGATACGTGTCGTTATTCTTATAGTGAACATAACAAGTACCGAGAAACTGTGCTCGGAGTTTCGTGCCGGTAGGGGGAAGCGCGACTTGATTTGACACGTGCCCGGATCTTAGCGGAGCAGATGAGCCTAAATGAAATCAGACGGTCCTGGCCTTCTTCTCGTCGACGGCGATAAAAATTTCATCTGCGTGATTCTTAACGATGCTTTTCGGGAGGTTATAATAGGCATGGGCCGGGCCGAGCCGGGCCTTACGGCAATAAAAGCCATAATCAACGGGTCGGGTCGGGGTAGGCCCATATGGGATATGGGCGTGGGCCATCGGGCCACGATCCGTTCCGTTCCGTTTCTTTCCATTCGCATATTCTTCGCTCGGTGCGACGCCGAACGTCGTGGGACAGCAAACGGAGCGAACTTTCGCGCATCATAATTGAAAGATGCATCGGGAAGTGCACCTCGAAAGAAATCGAATAATGTCGACAACATTATAATTGGCCCCCCCTTCCCCTCCTCTCTTCTTCCTTACTTTAATCAATTCGAAGAAACAAACCTAGGATCCATCCCTTCGAGCTTCCACTTTTTAGTCAGCCAGCTCACTTTCGCTCGTGATTATGTCCAAAGTAAATAAATATACGAACGAACAAATGATTTACGAGGAGATGATTGTATCGGTTTGATCTTAAACTTTTTATAATTTTATCAATATAGTCGATATAATTGTAAAAAAAGAGAGAGTCGTAAACCCGTTATACGGAGACTAATTCAACCATAAACATTCGATCCAATCTTGAACCTTTCAATTAAGTGCTAAACATTTAGTCAACATGTTTAGGGGTTTTTTATTTTATTTTAACAATTGGATTTGGGGTGCTTTAGTTGTGAGTTTTTGTATGAATTTTCAATTTAGCGTCCAAGAGAAGAGGTAGGAGATCTTTAATCAGTCGGCCGATACGGATCATCAAGTTCGGTTGACTCTTGACATCATCCTGCGGTTGAACATAATAAAACCGAAGTGGGAATTGGAGGGGTCACTTCGAAAATCGCAATTTGCCTCCATGACGAGACACGAACGAGTTTCGAATGAACGTCTAATAAAACCACATTAATTACGCGATTAAAAACTAATCTCGGAGAAGGCACGTTAGGAGAAGAGCTCGCCCGCCCTTGTGTTGTGTACGTGACAAGGCGAGTCATTAGTTTAATCAGCAAGTTAGTTAGGCGAATTCCACCTTTGAAGTCTTTGACACTTTCCCAGTTGCGGACTGTTCAAGTACATCCACTCGGTGGGAGCCACGTGGAATTTGCTTCCCCTTCTTCTTCTTCTTCTTCTTCTCATTACTTAGTTGCATAAGGCTATCGTCTTCTTACTATTATCGTTGAAATTTTCTCTCTCTTTGACTCTTTCGAAAACAATTCCGTAATGTTTTCGCATCGTTAGTTGAAAATTTCATCAAAAGTTTATTGACTTTGCATGTCAAAGTTGAAATTTTCTTCGTAGAACAATTAGCGAAGATATTCATGTTGATTTTGTACACGTCGACGATTTGGAGGCGTAATTGTTCAGATTCGAACGACGAGGTCGTTCTTGACCAAGCGATACAAAATCTATTAGGCTCTTGAATTGCGTCCTCAATTTTTTCAATAAATTCAATTAGCTTTTTCGATAGAATAAGAGATTGGGCCGTCGATGGTCGGTATCTATCCTCATAAAATGATCAAAGCTTGTTTACGTCTCGAGTAAGTTAATGAAGAGATAAAATACAATAAACTCAACCTCATTTAGAGATAAATACGAGATAATAATAAAAATTTAACGAGTGTTTTTTTTAATGAGTGAAATAATATTTTTGCAAATTAACTTTATAGACTTTCACGCATTTGATTTGCTTAAAATGATTGGTTAATGGAAAACTATTTAACGGTCACACGCATGTTTAACTTTAAGCAAACGAACTCCTTTCCTCTAAAAACGATTTATTGAAAACAATTTCCTTTTATCATGCAATGATTTTCAATAGTTCATTGAGATTTTGATTCGGTCTTCTTTCGCTTTGCTCTATGAGCTTAACGACGGGGAGTGCTAGATTTTGAAATTCAAGATTGTAGATTGAGGTAAGATTGAGCTAAGCATTATCCATCTACTTGATAATAATCACGAGTTTTCAGAATCGTTAAAAATCTCAAGCATTCTTAATACTTTCAAATATTCTTTTCGTTCGATCGAGAAAAAGCATCCCCCAATTCAGGAAAGGGTGTATAAAAAAAAGGCAATTTCGAAAATCCTTTTATTTTAATTAGAGAAAAAAGCTCCGTCATTACTCTAATTATTACATTATTTAACTCGTAATCAAGGAGATTAGTTTAAAAGAAAGCAAAAGGGAAGGAATTAGAAAATCGAAAAAGGGGAGGGAGGCGCATGCGAGAGAGAGAGAAAGAGAGGGGCAATCAAGCTGACGCGCGCGTCGTGGCGTCCGCCTACCTCGATGCTGACACGTCACCATCACATGGGCCCCCCGCTCCTGCTCATGCTCCTTCTCTCTCTCTCTCTCCTGCCCGCCCTCAGCGCACTCCCCCAGCGCGGCGCCCTGCCCGGACTGCCCGCGCCTGACCTTCTGCAGCCCGCCCTCGGCCCGGTCCAGTACGGTCACCGGCCTATGGATTTTCAAAATTGACCAACGACAGTGCTCCGAGGAATTATTGTTACGTTCATAATCAGGGTCCGCAGTCGGACAGCACGTGTACTTGTGAGCAGCCGAGCGGTCGAATTCATTCGCGTATTCCCCACCCAATCACGAACGTGACGTCCGTAAACATCTTCACACCGGCAATAATGCGTACTAAGAATAAAGTTTGCGATTCGATCAGATCCAAATCCCACCATATGGACTATCGAAATTTTGCAATAACATTCGAACTCGAAAGCTCTAAAAAATATGATAGGTTGGAATTCGAGATGATGGTGTCATTCCCTCATGCTTTAAATTATTTCTCATGAAAAATCAGAAACGAAAACATAAAAAGTTCGAATTTCAACATCATCAATATTTAATGATGGGTTTGGTTCGGCTTTCCTCAAAGGGATTTTGACCTTCTAAAGGCCATTAAGGAAAATATGAAGTATTTGACACTCATTTTTGGATGATTTTAAGATAGAAAACTGATATTAGAAATACCGAAAGTTAGTTCATTAAAAATGTCGAAAGTTGAAAGTAAATTATATTAATTTTTAAAAATTTATTTTTAAAGTCGAACCGAACTTAGCGGAAAACTTTTTTCAGCTCGTCCACGGTATAAGATGATGGGCGAAAACCCACGGAACGGAAAACGCGAACGGACATGTGACGTCGAGACACGAGTACAACGTTGGCCCCCGAACGGGCAGGTCCGACCCGGCCTGCCCGTTTTTCGTCGGGCAGCTCCGTTCCGCTTTTTCTGAGTCTTCGATTCCATGGTTGCGCCAAGACGTTTTTTCTTTTTTAAATTGCAGGAGAGAGAGGGAGAAGGAGAGGGAGAGAGAGAGAGAGAGTTCAATCAAGCCCACATTTTTCTTGCTTCCTCGCCTTTTTCTTTTAAACGGTCAGCTTTTCGCTTCTTTGCTCCTGCGATTTTCTTGTTTCCTCCCCTCCCCCCGCCCCCCCCCCCCCCCCCCTTCACATTTTTTTCACCACATAACCATTATTACTCTTCCCTCTCTTTCTATCCCTTCGTCCTCTCCTTTTGCTTTCTTTTTTCTGGGGTTCCGGAGCTGAGATGTTTTCTCGGGAGTGATCACGTCAGTTCGTGCCTCTAATTCGCGAGTCGGGCACTGTGAAAATTTGCTCCTTTCTTTTTCTTTTTCCCTTCCGGTTTTTCCCCAGATTTCAAGCTGCTCTGGTCGCAGCATCGGCGCGCATGATCTGGGTGTCGCCCGTTTCGTGACCTCAGCTCTCTCTCTTGGTTTCGCAACTTGTAATCGAGCTGATTTCTAGGTGTCCGCGGGCCCTTTTTGTCGAGTTTCGATGCTTTTGAGGGGGCGACGGTTACGGTTCTCGTGGTTTCAAATTGGAGGGGGTGGGGGGATTCTTGGGTTTCGGGGTTGATGGTTTGGGGGCTTTCCACGTTTAGGGTTCGGGAGAGATGAGTGTCGTCACGGGCAACGGTGGTGGTGGTGGTGGGGGAGGGGGAGGACGAGGAGGTGGTGGGGGCGACAATGGCAAGGTCAAGGCTTGGGACTCGGGCGAGTCGATGGGGAGGAAGAAGAAGAAGAGCAAGGACGGCAGCGAGAGGAAGAAAGTGGAAGGTCGTGGAGATCGTCACGGCGGCGGCGGCGGCGACGACGACGACGATAGTGTGGGTGCGAAGGAAAGTGGTTGTTGGGTTAGGTTGAGGTTCATTGGGAGCTGCATCTCCTCAAGATCCAAAGTTGATAGCTCCATCAGTGGTACCAGTACTAATTACGGTAATGTTCCTCTTCATTTTGACCGGACTGTGTGCTTCTTCAGCTTCAGTTTCTTTCTACCTTCAGTGCGTTTGTCTCTAAATGCTGTGGGCTTTGAGGTTTACGGAATGTTGTTTGAGCTTAGGTTTTCATTCTTTTGAGGGCCAACTGTAGGATTCTTTAGTGCATTTCATGGGTTTCTGCTTCTATTTTTACTGGACCTTGAATGACATTGACTGTGTGCTTCTTTAGCTTCAATTTTTTTTTTCAACTTTCGTGGGTTTGTCTTTATGCTCTGTGGGTTTTGAGGTTTAAGGGATGTTGTTCGAGCTTAGGTTTTCATTCTTTTAGGGGCCAACTTCAGGATTGTTCAGTGCATTTGATGAGTTTCTAAATCTATACTTACCGGACCTTGTTATAAATATGTAGTGGAAAGTGCTAGTGAGTTCTGCCAATGGTGTTGCTGTACCATGGGTGGCTCTTTAGAAGCTGAGGTGAACACCTGGAGTTTTGTCATCTTCATGGAAATCAGAACTGTGGAGAACCCGTTTCTTTTTTTCCTTGAATGGATGAGGAGATAATGAGACCAAATATTGTTTCACCGATTATGAGAATGAAGATAATGGGAATTGGAAAAAAAGGGGGGGGGGGATTTTGACAGAGCAAGCTAGTGCTAAATAGAAACCTGACACAGCACTAGTAAGAGAATCCACACTTGTGAGAAATTGAAATCCATCATTTTTTCTAGCTGGAGTCTCAGGAATATTAATACTCATATCGATCCAATTTGGCGTTCCTCCTGTGCTATGTCGTGGTGGATTGCAGCAAGGGAAGCACTAGCAGCATTTTAGGGAAATGTTAAATTTTGCAGGAAGTTTCAGCTTAAAACAGAGCATAGTGGCTCTTATTAGCTTTTCTGTTAAAATTGAACCTCTAGAAATTTCTGTTAAAATGTTAAAGAAGAATGAGGCAATGCCAACTAACTACTTTTACTGGTATTTTGGTGTCTTCGGCAATTGATCTCTTCTGATGCATATAGATATTATATTCAGAGTTAAGATCAAAATGCTGCGGCAGTGTCAGCATGGATGTGTATGAATTGCTGGTTTATTCTTGCCACTATAGACATTTCTTGCAGCCTAATCCAGTTCCTTTACTGTAGTTGGTTTTTGTTTACATGTTTTGGTTAGAGAATTTAGTCCATTAGAATGCTTAAGTTGGATTTGTGGTTGATATTAGTTTTGGTTAGTCTATCAGAGTACCTTATCAGTTTCGCAGAAAGACATTTTTCTAGGTTTATGGAGGTTTGTGTTATCCACACATGTTTGCATTGGAGAGATATTATTGGGCAAAATAAGGATGTAAACCTTTTGTTCTCGTGTGGTAAAATGAAGGAATAAACAGCATGATTACGATTTCAATTCATGTAAGCTTTACGAGTCATCTCATAAAGGCACTGTAATAGGGCGTCATACTAATTCTCCAATGCTTAGTTTATGTTGTTCGTTTTTGAGGATTTATAGTCTAACTATTTTTCACTTTTACCAACTCATGCATGTTTTCTGTTTGCACTTGAGTTTTCCTACTTACGACATGTGCACTTGCACACCCAAACTGCCTCAATGCTGGTGAGTACATTTAGTAGAATCTGTTGGAATGTTGGTTTGAGAAGCCATTAGTAATTGTTCTGCAGTTATGGATTGTCTAGTCATAGGTAATGACCGCTCACGTGTATGTCATAGGACGCTAGTTTGGGACAGCTCCAGAGTAGCTTGATGAGGTATAAGCTGAAGTATCCTATTGAGTTCTGAGTAGGTATAAGCTGAAAATTGTAAGCTAGTTCATGAGTTGTTTTTATCTACTGAGAAGGGGCTGATGGTAATTGCATAGAAATATTTTAGTCCATATCAGTATATCAGGTAGGCTATTTGCTGTGAGGTGCAGGCTTCACTTTGATTGCCAGTTATATTGTCCTAGTTATCTGCCGTATGCAGCATGTATCTTCATGGTTTGCTATAGACCATAGTCTAACTTAAACATCTCCATGTGTTTGCTCATGTTCTGATGAACTGTTCATGTAACACGCTTTGGCCTGTCCCCACAATGGATAATTCAATTTGAAGTAATTGGAATAGTGGCTTGGTGTATATTTTTTATTGGATTGTCTGCAATCCATGCTTACTTGCCTGTATAATATGCGTTGTTTATTTATTTATTTGAGCAGCAGAAAGTAAATTTACAAATGATACAAGCACAGACCAGCCTGCTCCTCCTGTGGTTTCTTCGACGACTACTAGCAACACAGAAAGTAACTCTTCAACTTCCAAACTTGAAGAGGAACTTAAAGTTGCCTCTCGCCTCCGAAAGTTCTCATTCAATGATCTTAAATTAGCTACAAGGAACTTTAGACCTGAAAGTCTACTTGGGGAAGGTGGTTTTGGCTGTGTCTTCAAGGGTTGGATTGAAGAAAATGGGACTGCTCCTGTGAGACCTGGCACTGGGCTTACTGTTGCTGTTAAAACTCTCAATCATGATGGGCTTCAGGGTCACAAAGAATGGCTGGTGACTTATTACTCTATTCCCTTTTGTATCTGAATTATTGCTTATTTGCTTGTTAACATGTCTTTTGATGATTTGGACTTTCAATGTGGCAGGCTGAAGTGTATTTTCTCGGTGATCTAGCGCATCCTAATTTGGTAAAATTGATTGGATATTGCATAGAAGACGATCAAAGGCTGCTAGTGTATGAGTTTATGCCAAGGGGGAGCTTGGAGAACCACCTCTTTAGAAGTATGCAGTTGTCCTGTATCGCGTGCTTGACTGCCCTCGATGACATATTTATATATCATTTATGCTATTTGTATTCGTGCCAAAGTGATGTTTCTGTAGCTGGATACTAAATCCTCTCTCCGAAAAATTACTATGTTGCTAATACTATGGATATCAATGTCTAGAGAAAAGCATATTTATTACCACATTATGGGTTTCTTTTCAGAAGACGGTAGATATGGAATAAAATCTTACCTAAAGAGTGTGTTGTGATGTTTGACTTGTGTAGGAATTGTTACGCACTAGATGCTGGACGTGTTCTTCTGCCTGAAAAGTTTTGGCATGAATTATCTGTTGGATGACAAAGTGTGTCTGAGAACCAAAAAAGCACACAAATTCATGGCTCTGCTACATCAGATTAGAGTTGGAAGCCAGGAAAAACGAAGGGAATGGGATAGAGGGGGACTGTTTTTACTGGTCATGATATATCGCTCTTTAGCTACTTAATCAATCCGATAACCTCAGGCATGCTTTTAGTGCTTTCTACTTGTAGTTACGACATCAGGAATTATGGAGTTAATGTTCTTGATATTTTGGAAGAGATCCCCAATAGTACTCTATTGAGGATGAAATGTGCAAAAAGTTGCTAGTACTTTAGAAACCAAATTAAATGGAAAACATACTAGATAATTTGATGACTCTCAATGATACACTAGATGTGGTTATTTATATATGTATCAGAATGCTAAGCCCGCCTTTTGTAGCATTATTCTCTCATCCAGCCAAGTAAAATAGTTACTATGACATGCTGTAACTGTACATTCTGGTCATTTTTGAAGAGTATGCGTTAGTATATAATTAAGCTATATATATATATATATATATATATGTTTATGGTGACTTCTGAAATTCTGTCTTAATTTTGCTGCGGTCACAAACATTTTACGAGTTAATTCCTTTGTTTTTCTTTATACTCGCGCTATGTAGGAGCTCTGCCTCTCCCTTGGTCTATCAGGATGAAAATAGCGCTAGGTGCTGCGAAGGGTCTTGCTTTTCTTCACGAGGAGGCAGAGAGGCCGGTGATATATCGTGATTTCAAAACTTCCAATATCCTGTTAGACGCTGTATGTCCTAAATTTGCGGTGACTTTTCGTCTTCCTTTTTTGGCCTGTAATGTTATTCAATTCTTTAATTATATTCCTTTCAGGACTACAACGCCAAGCTTTCTGATTTTGGGCTTGCAAAAGATGGTCCTGAGGGAGATAAGACTCATGTCTCAACACGTGTCATGGGAACATACGGCTATGCTGCCCCAGAATACGTGATGACCGGTATGTTATTGTTTTACAGTATGAGCTATTTGACAATGAGAAACGTATGGATGACCTGCAGAGAGGTGCCGAGTAACGATTCCAGCATGTCAAATTATCTAAGATAGTGGAAAGAGAATGGTTCCTGTCAATGCCCGTTATGTATGCATCATTCTGCCGTTACATTTTGGTACAGTAACTTTATGACGAGCAGAGACACACCAACAATGATTAGGTGTTAATAGATTTGGGGATTTCATCACCCTGATGAAAGATGGAAGAAAATGATTGCAGGTCATTAACTTATATACCTTTATTTATCCTGTCGTCTTGTATCTTTGTAAACGGTCACAACGTGCTGGGATGGTACATATTTCTGATGCAATGTCTGAACAAATGACTTTTCTCAGTTTGGGCTTGTGTGCAGTGTACTGACGTTAGTCCCCTTCTTTTCCAGTTCTACACATGTCATCTTTCCATGTGATTGATTAATCTGCATCCTTCTTACTTCTGAAATATTACCCCCAGCATAGCATGTGAAGTTCGTGTACTCATTACCTGTATTAGTGTTTGGTGCCTTCTCATATTCTTTGCTTGGAGGAAGCTTGATTATTTTATGGACCCTGCAAACAGTACTCGCTAGTGGAGAAAGGCTGACCATCGTGAGCCATAAGTATGCATGTCATGAGTTTTGAGTTCCTAGGGTATTTGTATTTAGTTTTAGTGGTTGCACAGGAAGTGGCAAGGGTGTTACTGACATTGACTGCTTTTTTGTGGGTTTTTGCAAGTGTTCACTTGTTTTTGACGGGTAGATCTTGGCGAGACATCTGATAGTTGCCCATGGGTCATATTTGCCTGAAAATAGGACCGAATGGTGCTAAATTTAAATACCCATCTCCTGTCTAGTCTGCTCATATTCAGTATTGCAGGGCACCTTACCTCAAGGAGTGATGTCTATAGTTTTGGTGTGGTGCTTTTGGAAATGCTGACCGGAAGAAGATCCATGGACAAAAATCGACCTAACGGTGAACATAACTTAGTCGAATGGGCTCGGCCACATCTTGGAGAGAGAAGAAGATTCTACAGATTGATAGATCCGCGGCTTGAAGGTCACTTCTCGATAAAAGGTGCCCAAAAGGCTGCGCAATTGGCTGCTCACTGCCTTAACAGAGATCCGAAAGCTCGTCCCTTGATGAGTGATGTCGTCGAAGCTTTGAAGCCTCTCCCAAATCTCAAGGATATGGCAAGCTCATCGTACTATTTTCAGACCTTGAGGGCGGAGCGCATAGGGTCGAGCCCAAATGCTAGATATGGCATTCAAGCGCAAGCAGGAGCGAATGCAAGGAATAGGAGCCTTTCAATACCGAATGGGACCCATGCATCCCCATACCACCATCAGTATCCTCATCAATCTCCGAAACCGAATGGTAAACCATAGTGATGGGTTTAGACTTAGCCATCCCTTATTCAACCCCTCTCCCCCAATTTATTTCCTTTTCTTCTTTTTCTTCAGTATAGGAGTTTTCATCCAAACATTTGTGCTTGATTACTGAAATGGTGATGGGGAAAAATGTGCTCGAATTGTGATGTGTTTTCACAATGACATCCTTGAGGAGAGGATGTATGGCCAGGTGAAGCATTTCTGGCAGTGTCTATTTTGACCCATGTGGACCTCTATTTGGAGATATGCTGAAGCTTGTTGCCTCATTTTCCTTGGTTCTCCTTCCTCGTCGGCTTTGTTCCCATATTAACATTATTTCAATGGCATAGTTCACGTGAGAAGACAAAAGGCCCGAAGAGCCTACATACATTGTTTACGTACCTTTCTGCTAGAGGTCTTACGAGTTTTTTATGTTACTGGACAAGTATGTTTCTGAGCTGCAACTGTTTTAATCAAAGACGATGTTATAGGAATTATTTCGGTCAGACAATTTCTACATAAACTAATTCGCTTTCTCAGAATGCATAACCATTTGCTGGTTGATGAAAATACACGGTAATTGTTCTGGTGATTGACGGAAAGTACGGGAGGATGCTATTTCAGAAATAAACCACTTCGCTTTCAAGTCAAGCCAGTATTATTCCTTACTTACGCGCCCAATGAGTAATTAATAACACACATTGGCATTCGTGCTTATCCCATAACATGCTGATGTCCAGAACCATCATTAGGTGTTCATGTTCTGTCTTTGACCCCCATTAATATGCTCATGCGGCTCTCCTAGTGAGCTGCTCTTTCGATGTGCTCTCGAAGATCTTGTCGGCATTCCCGACCTCGAAACCGTCTCGTCTATGGAACTCTTTGACCTGAGAAAGTTGAGCATTGGATTAACACGGTGTTAAGGAATCATTAATATCAGAGAGTAAATAATTGAATTTTTCAAAGGGTACACCCTAAAGAATCATCCGTAGCACCAGCGGATTGTAAATTACATGTTGGTCTCATTAATCAATGTGAGGACGTGACTCTGAGCAAATTATCGTAAAATAACTAACAGGGCGAACTACTAAACTATGAAGTTTACCAGAACAAGTAGAAGATTACCTCTTTCTCCGGTAGATTCCGAAACTGAGGCAGTACAAGGCGTTCAGCAAACTCAATATATGAACAGGGAACCAATTCTTTGATCCCCTCCGAAAACTGGAAAATAATCGAATCTGCCACAGTCGAGCTTTGGAGCAGAAGACCATCGGGACTAACTGGTATGAACACCGATTAAGTGCTAGTCAAGATACGTGCAACTCATCTATTGAGCTCAAAATTTCCATAGAAATTAAAAGTTCCTTAATTTTAAATTTAGTCACCGATTCCTGGAAGCCTAGCTTCTATCTTGCATAGCAAGCAGCTGAGCTTACTTTGTCATGAATCCTATAAGCAACTACTACTGAAGACTACAAAATAATTAGCAGAATGGCAGAACGCAAATGCCCAATTGCTCTTGGCTCTTATGATCTGCTTCATATTTGTTAAAACAGGTCCGTCTGTCTCTCTGGAACTCGTAGTTATTTATGATGGTTCAGTATCACCAAACAAATTATAGCAACTTAAACTAAGCCGCATATATGGAATTTGGAAGCAAACCTTTCAAGATCCCTCCTTCGGAGTTCAAGCTGAATCCGTTCTTTTCAATGAATTCGTTTAAGCTTTTGATATTCCTTAGGTGTGATTTTAGCCGATGAGTCGAAATGGTGACATGGTTCACTGCATATCCATTGACAAGGGTCCAGGCAGCATACTCGCTTTCCCTGCATGACCAGAAAACTAGGAATTATGTGGGCACATAAGTACAGGACGCAAATTAAGCAGTACTTCAGCATAGAACGTAATACAACAGTAAGGCGCTAAGAATTGCTTTGGACTTATCTAAGCATTTTAGTTGGTAGAAACTCATCCTACTTGCAAGAATCAGAGCAGTGATAAAGATGAATCATTTGTGCGTACCTTGCTAGTTGTTGAAATTCGGAGTACAGAGGCTTCTCCCAAGTCAGAGCTCCCAAGGCGCTTGCCAGAGCAGCATGCTTCTTACCATTGCCGGAGATCCCAACATATTTCCTGATTATTTCCTAAAGATAATAGGTGTCAGCTGAGATACACAAGGATGAAGATAATTACTCAGACATGATTAACCAGACCAAACTACTCCTTATTATTTTGGCATGCCTGCCCCCAAACCAAAAATAAAATGTTGATACTGAAGAAAACTATTACAGACTAAGATCGCGGACAGTGAGTCATTCATGAGAATGAATGTTATCAAAATCCCCAATTAAAGGCACCGAAAGAATGATCACCATTGAGACTAAAGTGTGAGCAAACTATAACCTCATCCTAACCGAGATGCCACAGAACTTACAAGGGCATCTCAAACGGTGCACATGATGATCATCTTTCTGTTTCTAAAAGCAAGGAAAAAGTGGCCCCACCTTCACCGGGAATAATCTTGAGAATACACACCTGTGTTTGTGGAGTCATTTCGTCAACGAGAAGTTCAGATATAAAAATCCTGGGTAGAGGGCCATTCACACCAGTCCCACCTTCTAAAAGGGAGTTTCTTGGAGGCGAAAACCACAAGGCTCTCAACTTTTTTGCAGGAAACCTCAACTCCTCTTGCTGTGTGTAACCATAATCCAGGAAAATGTCCGCCATTGAGTTGATCCCATAACCATTTACCTTAAAAGTTGAGAGACAACCATATGAGTCAATCACACATACAACAACCTAAACTCTCATAAAAATAGTGTCCTGTAATCAAATGAAAGTCTCATGAGAAAACCATGCCGATGAACAAAGTAATGATTTAATTAATCACTCCAAAATAGTTCTTGACACACAAAGATATCGTATCCACAATATACTTTAAACCATATTATGGCCCATATTTTTCCAAACTTAAAACCAACATACCCCAAAAGTCCTAAATGCGAGATGATCATAACATATTTGATCTTCGTCGGCCGACTGAACGAGCTCCAGGATGGCTTTGGCAGTGGGGTTCCTGTTCAAGTACACACATTCCATACTCTCCAAGACTTTCCTGAGAAATGATTCAGCTCCCTGTGAACCCATAAGATTCAAAATGACCTCGTAAGTGATGTTTGCGAGCAACTCGACGCACTAGTGACTTCACAGTTATAGATAGAGCCTAACGACAATCACAGGCAAATTACATCCTATATAACCCAAATCATCTCATCACTCGATAAACATATCGCCTTACGCTAACATCACTCTTCACGCGCATATCTTCAGCTTCGGACATCAAGTTGACACAAAAAGAAGCCTACCCAAGTGTGGGAGAGAGAGAGAGAGAGAGAGAGAGAGATGAAGCACCTGAGAAGGGGATTGGAGGGGGGGCCCGCTCTCCGACGCGGATGAGGAAACGACGCTGAAGTTCATCTTTCCAACACCGAAAGACTTTCCCGGGAACGGCGATTTCCTCGGGAACACCAAATCCCCCGGTTTGGGCCGGAGGGGAGAGCGAAAGGGAGGCAAAGCTGACGAGAGGGGAGAGACGCTCCTGACGTGGGAGGAGGAGCATAGAGAGAAAGTGGCGGACAGCTTCATCGACTCCTCTCGCCAGATGCGATCGTTACAGCTCTGTGCCTTTCCTCTCCTTTTCGATTGTGGTAATACGCAGAGAGATGAAGAAGAAGAAGAAGAAGACGAAGAAGAGGAGAAAACTCGTTCCGCTTTATGAAGCTCTCTTCCTCGTATGTCTTTCCCGTGTCCGCAACTGCAACTGTTGCGGATGATTGGCTCGATTTGCCACGTCATCGACATTTGTTGTCGTCTTATAAATTTAATGTGAGATCCCTATTTTATGAAGTCACTTTTAATCTTTTAATATCTTAGTGGCCATGTACGCAAAAAATTTGTAATTTTAATTTTTCATTAGTTCGAGTCCATTGGACACAAATAATCTATCCAATATGTCGAGTGTATAACTATTCGACATTCGTATTGGTGCTTTAGTGAATTATCAATTTTCAATGCATTATTCAAGACGATTAACTATATTAATCTAAATATATGATTTGAATAGAAGAGAAACTGGATGGAGACTCGATTGAGGATATAGGATCTTATCCGATTTCTTCGACACGTCTAACTTGCAGCACGAGCAGTTCGAAGTCTGTGAGAGTAGCTTTTCGAAAGGCATCACAAGATATTAATCGTGGCCGCGAAGGTGCATGTTACGCGTCTTATTTGTCCGATCAATAATAAGAGATTTGTTAATGAAGAGAAGGGGGGAAAAAGGTACTAGCTTGGGCCTAGCAAAACAGCTGGGCCGGTCTGTTTGGGCCGAGGCATAATATATTTACGAGACCCGGCCCGTGCAGTGCGCAACCCTACTTGAACTGAAGTCTCGGAACCATCCACATCTCCCAGAAGTTCAGCCAAGTCGTGATGATCTGTCAGTAGGAACCAACCAATGGAGACATGGGACCAACAAGTATGATGCATTTCATTAGACAATTTTGAGATAATAACACAAATGATTCATAAACTTTGACTAAATGTGCAGATCATTTATGTAATTTGGTTCGCGAATTTTTAATCCGACACAAATGATTTATATTTGTCCAATGTGATTATCGAACTTTTTATATATATTCAAACTAGCCTCTAGATTATGTGAAAATATTTACATCGAGTTAAAAGTTCATGAATCATATTTAGTAAATTAAAAGTTTAAGGATCAGATTACACATTTCGACCAAAGTCTATAGATCATTTGTGTTGTTTTCTCAAGCGGGTTCTAGTGCATATCCTTTTAGTGCAATTAATAATAGTGATGCTCACAACGACATGACTTGAGAAGATTGCGAAATTCAAATGCTTCCCACTTACGGTGGTTGGCAGGGCTGGCGATTTCGGACTTGAATTTGACACATACTAATGCAAGCCCTGATAGAGAAATCCAATAGTGACGCGCACTAGCGCGGCCCCATTTTCTTGTAGTGCAATTAGTAATTAAGACGTATATGTATAAATACGTACGTATATAGCGAGACAATTGCGGAATTCGAATACGAAAAGCAGGTCTCGCAACGCCAACGGGAGGAAGGAAAAATCTCTCGCGTGTACTCCTCGTGAAATGGTCGTAGTTTCTTTGGTCCCGACACTACTTATGGTTCTTATACATTACATTCGGTGGCATTAGCAGACGCCAACGTTGGGCTAAAAAGTTGGCGTCTGCGTTCCGTCTGGGAGTTAACAACTTAGAACGAGAATTCTTTTTTGTAAGAGAAGATGGTGCTTTTAAGAATTCAGCTCAGGAGTGATCTCTTTGGCAAAGAAGAATTCAATTTGCACACGCTTGACTTTGTCCGGATAAGCATTACGACCTCGGCCAAGTGGATAAGACCATTTTAGGGGAACAAGAGTCAATTTAGATCGGATACAAATCGCTTTTGGTGCTGATCTTACCAGTGATACGATTTCCTCGACCTTAATTTTTCATACGAGAAGATCGAGGGTCGGTCTGTTTACACATCGGGATTCCATCAAACTTTAAAGTATTGCTAAGTATACGTGAATACGCCGCATAAATTTCGGAAAATTCAAAGTGTCCGAGCTGTAAATTAAATTGAATTTAAAAAAAAAAAAGCCAAAAGTAATGTCAGCCGCATCCTTAGTGGAAGTCCGCTGCGAATGAATCGCTTGCTTCTCTCTGAAAAAGAAGGGATGAGAAAAGGTTGTGGTCCTGTAGGAACAGAGAGGCACACTTTCTTGGCAATGTCGCACATCAGTCCAAAGGAATTTTATCCTGTCTGAGGAATCGTCGGGTGAACTCGTTTTCAATTTACCAATTTTCGCGATTAATATCCGAATGAATCTTACATTATATTTAAATCTAAATAACCCAAGATACTAAATTATATTAATTATAATATCAATATCTCAAACTTTTCGAGTATCGTCAAAATTATTGAATTTGTATCGACACGACGAAAGCGTACTAAATTTCGGATCGTCACAAGTTAGACCCCGATAAATCTTCGAGACGACATTGCACCTTTGGACCAAAATTCATAGACAATGATTTCCTTTTCTTGGCCTTGCTCGGGACATGATAGAGCTCGGGCATTTGTCTACTGAAGAAACCTATCCGAACTCGGCCAGAAACGAGCTGTCGATGTCACCAGTTCCCGGATGCCCACTTTATAAAGCCGGAGACTAAACGTGAAAGTTATAAAATCAGATCTCACTTATTACGCGAAAAGTTAATCGATTCGGAATATGTCTTATTATTTCGATAATAATATTCCATCATTCACGAGAATTGTCGTACATGAATTATTATCGAAAATATATTATTAAATAATTATTTGAAGCGATGAGAAATATTATTCTTTAGAGGAAAAAAAAACTTTCAAATCATTAAACTCTTGCGAAACCGGCGGGCCGAACCAACGTGCCCGCGGGGGCAGTGGGCCTAACGGGAGACGCGGGACCCATTCAAGAAGTTGTTGGCAACCAAAGGAAGGACGCCGTCTCCACATCTTCGCGGGGCCCACTTATCTTGGACGTCGTTTGGTAAACCCAAACGGACGTTTAAAATTACATTTACATTTGAAATTTTTTTATGGGGCACATTCATGGTTACATGTTTAATTGAATGTATGTATGTACTATGTATGTACGTATGCATCTACCTGTTGATATATTCGAGTGAATTTTTGGGTTCTTTCCACTTTCAATGATTTATAGTCCGCGTTTGTACTTTCTGTAGTATTGTTACGCGATTGAATTTTTAAAATGAGAAAAAGGGCAAATTTGGCGAAAAAAAAGGACAAAAAAAGGTATATAATCAGTTTTCATACCAAAACCTGTATTCAGCGAAAACCTTAATATTCTCATTGTTTGTTTTCTAATAAGCATTATAACCGAGTAGAATTCCACTTGTCAAGTATATGATATCTGTATCCAAAGTAGGAGTAGAATCTCTGTCCCTATTAAAATACACAACATGTAAGCTAAAATCGAAGATCTGTGTTGTGAAAGTTTACTTAAGTTAAGGAAAATGCCTAATTGTGTTAGATTTTCTTAAACTAGGAAATCACTTGAACTAGAAAAAAATGCTTAAACTAAGAAACATGTTTGAATTAGGAAAATTAATTTGGAACATGATTCTTTATGGGCTTAAACCGATAAATATTTGAATTGGGAAATACTCCAACTAGAAAACAATTCAAATCAATAAAGCCTGGTTGAACTTGGAAAGCCTCCAACCTACTAAACCTAAAAAAACCTATTCGAACCATGTTTTCCTTTTATGGGTTCAGGATCGAGTCTATACCTTGGACATTACACGAGTGATCCCGAGTGAAAAAAGTAAGATCATATGCAGTTGTCGATACTCTAAATTGTTTTTATCTAGCTTGTAAGCAATCGATATCCAACCGGCGACACTAATCCCTAGGGTCGCAGGCCGTCTAATAAACCATTCCACTTTTTTCTTGCTTGATAAAGAAAATCGTGGGATCCACGCTAAGTTTCACTCGAAAAAAAACGAAGCACAAAAAGTCTTACGCGGTTTAATTTTTTTTAACGGTGAAGTGATAAAGATTCGGTACAGACTATCTTGATTATCGAGATGTGAATTGAGCTATCAGATTAATTAGACGTGGGGGAGACGCGTACACGCCGACGATCGAGAAAGACGAAGTTCTATATGGGTTCGATGTATGCCAACTCCTTCACCGTTAAAATAGTGTAAGTTCACAATCGTGTTTCCTTTTTTTTTTTTTTTGTTTCTTTCGTTCTCAACAGAGCTTCATTCGATTCCGCGGGTGAAAAAAGGAAAAGGGCAAAAAGGGAAAAACAGGTCAGACGGCGTTATCCTCAAGTGTTTCCTTTCCCCCCCTATATAAAGATGGACAAGAAATTATCTCTTCCCGGTCAACCTCGTCGAAGGAGGAAGAGAAAGCCAAAGGAGCGTGAAGGATCCCTCTGTCTCTCTGTTACCAGGTCTCTCTCTCTCTCTGCGAGGATTGATTGCGGCGGAAGAGGCGGCGGATGGATGTGTGTCGCGGCCGAGTGCCAAAAGCGATTTCCTAGCAGTTTCCGCGCCTCTTCGCGCTTCGCGATTCCTTTCCTTCGCTTATGCTCGTCATTGTCATTATAGAGCTTTCCCACTGGCATCGTCATTTTCTTGCGTCCCGAGGCTATTGCAAGGCAGCCTGCTCGTGATTCGTTCGTTTTTTTTTTTGCACCGCCGCGTTTCCCGCGGTTTGTATACCGCCGGGGTCTTTGCGGTCCGGTTGGAGTCCTCGGTGCTCCGAACGACTGGGGCTGGCGCGAGAGAGTTAGGGTTTACGTGGGACGAAATGTCGCTTCGGGAGGCGTGATTGGAGACATTTGCTGGTGATAGCGCGATTTCTTCCACGAGTTGAGTGCGGTGGGCCGGAACTGAATGCTTTCAACCAGTTTTTGAAGGCTCGATGCTTTTCGTGGTTCCATGTGCTTTGACAATCTCGCTTGGTTCTGGCTCGCGTCTAGTGAGGTTTTTCCGTCGGTCTGTTTCCGTGACTTCGGGTGGGTTCCTCCTCCTGAAAACGAAACATAGTCTTATCTGTGGGGCGGTGGAATCTGTATCTTTTTATGTGTTACGTGGATGGATTCGCGTGCAATTGTTGTCATCTTATTTTAGACGCAAAATGTAGGGATTCAGCGTCCTTTCTCGCTGTCTGGGGATGGTGTGTACATTTAATTAGGCCCATATAATACGTATTTGTTCTCTAGTCTTTGCTGTGTTACTTTTTTTTTTTTTTTTTGGGTGTGTGTTTGGTTTCCAAGCTGTTCTATTCAGTAGTCGTTGTCAATTGGCAATTTTCTATTGACACTGTTATCCATTGGATGTGTAATGGTGAATAGACCCAAAAGGTATATAGTGCTTATCCTTGACTTGTTCGCTGTTGAAATTTCTAGAATCCATGAATTGATGAATTGTTGACTGATGCATCTCATCACTTTTAGTCTTGGTCCTTAATCGTGCAATTGGTGATTGTTTGATGGAATCATTTCTTATCTTTCAACTATAGCCTTTCGAAAAAGATAATAAGACGACCGAAATCTATTTTGTTAAACTGTTTTCCTCTGCTCTCTTTGAGATTGAGTGTGGGTTGTTTGCTGGCCTTACCTCAGTTTACTTTGTAGGATAGGAGGTGACTGACATTCTAACTAAGGTTCTCGAAGATATATGGCATAGACAATTTAAATAGTTGTCTCAAGCTTCAAGGAGGAGCGATATGCAGGGTCTATAGAACTGTATGGATGTTATGTCATTGGCTGGGTAAAGTATAGCAGTTTTAACTCCACCATTGGTTTGATCATCCAGTTAGATTTGGGTTTGTTATGGGAAAGCTACACATGAGAAATTCTCTACATTATACATTTTGTGTTTATATCCTCTTGAAGTCTGCAAATGCTAGCCCTTCTTGGAGTAAGGACTTAGTTATGTCTGGAGCTCTTCTAACAAGGTGATTGTTTCATGAGTGGTAGATTTCAGTGTTTGTGGTGTCTTGTTGGTACTTTTGTACAAATAACAGAATTCTGTTGAGCTTTTAGCTAGTAGTTGCATCTTGCGTAAGCAACCAATGTTGGTGATTTTCGTTGAAGTGCTCTCTCTCTCTCTCTCTCTCTCTCACTCATATGCACATGCGTGCGCGCGCAGAGAAAGTCACATCTGCCTGTTCGTGTATATCGTGTGCATGCATCTTTTCCCTTTTGTGTCACGAATGAAATGCATGTGTCAATTTGACTCCATCCATTGTGAGGCTAAATGCTGTGTGTAGCTGGTTTTACTAGTCTATATCTCTTATCAGTTTTATTCGTTTGGTCATTAAGAATCTCAACCATTTCATCATTGCATTCTAGAACGGAGAAATGGGACAAGCATTTGGATGTATTCAGGTGGACCAGTCAAATGTAGCTATTAAGGAAACTTTTGGCAAGTTTGATGATGTGCTAGAGCCTGGATGCCACTGTTTGCCCTGGTGCTTGGGGAGCCAGGTGGCTGGTCACCTCTCTTTACGCGTACAGCAACTGGATGTCCGGTGTGAAACAAAGACAAAGGTATGATAGTTAATTGAACCATCCCGAGTACAAGATAATATACCATTGTTCAATCTGTATTCATTTGATAAGTTGGGAGTAGTTTTCTAAAACTTGAGTAGAAGATGTCTTAAGTTTTCTCTAAATGATCTAGCTGTTCAGAAGTCCTTTAGTAATATAGCGCCATCACTTAAAATAGAATCAGCATGGAGAACTTCACCATCCTATGCTTTGATTTTAATGTTCTGGGAAGCACGAAATCATGACTTAATATTTCCTCCGACTATGCTTTCGAGGTTCTTTTCCATGATGTAATTGGACTTCTCTTTGCTGTTTCGGGAGTGACTTTAGAGTATTTCTAAGAGTGCTGACTATGAGATATCATTCATAATGCATAGATATAGGTTTTCCTGGTTTCTGTGGTAGTTGATTTGTTGCTAGCATAAGCATGCTGGAAGCTGTGGGTTTAGAATCTGCACCACCTTTATGTTCTCATTTGTTCTAAGCTTGCAGGGTGCCAGATAAGTATTGACATCAAATAATTAGTGTTTTTACTTGAAGTTGACCAGTCATTATATGTTGATAGACGACTTTATCTCCAGGACAATGTCTTCGTCACTGTGGTTGCTTCCATCCAATATCGAGCATTGGCAGAAAAGGCATCTGATGCGTTCTATAGGCTCACCAACACCAGGGCGCAGATTCAAGCCTATGTCTTTGATGGTATGGGATATATATTTATAAGTTTGATGTTACAAAGCATGGGCACATAACATAATCCCTTAACAAAGAGGAAATGTATCTTTGGTACAAGAGGCTGCGGTCAAGTTCGTACTCTGGTTCCATGATCAGCTTTTAAGTTCAACCCCTATCTTGAGCTAGTTTTGAGATCTGCAATCTCTTCAATGATATTCTCCGGGATGTTGCTGTACCATTCCTGATAGACATGTGGTCAGAATAGTTATATCTTTGTTTCTGACATGCTAGCATTAAGTTTTTGCAAAGAAGATGGATAGTAATTATTTGTACACATTAAGATATAGTAGTAAATTGTAAATTTGGTTAAATTGGATTGTTTTGTTACGTCTCCATGAATTGCTAACTATCACCTTGATATATAAATCCTTCCGTGTTTCTACTTGAATTTTTGGAAGACATAGCTAAATTATTATTGAAAGTTCTTCCTCGGCATTTAGCAACATGATGCAACATAAATATCTTTGGTATATGACGAAAAGAAGATCTTTACTTCCCTCTATGCTCCATGATCATTTCAAGCTTTTCATTTTTATGTTGAGGCAACAGAAGTAATCAGAGTTTGAGCTAATTTGCTTATTTTTAGTGTTTCATGAAGCATTGTTTTAGTGCATATTTGAGATGAATATTCATTTTCGTGTTGCAGGATCTTAACATGAAATCTTTGAATGCACTAAATTGTTGGCCATATTGCTTGCTTTGGAGCAGTTATTGCTGCCTCATGCCAGAATCCTTGAATGTCAGAGATGGGGTAGAAATAACTCTTTTTTTTTTTTTTTGCCTCAGTCATTCGTGCAAGTGTTCCCAAGCTGGAACTTGATTCGACATTTGAACAGAAGAATGAAATAGCAAAAGCTGTAGAGGAGGAACTTGAGAAGGTATATTTTTATCATTTAGGTACTCCTTGATGATTTCATTGAAGGGGACTGTGTTCTATTTATCTATTCTGTTCATGCAGGCTATGTCAGCTTATGGATATGAGATTGTTCAGACTCTCATTGTTGATATAGAACCAGATGAGCATGTGAAGCGAGCAATGAATGAGATAAATGCAGGTAGTTTCCTGATATTGTTTATGATGATAGGATGTTGCATGTTTCATTTCTCTTATTTAGTTTACAGAAGGCGTGTCATACTAAAGCTGTTTCTTTAGCTCTACTAGAAAGTAAATTTTCACTAGTTGACGAGTTCCCGCAGAATCATGACTGCTCTTGTTGGATACATTTTAAAGCAATGTGAGAGTTTTTGTTTGCTAACCTAACTGATAAATTTAGAAGGTCGACATATCTAGAGTGCCGACATAGGCAATTTTGTTGGTTTATTTCCGGACAAGGAGTGCCTCATGTGTGTTGCTATTGTGTGTTAACTGGAGTATTTCAGGTAAGTGTTGGAATGAGTCAGATTTTTGAGCCATTGCAAGGCTGAGATTAATTGATCCACATTTTTAATCTTAATTTCCCACACATGATGTCCCAGGCAAAGATAAATCCAATCTTGTTCGTTTGGCTGCCAAATGTGCATTATAAAATATTTTAAAAATCTTAAGTTATAATCCTAACTGGGATTCACCTTATACTTAAGGTTATCAATTACTGTCTATCTGAACAAAAAGCATGTCGCACAAGTAGATTAATGGTATTCATGTGATTTTCAGCTGCACGGCTGAGAGTGGCTGCGAATGAGAAAGCTGAAGCAGAGAAGATTCTGCAGATCAAGCGAGCTGAGGGAGATGCAGAGTCCAAATACTTGGCTGGACTTGGGATAGCAAGGCAGAGGCAGGCTATTGTGGATGGGCTGAGGGACAGTGTGCTGGCTTTCTCTGAGAATGTTCCTGGAACAACATCGAAGGATGTCATGGATATGGTCCTGGTCACCCAATACTTTGACACGATGAAGGAAATCGGTGCATCCTCGAAATCCAGCTCTGTTTTCATCCCACACGGTCCTGGCGCTGTGAGAGATGTCGCGTCCCAGATCAGGGAGGGTCTCCTTCAGGCGCATGCCGCGCACTAAGTCAGAGTACATATATGGGGCACTTTTGCGTAGCTGTTAATATATATGGTAAATGAGCGATCAGTGATATATGTTATCTTGCATCATGTTCTTTGTCTGTTGCCTTCTATTTTTACATGTCATACATGTAAGCTGTCGTCTAAATAAAGAGTTAATAGGATGTTGATCCCGGTAATCCCCACTGGTTTGAGGGGAAGATGGTTTGTAATTACATCAAAATTTGTTGGTGCAAATATTAAGAATGTTGTAGCGGATGCTATTCGATATCTGAGTGGTGGATTCTTGGCGTAATGAAGTCCTAAAGCTGAATGTGCAACTAGATATGCAATCCCAATATCTTTCGAGTCTCCAGTGAGGTTGCCGCCCGTCCGTTTCTTGAGGCAATGGACCTGTAACCAGCTGCGATGGACATGTGAGGGCGGCCTACCGTGGAGTTTTCTCCCTCATTCGTATTTGCCATTTGTATTTTGCCATCACTTTTGATGCGGAAATCCTATCTTCAAAACGTCATATCCAGTGGCAAACGCGAACTTAACGTGGAGAGCGTCTGGTTCACCCACCAACTAGGCTCCACAAAACCAAGTCGATGTTACTCTCAAGCCGGAAGAACTGAAAAACACACTTTCAGACTAAAACCAGGAGATCTCCCGAATGCATGCCAGTGATCTCGCGTCTCTGCAACGCTTGAACGACATATGCTCAGTGCCGGTGGTGACGGCTTTTTAGATGGGCAAAGACATACGACGACAAAAAAGAAGGGCGAACGTGTTCATTCCAAGGACAAATAAGAAGTACAGTCAACGCTCTCGGCATTGAAATGGATAAATGGGAGGACTGGAAATAAAAAGAAAAGAAAAAGAACAAAAAAAGGAGGGTAAATGACCGCACAGGATTTGTGTGGCCCAGCTCGAATTAGTTTGTACAATCCATGGCCACCAGACATGAAACCAAACTTATGGCAAAAGATAAATCAAGACAAGATACACAGGTCTCATTCTAACCGCTACCTTATTTCCTCTCCAACGAACTGAAACGGCTTTTTCTTTCTTCGTGGATGAACTAAAACAGCGTTTTCCATTCATAAAATGAGCTGACCCTACTCCACTTATGGCTTCAAAGCCAAGGCCAGCCCAATTTTGGCGCTCTTCTCGATGGCTCTTGTGTCGACCTCCCCCGAGATAGTGAACAGGGATTTTGGGCGCCACTCGTGCTGGATGAGAGCGCTCGCCCTGCCATAGTTGTTCACCCGAGCCTTCACCGAGGTTAAGGGGTCAAGCGCGTGCTGAGTGCCGATGGTGAGCATGTTCTCATTGCTTGAAAAGCTGTGCGACAGCTCTGCCCCGACAGAAGTGCAGGTTAGCGGGCTGACCGTGTGATAGTAGGAAGCACTGAGGGTATCGCCCTTGTCATTCCTGTATATGCAAAACAAATATGGCCATCAGTGATGCAAGAAAAAACCTCAACACTTCCCACACAGATTGAACAGAGACAGCAAATGAAAAATCTAATGCTAAGTGATGCTCTGCTGCAGGCAAGCAATTACTACTTCCCAGGCAGCTATATTTGTTAGTTAACTAGAACAATGAGATAACTCCCCTTGTTTATTTTCCCATGGAAAAACCCAACTGCATAATGCATTTATCCAAACATGATGAATACAATACATGAATATGGATGTGGCAAGGACGCAAAATAAATTGTGAATGAAGGGCGCTGACAACCCCTCTTTCTGGATTCGAGAACTCACAAATTCAAGGATGCAATAAGATCAGCATTTGTGAAACTAAATCCAGCATTGCACTTAGTAAAGTTTCCAGTGGCAGTGTCAAAGGAGAGATCAGTTCCAAGAGCAAGAGCATTGTTCCCAACCACTCCAGAGAAATTAACAATGGGATTTGCAGTCAACCCTATACTTGTGCTTATCCCAGCATACTCATGCTGGTATTGGAGTTCCACCTATTACCATATGACCATAAATCAGATTGAGAAGCGTCAAATTTACATGAAAAACAAAAGATTCTGGAAAGAGAATTGAGTGAAATCACACTTTTAGAGCAAACGGAAAAGGTTCTCACCTTACCAGATCTCTGGTCAGGAATAATAAAGCTAAATATTGTCTTGAGCCCAGGAGCAGGTTCGTCAACGGTAACGGTGGTAAAAAGCTACACATGCACAAAACAAGAATAGAAAACAGTTCAACGGTTACAATCCAAACAATCAAATTATTCAAGCAAAGATAATAATCGAACATTGCTATCCATACAGAGAACAAAGATCCACATGGAAAGTCAACATGCTCTCTCTCTATCACATGCGCATGTGTGCATTCATAGAAAAGTTAACTGATAATTCCCTTAAGGGCTTAGACACTAACGTTGGAGTTGGTGTCCACTTTCACATCAGTGGTGATGTTCTTGTTCTTCAGTTGACTGCTCACATCAGCCAGAAAAAACTCTCCTTTCTTGATTCCTGTAGAAGTAAGTGCCTAAAACACAATAACAAGAGAACAATCAATTACACTACCAATGAACAGCTTAGCTTTAGCCTTATAATAAGCTAGAATTTTGCAAAAAGGGCACACCATCAACCTCAGCAGCAATAAGATCAATCTTAAAATCCACAGAAGGCATCGACAAAGGCTTACATAGTATAGATACTTTGTCCATCGATATTCTCACATCTATCTTTTGGTAAGGCCTTAATTTGCTGGTAAAACTAGATACATCAAGACAGGCCATACAGAGACGAACATATAATGCAATAAAGATAGTTCCATCAGGGATCCTTATATTTGATGGCTTAAATAGAATGGAACAACACCTGCTTTGCCCCAAGGATAACCCTCAAGCCCTAAAAAAGACTCCAAATAAAGGAAATATGAAAGATTGTGGCATTGCCTTGACAATTCTATATCTTGATAAAAAAAGTCAGTATTGCTTTCAGCTTCAGAAAGTCAACGTGATGGTAACTTCTGAAAATGACTTAAAAATGCTAAAAACAAAAACCGAAGTTTAGATCAGATAATCAATGGTAGTAAAATGAACCTGTCCTCATGCTAAAGGGGATTATCACAACCCATTTACATATGGATAGCAAAGCAATCATCCACAAAGGAGACAATTACAATTCAAACTCTATTTGGTCGTTCTGACAGCAAGCAAACCATTAATTCAACATCAATCGATCTGCCACAATCCTGTGCATAGAGCAATAGCTCCAAAGGCACCACTTCAGTTTCTCAAAGACTCATCAAAACAACATCAAGCCAAAGTTGCAGACACCATTGCCTAAATTGTAACCGAAAAAAAAAGGCCGCATCCACCACACTCCTCGATAATCGGATGACAACTTCCTCAAAAGAATCAAACATGAACCGAAGCGAAATACAAAATCGAAGGCGAATCCAATATATCCAATTCATCTACTCGGTTCAGCAACCAAGCAGCGCAAGAATCCCTTCCCCTTTCCAGAGAAATCCGGAGTCTCCACGTCGTAATCAGCTCAAAAGAGCCGAAACCAAAACAACCGGATTCGAGGAAATAGAGCTCAGTGACGAAGGAAAGGAAACTTACAACTCCGGTGGAAGTGTAGGTAGTGATGGTGAACTTGTGGTCGCTCTGATAATCCTTGTAGAGAAGATCTGTACTCAACAAAACCACGCACGCGCACAAGCTATTAACTCCAAATGAGCAGCGACATCACAACACGGCCGAGCTAAAAACGAGGAGCCCAAAAAGAAAAGAGGAAAGGAAAGAAAAGAGCTGAAAAGCGAAGGGAAGAAACGAACCTCTGGCTTTCTTGCCGATGTCGGAGTAGAGACCAGGGCCTTTCGCCATGATCGAACCGTCGCCCTCTTCTTTCCCGAGAAAATTGAGAAGGGAAAATGGAGGCCCGAACGAAGAATCTCTCTCTCTCTCTCTCTCTCTCTCTCGCTCGCGGTGGGGGTTGTTTTGGGTGGAAAAAGAACCCTAATATTAAATGGCGAAAAAAATCAGGAACTTTTGCGGTGAGGTGTGATGTGGAGCGTCGGATGACGGGATTCGCAATCTTTGGCCGTCAATTCGAGGCAGGAGAGAGAGAGAGAGAGAGAGAGTGAGGGAGTACAGGGTGGTTGTTGAATGACGAGGAAGGAAGGCGGGGCTTGGGAATCAAGACAGGTGTCGGGGCATATTCGCCCTTTGCCCGCCCGAGTCTCTCGTCGTTTCGACACCGTTTTTCTCGTGCTACGATACGAACCAAAACAAAAAAACGAAATAAAATAGAGAGACATACTTAATCAATTGACGATGTCATGTGTCTCCCCTTGAACTTCGGCTCTTTTCCTAGTTCCGCGACATCCAAATATGCCCACGCCGTTGTTATTGAAAAAAAGGCCAAATGAAATAGAGTAAATCGAACTGCAGGTTGGACCGGGTTCGATTGACCGCCGCAGATTCCACTCCCGAACAATCCCCACGAGGGGCCGGTCCGCGACTTTCTCGTTCGATGAGGCTGCGCACTCGTGACATGTTGTGCTGCTGTAGCGCCTCGTGCATACAACGATATGAGGAGGGTTTCCAATTCATCTCAGCAACTAGTATTTTAATCTGGCGTATCGGTCTTAACAATATATCTAGTAGTACGGTCAACAGCGGCTGCCCAAAACACATTAAAAAAAGAAGAAGAAGAAGAAGAGAAAAGCCTGCGGAGCGAACTGGCGATTAAGGGAAGCTCCTCCTCCGTAGCCGTTCACGTAAGAGAAATTGAGGATAGCAAAGAAGATGGAAAAGCGGAGACACCAAATGGGGAATAAGTTGAATCTCACAAGTGCTAGTGAAAACTTCATAGGAATTGAACTGATTCTTACGTATTGGTAGCGTATACGGTATCTTATACAACACAACTTCCTTTGCAGGGTACAAATCGTGGAACAATATTATACAGCAGAATCTGCAGGATTTTCCTCGGGACCAATCAATGCTTGGTGGCGTCCTAGCCATTCTAACATGCTTTCAACGGAAAAAGGAAAAGACAAAAAAAGGATGTTTACATAGGATGCAACGCCCGGGCCACTGTTCTATTCTATATGGTCTATATCCATGGTGATGCAGTGCTCCTGGAATCAATGAACCATCTGCACTACTTTTTCGGTGGACCGAGTAACCGCACCAGGTATAAATCAATTTATTTCATGCGTAACTATATGGGAACGGCACGCCGTCGTGCTTGGATATATGCTTCAACTGGCTCGAGGATAAACTTGAGGGAACATTCTGGTGACTGATTTCATACCGTCGGGAGTGAACACTACTGTATGATAACATTAAGAAGCTTCCCAAACCTTGTAATCTCTTCCCTCGAGGACTGAAGACCATTTCTGCGCCCCACTTTGGGGTTCATAGTAGCCCGGCCCAATCTTCATCGCGACTTTTTCGTCGATAATGGCCGCATAGACGTCCCTCTCAGCCTTGGTTATTTTGATCTACAACAGTGAAAGTGTTCACAGTAAATAAACCTGCTAGCTGGTTGTCCAAGAAAGACTAAACTCGTTGTCCAGAGTCCCAACGAGTGCAGCTAAGAACAGTATAGTCCCATATGTACCGAAACGTGAAATCGAATGTATGAAGTTCAATAAAAAACACATATCAAGCAGAATGGATGTTCCTAGAAAAATTAATGGATAGAACCATAAATATGATATTCCATTAGAAAAAAAACTTAGCTTTCTCATACTTATCTTTTGCTAGAAGGAGAAAAACTATTCTCCCCAATCCTATCGAGTTTCTGTATGAAGTTACGTTTACTTTCGACAGGACATAGCTCCATAAAAAAGCTGAACCCTTTTCCTGGTTTTCATTGTGTTCCATAATGTTGGGAATTAAACAGTGTTCGACAGGACTATGCCGTCCTTCAATTTATAGTCCTCTTCATTTTGTCCTCCTTGGATCGGATTTGGGTCCTTTCAGAAAGAAACCCCTTCGTCTTAAGGGCTACTACTAGCATGTGCAGAACACCTGTCCTGCATGTGTAAAGCACCTGTCACCCCACCTGTGCAGGAAGTGCCTTACTCATTTGATTATTTTTAACTCATTTTCTGGATTCCTGCTTTCGCATTTAACAACCAATCATGTCACCTTGTAATAGTCATTCAGTGCTGGCAAGAAGGTGGGTGGGTCCAAATATGATGTGGTTATTAGCAATCAGTCTCCATTACTTACAGTGCTCCTGCAATGGATCTTGTTGCGATTCCTGAGAGAGATAAGTGAGCCAATTTCAGATTGGTAGTGAGAGAAAACGTGGTCATAGAACAGTGCTGGAGTTCCTGGGTGCGTCAAGATATAGGCATATCCTTGCATTTCCTTTCCGCTTGGGAATCTCCAATGACCCTTCAAGAGTACCAAAATAAAACATGCTATGAGATGCTGTCCTCTCGATATCGAGTATTGACTTCAAGCGTTCCTTTTATTCAGGGAATACACTCAGGATACTATGTGCAGCAACCCTTCATTGTATATATGTGTGCGTGTGTGTTTAAAAATGACCACAGCTGAACGAACTAAAAACAATATACAGTGGGCACAATTTGCACAAAATGGCCATTCTTTTCAGTGATCAACAGCGGCAATGCTCATGATATCACTTATCTCTAGCTTTTGCCTGCTTCTGTCCTCAAGCATACTCTCAGGCCATTGAGAGGAAGATGTTCAATCTGAGACAGGACATAGAAGCCCTTGGATTATTTCTTCGGGTTTCTTTTTCCCAGGTCAGAGTTGTGGCCATGTCTATTTAACACGTTAGATACATGGATTACCTGGAACCCTAATATTCTTGATTAAAGATGAATAATTGCACTCAGCGGAGTGTTTTTTTTTCTTTCAATTATTTCAAATTTCTTCTGACTCATCCTTTAGCATGAACCAGCCTCTCGAAACACAGTCCTCCACAGGATTAAGATCAGATAAGGTTAGAAAAGTAAAATCTAGAAATTTCTGACCTGGGTAGAGCCAGTGTCATGATTCTCTACAAATGTTACAGCTCGAGATGGCCACCATCCAACAACCCCTGGAGGCTTTCCCTTCTGATCAGATAGTCGCCAATATTCACATCTTTCCAGTGCCTGCATGAAAATTCGTATAAGAGAAATTGACGACATACAACTGAAAATAAACACATCTAAGATATGTCCAACAGGGGCATTGGGTGCATGCAGATTCATGTGCTCTAGATTCTCCATGAAGCTATTGAAATTTACAGCACCAAAGGAAACTTATCCAAATCACCAGACGTTGGCTTATGGATGAATGTTGAACCATCGGGCACACATCATGGAAGCTTAGAGAAGGATAACAAATTCTACAGATTCCACGTAATTTGTTGGCAAAGGTAATGGCAGCACTTTCGCCAAGTTACATCCATTGATTCGGTCAGAAAACACGAAGAACATAAGGAGTTTAAGAGAATTTGCTACTGAACATAATCAGTGGCAAAGTTAATGCTCATACATTTAACTTTTAACAGCTCATTTTTCAGCAACCCAATTAGTGAGATTCATCGAGTGCAGATCAGTACAAGAGTCAAGGACTCATGCCTGAGTTTCAGTCTACAGTCCGCCTTTACCGTTAACATCCATGGGCACAACTACTTTAAATAACAGTGGGTCCAGCAGGGTAACAGTTGTACATCTCTATTTAAAGCATAATCTGAACAAATTAATTGATACAGTATACATACCCATCCAAAAAATAAAAAGAAAACACAGAATAAATTTCCTCTATCCAGAGTCAGTGCACTTAATCAGAGTCTGTATGTTCCCATTAGAGTAATTAAATATTAATCCACGCTTTCTCTCTAAAAACTTAAGCTCAGTAGAACAATTGTCAATTAGAGTAATTAAATATTAATCCACGCTTTCATCTAAAAACTTAAGCTTTTAGAACAATTGTCAATGGTCCCACAAAATCTCACATTGTATCAGAGCAGGAAGTCTCGAATTTGATCTCTAATTATATATTTCCATACTTAATACTTGGCGAAAAGAACATAAATGTGAGGTGAAGTGTTAGAGTTATTAAATATCAATCCACGCCTTCATCTAACAGCTTAAGCTTTTACAACAGTTGGCAGAGGTCCCACAAAATCTCACAGTTTCCAGAACACATAAAAAATGGCAACTTATCAGTTATAGTGCTTACGGCATGAAGAATTCCTTTTGTGGTGACATCAAATGCTCCAGCTGTGCCATTTGTAGCGTTTATCCAATCGATAATTCTCTGCCTGTGTGCATCTTGATTGTGATCCATTTCCCCATATGTATAGCTGAGGGAATCCCAGTACTCACCGACAGCAAAATAAGGCTCACTAGCTTCCAGGTAGTCTTTGACATAGCCACCCCAAAAGCCTCTAGCAAAATCAAGCCTCCATCCATCATACCCAATTTCGCTCCTGAAAATGGCGTGACACCAACAGACTTGCCATAGTGAGACCTTTAATGGATTATCATCTCAGAAACAGAATTTTGCATGAGATGCAAGGCCATAAGTGCAACCAAATTAAAAGTCAGAAATCATTGGCAGAGAGTCAACTCAGAACTGGAACCGACACAAAGAAGGCCAGAACAAAGAGAGAGGGCACGCTCGCAGATACACACTTAGTTCACAAAAGTGTCAAAATGGTTCACAAAACTTAGTTCTACCAGCATTCACAACCAAGATAAAGCAGCATGTACTTGCAGCCACCCAGGTAATTATAACAGAAAATTTACCAGATAAGCCGCCGCTAAAGATAGTAAGCTGTACAATATTGAATTTGTAAGGAGAAAAGCCACTATGAATATTTACACACACCAAACCAACTTTTCCATTAAAACCCAAACAGTTACTATGATCCATCCTATCTGGTTAGGGGAATAGGCTGTCAGAATGATGAGAGGTATTCAGATGAACAGAGAAGGTATTCAGCACTGACCTCAGCCAGCATAACCATTCCTTCAGATCTTTCCTCACAAAATCCTGTGAGTGATCAATATTTGGGGCAGCATGAAAATTATCTCCACTACTCTTGTTACCTCTACCCTGCATCAGAAAATTAGGTCACCAAATTGTCTCAAAAGGCAAATATCACTTCTGATGATGTTTAAATCACGATATCTAATTCAGAGTTCCAAAAGCACTACTGACTTGTAGAGCATGCTCAAACCTCAGCATGTACCCAAACAGAAACAAAGAAGACCCTGAGTCATGTAAATTAAATATCCATCCCAGCATACATGACGAGCAAACAAAGCAAATTTAGTTACACAAATACTCCGAGATGTGGCAGAGTGCTAGAGGCAAATATGAAATTCATAAGTCAAAATTTAGTCGGTGACTCCTGAGGATACAGTTGTATAATTAAATTTGTATGTTGTCAAACACACCCAATCTACTGTACACCAAACTGAAGTTAATAGCATTATGGTATGCTAAATGTCTGGTCTTTTTTAGGGAATGACCTTATAACATGGATATGTTTGTAAAGGTACTTGGCTAAGTGAAAGTAAAGTGGTTCTTGTTCCATGTTTTGCATGTAATGGCCAAATCAACACTAGAATTGGTCAACTGAACCAGAAATATCTGGTTTTTTATTGGTTGATATCTCATACAGAATGTTTGTGCCGAGAACTACTCTAGCTATTGCTGCCATGACATTGGCGCTGCCAAAGAGAGACTATTTATGATAAATTTGGACTTTCCATGGACAAAAATTGTATAATTAAAATTGTATGTTATCAAACACGCCCATATACTGTACACCAAACTGAAGTTAATAGCATTATGGTACGCTAAATGTCTGGTATTTTTCAGGGAATGACATAATAACATGGAAATGTTCATAAAGGTACTTGGCTAAGTGAAAGTAAAGTGGTTGTTCCATGTTTTGCATGTAATAGCCAAATCAACACCACATTTGGTCAATCAAACCAGTTATTTCTGGTTTATTATTGGTTGATATCTCATACAGAATGTTTGTGCCGAGAACTAATCTAGCTATTGCTGCCATGACATTGGCGCTGCCAAAGAGAGACTATATATGATAAATTTGGACTTTGCATTGACGAAAGTTTCTCACAAACTGACATATTCTTATGCATAAGTCTGCCACATCTAGAATTTTATCATAACCAGAAATTGAAAAAAACCAGAAAAATTTCTCTAAGTTAAACTCCATATATTTCGCAAACTATGAATAATTTGGAAAATAATTTTCTAACGATAATTGCTTGCATCGCCTAAAATAATTAGTCAATGAAAAACGTTTTTGCTATTGACAATAATTTATGTTTAAATGGTGGACAACGAAGATATCTTTTGTTCATTCAATTTTGTAAGATATACAAGCAATCATTTTTGAGAAAATATCTTCCAATTTATTCATTTTCCGGGAGACAAGTGCACCCTTATATTGAATGCTCATTTTTTCAGTTTAACTTGATTGCTGCTATTTTGCAAGTGTTGAATCATAAGGTCTAAAAGCAGCACTCTCTTCCTGAGCTACATTGGCAGCCCTTACATGCAGTCAGCAGTTAGTCAATCAATAACATAGAAGCAATATCCAACATCATACATCTATAAAGTTTTTTTGGGCCTTATATAGAGGAGTCTGCCCCCATCTAATAACTTAAGTGCTTGGGTAGGTCTCACTAACACAGTATCAAGTAATCCACCTTGCATGTCCACAAAATTTGTTTAGGCTTTATACCTCTGAAATTTCTACACCAATAACTTAAGATTTCCCCCCACAGACATAAATTAGCTTCATTCTCTCACTCTATTATCCTCGCTCGGTTTCTTGCATGCAAGATACTGGCACAATCTTTTCTTGATTGATCATTCCAGTACATCACTTTGCTATTTTGTTCAAAGATTACTGCATTTGCATCACAATAACAGATTTTTCACCAAAAATTGCCAAACATGAAAATGAAGGATAATATGCAATGCCAACACCAAATATATGGCATTCTTTATGGTGCAGTTACCATTATTGTGCACAATTGATCTTTGAAGATACATACCAAGATTCCATTATGGTAATGCCAACACCAAATATATGGCATTCTTTATGGTGCAGTTACCATTATTGTGCACAATTGATCTTTGAAGATACATACCAAGATTCCATTTGGTCACAGATTAACACTTAACCAAGGTTCTACATTTTTCTGAATTGGGTAAGTCAGCTGATAAGGTATCCTCACATGAGATGTAAAAGATGACACATGCAACTCTAATCATTTGAGTTCAGTGTAGCTACTCAAGATATTATAAACAAGCTTACTTAAAATAAAAGTTTGTCACAAAGACGAGTTTATCAAGGACAGGGAGTGCAATATTCTTTAAAAGAAACTGTGAATGGACTCATGCAGAATCATATAAGTAAGCATAGATCTGACACCTCACTGTCACAAGTTTTAGTGTCTCATGCAAAATGAGATTCTTATTTTTTGATTAAGATCATGTTTATAGGAAGCTTTTAAAGAGATTGAAAACGACCAAATTGTGAGGCCAAAATTGAAGTTAAATGATAATAGGCATCGACTAACACCAACTACCTGAAAATGAGGATCGTCAGCAACTACAGCTCGATCATCCCAATTTAGACGACCGCCGAAAATATTCCATATACCGTTTTGATTCTTGTGTTGAGCACAACGATGATTGAGCACGACATCTCCAAGAACTCTTATGTTAACTTCATGGAACTTCTTCACGAGGTCCTTCAGTTCATCAATAGTTCCATATCTGATACACATTATACGTGCCAAAGCATTAAGAGGAATCTTATTACAGGGCAATGCAAAGTGAAGTTTTGGAACGCAAAAACCACATGACATGTATAAAAGGAAATTCTAGACTGCCAGCTCAAACTGTTAAAATACAATCAAATCCAGGATACATCTGCTTTTAGTTTCAAGATTTATAGTTAAAGCAGAAAAAGGAGGTAAGCCCAAAACCAAAGTGCACACATCTAAACATTGCACATAGGATTTATAAGGATGGTACCTTGAATTTAAATTGTAAAGATCCCTTGGCATATACCCTTCAGGTGACACAGAATCAGTAGGTGGTGGTAACCAAACTACTGTGAAACCCAGAGAAGCTAATTGCGAAGCTTTTTCCTTCAGCTCATTATACCAACTTGCAGACTTGTGTGATTCCCAATTAAAACCTTGGCACAATATCTCAAACCCCGTTCCCGTTCCTGAAGATATCTTTGAAGGAGGTTTCAATACCTCTGGTTCCAAAACAGCTTCCTCCGAAAAAGTAGGCAGGGAACTTCTGAAAATACTATAGGCTTCAGCAGCCAACTTTTCAATCTCTTGCAGAATGCTTTCTTGTGCTTCTTTAGTCTTAGTCTTACGACTCTTCTCGGATGAAATATCACTAACCAAGTTTCTTATCTCATTGATAATGTCGTCAGTGTATACTGCGCTGCTGGCTTCTGTATCTGTTTCCTTGGTTTTTCCAGATGTCTCTGTACTGTTGGATTTCGTTTGTCTAAGAAGAGAAGAATTCCTTGCGCTAGAAAGCGGAATATAAAAATCTTCTCCCATATAATTCAGCCAAACGTCTTCCTTTAGCTTGAGAACAAAAAGGAACCCCGCAAACTCTTCATCCAAAGCAAATGATCCCCACAATCCATTTCCCTGTTCCTTTGGCTGCAAGAATGGATTAACGTGATCATGAACAATTTGTTATTCTCCTTGGGAAGAAACACTTGACATATGCAAGAAAGAGCTATTACAGATTTCCAGGGTGTTGTTGCAAGGACATTCATCAAATCCAATGATTTACCTGTAACAAGGTCCGCAAAGCCTTGTTCTTGAAGTTTTTTGTTTCTGGTGGATATGTGGCTGATGGAATTTCCCACTTTTTAGAATCATCTCTGCAAACTCCCCAGTGAACAATAACATCTCCAGGGAGATCAGTTTCCAAGTATGCAAGAGTCTTAGCTGTCTCAGGACAAATCTTAACAGAAACCTTGACAGAGTTCTGGACGGAAACTTCTTTAACAATAGGCAGCTCCTTGTAGAACCCCTGAAGGCACCGCACTTCTTGTTTCGAGATTTCCAAGTCACTGCTGGCCTCATTCTCCTTATATTCTGGTGCTTCTCCTTTAAGGAGTATGTTAGATAGCTGTCCAAGGGCACCTAGGATCCGATTCAAACAAGTATCCATGATCAATAAAAATGTAATCGAGAAAAAGGCATGAATTGACAGCACCAAAAAGAAATCGAAACTATCTGCTGATCCATGACATACTACACCATTAGAGGAAAGAAGCATACAAGAATGCAGCTCATAGAACACCTGCTCTGACGAAAAACCACAATCATAGTCCCAAGCACAAGTGAAAATGGTGATCTAAGTACAGTCCTCTACATTTTGCATCATTTAAAATTGGAAAATTTATAACCTTTTAACAATTGCAAGGTCATACTTGTGCAGCATAAATAGAGTTGTGTTCAGCATCTCTGTGTAATTAAAACAGGAAGAAGTATAAGATAATAGTTATGCCATAAATAGAAGAACACAGACAGCCCAGAAGTCATTAGAATTCTAATTGAACAGAAAATTACTTCTCCAACCTGGCCATAGATGAAAGCCCTTTTTGGCTCCAACAACGTTGCTATCCTCTTGAAGAGAATCCATGAGGAGCACCTTGAAGTCTCTCCCTCTATGCTGATACCAAGATCCAGATTCTTCATCCTGCAGCCAAACTCTTAGTTGAGGAAAGAGGATATTCACTTAAATCTACAAATGTTTACTTATATAGGGGAATGGCTGGAAGATGCTGATGCTAACTGCTATTTGGTCAGAACCTTCAGAACGAAATTTATGGCAGCAATATTACTGTTGGACTTGACACTTATATTCACTTCATAAAACTTGTCCCCATCCATCGTTGTTGATGATTTCTGCAATGGCGTCTCGATTGCATAGTCCTTTCAAAAGCAAAAGAAAAGATCACTACATGTTCCAGTGATTGAGCAGATGAAACGAGAACTTGAGCTCAAACTCCCAATGCAAACCTTGATAGGAATTGATCCAGGAGGTCTCATTTCAGAAGGAGGTTGATCCCATTCACTGCAATTTCTTTTAAGAAATTTCACTAGGCATCGTTTTGATTATTCACAAAGATGAACTCAAATTCTCAGGCGTCTGGATGCATTTTCTACTTCAAAGTAGCCATACCTGCCCACATCGTCTACGTGAGAAATTCCCCAGTGAAGAATCCACTTCCCAGCAAGCGTACAACCGACGGTGAGCTGCCAATTCTGCTTATCCTTGCCCTGATCAAATCGCAAAAATATCTTCCCTTTTACCTGAACAGATACGTAAACCAAGCTCATCAAGAACTCTCATCTTAATCCTACGTGAAATACACAGTCCAAAGGAAAAAGGAGCTCCAATTACAGACAGCATGCATTTCCAACATCGAAAGGAGAACCGATCGCATGCAAATTCAGCACCTCCCCAGCAACTAAAGCACCGAAAAAGCACAAACCACGAGAAAGCAGACCGAGCTTCACCGTGACTAGAAACACCCCTCCTCAAATCACAGACGCTCACTCAATCAAACTACAAACGCACGGAGTACGATAGAAAGGCTTGAGGTCCGCACCGTCTCGGTTCTCCGGAGAGGGAAGACCTCCTCGAAGACGACGTCGGTGGATTCAAACGCCTCGACGATCGCCGCACTGGAGGAGCTCGCCCGCGCGCGGAGAGCGCCTCCGCGACGCGGCCCGCAGCCGCACGACCTCCTCGCGTGCCGAAACGACGGCGGCTGCGGAGCGCAACGCAGCGAAGCCGGAGGAGGCCTGAGCGGCGCCGTCCGCGATCGGAAGCGGGGCCGGGAGATCTCTCGTAAGCTGCGGTGAAGCAGAGGCTCCGTGCTGACGGCGGACGACATTGCTGGATCGAGCGAGGAGGAAGAACAAACGAGAGGAGCGAGGAAGTGGAGGAGCAGGAGGAGGAGGAGGAGAAGATAGTCATCACCTTCCGAAACAGGATATTTGATTTTGTGAGTAGGATGTGGCCTCCGAGCTCTGGACAAATTACGAGTTCCGTTAATCGTTAATTTCAAAAAAAAAAAAAAACTATTTTCCTTTTTGATCAGCTTCCTTTTTCTCTTTTCGCCTTTTCGCCGTGATATCTAAGTATATCAAAAGACGCGTCATTTTTATGATAGGACGCAACAGTATCCCGCGAACATGGAGGGCACGCGCCGCCCGTGATCAGTAATCGACGCCGATTTATTCATGGATTTTATCGGAAGGGAACACCAAGTACGTCTCCACACACGCTTCATTGCTTTGAGCAACTTCGTCATGATTTCACGCGCAATCATGGCACGTTCTTGGCCCGCATTGGCTCTCATTCCGACTGTTCACAATCGCTTTCATGCTTTTCTCACGACACTTATTTACTACTGATCTCTTGTCTGTATTTTACCTTGATTAGGATGTGCCGCACGATTATCGTTCTTTCCCAAACAACCCCACTACCCGACAATATCTCTTGATGCAATAAGGTCCGAATACGATTAGGCTTTTCAATCGCTTTTACAGCTCCTTTCAGTGAATTTGGATTAGTTTGTCTCGAAGCACGCCTAACTTTTGTCAAATTTTTCATCCATTTTCTTTTATATAATATTGCAAATCACCGAATTAGTGACGGTATGTTCCAAATCACTCGGGAAATTTTCCTATGAATTGTCGATTTATCATAGGAATATTTACGATCTATGCCAAGCGCCAGCAGTATCTTATATTTTCGTACTTAATTTGCCCGACCAAACATCACACGCGCCTTTAGGCATTATAGCAAGTCAAACGAACGGTAAGTGCTTTAGGAAAACTCTCCTTTTTCTCGCTCCTTCGTCCGGAAACGACGAGAGTCATTCCCCAGCAAAATCACGTGCCTCCGCCTCGTGGCGCTTTCTTTTCTGGAAACTGCACAAATCTCCGCATTTGGGCGGCGAAGGGTCAGATCATCCTTGCGTGAGTCAAAAGAGTCGGCATTCATCCGCCCCAAAAAGAATCACAGCAAACAAAGAGCAGACCATTCTTACAAATGAAGTAGACGTGGCAAATAACGTGAGTGATAAGTATGTTAGTTTATAATATTAAAATAACTTAATAATTTGATGAATTTGAGTTATCTAATTCAATAGATTTTGAATGAATTTTAAATGTTTCATAAATGGATTACCTAATATCATAAATAAATCATTTTTAGATTATGATAATTCAAATATTTTAATTATTTGTATTTTTTAAAAATATTTTTAGTTCTCTTATTTTCTTATTTTTTCCTCTTTCTTAGATGGTTGTCGGCCATATGGCGATGGCCAGCGACTGACTAAGAGACAAAAGACGAGCTCCTAGATTGGCGAGCTCGGGCCAAGCAAGCGATGCTCGACCCTTGCCTTGGGTAAGCTCGAGAGGCCAGGTCATGAAGCTCGAGGTGCCAACTCGTCCTCATTGGGTCCTCGTTTGATCTGGCGAGGTCAAGATCGCCGAGCGAGTCTCGAGAGTAGCTTAGGTTGGCAAGGTCAAGCTTGTTAGAATCCGCCAGTTTCAAACTTTGTGGCTTTGGGCAAACTTGACCTCGCTGGTCAGTACTTAGAGCTGGATCCTCGCCGGTAACCAGCCGAGGAAAATTAAATAAATAAATAAATTAATTAAGGTTTAGGAAAAATTAAAAAAAATCATCAACTAAACTATATTGCATAAAAGTGTCTTAACAATATACTTTTCAAAAGAATCATGAAACAACTTTTCTTAGATTTAGTTAAATATGAAAGTATTTAAATAATATGAGTCGAATCGGGTAAAGTATTGTAAGAGTTATATTACATTGTAATTAGTCAAAACGGATTAAATTAATATGAATCAGATTATTTTTTATCCGATCCAATCCACCCATTTAATGCCCTTATGATCAGCAAAGATATGGTGTCCGGTGGCTGGCCCATTTCGAGGTCGGGCCATCACATCGTGCCCAACTTCAAGCTCCTTGTGATAGGAATGGGCTCACGTGGTCGCCGGAGTAGTGGTGACGTCCAGCTCTAATCCGACGGAAAATATCAAGAGAAACGAGGGGCATAACGCCGAAAGCCCAAACAAAAACGAAGACAAGCCTGAAACCCATTGTTGCAGTGAGCACGACAACGACGCCATTGGTAGAGGAGATAATGACTCAAATAATTTTTCAATTTTGATTAAATGTGCAATATGATCATTGAATTTTAGTTTAATATGTAATGTAATTCTTGGACTTTTGATTTATCTAATGAAGTCCCTGAACTTTTGATACATGTTCGAACTAATCACTGCATTATATGAAAAATATTCAATGTGGTCATTGAATTAATTAATTGACAACATCAAACATTCTCATGTAATTAATGGATCAGTTTGAACATGTACCAAAAGGTCAAAGATCATATTGTACAAATTAAAAATTCAAGAACTACATTGCGCATTCTACCATTTATGTCATTTTCCTTTGTTAGAGCCTTCCGAGGTAGTTGAAACCATGGTTCGATCGAAAGGGCTCGCGAAACGGGGCGAGGCAAGTGAATCGAGCTACGGGTGCGACTGCAGATGGAGAGGCGACAAGGAATTGAACTCGTGGTAGACGACGGGGGACGATGACATTGGCCTATGGCACGGATCGGTGATTGGAAAAGGCATCCGTGCCTCGTACTGGAAGAGAGCAAGGTAGAGGAAGAAGGCAATTATAACTCGAGAGCATTGTCATAGTGGAGATGTAAGAACTAGGGAAGCTTTACAATTGAAGGTGAGAAATCTAATTTGATAAATAGTTTGAGGAGAGATTTATAATCAGAATGGACTCTCATGATATATATCTAAGGTAGGGAAAGTGTCTAGCACAGAAATTAACGTCCTCTCTTTATAGGGGGAAAAAGTATGGCGTGCTACATGCTTGATTACTTGTTCTAAATTCCTTTTACGGTAGTGGATTGCTTCAATTTGATACCATAAGAAGGATTAGGCTTGACATGGCATTGTTCCCCTTCTAGATATATTTGACATGCTTACCGGATTTTCGCCATCGAATCATATGCAAACTTAAAGAGACAATTGTTTAATCAATTCTAAATTTATTGTATCGACACCGATTCATTTCCAGACTTTTTAATTTTGCCAAATCGAGTCTTAAATCTTTACTCGAAATTCCAATATAATTATTTTGGCCGATTTTCTCAGGAAATTACTGAAGCGGCCATGCAGGACTGTCGGCAACCATCGGGCCGTCACGTCGGCAGTTTCGGGCGAAAACTGATCGCAATGACTATCTCAAAATCTCACGCGGAGGTTTTCGATTAGATTGGAAAAATCGAAAATAGTTTAAGATTGGATTACCATCCATTTGATGGATTTAGGACCCATTGTTTCATTCCCTCCAAATTCAAAAAACCCAAAGGAAGCCACACAAGGAGAAACTAAATTAACCACTGGCCTCGACAAAAATAGACTTTGAAACTACCGGCGGTTGATACCCTCCCAAACACTTAGCATCGTCGACCACAAAGAGTTCCGCACCAACCTCGGCCTACGTGTCCGAATTCACTATTTCTGGCCAACTTTGTTTTAGGCTCGAATCGGTTACATTGCAAAACCCACATTTTAAACATTAAATACAGGTCTCTCCCTCAGACGAGCCAACATCGCACGAACTCTGCCCAGTTTCTCCAAACTTGCGGCAGGTTCAAAGAAGCCCAAAAAAAATCTCCCCTTTTTTTCTCCTTTTTTTTTTGGGTTTTTATTGGAAAATAGTTTAGTAGGTAATGCGATGGTAAATATGAATAGGCACGTTTGCTTCGTCCTGTTCTTCTTGTCGTTCGCCATCATCGTCCCGTCCCTCCGAGCGAACATCAAGGAGTTCGACGAGTACTGGCAGAAGCGGGCCGAGGAGGCGCAGAAGGACGCGCTCGATGCGTACGAGCCCCACCCCGAGGCCGTCACCAATCACTTCAACGCGAAAGTCGACAAGTGAGTCTCTACCTGTTCTGTGACGACGTATGTTATGTCTCTCCGAAAATTCTTTTGCATGAGGGAGAACATCCTCGAGCGTAGACATGACATTTGTGCATGGGCGTTACGTCCTGCGTACGTGCATGAATGAGCTTGTGAAGTCCAGGAACGAAACTAACGTTAGATGTACTTTTGGATAGGGCTGTGAAGGGCAACAACAGCACAAGGAGGCTGCTAGGAAAGTACAAAGGGCCGTGCTTGGCTACCAACCCGATCGATAGATGCTGGCGGTGCAATCGGAACTGGGCTCGCAATAGGAAGAGGCTCGCCGATTGCGTCCTTGGCTTCGGTAGGAAGACCCGTGGGGGCAAGTATGGGAAGTTCTACGTTGTGACCGACTCGTCCGACAACGACATGGTCAACCCCAAGCCTGGAACCCTTCGCCATGCTGTGACCCGCAAGGGACCGCGCTGGATCATCTTCGCCCGCAGCATGACGATCAAGCTCAACCAGGAGCTCATCATGACGAGTGACAAGACCATTGATGCCCGGGGGGCCAACGTCCACATCGCCAACGGTGCCGGCATCACCATCCAGTTCGTCAAGAACGTGATCATCCATGGCCTCCACATCCATGACATCGTCAGGGGCTCAGGTGGGCTGGTCAGGGATGCCTACAACCACGTCGGGCTCAGGACGGAGAGCGATGGCGATGGCATCTCCATCTTCGGCGCCAGCAACTTGTGGATTGACCACGTGTCAATGTCGGCGTGCTCGGATGGGATCATCGATGCCATCCAAGGGTCGACCGCCATCACCATCTCCAACTCCCATTTCACCAATCACAACGAGGTAAGTAAACTGCCCAGCTGACGTCGCCCCTGAGAGAATTCATTGTGCTAAAACTTCTTTAGCCATTGGAAAAGTTTAACAAACAGTTGACGGTCAGATCTCGGTTGTTAGGTGATGTTGTTTGGGGCAAGTGACGGGTACTCGCAGGACCAGATAATGCAAATAACGGTGGCATTCAATCACTTTGGGAGGGGATTGGTGCAGAGGATGCCAAGGTGCAGGTGGGGATTCTTTCATGTGGTGAACAATGACTACACTCACTGGCTCATGTATGCCATTGGCGGGAGTCAACACCCCACCATCATAAGCCAGGGCAATAGATTCATTGCACCTCCAAATTTGGCCGCTAAAGAGGTAGGACTCATTGAAAATCACCTTCCTCCTTCTTCTCAAAGAAAAGATGTAAAAGATCTCTATGAGATCATCAAAGTTTGGGCGATTTTTCTAGTGAAACGAGCAAGAAACTGGTGGCATCATTAGAGACACACCTCATGACCGTCAACTGATTTTCTTTTTCTATGTCTGGGTCTAATGGATGAAGGTGACCAAGAGGGACTACGCAACGGAAGACCAGTGGAAGGACTGGCTGTGGAAGTCGCAGGGAGACCTGATGATGAACGGAGCGTTCTTCGTCACCTCCGGGAACCCGAGGGCGAGTCTCCCGTTCTCTCGGCACGACATGATCAAGGCGAAGCCGGGGACCTACGTGCGGCGGCTGACTCGCTTCGCCGGCTCCCTCGGGTGCAGAGTTCGCAAGCCTTGTTAGAAAGAGAGGATGAGTTCTCTAAGATTTCTCTGTCCTGTTTTTATTATGAAAGAGAGGCTCGGGCCGATTGTGGTGTTGTATTCCTCCGCTGAACAATGAGGTTTGACACAAGAGAGCTCCTGATGCTAGTCCCTCTTTTACTCTCCCTTCTTTCTTCCTCTCCTCTTTGCGGGAGAATACACCAAAAAAGATGAGATGGAGTAAATGGTGAAACATATGGTAATATTTGTAACAAAAGAGAAGGAAACATATTCTAATATTAATTAATAATTTCTTATGTTTTCCCACTTAGCATGCTCGTGGGAGGGGCAGACTAGATGACCGTTTCATTTGGAAGAAAGTTGTATTTGCATTTGTGAAAGAGAAAATGGATCACACAATTTGTAACCCGACTCAAATTTATCATCGATTGCTGTTTCATTAGAATGTATACGTGCCAATACTCATGAATTTCTCATCATGAATTTTTCACGTAGAATCCATCTTATATCTACCCGCTAGTCTTGTATGTCTAATAATAAGGTTGGGCGGAATGCCGATTGATGGTAGATTTGGGATCGGGTATCAATTTCGGATATTACATAGGATGGGAATTAATCCAAAAATAAGAACATAATACGAGAAACATTAAATATATAAGAAACACCAAAAATTAAAAGTAATTTTTTTCACATCCTTCACTTGGGAAGAGATAAAAACACCGTTAGCCGCTGCTGCTGTTGGTCTGCAAAACGCATCGCCACCGCGGGAGGAGGAGAAAGAGGCCACGATGCTTCAGCTACACATGATGATGTCGTCCTCTCCGGCGGTTAGCTTCCAGAGCCCTAGACTCTCCTGCTTCCGCGATTCGACTTCCTCGCCGCAACAGCCGCTCCGTGGTCACAGTCCCTTAAACCCTCGCAAAGCCTCTCGCGTCTCTCTGGCCCGAGCTCCCAATGGCCTCTTCCCGTTGAAGTGCCGTCAGTCCGAGTACTTCGACCAGCAACAGAGGTTCGCCTCCTCGACGTCGTCGGACGACTCCACCTCCTTCTCTCCTTCCAGTGGCGGAGGTATTTCGCGGCCTGTTTTCGTTAGTCGGCGTTGAACGTGGAGGAAAAAAGTTCCTGTGTTTTTTTTCGGTTGTTGATGAAAGTTAGTGGATTCTGGAGGCTAGATTCGGTTGCAGTGCCGCTATCTGAATGTTTTTTGGCCGGTAGCTTTAAGAGTTGCGCGTATTCTGGCGAGTCAGAGTAAATTTTTTCTTGTTCTCATTTTCGCTCTTTAGGACGGTCAGATTGACGGAGCTAACTTAGTAACTATGGTTTACATTTTTTTCTCAAAGTTTTTGGCTGTCTTGGTTAGTCAATCGCTAAGTCAGCAGCGAAGGAAGAGCCTTAGCTAAGCTGAGCTCGATGTCGTTCATTTGCTTAGTCTCTTTGAGAATGGAAGAATATGGATTCTATGCAGCAATATCAGAGAAGATATTGTGGTTAATTCTTGTTTGCTTTTTTTGGAATTATGCTTCAGCAGCGCTGATGCTGGTTCTTTTGTGTGAATTACTTTGGTTTCTTATGTGCAATAGGGACATTGCCTCCAAAGGTTTTCGTCGGTCATTCTATATACAAAGGAAAGGCAGCGCTGACAGTGGAGCCTAGAGCTCCAGAATTTACTTCTTTAGATGTATGCTAGACACTCTTTCTTCTTCTTCTATGTCCAAAAAGTCCTGAGATATTAGTTTCTGACTTTTTGAAATTTTGGGTTATATGTTGTAGTCAGGGGCATATAAACTGTCTAGGGAAGGATTTGTGCTGCTTCAATTTGCACCTGCGGCGGGCACGCGGGTATATGATTGGAGCAGAAAGCAGGTGATCTATTTATGATTGCATCTGTATGGCGGGGAATATGGTTTCTTGATCTGCTGCTTTTAGATTGTTACCATAGCAAAATGTCTGTTCTTCTTTAAGTTTCCTTCTATTTTTTGTGTTTTTCTTTTTGGGAATGTGGCATCAGTTTGATTGAAAGCCTGAGGCGCTGAGCTATTGAGTTTGGGCTTTAAATTCTATGCTTCACTGTTTTCTAAATGCCATTCTGCTATCTTCTTCTAGCCTGCTTTTTTTCTCATTGGGTTTCACTTTCTCTAAAGAGATTTTATAGTTACCTTATCTACTTTTACAAGTGGGTTATGAAGGTAGCAAAGGACTGTATTCTTGCATATGGAACTGTTGCTGCAAAATCATCATCATGTGATCAATTACTTAGCTGCCATCAGATCAGCTTTGGTTGGTGTCAGGCAACCCTTTTTAAAAAGAAAAGTGGTGATCTGATTTTGACAAATCATGCTTCTTCCCCCTTCCATATTTTAAACTTGAGGAAAGCTTAATAAAGCAATGTTTGTCTTATTTAGTGGATTCTGAATCCTTCTTTGATTTATGAGTTTCTACTGATGGCTGAGGATGCTTTCCTCTAGGTGTTCTCATTATCTGTGACAGAAATTGGAAATCTTATTGCTCTAGGTCCAAGAGACTCCTGCGAATTTTTTCATGATCCTTTCAAAGGAAAAAGGTATCATCTCGCTTACTTCATATTTTTTTGGAAGAAACATGTATCTGTGTGTGCAGTAGTATTAAGCTGTGATTGCTTGAGTTGCGCCTTGGCTCTTGCAATTGCCTTCAGCTTTTGTGAACAGATCAATTTCAGTAGATTCTAGAGACAAGTTTTAGATTTATTGATGCAGTGCAAGTTCTATAGGTATTATTTATGCTGTGCAGGGACTTTTTCTTCCTTGTATTTCTCACTGAGAAATTTGAATTCTGTTTTTTATAATACAAATTTGTCTACCATTTTCACTTTGAAGTCTAATTCCATAAAAATAAATTATAAAAATTTAAGATATGCATGTCAGATTATAAGAATTGCATTTTTCAATACTATAAGATTCAAAGGATCTCTTTTTCTAATGGCGAGTACTGTCTCACTCATGCCTGATACTTGGAGCAACTCTTCTAACACGAAAGTCATATAATCACGTCAACATTTTTTATGGCTAATATTGCATATAGAATAGTGCATCCCAGAAAGTATCCAAATAATATGAACCCGGCAATTTAAATGTTATATGGATTATAAAAATATCCCTCACGAATTCCAGAGATTTTGTCCTTATTGGACGCTCTAGAAAGGGTGACTCAGACAATATTTGACGGAGATGTGCAGGGGTCTTGCTCATCAACGAATCAAAGAGCTGATCAACACAATTTTCTTTTAATTCAAGCACGGTTATGTCAGTTATTCTACATCATCCAATTTTTTTGATCTCTTCTTTAAGGCAGAAAAGAGGAATCACTTCTCACAACTTCACTTCTATTTACATGTTCAGTTGATCATGCAATTCTTAGGTCTTGGTTTTGGTCCAAGAGAAAAACTTATGCTTTAATTTCAACTTCAGTGTTCTGAAGTTGATAGAAGCTGTCATACTTTTGCAGTGATGAAGGTAAAGTAAGGAAGGTTTTGAAGGTGGAGCCCCTTCCAGATGGCTCAGGACACTTCTTTAACCTTGGTAATCCTCTGCTTTCTAAATCTCCTGCAACTGAAACTTATATGTCCTGTTACTTATGCAAATTCTTGAAATTCTTCCTATTCTTGATCAAGCCATATACTATTATATCACTGTATAGTAGACTATCAAGATTTGTGATTCAGAGCATTTTTTTTTCTTTTTTACATTTTCGAGAGTCATTTGGAACTTGCTGATCTTGCAATATGTTAGCAAAACTTAGAGACACAAGGTATTTAGTGACAAACACCATGGCAGAGCTGGTTGATTAGTGGTTAGTCAATGGGGTCGCTTTGCGAAATTCTATTACTATGTGCAGCTAATCAGTTAGACTTGATTATTTTATAGTCAATTCTTGCTGTTTAAACCTGTGTGCTTGGTGGCATCAAGGTTGGGCTAAAACACCGCGAAATAAGGGTGGCATGTCAGATTGGTTATTTGTTTTCAGAGTGTCAAATTACGTCCAGTCATACATAAATGATAGTGACTAATCTTGCCATTGGATGAGGCATGTTCAAGTGATAGTGGCTGATCTTGCCAATTTTGGGTGAGGGATGGTCGCATGATGGTGACTGATCTTGCCAATTTTGAATGAGGCATATTCAAGTTCTTCTTTAGGTAAATCTCCTGGCGTGGCTGTTTATGTTATATTTGCTAACCTTCTGGACGCCAAATGGCTAGGTTCTGTTCAGACCCTTCCTCTTAAGTCAATTATGGGTGCTACTGTGATCTTGCCCAGTCAGTCATGCCTCACTATCGAAGTTTGTTATCGTCTCATCTCATTTATGAGTATACATGAGATACTTATTTCCCATGTATTTGCTTCAAGATATCTATAACTACATTTAACTTAATAGATATGCTATATAATATTTTTGATTTCTTTTTGATAAGTAAAATATATTTTATGGCAAAATGGCACCAGGGGGGTGCCAACCCATATAAAGATTGATGGGGGGAATTCAAATTGTAAATGAGGTCCACAGGGCCTGCAGATTGTCAATGAAATTCCCATCACCACCGAAGATTAGTGTGGAAAGCCACCTATATAAATGATGAAGGAGGTTTTTCTCTATTTTTAAGGGTTTTCCTATGCTTATCCCACCAAAAGATCCAAAGAATGGGAAGGTGGTATCAACGAGAAATATTCCTTGTATCTTTGGAAGAGTTATGTATCTCCAGCATTGAATTCCCATCTTGACCAAACCAGCTGCTGCCTATTGAGCATCTACCAGAGAATATGCTGAGTTAAAGAGTTCCTTGGCCATAGTACAATGAAGCAACCACTGTGAAATTAGATTTAGCCTTACTTTACAAAACATCGATGTGCAAGTACTTTCCCCTTCTTTGAAGATTATCCAACATGAATATTTTTTCCCAAGCACCTTCCAGGTGTAGGATTCATCCTGAAGAGTTGATCCTGATTTGCAGTAACCTTGAAGAGTTCGGCATTGTGCACCTCCTGATTGTCACTAATGAAATCCTGTAATATGATTTGACCGTAAAGATCCCACCTCCATGGGTAAATTGAGACTATGGTCAGAACGACTCTCTAAGGACATTAAGAAATAACTGTAAGGACAATAAGAATATATCTTAGTTGTTTAGGGAGTGGAAAGATTTTTACAGAGTTGATCCGACCAAAGAGTTACTTCATTACAAATATATTTCTGCACAGGAATTATCTGAATCTTTTTCTAATAGTTGCTTTGTTTCTTCATTATTGCACCACCCTTGAGGTCTGAGAGTTTGTATTGTTTGTTCTGTATCTCATTTTATTTTACCAGCAAAATATTTAGTTGTGTAATCTTTGCTTTATTTCTTCATTTTGATCTGATCTGCCACAGGTGTTCAGAATAAGCTCATAAATTTGGATGAAAACATTTATATTCCTGTCACCAAGGCGGAATACACTGTCCTCAACTCGGCTTTCAATGTAAGATGAACATTTTTCTCTATGTTCTGCTTCTTTCCTTCTGGTTCTCCATGAATGATGTGGTATTGTGTTGTCTATCGCCTTCATCTCATCATAATTTTATCATATCCCTCAATCTCAATTTTGTGATTGTGAGGGGATTATCTTATGAAAAATGCGGCAGAATGAGTAAAATGAGAGCATATTCTTATTGATTGTGATAGCCTAGGCAGAGTTCTTGATGTATGAATGCTTATTTCCTTCTGAACTGATTACTCTGATATCCTTGTTGCTTCTTGCTCTTGATGATTATGAGCTTACATTTCGTTTATTCAATAATATCCTGCCATGTGATGTGCAGTTCATATTGCCGTACCTGTTAGGTTGGCATGCCTATGCAAATTCAATAAAGCCAACTGATCCAAACCGAGCAAGCAGTGTCAATTCACGATATGGGGGAGACTTTGAGTGGAGTAGATGATGGACTGCTGGTTTCTTCAACTTGTGATGGAGAGTGCTCTCCCACGAGCTTCTGTTGTAGAGTTGAAATTCTGTGCTCGAGAAAATTTTGCTTGCTCGCACTTGAAAATGCCTCTCATTTTGGCATCCTTTTTGTTTCAAACAGGGTAGACCGGAAATGGTGGGTTTGAGAATGCCAGGGGTTTCATGCTAAGTCATCTTTGCTTACTTCCAATCCTTTTCATTATGCTGTCCAACTGCTAATCTGATTGTATCGCGTCAATATTCTGGTACTTTTTAGGTTGTAATGATCACATGTAAATTCTAGCAAATGTGGGAGGTTATAGATTGTAGACGTAGTTTTTGAAGTCGGTAGACTTTTGTAGTTCTCCTTAGTGCTTGTTATTAGATTGATGAGTAAACAACCCCGACAGCTTTCGCCTGCGACAGAATTTATGCTGCCGATTATGGAAGGTGCTGTTGCATGACACGGGGAAATCAACAACCATTGCATAAAAAGAAAGAAAGAAAATTTGAGGATTGCAAAAGGCAGGAGAGGTCTACAATCTTTTTCGAATTGCTCAATCAGGTCTATGGATTTTTCGTTTGAGCTCAAACGAAGAAGCCAGGTTTGGCCCCTTCCAGGGTGGCCCGACCTTGGTGATTGCTGAGTAGGGCTGCCGTACCTCGGCATCGCATGGTCGGGTCGCATAGCCCCTAGCGAGATGGTGCTTGCGTTGCGCGACATAGACCCTGGCCTTGGCAGTAGTCGGCAATGGCGGTGCTGTCATCACCCCTGCAGCCCCCCCTTCTCTCTCTTTCTCATTATTCTAATTCTCAGGATTTGATTTTCCGTTGTGAAAAGTTTCGATATTATAGTCAAGCGACACGTGGAAATTAAATGTAAATCACCAGTTTGTTTGGTCAATGCTGATGTGGTGTTAATGTGTCAATTCATGTTAGTAAAGAAGATACCTAATTTGAGCATCTTTGAGAAAATATTGGGTTGATCTGTCTTATTGCATAAGTTATGCGTCACTTCACCCATTGATAGTCATGTAATTATTGCGGGCTCACTTGTTAGATTTTTTCTCTTCATTTCTCTCCTCCATTCTCTAAGCTCGCTCTTTGTAAATGAAGGCCCTTATTTGAGAAAATAAAGATCCATTTCGAGCTCTTATCTGAAACACAATAGTGTCTATTTATGATTTGTGAACTTTTTGCCAATGTTTTTGGGCCAAGTTTGGTCAGCTAGGTCAGTGCTGGCAGCTTTACTGGTAGTAACTATGTTGTGCAATAACCTCCTTACTCATGATATTTAATTTCCCATTATTTTCAAATATGAGTTTACAAATTCAAAGAAAAGATAAAACCATTCACTCAGGTAAAGCCTTAAAAAAATATCAAGGAAAGTCCGAAATAAGGAGTCAATACGCCTTTATTTTTGTAAATAAGGGTAAGAAATTGACCTTATTTTAAAGAAGAGTCTAAGATGCTTTTATTTTGTCAACTAAAATCCTAAAAAAAACCTTATTTCAGAGAGGAGTTAGAAGTGTTCATGTTAGTTTCAAAGAGTAATAACCTGATTTCACCGGCTAGTCAATGACATTACGTCCTTCACATTTTTATTTCCTTTCCTTTTGGAATTGCGCGGTTATTTATTCATTTATTTGTTTTTCGTTTTATATATAAATAGAGTTTTAGCCTTTTTACTTTTTTGAGTTTGTCTAAGGAAAAAATAAAGGTCGGAAATGATGACATGTCATACCCTTACTTGAAATAAAATTCACTTTAGATCCTCGTATAAGAGAACCATGGCACTTTAGGCCTTTAGTTAAAATTTTCCAAAAATCATGAAAGCTATCTCAAGTAGATCAACTCTCAATCCTATCAATTAAACAAAAAACAACATTAAAATCAAGTAAAACACTACTTAAACTACAAATCGACTTTAATCGTTGCTCAAACGTCTCCTACACACCAATAAAACGTTTGGCTAAAGCAATTCCTGCAAAGCGAAGTTTACTCGATGCTTTGAAAATTTGCTACGATTAATCAGTACCTACGAATCAATTTTTGTCAAACTCCACATCTCTGCAACGTCCTAAGCTATCATTTCAATATAATTTCAAAGCTCAATAACTTCAGATTTGGACTCGACGGTTAATAAGTTACATAATACTAAACTTATGACTTAGTTTCGAAAAAAATTTCGATTAGTGGAGCGAATGGTTCGAATCTTTACGGGGCAATGTGAAACGCGATTGATGCAGTTCATCGATGTCTCTTAAGCGAGCAATGCGCGAATTCCTTCTCTCTTTTTCTTGTTTCTTTTCTATCCTTTCCTCCTCTGCTGCGTCTCTCTCTCTCTCTCTCTCTCTCTCTCTCTCTGCGCTACTTTCTTCGTCTTCTTCCCTTTTAAAATGGGATCGTCCCTTTTTTCTTTCTTTTTTTCTTGGGCCACTGTGTTTGACCAAGTCAAAAGTCACTATTACGATTAATTGCATGAAGCATGTCCCCGAGATCCTCCGCAGGATACGTCGCTTCCTTTCACAAACGTCCGTGCGCCTCACATGGCGCAATCCTCCCCGAAAGCCAAGCAGAATGCTAAAAACAAAAGGCTTCTGGCCAGTTGGTCATTAAGAGATTGTTTAAGTAAAAAACGAGCAGTGTAAAATCAATTGACCAGTCAATCTGTCCAACAAAGATCCGTTCCACACAACTGTTGGATTATCTTTGTCTCCTTTCTTGGGTGGTGCAGTGTCATTCAGATTCTCCTCAGTCCTTCACTAACCAGAGTGCTTTCGGCCATGGCTATGATGCTTTGGTACTTCATTGTCATTGTGAATGGTGTCATTCCTTTGTTCTCCTCCAGTACATCAAGTGCCGAGCTCATCAATAAGCTCCCCGGTCAGCCAGATGGCGTTCCCTTCGGGCAGCACTCGGGTTACATCGTTACGGATGCCCGACGAGGTCATGCTCTCTTCTATTACTTCGTGGAAGCCGATGCTGGAGACCTGCTATCTTATCCTCTAACGTTGTGGTTCAACGGGGGTAAGGTAGTCTCGCTGCTGATTCGTTTACTGGTTGTATGTTTGTTTTCCAGTTCTGATCGACTTTGGTTTAGGCCCTGGCTGTTCTTCTCTTGGGTTCGGTGCATTCATGGAGCACGGTCCATTTCGACCAGCGCGGGACGGTAGCTTGATGAAGAATGAATTTTCCTGGAATAAAGGTACTTCTTGTGTCCCTCGATTTATCATGTCATAATGCAATGGACTCTCGAAAGTTGGCTCAGGCAATTTGCGCTCATTCAAATTGCAATTTGCGTAGTGTCGAACATGCTGTACGTAGAATCCCCTATTGGAGTCGGGTTTTCGTACTCGAATACGACTTTGGACTATATCGATTGGAGTGATGCAGACACCGGTACATCTCTGTCGTTAGTGGCGATTATTCTTCTGTCAAAATTAATGAGAGCTTTGCGCCCTTCATATTCTTAGTAAGACAGACACCCTTTCGCCTTGCAGCCAGAGAAAACATGCAGTTCCTTCTCATTTGGTTCGAAGAATATCCGAAATATAGAGACTCAGATTTGTATTTAGCGGGGGAGAGCTACGCTGGTAATTGTTGGAAATCCTCTAGTCTCTCAGTCTCACCGTGGATGTGATTGTTACATCCTATTTCTCCATTTAAATCCATTATGATACACCAATTTTCCTACCGAACAAACTAATCTCTAAAGAACACGATTGTAGGCCACTACGTGCCGCAGCTTGCAGCTCTGGTACTGGATTACAATAAGCAGTCCAGTGGGAAGCCGATCAAGCTAAAGGCGATTGCAGTTAATAATCCTTTGCTCCATTGCATCGTGCATTATTCAGTTTGGCAGCTTTCTTGACGTGATTTTCAAGCTTACTACCCGAGAAAAAAAATTCCTCCTCCTTTGTGTCGATGCAGCTCGGCAACCCACTCCTGGATTTTCGTGTTAGTGTAGATGCTGCCAATTTTTTGTGGTCCCACGGTGTCATTTCGGACGAGACATTGGAGCTGAAGATGACGGTGTGCAATGACTCAAGGCATGGGATGGAGCGATTCCATCACAATGTTTCAAGGGAATGCGCGGAGGTGCACGCCAAGCAGGTGGAGGAAATGGGGAATTTTACCGATCCAAGCGATGTGCTTGAACCTTATTGCTTCTCTGGGACTATTGCGGTGCAATCGGCTTTGATTAGTTCGCGGGATGCGTACCATGCTAAAGTGAGTTTGACAATCTGAAAGATCCTTCCTAGTTTCTAGGATTTTACTTAGTTTTTTTATGGGGAAACCTCTGAATACATTTCTAGCTAGAAGATTTCCGATATCGTAGTCAGGAAGAGCACGTGAAGAAAGTTCGGCAAAGAGATACTGCATAACGAACATGTTATTAATGAGTATATTCTGTGACAGTCTAGTATTAAGCCGCTTGCTTACTTTTACAGCACTCTTTATGACTTTCAAGACGCACGACATACCAACTTGAAATTTCACGTGAGCCTGCATAGAGCATACTTGCAGCATATGAATGAAAGAGCCTAGCAACAAAACCATGAGAGCATCCTTATAGTATTGATTCACAGATTGGACATTTAAGAGATTAGGCCTTAACCAGGTGCATTAAATATTGACTTTTCTTGTGAGCAGCTAGCTCGAAGAATGGTGCTTGCCGATCCGTGCATTGATGATTCAATATTTTCGTACCTCAATAATCCTCGAGTGCAGGAAGCACTTCATGCCAATACGACGAAGCTCTCACCGGCTTGGCAATTCTGCGCAGGGTCTTTCTTTCCCACCCTCTGCTTTATTTCCTTCCTGATCCAGTCAAGACCACAATTTCTGTTTCTAAATGTCGTTTCATGGGGCATGTGGCAGGCCTCTTTCCTACCATGCTGTTGATATAGGCAATGACATCAGACCTCTTTTGTCGGACTTAATCAAGCAGCATCTGGGAGTCCTCCTCTTTAGGTAAGGCATGGTAATGAATCCTCTAATTTCAAAATGTTTCGTTCCATGACTTCTTCCTGTCAGTCCTACCATGGTTTCTGTGCTGCGGAAACATGCGTCGGAGTCATGAACAGAACCGGCCCTGTTGCATTACGTATATCAACTGATAGTAATAATGCGCTGCACGGTGCAGCGGAGATCAAGATTCGATAATACCATTGACCCAGACAAGGATGATTGCCAACCTGATTGCTCGAGACTTGAAATTCACATCCTTTGGCGGATACGCACCTTGGTATGACAAAATGCAGGTTAGGTTCTCTTCTTGTCTACGTTCTTTTTCAACTCGACACATCACGGCATAAGGGGATAAGAATGTTTCCGTCCATCGTTGTATCTGCCTCAAAACTTTCGGATGACCGTATCCATTCTTAAAAACATCAGCGACACTCATGAACCAGGTTGGGGGATGGACTCAGTCATTTGGTAGGTCAAGAAAAGGGAAGAACGTGACTCGTTTGGCATTCGCCACGGTGAAAGGAGCAGCTCACGAGGTCCCGTACACTTCGCCCTCGCAAGCTCTCACCTTGTTCCAAGCCTTTCTTGAGGGATCCTCTCTACCGAAAGTGCCGTTCAGGGACTGATCCATTCACGTCTCTGATTATAACGAAGCGTCATTCTTTGCGGGTCGATCGCTTTACAATGGAACTGACCCTTTATCATATCTTGATATCCACATCTGGAAGAAGCATCAGTGTCTTTGTATCGTCTTTCCAGATCCACGGAAAAAAAAAATCAAATGCGGACTATATGTTATAACTGCGAGATGTGATTTGATCACGAGTTTGACGGGCAGAAGAGTAACTGCACAATAAATGGACACTCTAAAATGTCGATGCTCATGACGCATTGCAGAACTGGAATGCCGAGGCACGCCGGATGCATGTTCTTGTTGGAAAGCCGAGTACCGACGGTATCGACGAATTCGGTTCCTAGTTTTCATGAAATACCAAAGAGATCCGTGTCGCCGTACAGGCGAAGGGCTAACGTAAAAGAAAGATCCACTTCATGCTTAATCATCGTAACTTGCAGTGATTTTCATTTTGCCGTCCAACTGTTGATATATAACTCTACTCTATTGCGCAGATATGTTGGCGTGTATTATATCGTCATGATTACATGTAAATCAACCCCAATGGCCTTTGCTAGGGGCAGAATTTATGCACCAGATTATGCAGTGTGCGCCACATGACACTGGGAGAATTGCGAAATAACTGAGGGATTGCAATTTAGTAAGGGATGAGGGCAAGAGGGGTTCTTAAACTCTTTCGAACGGTGCGATTTAGTTTATGCATGGACGGGCGAGGGCAGCGGGGGCTGGGGAGGCCGCTGCTAGCCTCATCCTCGACGAGCAGAGGGCGACGAGCCCTGACTGGCGAGCTCCGGCGGCTGGCAGAGCTTGCCAGCCAATTATTATTATTATTTTTGAAAAACCAAAAAAGAAGAGAAAAAGAAAAAAAAATAGTTTGGGGTAAATGTGTCACAAAAAATATAATTTGGGGATTTTTGTATCATAGAAAAAAGTTTAGGATAAATATGTCGCATGAGATAAAGTTTAAAATTTTTCGTGGTATCAATCCTTAATTAAAATGTCAACAACGCCATATATGCAACTGGAGCTATCAAAAGAAAGCATGTAAGGCTCGGAGAAAATCCTCCAAGCATCACCGGGACGGTCTTTCCAACACGGCATGGACGCAGGCTGGACCACGTAGGCTGCTTTTGAATTACGATCTATTAATGTTGCCCGGTTAATGAATGAGTACGAACGCCCAAAGGGATGATTTCCAGAGAAGACATGGACGAGAGACTACAGAGATTCAAAGAAGGGAGACTAAGATCGATGAAGTCTCCTAAATTGACTCTAAGCTTGTGTCCCCATTTTTCTAGATCATCAATCTCAGTTCGTCATGTCCTTTCGTGGTTACCCGATTGGTTCCCATTATCCTACGTATCAACTGGCATTACTTTGATACAGTTTGACGTGGACAGCTCAATTAGGCACATCTATATGCTCTCTTAATTATTGGGTGTATCAAAGTTTAATCACATCCACAGTCCCAAGTGGTGTAGTAAGATTCGGATAGGTCAATGGGCTGCGGATTTTAGTATTTGGAACCTGGCATTTAGGTAATTGATTTCGTAAGTTCGAGACTCCCATTATTAGTTATATCTTTCTTTTTTTTTTTCGATAATTTAATGACTCACGGATTTAATTGCAATTGTTTTGGAGATTGTTACCAACTTTAGTTGTGTACGTATCTTTTTTCTTTTCCGATTGTTAATTCTACATTATGGGTATTTCTTTATAGGAAAAGATTTAAGAAGTCGGATTATTTGTTTTCGTCGATGTCAATACTTTCTAATGAAACCCTATGATGGGTAGCTGTATTGGTTAAAAGCTTCTTCCTCATCGTCGATGTCAATGGTTCGAAACCCTCAGTTGCTAACGTTTTAAGTAGCGGGCCATAGTGTTGGAGTCCTATGCTAATCTCCCCCGAGGTATATCCTTTGGTGCCAGCCGGGCATGGGAGGCCCGTGGTGGAATCCTCGGTTATAAAAAAAAAACTTTTTAACGGATGATGATAGCAATCAAGAGTTGTGCGATCAAATGTCTTAATTCAAACTTTTTTCCGTGAAAAAGAAATCACTTGTCGAAGAATAAATTGTACTTATTGTCCTAATAAAGTTAAGTGCTTGCGTAATTAATCTTTTTATGCTCTTAGTGAACTGTACTGAATTTCAGTGATAAATGAGATGTATACAAATTACATTTATGCGATATTTCACTTAAAGAAGTAGTATTTCTTATGAGTCTAGCCTGATTATGTAATCTTGCTAAAATAAACAATCTATTCTCAAGCAGCCTAGACACCTAATATGAATAGGGCCGAGTTGTTTTTCATGTGTGTATCCTATAAATTTTAGATCAAGAGAAAATAATTTCGAAAAAATGACCAAAATGACAAAAAAAGAGGGTTTCAACATTGACCGGATAATGGCATTATCATTGTCAAATGAGCAGCAAGAATCATGTTTAGGTTTACTTGTTCTACCTAAGATTACGCACTTTGAAAATTACATATATTCATAAACAAGGATCAATACCAGCTCAAACATTGTGTGAAACGAGCGCAATTCATAGTCAATGGATTAGATCATGCTTACAAATTGCTTTCACCCAATGACAGATAATTTAGCCTTCGTTAGGAGAGCAAAAGCTCATAGTTCAGTCAACTTTTTCCCAAATTTTTCGAGATATATATAACTGCCATGGCCTAATCAAGTTCAAATGTAAGAGAACGGATCATATGAATATCCTGTTGTCTTTCTTGTAACTTTTGTAATTTGAGTTTGGCAAAGTCGTAGTGACCTTATATAGATCTAAATTAGTTGACCCAATTCATCAAAATCATAGATGCATCCTGTACATAACATTTAATTACTCGAGCTGGCGGTAACGTTTCAAACCAAATGAAGTGAAAATGAAGCTTAGTGATAAAATTTACAAGTTGCCCATTATTCATCCGTTCATAAACAAGAAGACTTTAACGAAGATTTAATCAAATTCTTTTCCTGCTTATTTAGGATATATTTGGAAAAGTGAACAATCACGTTTTCTTAATCATCTATTAACGCCCAAATAATTAGGAATTCCCATCTATTCATAAATATATAAACTGGCAAAAATGTAAAAGCCGTTCGGAGCTCAAAGCAGTTAAAACCTCTAAATAACATTTAATTTCTCCTAAAGCATGCAGTGAAGATTTGGCTTATTGTACCTCTAATGACCTAAAACTAAATAGTAGATAAATAATATACCTATATAGCGTAATTTATACTTTCAACCCCAAAAGGTTACTAATTTTTTCTTTTTGAAAAGACTGAATCAATGATCAAGGGCTTGATCTAAACGAGACCATTTCGTATTTCAATAGTGGCTTCTATTGAAAATAATATTGCATTTACCCACCATATCACGTGGAGAGTATTACTTGATGCATGAGAATGAAGACCATGCATGTTCACATAGAATTAATTAAGGTTTATATGTGTTATTACTAGAAAAAATACGTGCTCCACGCACCACATTGATCTATTATAGGTTATTTTTGCAATTAGTGGTGGTAAATAGCAAGCTCCAATCCATAATTTCCACCCTTGAAGGCTTGGAAAGTGTTTCACCACCGAAGGCTTCATCTTACTCATTGATGTCTCCTTCCTTTACGATTGTAATCTAGGGAAACTCTTACATAAGGGGAAAGCAAAGTAACATCTCTCGCAATAAAGTACAAGAAAATTCTTGACCTGTGACTTGGCTCACCATCTAATTCAATCTTCCTTTGTATTCTATCACGCGACCTTTCCTTGCTCCAAAGGGCTCATCTTTCAAGCCAATTGTTGAGGATCTACCAGGTAAGTCGTCGATTTGGGCAATCGTCATGTTAACTAAGGTTAATAAAAATAGAGGGACATTGCGAAATTAATATCCGAGAATGAAGTATAGATGATGTCAGAGTGGTTGAACTTTGCAATGCGCTGCGATGTAAGAGGACTCGACCTTTAGAAGCAAAAAAAAAAAAAAGGTGTCATTAATCAAATTAAATTGCTGCAGGGACCCATGTGGTCGTCAGAGTCGTAGCTGCTGCTGATGAGCTGCTGAACTTTGACTAAGATTCGGTGGTTTTATATATATGGACAATGTGAAGGCGAACATTGCATTTGTTGTTTCCTAATCCGAAAATTAAGGTAAGCTATTAGGATTGAATGAGTTCCCTCCTGCAGCTTCTTCATAGTCTACGCGAGTGGTTGACATTTCTTTAAGAGTAACATGCTCAAAGCAAAAGCAACTTGGACTTCCTACTTCCAAATTAAAAAAATTCTGGAAAAAATGTAAAATATATGATCCAATCAATCGATCTGGTAGTACTAATTTAGGAATAAGCAACAGTTGTGCCATTTGTAAACAGCTTATTTAAAACAAGTTCAGGATGCTAAGATGGTGAGAGCTTTTGATATGTCTACTCTTCGGCACACAACCCTGGAGGAAAAGAGAATGAAGTCTGCCGATGGTGTTGCTGATGATGATAAGCGTTCTTCCACAGGCACTAATGAGGTATTGATCTGCAAGATCTATCTGCAAAATTTCTTTCGTGAAATCTTTTTCAATTAACTTCTCTGGACATCATGAATATATGTTGAAAATAGTGTTCGATCGGAAAACATTTTCGTATCGCGTTCTCATTATATTAGGGAGAGGTTCAGGAATCTAGAAATCTAATGCATTTTCTTTATAGTTTTGCTGCAAGATCAATCTAAAAAAAGTCTGCGTTTTTCTGCCTTGACATTTTTACATTACATATAAGTACTGTATATTAATTTTTGAAGATTTATAACGTCAGGGAAATGCGGTGCCACGCTAACTCTAGTTTTGAATGTATTGATAATTACACAACTATTATTATTTTCTAGGAAATGTGTGATATATCAGGAACAACACGGAGTCTGCTTCGGACCGGAGCAGATTAGCCTCAAGTCATTGCTTTCTAGTAAGGAGTTAGCAGCAATTAAAATGGTGGGGAGCCTTAATCAGAAACTTCGAGAAGGAGATTATGGTTTTAAGATAATCATTAAGTGTTCTTTTTAATCCAAAATGCTGAGTTACTCGTCATTTAATTCAGAATCGTCTTAAATTTTCATGTTTTAGTGATGGAACATCAATGGCCTTCTCTCATTAGATGCTTATCAGTGAGGATCTGTTATAAGTTTGTGATGATCTCCTTGAACGGTTCTTACCCGGAAGATAACGATTTTCCAAATTGCCATGCATGACACGGATCTGTCTTTTCCTTCCATGTTGCAACTTATCTAATCGTTCAACTGGATTTTTTAGATAATTCAGATAAGTAGATTCGGATGTGTGCTTTATTCATTCTTTTTGACATAGCAAGCTAGTCAATTTTGTCTGCAATTTCTAGATTGAAAGGTATATTAATATTGTCATTTTTATTATCAAGTATGAACTTAGACGGGAAATACTTACCTCTCAATTAAGATCCTTGTCATATACTTTGCTTGTAAACTACTTTAACACTCAGGCGTTTGACAAGCAATGCATTGATCAGAAGCCCTTGTTAACCTCGGAAAGCAGATCATCTCTGGAAAAGAGTTTAAAAAGTTACTGCTCAACCTACCACATGATCGAGGTTCGTCCTTCTAATTACTATCTTTCACTTTTCTATCTTCTGATAAGTAATATTTCCAGTGAAAAAAAGGATAGAGGCGTAAGGAGAGAATTCCGTGAATGGTCTATTTCAATGGCGGCAGTATTAATATCGAGAACTGTCATTTAATCATCAACCTTCGGAAAAAGAATGATATTTCTGTCGTTCTAGGACGATCGCCTTGAATCAGCTAGAGCTGAAATGGGTCAGGTCAGAGAAGAAAACGAAAGGCTAAAGTCCATGTTGTCCCAGATGATGAAGGACTACCAATGTTTACAACAACAATTCTTTGAGGTTGTCCAAGAAGCTAAGGTCGAGATGGAACCTTCACAGAACAAACTATTGCTTCCTCACAACCAGGAAAACCATGAAGAAGCCGAGCCTTTGTCCCTCACCTTAGGACTGAGCTTGAGCCGACTGAAGACCGATGGAGAGAGGAGAAACATATTGACAGTGCAGAGTGAAAGCGCAAAGAATGGAGATAGTGACTTGAAACGAGAGTTGTCACCTGACTTGTGCAATGGAGAGATTATGAGTAGTGATCATGAGAGTTTGAAAGACATAGACAAAGGTGAAATCTCGAGGACATGGCGACCAAGTAAGCTTCTCAAGACAATGAGGAGTGATGATGAGCAGGTTCTGGGGCGAAGCCATTTGAATAAAGCTAGGGTTTGCGTCAGAGTTAGGTGTGATGCACCCACCGTAAGTATTTCTAGCTGTTACAAAATGTTGCTACGAGTGACTTCACCACTCATTTTTACAATATCAAAAATGGATAAATAGGTTTCTCAATAATGCTGTTAGAAATGGCAATTAGCATGATATCTCGGCAAAACGAGGATGGATCATCTTATTTCCCAGCACGATGTTGATGTAGCTTGATGGCATTATCTGTGTTTCCAAAAATTAGCATCCTTATATGTAATGAGTCCTTATCCAGTCCATTTGAGGATAATTTATCGTCTCAATTGTCATGACATGTTGGCAATATCACAAACATTTACACGTTTTCCAATTTGATGTGTTATGATCTCAATAATTTTTGTGAATTATTTGAAGATAATTGCAATTCGTATCCGTTCATTTCCTAATTTTATTTTATGATCACCTTGTTGGAAAATAGTCTTCTACATGTATATAGGAAATAATTCAGCTTAATCTTATGATTAGATTTTGTCGAAAAGGATGATATAAATAGCGCATATTGTTCTTGTCACACAGATGGAGGATGGATGCCATTGGAGGAAGTACGGACAGAAAATTGCGAAAGGAAATCCATGTCCTCGAGCATACTACCGATGCACTGTCTCGCCATCTTGTCCAGTCAGAAAGCAAGTAGGTCTCATTCATCCACAGAATTTCTCCCTTTTTGAAATGTATGCATTGTTAAATTTAAACTTGGATTATGTCCATCCTAAATTGGCAATATCACAGGTACAAAGATGTGTGGAGGATACGTCCGTCTTGATCACCACTTATGAAGGGAACCACAACCACCCTCTTCCTATCTCGGCCACGGCTATGGCTTCCGCCACTTCCGCGGCCACTTCCGTAATACAATCTCGCTCATCAACCTCACAACAACAACCCCACCACCACCGTGGCCTTCGATCATTGCCGTCCGCAGGCCCTGCTTCCGCCATGTCTAGTAGTGGCTTCTCCGGGCTCGATTTCACCGGCAATCGAAATCCAAAGCTGCCTCAACTTCATTTCTCCAACTCTGCTTTGATTTCGACTTGCAATTCTCACCCCACCGTCACTCTTGATCTCAGCTCGAAGCCCGACTTCTCTAATCGCAATGGACATCGATCCTCTGCATGCTTCCCGTCTTTACCGGAACTCCCTGCAACTTTTCTCAGCTTCTCCTCATCACCATCTTCATCATCATTGTCGAGTTGCTTAGATAACACAACCCAAAAATCATCTTCGGGCATTGCTGCTGGCGTTTTAAATCGTGGGATGCCATTACAACATCAATTTTACCAACCCCATTTGTGGCCAGTTGCCAATAGCCAAGCTTCTCATCCACAATATTTACCCTACAAGTTAGGCACCGAAGCGACGAAAGCAATATCGTCGAATTCGTCTTTCGAGTCCGCATTAGCAGCCGCGATGACCTCGTTCGTCGGTGACAGGGCAACTAGCTTTCTTGGTGATAAACAGAAGGAAGTGGGTATTGGGCTGAACTTGAAGCTCGGTGATGAGCAGGCAACACCAATTAAATCACTCCAACCATCCACGCGAGCTGATGGCGTACCGTGTGCTTCTTCGAACCACATGGCAAGCCAATGGCTTTGAGCTCTCAACAAGGACCCAAGGGCTCAACTTGGTCTCCGCATTCATCAGTGTCATTATCCACATCTACGAAGAGTGCTTGTGCTTCAATTCCTCCTGCTGAGACCAAGGATCATCTCATTAGTTTTCTTGCCAATTCTGAAATGTGACATTTGGAAGGGACAAGACAACTGTCGCAGTACAGAAATTACGTTCTCTTAGAAACTTAGAACCATGAGCTTTGAGGAATCAAGACCCTAAACTAAACTTCCTACTTCATCAAGGTCTTTTCTTTTCGGATTGATCATTCTAAATTTTGTTTTTTCGCATTAGATTGGATTAACCGTGGACATACGCTAGTTAGTCAAACGTGTGAGAGTACTTGCTTTGTCTTTTTATCTATTCCGATGTAAAGTAATTAGAATAGAGTGGATAAAAATGCTATTTTTAGGGTCTCCAAGTCACAAAATGCAGATGAATTTCCCAAGAAGTGTGCAGGCATCACATTCTCAAATGGAATTCATGGACACATATGAAATGTACACTATCGTTTAATGCGTGGTTCCCTTTTCTTTAAGCACCAACTAAAATGAGCGCAGAATAATAGATGCTTTTGCTGTCAAATATATACGAATTCACTATTATTCCCAAAAACCAAATGCAAATGCGGAACATATATGAACCTTCATTGAGCTTAGTTATGCGTGATTTAGAGATGTAAACTTTATGATTCAATAAACATTTATTCAATACGGTCATGTATTAAAAAGGGCCATTGCTCTTATCATCTCTTCTGTCTCCACTGGATCGAAATGAGAAAGTTTTAATTCATAATAATCAAATACAAGCCAAGAGCTATGAAATAATAGGGTCTTTGCAAGATGCTCATGACAAGAAGAATTGTCCGATCTCATTATGGAGGGAAAGAGAAAGTTATCTCCTAGAGGGCAATCAAGCATCAATGACGAAGCTAACTCATTAATTAGATCATTTATGCAAATACGTTATTTATAACAACGAAATACCGCGAATCAAATAGCGAAACCGAAATTAGATTAGTTGAATAAGTAGAGGAAAGGCAAAACATTCTCTTGCCGACTGTGATTAATCCCGTACTCATGAAAAGCTGTTAAAAGTACGATTCAATAAACATTCATTGAAGAAATTCTAGGAACATTATGGCCATGCATTTAAAACGGGCCATCATCTTATCATCTCTTTTGTCTCATGGCCATGCATTACGAACAGATTAGCTTTCGTTACATCAGACTCAGTCCATCGAATCATGCCTGGCGAGACGGTAAGGCGTGATTGGGCCGAGCGGAAATGGCAGCTCTTCCGCCAGGCGACAAGCGGTATGGTCCGGCTCATCCGGAAACTTCTGACCCACTCTCACCTCCCGTCCCTCTCGCAACACGGCCATTTCTCTGAAGGTGACACGTCCCCGTTGCGGACAGGTGGCGAAACCGGGCTACATGCACATCGGACAACCACCATAACTAACCCCGAAGCACGGTTCGTAGGAGAGACACTGAAACAGAGAGAAGAACAGCGAAGACGAAGACAGCCCTGAAGAACATATACTTTAGGCATGAGACAGTATCCCTTATGTTTTTTCCTTTTCTTCTTTCATTTATTGGATGTTCTTTGTGAAATTGCCGGACTTTTGTATTGTCAACGTGTCCCGATGATCTTGTTGATCTGTTCGTTTTGAGCCATTCTAGGAATGGCACAGCCACGAGAGATGAAGGGAAGTGAGAAGCTGGCGAGCTGTGATGCATACTTTGAGACGATTCAGTCCAAGAAAAAATTGCCCCCTTCAGTGCAAGAAAGTCTGACCTCTGCATTTGCAACAATCCCAGTTTCTTCGTTCCCACAAGTTCCTGGTGGCAAAGGTAGTGAATTATAGCTGCACTTTCTTAATTACTAATTTTTCTTTCTTTCTTTTTTCCCGATTATATGGAAAAGAAGAAGAAGATAAGGTTTAGGTTTTGAAGGTGAACGCGTGTTTTGTTTGGGAATCGTAAGTGGAATATAAGTTTGATTGTCGGAATGTGAGATTGTACTTGTGATCATATCAGGAGTAATGTATATATCGTGTTATCCCATTTTGAGTGACATGGATTGCAAACACAATGATGTTGCAGTGATTGAAATTGAAGGAGAGACCACGGTGGCTGACGCGGTTAAGATTCTATCGGAGCACAACATAATGTCGGCTCCAGTGAGGAACCCCGATGCAAAAACGAGTAGAAATTGGAGAGACAGGTACTTGGGTATTTTGGACTACTCCGCAATAATCTTGTGGGTGTTGGAGAGTGCGGAGCTCGCGGCGGTTGCTCTGTTGGCAGGTTCGGCGAGTGCAGCAGGAGTGGGAGCTGGAGCAGTTGGCGCTCTTGGGGCATTGGCGCTGGGCATGACTGGTCCCGCGGCAGTTGCTGGGCTCACAATCGCAGCAGTTGGTGCCGCCGTGGCTGGGGGCGTGGCTGCTGAGAAAGGTGCAGGTAGAGATGCTTCCACCGCCGCAGACAATTTGGGTCAGGATTTTTACAGGGTTATTCTCCAAGAAGAGCCCTTCAAGTCTACCTCAGTAAGGAGAAATTAAATTCTGAGCCTTAATTAATTTAAAAATACTTTTGCGGCAGTTTGGTGAGATTTTTGCTGTACTGTCACGAGATAGCAAATGAGTTGTGGTTATAATGCAAATTATAGTAGCATGCTCCATAATACCGGCTGAAGATTATTACAAGAAGCTAATTTGTAAAACACTACCAATACCCTGGGTATGAGTATCTTATTAGTAGGGTGAACTTGGTCTTTGATAGTTGAGATGAAAATGTGTTCTTTTGGGGGTATTTCAGGTAATGTCGATAATCAAATCTTATCGCTGGGCTCCATTCATACCAGTAGCAGAAGATAGCTCGATGTTGAGTGTGCTGTTGCTACTTTCGAAATACAGGCTAAGGAGCGTTCCCGTTATTGAATTGGGAAAGCCCAACATAAAGAACTTCATCACTCAACTTGCGGTTATTCAAGGCCTCGACGGGTGCAGAGGAAGAAATTGGTTTGACTGCATTTCTGAAATCGCTATTGGTGAATTAGGACTTCCTTTCATGTCACCTGATGAGGTATCCTATTGTGATCTCCATCTGTAATTAGAAGATTTATAGATAATCTTTGAGTTTGAGGAGCACTTGTTGGTTTGTACAGGTCGTTAGTGTCCAAAGCGACGAACTGATTCTGGAGGCTTTTAAGCGGATGAGAGATAATCAGATTGGTGGCGTCCCGGTTGTGGCAGGGCCAAAGAAGAAAATCGTGGGAAACATAAGCATTAGAGATGTTAGTCACTTGCTGCTGAAGCCACAGCTTTTCACCAATTTCAGGTAATCTAAGACACCAGGTGCCTCCAGTCTATCAATTTTGGTCGAGCTTCTCTGATTCTTAAATGGTTTGTTAAGAGGGAACTTGTTGAACACCAATTAAGTAAAATCTGTTATTTCCAATGCGCTGTTTCTCTCGTAACATCAATAGCCGGTGCATTGGAAATCATAATATTTCCCTATTTAGTATAGTGATAGAGTGTCCCGTGGGCACTCATTTATTTAGACCCTTCTTAAAAAGTGTTCTTTAGTAGATGCTGCAATGTCACATTACTTTTGCATCATCAGAGTCTACAGCAGTATCTGTTTCCTCAAATATTTATGAAGCTCTTAGTTTATTGGTAGGACAAATGAGTACTGATGCCGTGAAAACAAGAATATGGCACTGGTCTCCATTTCTTCTTACTTCTCTTGCCTTTTGTCTAGTCAGTGGTAACCGGGGTCGTTATTAGCTTTCTTCGACAAATTTTGCCGCAGGCACCTAACAGTGATGGATTTCATGAGCTCCTTAATCTCGACAACTCAAGAACCCCGCAAAGTCATACCGCCTATCACATGCAAGCCTGATTCAACACTTGGCAGCGTGATCCACAGCCTTGCATCGAAGTCGGTCCATAGGATATATATGGTGTCTGATGAGGAGGAAGTTGTGGGGGTGATCACACTTCGAGATGTTATTTCTTGCTTCATTCACGAGCCTCCTAATTATTTCGACGATTACCTTGGGTTCTCGGTCAAGGAGATGTTGGATCAGTGAGGCTCTTGTTGCTGTCGTCACAAATGTGCTTTAGGTACTATGAGACGGGCAAGAGATTGTCATGGAGGATCTTGTATGTCCTTATCCGACTGTTGTGATTTACTGGAATTTGTCAAATTTCTTCCGTTGGACTATGTTCTCACCTTACAGCTACGACTGCAAAGTATGATTGTATTATAGCCTAGAGATTTAGCCTAGCACAACAAATTTGCGTGCATACAAGTGACACCAGCTCTTCATCCTTGTGGCGAAGCCTGTGCAGTACGGAGTGTTTGCGCGCGCGCGTGCCTGAGTGATGAGCGCAAACTGGGTATATATCAGTAGTAATTTTTGCACACTAAGCTTTATTTCTTTCTGACAAACTTAGTAATTACAGGAATAAGCAGTAAAAGTACGTGGTGCAAGAAGAGAAGCTTTATGCTCTTGTACTGAGATTCTCACTGCTGGTCCAGCCTTCTTGAACCTGGATCGAGTACTGCAAATTCCAGAGAACATCTTCTATCGAAGGCCGCTTGCTTGGCTCCTCAGTAAGGCAATTCACAGTGACTTCGACCGCGGTCTTAAGCGATTGGTAGGCGAAGGTGCCGCGAATGGATGGATCAGTCACGCTGCGTAGCTGCGAAGGGTGCTCCATTAAGCTCTTCTCTAGCTGCAATTCCAATTAGCAGGAGAAATAAATTCCACAGGAAACATTCGGCTTTTGCGATGCTAGATGCGAATGAGAATAGGTGACTGTTCTAGTAAGTGCAGTACCAGTTGTTTCACGTCTTCCAATTCACCGGAGGACTTGACCAGCTTCCCAGAGATGACTTGGAGGAGAATCTTCCCAAGCTGATAAATATCTTCTCTTTCTGCACCTTTTGAGCTGAAAAAAGGATAGAACTTTTATTTGAGAACTTATTCAGCAGAGCATTATAATAGCCGATAATGAAATTGAAAAGAAAGACGAGTCTGCATGCCCACGAGCAGCACACGCATGGAAGTTGATATAGATCGGACATTGGAATACCTGCTATCGCTTGATGCAATTTCGGAACCCATCTGGAAAAAAAAAAAAATTTCAGGGGTTGACCAGCGTCAGCTATAGGATACAAGAGAGATTTTGGGGTATGATGGAGCTTATCATTCAAACCTCACCTTGAATGGCAGTGGAATGTTGTAATTGCTGATTTTCGCGGCGAGGCTCTCATCAAGCAGAACATTGTCAATCTTCAGGTCATTCCCAAATATTCCGGGAGCCATCCCAGAGTGCAAGAACTGGACCCCTCTCGCCACGCCTATGGAGATCGCCATTCTCTGTGGCCATTTCAGCATCTCTTTCCTTCTCCAATCTGCACAGCGAACATAAAACTGATTGGCGCATGACACACAGGCATTTGCCGACAGAAACCGGTCCTATTTTTCTCCTAAATCTTACCTGTGATGTGATTCGCTAGCGATCCATTCGATACGTGTTCGAGGACGATAAACACTGTGCTGGCCACATTGGGGTGGTCCTGATAAGTGACGATGCAGTGCCCAAGAAGACTGATCAAATGGCGATGCCTTAGCTTAGATAGATTGTCAAGCTGTTGCCCAATATTTTGAGGCAAGCTTCTCTGCTTCAGTTTCAAACACTTCACTAGGACTACTGTGCCATCTCTGAGCCAACCCTTGTATATCTGCAGAACAAATTATCACTCTTTAGCTGCGCTTGATGGTTACACTGTTGAGTTCTGTCGTGATCGAACTTTAAATTTGATTGTAAAAGAAGACGCTTCACCTGTCCTTGATTTGCCTCTCCCATCAAATTGCATGGATCAAAATTGTCTGTTGCGTCTTCAATTTCCTCCAGAGTGAAAACATGATAAGGTGGGAGGCCCAGTGTCGCCAGCCTCATCGTCTGAGGCATTCGCCCTACCGAAGAGTTCGGCATTTTTTGCATGTTATATTAAGTTCGATAGGATAAGACTAAGATTGCCCTACCATGTCAATGTTAGGAGGGATATTCCTTGTCATTTCCAATAATATGAATAATAATACTAAAGTACAGATGAGAGATCTTACTCGAATCAATGATTGACTTCGGAGAGCTGCAAAACGACAGTTCATCGGCATAACACTTGGGGGGCTTGCTTTCAAACGATCGTCTTGCTTCTGCTCTTCTGATCAGCACTATGATCAGTAATGCGAATGCCCCTGCAATTCCAATGGTGCCTCCAATTATTCCGAGAACGAGACTCAGTTTGATGCTCGACCCTTGTTTCTCGGCTTTAGCCGGAGGCTCAACTGCCAACGCTTCTTTCTGGCAATAAGAGTAGGGGTGCTGTTTCTTTGAGTTCCCACCGGACAAGCAATTCCATGAACTGATCACTGTCCGGTTCGCCGAATTTGACCCGATGCATGACGGCATGTCCCCAACCAAAAGATTGTGCGAAATGTCCACATATGTGAGATTACCATTGCATGAAAAATTCGTTGGAAGTGCTCCACTGAGTCGATTTTCCTCTATACTAAGGTAACGAACCGAAGGCAGACTGAAAATGAAAGACGGGACGTGCCCGGAAAGCTCGTTGGCCGAGACATCCAATGTCTGAAGCTGACCCAAGCCATTTAATTCGCTAGGAATATTAGATCTGAACGAGTTGTTCCTCAACAGAACACTTACAAGGGTATCTCCGAGCAACGGGAACTCTGGTCCGAGAAAGTTTTCACTCAAATTCAGCTCTTCAAGAACAGGTAGGCCCTTGAGATCTGGGACACTCCCATTGAGCAAATTACCAGACAGAACAAGACTACTAAGGTTCTTGAAGGAAGTGATGGACTGAGGAATCTCCCCGTAGATGGAGTTCCAGCTGAGATTGAGCACCACGAGCGAGTGAAACCGGCTCACCTTGGTGGGAAGCGGTCCCCACAGGCCCAGGGAGACAAGTGAGAGCACCTTGAGGTTGGAGAGCTTGGTGAGCACAGTGAAGAAGGAGTCAATGGAGAAACTTGCAGAAAGAGTCTGCTGAGAAACGGCAAATCGGGTGGGGTCGGGTCCCGTGCCGTCGTCGTGAGAGGATAAGTTTTTAGCCCCAACAATGGTCAGCTCTGTTATCTGGTTGTCGGAGCAGGCAATGGTAAGAGAAGGTGATGATGGGAGGTAACAGAAGCTGGTCCAATTTGTCCATCCCTGGAGAGCTTCGGGGTACTCCAACTGCTTCTGGATTTGAAAGAGCACCCTGGTTTCACTTGGACTGAGTTGAGCCATTGCAAGTGGCACTACCCTCATCATCAAAACGATCACAGAGAACAAGATATAGAGCAAAACAGGGGAATGGGCCATTTCCAAAGCAAAAAGAGGTTCCAAAATGGATGCTGTTTGGAGTTTCTCTCGAACCCGAGTGGAATCAAATCAGGCAGCACTCATGAGAAACCATGGTACGGCAACAAAAGCCACACCTGCACCTGCAACTTCATCCATACATGGGAACTTAGGAGGTGGAGCTCTGAGACTGAATGTGGGAAAGAAGTTGCAGAGAGACTTTCGTGGGGTCCCAGAGAGTGATGAAGACCCTGCTGCATTGAAGTTCACACACCCCAAGGAATTTTAAGAAATGATTAAAGTATGAAGTCAGGAGTGAATCATTCAGTGCCTAAAAGCTGGAACCCTTCTTACAAGGGAAAGAAAATAAAGAAATCTGCATTTGGTGGAAAGGTGCCTCTGTATATAATTCTGGTGTGAGAGGATAATGGATCTGGAAAGCGACAGGGTCAAGAGGCAGAGTGGCAAGAGGCAGAGTGCCAACCCATGAATATTACATCACATCACAACGCTGGTGGCAATCGACTTTGGGAACGATTGTCAGTATGCTAAGATCGACGTAAGTAATTAGAGGTATTTCAAATCTTGATCGTGAAACTTATAATGTCAGGATTGATTAATAGTCTTTGGAATTTGTTACATATCCTATAGATCTTGAAATCGACGTTGTTGGTGCGGCCTGGTTCTGGGGTTCATGAGAACCGGCCAACTCTTTATTTGTTGTGTTGTTTTCTATTCCTTAACAAGGAAAACTTTAATAAAACATTTCCGTATTTATACAGAGTAGACATGACGGCAATAATAAAAATACAGGATGCAAAGTAAAATTAAAAGGAGAGGATTCAGGCTTCTCATTTTGGTTCTTTAGTCTAGTTCTGGACCTAGAATTGAAAATTGAATCGCTAATCGCTAGTTCCAAAATTTTGAAATCGGAAAGAAATATATGATTTTATATGGGTTTGCTCTTAGACTCAATTTACACATTTCACTATAATTATCACATTGCATGTTCTATTATGTCCTTTAATTTCAAGGGAAAAAAAGGCTATATGCCTGGCAGCCACCAAGTTACCAATAAAAAACGAATTTAAAGTGCTATCCCTTGCGACCCCATAAGAGTGGTCCTCTCGGAGCCCGATCCCATGTCTTTTTATTGATGGAGCTTATGGACTACATTCCAATTGGGTGGAGAAAGTCATTCCAATTTGGTTCTAGGATTTATTATGGATCAATACTCACTTTTACAATCATCGATTATTAAAAATGACGTGTTGATTATAATTAATCATGTTGAACGTAAATCCACTAGTTCATATGCATGTATGCAGCCTATCGTATCACTCTATTTATCAATCCTAGTAAATTGATTTTAAGGCACACGATATAATTATTAATATTATTATTTTATGTACTTTTGCTTTTAGGCTTGTTAATTTTGGATCCCAAGCACAAGGAGACGAAAGTGGGGGCCCGTTTCTTGATCACCCGCTACGCAGGCTATCATCGGATCCTTCAAATCGGGTGACGTGGACCGTCGATTTCCCGGTGACCCGTCGGTTGGTCAACGCAGCTACGAGGATCTCGGTGTCACGTGCCGAGCGCCACGTGATCTTCGCCCTCGGAAAAGCTTGTGCAATCAATCACGATCTCCTTGTACGTCCGTTGAAAGTCCCGGATAACCCCAAAATTAAAGTTGTCGGCGGAAGGCGAGGCCGATGCTCACGAGGCGATGATGGTCAGAAGTCCTTTTCGAAATTGATTAGACGATAATTATCCCACTAATTTCATAATCATGGTCACCACTTCGAGTGTGTTCTCCACTGTTTAGAAACCTAAGAAGTCCCACCAATTCCCTTTTATTTTTTTTTTTCGATAAGTAAAAGTTAAATAATATCGCGCAATTATATCTTTCTTTTTTATCTATAACTTTCTCATGCATCGAGCAAAAATTGACATAAAAAAAATTACAATATACCCTTTTTTCTTAAGGGATTAGTTCTACCTAATCCCGTATTTCTCGAGAACGATTAGTTCATCATAATAAGTTTGTACTCTTTAGTCAATTTAGGAGGGGCGATTGGTTCGCATAACGCCGCAGCTAGCTCTTGGAGATCCGGACGGCGAGCTATGTTCTTCGGAGAAAGAGACAAGAGCTAGGATTTGCTTAAGTTTAGGAAGGAAAAGACAAATTTTGTGATTAATCCGAATTTACATATTCATCGTGGTATAACGTGTTGGAGATCTATATGTGTTGTGACAGAGGTTGCACATGATGTGCCTCGGGAACAATGCCTCGAGTCATTAGAAAATGAAATAAAGCAGAGAGAAAAGCTATGTTTAATATTTGCTTCTTCTTTCTTCGGTATATAAAGAATCACTGAAGTCCTCAAGCAATCGACCTCAAAATGCGGCCATTGTGTTCTGCTTCTTCCCACGCAAATTGCCCGTTCTTCAATTTAATTTAATTTAATTTAATTTAATTTATATATTTTACCCCTCTTTTTGATGTGATAGGGATCCACGCCGAAGCTGGATTTGAAATAAAAATAAAAATTCCTCATAAGTATTATTGAGAACTGTAACTCGATCAAGATGGAGTTTGAGAAGTTCATTGTCGAAGAAAATATTGAATGGAACTGACTCTCCATGTCAAATGTGAGTCGGTCAATTCATTGCTCGCTCCGGGGCGAGTTGGTCCCACCCTGTCATAGAAATTTGAAAGTCCCACCCATATCACTCCGTTTGGTCCATGGAATAACATGGGTGGGACTGACTAGCCACGTGGCGAGCAGTGATTGGACCGACTCACCGTTGACGTGAAGTGTCAGTCGCATTATAAAAAGCTCATATCCTCGTATATATATATTTTATAATATGCTGCTTGCAATTAAATACCACGTGGACAGCGGGAAATGCACAGTCTCTATTTCTCTTTCTAAACAAGTCGAATGCGTACATGTAATTTTCATTGAACCACGCTTCGTCCGGTCGGCCCGAATCGATCATAGCTGGCGATGCCGAGAAGCCCTTGCACGAGCTCTACATGATCCGATGAGCACCGCCGGCTAAAGACAGAGGGCCACGGCCCACTGAAGAACCAGCCTTTTAGCATTCATGGGCCCCCATTTGGGAGACCCAGGGAGGGCCTCGAATTGGATTAGTTTCAAAAGCCCAAGCCCAACGACAATTTCCAAATACAGTTGGGGTGGGGTCCAGCTGTTCCCCTTCCGGATCCTTAGTCTAGGTCTGGTCACGACCCACCGCTTGCCTCCACGTGGACACTGCACGACACAGTTAATGAAGCAGTTATTTATTATAAACGACAGCTGAGCACATATAATGGCGCTCAAACGGCGCCGTCAGAGCGATTAATGAGTTATCTGAAAGTGCTATGAAAAGAACAAGAAGAAGTACGTATAATTTGAGCTTATTTCGTATTATTACAAGTTGCAGCGTCCGTTGCTGTTGTGTGTTCCCCTGCAAGGAGTGACGACTGACGACCGAGAGGACCAGCCGGACCGCCGATCGCTCCGCGGCGGGGAGCAACAAACCGCGGACGTTCTCGTCGTCCTATCGAAGAAAGGTGCATGTTGCTATTCGGGGGTTCTCTTTACGATGCTCGAACTCGACCCGTCGGTCCAACGTGCTTGCCGTTTTTGAGTAGATCTCCCCCTCTGTTTCAATGGGGGGTTTTAGGCTCGTGAAGTCGATGCGATGAAGATGTAGTTTATGCTGAGCGGTGGTGAGGTTCGAGGCAGTAGGTAGAGCTCACGAGCTGGTCGGTAGTAGTGCAATTGCTGTAGAGAGAGAAATGCTGTGTGCTCGAGCGTATGCGGTGACAAAAAGGAAATGACTTTGAGGTTATATACGTTGGTTTGATTTTTCTCATTGTTCACAAGTGTATTAATTTTGGATACAGGTTGCATTTCAACGTGCTGCTCGTATGATGGATATGGTTTGAGTATGAGAATTTTTCATCGCGGATTTCTGTTCTGCCAGTCTGGGAGCATTCTGGGTCTGTAATTGTCAATTTTTGTTACTTTTGTTCTTCTGCAGGTTGCTCTGTAAGCTATACGGTGGCTTCGGTGCCTTCCTTTCCTGGTTAAATGGGAAGAACGCCAGGAAAATGGCTGAAGACCTTACTTCGCCGCAAGAAATCGTCAAAGTCTCATTTGCCAGAAGGAGGAGATGTTCCGGTACGATGTCTTTCAGATAGACAAGCTCTCTTATCTTATCTCAGTAATGTGAGCGTGAAAAATTTGAAGAGCTGCACAGCTGCTCCTGGCTAAAGTATCTCATTTCTCGAATGTGTTCAACTATAGAAGCTTCAGTAGCTTCCAATCCTGTACCACTCCTTCCAGTCATAGAGCGGCCCTAACATTGGTATCCAACTGAGGTTTTTGATGTGGTCAGCATAGTGATGGTTTATCACGGAGAATATGTGTCTTTCTGTGACCAGCTATTCTCATGTGCATGGGGGAAATACCATGAACTGCTGAGTGGGGCAGCCTCTCGTATCGACAAACTTATTGACAAAGTTGAATCTGAGCGCAATAATCTTCTCTCCCATGTCATCTATTATTTGTATGTGTCCAAATGGATGGATTGGCTTGCTCACTTTATAACTTCTAAGTTGCTTTCGGATTAGTGCCTCAACTTGTTAATAATTGAAAAAATTCCCGATGGTAATTTAAATTCTTGTCGTGCTCTGTATCTTCCGCTCTTTGTTTATAATCAGTCGGGTGCTTCTCTGATCTGCTACTCTTTGCTACTCTGTCGATTCTGTTTGTTTGATATCTGATATTCTTCATAATCTTATGGCGTCTCTTCTTTTCTGTGGAAAGAAATTTGCACATAAAGGAGGGGCCTTAAGTCTGTCTAAGACACCCTCAACTGATATTACTGTGGAGTCTCCTTCAAATTCACTGCCAATTTCCGCTACAATTACTAGGACTGAAGAGGACTTCGGAAAAGGGCCAAATGCTATAGCACCTAATGATGCTAAAATTCTTTCATCCGAAAAAGAAGGTAGGGCACTTACAAATGGTTTGTCCTTATCAGAAGATACTGAACATGAGAGGCTTCAGCAAGCAGCTACTAAGGCACAGGCTGTGTTTAGAGGTTATCTGGTAATCTTCTGTAACTACAATGTTGGCTCCCCTTTAGCGTGCAATTTATTTAGAGAATCTTGGTTGTGCTATATGTTTCCTCGTGGCAAGGTATTTCCGAGGAGCTCATGTCCTTGGGGTATAAATCCTTGACAGTGCTTCATACATATTTTACGGCTGTTTTTGTTTGAGTAGAATTGCTGGAGTTGATTAGATAATTCTGTAATAGGTGAAACAGTATATTATATTGTCCACTGGAAATGTCAAAATGATAAACTTCGGTGAAACTACAGATTTTTGTTTTAAAGTTGCTTGTAACTTTTCTACTTATGTAATCAGGCAACTTGAGTTAAAGAATTAAATCAGTAATTTGGAGAGTTTGTCTTACCTTTGAATACATCCTACCATTGATATTTGCAATATGAGATGTCGTCGTGAGTTGTTCCTCTGGTATAAGAAGGCCCTGTCAAGTGCATGCCAGTTACACTATGATGCCAGGAAAATTTAAATAACCAGTCTTTCTAGAATCTTTGATTCTTAGGTTTTTTAATTCATTTGACTGACCTATTTGTTATTGCGTTCGGCTGGAAGAGGGTATCCATGTCTTTAGTTTTAAGTGATTATCAATATATGAGCTGAATCACAAGACTTATTTTATCAATAAGTGGTTTCATCAATTAATGAGCATTTAAATCACAAGCCATAATTATCAATAACTAGGTATACATATATTGCTGAATGTATTTTTGATGCATTACTGACATATAGTTCTGCTCCATTTCATGCTTTCTTAAATTTCATTCTTTTCCGTTTGGATATACTGACCTTGTGTTTAAATGTCTACTATGCCCATGCCAGGTTCGTCGTTCATTTAGAAAACTCAAACATATTGTAAGGGTGCAAGCTTTCATCCGTGGCCACTTGGTCAGAAAACAGGCTATTGCCACATTTTGCTGTGTGCGAGGTATTGTGAAGATTCAAAAATTAGCTCGTGCTAAAAAGGTAAAAAAAATTTCTACTTTGTGGCCGAAATCCATACTTTTTCCTCAGAACTTTCAAAGTCAGTCTTTGTGTTCCTTTATGGCCCAGAGACACACTGGACTCCAAGCACTCATATAACCTTCGTATTAACTTCATCTAGCATATGTTTCCCCTTTTCTGCACTCGTGCTTACTTTTTTGACTTCTTTTTTGTCTTTTAAATAGGGTTGGGAATTGCGCAGTCCTTCAGCAACTGGCCAGGATAAGCTGCTTGAGGATGTGTTCATTCATAAGGTGAGACTGTATATGTATTCTATTTGTGTATTGACACAAGTATTGGATACTTTTCTTAATTTGGGTAAGAAGAGTTACCCATTAAGACGAGCGATCTTCCTTTAAATTGCCAGTACTCGGATTTTATCAGTAAGATTGCATTGCTTCTGCATTCCTTCCTTCAAAAATCATGCACTGTTATAGAGGGTTCCTTTGCACTAGAATACAGTGTAATTCCTTGGAGCTCATCAAATTTTTGGAATTTGGCCTATAAGTAGGTATCTTTACATGATGACTTAATGTAATGTGCATGTCCATCCACCTAGTCGATGCACTAAAATGACTTTCCTCAGATTGGTGGTAATAAATATCCTATCATGAATGATATTTTAAGCTGGAATAGATATTTGAAGTACTTATTGCTTTGTATCATTGTTTATACTCTCAGCTTCTTGCTTCTTCTCATCCTGCAAATCCTCTTCATCTTCAATATGGTCATGGAGATCCAAATTCTGCTTGGATGTGGCTTGAACGCTGGACGAGGTCTTTTTTTTGGGAAGCCTCTTCACTACCAAAGGAAAATTCTCACTCATTTCCTCAGTTAAAGCATCAAAATCTGGAAAAAGAACAGTGTAGCCACAAGCGAAGTGTTAGCAGACTGCCTAGTACAAACGTTAAAACTGACCCCAATGGCATATCTTCTTCTACTAAGTCCATAACCTACCCAAGGAATTTTTCTGGTCACATTGTAGATTTGGTTTAAGATAGATCAGAGAATCAGATTGAGAAAGTAAAAATCAATTTGAGAACAACTAATGATCTTTTAAAGGAGGTTTCTCATGGGGTGATGGCTGATGAGAAGAAACAGGGCGACAGTCTTGGGGATGAACCAACTTCAGTAACCTCTCTGGTGCTGCAGCAAGATGTCCGTCATTTATCTGAGGTGGAGCAAGAGTCCAAAATTGAAGTACTATCACAATTTGAACTGAAAGGAAATCTGAAATTAGCAGCCTCTGAAGAGCAAGTAGATGAATTACAAGAACATCAAGTTATCATTAATGCTCATCCTGTAGAAAAATTTGGTCCAACTGAAAAGAAGTCGGACTTGAAGGCTGCTTGCATGAATGGCAAGCATGAAAAAAATACCCATAGAAGAACTTCTTTGCCTGCGAAGATGGACCAACAAGAGAATGCGAATCATCCCACCACAAGAGTGCACAGCTATATGGCACCGACTGAATCTGCAAAAGCCAAGCTGAGAGGACAAAGCTCCCCTAGGTTTGCCCAAGGTGGGACTGGTATGAACGGCACAAGGCGGCATTCATTGCCATCGTCCACCAATGGGAAAGTAGGTTCATTTTCACCAAGAGCTCTGAGACTTGTTGAAGCATCTGGCAAAGGAACAACTAGAAGTGATAAATCTCTTACATCTTCCAGAGATTTTGGTGGTAAGAACTTAAGTTATGTAACCTTTGTATTACTGTAATAATAACAGGTGTGAGCACATGTTTTACATTATAATGTGCTAGTTATCTTTCTATATATTAAAGAAGAGAAGTCATTCTTCTAAAATCAAAGAGTTTCCTGAGACAATCATGATCCTTGACTAGAAAACATGCCGGGTTTGTGTCAAACTTTTAGTGGAGAAGATATCGGTGAAGAAGCGAAGTTTCTAGTTCTACTGCCATTTTCATGCTTATCGTTCTTGGAATCTTGAATCAACTAATCAAAGTTCAGATTCAATGGGCCAACTCTTGACTAATGTCTTGATTGAAGTTATATTACTTGGTCATTCTCACAGTAAGATGGATTCTGTTAAGGCATATTCTACTGCAGATATGGATGAAAAAGAAACTATTTTCCGCTAGAATTTCTTCAAATATCTTTTTACATCATATGATCTGGCTAAAAGATAAAGGTCTCTTGGAAGAAGGTTAGGAAGGTTCCCCTGAAAAGGGGCCATTTTGCTGGACCGTGATAGTGAAATTCTTGAAATCTAGTAAATATCTGATGGATTCTGTTTGCGATGCCTAGCATTCATCATAAAGAATGAAGAATTTGTAATCTACTGAGTTACATTTCTTTAGGTTTTGCATTTTGCACTTCATGCTGAAAGTTATGTTAGACATATATCTTTCAGCTTTATATTAATTGAATGTAATTGTTATTTGACTCGTAAGCCATTTTAGTAGATCTTTTGATAGATGACAATGGGATATACACTTCGTGAACCTACTGCCTTCCAACTGGCCAATTATCTGTCTTGCTTGGATCCGCATTGTTTTGCTTAGACAGATGTTATCTGACGTCAATTTTCAAATTGCTCTGATGTGTAATATATGCTGGCATGAGCCTGTAGAGGAAAGATATGTTGATCCATACGTTCACTGCATGGTTTTATGCCTGCTACCTTTGCTCTTCTTTATGGTTGTAAGTACCGAGGATCTGTTTCGTGCCATAACTTTCGCACTAGGATTTTGAATTGTCATATATCCCTTGATTAACCATTTTTTGTTATACTAATTCCAGAGAAGTTGATTAAAGTAGAGTGGAGGAGGTGATCTTACATGGCATGATGATCTCTCTGGACTTTACATTGAGAAAGAAGTGAAATAACAGAAACTGCTGAGCCTTTTCCCGCAGACAGGTTCTCAACTTGGCAAATTCCCATGCTCCCAGTTAGTCATCATTCAAGATGCTAGAACATGTATGGGATATCATCATTTTGTATTTAGAGGTGTTTTACTCTCTGACAAATTCGGTGGTTAACGTGCTTAATTATCATATGCGCCTAAATATGTGCTGCTTTTTCTTAGGTAATTGTTCTGTCTATATTGCCGGCAAGCACTCTGATTTAATTTGCGAACATTTTACAAACATGATAAGATTTCGTTCTACAAGTATCAGTTGTAAATGGGGTCGCTTTGCCTTTTCAATGAGCTTATGATGGAGTTGATACTTGAAATTTGATAGTGTTGTGTTTCTCCTTATGTTCCCCCTTGTAATCTTACGATGGTCTTGCCTATGTAATGAGGTGAAATTCTGGTTATGTTGTTTCTCTTTCTTATGTGCCGTATGCCAGAGACATTAAGCTAGTGTTGTTTTTACAAGTTGGAGCTCTGGGAAGGCCTGATCCGATCTAGCATAGTTGGTATAGTATGGTTACATTTCTGCTGAATTGACAAATCAAAGTCACAAAAGTATCTGTTCTAGTGACCAAAATCACGGCTACGATAGACCAGTTGAAACATGAAAGCCGCTATGGCCTACTTTTGTTTTTTGTTTTTTTTTTTTTCCATTGACTGCTATATCCAAGGACTTTTGAGCACGGAACAAGATGGTCCTTGCCCTGAACCCGACGGGCATCTCATCCGAGACAGAGCGCATAGAGGGAAGTCCCCGGTGTCCAAGTTGGATGGAACTTCGCTGTACTAACAGTATACCCGTTCCCCAGGTAGATGCACCCGTAACTTGCCGACATGCCCCCATAAACTGTTGCTCCAGTGTCATATGACCATAAGATCTTCCCTGTGGTTGCCTCCATCCCGTATATGGGACCATTGGGAGCAGTTGACCCAGCAAAAACGACACCATTGACTACTGAGACTGGTCCAGACGCGATCTCGTTGCTTGGGTTCGCTGTGGACCAAATTATATCACCCGTGTTTGCGTTAAGCGCAACCCACGCGCCTGCCGTTGTAGTTTGGGTCGAAGGGGTGAGGGAGAACCTAACTCTATAGCTGTTGGCGATGTTGGTGTAGAATCTTTGTCCATCCGTGGCTGCACCCCATATGCCTCCTCCCTCGAGACCGCCGGGCCCTGCCAACTGTGTATTTTGAAAAACAATTTCATTATATCGTCAGTCCATTGAATTCTAGCATCTTCTCTGGTTAGGTTTATCATACTTCTTACTTTATCGTCTACATTGTGTATCTTGATTATTCTCATTCAGGTGAAAATGCTGGGGCTGAGCCCTATGGAATGTCAATAAGGTGCTGAACTGCATCTTGCTCAGGAGATTGAAAACTAGGCATACTGGATTGGTCCAGATGGGTTAGAATTTGGAGGACTCTTTATTGCTACTTTTCGAACCTCGCATAGATTGCACAAGTTTTAGTCTATGCTACTGAGCTGCCTCCAGGATTATACATGAGAATTGAGGTGGTGAGTATTTATGGGAGTGATAACGCAAAGAAGATCTATCACCCATGTCTGCAAAATAAGGAATGACAGTGTGTACTTACTTTGAACCATACTATGTCCCCATTGTCTCGGTCCAGAGCCCAAGCAAAGCCACTCTTTTGCACGGCAGCTATGATGTCTCGCCTGGTGCCATTCACCGATATAGTGAGTAACATGGGAGCCTCACCAAAGTCTGCATCCAAGTTGGGTCCGGGAGGACAGTCAGGATTATTCGGCACCAAGCAAGCAAAGTAAAACACGTCATATCCCCCGAGTTGTCGTGCCCATCTGATCCTCCCCGATTCAATGTCGAATGCGATGATGGAATCGAAGTTCACATCTGGCCCTATGCACTGGTCTGGTTGACTTGGCTTTGTGGTTTGGTTATTTTGCTTCTCTTGGCATCGTGCGACCTCTTGTGGAACTGTGTAGAGGTTCCCGGTGCCCACATACACAAGCCTCCTTTTCGGATCAATCGCCGGACTGCTTCCCCATATGGAGGCTCCGGAGTAGCTGCCACGTTTACCGCCGTTGTCCGGGATTGTGTAGGTCTGCCATATGATTGCTCCTGAACTAATACTGAGCTTTGCGAAGCTGCCTCGGAAAGTGCAACATTGCTCTGGAGGTAAGATCACTTCGAGTGATGATACTCCGGTATAATATGCCCTGTAAACATAAAGAGGAGATCATAATCATCAGGCTCAAAAGGAGAGTCACAATTTCTTCTATCGTGTAGATTATTTGTATTTTCTCTTGGTACCGGTATACTATTTTCTCATCAGTATTTGCATCCACCTCATATAAGCCGTTCCGGACATTGTTATCACCGCTAGAGGTCGTGGATCAAGCTGAGTCGACCAAATTAGCCTCCCGTTCGATCGGTTCACAGCGATAACGAACGCAGGTCCATAAATTGAGACGATCAGGAGGCGTCCGGCTATTGTTGGGGTTGATCTCGAGACTGTTACATTCACTATTGTACCGGTACCCTAAGCCTTGTCAACTCGCTTAGGTTTTGCTGCCATATCAAACAACCGGTGAAGGCGTTCACGGCGTACAAGTAGCCATTCCACGAAGGAAAATACACAGCTCCGTTGGCTATTGCTGGGGTGGCGGAGATGTCCTTGCCGGCGAAGAACTTCCACCTTAACAGTAAACCCCGGACGGTCAATGGGTTGATCAACTTCTCTTCTCGAGCATTTCTCGTGTTTCTCAAGTTGCCGCCATGATTTAACCACTGCATCAAAGTCTTAAACTTATAAACAGAAGCAGTGAAACTAAAACACACACACACACACACAGAGGATGATGGGTTGGAGCTTAATTACCACGGCGAGGGTGCTGTCTAATACACAAACGGTAGTGATCGCGAAGATACAGAAGATACAGTAAGTTTTCTGAATATGGAGGTGAGCCATCGAGATTGAACTTAATATACTTTGTTTCTTTTCTCGGGTGGAGTCCATAAATCCTACATGCGACTTATATATACAGGTAAGGGGTGTTCCGCGGTCTCGCTCTCTCACATGTAAAGAGCTCTGCATCTCGTTAAGTCTGAATCATCTCTTTGTCGACATACATGCAGCATTTATGTATCTTCAACAATAAAATTCAATCTCTCATCAGCTCATAAACGTTTTCTCAGAAGAAATGTGGTCAGGAAACATGCAAATTCCGCGTGTGCTCTCAGGGCCTAGATGCCGCTCCTCTCTCTGTTTTTGTCACACTATCCGGCGTCTCCCTCTATTTCTCTTCATCAAAGCGAGGCAAGAATAAGGCAGCTTGTTCAATAACTAGAACGGTTTGCCCGAAAACTGGAGCGGTTTTGGAGCAGAAGCGAAGATAATTTTTCATTGCATATCGACCGTTATGAGAAAATTGGTATCGTGCATGGCCAATGGCCAATGTTGTGTTTTGACCTACCACGTCGATCTATCCGCATATCAGAATATCACACTTACCTGAACTTCTGACGACTCAATTTAACTCCTTCGTGTTTATCGCTAAAACTCAAAATCATAACATAAGTCCAAAATTTACGAAAGGGCTATATTTAAATCTACATATTGGTACAGGACTATTTTGAAAGGTTTCATGTACTCTATATGTACAAAAGTCAGAGTTAAGATTTGAGAAAAATCAGAAGAAAAATGAGGGCAATTATCTTAAAATTCCAAAAACTATTATAAGTATGTCAATTAAGTTATAAAGATTTTATATTTATGCCAATTTAGTAAATTTTGGCTTCCAGACATTGACGTAATTTTTTTTAAAAAGTGTTATAATATTTTAATGGAATTTTATTTTATTTTTCTTTCTTCTTCTTTTGTTTCCTTTTTTTTTCCCATTATAAATGGTGAGGTTCGGCTAGCGGGGACTGCTAAAGCTCGCTAGATATTGGGCAAGGATATTGCAGTCGTGGGCGAGGGAAGCCTTGCCATGGCCTCGTGCGCAGTTGGCGTGGCTATGTCGCCTTCCACCATGACCGTGATGGCAATGCCTTCACTCGTGATGCGCAACCAAGGTGAGGTCCCCCTCCTAGATCTAGGTGAGGCCAACCTACCCGAGGCCTCGCCAGTCGTAAGTAAAGGCAGCCACGGCCTCGCCAATTGTGGGCAAGGCTATCTTCAATTGCAGATGACAAGGCTATAGTTAGGGTGAGGCTGCCTTGTTTACAAATTACAACCACGATGGCCTCACCCGATGGTCGGCAAGCTCTGGCGGTCGTAGCCAGCCCCAAATCACCAGCCATAGTGGAGGGAAAAAAAAGGAAGAAAAGAAGGAAAAGAAAGCAATACAAATAAAAATATAAAAATTAAAAATTAAAAATTAAAAATTAAAAATTGTCAACGTCAATGTTAGCTAGTCAAAACCGACCGGATTGTCTAAATTAAGCAAGTATAAAAGGTTTAAAACTAGATTGGAAAAAATGAATTAGCACAATTACAAGAAATGTAAGACTTTTTCTTGTAATTTTCTTAAAAAAGAAGAAGTAAAAGTAGTTCTAAACAGACCTCTCCTACTTACTTCACATATTCATGTATCTTTTTCGGCTGACACTAGTTTGTATGTTTATCTCAAAGTGAGGGATCTTAAGATTACATGGATTTTCACATTACCTTTTAATCTTGGGAGTGGTCGCGTATGAGTTTAAAAAGTTTAGAAAAAGAAGGATATACAATATCATATGAATAATTATCCAAAAAAAGTTAAACCTATCATACGTTAGTCGATTTAATCTTACTATTTTCACTTCTGTCATTGAGTTATAAGTCTTTTGATAATTTGCCAATATAGTCATCCAAGCTTATTTAAGCTAGCAAGTGCTTACATGGATATTTATCCAACGTCAGTCGTCTTATGTGGCATGACTGGTGTTGACGTAGATAATCTTTTGATGATTTGTCAATAAAGCCCTCCAAATTAATTAGGCTGGCAAATGCTTATACGGATATATAAACGGCATTTGCCGTTCTATGTGGCAAAACTGATGCTAATGTAGATAATTTTTTTGTCATTTTTTAAAGATTTTAAAGACTTACTTTTTTCCTTTCCTTATTTTATTTTATTTTCTTATTTTCTTTCGTCGAATTTATAGTTGGTGGAGTGACGTTGACCTTGCGGACTAGCAACTTGATGAAAGAAAAAATGAAAACGAAAAGAAGGAAAAAGAAACAAAAAGTGAAAATAATTCACATCAGCGTTGGTAGTACCAAGTAGGATGGCCGTCACTAATTAGGTATCATTGTAAGCATTTCCTAGTCAAAATGAACCTTGTTATCATCAAAAAGTTTATAAATAAATTGATAAAATTGAAAAATTTAAGATTGAATTGGTTGCTTAACAATAATTTTAGGACTTTTGGGCAATTATCCTTTTTATGATATATGTGAAGAGACATCGTGAGTTATGTCTTGTGATTGCATTACAAAGAGTAATGCCACATAATCATAATAAACAAGGCATTGTGAAATTGTTGAGTGTACGTTTGAGCTGTTTAAAGAAAAGACATCGAAGAATCACTATGATGTGAAGTAGTTAACGTTGTTTAATTAACTCTAACTTGAATGTTATTAAGTAAATGTGGGCTTAACTAGTGGGCTCCAAGTTTGGCTTTCTCATGGTGATCTCCTTAAAATGAAGGTATCAAGTTTTTACTACGTATTTGTAATTAATTGTATTAAAGTCGATGGTTGATTGGTGATACACACCCAAAGTGTATTAGCGTTTAATAGATATCTCAAGAAAAGAATCTTGCAATAAATTCGGTTTCTGGGCCTGCCTTCATGGTTTTGTCAGGAGAGCCGCGACGGCCTTCATGGTGTGTTTCGGAGAAAGAGACTATGGATAAAGGTGAATGTTGGATATTCAAGTGGCATCATGGTTGATGCAGAAGGATATCTAAATTAAGAATGGGAGGACCTAGCATTTTCTCGCACTGAGGAGGTAGTAATGTGCACACGTGAATGATATCATAAAAATCAAAATCGTGAACAATTTTTGCACATGCCGCTAGGATCTCTGATAATTTTGTTACAGTGTTAAAGAATATTACTCCTAGCTTGCTAGAGGAAGTAAGTGATGGCTAGTTCATTTTCCAAGCTTCGAAGGAATTGAATCCTATAAAGTATACAAATTGAGAGAACATCTCTCAAATCTTATTAATATATGTACACATCTCCACACTTAGGCCAATCAATGGGTGCCCAACCGCTCAATTTTAGATACTCTTTACTCGGAGTTTGACATAACTCCGGACCATTTCTGAGATTTAATTTTTGGTCGAAAATTTCACATTATATTCTTAAAACAAGAAGAGTTTGGTAAACTAAATTACAAGCTTCAGCACAAATTAAATTCAACAGACACGAAAGGAGACTGCCTTGAGATTTTGCGTTCGTTGGGCTTTGGCGACCCAATCCGCCACTTTGTTGCACTCTCTTGGAGAATGGACTAGGTTGATATTTGGGTTGTTTTTCATTCGGGCCTAGGCTTATGTTATAAGAGCCAATGCTTCCCAGCTGATGAGATATGTAGGCTCACTTATCATTTGCACTAGATTTGCACAGTTTGACTCAAGGATAGTCTTCTAGGTTGGCCGTGAATCGCACCACTTTCGGGTTTCCACAAGAGCACTTGCCTCCACCTGAAGTGGCGTGGAGGCCGATTTGTTGCCTGTATTCTCCCTCCATCGATTTGTGTTTTCTGTAACGCCCTCCACTTTGCCACCGATAATATTATCCGCTTTGGGCCCCACTGGCCCTCACAGCTTTATTTTTCCTCGAGAAAACGCATTGTTGGTGGGTCAAGGGCAGCTTATCCCATATAAGCTGTCACGTCCCAAACCCGAGTACATGACAGTCCTCGAAATAGACCTCACCATTTATTGAACTTTTCCGATAATCCCATGTATCATCGATTAACCAAATAAATTAACTAAGGATATAAAATTAGTACAAAAGAAATGCAGCGGAACATGCTAAATAAACCCCAATCAAAATCCTGAGGTATTTATTACAATAATATCAATAAACTGATCAAATAACTAAATAGGGTTCACAAATTATCAACCTTATTTATTCATTCAACTAAAAGGATGAATACGGAAAATAATTTCCTCACAATTAAATAAAATCTCCTAATCAAAATTAAATCAACTATGATCATCTCGCTGCGCCTCCAGCTTCACCTGGTCCTCGAGGGGGAGCTGCAATATTAGGACCTGAACCAAATAATTTTAAGATGAGATAAACTCATCGAGTTTGCCCCCTACTTCTTAATTAGATTGATAATCACTCTAGGGTTCCTAACCGTATAATTAATTTAAACCACACACCTCACAACCCATGATCTATTAATAAACCCTTTTCATAGATTATACTCCAAATAATTTGATATAAATGTCACAATATCAACTTTCAAGATAAATCAAATCAATTATAATGAGCACCGAGAATTAAATAAATAAATCACATTATGAAACAATCAATATCATTAAATAAATAAATCACATTATGAAATAATCAATACCCAATTGAAATTAATAAATCAATATCAACCAATCAACCAATCAAAAATATTAAATAAACCTCCACAACTAAGCCATAAGTAACTTGAGATAATTTCTCAAAGTAATCAAAATCGATTGCCTGGACCTACCAATTAGGGATTTACCCGGGTCCCTAAATCGAATCCAGAGTGTTCGATTCGATCAACTACGGGTGACATCGCCTTAATTAGTAGCCACTTAACCAATCACGCAATTTCTGGAATTTATTCCAAAATATTGCAAATTACTTAAAATTACATAATAAAACCCTAACTAATCGAAACAGAATAATTAATCGTAATTACCCGAATATCAAACCAAACCATCACTATTAATAATTTGATACCATCGCAGCCAACAATTCTCACACCTTTCTCCAAGTTGTCAAATTTACACTTTTGCCGTCAAAATTTCCAAAATTACAATTTTACCCCTAAAAACCCTAATTAGACTACAATATGACATCATCAACTTATCAATCTCAAAATATTCCGAATTTCGTATTTTTCTACCATCCGCTAATTAATGATTTCCACAACTAATTTAATTAGCAAACATTCTCTCCGCTAATTAAATTTATCAATTTACCCGTAAATCCCTAACTTAAGCCTATTTGGACTTAAATTATTAAATTGTCTCTAATTCTTCAAAACTTACAAAATTGCACCTCCACAACCAATAATCCACACTTCTAAATATATATTAATTCACTAATTAATCCTTCAATTATCTAATTTCACAACTAAACCTCTAAATGTCTAAATTTACAAAATCGTCCCTATTTCAACAAAAGTTTCTAAATAAGCTCTAATCTCTAATTTAATCATCAATCAAGTCCAATAATCACACAATAAAACTACTAGAGCAATTAACAGCCCTAATTAGGAGTTAGGGAGCAAACTCACCTAATTCCAAACTTTGGAGTCCAATTTAATGGCGACGGTGAATTTTCCGGCGAATGACCCGGCGACGGTCCCACGAGTTAATCCGTGGGCTAATTGAACAGTTGGGGAGTGAGCCAACTCCTCGGATGGGGCTGGATCAAGGCCCACCGTGGCCTGGTTTGGCCCACAGAAGCTGCTGGGCCCAATCTAGCCCACAGAAGCTCGGCCCACAAAAGCTTGGGCCTGCAAGTCAACCCACAAAAGCTGTTTCCAGCTTCTGTTCTTCGCGTCTGATCAAGGGGAGGCTCGAACGACGATGAGGAGGCCGAATGGCATCATCGGCGTGGCTGGACGATGGCAACGACGTGGCTCAATGACGGCGGCGACGTGGCTCGACGGCAGCGACGGCTTGGCTCCACGGCAGCGACGGCTTGGCTCGACGGTGTTGGACTCTCGGTTCGTCGCGAACCCAACTCACACGCAGCAATTAAAGAGTTCTCAAGAAGCTTCTTAGGCGATGGTTTCGGCTGGAGGATCTTGGATGACCGCCGGCGACGAGGAGCAGAAGCTCCGTCCAAAAACAGAGAGACGGATCCGTGACTTTGGGTATCACCCGACGAGACCCAGTCACAACCCGTCCTTGTCCCACACGAATCGGCTTATCCACAGCGGAGAGGAAACAGCTTGGGTTGCGGCGTCGAGAGGAGATGTGATGGCTAGGGTTTCGGTTTGTGCGTGTAGGTGAGATTATGAAGCAAACCCCCCCCCCCATCGTGATAATTTATCTTGAAGATATAGAGAAAGATGTGCGAGATTCATGGCTGAATCGGTTGAGGAAGATGCGATCGTGGGATGGCCGTTGGCGTCGTTGCGATTTCCTCGCGTTGTTGTTGGCGTCGTTGCGATTTCCTCGCATTGTTTGACTTGGTGGCGGCTAGGGTTTGCAGAAGGAGAGTCGCGTGAGGAAGACAGTGAACAGGAGAAAGGAAAGTGGAGATGTGGGCTGGCGTGGGTCCCACGTGCAAAGGACAAAGAGAAATCAGAAAGCATAAAGAAATGGAGAATAAAGAAACGAAGGGGAAGAAGATTTTATTAAAAAAAAAAATCAGGCTGTTACATAAGCTCTCTTAGGACTTCCTCCCTAGGCGATGTGAGACAGGGATGTCACATTTTCTAACTCCGATTTGGCTAACAAGATGACCTTCTGGGGATTTGCAAGTTGATTTCTGAATATCGCTCTATTTCTTGCTTTCCAGATGTGCCACAGTATCAAAGCGATGAGATCGAACGAGGTAGAGGTATGTGAAAAATTAGCCAACCACTCTTCTAATCTTGTAATTGAACGATCGTTGACAGTAACATTGATAGTATCGTGTTTTCAATGATCTTATGATGGAGTTGATAGTTGATAGTATCGTGTTTCTCCTTATGTCCCCCTTTGCAATCTTACGATGGTCTTTCCTATGTAATGAGGTGAAACTCTGGTCCATACTATGTTGTTTCTCTTTCTTATGTGCCCTATGCTAGAGACATCAAGCTAGTGCTGTTTTTACAATTGAGAGCTTTGGGGAGGCCTGATCCGATCTAGCATAATTGTCTGTTCCCCCTTGCAATCTTACGATGGTCTTTCCTATGTAATGAGGTGAAACTCTGGTCCATACTATGTTGTTTCTCTTTCTTATGTGCCCTATGCCAGAGACATCAAGCTAGTGCTGTTTTTACAACTTAGAGCTCTCGGGAGGCCTGATCCGATCTAGCATAATTGTTTGTTCCCCCTTGCAATCTTACGATGGTCTTTCCTATGTAATGAGGTCAAACTATGGTCCATACTATGTTGTTTCTCTTTCTTATGTGCCCTATGCCAGAGACATCAAGCTAGTGCTGTTTTTACAACTTAGAGCTCTGGGGAGGCCTGATCCGATCTAGCATAATTGGTGTAGTATGGTTCCATTTCTGCTGAATTGACAAATCAAAGTCACAAAAGTATCTATTCTAGCGACCAAAATCACGGCTACGATAGACCAATTGAAACATGAAAGCCGCTATGCCCGACTTTTTATCTTTATTTTATTTCCATTGACTGCTGTATCCAAGGACTTTTGAGCACGGAACAAGATAGTCCTTGCCCAAAACTGGATGGGCATCTCATCCCAGACAGAGCGCATAGAGGGAAGTCCCTGGTGTCCAAGTTGGATGGAACTTGGCCGTACTAACAGTATACCCGTTCCCCAGGTAGATGCACCCGTCACTTGCCGACATGCCCCCATAAACTGTTGCTCCAGTGTCATATGACCATAAGATCTTCCCTGTGGTTGCCTCCATCCCGTATATGGGACCATTGGGAGCAGTTGACCCAGCAAAAACGACACCGTTGACTACTGAGACTGGTCCAGACGTGATCTCGTTGCTTGGGTTCGCTGTGGACCAGATTATATCACCTGTGTTTGCGTTAAGCGCAACCCACGCACCAGCTGTTGTAGTTTGGGTCGAAGGGGTGAGGGTGAACCTCACTCTGTTGCTGTTGGCGATGTTGGTGTAGATTCTTTGTCCATCCGTGGCTGCACCCCATATGCCTCCTCCCTCAAGGCCGCCAGGCCCTGCCAACTGTACATTTCGGAAAACAATTTCATTATGTTAGGCAACAAAGCCAGTTGTATCGTCTGTCCACTGAATTTTAGCATCATCTCTGCTTAGGTTTATCATACTTCATACTTTATCGTCTACGTCGTGCTTCTTGATTATTCTTATTGAGGTGAAAATGCTGGGGCTAAGCCTTATGGAATGTCGATAAGGTGCTTAACTGCATCTTGCTGAGGAGATTGAAAACTGGGCATACCGGAAGGGTCCAGATGGGTTTGAAATCGCACCCTCCTTTCGCTACTTTTCCAACCTCGCATAGATTGCACAAGTTTTAGTCTATCCTACTGAGCTGCCTCCAGGATTATACACGAGAATTAAGGTGGTGAGTATTTATGGGAGTGATAACGCAAATAAGATCTATCGCCCATGTCTGCAAAATAAGGAATGACAATGTGTACTTACTTTGAACCACACTATGTCCCCATTGTCTCGGTCCAGAGCCCAAGCAAAGCCACTCTTTTGCACGGCAGCTATGATGTCTCGCCTGGTGCCATTCACCGATATAGTGAGTAACATGGGAGCCTCGCCAAAGTCCGCATCCAAGTTGGGTCCGGGAGGACAGTCAGGATTATTCGGCACCAAGCAAGCAAAGTAAAACACGTCATATCCCCCGAGTTGTCGTGCCCATCTGATCCTCCCCGATTCAATGTCGAATGCGATGATGGAATCGAAGTTCACATCTGGCCCTATGCACTGGTCTGGTTGACTTGGCTTTGTGGTTTGGTTATTTTGCTTCTCTTGGCATCGTGCGACCTCTTGTGGAACTGTGTAGAGGTTCCCGGTGCCCACATACACAAGCCTCCTTCTCGGATCAATCGCCGGACTGCTTCCCCATATGGAGGCTCCAGAATAGCCGCCACGTTTACCGCCGTTGTCCGGGATTGTGTAGGTCTGCCATATGATTGCTCCTGAACTAATACTGAGCTTTGCGAAGCTGCCTCGGAAAGTGCAACATTGCTCTGGAGGTAAGATCACTTCGAGTGATGATACTCCGGTATAGAATGCCCTGCAAAAATAAAGGTGAGATCATAATCGTCAGGCTCAAAAGGAGAGTCACAATTTCTTCTATCGTGTAGATTATTTGTAATTTCTCTTGGTGCCGGTATACTATTTTCTCATAAGTATTTGCATCCACCTCATATAAGCTGTCCCGGACGTTGTTATCACCGCTAGAGGTCGTGGATCAAGCTGAGTCGACCAAATTAGCCTCCCGTTCGATCGGTTCACAGCGATAACGAATGCAGGTCCATAAATCGAGACAATCAGGAGGCGTCCGGCTATTGTTGGGGTTGATCTCGAGACTGTTACATTCACTGTTGTACCCATGCCCCTAAGCCTTGTCAATTCACTTAGGTTTTGCTGCCATATCAAACCGCCGGTGAAGGCGTTCACGGCATACAAGTAGCCGTTCCACGAGGGAAAATACACAGCTCCGTTGGCTATTGCTGGGGTGGCAGAAATGTCCTTGCCGGCGAAGAACTTCCATCTTAACCGTAAACCCCGGACGGTCAACGGGCTGATCAACTTCTCTTCTCGAGCATTTCTCGTGTTTCCCAAGTTGCCGCCATGATTTAGCCACTTCATCAAAGACTTAAACTTATAAACAGAAGCAGTGCAGATAAAACACACACACACACGATGATGGGTTGGAGCTTAATTACCACGGCGAGGGTGCTGTCTAATACACAAACGGTGGTGATCGCGAAGATGCAGAAGATACAGTAAGTTTTCTGAATATGGAGGTTAGCCATCGAGATTGAACTTAATATCTTTTTTTCTTTTCTCGGGTGGAGTCCACAAATCCTACATGCGACTCATATATACAGGTAACCTGTGTTCCGCGGTCTCACTCTCTCCCATGTAAAGAGCTACCCATCTCGTTAGTCTGATTCATTTCTTTGTCGACATACATACAGCATTTATGTATCTTCAACATTAAAATTCAATCTCTCATCAGCTCATAAACGTTTGTACAGAAGAAATGTCGTCAAGAAAACCCTAATCATGCAAAGCCCGTGTGTCCTCTACGAATATGGATAATTGAAAAGAATAAGACATGTATTTGGATATTTCCCTTCAACTAGACAATCTAGTATATTTTATTTGACATGAATAGTTGAAGTTAATTCTCTGAAGAGAAAATGGATTATGGGGGCATAACGATCTAAAACCTATTCTTAGCATAGAACAGGGAAGAGAATTTAATGAGGCTTCCCTAGTCAACTTATCCCACAAAGTGCATATTCGGCTGCCTTCCACCGTGACCATGATGGCAATGCCTTGCCCGCTTCTTCTAGCTCCCTATTGATGAGGGAAAGCCTACAAATTACGACTTATGTGCAGCCAAGGTGAGGCTCCCCTCTCTAGATCTAGATGAGGCCAACCTACTCAAGGCCTCACCGGCCATAGTAAAGGCGGCCATGGCCCCGCTAATCACTGGCAAAGCTAACTTCAATCGCGGCCGATGAGGCTACATTTAGGGCGAGGCTGCCTTGTCTACAACCATGATGGCCTTACCCAATGGTCGATGAGCTCTGGTGACCGTAGCCGGCCCCAAATCACCAGTCATAGTAGAGGGAAAAAAGGAGAAAAGAAGGAAGAGAAAGCAATAGAAATAAAAATAAAAAATATTAAAAATTGTCCACGTCAGTGTTAACTAGACAAAACTGACCGGATTGACTAAATTAGGCAAATATAAAAGGTATAAGACTAAATTGAAAAAAAAGAATTGAATTAGCACAATTATAATAAATTTAAAAATCTTTTTTTGTAATTTTCTTAAAAAGAAGAAGAAGTAAAAGTAGTTCTAAACAAAACCCTCCTAGTTTTATTATGTATTTCACATATTCATGTATGTTTATAGCCCTCCAAACTAATTTAGTCCGGCAAATGATTATATTGAGATACAACAGCGTAACTGATGTTGATGTAGATAATTTTTGTCATTTTTTCAAGATTATAAAATTTTACTTTTTTCCTTTCCTTTTTTTATTTTATTTTCTTTCATCAAACTTATAGTTGGTGGAGTGACATTGACCTTGCGGACTAGCAACTTGATGAAAGAAAAATTGAAAAAAGAAAAAAATGTGAAAATAGTTTACATCAGCATTGGTAGTACCACGTAGGATGACCTCACTGATTAGGAGTCAAAATTAATCTTTTCAAATCATCAAAAGGTTTGTGAATGTCAAATCATCAAAAAGTACAAAATTGAAAAAATTTAAGATTAAATTGATTGCTTAAAAATACTTTTAGTATTTTTGGGCAATTATCCCTTATGCATAATCATCATAAACAAGGCATCGTGAAATTGTTGAGTATATGTTTGAGGTGCTTAAAAAAAGTCATACATTGAAGGATTATTATGGTGTGAAGTAGTTAACATTTTTTAATTAACTCATAACTTGAAATGTTAGTTTTTTGAGTAAATGTGGGCTTGACTGGATATACTAGTAGGCTCCAAGTTCAGCTTTCTCTTGGTGATCTACTTAAAATGAAGGTATCAAGTTTTTACAACGCACTTCTAACTAATTGTATCAAAGTCGATGGTTGATTGGTGATACACTCCCAATGTGTATTAGTGTTTAATAAATATCTCAAGGAAAGAATCTTGTAATAAATGTGATCTATAGGCCCGCCTTCATGGTTTGGTTAGGAGGGCTGCAATGCGCTTCTTGGTGTGGTTTGGAGAAAGAGACTACAGATAAAGATGAGTGTTGGATATTCAAGTTGCATCATGGTTGATGCAGAAGGATACTTAAATTAAGAATGGGTAGACCTAGCACTTTCTCACACGTGAGAAGGAAGTAGTAATGTGCACACGCGAACAATAATAGATAAAGTCGCATTTGATGGCGCATTATCGTGAACAATTTTTGCACATGCCGCTAGCATCTCTAATAATTTTGTTACAGTGTTGGAGGAGATTACTCCTATCTTGCTAGAGGAAGTAAGTGATGACTAGTTCATTTTCCAAGCTTCGAAGGATTTGAATCCTACAAAGTATACAAACCGAGAGAACATGTCTCAAATCGTACCAATATATGTACACATTCCCACACTTAGGCCAATCAATGGGTGCCAACCTCTCAATTTTAGATACCCTTCACTCGGAGTTTGACATAACTCCGGACCATTTCTGAGATTTAATGGCCGGTCATAATTTTAATCAAAGAATTTTGCTTTGTCGTAAGAGAGGCAGTGGTCGGAGGAAACTTTCAAGGATCTCCGGGAAACTTTCAAGGAAATTCCTTGGAGAAAGGACCGTCACATGGCCTTTGCAAAGAAAATGTGGACCTCAGAGAGGGTAAAAAGATAAGAGAACCAGAACATGCATCCAGACATCCATGAAGTGATAAGAGCAAAGCATAACGAACCTGGTCAGATTCAAGGGGAAGGTGAAAGGAGAAGAATATGTACCCCGGGGTGAGATGCGAGCATCGATCAGCTAGCTCTTTACACTTCTCTCCTTTTGGAGTATCGATCTCTGCTCCAACCAACCTGTCTTCTACAGTTCTTATTTCTCCAGGTTGCCAAAAAGTACAAAAATCAGCAAAGAGGCACTTCTGGATTGTGTTGTAGTTTCAATGCCTTGCGAATATTGATTTTAACCTAGATTATTCTCATGCAGTTTATAAAGCCGGCCTTGCTAAAGATTATAGGAAAGTCTAAAGAAGTACTCATCAATTTCAACCTATGGACTTTTTATCAATAAATAAGCCATGTCAAAATGGAAGGGCATGATTTGAACTTTTTTCTATCAGCTTCCAAGTATAGTACAATAAATATGTTAGGCGCACTGGCGTTAATGTGCTCATGTAGTATGATACTCACGAGCTTCTGGAATTGGTGGGCTTCACACGTGATCAACTTGATCTACTAGCTCAGATGCATTGGGCTCCTAAATCCAGCTAAGTATGTACACTTAAGTACTGCTCGTATACATATTGCCCGCATTGTTCTCCACGTTCATGTGGTCGGCATGATATCTAATAGGTAGAATGGATCACGTATAAACCGAGAAAAAAAGGTTACTAACAGAACACCCTACTTGAGAAATTCTTCAAAGTTAAAGCACGGATTTGAAATTCCATTAGCTACCATAATAAGCCGTGTTAAGGATGGATTCATTGAATTGACTGCGCTGTACAATATCGTTTTAAAAATCTATACAGCTAGTCACCGCATTTTCAATTTTCAGCAACGTCAATATGAATCAGAACCTCTAAAGAAGGAAGATCTCGATGTGAATTGATGCAAACAAGCAGCACTACATGCTGCGCTCCATTACAAGTTCTAGCAAGGTTGATGCTTTTTTTTGTCACAAGAAAAACTGAAAAAGAGGGTATAAGGTCAAAAGCATGTAGGCCGACATCGCGGCTCTTGTGCCCATGAAAAATATTCTCTGAGGAGTCATCTAACCAATAACTGAGGATATGTTCAAGCTTGATGCGTGGTTGACTGAGCTTTCAAGCACTTGCGGGTGATTATTCGGAAAGCTTCTAGAGTAGCAACTCCGGCTCATATTTAAATATGGTAGGAGAGTTGGTTGCTTAGCCCACCAGACCAAGCACACAAAAGGGAATCGATGTTTTGGTGCTCTTTCAAATGCTTTCGAGGCCAAACAAGGCGATGCACTCATCAAGTGTCCCCTAGAGTTCGCCTGAACACTTCAATGGAGATTTGGAAAGCAGAAAAGAAAATACAAGTGAAGTTCCTAATGAAGTGTTTGGGGGAACTCCTGGTGCCACATGATATACACCTTTAATCTCAGTCTTCAGGTGCTTGGGTATGTATTAGCTTTGTGGTGAGAAGGTTTGATTTTTTTTTCTTTTGCCGTGCATGCGCAATGGAACACTCACCAAGTAACGTATAAGTGACATACTTTCTCTCTCACTCTCGACCTTGCTTAGAGCTTTGTGCATTTCGGGTGAATTGATTCCATAAGAGGTCATGGCATTTCAAGATAACTAGGAACTAATGTTTCGACATCTGGAGGTGCAACGCAAATGCTCCCATAGGTAGCATTCCACTTTTGACGAACTATTTTGCTATTGAGAATGAAGTGAAAGATACATTGTATAGACAACTACTTTCCATATGGGCTGTGACGGAAGAAATATTAGGTTTCTCACTCGACACACAGAGCATAAAGATCAGTCCCTCGAGTCCAAGTTGGATGGAGCAGAGCTGATAAGCCCACCTTATACCCATTCCCATGATAAATGCACCCACAACTTATTGATATGCCTCCATACACAGTGGCTCCTGAATATGACCACAGTATCTTGCCCGTCTTGGCGTCCATCGCATAGGCAGGCCCCTCCGGAGCCGCCGAACCTGCAAACACGACCCCGTTCGCCACAGAAACCGGCGCGGGCGTGGTTTCGTTGCTCGGGTTAGCGGTGTCGTCCGGGTCGAGGGAGCGAGGGTGAAGTTCTCTCGATTGCCATTGGCGATGTTGGTGTAGACCCTTTTGCCATCCGTGGCCGCGCCCCATGTGCCTCCCCCTTGATTGCTACCAGGTCCCGCGAGCTGTCATGTCGAGAACAATCATTTTTTAAAAGAAACATAGCGAAATTCTTTGTTATATTGTTTCACTTAGTGCTCATTGGTAGCGCTAAAAAAATTCTTCTCGCAATTGCTACAAAGAAAAGAATGAAAACCACATGACTTACTCTTAACCAGACTATATCCCCAGAGTCACGATCCAAAGCCCAAGCGAACCCGCTCTTTTGTACGGCGACCGCAATGTCGCGCTCAGTTCCATTCGTGGAGATCGTGATCAGCATCGGAGCCTCTCCGAAATCGGCATCCAAGTTAGGCCCGGTCGGACAATCAAGACCTTTGGACACCGAACAGGCTGCGTACCACACGTCGTACACTCCCAACTGCCGTGCCTACCTGATCCTTCCAGAATCGAGCTCGAATGCTATGATCGAATTGAAGTTCACATCAGGCCCGATGTATTGGTCGGGCTCGGTTGGCGTGGTCGTCTGATTGTTTTGCCTCTCCTGGCATTCTTCCACCTCGGGTGGGGCTGTGTATTAGCTGCATAAGCAAGCCTCCTCTTGGGGTCTATCGCGGGGCTACTGCCCCATATTGCGCCTCCGGCATAGCCTCCCCGTTCACCACCGTTATCGGGCAGTGTGTAGGTTTGCCATAGGATCGCTCCGGATGGAATGCTCAGCTTAACCAAACTGCCTCTAAAGGTGCAGCATTGCTCAGCAGGTAAGCCCTCTTCTAGCGATGATACTCCAACGTAAAATGCCCTGAGAGAGAGAGAGAGAGAGTCAAATTGAAAAAAAAAAAATGAGAACATTCATCTATGAACTTCTAAATTTTGAGATGGTCGTGTCCGCTCTGCTGAATTTTCTGATTAAATTGTCAAGGAGTAACCATGTTTCCTGTGAAGTGCCGAAATGAAATCTGAGAAGACATAATACTTAGGATCCATTTAATACGCAAAAAACAAATGATTTGGAAAATATTTTTTTTATAGAAAATACTCATATATCATGTTTCCCCATATTTAATTTAAGGTTTTCTCTATAATTGCATCCAATCTAAAAATATATATTCTAATTGTTTGGAACTTTTCCAAAAAATAATCGCTTGTAACTTTTAATTAGGACCAAATTCCTTTCATCTTTTACTAAAAATATACATACATAATCTATTGTTAATAATAAAAATATTTTTCAGGGATTGATTATTTCAAGTGATCATTTTTATGAAAATATTTTTTAAATGATTCGTGTTTGTGAAAAAGGCACCCTTAATTTCGAGACTCGTTTTTATAAATTAAGCAAATAATAAGTAAAAAAAAAGGTGAGACCGAAGTTGGACTTCTCATAAACAATTCACAGTACATCTGTCCCTAACGAATAATTTGTCTCTTCTTCCACAGTGAACCTAAACCAAATTTCTGATTGACTCAATATACCATTCGATCGAATGAAAATATTTATCTCTTGAAGAAGCATTGAACTAACCCCAAATAAGCCGTCCCGGATCAAGTTGGGTCAACCAAACCAGCCTCCCATTTGATCGCTTCACGGCGATCACGACCGCCGGCCCATAGATCGGGACAATCAGGAGCTTCCCGGCAATCGTCGGTGTTGACCTCGACACTTTCACGTTCACTACAGTCCCGGTCCCCGTGCCTCTGAGCCCTGTCAGCTCGCTCAGGTTCTGCTTCCAAATCAGACCGCCGTCGAATGTGTTCACAGCGTACAAGTAACCGTTCCACGAGGGGAAATACACCACTGCATCGGCCACCGCTGGCGTGGCTGATATATCCTTCCCGGCAAAGAACTTCCATCTTAACCGCAGGTTTCCCACGGTGGAGGGGCTGATCAGCTTCTCCTCCCTAGCGCTTCTCGTGTTTGCTTAGATCGCCTCCATGATTTAGCCACTGCATGGCACATTCAATTTGAAACTCGTAGAACTGATAATGGAGCTATGGACACGCAACCCTTCGTATCTATAGAATGCGCCCTTGCGAGGCCGCCTGATTTTAATCCGACCTGTATCAGTAACTTATCATATCTTACATCTCATCCTATAAGGAGTACTTGAAAAAATTGGAAAAACATTGAGAAGATAGAAAATCTTATACGTCATCATGTCTAACGCGTCTAATGACAAATGACAGGGTATGCATGTGTACTCCATATATGAACGACGAAGAAACTATGTGTTGGAGCTACATTGCTTACCTCTGCAACAGCAATGTTTCGCATACAAAACGCGATGACAACGGAGATGCCAAAGATGCCGCGGCTAATACTCTGGACATGGAGCTGATGAGCCATGAATGTATACGGAGATCAAAGCACACTTTTCTTTTTTCTTTTAGTTAGGCATGTTTAGGGTACTTCCCGCAATGATTTGGGCTGTAATGTGCACGCCGACGCCCTCTTTATTTGCCTCATATATGAAAGGAATCTCTTGGTTTGACTTTGGTGTTGGGATAAATAACTCATCTTGACATCAACGGTTAGGGTGAATATTAAGTTTTATTCTACTTGGTGACGTGTCGATGCATACAACATCTATTTAGCTAAAGAGGGCGCCAAAAACTACTTAGAAAAAAAAAACAAAAAAACAAAGGGAAGGACCGGTTCCAACACTCATTGGGACATGATCATTGGACTGCAGCTAGCTCAATTTAATGCATTGACATTGTAGTTTCAGCTAGATCAGTGAGGTGGGATCTTGATGTTTCCACATGGCAATGATATAGTCGGATGACGTTCCAAAAACTGTCCATCACTTTTACAAATAATCCCACGTATCAAACATCATCATCACGTTTACAAATAATTTATTTTCTCCTCCAAACTCAGAAGAGATCGGCGAAGGCGATCGTGGCCTAGCCTGGGCTTGGCTCGAGTCACCCCCTTTCAAGGGGCGTCCGGCGGCCACCGCCTTCGAATCGAGTAGGGGATCCTGGCCTCAGCGTCATTTTTTTTCTCACATCCCGATCCCCTGTTTATAGTTTCCCTGATTAGGTTTCCCAGCCAGCCATTTTTTTTTGTGCCCCACCTGTTTGATGATATGCGTGAATGAGAGAAGGCGAGTTTATTCCTTGAGTTTCGGTCATTCGTCTGGGCGCCGTTTTGCGCCGGAGTCGCCGGACGACTGGGCTAGCTCGGAACTCGCAACGTCGCACGTCCTGGTTGTGGCCGCTGGGCTTGTCCGGTGAGCAGAGGAACACGGCGCCCGTTCGGAGCTGGGCACAGCCACCAGGCAAACCTGCTTCGCATGTGGGCTGCCCTTCTTCGCGTGTGGGCCACCCGTTCTCCCATGTGGGCTGCTTAGTTTTGTTTGGATTGGGCTAAAATTAGTTTGGTCTTGGTTGGGTTGGCTGAGTGAAGAGTTGGGTCTTTTTATTTTGATAATTAGATTTAGAAGTGGGCATCTTTTGGTCGAAGCCCAATTCGCGAGCCCGGGCCAGGAGGACCCATCCCGCAAGTTCGGGCTCTTGAGCCCAGATCTCCGCGTCCGGGTCTGGTCCCAACCCGATCCGGTTCAGAGTCCAACCCGTTTCGAATAATATTTTTAATAAAATAATAACTATTTTTTAAATAAAGAATATGAAAATTGAAAAAATAATAATATTTTCTTTTAGAGAGCCCACTCAAGGATCTGGGCCGGTTCGCAGCCCGGCCTGATCCGGATCCGAGCCGTTGTAAATATATTAATATATAATAAAATAAATAAAATAATATTTTTATTAAAAAATTCGAAAATTAAACAGATTCATAATATCATCATCTTCTAAATGAATAGGGATAATACCCCTTGTCATGTCAACGAATTTATCTTTTTTATATATCTTGTTGGATATATAAGAAATCTCTTGTTTATCGTTTATTAAAAATTTTGAAAATTAAATTAATTAAAAAAATCAAAGTTATAGTTAGGAAAGCCGGCCTCCCCCTAAAAATCAAACTCGAGCTTTAGAGTAGGCCTGACTAAATTAACAAATACCGCATGGAAAAAATGAAGAGGTTGTTCTCGATGGATGATTAGGCGCTTCTGGTTCCTCAAGGTTTCCAAACCTGATGGCATATCTTATTGAGCTTTGCTTGTGAATAGTTAAATGCATGCGTGTATGTTTTGATGAACGAATTGTTGGAATGACTTGAGTTAGTTGAATTGCATGAGTAAATTTCATATCAACTGTAAGACCATCTGTTTAAATTTGATATGAATATTGCTGATGATATGCTTAATTAAATGCATTGGATGATTATTTGAATGCCAAAATTGACACTTCTTAGATTATGTCACATAACGGTGATTGAGGGGATGACACTTATGTGGGTTGGCGGTGATGGACCAATGTCCCTTCCGGTCCCATGCATGTAAAGGTTTAGCTTAAGTCTATTAAGGCTATGCCATGTACCACTAATTACCCGACGAGTTACAGGTTTTATATTTTCGTCATTAGGCAATCACGTTCAGTCACATGAATGTTCTTATTGCATTGCATTTCAATATCTAGAGTGATGATTCTCGTATTGTCTTACAATAAATTATGTGTTAATTTTTTTATTAAGTTAGCCTTAGTTTAGATTTGTATTAAAATGCCCACATAAAAATAATCGCATGGACACTTAGCGGCTTCAACTAATCTTTTAGAGTTAAAAAAGAGAGCAAGAATGCATGACCACTACAGATTAAACAAACGATTAGTTAGGTACCGAAAGGGCGCTAATAGAAATATTAGCTTAAACAAATCCCTGTCTAGAAATCTCTGGTTCTGTAGGGATCAATGTGAGCTTCCCATGCCTCGATTGGTTTGTAGCCAACCCAAATAGGCTAGTGGCGACTCCTAGAATTATTTAGGTTATTAAAAAACCCAAAAATGAACACGCATGAACGTCACGTGACGTATGAATTTGGGAGAGTCTGAGCTTACGGTGGACAACTCGTATCGATTTACAATTAGACGTTACTTTAGGAATGTCGATTTGGGTCTCTTCACAAGCGATACCTCTAAAACTACCTATAAGCGTCCCCTTTCTTGGAGAGGGTCGAGTCTCTTCATTTTTTTTCTTTATAAAAAATTGTTTTTGGCTGAGAAATGAGCAGGGAAACGTGGCCCTTTTGGAATATATCGAATGTAGTTTCGCGTCTCCAAAGAAACGAAAAGGAAAAAACAAATTTTGAGAGGGAATGATTCATGAAAAGGATAAATTGGGGATGGATATTGAACCTGGTCCAAAATGTGGGTGTAGTGAATCGAGTTAAGGGAGAATCCTTGTGGTGAGAGGGTGGAATTTCTCCTTTGCTTATCTTTTCGAGTGTCCCAAGGCTTATCCCTCCAGATCATCTTCACTCTTTTTTGGAGATGCTCTCTCATTCTCTCGTGTCCACCTAGCGAAGAGGGGTGAGCATCGGAATCAAATTGAATCAGCTAATCTCGGTTAGTCCCCATTCCTAAAATGTCGAATAAGAGAAAATTTGCTTGGTTCTCGATTTTAAGTGTGGATTGAATCACCAGGATTAGACTTATAATTTTTTATTTTATTTTCTAATACATATTATTACAAAACATTGGGGGATATATATTTAATTTCACATTCTTCTCAAGACCCTAATTGCATGTTCTTATCTAGCCACTCATGTCTCATGCTCAGTCCCACTCAATCTTGCTAGCACCCATTCCCAATCCCTCTCACTCAACACTTGATGCCTCCCTTCGCCCCTTAGTTCGGTCCAGCACCTAACCTAAGGATCAACCCATACAGTGTCTGTCCTTAATTTTTAGGACCGAAGACCGACCCTATTGAGCATGGACCATGGACTGGACCGACCTTATGGTTTTGGTCTGGTTCTAGGGTCAACCCAAGACAGCTAAGTTATCTTTGAATGATCATTTATTGCATTCTTCAAAAAGATGAACATACTATTTCAAATTTTATATCCATCTATAATGTGATATTGAGTAACCAAACTATGAATACCAATGAATGTCAAACATAAATATAAGATAATAATATAAATCTCTATTTACTATAAATTATAAATCACAAAAAAGAACATATGAAACATAATGAAAGCATAAAAAAGTTTAAAATACGTGATACAAACCATGAAATAATCATAAAGCAACTGAGCGAGAGCAAGCGAGGCTGACGGTGAGAAAAAGAAGGAAGAGAAAGGCTTCTTAGTTCTCTACTTTTGGGCTTGGCGAGAAAAAGAAGCTGCTCCTGGGCTTCTAAGTTCTCTGCTCCCGAGCTTCGCAAGAAAAAAAAAGAAGAAGCTCATATGCTCCACACTTTATTGCCATCTCATTTTTAATATTTGTATATGTTATGTATAATATATGTCGGATTAGTTCTGGTTGGACCAACTCAAAATCTCATGATCAAGAATCAACTCGCACGGTACCGGGTTAGAAATTTTAAGACCAATGACCGACATAGTCGTCTTAAGAACACGGGCCGATCTAGAGTTGGTCCAGGGTCAATTTTGGACCATTGTTCACCCCTAGTCTCAAGTCTCGCCTCCTGACAGAAAGAGAGTATAGTGTGAAAGGAACATCTGAAGCAGGTCTTTAGAGTCCATATTGCAATGCCAAAATGCCACACTGGTCACATTCTGTTTTTTTTTTGTTCTCACTTTAAAATTGATTAAGAAAATCTAGAGATGAGACACTCTTGCTTCCTCCCTCTCAACTCTTTGTGGGGTAGTCTTGTGGAATAGAAAATAAAAATTAAGCACACTTTGTTCCTAAATTCATCCAGCACCAGACTAAATCTGTCCAGTCCGGTCCGATTTAGGGACCAAGTGGGCGCCCACCTACTCATAATTTTCTCCTACAAATCGTGCGCCAGTACTAGAATCGATTAGGACCTAGTAAGATGCTTGATTCTTACCGACAACGGAATAATTGAAAACGAAAGGACAAAAGATAATCTTCCGAAAGGGGAAAAGGTGGGATATATGGGCACAACGCAGTCACTTACCCATATGTTCTCTTCATCTAAACCTCCCACTTCGCCTACATTTGCGTCCATGTTCACCTGCCCTCGCACAACTTTCTTTTATTCTATAGGACTACTTTTTCCTAGAAAAGTAATGTGAGATTTTCCAGGCCCGATCTCCAACGTTCAATAGATAACAACCGTAAGTGAGCATTTAAAAAATGGGTACGTACATCACAATTATTTTTCAAAATAATGTTAGATTTACTAAGGCCCGTCTTCACCACTGGTACATGATGGCTTATAAGTAAGCGTTTAGAAAAACTTAGGGACATTCCTCAAGAATCAATAGAAATTTGTTACATCACTCGTATAGGAATTTCGGAGACTAATCATAGTACAATTAATAATAGTAATAACAAAACTACAACAAAGTTTTGTCGAAGAATAATCACAATTATACGGATACAAGAAGCTACACAAGGCATTCACGCAAGAGAAGTACGATGGAACGTCCTCTATAAATACTAGGGCAAGAAACCCTAAGATGGCAAGCAACAGATAGTTTACTGAGCAAAAACAGTTAATTCAAACGTCAGGTTGCCTCTAGAGTTCCCCTGGACACTTCACTGGGAACTCGTCGAGAATCTCTCTCATCAGCTTATTCATAAATTTCCCACTGAAGTGTTTGGGGGAACTCCTGACGCCGCGTGACAAAAAAAATTCGCCTCCCTCGACGCTCACGAGTCACGGCAAAGCTAAACACAAGGGAGGCAACCACCAGTTCGTGGATGAATATTATGGTATTGAAATCTTGAATACGTTCCTGTGTGTGACATCTGATTGTACTTTTACAGGGTTTATGAAGGGCTCATATCCGGCTGTTAAGGTGCTAATATATAATCTATTGCGAGAAGGATTCAATTAGCACATCTTGATTCACTGATACTATAAGAAGCACTAGCCCTGATTGGTTGGAGCAGGAACAATCTGATATCCACATGATTTACACGGTGATACTTGAATGCGCAGCGTGCAGCAAAATTAATTTTTCACAGGAGTGACAATGCATACGTAGTCCAAACCATATTATGTCCACTGTGTCTCGGTCTAGAGCTCGAGCATAGCCACTATTTTGCAAGGCAGGTATGATCTCTCACCTAATGTCGTTCGCTGTTATACTGAGTAACGAGGGAAGTCCGCATCCAAGTTCGGACTGGTAGGACAGTCGGGATTATTACGCACCAAGGAAGCAAAGTAAAACTCGTCATATCCTCCAAGTTGTTGTGCCCCTCTGATCCTCCCCTATTTGATGTCAAATGCAGCGATCGAAATAAAAGTCACTTCCAGCGCAATGCACGGGTCGGGTTGATTTGGCTTTTTAATCTGGTTAATTTGCTTCTCTTGGCATTGTGCGACCTCTGCAGGAACAGTGTAGAGGTTTTTGGTACCTACTTACGCGAGCCTCCTTCTCAGATCATTCACGGGGCTGCTTCCCCATATGGAGGCTCCGGAGTAGCCGCCACCTTTACGGCTGTTGTCCGGGATGTGTGGGCCTGCCATATTATTGCTCCTCATCTGATATTGTGCTTCGCCAAGCTCTCTCAGAAAGCGCAACATTGCTCCGGAGGTAAGCTCACTTCAAGTGACGATACGCCGACGCCCAGGAAAAATAAAGAGAAATCATCGGATTGAAAATGAGTCACAATTTCTTTAGTGACGTAGTTTCTTTCTACTTTTTCCTGACACAGGTTACTATTTTCTTATAAGTATTTCCATCCACCACATAAGCCGTTCCGGATGTTGTTATCCCTGCTAGAGGTTGTGGATCAAGCTGAGTTTACCAAATAAGCCTACTGCTGAATCAGCTCACGGTAATGACGACTGCAGGTCCATAAATTACGACGATCAGGAGGACTCCAGCTATTCTCGGGGTTGTCCTCAAGACGGTTACATCAACTATAGTCCCCGTGGCCCTAAGCCCCGTCAACTTGCTTAGGTTTTGCTGCTATATCAGATCGCTGGTGAACGCGTTCACGGAGTCCAAGTAGCCATTTCACACGGGAAATGCATGACACCGTTGGCTATTGTTCAATAACACTGCGTGCCAACAGACGAAGATACATGATGATCCATCGGAGCTTATTTAACACTGCAACGGTGATGTTCCATAAACACTGCTTGCCAACATACAAAGATATACAATGATCAGTTGGAGCTCAATCAACACTGCGACAGAGCTGTTCAATAAAACAAGCGGTCATCGCAAAGATGCGGAAGATACAGCAAGTTTTCTGAACAAGTAGGTGAGACGTCGAGATTGAAGAACTTGAGTTTACTTTGGGCGGATTCGAAATCCTACATATGATTTACAGACAATTAAATGTGTATTCCTCAGTCTCACTGTCTCACGTGTAAAGAGCTCTCTGTCACGTTAAGTTTGAATCATTTCTTTGTCGACATACTTGGAGCATTTATGGATGTTCAACATTTAAACTCAATCTCCCTTGAGCCAGACGAATGAGGCCAAGAAAACACTAACCATGCAAAGCTCGCTTGTACACACAGGATGTAAATATCACACATCTCTCCTATTGTCACATTATTCGACGTTTCTCTGTTATTTATGTTCACGAAAGTAAGGCATGAGCAAGGCCGCTCATTCAGTTATAACGTGATTTGCTCAACTGAGGAATCTTGCTATTCATAGCAGTTTGACTGAAAACTGAAGCAATTCAGAAAACAAACAGAGATCCTTTATTGCACATCCATCGTCCTAAGAAAATTGGTCTTATTTATGGCCAACGCCCAATCATGTGATGAATTGCCCCGTTAAATATCAGTAACTCAAAATTTTCCGTTTGTTTGCCTGGATTTCTGGCACGTTAAAAGTCAATTCCTTCACTTCCCTGTTAAAAGTTAAGTTACTACATAAACGTGAAAGTTATGAAATAGTTATAAGCAAATGTAACGTATCAGTATAAGACTATTTTAAAAGGTTTCAAGTACTATAAATTAGAAAAAAATCAGAGCACGTCCCTTGTAAGAATTAGAAAAGGTCATAAGAAAAATGTGAAGCTAATCCCAAATAGACCACTCCCACTTTCTAAGTGTACACTTACACAAATTCGTGCATCTATTTGGGCTAATAATAAGTTCATATGACTTTCTCAAAGTGAGGGATCTTAAGATTACTTGGATTTTCACATTTTCCAACTTCATATTTGGATATGCTGGCCTTGAAGTACAAAGAAGTTCAAAAGAAGACCAATATAAGCATGCCTAATAATCGTAATAGCTCATGGCGAATATGGCTCATAAAATTTTGTATACTCCTTTAGCGCGCGCAATTGTTAACAATTTTTGCATGCATCTCTACCATTTTTCTTAATTTTTTTTGCAGTACTGGAGGAGAATTTACTCCTATCATGCAAGAGGAAGTAAGTGTTAGCTAGTTCATTGTTCAAGCTTCAAAGGAATAGAATCCTATCAAATATACAAATCAGAGAAAATATCTCACATTTTACCAATATATGAACACACACATATGTTAGCTAGTAAACGGTGGCCCGAATGACGCAATTTTAGACCCACGCTCCAGTTGTAATTTGACACTTGTTTAATGCAATTAACTAAAGAAGAAGATATTGTAAGTCCAAACCATTTTGGAAATATAATGTCAAAATGGAAGAATTTGCTGTATCGTAGGATGAGAAAATTGTCCAAAAAATCCAAAATTCAATTCTAAATCTTTTAATTTTGCTAATTTAATTCTTAAACTTTGCATAAATTGTCAATTTCATCCTAAACCTTTCAATTGTACTAATTAAACTCTAAATATTTTACCAATTTACCAAATTAGTCATAAACATTTTAACGGATTACCAATTTAGTCCTTTTGAATAATTTTGACTGGATACCATTGACATGTTGATCAAAGCAACATTAATTTCCCTACATCACGTGGTCGACCCAACATGTATAATTTTTTTAAAATTTTTCTATTGATTTTGTTTTCTTTTTTCCCCTCTTTTTACAAAAGGATGGCAACCCCAAGTCTGAGCAACCTCCATCGGCCACTTGACGAAGCCCGCAAATCTCTCGCTTGACTGCGGTTGAGAATCATGCCATTGTTAGATCTGGTGAGGACGAGGAAAAGGAAGCCCTCGCCTTGCCAGATCTCTTCCAAGCCACCACAGGCAATAGCAAGGGCTGCGACCCTCTCGTGTTGCTGGCGAAGGCTTCGCAGCCCTTGCCCAGGGGCAAGCGAGGTCACCAACCATTGCTCAGTGGTTAGTAGAGGTCACTGACCGCCAACTTTATAAAAAGAGGAAAAAAAATAAAATGTTCTTAAGAATCTCCAACAACGCCACGTAAGATGGTTGAAGCCATTGGATTGTCATGTCAACAATATCTTGTCAAAATTAGTTGAAACAACTAAATTGATAATTTGTTAAAAGGGTTAGGACTAGTTTGTCAAATAGTTAAAAATATTTGACATAACTGAAAAATTTATAACTGAATTGACAAATTGTGAAAAAAAATTAGGATCGAATTGATAAAGTTAAAAGATTTATGACTAAATTGATTACCGTACAATAAGTTTAGAATTTTTTAGACAATTTTACCGATGCAAAGCTTGTTGTGGAACGTGCACAAAGCACCACCTAAGGGAGAGGGGGCGCTTCTAACCCTAGTGGAGGTGGTCAGAGGAACTCCGAGGTATCTCTAAGGGACGGGAATACAGCGAGGCCTTTGCAAAGAACATGTGGACCTCATAGAGGGTAAAAAGCCAAGAGAACCAGAGAAACATCCGCGCAGTGATCAATGTTAAAGCATAACGTGTTAGAATTGGCGAATATTTTGAGAATTATTATTTCTCATATTGGGCATGCCCAAATGAGTTTAGAGAAATTAAAATATGAAATAATTACTAATAAACCCTACGTATGAAATAACGGGGTTCCACATGGAATGAACCAAAGTATGTTTCCTTTTTTGTTGTGGGATAAAAAAGTGTATTGATGGGTTTTGAGTTTTGGGCCTATTTACTAGTACTATATGTATTATGGTTTATGGGTTAAGGGTTTTGTCGCAAAATATAGTGAAACTCTTTGCAGGACGTGAACCTGAGTCAACTTTTGTACCATCTTTTTTTTTTCTTGTGTGATTTTCTTGAGTTGTTTTGTGATACAGCTTTCCTTTCATAACGAACCTAGTCAAATTCAGTGAGAAGGTGAAAGGAGAAGAATATATATTCTGGCGTGAGATGTGAACACCGACCACCCTTTTGTATTTCTGCCCTTTTGCTTCTTTCTCGCTCTTCTCTAAAACTTCTTCGGTACTTATTTATGTTGGCTGCTAATGGTACAAGAATCAGCAAGCTGATTCAGTCCTAAACCTTTTTTTATGCCAAATCAATCATAAACCTTTTGCAATTTTGCCATTTAAGTCCTTCAGGTAGATTTTGGCCAGAAAATGCATATGTGACAACGAAGTAGCAGTGACGTGGCACAAAAAAAATTAAAAGGGGAGGGCTGGAACCCTCCACCTGTGGCCGCCGCCCCATCACCGGTGGGGCGGCGGCCATGCCCCCAGCCCTGCTTGAGGGCCGGCGATCCCTCGCCTCGCCTCGCCTGGCCCTCGCTAGCCAGTGGTGGCGAGGGCGGCCCTCAGTCAATGAGGGCTGGGTGAGCTCGCCCAGCTGCAGATCTGCAGCAGCTGGGCAAGCTCCCAGCCTCGCCCAGCCCCGCCGGCATTCAGATATGGACGCCGGCGGGGTTGGGGGCATGGCCGCCGCCCCACCGGTGATGGGGCGACGGCCACAGGTGGAGGGCTCCGGCCCTCTCCTTTTTAAAATTTTTTTTTTGGAATTTTTTTTTATTTTTTTGTACCACGTCGTCACCGGCGAGTTGTCGGCAAGGTCCGGTTCGCCACGTCATTGCTACGTATGCATTTTCCGTCCAAAATCCGCCGGAAGGACTTAAATGGCAAAGTTGCAAAAGGTTTAGGACTGATTTGGCATAAAAAAAGGTTTAGAACTGAATCAGCAAAGTAACAAAATGTTTAGGACTTATTTGGCAATTGTCCCAGGCACATGAGGATCGTGCAATAATTTCTATGCCATGTAAAAGTTGATTTTAACCTTGATTACTCTGATGCACTCCATGAAGCCGGAAGTGATACAAATATTAAGAAAGTCTCAACGCATGTCCATATGGAAGGATATGACTAAAAAAAAAATTTCCTCACTTTCCGAGCATAGTAAAGTACAAATATATAGGTGTGCTGGGGCTCATTTGCTTATGTAGCATTATACACACCGGCTCCTAGATTACGCCGTCTTCACGTGGGATCAACTTGACCTAATAGTTCACATGTGTCCGGCTACTAAATTGAGCCATGTATATATACAGATCATGTGTAAACCGAGTAAAAGGGTTACTCACAGAACACTCCACTTGATTTTTTTTTTTGAAGTTAAGCACGGATTTGAAAATCCCTTAGCTATCGTTATAAGCAGGGTTAAAGATAAATTAAAAGAGTTGAGTTTGCTGTAAATTATTGTTTAGTAAGCTATAGAGCTAGCTACCGCATCATCAATTTTCAGTAACTTAGATACAAACTAGAACCTCCAATGAAGCAAGCCCTTGATACAAAATGAGGCAAGCATGAGAAGTTTTGACAAAGTTCGTGATGCTCTTGTCGTCACAAGAAAGCTGGAAAAGAGGGTATAAGGTCAAAGCATATAAGCCGACATTTCCGCTCTCGTGCCCACAATAATTATTCTGTGAGGAGTCATCTGGCCAAGAAATGAGGCTAGGTTCGAGCTCGATGTGCGGGTGACTGAACTTTAAAGCTCTTGCCGGTAATTATTCTGAAAGCTTACTAAAGTAGCAATTCCAACTTATAATATAGACGTAGTACAAATTGGTTGCTTAGCCTACCAGAGGAATTTGAAGTTTTGGAGCTGGTTCAAATTCTTTAATAAAGAAAGGGCCGTCGGAGGAGGTGAAAGCCAATAGAATTTAGCCATTGTACATATGTTTTCTATCTGGCAACCGCCTTTAGCCCTGACGTTGGGTCATAAAAGAATCAAAAGATTTAAATTTATGTAAAGCGAATCATCTTGAGGACTATGATAAGGGGAAGCTAATAAAATATTTGAACTTCTCACACTAAAGTCAACTCGATCAAGACCTTGAAGCGGTGCCCCAGAAAATATCAATATCATGAACTAGGAAAGAAAAAGGGAAAGAAAGAAAATCTATGTCGTCTGCATTCTGCGATGCTTAACTTCGGTCAATTTTTCTAGCATAAAATAAGGCAACAAGATTTTATTCTCCAAAATTATCACACTATGCTAGCGATCAAATCTCGCTTGATTTTCTCCGATCGAAATAAGGAAAATGCATTTTCGATTTTAAGAGTTTAATCATAGTCATTTGCGCATATCCTTTTCAAGCTAAGTTAGGCTAGCATTTGAGTTCGGCCCATATACTCTGTTCTAGATATTCTCCATAGATAGAAAATAAATAGCAATAGCGACCCCAATTGCTACTAATAGGTTTGGGATATGCTAGGTGTTCACCTGGTAGAGTTAGCAGTTGACTAAATTTTCATTTATTCAACTTATAAGGTAAGGTGGACTTAAGGAGAGGATCTCATCACTTTATTTGACAAATAATCACTTTATTTCATTTGTTTGTCACGTTAGATGAACATCATATCAAAATGACGTTAAAATAGTGTCGCGCAATTAGCCATCTTATACACAATATGAGACATTCGGTAGTTATAATTCTGAAATAAAGGATGGATAGAGCCACTGGGTAAAAAAACAAATAGCATTGGCAGTTTTTTTTCCCTCAATATGCGATTGTGTGCATATAGAAAGGCCGTTTTGTATGTATCAAACTCCATCTGTCTGCCAATAACAGTTTATCCAACAGGTATCTCTTGTGTTCTTTTTTTTTTCTAATATTAGGAAAAGAAAGGGATTCGAAAATAAATTGGTTTTCATTAGGTACATCAACAATGAAAAGTAATATAAAAGAAAACATCGGTCCATCGATTATACTGGTGCTTACTATTAATGCAATTTTCTCTGTTGATTCTCTGCACATAGCAATGATTGGATAATTAACAAAAATAGTATTAAGCCTATAATATTGATTTCAATTTAGTTCCTAATCTTTTAATTTGATCAATTTAGTTATTAACATTTTGATAATTTATCAATATAGTAATTCAAATCTATTTTGGCCATAAATCACATATGGGGGAGTGCTGGCCATCCTATGTCAGACGCTAGTGCTAACATAAATAATTTTTGTAATTTTTAAAAAAAATTCTATTTTTTTTCTATATTTCATTTTATATTTCTTATTGTTTAAAAATTAAATGCAAAAAAGTGTCTCCGCATCATCAATTTTTAGTCAAGATTGGTCGAAATGACAATATTGACATATCGTAAACAAAATTTAGAACTTAAACAAAATTGAAATGTCGAATATTGAACTAGCATTTATATAATAGGTTTATGATTTTCTTTGTAATTTTATCTGCAAAAAATTTAATCATATTATAGTTGGTGTGTAACGTCCTCTGCCTCGCCATCGACAATATTGTCCGCTTTGGGCCCTACTGACCCTCACGGCTTTGTTTTTCCTCGAGAAAACGCGTTGTCAGTGGGTCAAGGGCAGCTTATCCCATATAAGCTCTCCCAAGACTCTCTCCCTAGGCGATATGGGTCAGGGATGTCACATACACCCCCCTCAATGGCACAGCGTCCCTGTTGTGCCCTCAGCGGTACTAGCGAGCGCCCATTGTGGTCGCCACATGCAGTCGGGAGTTGGCTCTGATACCACTTTGTAACGTCCTCCGCCTTGCCACAGACAATATTGTCCGCTTTGGGCCCTACTGACCCTCACGGCTTTTTTTTCCTTGAGAAAATACGTTGTCGATGGTTAAGGGTGGACCTCTCACATATAAGCCATCCCAAGGCTTACTCCCTAGGCGATGTGGGACTAGGAATGTTACATATTCCCCCCCCCCCTCAACGGCACAGCGTCTCGACCGTGTGTGGGGCCATAGTGGGCGCTCGCTGGTGCAGATGAGGGCACAGTGGGGACGCTGTGCCGTTGAGGGGGGATAGTATGATATCCCTGTCCCACATCACCTAGGAGGGAGTCCTGAGCCAGCTTATAAGGCAATGGGCTTTCGAATTGTGTGGACGCATTTTCTCGAGGTAGTATGGGCTGCCCTGAGAAGAACAAAACCGTGAAGACTTAGTGTCCAAAGCGGACAATATCTATACAGTTGAGGTCCAGGGTGTTACAAGGTAGTTGTTTTAGAGATTTATGATGGCTGATTGATTATTAAAATAATTTCACTTGTCCAAAAAAAAAAAGATAGAGGGAATGATTCATAAAAAGATAAATTGAGGATAGATACTGAACTTGGTCTGAATTGTGGGTCTGATGAACTGGGTTGATGTGAGAATCTTTGCGCTGAGTAAATGGAAATTCTCCTTTGCTCTTCTTCTCAATTGTCCCGATTCCTCTACCAAAAAAAAAAAAAATCCTCTCCAATGGTTTTCGGAGATGCTTTCTCGTTCTCTTGTGGGCACCCGGGACGAGCGATGATATCTTAGGGTTTACCACGTGAGAGTTCGATTGCAACTTGTACAGTGTGGTCCAGTTCTCGACATCATTACAAGTGTTTGTTAGGCTTGCTATACAAGGCTACTTGATTTATTGTGCACTACATGTATCTACTCTGGTCGAGTTAGTAAGACACGTACACTTTTTCACGCGAGAGTATAGACTCTTAGACATGATTATTCACTATGCTAAAGGAAGTCTAACTCTCTATTTAATAAGACTCGCCTGAAAGATATAGGTCTTTTCCTCCATTTGTACGTCAAGCTTTCGAATCGGATAATTAAACAAATCACCAGACGAGAAAGCTCAATTTTCTCGTACAAATGGCGCACAAGTACAAGATTCGATTAGAATCTATAAAGAGATTTCATTCGTATCCCCACGAAAATAGTGAAAATGAAAGGACCAAAAGAGTTGTACCAAAGGGCGAAAAGGGGGCATGAAGGGTCCCGACCAAAATACGTGCTGATATGTTCTCTTCATCAAAACCTCCCCCGTAGCCTACAGTAGCGTCCATGTTCACTTGCCCTCCCACCACTTCCTTTTTCTCCATAAAAAGTAGTGGGAGATATTTTCCACCGTCCATGTATGATGACTGTAAATGAGCATTTAAAGAATGTGTCCTATTCTTCAGCAATCAACAAATCTTCACCAGTACGTACATTAATATTACAACATTTTTTTTTCTAAATTAGTGTTAGATGTACTAAGGTGGTCTTCATGATCGGTACATGACAGATATAAGTAAGCAAAATACGCCATATTCTCCAACAGTCAATTTCATAGACCAATCTTAGTATATCTGGTATTTATAATTGCAATAACAACAACGGAAATAATACTATATTATTATAATTATTACTATCGTTGTTGTTGTTATTTATACTAGTAGCAGAAGAAGAAAAGTTTCGTCGTCATTTTCACTCCAGTTGGACATTGATACAAGAAGCAGAAAGGCATTCAGGCAAGTGGAAAGAAAGTATGAAGGAGAATCCTCTATAAATAGTAGGGAAACAAACCCTAAGAAGAGCAAGCAACAGATGATTCAAAACAAAGAAAAAAAAAAAGAGGTCAGGTTGCCTCTAGAGTTCTCCTGAGCACTTCACTGGGAACTTGTCGAGAATCTTCTCTCATCAGCTTATTCATAGATTCCTACTGAAGTGTTTGGGGGAACTCCTGATGCCACTTGACAATAAACTTCGTCTCGGTTGATGCTCATGAGTCATGGCAAAGCTAATACAAGGGAGGTAACCGTTGATTCATGGATCGCTATTGTGTGACTGCAATTTTTTAATATGTTCTTGGTGCGTGACATCTGATTGTTCACATCATCTTTACAGGGTTTATGAAGGGCTCGTGTCTGGTTGTTAAGGTGCTCGGGATATGTATACCATACTCTACTGCGAGAAGGATTTAACCGGCTCATCTTAATTCATTGTTACCCTCAGAAACGTTTTACCTTACTTGTGTGGAGCAGGAACCATCTGGTTCACATGTTAATAATCGAATGCAGCAAAACTATCTGCTCCATCGGAGTTGGCGACTCGAGTGAATCCTGAATCTATTACCATTTTAACATGGTTTTGCCATTTTCATAGCTTTTTCAACTTACAAGTGTCCTAGCTTATTCAACTTATGAAGCTAATCTGGCCTTACCTATCCAATGGGAGTTGTTTGGTAGTCTTTGAAAATAGTTCGCTGAAGCTAGACATGTACGATCTCTAATATTTGGTGTCACCCCATCTGTTTAAGTTGATTTAGCAAAACCCTAGCTGGCAAGGGCAAGAACAGTCAATTGCGAGTTTATCATTATGATTAAGTACGGTTTGCTGACAAGGTATCATCTTTATTCTCTTTCAACTGTCTCGGGAAGATCTTCACCAACTGAAATTTGAGAAATGGAGGTGCTGCACCGCACACTGCTCACTGAAGGCGGTGGATGAATTCCACTTTTGTCTTTTCAAATTAACACCATAGGAGAATATGCAGCTTTAGATCAGTTTTTAATCCACAGATTCAGTTCAGTTGCTGATCTAACATGCTGTCATATCTATTCATTGTTCAATTTGCTCAATTTATTTTCACGGGAGAAAGGTCATCCGAAATATACAGTATGTTCACTTTTCTGTCATTCTAACAAGCTAGTTTCATGGGCTTCGATGAGGCTGCGAATCGATATTTGCTGCGATATGCTAATTGAAGATTGATTGTAGTCTCAGTTCGATCATTAGAATCATATTCAGATGTACCTTAGGTCTCCACACATATCACGACAACGTCAATAAGCAATTTAATCATTCATTCACGCTACTTTATACACTCGAGCAGTGGAATCATATTCTCCATAACCAATGTCATTGATTCTCCTCATCTTTCTGGTACACTGTAATTTTAGGGTATGTACATATATTGACTTTAAGTTTCCCGAATTTTAGTTGTATGTCACATTACATGACTTCTAAATATTTAGAATGGAAGAAGATTTTCGAAAAATTAAACTAAGGAGGGGAAAGGCACGAGTGAGAAGTTTTTACAACACTTGTTTGGAAACGGTGTATAACTAATTAAGGGGAAGAAGCAAAACTTGTACTTTGACTTGTTCTTATGTGTAAACATAAGTGATAAACCCTTGTGGTGATATAACTTATGTATAAATCGAAGGATCCGATCAATTACAAGATGCCTCAACCCTTACGCTCATGTGACCTTGCAGTGACGTGCCATCTACATTTAGGGCTTCAACTAGAAACGAAATGAAGAAAAATGAAAAAGGAAGTACAAGCTTAGGGCAATTGCGAGTGCACATGTCGGTTTCCTTACGTACCACGACGGAAGCTGTTTTTTCATGTTTTATTTTTAAAGTTGACGGAATAACAGAGACACATATGCGAAGGAAACAGAACCAGATTTTGGGCAATCAATCGGACGACAAATCAATCTCCTAGTTTGTAACCATCAATTTCCTCGACATTGTGTCGTTTTTGTTGTACTTTTTCGAAATACGGTAACAAGCAACACAATAAAGTAGCCATCTGTTGCAATATGGCCACGACAGAAGCGTAGTTGATCATTTTGATACATATCTACTTGAGGAAATCCGCATCATGGCCTCGAATGATTCCAAACATATCATCAAATTAATTTGATCAATCTCTTCTTCCACAAAATTCCTGGATTTATCTGATTCTTTGGTTTGGTCGTCCAAAGCATGCATAACTCAATGTCTTTGTGCGTTCTACTAAGTTCCACATAGTCCGTTTCACCGAATCATTTGTCACCAAAGCTCTACATCCCAATCTTTCCAGAGTCTGTTCATTCAAAAGATCTCCAGTTCACCTGAGTCGCGCGTTTGATGACTTTTGATCCACGAGTTCAATCAGCAACAGAAGAATTTAATGGGGTTTTGTCTCTGCAAAACCTTGAATCGAGACCCAAACCGACCTATACATGTCACTAAGCCTCCCGCTGGTTTGCCTCCATTCTTTTAAGTTTCATCTTAAAACGAAATTTCCATTCCCAAGTTGAAAATATTAGCTGAAGTTCATCTCATTTTGATTTGTTTTGAAACTTTATTCCGTTAAATCAGAGTACACACCTCAAACTTTATTTCCAGATGAAAAATTTAAATCGAAACAAGGGAGAACTTCATCAGTTTCATCAAACACTCAAAAGGGTTTTTTTTTTTGTGTAATGTTGATTTCCTATTTACTTCCTAGATCTCTTCTTAATATATTCATGAACATTGAAGTTGCAATTTAACCATCTTGGTGCAGGAAAGAGCGGCGAGAACGAAGGACGTGTTTTGCCACTTCAAGATCACAGAAGGCCATCCATTTCTTCCCATCGGGCCCTCAAAGGCCAGTTTATTTATTTATATATGACAGTTTCATTACTTGCTAACTGTGTTTGCATTTCTCATAAATCTTTGACTCACGCATTCAAGAGCTTGTAAAAGAGTACTGAACACGTCTCTGATGAACCGAAATGCACACATGCCATTGATGACTGGCCGGCTTTGCCAATTCCAGTTTTATCTTACTCGATTTGCATTTTGTACTTATACAGAAATAGATGGAAATCGGTATGCCCGTTCACTAGGCTGGCGACAAGACAATGACTGCCCGATGAACAAGAAGGATGAGGTGTTCCATCCATATAGGCTTCACTGCTTTTGCTACGATGTATTGAAGGATGCCACGAACAAGTTCAATGCCAACAACTTCATCGGTGAAGGTGGTTTTGGCGATGTTTACAAGGGCTGGATCAGCTATCGCATGATGAACGCGGCTAAACCGAACAAGGGCCTGGCAATTGCTGTCAAGAGGCTCAGGGAGATGGGACCACAAGGTCAAGATGAATGGCTGGTTAGATTTATGCTCTCTCAAATTTTGTACGACAGCTATGAATATTCTAAAAGTTTAAACTAGTAGACAAAAACATTATTTCGTAAAACTAAATGCTTTAATACACACGATTCCAATCAGCTCAATTTTGTGCTTGCAGAACGAACTAAGGTTTTTGAGCAAATTGAATCACCCAAATATCGTGAAGCTCATAGGGTATTGCAACAACAACAGGCACCGGATTGTGGTTTACGAGTTTATGGCTAAGGGAAGCTTAGAAGATCATTTATTAATAGGTAAGGACTAAGCAATGTGGACTCCATGAATGAGAGGAAGATGAATAAAATTTTAAAAAGCCAGCATGTATTTGCAATATTGAGCATGTTTTCAAACTTTAGGACCCAATTTGACTTAATGCTTTGCTGGAATAACAGAGAAACGCAAGGAGCTAAGTTGGAGAACAAGACTCAATATCGCGGTTGGGGCTGCCAGAGGTTTGGATCATCTTCATTCACAGTCCAAGCCGGTCATTCATCGTGATGTCAAAACCTCCAACGTTTTGCTTACATCTGTATGTTTCGCTTTTCTCTACATATACGGTACAATTTTGGCTCATAAGAAAATAATTAAAAAGAAAAGGCACCAGGACGATGACATAGATTACAAGTTTACAACACCTAAAACAGTAGAAGCACCTAGAATACAGTTTGGTAGAGTGTTGTTTACATTGTAGGAAGTTGGATGATTAATTTTCTGTTATTTGTGAGAATATTATTGGCTATGCTTACTCTATAACTGTGAATGAATGAGGATAAAACGCTGAACGTCTACACTTAGTAATATTATTCAACTGGCTCACTAATTCGTAGTCAGTCATCCTATATGATATTGCAGGACTTTGTTGCCAAGCTATCAGACTTTGGCCTTGCCTTATTTGGACCTCAAGGCGATCGGTCTCATGTCTCGTCCAGAGTCGTCGGCACAAGAGGGTACTTTGCCCCAGAATATATTGCCACGGGTATTGCAATGATAGATTTTTTAGTCTTCTAATGATGTTGGGTTTTCATATACTTGGCTAAGCATATCGGAATATTTCTTATCAGTTTAAGCTCAGGTTGAGGGGTCAAGCTAATCATGCTTCAAGAGGATAGTTTGGTCCATTGTCGACTCCACAAAATCCACGAGGCTCACATTCGTTTCTCATTGTAATTGGCAGGTCATCTAACCGTAAAAACAGATGTTTACAGTTTTGGGGTTGTTCTCCTGGAGATTTTCACGGGCTCTAGGGCGATAAGGAGACATTCCGATGGAGCTACCGGAAACCTCGCGCAATGGGCGGAGCCCTACTTTAAGGACAAAGCGAAATTGCATCATGTCATGGACAGAAAGCTCAAGAGGAACTTCCCTGCGCAAGAAGCCCATGAATTTGCAGAAACCATCCTCAAGTGCCTTCATTTGGACCCAAAGAGTCGACCAACAATGGCCGAGGTCGTAGCTAGACTAGAGGAAATCCAAAGTGCGAGCAACCATAACCAGCCAACTCCGTCATCTCTACGTTCCCTAGAAGGGGCCTCTAATAGTAAGAACAAGTTTAGAAAGCCAAACAACAACAACAAGCATTACCGTGGGATGGAAGTTGTAACAGCCCATTTTCGGTCATTTTTGGGGTTTAATATACAAAATTTGGATTTAAAATGGTAGCTTGTCAGCCCGAGTGTCCCCGAACTGAACCGTGAAATTTATTTTGGGTGGTCCTCAAACTGTTGATAATTACAAAAAAAGTCCCCCGACTTTTGGGTATTTGCGATATGACCCCAGAATTTGAATTCTTAGCCCAGGGGCATTTTGGTAATTATGCCCCGCCTCTCTTTCTCTCTCCTCTCTTTTTCCTCTCCCATCTTTGATCCCCTCCCCCTCTTTTGACTTTTATTCTCGCTCTATCTCTCTGCCGAGAGGAGAGGGCCCACCACGCAGCTCCCCCATCTAATTGGTATGGGCAGGTCTGCATGGCAAAATTGCTCTGTCAGCTCCCCTCACCGACTCCCCTCCCCCTCAAAACTTGGCATTCTCATTCTTCCTGGTTTCTTCTTCCGTCGGTGTCTCCTGCTTCTAGTTGCTGATTCATCGCCCCTCCCCTCGCCCGACGCCGTCCCAGCCACTCCCAGCCGCTATACCGGCTTTTCAGCCGCTATTTCAAGCTCTCCCCCATCACCCGACGTTGTTCCGACAAAGTCCCATGCCGTCGCGACGTGAACCGCATCGTCCCAGCCGCCATTCCCGCTGTTTGGAGCCTCGCCGAAGCCTTGCCAATGCTTCACCGAAACAGTGCTGCCGTCGTACCATTCGTGCTCTTGTTGCTCAAGTTTCGCGACGTCGCAAGCTTGTCGTGAGTCGTCGTTGTCGCCCTAGGTTGCACGGACCGAGATGTGAGTCAACGTCAGAATCCTCGATTGAGACCGTTTAAATCGCTCTAGTAGAAATGGTAGCTTTATTGTACTAAAATGTATGCCTGAATTGCAATTAGGGCCGGGATCGGGCCGAGCATTAGTTAAGGGTGTATCATGGGTGATTTGGACTAATTACGCGGCTATCGGCCTAGGGTTGGCTAGTTAAAGTGATCATGTTAGTAGTGCCACTCAGATTAGGTAATTGGGCGAGTCCCTAATTAGCCAACCAAAGCTGAATGATATATAAATGCCCAAGTTAAAATTATATCTATAGTGTACTATTTAATTTAATTTATTGTTCCAGACTGGTCATGAACCGTCTTACTAATTGATTGGCGCATGTGCTTAAATTGTGATTGACGCACTACGTTGTTGATGCGACTGAGCGTATGACTTGAGCCAAAACTCGGTCGTGGATCGTTTAGCTGATATATAGGGGCCCGTAGAGACTGTCAAGCCGAGCTGAGTACTAGAGGTTCTACATAATGCCACAATAGTAATTCCAAACCGGAAGTCATAAATTGGACGAACAAGTCTCTGTGTAAAGCATGCGTCCTGATTGTAGAACTAGAAAGCTACCCAACATCTGACGAGTTTGGCAGAAGTATTATCTTTGGGATCACATGTAAATAATAGAGAAAATGCTACAGCTATAAGTAGAAGTCTATGGCATGCTCCCAATTCAAGTAAAAATCCATGCAATGCTAGTATTCCACAAATCAAGAAAAGGCGTCAAAGATGGATTCAGTCTTCACAGAGACATTGCCAGACTCTGGCAACCAAAATGAGCCCAACGAGAGAGAGAGAGAGAGAAAGAAAAACAGCCACTCCAAATGACAAGTTCGTCTATATAAATCAAAGAATCAACTCTTCTTCTTCAAGTAAGCGATCAAAAGAAAAACTTAGGCTTCAATTCAAGAACCGGGTCTTAGAGTTGGGCGTCTCTCCAAAGTCTCATCTTTAAAAAAAAAAAAAGGAAATCGATATAGTTTCTTGCACAATAAGGAAAAAATGAAAAACATATGCCGACCATATCCGATTCTTAGGAGCAGAGGAAAAGAGCCAATGCAGGAAGTGGGCAAATGAACGAGTCCCTTCAACAAAAACCCATTATTCTATGAATCCATCCAAGCAATGCAGGCGCGAAGATTTGCTACTGAATCGCAATACCTGGAAACGGGCAAAGCTAAATCAGGAAACAACGATAACAAGAGAGAAAGAGGGAGAGGGCAGAGTGGACTGACTTGTGAGCGATGTACGCGTGCTCCAGGTCGATGAGGTGTTGCGAAGAGGACGGGTTGGTGACTTCAGTTCTCCTTGATCTCGGTCTCAGATCTCACCGCTTTAAGCTTGCAAGAGAGAGATCTTCTTTAGTGCCTCGGATCTCCTCGCTATGCGCGTCGGATCTCTGCCTCGCGATCAGGACAAGAAGAGAAGGGGCACAATCAGGAGCTTAAGGCGCAATCATTAAAGAAGAAGAGAGATCGAGAGTTTAAGGCACCATTGTGAGAGAAGAATAGCGCAATCTTATTTTTATTAATTTTTATATTTACATTTTGACCCCTAATGTATTGAAAATTTATAAAACCGACCCCATGCATTTCGGAATCGCATGTCAGATTTTGGGACTCACGTGTCGATGCGGGTCGGGGAGTGTTGACCGCATGTCGGACATGTGTCGGTGTTGGACACGATACAAAGGCCTCCGAACTCTGAAGAGTGTCGATGCAGCCTAGACTAAAATCATATTCATCCCTAATATACGAGAGAAGAATTACCCCAGAGATCGTCTTGAATTCAGACCAACCCAGCCACACTAATTGCCTGACATAGGCCCGAAAGCGCGAAAGCTTTATTGGGCATCACCAAGATGTCCACCGAAGTAACGAGTAACGAGTAACGCGCATTTAAAAGCAACCCGCCAGCTACAACTTTCTCTTTTCATCTTTTTTTGGGGGACCCGACCTGTAACTTGTATGGAGAAGGTGAAAAGGATGTAATTTGCCATTATTTTCGCAATTTGTGGTTGATGATTCTAGTAAAGGTATCGGTTATTATTTCTCATTCTCAATTGCATGCAAGCAAGTGAGCGTTCAATTGTTGTGACGAGCGAGACCGAATTCTGAACCGAAAAACGATATAGATATCAAAACGAGAATAGCAAATAGTTTATGAAATGACATGGTATAATTCTACTGGATGTTTAAATAGGCCCACTGCTTTGATTAATCGCCTCTTGTTTGCCACGTAATCCGGATCATTGTAGATTTCATGTTTGGAAAATTGGTCCGACCCCCTTGGTTCGCTATAAATTTGATAAACCCTATCGAGTTTTTTCCCGGGCCGAACCCGCCCAACTGAGAACGGGCCTTCTAAATCCATCGGGCCGGGCCCAACACCGCCACCGCTTCTTCTTCTTGGCGGTTTGCTCTTAGATCACTTCGAGTTCTTCCCGACGATCTTGCCTCAGCCGTCGGAAGATAGAAGGATGAAAGAATGCATGCGAATGCAGACGACAAGAGGCGGTTTTGATCCAATGTAAGTTCGTGCTGCCCGGCTATTGCTCTTGAAGGACGGATATTGTTTCTTGATGGTTCGCGAATAAACACGGCACACATGAACGAATGTTCGCTGCGTCTGGCCATGTGCCTTCTGTTTCCTGATTTCTGCTTTCATTGCTGCTGGTCTTTTGAATTGGTCGACTTGATTCTCGGGCATAGATGTAATGTATGAGAATACATGAAAGAAGAGGCATTTGCACACCGAAAACAAACCCCACGTCCATTGGATATCAGTAAAGTCGTATTACATCTGGAACTGGGAGCAACAGAATATTTCTATACCTCTATGAACACCCATTGACTCTCTCTCTCTCTCTCCTCTCTCTCTCTCTCTCTCTCTCTCTATGTTCGCAATAGAATAATTAGGCAACCTGTAGGCAAGGAGGAGGAGCCGATATATGACTACACTCTTGTCGGCGAGAAGCCACAGTTTCTGTACAAGTGACAAACCAAAATTGCATTGGAGGACAAAACACCGAAAATGAAAATTGGGGAAGAGTAAGACAAACAAAAGAGTGAAACCCAGAATATGCGGATTGAGTTTCAGTTCCGAGTAATGCTCTAGTGACTCGTATAGGACGGAAGAAGATGGAATTATCACTTGTGGACGAGCGAGTGTTCCTTAACGCTTTTAAATCGGGATTTAGCGAATGGCAAATTCATATTCGATACTGGCGGTGTAGAACAATAAAATGGAAGGGAAAAAGATTTTGGAACATGTTTCTGGGCCAGAGAAAAGAAGGGCTACGTACATACTAGATCTTTTAGAATAAAGACTAGAATTTGTTGACCATGTGATTTATGGAATGTGGAGTTCAGGCTGGTGGTTTAAAGGTTCTGGAGGAGGGCTCTTTTGCATGCTGGGGGGTGAGAAGGATTGATGCTGGCGATTGGACAAGGGGATTCCATCCCCAGTGTTTTCATTATGAAGTTCTTTTCCTGAAAAAAGAAAAAAAGGAAACTGCAGTCAGCTGTGCGTATCATTTTATTGCTGCTACTTATTAAGAGTCGTTGCAAATTTTTAATTATGATGAAAGAAAATCCCGGTTCTCTTTACTCTTGGCATCTATAAGTAAAAATTTATCCTTTGCCTCTGACAGTCCTAGATAGATGCAATCAGTCTATGAAGATCAGAAGTCACATATATTCCATAATAGATGGTCCACTCTTAGAGGGTTCAATAAGTTATATGGAAAATCTTACCATCATCTGAAGTTGGGAAGGGAGACTGTTTCATATTAGCAGGTGCCAAGCTATGTTTTGAAACAACAAAGGGTTTCACTCATGTTAATATGGCCAGAGATGCTGGCAGATGATGCCATTACTGCATCAACATTGCTATAGTTTGGACAATTCTTCTTCTCTCTCTTTTTCTGCCCTTTTTCAGTTTGATGCTAATAATTTGGCCTAAGACCCGTCTTACAAGGACTTTACTGGGGGTGTCTGCAATGGGCAGCTAAGTATAATTGTAACCTCTAGAGAGAGATAATGATAATATTTATGATATTCCTCCTAAGAGCTGAATTTGACCACGGAAGGCAGGAATTAGCAAATTGCCATCGGCTCGATGATCTGGCCAATAGATATGACTTCAAGAAATTTATTGTTTTACTGGCTCGGTTGGAAAAGTGGAAAGCTTCAGTTACCTTTTTTCTGGATCGGGATATACTCATCAGCATGACATGTATGTAGAAATATGATGCTCATTGTTCTTTTAAAAAGGAAAAGAAGACAGGACTGGTATTTGCTAAGTTCATGCCTTTACGATAAGTAGGTTGATCAGATTACTTACACTCTCTGAAAACTTTGGGCTGGGAATTCCTGCTGCTAATGATCCGAACAGTGGGGTTACTTGAAGAGGCGAGCCAAACTCTGTATGTGATGGGGCAGGACCAACTTTACTTTCATTTGTTTGTTCATCAATGGCTTGGAAATGTTCTGCTGCCACAGGATCTAACTTTTGTCAGTACGATCTACTTTTGCTGATTTACTTATACAAAATAGTATAGAATTTTGTATGCCTTTTCTTGTGAGTAGAAGTTCATAACCTTGTTCAGGTGTTTCATAAAATAGTATTGCCGCATTCTGGTCGTTGACGAATTGTTCAGTATGGATTGGTGGAGCTGCGGTTTCAGTTTCGACATATTCATCTAGTATGCCTCCTCTTTGTTGAGTGGCTTCTGTTCTATCTGTAGATCCATGGAGTAATATTGTGGAACCTGTGCTATACTCAGAGCTGGCTGGAGATGCTTCACATAGATCAGGTTCCCTGCATTGCAAATGATCTATTAACACTTGCAGATACAGTGAAGCTTATCTAATGTCTTGTCTCATTTTGTAGTAAATCTCTTACCTCGATGATTGACTTCCCTCAATGCTACTTCCCAACTCCTCGAGTAAGTCTTTGAAATTCTCCTGCTGAAAGCCAATATTGGAGATCTTATGTTCATGGAGTTCGCCTCCTTTGGCTTGATTCAGAAAATCCTCTAGAACCTGCATTGAGATTTCTCCAGTATTAGAGTGGATAGATATGTGCATCTGCTGATCACAGCGCCTTAATTATTGCCTGAAGCATTTGATGTGGCCATGCATATGCTTTTAATCTGTGCTTCCTTTAATATGTGGGAATTACCCATAACTAAAAATAAATTGGTCTTTGCCACATGAGCCAGGTTTGAGGGTGTTTATGGAAGGTTTGGCCAATACCCTTTTGACCCACCACTAATGAAGTAAAAAAAAAAAAAAAGCCATACCATTATTGTATCAGTGAGTAGGAGGAGGGTTCTGTTGCGTTCATGTTGTTGTTTAATTTGTGCCAAATAGAGGAACTTGTGATTGAATACTTACCTTCCAAGCATTTTCTAGACTCTGGCATGTACTTTCTGTGTTCACTTTTAGGGCAAGTGAACCTAGCAATTCTGCTTGCTGCATCAAGGCAGTGACTTTGGGATCATCTTTACCAAGAAATGTTCTCTCATTTTGGCTATCCTTGGCTGCTGATTTGTTGAAACAAAAGTAGACTGCATGTGAGCAGCTAAATATATGTCTGAATTAGGAATACGAAAGTTTTATTGATTTCATTAACAGGACTGCTCTTTTGCCGATTAATTATGCTAGATATGACTATACAGTCTGACAATGCACCATCATAGCTATATCTAACTGAAAAAATACAATTTTTTTCAGGCAAACTCACAGTAGTTGTTCTTGGTGTTGGAAACCACCACAGAGAAGGGAGTTCTTGGCTGCTGATGAAATGCCACTCTGCATTTCCCGTACAATCTCTCGCCAAAGTGGCAAGCTTCTGTAAGATCTGGAGCTTGAGTCGTCCTGCTGTACAAAATAAGTGGTCTTACTATGTAGAAGAGATATCTCATGCAACTTTCTTTGGAGAGATGAGTCTTGCAAGTACCTCATCCTTTTTGAATGTATGGCGCTTTCTGATGTTTCCTCCAAGATGGTTCTATTGTAGGAGATGACCCTTTTATTATTGGTGTTGATGAATGAAAAGTTATTTTCTTTCGTCAAGGCTTCATATTTTGCTCTCTTCTTGCATAAGGTGGTGAACCGATTCTTCACGGCGTTGTCCGTCCTGCAAGTGATGATATGTAATAGGATGCGCAAGTAGTTTACCAATGGGAGATGCAAAGCAAGAGATAAAATATACCTGCCTGAAACCACCTTTGATATTTCTGTCCATCTATTACCAAAGATCTTCTGAGCCTGCCGCCACCAAATTTGTAGTTGTTTAATACCATAAGTAATTTGTGGATATAAGCTAATTCTCTCTCTCTCTCTCTCTCTCTCTCTCTCTCTCTCTCTCTCTCTCAAGAATGCATGGCATCGACTACCTGGCATAAGAGCATGTCCTCCTCCGGCGACCATCCACCCTTTTTGAAATCAGAATTCAAGTATGTATACCATCTGCAACACATATTTTACTTTTCATCGACATCACAGCATCGCTTAGAATTGCAGGAAGAAACAGAGCACCATGTAAGACAGATAATTCGATTAGTGACAGGAAGAAAGAACCTTCTCCTGCATTGCCTTGCCGTCTTATCCTTAAACTTGGATGCAATAATCACCCAGCTGCACATAAGGACACATTATAAGAACTCAAATGCGACTTACTAAGTTTGCTGCAGACACACACGCACCGACCCGCACAGAGAGAGAGAGAGAGAGAGAGAGAGAGAGAGAGAGAGAGAGCACATACTTGTCTGTTCCATGAATGGTAACCTGTTCACGTAGTGTATCATCCTCCTACATATTAATCCCATTTAATCACATTTAAAAGAATGAAGGAAATGTTCTGGAGAAGGAAATGATAATATCAAGTCCCTTGGAGCTAAATGAGCAAGTGCGGAGAGAAAGAGGCAAGAGATGGAACCTGTTGAGACCATGTGACAATATGTCTCTCCTTCTTAACATCTCCATTGTTGCAACTACTATCACCCATCCTCTTCATTTCCTGCATCTCTTTGTGTTCACTTCTATCTCTTTCCTCTCTTGCTCCTTCAATTATAATAAAGCTGACCCAATTCAACTCGTGGTTCAGAAGTCGAGCCCTCACCGAGCAGTCTTATAACAAGAAACTGCACCCACAAAAGGGAACCAACTCGTCTTCCCGCTCTCTCTCTCTCTACAGTTACTTCTCACTGTTTGGTTCAAACGGGACTGTGTGAACGAAATCAAAAGCTTCACTATAGCCTTTCTTCGTCCCAACTCACCGCAGCCTCGGATTCTTGTCTGAGTCCGCTCTGATCAAAGACCCTCCTCTGCATTCAACCAAAAAGTCATCATAAAATTTGGATCTTTAACAAAAGTGGAAGGACAAAGGCTTTGCCACAAAGTCTAACAATGGAAGAGCTTACTCAGGCACAGTGCATCGGATTACCTATATTCATCGGGATTCGTGAAAACTTCGCATGCTCATGCGTGTTCTCTTCCTAACAGAATGTCACTATAAGCGAGAGGACAACGCGTAGCTTTACCCGGTGAGCTGCATTGGATGGATCTTGGGAGTAAAATCGAGCGATGGTGATGGTGATGGTGATGATGATGATGATCTGTCTATGTGTAAAAATTTCTAATATATGTACATATATGCACTCATTGTTTATTTTGAAGTGTTTGAATACATTCTCTTGCTCCTGAGGATGACTTGCTTTCTTTCATTTCTCTTCGCAGAGGGGAAAACTATTAATACAAATCAAAGGATTCTTGCCTCAGTGCGCGGGCATGAGAGGGAGTTTGAAAAGAAAGCTCTGAAACCCACGAGAGAATATTAATGGATGGTGGTATAGAATAAGGCCACCCATGCACATTTGTATCAGAAAGAATGTATCTACTTGTAGATAGAGAGAGAGAGAGAGAGAGGATGAGAGATGGGTATGTACCAAAAATTCAGTTTCTTTTTTATTCATCTATGTGCTATTTAATAATGGGGGCATGATGTTCTTCATGACCAAACCCTTCGTGCACTCATATATTTTAAACTTTGGACAATGGAAAGAAAAACAAAAATCGAGTGCTCCTCCTGGGTACTTTCGTTCATGCCGGAGGAGCAAGCATCATTATTTGCTCACACTCCTGGAAAATTATATTCTGGTTCACGCGCCCTCGCTTGGCGCGTGAGGAGAACGTTGGCCTGCCATTGGAGGAGATGCTGAGTCCCTTTTGTCATCTGCATTATTCTTCCCTCAAAGTTTAATCTAACTGGGGAGTGGATGAGCAGCAGTCTGGTATGCATACAGTCAGTCTTTCTCGGATGCGATTTGCTTTTTGAAGCTCTATCATGTTCTTGCATTGTATGATGTTTAAATCGGAAATTAACGATATTTGACTCGCGTCTCGATTTAAAAAAAAGAAGAGAAAAAGAGTTGATCTTCTGAGTGACACGATCTAACTCTTGTGAATCCGGTTCGGACATGAGTCGAAATTACTCGATCGAAAGTTCCTAAATGGAATGAACCAATTGCAACTTTCTTCCTTTTCTGTTTTTTGCCAAATCGAAAGATCTTGTTTGGTGCATGTGTTGCTAGTGGTATGGTTCTTTCCTTTTGTCTTCTCTCGTGTTGGTTTCATCTTCACCTTCCCAAACGATTGGCGACAAGTGCTTGGAAATATTCGTGTAAATAATTTCTCTTAAATACCCACATATTAGATCTTGGACCGACTTCAGGGTCCACGCTTTTTAATGATTGTAACCAGAAAAAAGTCGTTAATTCGATAGTACATAATGCCGACACTACGTTTGCACACACACATTAAGAAAATCATGCAACGTATTGAGGTAATCTCTATACATGATACATTATCACATGCCATTTGACGTGAGACTTTAGATAAGCTGAGAAATAATTTTGTCTTTATGTGTGTGCATTTGTGCGTGTGCAAGAGCGATATGAAATCGTCACTGTCGTCGTTGGTGCGAGCGAGTCAACAACGCGGCTAAGCCATAGTGACGTCAAATGAGTTGGTCGGGTCAAGTTTGGGTCATGTCAATACAATTCTAAGCCACTTATTTATTGTCATACAATACAATTCTAATGACTCATATCCAACCCGACTCATATAGTTAAAACATTTTCATATTTTATTAAGTCTAGGAAAATTTGATTCATGATTTTTAAAGAAATGTATTGTTAAAACTGTTTTAGGCAATACAATTTAGCTGATAATTTTTTAACAAATTTTATACTTCTTTGAAATTTAAATTATTTTTATTTTTTTTGGTTTTCCTCTTCTAATTGTTGGCGAGGCTCCAACTCGCCAGATCTCGATGAGCTCGACCTCGCTAATCTCAGGCGAAGCTTGAGACTCGTCAAGGCAAGGTCGAGACTCGTTGGTGGAATCCAACGAGTCTCGACCCCTCGGGCAAGCTCAACCTCGTCATCCAACGAGTCTCGACCCCTCGGGCAAGCTCAACCTCGTCACCAGATCCAACAAGGTTCGAGTTGGCACCTCGCGTCTCACCACCTGCCTTCTCAAGCTTATCCGAAGCAAGATCAACCCAAGCTAACCAAGGGCAAGCTTGAGCTCACCGACCTCAATGAGGCCCAAGCTTGCTAATTTGGTGAGGTTTCAGCCTCCCAGGAATTTGGTGAGCTCGTCCCTCGACTCTTGGCTAGCGACTGGCTGAGAAAGAAAGAAAAAAAATGAAATAAATGGAAAATAAAAACAATCAACTTTTATTTAAAAATAATAATAATAATTAGAATATCATCATTCTTATAATCTAAAATTGTCTAGTTAATGACACTTAAAACTAATTAAATAATCAATTATATTAGAATCCATGCAAGACCCATTATGTTATTAAGTGACTCATTTAAGACCCATTTAATTTTATAAACCAACTCATTTATGATCGGCATTATCCAATACAAGTTAAGATATGATTTTTTTTTTAAATTCATTTTGTCATTTCTACTGAACCAGTAGCCAAGGTTGGCCACCTTGACCACCAAGGTGGTGTCGGGGCTCCACCTTCCCCTGAAACTAGAGATACGGAGAGTCGTCGGCGTCGGAAGACAGCCGGCGAGCAATGCCGAAGTGACTGAGAGCAACGACAGAGGTGAACCATCATCATACTACGGGATAGAGCAAGATGGTGAGGTCCATTGGTGGGTAGGTTTTGTTTTGATCACGCGAGAAATAACGCGGTGTAAGGGGACTTACTCGTGCGCTTTAAAATAACTTATGAGCAGTGCCACCTGGTGGACAGCAACAGCTAGCTGCTGCTGGACAGCTAATCGTATCCCGTTCGAGATATGATCATGTCCATTGCAAAGTGGGAATTACACGCAGAAGATGGAAGAACCATGAATTCTCTCGTTCACAAGAAAATTCTCGGACCCTAATAAAAACCTTTTGATGCAGTAAAAGAGGGGTCAGAGAAAAGAGGACACTCAGAAAGGCATGTAATGGGAATGGTGGAGATTAGGTGAGGATTTTCGGGGGGGTTTGGTGATATTTGTCCCACCATAAGCCATCATCAAAGCAAGACGACCCATGAAAAGGCAGATCCTGAAGAACCCTGAACAAAAGCTCATAGGATACACATACATTGCCGTCAAAGATTTTAAAAGTTTCAGGAGACAGAAACAAATACGAGGAACCCACACGAACCCTAATTTTCAAAAGCAAGAAATTAGTCCCCCCCCCCCCCCCCCCCCCCCCCCCCCCCCTCTCTCTCCTCTCTCCCTCTCTCTCTCTCTCTCTTCTCCCACCGCCCATTAATATGCCTCAATTCTTGTCATATCTCGTCCGGCTTTTGGCCTTTGATCAGCTCACTTTTGATCTTCGTTGATAGACGATATGCTTTCAAAAATGATCTAAAATAAAGTAATTATATGCTTCAGCTCATAGATGCATAGGGGGGCATTAATTAAATTATGTGGAAAACTAAGTCCAAGATATATTTAAATAATCTTTGAGACGTTCCATCAGTTGGAAGAATGAATTCATGATGTGCTCGGACGCGGTTTTAGCTATCCACTTTCCTTCGATTGTGCATTTTTTACAGACCAACTTTATTTGATGAACAGAGTTAGATTAGACCGTGTTGATATAAAGAGACTTGAGGAGAGCGATGCCTTACCGTCGCTTTCTCTAGTGACTTAAAGGTGGATCAATTTGGACAAATGAAACATTAAGTAGGAACTTTCCACAAAGTCCCAATCCCTTCTTTCCTACAAACATTGCAATTCAAATCGAATCATTTTGGACTTACTGAAGATAAGCCATCAAAATCAAAGTCAATTAGGAGGGATTTACCCCCCTAGCTTTATAATAGGCCTTGAAACGAATCCCAAAGAGAAGGGGAACAAAAAAGGCCTGGCGAACGTTCGCTGCATTCAAATCCAACTGGTTATATTTTTTTTTTTTTTGATAAGGCAAATCTAATTGGTTATTCGTCCATGAAAGAAGCAAAAAAAAAAAAAACCTATTCATGAAATCCTCGAACCATTCTAGTTTTCTTGTGAATTTCACCTTATCATAGGAATCGTGTTTTTAGGTTTAGGCTCATACAAAGCAATACGGACTATTATTAAAAAAACATTACGGTACATTTTCAATTCATATACCGTGATGCAAATCAATTGGTCCGGCACTTGCATATCCTCAGGCTGAAAGGGTATCTAATCAATTAGGAAACATATGCCAGGCACTTGATAGCCAAGCATTATAGCCGAGGCCCAAGTTCCAAAAGAGATAGATGGGTTGATGAGGTGGAATGGGACTACATAAATCATACTGCATCTTCTTTTCATGAACTCAACATCATGCCTGAGCAGAGCGTCCTCTCAATCGATTACAAGGAGCCATGTCTCTTTAGCCTTTTGCTCTCTTTCTCTCAATCTTTCGCCGCTCTAAGAACAAGAGGAATTTAAGTGCATAGCAAGAAAAACGAAAGGAAGAAAAGAGAACTTGGCCCTTTTGGGGGCTTTTTAGTCTAAAGAAAGAGCTCTCAGATTAGAGAGTGATTATGATTAGTGTCGAAAACACGTTCAATAACCTCATCATAGGGTAAAACCATAATATTTTCATTTCAAACTAGCCCTTTCAAGGGAAACGCTGGGGATCTAGGACTTGATCGATTTGTATTGATTCCTTCTCCCCATATTATGATCATACCAATTTGTTACGAGTTTACTCATGGGTATGCAGCCATATGCGTGCCTACAAAACCATAACTATGTGTATACTAGAACCAACGCATGCTATGTGGGCAGCATGCATTTCGTGAATGAAGTTAACTTTTCTATCTGTAGGTAGTTGGGGTAGTTTTCTGTTTATTTTTATTTTTTGTTATGGTATTGAGTTTTAGCCTTTGGAAAAGTCTTTTGATGAGAAAAACAAATCCAAGTGGAGAACAAGAGCGAGGTGTTTCCTTGAGAAGATAATAGATAATGCAATAATAAGTTTGGAAAGCCAAAAAGGCTCGCTTTTAGCTTAAATTTACTGAACAGATTAAGAAGGTGATCGTAAATCAAGCATATAATATGTTCCTCGTTTTGAAGGACAATGATCATTGTTGACCCAGTTGCGAATAGCCAAGCAGGTATTTGTGGGGTTTTCCGGACAGGGAAAATATTTTTGCATACCCCGGGCTCTATCTTAACTAGCCCCGGGCTCTATCTTGACTAGTGATTTTGTTTCGATTTATATGTTATATAATTAGTCACAGCGTACCATGTTAATCTCTTATATAAGACAAATAGTTCCTATAACCATTCATCCATTATATATTAGTGTTTCTTATAAAAGGGATTCGTTTTTAATTACGATCAACCTCATTTTCTTTTCTTTTTGTATAAGCTAGGAGCACCTTCTACCTAGGGTACCCTGATTGACTGATGGTCAATCTAATGCAAAGGTCGCTTTTGACTCATTTTGGTATAATTGGAGATGTGATCTAGTGATCAATTTGTGCTTCCCCGTTCAAAATTACATGGTCGTCTACCCCGACAAAGGAGTAATTATTGGAAGCTGCGTCAGCAAGCACACTGATAACTAAAAGAAACAAGAATCTATTTGGAGCTTGCAGTCCTCTTAAGAATTTCAGACTCATGATTGAACCGACAATGTAGCCATATATGCCTTTTTAGCCCCCCCTCTTCGACCGTCAAAGTCGTTTCTGCAAGGAATTCACATGTTGCCGGACTAAAGGGGGGAATATGACAAATTGTCGCAATTATTTTTTGAATAATAAGAAGGATGGAAATGAGGGTTGTAAACACGCAAGAATCAAACTCACCACACAAGAGAGAGGGAGAAAGTCGGTCTTGAACTTAGTACGGTTGGATATATAATCAATCTCACCACACAAGAGAAAGGGAGAGAGTCGGTCTTAAACTTAGTACAGTTGGATATATATGATCCAGGATATAGATCAAGAGGTTGAATTTCGGTTGTTCGCGGAGCTGGAGTTGAAATAGTAAGGATGCTCGTGATGAACACATTCAAGCCAAATAACTTTTTACGAATTATCCACTTTATGTCAAACGTCTCTCCCTCTTTATGTGGGAAAGAAGAAACAATTTTGGATAGGACAACTTTATGTGTTGGACCGCCTTTCCAATAGCACACGATGCAAAAGCCAAGCCTACTTAATTTGATGCTTACTAAGTACCCATGATTATCATTCTTTTGTCTTGTTGTTTGTGCACGTCCTCTTGCCTTACTAGTCACAAAATCTAGGTCCTCCTTCCGATTGCGAGTTGCCCCCCTCAATTTGAGATGTGTTGACGCTCCCTAATGATTTTTTTTTTTTTTGATAACCAACGCTCCCTAATGATTTCAATCTCACTTGGATGAAGGATCGAAAAATGGAGTGGGGAAATGACAAGAGCGAGCTAGGTCGACCAGAGAAGGAAAGAGAGAGGTTTGCGTTTTACCACCCCCAAAAAAAAAGTCTGATCTTTGATGGGAGGCACATGGTACAAAAACCAATTCGGGACCTGATTCTTTAAGCTCCTCCTCATCTCCTTTTAGATCATTGATCTTGTTCCAAAGTTTCGTGACAACTCTGCACCGTCCCATGTTAAAAGCTTGTGCTATATACCACTCTTGATGGATGATGGGTGAGAGAGAGAACTTGAGAGAACGTCTGATGAGCAAAAAATATGGAGGTCCAGAAGTTAGGGATCCAGAAATTTACTTATAAATAGATGGTGCACGCGGATTTTAATTCTTTCAAAGACTAAAGATGGTGCATGCAGATTTTAATTGTTTCAAAGACTAAAGATCTTATGAGGCACGAAAAGGGACCGTCGAATCAAAATTTACTGAATTCAGGAGGCGCCACATGACGTGCTTTTGCAAGCACTCTTACACGGGCTCGTGACATCAAACATGTTCTCCGATCCAGTGGAAAAAGAGAGGAAAAAGGAGAATATAGGACCCATTTCGTGGTACAACGATTTGGAACTTACGTGGTGATGTGGTACCAATCTTTTAGATTTATGCGGATGTTGGGTTTGTGGCCGCTTGGGATTCTCACATGCCTTTGGTTCCTCTTTCTCAGATACTATGAGTATGGCGGTGGATCTCGCATTTTTTCTCCCTTTTTCATGTCCTATTTCGTTGCCTACAAACTGGGAATCCTATGCTCCTTTTGCATGATTTCTGCTACACATTGATTTGTTTAGGTCCACGCGTATAGACCGAATGGGCTGACTTTACAATTAGACTTCCAGAATCAACCTAACATATGAAAAAGACCACTAACTTCTCAGGTTCATAAGATTAGTAGATTGGCATGTATTAATATGGTGTGACGGTGACATATCAAACATGCGTCTCGAAACTGATGTGGGATGTAAGGTGGGTCTCCGAAAGAAAATTAGGGTTTATGGAAGAGACACTAAGTGATATAAGTCACCCCTTCGAAACGATTGAATATGGTCGTCTCATTAAATACCCAATTACATATCAATTAGTAAAGTTGTAGATCAATCTTAATATCTATAGCATTGTCGCAAGAATATGTAGACTTCACACTGTTGTTGCACCGTTTATGCAAGCACAATCACAACGAGAATTGAAGAGAGCAACGAGATGTAACATTTTTAATTCCATAATATTTGTTTCCATAGCTGATTTGAACGTGATCTTGCAGCTATTGGACAAGTTGTGGAAGAGCTCATTTATAGGGAAAATTGTTCAAAAAGTTCCTAAACATATTGTACTTTTGCTAATTCAATCATCATCATTTCAATTTTGTCAATTGAGTCGTAAATATTTTTACGTTTTACCAATTGAGTATGTTGAAAAAATTAGATATTAAACCCCGTCTTCATTAAACAACTTAAGTTTGGCAATGCTCTCACAAAATTTCAAATGATATCAAAGTTAAAGGTTTTGAGTTCAAATCTTTCCAAACTCAATTTGTCTCTCTAATTAAATATGTCCAAGTTTAGTATTAGGCAAAAAAGACCAGACTAAGCGTAATAACATGGTCTCACAGAATCTATTAAATCCATTTTAGCTTGAAAATTGAAATCATCGACATAGGTTTCAACCGTCTTATATGACTTGATTAGCATTGATGTGAATAATTTTCTAATATTTTCTTGAACTTTTTTTTGTCTTTTCTCCTCTTTACCTTCTTTTCATATTCCCACCCCCCCTCCTCTCTCTTCTTTTCTTTTTCATCTTTCCTTTTCCCTTTGCCAGACACCACTAGGCCTCATCACTGCCTGGCGACTGCCTCTAGCCTCAAGTGAGGACCACCCTCGCCAACATTAAGAGTGACGGATTGTATCATAAATCATATCAAAAATATCACACAAAGAATAAAAGAAAATAATGTAAGAGTTTATCTAGATTCACCCAAAATAGAGCCACATCTTGCAAAAGATTTTCACTATCATTTTGCCATTACACAACACAAATTACAATACCCACTCATGGGTAGCCCAACTAGTTAGGGTGAACTTGGATTTCGTTAAGATCTTGGGTTCGATTCCCCAAGCAAGTGCCTGTGATTTAAGTAAGGGGTCATGGTAGTGAGTTGCTGTGCTAGTCTTTCTCGAGGAATAATCAAGGTGCACGCAAGCTAGCCCGAACACCTCGGTTACAAAAAAAAAATTACAATGACCTCACATATTAGCGGAACCCCCGTTATTTCATGTGTAGGAATTACAAATCTTTGGTTCATACTTTAATTCACCTATGAATATGCCCGATATTTGATATAAGAGCCCCCGAAGTATTCACCAACTCCAACAAAGAGATGAGTAGTCAGGTCATGGTTGGCAAGAAGGCAACCCTTGCTAGCCTCAGCCCTCACCCTTGCCAACCACTGGTGAGGGTTGCCCTCGCTTAGGCAAGCATGAGCCGCCTTAACCAGCCTGGACCTAGGCATCCCTTGCTTGAGGTCGGCTATCTCCACTTGAGGTCAACAATCTCCACTGTATATTGATGAGGCCCAGTGATGCCCAATAGAGGGAAAAAGGTAAAAAAGAAAGATGAAAAAGAAAAGAAGGAAGGGGGGAAGAAAATAAGAAAATAGGAAAAAATATAAAAGATACATAAAAAAACTCTTAAATATTGTTAAGATTTGTCTATGTTAGTGCTGATGGTGCCACGTAGACGACTAGCGTCCATATCAGCGATTTTCAACTAAAAATGACCAAATATTTCCAACTAAATTGACCAAATAGACTTACTTAGTAAATTGTTAAAATATTTATAATTCAATTGATTAAATTGAAAGATTTATGATTGAATTATTAAAAGTGTAGTAAATTTAGGATTTTTTAGACAATCTTTCCTACCGTCGTAGATAGTTTAGTTAAGGACAAACGTAGACAGCCGCCAATGGTTTGAAAATGTAACTTGTTGCAAACTGTGTGATTCATTTGTTCTCTTGAGAACCTTGTCCTTTTGCAAATGAGAAACTTCAAGGAAGGTGATGACTTCCCTCCGGCATCCTGAGAAACTGGACCGTGCTCATATGTCCTTATCTTCCTAACAGCTATGAATCTTGAGTAATCTTCAGAATAAAACAAGGACACTTGATGATCCAATTCAGCAAGAAACCAAATTCTCAAAAATTGACAGAATCCGCTGCTCACACATGTCTTCCATTTTTTTTTTCAAAATCTAGGCTGAATGAAAGATCAAAGCAACATGTGTACATAAACTTAGTGACTTTCTAGCTCAGTCCCCATTTCGGACCATCATTCGCTCCTTTTGACGATGTCGAATTAATTGGCGGCTTCCGAAACCGTCCAAGGGATGATTAGGAAGATGTCGAGAAGCTAGACTTTGTGTGCGTTCCCATGTTACACAAGCAGAAGTTGAAGATGAGGAATAAGAAGCGGAAAAGAACGTCCAACTGCAAGAACTCCATCTCACACTTCGAGCGGCTCCAGTCGTAGGCATAAAGGAAGGGAAATGTAAGAAACACATGGAACTTATCGATTGGCACAAAGTGTGATGGGAAAGAACCAGACGTGATTGAGTTAGATAAGTAGCCATTCATCTATCAAGCAACAAAAGAGAAAAATAGTAAATCAGTAGATGAACAGGTAAAATAACTCTTTGGGCTTGGGAAGCCCATCTTGTTAATATTGATTTGGTAAATGTATTCACCATGTGGTCGTATTGATACATCATTGGTGAACCTAATAAATTCCCTTATAAAAGATTAAGGGCGTGTTTGCTTTGGAAATTAATTCATAATAAAATAATATGTTTTCTGGAAAATCATTTTCTAAGAAACGATTTCCCCTTCTTTTTTTCAAACAAGGAAATTTATTTTCTAATTTTAAGCATGCAATTTTTTTTATCCTAAACGATTTTCTCTTGACTGATTATTTTCAACAAACCAAACTCGTGAAAACTAAAAAATTAATTCGCTGAAAATTCTTATTAGGATAAGGCACCGCTAAATAGAGAACAAAGGCAAAAGAGAGAGACTGAGACCGAAGGTTCTATCATCATTCACCCTTAAATTAAAATTATATCCAATAGAGGATTCATTATAATTAGCACCTCTCACATCTCTATCACAATTCTCAATTACAAGAGAAAGTGATTATATATAGCATTCGTATCGGTAACTATTTATAAGCCCAAATCTAAGCTACCAATAAAATACGGTCCAAAAACATAAAAGCCCTCCGGCACTTAAGGGTGCTGCCCTCGCGACCCCTGCCCGCTCAACCTAACAATTATTTCACTCAAACAAACACGTCACGAGTGCGACATTAAACTAAAGCCGATTCCACAATGCCTAATGAAAAGAATATGTTTTCATTAATCTGATGCCAACTTTATGATTAGTGGAAAACAAGAACCTGCCTGTAGCCTGCAGGAGGCAGAAAAGGCAAGCCAGTTGATTCATAGGAAAGAATCGCGCGCGACAACCCAGACCAATGTTAGGAATGGCTTTTAGCTTTTGTTCCGTGGCCAGCGTTGTTTAACGCAAGATGGGGTGAACAAGAAGCACATCGTGCTTAAAAGTGATTGTTCATTCATGATCAGATCTTACTCAAACGACACGATAAGTTCGATAAGACTGTAAATAAACGCATAATTTTTCCGGGAGAAAGAGAATTCTCTTTGTCTACGTATTCCAAAAATTTTACGAGCTTCCAATAAAACAAGATAAAGGGGCGATTCATATGTCGAGTTAAACCTTATAAGCCTTTAGGGCCCCGTCTCCTTTAAGACGACGGGCTTCTTCGCCATGGCCAAGCAGTACTTGGCGATCTCCCGGAACTTGGGCACGCTCCGCAGGTCGACCTTGGTCCCGTCTTTCAGCGTGATCACGATGTCGCCCCACTCGCCGATGAACCGCGGCACCACCTGGACGTCCTTGATCACCCCGTACGAGAAGTCGCTCCGGTCCTGCCCCGTCAGCCCCGACACCACTGTCACCCGCAGGTTCGTGAACCGGTACCGGAGGTAGAACGCCCGCGACACCGCCGCCAGCGTCAGCGGCAGCCACAGCAGCGTGAAACCTAGGAGGAGGTTCGCCACGAGGTCGCCGTAGTGGGCCCCTCCGTCGAAGAAGATGGTCTCCTCCTTCGGCCTGGCTGCGGCGGCGGTTGAGGAGGAGGAGGAGGAGGAGGACACGTGGAGTTTAGTTACTGGCCTGCTGGAGTTGGTCCTAAGTGTGAGGGGGAGGCTGCAGGGAGGGGGCTTGGTGGAGGGTAGGTGGCGGCCTGCGGCGGAGGTGGTGGTGGTGGTGGCGGTGGTGGAGGGCGAGAGAGAAGTGGTGGCCATTGGATTATCCGAAATGGGATTGGATCGAGTTACAGAGAGAGAGAATGTGGTGGTGGATAAGTGAAGTCAATTTTGAATTTTTCTTGGAGGACTTTTTTATGTGGTGATGATTTATCTGCGTTTCTATTGGTCGGAGGGCGGAAGTGTGGGACCAGAGATTGGGCTTTCCTTTAGCCTGCCAGAATTCCGCCACGTATCGTCATTCAGCTTCATAATATGCACATGGGCGGAGGAGCAAGGATGAATGACTCTGGGCTAACTGTTGTGGGCCAAGACTAGGCCCATCTTTGGAGTCCAAATAAGTGGGGAGCCCAGCATAGAGGAGTTTGAAACTTGGGGTTCCAAATATGTCATCCACTTCCTCGAGCATGAATGATCAACTTCGCATGCACATGCCCTGACAATAGTATAGTCATATCCCGAAAATACAGTCTGAACTTTGTTCCGCCTTCGAAATTTCAAACTCTTATTGAAGTAAGTTGTTCAGAGAAGTAACTCGCTTTTTAATTTCATCTTGATTTTACTAAGGCATTAACTTGCCATAGAAAATCACATCCGACCTATTGACATGATGTCCACATATGAGTTAAGTGAGCGACATGTTTTTGTCAATTCGTGGTAATTTTTGCAAATGGATTTCCTCTACATTTCAACAATCCAACAATGAAAATATAGATATATTCTTAGTTGGGTTCTGGACCTAACAAAAATTATCAATAAGATAATAAAATTTAATTATAAAAAAATCCCCATTCCTAAAATTCCACTTATCAAGCCATCAAATCCGGTTGGGCCACCATTTGCAATTGGTGGCCCATTCGTGTCGATGGATAAGGGCTTCGATGGCCCGCAACGGCCCACGGTGGGGTTGGGTTGAATTTTCTGTTAGGGAAATTTGGAATCTTGGGCATTTCCTCTCCAATGACCTTTTTTTCTATCTTAATCTACTTTTCTTTACTAGCTTTTATAAATAATTGAATGTGTTAAACGACAAGTTAACGGCTAGCTCAAATTGAACCCAAATCAAAGGGTGAGGAAATTTTTTTAAGTAAAATTTAGGGCTAGATAAAATTTAGAAATCGAACTCAATGTAGTCAAAAATTTTCATCGAATATAGTAGACCACCGAAGAGAAGATGATTTTCACTGAAATGAGTAAACTTATGTCGCGTGATGTTCTTTCCTATAGCATGAGAGGACAATATGATCTCGGATGTCGTCGTTCTCAATTCAACAATCGACGGCGAAACATATCACCGAGAGATCTCAGGTGCGTGCTTCAAACTCGGCCTGCTTCATAATAACCAAACTTTATTACCAAGAGAACCACTCTCCAAGGTAAAGGGTAAGTCCCCGTCATCGTATGCTCGATGGTTACGGACTTGGTTTTCTATTCTAGCATCAAAGCCTTCATCTCAGCAGAAAAGTCTTCTATCTTTGTCGTTGAGATCTCTTCATGTCAGTGACTCCACGCTAACGACCAAAAGAAAAGGAAAGGAAAGCATACCCAAGAAACGATAATTCATCCGAATCAACCTCGAACTTGGCCACTGCGCGAAAGTGTTAATCATGGACCCATTTGAAAAATCAAGTCACCTCTCCTGTTCTAGATAATCTCACAGCATCTTCTAGGGATCGCCAACAAGTGCAAAAGCAAGGGGAATTAATTATTATGAGGGGCAAAGGGCAAATGACTAAGCAATCATTTCTGATATTGCCCATCACATGATTTCTTCATCATGGGGTCGTCGCAACCGATCAGAAACATGCTGGGGGCGATGCCCGGGATTCTTTTGAGTTCATGTTGAGCTTTCTTTATGCCGCCATGCACGTGGCCACTCTGCAAGCTCTCCTCGTTAATTAATCTTGATTCGTCCATTAGTTTATGGGGGACCGATAAAAGAAATATGTTAGGTGGAAGAACAACATGCGTCGGGATCTGGGAAAAAAATGCGATCGAGTGCCAAAGTTCCAGCCTTGATGCCAGGGATTGCCTATTCATTCGGCACATGATCCCATGAACAAGATAACGCATGCAACTGGCCAGTTTAGTTTAATCATTTTAAAGTTTGTCATGCTGGGTTTATTTTCTGACCTGTCTTTCGAGGACTTGATCGGTAGAATCTAGTGATCCGTGTGTCTGTTAAAACGGTTGGTTTTTAGGTTTTGATGGCAGGGGCTGTGGCCGCCGAGCAAGAAGGGGTCGAGGTTTGTGTTTTGTTGATTTAGCGTTCCAATGTGGGTGGCTGTGAGAGGATGTACGTCGGCATTTTTTCAAAAGATCGATGGCAATGGTGCGAGTGAATATGCAATTTTGACGAGTTGAGATCGCAAACACGTAGCTTTCAAGGTTTGATCGCGAGCTGAGAACTCATATGTTTTTTTTTTTTTTCACATTTCCCCTTCTTCTTTTAACGTCGGTCAAGAACTTTAAAACTTGACGTTTAGGTGACGTAAACTACTATCTAAAAATGAAGTGACTATGATGATCATGAGCACACTTCCATTTCTGGTGGTTGGGAAAACGTGGGTACTTATCAGAGAGGGAAAGTCATTCACTCCATGTTCAGTCTGCAATGAATAGATGCGGACAAAGAGAGAATTCAATTCCTTGGGATTCAAATTTTATCTAGTAATGTCGGCCTTTTCCACGGTTTTGTATTGATAGCTCCGCTCGTGTCAGCACCAGTGGATGCATCAACCGAGGGAGTGATGTCGGGCTTAGCATAGTCGCTTAAGGAACCGAGGAGGACGGACCTTTCTTTCTAAACGTGGACGACGGGCACCGTCGACCTGACTCACTCTTGCCGTTAGTTGGAGGAAGGTAAATGGTTTTTGAGAAGATGGACCCATGTTGATAAATGGAAGAAGAGTGAGTTACTGTGGAAATGGACATGTTGTCTGATGAACGTGTAGTACTATAGTAGATTTTGTACTACTTGAGATTCCCTTTGAGGGAAGGATTCAATTTCTTTGGAAATGTTGATTTCATAAATTTTTCGTTTACATAGAAGGGTCTATTTCAAAATCGGATATGCTATGAGTCATTGGAAATTTTACGCGGCGGGCTGGTATGGAAGCCAGCCATGCCTGAGTGCACAACCGTGTGTTCTCTTGAAGCTCAGTTCTCAAAATGATATGCAAGCAACTCTTATCGCTAGGTAATGAAGTGATGAAACTCGGAGTATCTAGTACCACAGATGGGTGAAAGTCAATCTCTGTCGTGATACATGCACGATCTTTAAACTAAACTGATGCAGACTTCACTGTGATTAGCTTTGTTTATCACTACACTGATGCTAGCCTTGATCATCAACGTGGACTGGGGACTAGCTTTGTCAAGTACTTCGCTGATGCGAGCCTCGTGCATGAACAAGGACATTTCCTTCTTTACCAGTATGAGAGAGAGAGAGAGAGAGAGAGAGAGAGAGAGGACAATGGGATCACATGAAGTCTGGCTTTCACAAAACAGATTGCAGACGACTCAAGCACCGAGTTGAGCGACAAAAGAAGTTGGGCAGTGACTAGTGAGCGACGGTATTGGGGTGCGTGTGTTGCGTTTTTACAGGATTTTTTCAAAGTCTCTTTCACGAGAGGACGACCCTTTTCCCCCAATTTTCCTTCTTTTGTTTTCTTCCACGCTTCCATCTCCTTGTCTTCTTTCTCCTCTCGGAATTTGAGCTTTGATTCTCTCTCTCTCTCACTCAGAGAGGTCGACCCCCCAAAAACAAATGTTTCTTTATTATCCTTCTGATAAAAAGCTATGTGCTTTTGCTAACTCCGAGTAGATTTTATTTGGTTAAAATAATTTGTGGTGGCGATGATTGATGAAATCATCAGCACAAATCATTTCCACTTTCTTCCTCCCTCCCACTCTTTTCCTCTCCCCTCCAGAACTGACTGACATCTACCCGCAAGCTCTCATTGGATCATGGCGGGGTGCAATATAGTAAAGAAGAAAAAGCTGATAGAATAGCTGTTATTTTATGTCCCATGCTCGGACTGCGATTGTCAGCTGTAACTCTATGGCTTTCAATTCGAATAGGTTTCGAGTTTCACTACTCTAAGAATCAATCAAATCCCACGATCCAAACTTTAGCTATATGCACTCTCTAGCTAAGCTCTAGGCCTCTACGAAACATGAAGCGACCCTTTATTTCTAGACAGAAAACCAAAAGATCTTGAACGATGAACCTCAAAATTCTCAAACTATCATATGCGAGTTACTATTTTTATACACCAAAATTTAAGCAAGAAAAATGGGGATTTTCCTCTTCGCTTTCCTTCTTATAAGTTATCTCGTGGAGAATAATATGTAATGTACTTCCCACAGCCTGGCTCCCAGTAGGGATCGAATTCAATTTCCCTCCTTGTTTTATTTCAATAATGCTGTTGCTCCAACCATGGCCAAATCCCGGAGTGATCGTCGATGCTGCAGAACATGTTGGTGATGCTGCTCTCTTCCTTGACTATCATGGGATGATCAGGCCTCGAAGGGTTTTGAAACAGCTGCGCAACCGACCCCCCGGAGGCGGCAGGCCTAATCGAGGCGGGGAAAAGCTGGTGGCCCCCTGCCGGTGGCGCGTGACCTGAGAGCGGGCTCTCGACTGGCGGTGTCCGCGTGATGTCTAGCTTGATCTCGGAGCTGTTCTCACTTCGGTTGCTGCAAGAGCCCTGGTCGGTTTCCTTGTTGAGGTTGATGGATTCGGCTGGTTCTCTAGTACTCTTGAGTGCCAGTATCTGCATATTGCATATTCCATGAAAAAAGGAAAAGCTAAAAAATAACCATCGACGTTAATGCCAAGAAACGCTAGCTAGGCCTCTCAATTGGGATTGAGAAAACAACATTGACTATGCTTTGCTCCACCGGATTATACATGAATGGAGTCAAAGTCACTTTGATCAAGAACACAAGTTAGAGCAAGAGGGTCTTTTATTCTTTTGCTTCTTCGAAAGAAGGTTTGCATTCGTCAGCGAAGTCATTAACCAAATGAGAGCCCTCTTTTTCCTTTTCTCAAACAGAACAAAAATGAAAACCTATCTTCAGACAAAAAGTCAACATTAAGAGCATTCATCCTTTGGCCAGATCGTAAAAGCATAAAGGGAAAATAGGACACTGCACGCACCATTCGGTACCCATGAGAATTCCAACAAGTCTGAACTAACCACTCTTAGCTCAAGTTTAGCACTTTAGCTTCTGCAATAAAATTTTCATCCGTACCTCAGCTTGAAGCTTCTGGTTCCGAGCTTGGAGGGCTTCGTTGTCAGCCTTCACAGCATCAAATTGTCTCTTGAGCAGATCGTAGTCCTTTTCGAGCTGCTTCGTCTTCCACCTCGCCCTCCTGTTCTGGAACCAAATGGCGATCTGTCTGGGTTGGAGGCCAAGTGCCCTTGCAAGCTGCATTTTCCTCTCGGGCTCAAGCTTGTTGCCGAGCTCGAAGTTCTTCTCCAATGTCTTCACCTGCTCCGTGTTGAGCCGCCTCTTCTTCTCTCCCCCTGGCTGCGACCCATCATCTTCTGACAGATCTTCCTCTCCATTAACGTTACTGTTATTGTTGTTGGGGTCGTCACTCACGTCAATGCCTGTAAAGGACATGGATCTCTTGCCCAGCAGGGAGGCAACACCTGTGGGCGCACCAGCCAAAAAAAGAAAAAAAAAACGAAAAAGACTTTCAAGCACACTTAGCAAACACAAAAGCGGCAAGAAATGAAGAAAAAGAAAGACACCCATTAAGAGTCTTCTTAAAGTACCATGGTAGTCGTGAGGCGTGCAGGAGGAAAGGATTTGGTGCTGATGTTGGTGATGAGGGTGTTCATGATCTTGATCGTGGGGGGTTTGAAGCATGAAATTCGCTGAAAAGAAGGCCATCAATTCAATCCCACACTAGTTGCAAGTCATGGCCTGAACCTTATGCACGCACTCCTCCTGTTGGAATCTTTGAGACTCCACAGTTTAGCCTAACAGTCATGTTGAAGCTCACATAGAGAGAGAGAGAGACAGAGAGACAGAGAGACAGAGAGAGAGGCAAAGGGAGGTGATGGTGATGATGACTATATTCGACAAAATAAAAACCCTAGAAGCTAAAACCGAGAGGGAATAAATTCTCTTGAGGTACGAAGGGAGGTGCACAAATTGATGAAATGGTGGCAGCTTATATATCTCGCTAGCTCCCACCATGAGTTGTTCTCCCAAAGTCTATTGATATAACCAACAAGGAAAAGGGAAAGGCTGTACTAGTGAGGGAAGAGGTGATGTCCTCCTAAACAGTAAATACAGGAGAATTTCCGGTTTTTATTTTTTTTATTTTTTTAATAACACATTTTATCCGTACCTTTTTATTCTATTTTAATATTTCCTGTGGGGGGGGTGGGGGGAAAGAAAAAAGGTTTATGAAGAAATTAAGGGGGGAGACTTTAGTGGGCGAACGGTCATGTTCATCGCCTCTCTCTTTCTTAAGAACGATGTGAATGTATGATGTCAAACTCATCCAGCAAGGGTGTGGGGGGGCAAAGAAAAGGCCCTTTACTGGCTAGGCAGAAAATTCAATTTTGCTCAATTTTAGCTTTTCGAGTGTAAAGGAACAGTAGCAGAAAAAGCAGACAAAGCCCTTGGAGCACATCGTCTCGTGCACTTAGGAGACGAATAGCGGTATTCTTTGCTGCCGATGGACCAGTTATCCTCCCCTTGGAACTCCTTAGCTTAGCTCCAAGCATGCAAAATTGATTAGAGCATCACGAAACCATTTTTCCAACGTTAGGGTGCGATCGTTTGGGTTTCCCGTGGGATCGGTTTTGTGCGTTTTGGCGCGTTTGATTTGCTGAAACGATCGATCTACGATGGATAAACCATTTATGGCCGAAGAAAACATGCGTTGCTTAAAGTTAGAGAAAGGAATTCTCTAAACCTTGAGAGGGAGGGAGGGAGGGAGGGAGGGAAGCAAGGAAAAGCTATCTCCTCCTATCACGAATTTTTTTTTTCTAGAAACAAACACTCCCTCCTAATGATCTCCCCTATTGTGCAGCGGGTGAAAAAGATGTAGCTCCACGGGAGAGGGAGAGGGAGAGAGGAGGGGGGGGACTCTGTGGGGGGATGGGTTTGAATTCTCTCATGACCAAAAGCAAACGTGCATATGTGTGTTTGTGATATTTTAGGCCCAATTCATGCTGTGCACACTGCACACACAGAGAGAAGAGAGAGATTGCTTGAGAAAGGAGAGATGAGTTGGCCCCTTTAGGAGTTGAAAAGGAGGGGGTCACTGTAGAGAGAGAGAGAGAGAGAGAGAGAGAGAGAGAGAGAGAGGGGGAGGAATCTAAGGAGGGGAGAGAATGGGGTCCAATGGAAGGGCAGGGCTTGCTACCTAAACCACCAACAAGCAATGTGCACTCGGACGGACCCTCTTTCCCATCATCCCCGCTTTTATCCTTTTCCTCCCTCTCTCTCTCTCTCTCTCCCTCCAATGGAGCTGTTCTCTTTTCTTTCTTTTTTGTCTCGGAGCAGCCTATGTATGGGCTTCGATGCGTTCCTCTCTCCTCCCCCTCTGCTCAATACCATGCGCCCGTTCCCACCTCCTGGACTTCTTGATCCGTATTTCATTTTCCAATTGAAATCCCCTCTTGAGTTTTTGAACCGAGATCGATGGATCGGTTCGGTCTACGCCCGCGCCGCTCGTGAAAACCAATCCGCCGTCCTCCGGGAACCAGAGGGGTGATCGGGACCGGACGCGTTTCGCTATTACTTCATGGTCGGGGTCATCCAGGACCCAATGCGCATATTTTGATTGATTCACTCTACGAAATATGCATCGGTCCCTCTTTATTAACCCTAGAACTTAGCGGTGTAACCCCCGATCCCGCGTGACTTAGCTTTTTCACGTTGGAAACAGTGTCGATATATTAAAACCAGAAGAAAAGTGAGGATAAAATTAAAGCAAGGCCCTAATTTGCATTCTTACAACCAACCTCTTTCTTTAATCCATGGCGTTGCACCCGCAGGCCTTAAAAAATTGTGTTTTAGGTGAAGCTTTACTTTTACTTGTGGAAGTGGAATTGGGTTGTCAAGACGAGATGAGGTCCCATAAGAAAAAGAACCTCCTAGATTCACTCTTTGGTCTGACATTTCGAATGGGAGCTGCTAATTCTTTTGCTAATTAATTTTTAACCTCGTGAATCTCTATAACCTTGACTTTTTTTTACCTAAATTAAATTAGATAACTCTCTCAATTTTGGCTAATCTTGTCATAAATTTTCTAAACATTTTACCAATATAAGTCCTTCTGACCAATCTTGACCTACAATCGCTGACATAGATGCCAACCGTCCTCACTGCATAGATGAGCTTCTAGCAATCTCTTTCCATGCTTGGTCCTCGACCTTTTGATTAGCTCTAGACATAGTATTCCTTCGTCTGATCTGCAATTCCAAAGTCTATGCTATCACTACTTGACCACGCCGAGCGATCTTCTAAGCCACAAACGCCTTTAACTTGGAAGCATAGACATTCAACGTCGCGAACAAATTAAAAAAAAAAAATATAGTGCGTCTAGATCAAGGAACTCGTGAGGAAAGTATATCGCGCGATCTACTAACACCGTCTTTTCCCTAGCGTGTCCTGAGGGAAACTATGGTCCATGTGACCTGAACTATTATCGTCGCAGAACTCGTCGTGGCAAGAACACCCATCGGCTTCATCGTTCCTAATTTGCCTTTGCCCTGCTTTTTTGCCATCTCAAACACGTTGGACCCATCAACGGGATGGAGACACCCAACCTATGGTCCCAGAAATTCCAAGACTAGCCAAAAGTTTGCGGGCTGATTCAACGACTTCGCCTTCTTCCCCCTCCTCGGAAAACGCATCGAGATGATGAGATCGTTCGAGTTGAAAGCGGGACTTTGGCCACCCCGGAGAGATGCAACTGTGGGATCGCCCCATCAGCTCTATGCATCTTCAGCTGTCACTTTTGGCGACCATGTTCACGCTTAAGACATCCAAAGGCGGACGCGCATACGAAAGGGAGACCGCCGGATCGACGATGGGAACAGAACATGTGCCGACGGACGATTTCGAAGTCCTGTCGAGAAAAGACTCGGAATTTGGACTCTATCGGATTTGCTCGGAATTATTGTGAATTTACTTAAGCGACATCTACGTTCTTTCACAGATTAATCCCCAAACATATGACAGCATGACATTCAGAACAGACGGTTTTGTTCGCTTTTCGTATGTGCTGCGTGCATGGTAAGGATAAAGTAAGACTATAGTTGAATTATAGAACAAGGTGAGTTCTTCGGTCAAAATATCCGTTTGTCGTCTTCACTTAGCAAGCATCAATATCGCCCTTGCGGCCGCCGACCGTCAATTGGCCATAGTAGTACCAGCAACATCTTGCATCTATGGTGTCCGGCGCCGCCACCTTCCACCTGACTATATTCTCATTTTATCTGCCAATATAGGCCTAAAAAAACATGTCGTTTAGAACTTTTACAGTCAAACTCCAATCACCCACGAATCCCAAATCCACAAAATCATTAGGAGGGAGAAGAGTTCATAATTAATTTGACCTGATTCTAGGCAACTTTCGGAAACAATGTTTCAACCGGTGAACGTGTGATTGGTGGAAATGGTTCTGAGGCACGAAAAGACTTGCCCTCTCTTCAATCAAATCCTGCGGGAAAAGGCATAAGATTCGGCCTGACTTCCACGGCTGCAGATAGAACCCCCAAAATTCGAAATGTGACGCTAGCCAATCTTGGACATGCATGGAGAGAGCATCTCGCAAGTAATCAATTCAGGAGCTAATGGACCCCGCCTATCTGAAAACAGGCGAAGTAGGACCGAGCAGGTACTAATTTGGCCGCAGAAAAGAACAACAATACACATGCCACCAAGTCATCCGAACTCGTTTTACAAGCGGGCAGCAGAGATGATCAACCGCGGTGTGAAAACCGTAGATAAAATTTGGGTCTTTTGCGCGAGACATGCTATCTTTAGACGTGACTTAAGGGTGTGTTTTGTTTCAAGGCGAATTTCATGATAATCAGCTTCGGCGAGCAGAAATATCTCGTTCTTATTTTGCTGATCTGTTTAGATGGGATGAAGGTGGGTATGATAAGAGTGGTCCAGACAATGACATGTCGCCCGAGGGGAGCTGACTTGAGCAACATCACATGAATTCATTAGTTGGAAGCTGAAGGGGTACCTCGTCGGAATGGGGTGGATCCATGTTCTTGAGGTTCTTTCCCCCATCTTCCCAAGTCTTATTTAACTACTAGAAACACCCCCGCAAACTCGCATTTAAGAAATGGAAAGAAAAGGGAGGAGGGTTTAGGAGGAAGAGGAGAAGCAGCAGCTGAAGCTTCTCCTCCACATGTGCCCTCTTCCTTCTGGTGCGCTCAGCTGAACGCTGATCCCATGTGCATTCCGCTGGTTGTCGTCACGCTCCCTTCTCTTTTGGGCTTTTTGGCGAATACTATTTTCTTGGTTGGGATTTTAAAAAGGTTGGGGCAAGGAGATATGCGTTGACAGTGATTTGGCAACCACCGGTCCCGTTGGCTCTTTCCTTCCTTTTCCCCCTTCTTTTCTCGATTTAGAAATTCTTTTCTTTCTTTCTTTCTTTCTTTTTTCGTGGGAGGACTTTCTTGGCGTTTGCCTCGAGAGAGATGGCCCCGTGATAAGAGACCTCACCAATCAGCTGGACTGCATCCTCTGTTGCCTGTACGAGTTTTGAATCGTGTACACAGAGAGAGAGAGAGAGAGAGAGAGAGAGAGAGTAAGTCTGTATGTGTTTCAGACGCAGGCGAAGGTTTATTGCTTGATGGGAGAACTTAAGTTATTGTTGAACTCACCAAATAGGAACTAAAGTTTTGAACTAATCAATTAAGATTGAGGGGTTACAAAATCCTTCGCTTACAATTTAGCCTCATCACCAGTACAAGTCATAAACCCCGGCCTATAGAGCCGGAAAATTGTCTAGACAAGTAGGATTGATATATATAGCCTGCGATTCGAAGCTAACATGTATTATTCGAGTATTCAATGGAGATGATTCAATTCTATCAATGTGGTTTCAATCCCTAGAAGGAACATCAATGTGCTAATCTTGCGGGTTAGGGAGGATCCCTACTTAAGTTGTGACAACTCAATTCAATCTGTATGGGTCAAGCTCTCATAAGAAGTACTCTGAGTAACTAGCAAAAGATATCAACCATTTCGGATAGGCGTTGATTTATAGATCACTTGACACGGCCTCTCATAATCAATGTAGAACTAAAGATGTCACAAACTTGACCACTTAAAGAACTGACATGCTTATTAATGTTAACATGTATTGTCCATCGATGCTCCCTCTATTCAATGTTAAGCATATTAACATGCTTCTTCTCCTCTCATAATCAATGTAGAACCAAATTCTGCCAAAATTGTCTATGATGACTAAATTGACAAATTATAAAAAATTATATAATTATATTGAAAAATTATTAAATCGGCACAGCTGAAAAGTTTAAGACTGAATTTACCATTATACAATAAATCTATAACTTTTGGTCAATTTTATCTCATCTAAGCCATCTCGCTTCAACAATCACTCATTGCACATATCAAATTAAGTATGCGTATAGTCCGTCCACGAACACCACATCTACTGAAAGGAGCCCTACTCCTATACCATATTGCGTGGTTACTCGAAGTACTACTTTTTTTTTTGTGGGGGGGGAGGGAATTGGCTCAAATAGAACAAGCTAGGCCACTAGAGATGGTACTAGAGCATAACTCCTCGAGTAAATATAAGGTTTTCATAATTTTCCCAATAAGGTCCATTTACTTTTAGTTCGTGTAAACAAGTCCTACCGTTTACATAAATTTTCTAGTCAAGTCCCCCCAGCTTAAAATCCAGCCAAATTCAATTGACATAACCGTAAGACAACACCAAACTACGATTCAAAAAATATTCAATTCCCCACGTGGACATGTATGGAAAACCTTAGTTAATGTCGATAACTATGAAGTGCGACGTGCGCAAAATTTAGCCGATTCGCACGCCCACAAGGACGTCCACATTGGACACATTTCCAATCCACATCATAAGATGACATCGTTGGACGGCCGCGGCAGTTGGATTCGGCCGGACTTGGTGTCGAAGGGACTTGGTTATAGCTAGCTCAGTACAAAACAGCTTCCTACATGTTCTTTTTCTTATCCGGTAGTATCTCACTTTCGGATTTATACTTGTCCCCGTCTCTCCTAGAGCATAATTTATTTTTAAATCGGGTCGACCCGGGTTCGGGACGCGGGAACGCTGCAAAGAAGCTGTCACAAGTTGCAATTCTCTTTAGGTGACCCGACACTATAAAAGTGACATCAAAGGGCAGATTGCCCAAGTTGCAAGAATCGACCACCAATACTTAATAAATAAAAGAAGAAGAAGAAGAAGAAGAAGAAGAAGAAGAATAAGAATGAGAAAAGAAAGCAAAACCCCCATACAGTCCTATCCCCAATTCACGAGGATGGGCGAAGATCGGAGGTGATGCTGTCGAACCCCATTGAGGAAAATGAGGTGAATGTCTTTGTCTCGTCACCATCTCATGTCTGCACACGTTCTCGTCAGCTCCCCCAACAGACTTCGACAGCCCAGTCAATGTCGTTCCCCCCGTCGATGGGTTCGTTAATTTGCCCAATTTCGTGCTCTGTTCGGACAGCTCCATGGTCCACCCAAAGACCAATCCTTACTCTCTCTTCTTATTCTCCTTCTTCTTCTTCTTCTTCTCCTATCTTATAAATTTCTCCCGTACGAAACGTCGTAAAACACGGCAACGTAAAGAACTTTACGATTCACGAGCAAGATTTGCTCTCTTTCTGTCCGACGGTCGTTGAAGGGCTAGGGATTTGTTCCCCGGAAATCCATCGAAGTGCCCTGCGTTGATCTTGCTTGCTGTGCTTTTCACCTACATCACCCTATCAAACAGGCAGAAACTATCCAAGCATGAAGAGAGTCATTAAGTGCTCCGAAAAATCAGTACGACGTTCTCATATATCTCAACGAGTCACCGATTGTGTAGCGCTCTTTTTCACAACGGAAACAATATCTATATTCGACACAGATGGCTGCACAGTATAAAATCACACTCTATACGGACGAAAAGAGATCACCCTAACGACCCATAGACCATCTTCATTAGCGAGTTATTGAGCATCGATTAGCGTTTGCTAAAAAGGGATCGAGCATGGATATAACGGTAACGAGACTCGTACTGGGTCTTGGTTGGCGGGCTTCCAGTTCCGGCTGTTGACTTCAGTACCCAAAAAGGTTTCATTTCAAGAGGCTTGAGCTCAGGGCCCAAAACATTTAAATTCCCACCTGGCCCAATAATTTTTCCAAGGAGGGGCAAGAAAGACGTTTCAGTTTTTAAGGCTTCAAATTATTCACATAAAATATCTAAAGTACCACCAAAATTAGTAAGAATAATGTATAGCATATATCCCCAACTTTCTCTTATCACGCACTTGGCGCGATCGCGGTCAACACTTCGAAAATGCACTTTTCAAACCGAGATTAGAAGGAAATTTACGATTTACACCGTGGAGTCTGAGAAACTAAGTGTAGAATTTCTAAAATTACCGGGTGTAGAGTATAAAATTTGTGGAACTAAACCATGCAAAGTTTAATGTACACTAAACTTGAATTATGAATTTCGTCAAACTCTTTTTTTTTCTCATAATTTGTTTGGCAGAAGTACCTGAGGTTAAGCTGTATCTTCTAAGCTAAGCATGGTCCAGAGGAAATCCATTTGCTGAAGAACGTCGAACTGTTTAAGATAAAGATTTTCCTAAACTGATCCCCCACGATCTTATGTTTACCTTGGGAGACACGATTGCGTACAGTAGATTTCGTGGCTGTCGTGTATAGCTTGAATTGGCAAATCTTGCCACTATACTTATCCCGGACCGACTTTTGGTTTCCACGGTCGAATTCGACTCGGAGCATCAGCATATAATACGAGAAAGAGGCAAAAAAGAATGTATGAGTGGAAGTTTAGCCGGTATTAAAGATTACTTGGTGCAAATTTTTTATGAGGAAATTTGATTTTTGGAAGGACGAAAGTACCCCCCCCCCTTCTCCCGACGAGAAATGAAAGAGACCCTTTTGTTTTTTTTCCCCTTCGCTCCCCGATTAGGCCTTTGCATAGGTCAGATGACGAGTGTGCGCATCCTCGTTTGGAAACTTACTCGTGGAAAAAAGTACGTGAAAAATCAAACCCAAACTCTTATTCAGAGGGGCGCTCGTTATAACCCTCGTCATCGAAATCAAGGGTGAACAACACCGCGTGTGTCAACTTCTCCTTCGTACTGCCAATCTGCGCTGTCATTATTACTCATGAACTATACGTATCAAAAGAAGGAAAGCTTTTTCTCCGATTAGAAACACATTATCATATGTCGTTGTTAGCAATGACGAAAAGCTTGAATCTTGCCCGCCAAAAATGAACATCAAGGAAAGTGGCTTAGACATACAATGTTGTCAAGGACGTTGAGAATATCTTCTTATTTACTAATCTTTTAAGCGTATAAATAACCATCCTAGAAGAGAGAGAGAGAGAGAAAGAGAGAAGGAGGAGAGTAAAAAAAATCAAAGCGTCCGAGTTTTCGGGAAATGACCGCATAATCCGGTCCGTGAAGAGGAGGCATGAGGATCTTCGAGTGGAGGGTGGAAATCGTCGGTCCCCCAAGGAAGCAGTGAAACCTGAAGGTGACATCCAAGGGTCAAATCATGAATGTGGGTGAAGAAGTTGACTATGAATAGCAAGGGGTCGAGGTCCCGTCATTTCCCATCCATCCATCCTTGTACACAAGAACTATAAGACAAAGAGGCACCCCCTGTCTCCATATCTTTCTATGCCGTGGTCATCGGGTTTGATCCGACGCCCCCGAGGGCGCGACAGCATCTACAAGGCATGAGTTGGCCAGCCAGGCTTCCTACATGATGCATCGCCACATCAGTGGTTTTCGAGGAAGATTGATCGACCTGACTGTATTGGAACTTTGGTTAGAGATCGAGGGATAAATTGCCCAAATTAAAAAAAAAATTGAACTGAATTGGGGCTCGTATAATAGATTTGGACTTGATCGGATAAATTTTGTTTGTGAAAACGATGAGATTGCCATGTATAATCTCACGTGAGAGCGTAAAATGAAAATATTTTGATATACATATTATTTGAGCCTTTCATGGAAGAAGGGTTTGCATGGTAACATTTTTGTTCTTTTGTTTCTTGGAACAAAAAAAGAATAGAAATCTATTTGGTACCGCCAACTTATTTTTATAGTCCCTGGAATAGAAATATAACCAGGGAATAGATTTGGAACAGAAACAATAAATTAAAAAAAAGTAGCTTCTTCTTCTCGAGAACAATTTCTAGAAATAAGCTAATTTTCTTTTTTGTTTTTCTTTTGTTTCCCTCTCTTGCCACGGCCACCTCCCGCCGCCCACGCCCCTGCGACCACCGCCGGCCATCACCTTCCTCTGACCACCGGCTGCCTCAGCCACTAGCCACCACCGCCGAAGGCTGATTGCCGACGTTGGCCACCGCCGTCATCCGACTGCCTAACGCCACCGCCGCCGCTGACCATCGATTGACGGCACCGACCGCTGCCCAAACGTCGTCGGCCCCGCAAACCAGCAACCGACCGCCGCCTAACTGTCGCTTGCTGCCGCCACTCGCTGCCTATCGCCAGCACCTAACCACTGCTCACAACCCACCAGCCCCCGCCCCCTCCTGCAACCGCTCGTTAATCTCCGGCCAGTAGGTAGTGGTCGGGCGATGGCCGACAACATTCGATCATCCGTGAGTAAAAAGAAAAAATACAAAATTTTGTAAGTCGTACCAAATGCATTCTTATTCTTGTTCTATTCTAAAAATAGAAATTTTGTGCAATTATCAAACGCCTTAGAATACTCAAAAATTGTTCTGGAGAGTAGAAATGAAAAAGAATTATTTCTCAAAAGTAATTGTTTCCTGAAATATAAATATTGTCACACATAGCCAAAGCTGTCGGATGATGTTGGTGGTGATGGAAGCTTTTTAGCTAGAGGCAAATTAGATAGTAGGCTTTGGCAATGCCTGCTTCGAGGTTATGATTTTCAATGATAAGTGAAATAGATGAAAACTTGGATCATTTAATCTAAAGGGATTGGTACACTGACGACAGAATATTCGATTTACATATATATTCCCAATTTATTCTTATCACATACAATCATTCATTTGTTTGGTTCAAAAAATTGATCATGAATAGCCATTCCTTTAACAAGTAAGATTACATTTGTCTCGTGAAAGATGGAGCAATTTGAAAAGTACTTTTTTAAAAATAATCATATGTCTCGCTTGAAATAGCTAGTCGATAAAAATATTTTCACTACCGACGACAATATATAACTAAACAATTTGGCAAACAATTAAAAAATTCATTCATTTATTTTTGTAAGTGATATAAATAATCATCTTTAAAACAATGTTTTTCAGATATTTTATTTCCTGCTAAACAAATGGATGGCTATTTCTAAGTCAAAATAGCTACTCCTTTGAAACCAGGAAGTTTCGGTTTTTATGTGCTAGAAATGTCCTTGCGTTTCCAGCGTTTCTAATGATTAATCGCGTGTAAAACAAATTAAGATTACCAGCAACGTTATTTTGAATTATATTTACATTTATTATTTTGAATTCGCTTAAATGATTATTTAAATATGAAATAACATACTACTATAAGATCATAAATGATATATTTAATGTCTAAACAATAATTCTAAATCATATGTCTTTATCATAGATAATTAGCATATCTTAATCAATCGCTAATGCGATTTGATTATCTAACTATTAAATAAATATAATGTTAGAATCGAACGACGAATTATAATAATAAAAAAGAGAGCGGGCCCTATCTTGATCATAGTGATAACAATATCCAAGAAGTGACTCCCTCGTCTCTCTCTCTCTCTCTCTCTCTCTCTCTCTCTCTCTCTCTCTCAGTGTTTGTGTGTTGCAATAGGAAACTAGCTGCTTATTTTTATTGCTGTCTTACTTGTCACAAATCAGATTTTAGACAATTTGAAGTTTCAAAAACCCTTAACGAAGAGGTAATTAGCTTGATTCCCAGCAGCACGAGATTACTTTCTCATGTTGAGATGACAAGAGAGGAATCTTTTCACCCGGTCTATGCTGTGATCAGATCCTTATTCAGCTCCTGGTTTTCACTAGCCCGACTTTAAACCTAACCAGTTTTGCCTCTGCAGCCAACGACTTTTGGGTGGAAGCTGCGTCACGTATATATAAGTCGATACCCATTTCTTTATAATTTTTTCTTCCCACCAAACATCTTGCTGTGCCAAATTTATCGGAAAATCGTTTCATCGAATGATTTCAGATTCCATCACTGTGAATGACCAATTTGACTAGGAGATTTGGAGATCGTGCGTATCAAAGTTCATGCTTAACATAGGCCCCACTCTTTGCATACCGCGACGGATTTAAAGAAGATTATAGGTCTAGAAGAAACGTCAACTCTGTGCAGATATGACTTCGAAGAGTTGTCGCCATCAACGATAGACGATGATCGTGAATCTTGTCTCTTCAGGAAATTTGCAGAAGCGCATTATTTTGCTTTCCGGCAGATGCCCAGAACATAGACATATGACATCAAATGTTACACGAAAGTACTCAGACGAACCAACCCTTTTTTTGTATGTCATCGCAACAAGTGACCAAACCTTTAGCTACATAAAACGGATGGGCTACGGTGAAGACACGATTGGATAATAGCGAAACGACGGGGCCAGCGTTTATAATTGATGTGTCATAGAAGTAGACTCCTTATGAGGGCTGCTTGATCACTGTTCCTGTCAGTTGAAGCCAAAAGCTGCGAGAGTTGGTCACTCAAGTCGTCCACCTCTCTGTGTAAGCTTCTGATGTGGTTGCATGTCTCTTGCAACAGCTTTGATGCCGATACCTGTTAGATAAGTACACGATATTAATGAAAAATATGCTTCCTAACCCTAGTGATGGAAGTATAGGGAACAGTGTCACGTCAAGTTCAGATGACACCTAACTGACGTCGTATATCTCATGGGCATGCGTACGTGCAGGCACTCACATAGCAAAATGTGGGTAGGGATGTGAAACTCGAAGAGTCTTGCAACTTTTATAGAATAAACCTTGCACTGATGATATCTTTAAATTTTGATAGCTCAGCGTGTATGGCTCTTGTATGGATGAGCATTCCTTCGACCGGCTTGCAGGTCATGAATATGAAGCGACGCTTTGTAGGAGAAAAGATGCATTAAGAGAATGTAGTACGCCACGCCAGAAAAGGCCAGATGCAAAGTCCTCTCTAAATTTCATCTACGTGATGTGCGGTAATGGAACCGTGTAGATTAATGGACGATTTCATCTCGATATTCTACTCGCAATACACATCCAGATTGATTTGCTTATATGCTGTAAAAGTTCTAGAAAAATTACTACTTCACTGGGTAAGCGAACTTTAAAAAGCTTTAGGGTATTATTTAGCATTTACATGGATTCTTCATGCACATCCCTCCAGCTCAAGTCGAAGTCTACGCACGGACCAAAAGAAGAAACCGGAAAGATAGTACGAGGACGTGCAAATTATTATCCATTTGTTAAACCAAATGAGGCGGTGCATATAAAGGAACCGCATGGTAAACCCTCATTTTATGGACGATGTGGCCAACGAAACTCACATGACAATCTAGAATGAACTCCATGTGTAACCAGGTAAAATTAAGTCTCCACGTTTCTTAATACGAGATTGTCTGAGACAATACTCTTTTTGGACATCAGTACCTTATCTGCACGGTTGCTGCGAAGCTGAGGAATGAGTTGTCGTAACTTGGACAGGAGTTGGGATATCTGTTCATCGCTGATACTGGCAACACTTGATGGCTGTGAAGAATGCGATGCTCTCCTGGTGGACATTGTACAAAACGGTTGAAGCAAAGATGAGGAACAGCTTTGTGAAGAAAAAGAATGTAAGGACAGACACTAGTAATTAAGCAGCAAATGGCAGAAAGTAGAAGCTTCGAGCAAAAGGAGAACGGAGAGAGAGAGAGAGAGAGTAGCGAAGGAGGTTTTGAAGTTGTAAGAAGGCAAGTAAATAATCAGCAGCTATATCTAGGGTCGTTCTTTATATAGGAGTTTTCTCTTGTTTTGTAGTGAAAAGAGACTCATTAGCTAGATATTTAGCTCTTGTTTGGACATAGGAGACTTTATGCTTTTTATATTACAAAGTGCATAGTAAGATTAAGACGAAAGCACATCGAGCCAACGTACTGTCCGTGCCATGGTGGATTTCATACAACACTTGGATATCGAGGGAGTCTACCATCATATTTCTGCGGAACGTCTGATTTCTGGCATTAATACTAGTCATGAATCTGCTCATCCGACGATGGCTTAGTTGGGAAATTTCAAGGAGATGCTGTGACCTGATCAGAGTGATGTACCATGAGATGAGACGACTTCCGGTTTCATGGAACTCATGAACTCTCACAAGGAGACAAATTCTGTCGTGCTTACGTTATAATTAAGCAGGCGTAGGAGCAATGACTCTAGCTTCTTTACGTTATAATTATAAGTCAAATTCACTTCCTTTTGCGAGCATCGTTGGATTGGGGCATGAAGTGCTCAGGTAAATGCACGGACGATTTCGATATTCACAAGACAGGGATCAAATCATCTGACCCCAGCGAGAGAGAGAGAGAGAGAGAGAGAGAGAGAACGGAGTAACGAAATAAACACGTGCTTCTGAAGATCTAGCAATGAATAGGGAACCTAACAGTATGAGTAGTCGCACTCGTGCTAAGAAATAAATGTCATGCGCGAGGGAGAGAGAGAAAATCAGTGCATTTTCTATGCATGATGTCCATAACGAAAAGTACTTTTGCTTTTTTGGTCGGAAAATGTCCTGAAGGATTTTGATGATTACAGAATTACCGCCGCGATCTTTTCTCTTGTTTCAAAAGGATTGGTGGAACCACAAATATTAAGCTAAGTTATTTAAGTTTGCGGGGGCTCTTACTTAAATCATGCAGAGGGTACCTTCTGATTCTACAAGCACTTCAATACAATTCTACTATGTCTCGAAATTGCTGAAAAAGGATGTAGAACCAACATCATGGGTTCTGCAAAACAATCAGAGACTTCATGGCCGGGTAACCACAGAAAACTAGAGACCTGCCTTATAGCATTAAAGGATGATATTCCACGAACATTCATGTCTGCATTTGAATTTGTAACTCTATAAATTGTAGAAAGCTTAGTAGCCAAAATTTACACAGCCAAAAAGGGCAACAGGAAGAGAAATTGGACATTCCAAATAGGTCTTTTGAGTCCTTTCTTTTTTAAACTTGTTATACCCATTTGAGCATTTGTTCCTAAGAGATAGTTGAGCGGGAAATTACCCAATTAATCAAAAACATATTATACGGATATTAATTCAGTCATAAACTTTACCATCTTATCTATTTAGTCCTAAACTTTTAAGCAAAATTGCGATATAGTTCTTTCTATCAATTTTCACTTTGAATTGCTAAGCGATAGTATAATCATTAGTAGCCATTCTATGTGTAAATATCAATTTTGTGGCCATTATACGCACAGATATCAATATGTATGTGCAATATATTGTACGGATATCAATTTAGTCATAAGCTTTATTATCTTATCTATTTAGACCTGAACTTTTAAGCAAAATTATGATGTAGTTCTTTCCATCAATTTTTTGCTTTAAATTGCTAAGTGACATTATAATTATTTACGGCCATTTTATGTAGCACATCGCTACGTCAGCAATATCCGAAAATATCAACCAAAATGATTGAAGTTACACATTAAAGTTCATGACTCTATATGCAAAAATTGAAAATTTTAGGATTAAATTGGCATCCACACAAAGGTTTAGAATCGATTGGACAATTCCCCCATTATAAGAGGGACAAACCCATTTGTATATACACGAGGGAAGTGGTTGTACTCAAGCGAAGGGATTTGTCTAGTGAGAGGCAAAGTGTGCAAGACAATCTTCACTCACACTCAAAGGTGAGATTTATAGTATAGGGAGAGTCTCTAATGTGCTATGTGTAAAAGATGCGAGAACGACTACTGGGGGCGACAATAGTTATTCACTCTATAGTAGAGATATTGTAGAAAGAAGTCAAATTCTACCGGGCAATAGGTTTTACACTTTTGACAATGCAGTATTTGTACTCTTAGTGTAACTATTGAAATTCAACCCATTTAGGCTGCTAGAACTGGACAATAGGAGTAGCCATACCCAAGCAGAACCTCCTAAATCTAGTTTGCGAATTCTATTTTCCTAAACTTATTAATTTTTGCTACTTATATTGGTAGTTCACTTTGCGTGGAGAAGAAGTATAATTATTGAGGTTAGTCCCACGAAATTAGCTTGCGTTTTCTTGAAAAACCAATTCATTTCCCATTCCCTTCTTTGTTCTTTATTGAACCAAACATTTTTAACCAATAGGTGGGTACAAATCACGAGCAAGTTTTGCATGAACTGAAGCACATAAGTCGGAAAAATTATCAAAAGAAATTGTAGACCTATTGTAATTGTGCCAATACAATCTAAATCTTTTCTTCTTGGTCAATTGACTCCTAAATATTTTGCATTTATGTCAAAGCAGTCTATCCAACCAATTTTGTCCAATGACCGGCTAGAGGGAGAAGAAGAAGGAAGGGAAAAAAATGAGATAGAGAAAAAAAATGAAGAAAATGAATAAATATATCATCCAAAAAATATTATTAAAAATTATCCACATCAACATTGGTCATACCACGTCAGTCGTAGCTACTCAAAATTGGCCGGATTGACTGAATTTAAACAAATGCAAAAGGTTTAGGAATGAATTGACAATATTGCAATATTTTATGATTTTTTTGATAATTTTCTCCACATAAGTTCATTCTATTTCAACTATTAGATCATGTGAATTTCATGTACGGTCCACATTATTTAGTGACTAAGATGAAATAAGCTCAACTACTCATAGTGCATATGAGAATTCTTTTACAGCAAGGGGCTCTCGGCCTAACATAAAGCTAGGTAATGTTTGACAAAAAGGAGGTGAGGGAGTTGGAGAGAATGAAAAGGGCCACATTGATTCTGACTATGTTTGGTTTGGTTTTGAAAATGGATTTTGGGGAAATACTCAAAACTAGTAACACTTGTATTTAGCTTTCAACCTTCCCAATGCCAGATTTCCACCTCAAAACCCAAACACCTCATATTTCTTTGGCTCAAAACCCCTTTGGAAAATTGAACCAAACGTACCATTCGTCTTTAGAGTCTAAATTTGAGCCGTCGATTTTACCTCTTAAATCAACAAGACTTTTGCTCATTTGTAAACATAAAACTACTTGATTTCTACTTCTAAGGCGTTGCATGATACGTGAAGTCAATATGGCACACACAGGAGACAGTATAATTAATCAGGATTATGTAATGTTAATTCGTATTTCCTCACGCATGGGGACAGGAACTAAAGAGTCTAGAAGCGCGCGGAAGCTTATCCAAAAGCTGCCATTTCCTTGCATTGCGCAAGATTCTCGTAAGACTTGTGTAATTGCATTCCCCAACCACTTAAAAGATTTCGGGACGAACTGCCATTTAACATAGTGTAGGTGGATCGTTTTTGCAATTCTCTCTTGTTGCTATTCTACATGTTAATGATCATGTCTCCTGTTGCTCAATCGATCGCTTGCACTGCGTCCTATGATCATGTCGACATGAGAGACTATATTTCACGTGTGAAGCTTAGCTAATATGTGAAGAGAAGGGTCGAGAAACTTGTTTGGATCTCCATCTTGGCTTGGTTTGAGTTTGGCAAGAGACATTGAAAGCAAGGAACCACGTCCGTGCTTCGGACTTTACCCTAATCGCCTTGGCCAAGCCGAGCTCGGCCGGTAAGTGGAGGAAATCATCTGCCACTTCGATTATGGAGTCTCACATGGGATTCCAGACACCGGCCAACGTTATAATGTCATCGACTCTAATACTAGTTGACGAGTTGACGCGTCCAATGCTCGATAATTTCACATGAGAAGATCACCAAAGGGAATTCATGTTCAACACCATTAACATATCCAGTTAGATTTATATTTACTAATAAACTTAAGGACAATGAGTCGTAAGTCGATTGCGATGTATTTACTACCCCACATAGCAATGCATCCCTGATGCAGGACTTCTTCCGACACCCTCGTATGGTGCAACTCTTAACACTCGATCTCCATACTGTCATAAAGATTAGACACTGGAAATTCGTTGACTAGTCTTCATACTCCAGCTCCACTAATGGAAGAAAGAATTCTTCTTTTAGGCTAACCGAAGATTGTAGACGACGAATTCAAGCAAAGAAATTAACAGAGGTTTACTGAGTAAAATGGAGGAAATCCATTATTGAAGATTCGACGGTGAAGGACAAGGAGTGAGCGGGGCACGACTCTCACGTTGTCGGGACCCGACCAGCTCTTTTAATGCGGGCACGAAGGGTACCGTGCTAGCCAAGCTGTATGGTGAGACTCAGATCTCTCTGGACCTCCCATTTTTTACCTAACAATATCACGGAGAAGTTCCTAACCTACTGATTTCATCTTTCACAAGCGACGCTGATGAATTTTCATCTTTACATGATATTGGAGCACGATTTCAAAGTTTAAGATCCCTCACATCCTCTTCCCGCAATTCATTTCGACTGTTAGCTCGCGCGTTATTTTATTCAATATGGAAGAGTCTCTTTCCACCCTTGTCTTGATCAGACAAGTTGGAGTTTTGTCCTTAACCTCGCCAGAAAGTCAAGTTCTCCTTCACTGGGTACATAACCAAAGATGGAGAACTTAGAGACGAGGCTCGTGAATTGGGAACAGAGTCGTGACCGATGAGCAGGAGATTTTTAAGCGTGGTGTTGAGGTGACATTCAAATATAAACGAGGTCTGTTGAAAATGACCATACGATGAGATGCTGTCATCGGTCCAAACCATGCGACGGTATTCAGATGCTATCGCATGATCTACCGAACGCGATATGGAAATCCTTTGGTATTGTGCGGCCTAGATCCAAACCGCCGGATCCATTAATTAAGACGATCTTTACAGACTCATTTTATAAGCATCACCGGTCACATGCCAAAGGACGGTAAAAACACGATACCCAACATAACTCTGTGTCGTGTCCTTTTGGCAGTGCCAATGGCTTGTTTTCACCACACCAACACCAGAACATCGTTCATTCATAGTGGATATTAGGTTCGTGGGAATTCCGTTCGAGCATTTTGAATCAATGTAGACAAGATGCATCACATCATCTCGAATGCTTTTGGTGACCATCGCGTCTTGAAGTTTCTGAGCAGCCGTTGGCGACGACAACCGAACGGATAGACCAGGTGCCTATGTGGCCAAATAACGAAAAAAAAAAAAAAAACACTACACTATACTCAGTTTCCAAGTATTCGGGCCATATAGATTATTTGAGGACGTAATCGATAGGATTTGATTGCGATGCCGATGCTCTGACGCCTATGTGAAAGTATCTTATGCAACGACGTTGTGGTTGTCGGATCTTATCTCATTATATCTTAAGCTGGAAATTGCAACATGAAGATGTACTGCGGTTCAAATGTAAATGGATGTATAAGGACACCGTTCGGTTTCATCAGTCGGTTCTCGTCCCTGTTGATGGTACAGTAGACTCTTTGGACGCAAATGGGCGCGCCCCCCCCAACCACCACCCCAAAACCAGTTAAATGTACGTAATTTGTTCTCATGCGCGAACAGCCGCGCCAGAGGTTTCGAGCGAGCATTGATTTCTACAAGCATCCGAGAGCGTGTGGGGTTCGGAATTGAGACATGACTATCCCCATCGGTGCCCCCTTTTTTGGACCAAACCTTCGAGTCCTGGGGTAACACGGTAGAAGTCGTTAGATTAGTCACCACCCCAATCCAATTGACTGATCACACGCTTTTGGGATCCACCGTTTACCCTTTGGATGCTGGGTTGTTTCATGCTTGATGGTATGGCGAGTTTCGTCCGATCGCGGTGAGAACGGGGGAGATTGTGAAAAGGGATGGATGTCGCTCTTGACACGGATCTCACGTGCATTTACAAAGTCTCGTTCGATGGGAAATCAAAGCAGAAGGCACGAATGATAGAAGATGACCACGTCGAATCCACAGCGACTGAAAAGGGTCGTCCTCACCCCGTCATTAAAGCTGGCCCTGAGTAGAACCATGGCCCACTCGTTGAAAGGCTCGAAAGCCTCAAACTTGACCTAGGGAGCCTAATAAATTGCGGGTGTCCTGACACGAAAGTTACGGCTCATGCATAGCCTTCTGATCGTTCGTGTCGTCACGAGCAGTTTTGGCCTGTTACGAGGTCGCATGAGCAACCATCGTCCACGAAATCCTCGCGCTGGCTTCCCCAGCAACGGGCAGCATGCAGCACATATCTCGCTCGTCTTGTTCTCGAAAAGCTGACAGTGGATATGCCTCTTGAAGCCCTTGCTGATTATGGTGTCTCCCTGAGTAACACAGAGGCATTGGTCATCGAGATTGAAGGGAGCATGTGATGCTGAAGCATCTTTCGCTGTAGTTTCTTGTCCTTCTGTGTTTTTTCGTCCTCTGGCTAAGTCCCTGGGCATTATGTGACGACTGAAGCCACTCTTAAGTGCAAACCATATTAAAAGAGAACAGCGAGGTCAGGACAACTATAGCTTGGTTTTATAACATCCTTAGTTTCATTGTGAATCTTTTCAATAATAGATGTTTGTTCCGCTTTCCCCAACGACAAGTTCATATCACAGTTTGCCACCACAATGAGAGAGGTCACACCAGAGTAAGGACATGGAACGTGCCGCACAGGATTGTCTTTGGCTTTAAGTCCATGTTTCCCTTGCTCTTCCCAAGTAAATCCACTCATCAATCGTCAAGGAGATGGAAACTCAAGACTTTCCATTCGAACTTTGTTATAGATTTCTTCTAAAGTATTACCAAACGAAATACTCAAGCATTATAAAATTGCTTTGTAGTGGCTGAAAAATCAGCATTAAAAAATGCAATCAGATTCAAGCATCATTACTATGAAAAGATTTAACAAATGCAGTTCAACAAATGGCTTGAGTTCCCGGTTTTGGAACTGGAAATGTCTCTATGATTCTTCAATTTCTCACCTCTCGAGTAACTCCACGAACAATGTCAGCTTAGTCAATGAGAATATACTCACCAAGTAACCTTCATCTCCATGCATTTGGTTTAACTTACAGAATGAATGAAACAGTCGAATTTCTTTTCTCGTATCTTCAATGAGTCGACTCAATATTTATATAGCTACAAGCAGTACACTGAGGATACATCAAAAGCACGATGGGTGAATGACAAGGAAATCATAACACTTCCTTCCGATGATCCAGAAAGCATCACGGGAAGCATTTCATCCTCTGTAAAATGAAACAAGGGGTCCATATTACCATACAGGTCAAACAAAAATGCCATGGAAGTTGCATTTAGACTTACCTGTCTCTCTATCTCAACAGCCGAAGCCGCAAGCCTGCGCCTCAGAGTCAAATTTTCCTCTTCACAACTCTCGGCCCTAGTATCTGAATAGCAAAAAGTAAGATTAAGACCAGTCAATCAGACGTCTTCCAGTTGTGGTGATCCTCAGCAAAACCAGAGTTTATGACATTGGTCTAAAATGCTTATATGAACTAGATAGCCAAACTTCACTGATAAAACATTAACTGACGAAAGGCTAAGATCATTTGCTTGCTCTTATATGCGAGAGCCATTTAGGTAGTTGTGATAATGTCACATTCCATAGCAATGAGCACGATAACTCGACATTGTGATCATCTTGGCATATTGGAGATGAAAAGCCTGGAAGGGAAAGCGAATAGCTATGATGATGTGGAGCGTGTCTGGATAGAGTTTTGCTTTTCGCTTTTTGCATAATGTAATCTTGCAGTAGAAGTATTTTGACTTTTTAAATCCTAAATATCATGAACTTTCACAATATACAAATGTTGCCATATATATTCACATATATTTTTTCACAATTTTTCGAAATATGGATGATATTTTTTTAATTTGGCAGGAAAGCAAAAGAATAATTTTTTCTTAAGCTTAATTCCAAACAAACAAGCCAGTGAACTATACAAATATCATTTTGTTCATTGAAATTTCGCAAGGGCTACACACTGAAGGAGCATCAAGGAATAAAATTCTAAGACTGTTCAAAGGCATATGTGAGAGTAGAGATGGTACAAGTAGAAGTGATGCTACCTAGATCTTGTGACAGCTATTCCCCAGTGAGAAGAAACAGCAGGATAAAGTTTAGATGGAACTGAGATCAAACCCAGCAAATCGGATGAATTAAGACAACCATTCCACCAAGTAGATGCCGAGGCCCAAATGAATGTTCTACAGTGAGAATGTAGAGGCGAGAGACGAAAAACAATCTCTAGATAGATAGTAGTTAAACATTGGCCATGAAAATCACAAACTGCAACGAGCAAACCACCTCCAATAGTTTAGATAGTATCATATGCAGAGGTTGCCACCTAAACATACATTTGCACAAACACAAAGCCAAATGGCTCTTTTTGCAACCAAAACTCAATAGCATATCTCTCATCTTTCTTCCTATACAAGGATAAGTGAAACTTTATGAAAGTGAGTGATGTAAAAGAAGGGAATATTCATAGTTAGCAAAATAAAAGGAACAGCCATGAATTCATTGCTCTTACCATAATAATACGATGATAGAATTGTGATGCGCTCAGTTGGCTGGAAAAGGAAAATAATAAGAACATCAGAGCCAGCTCGGCGACAGCTTATGTTGTAGAGAGCAATTACTATGTATCCCTAGAGCACATCATAACACCGAGCAAATAAACCGACAATTATAGAAGGAGCTAGTAAATAAGTAAAATACCCAAAGTTTCTCTGAAATGGTCTTTGCTACTTTACCAGAATTTATATTGGAGGCATAGAGATAGCATTTAAAAATGGTGGCACATAAATTACGCCGGCTATCTTCCTTAAAAGAATATGATACTTGATAGAGGCCCAGTTCTATCATGAGATTACCGTGCCCATTTTGCTAACAAGCTGTTAATGTCTCTAAGAAACAGAATCAATATAGTGCGATACACTGTTTGTAATCAAATGAACCACAAGACATTATTTGGCCCTACAATAAAATCCCTTGTTGCATTTATGACAGTATAAAAGCCTACACAAGAGAAGGAGTGTTGAATGGATGTGCCCGGTAATTAAATATTTGCTTTTTAAGGCCATAAGTTCCACTACATCTTCAGGACATTTCTTAGTGTCCTGTTCCAACATAATCAGCATAATGTCCAAAGTTGATTATTGAATATTACGCAAGAAGATTAGGAATATACCATTACAAACATCCCTTCACGGCGAGTAGGTAGTTGCTCAAGCTTTTTCAATGTCTCGTCGCCTTTGGTAACTTTACCAAATATAGCATACTGAAGTTGATCCACATCAGCATAACAGAAATGATCCCTCGTAAATTTGCAAAAATTCTCATGCAGTATGGTCAATCACTTGAGCTAGCATTGGCATACCTTGCCATCAAGATGCGGAGCATCTCCAAGAAGCATTGAGAAAGAGGATTGTGCACTGTCTGGATCATCATATCTACAAACAAAATTGACTTAAAACAACCTTTGCTAAGAGAGTTTATCGAATTTGTGTTTTAAAAAATAGACAAAATCAATCCATAAAGGTATCAAGGGAGTGCCACCCCAAAAATCTAGACTTTGATATGAGTTAGAGAGGACATTTTCATAAGGTTTTAAGTTGAATGCAACCGCCAGAAGATAACAAAAGGAAGAATATCAGAATCTGTTATTAGAAATGTTCACACATCAACATATGGATATGGTCAAGAGAAGAAAACAATCAAGCTCAGCGGGAATTAGTCAGAGTTACCCTAAACCTCTGCCAAACTTCTTGTACGTCACACCGAGAGCATAGGTTTTGAGGGAGCAAACACTGAACTTTAATTCGATTTAATTAGATAGTCCTTTGTAGAGCAGACAAATCCATGTCTTAGATGTCTGACCTCTCACTTATCCAAGATCCTTGTTAAGATAAGTCTCATCTCTTGGATAATTAATTCATTTCTAAACCATCCAAACTTTTTAAGACCCTCATTCTCAGTTCGTGGCTAATACAATATATCCCATGAAAAATGACATACTCAAACAGCTGAGTTTGATATGAGTTAAGAGAGGAAGTTTTCATAAGGTTCTAAGTTGAATGTATTTACCAGAAGATAACAAAAAGGAAAAATGCCAGAATTTATCATTAGAAAAGTTCACGCATCAACAAAGGGATATGGCCAAGAGAAGAAAACTACGAAGCTCGACACAAATTAGTCAGGGTCAACCTGAACCTCTCCCAAATTTCTTGTATATCACCCTGAGAGCAAAGGTTTCAGGGGAGCAAACGCTGCACTTTGATGCGACCAATCGATTAGATTGTCCATTTTAGAGAAGACAAATCCATGTCTCTAGATATCTGACCTCTCAATTATCCAGGATCCTTGTAAACCTAAATCTCATCTCTTAATTTATTAGCTCATTTCGAAAACATCCGAACTTTTTAAGACCCTCATTCTGAGTTCTTGGCCAATACAAAATATCCCAAGAAATATGACATACAATGGCTCAATTTGACGACATTTTGTTCTTATACATACTCAATTAAGATAAATTTACTTGGGTTGAATATAGCAAAAAGGAAACTCAGGGATAAATATAGCTGGGTGTAATATAGAAAACAAGAAACTCAGAGATATCATCAATATCATTTGATTTGGAGGATCTCATGCATTCAGCAAATTATACTTTTAAACTCCGCAAAACCTAGTCATATTTTACTTTTGGTTAAATGTATGTCCACCTCATTGCACCTTTGAGGGACATTATCAGTTTCTACAGGAACAAAATACTTTTAAGCATGAGTCATCTCCTACCGGCAGAGTTCGACATCCATCGCGTGATCTCAATTCTCTTAAAACCCAGAATGCTCATATGCTAAGAACCATTTTCACTTTGCAAAAGCACGTCATCATTTAACATTTGTCTCCAGAAACTGCAGAAGAAAAACTTAATTAAAGAACTCGATTTTACTGCACCATTACAGTACAGAAGTCTCGCATTGAAGAATTTTTCAAGCAATGTGGAGTCAATTGACCGTAATCCTTATTGGAGAGCAAAGTGTATCATACCCATCAGAAAGGAACATTTTCTTTACCTCCCCATGGAAAGAATGCCCCTGACATGCTTGACATCACTGAACTCGCCAACGACAGTTTTCTCAGCTTCTGTTCTCTGTCCATCATTCATGGGTGCAGATCTCCCGCCCGCAACATCAGCCACTTGGGCAACAAAACCTTTATCCACCTATTTCAATTACAGCATGCGCATTACCTTCATCAATACCATGAACTGCGATTGAAACTAGGACATCCCAACAAAAAGAAAACAAAGGGTCCTGGTCTTTAAGTTTCGGAGAGCATACCCGAAAGAAGTGATTGGTATTATAGCACCCGAGACGGACGAGCTTGAAAATGTGATCCACCGTTCTTGGAGCAACGTCCGGAAAGAATCCAAATTCGATGTCCCCATAATTAGTCTACAGGCAGACAGAACGAAAGCGATCACCATCGATCCAGAACTGAAAATTGGCGAACAACTCGCGAATCAATCGAGGGAAGAAAATCTTCACGGCAAGGCCGTGTGGTTCGGGAACAAGAACCTGGAAAACGACACGGGCTGATCCGAGGTGGGGTTCTTGCGGTCCGGCACGTGCGCAGGCAGCGATCGCCAGAATGAGGCAAGCGATGGCGGATGCGCCGCTGGAAGACCTCATCGCTCGCCACTCAGCTTGGCGCTCCAAAGCTGGACTCCACGAGTCAACGATCAGATCGCCGGGTTGCCTGGACCGAATTGATCTAGGCCCGCTTGACGATGCCAAAATAGACTGCAAACGGGCTGGTCGGGCCTGGATTTTAGAAGATCGGATCGGCCGGAAGATTTCGGGCCTCAACTTCCAGGCCCGATTGACATTCAAAAGTTACGGTGGTGAAACACATAAAAGGGGCGTGAACCGTAACAAAACGTGTAACGTGGTCCTTTAATTTTTAATTTATTTGATAAGGTCGTTGAACTTTAATCTAGTATATCATGTAATTTTTTAACTTTTTAATTTATTTAATGTGGTAAAAACTTTTGTTACATATAACCCAATTCCACATCAATACATATAAACCAAAACATTCAAGCCGAGTTGGTCCGAACCGTGTTTAAGTGGATGTTTTTTACAGAGATGTTGAACATATATACTTTTTCAGGTTGACTGTAATATCCGAGAATTTAAGTGATCACTCGACCCGAAAAAAATACCTAAAATTTCCAATTGAGCCGGGTTGAATCTTATTTTGATTCGAATATATTCTCCGAATTAGACAACTTTACTCGCTAATAAGGCACTTGGACCTGTAATTTTTCTTTCAAATCATTTCAAGGTGTGCTTTTGTTTGACTCGTGTTTAATTGGCTGTCCCGATCGATTGTTACCCGATTTCTCCAGAGCGACACGGCAATCACGAGTCTGAATTCGGTAATTAGGTAACGGAACGACCTATCTCGAAAATTTAGATTCATAAAAAAAAAAAAAAAGTAAATATTTATTTTGGAGTGGAAAGTCCATAATTTTCTTCCTTTTTTTAACTAAAAGTTTTCGTTCGATGAAACGGGTGGGCCCCACCCGCATGATGATGAACGCCCACTAGAACGAGAGGGATCGGGAAAAGTTTAAATGGTCCGGGTGCATTGCGCCCGGCCACTAGGGGGGCGCCACCTGGCGAGTGGACCCCGCGTGGGCCTTCCTCAGAGGGATCGGGGTCCAAAACCGAATCGGACACGTCACATGGGGGGCGCAAGCAGGAGGAAACCGCCAATCCTCATCCTCTGAGCGCGCTGACGTGGAAAACCACTAAAGTGTACTTATTTTATTTTAATAATGCTCGTAATTAAGAGAAATCATTTGCACTTCACCGTCATTTTCCCACCTATCACCCTCTTTAGTAGAGAGCTTTTTGCTCAATACGTGGGCCATTATTTCATTTCGTGGAGAATCAGCATCCCCATAAAGTTTGCACTTTCGATCGTAGCCCTCGTTCTTAATCCCCTCCCCCCTCTCTCCCAAACACTTCATTAAACTCTCCCGTTATCGAAAACATCAAAAGAAAATTTTTAAATAAAAAATCGAAATGGACGCTATTTCAAAAAAGAGCATGAAATGTCGTTCTTCTCTCGAATAAAGACCTGAAATTGCTATAACTGTTTCAAATAATGGACTCACCTCGCCGACGACCCAAATATTGAGGCAGGTCAAGGGCATTCTAGTCCAAAAAAAATTTTAAATAAAATTAAATTATAAAAAGATAAAAGAAAATAAAAAGAAAAAATACATGGGGTCTTTTCTTCTTTTTTAAGGAAAAAATGAAAAGAAAAAAAATGCCATCATCAATAGATGTAGTCAAAGCCCTTTCTTGAGATTGATTAATTCACTTCGGGTCCTTATTTGGAACAATGTCACTTCATGTCCTCATTTGAGATAAGAATGATATTTTGTGCTCTTATTTGAAACCGTGTTCATTTCGAATTCTTATTTGGAAACTTTCCTAAAATAGATGTATGGATTTCAAGAGCATAGTATTCTAGGTCGCTTCTGTCTACGGAGCGTGTAGGCCCTCTACCACATACGATATCCATCGGCCCGTCGGTTTAAGTTTTTGAATGGGACATGTTAACGTGGCATCGGAATCGGATCTCCCCCCTTTTTAATTATCGGCTCGGGAATAATCCTTTTTAGCTCTTTTCTTTTTTTTTTAGCTTTTTCGATTGCGGTGATTATTCTAATCGCATCGCGCCAAAAGAGAGAGAGAGAAAGAGAGAGAGAGATGGGAGTGGCGTGCTCGGCTGCCGAATGCGCCCATTCTTCCTTTTTTTCTCAGCGCCTTTTCGCGCACCGCCCAATAATGCTCCACATGACGACACGTCTTTCGCACAAGTGGCCGCCACGTGCGCGCACTCCATTGGGGAGGGCATTGACTCGTCCTTTGAGAGGGAATATCACGTGGATCGTGTAAAAGACGCCCGACTTAGTTATTTTAATTACCCCAGAAAAAGGAATTCGATTCTCGAGCGCAAGTACAACGGATCTCGCGATCGAGACCGTTCGATTAACGAATGAGCACGACGATCGCTAAGAAAGAAAAAAAAAATCCCCTTTTGGCGACTCTAATTTCCTGTTAATCCCGGACCGGGAACTCGAGCATTTCGTTTTTAAATCGATGCGCACAACAACAAAAAATAGTCGAGGTTATTGGTTGAAAATGAAAATTTTTGACGCATTTTATGAGTTATGGTATGGAAATATTGACTTCTTATTCTTTATCCTCTCCGACAAAACTTGACGATTGCATATAACATATGAAATGTTAATTTTAAGAAAGCTATGAATAGAGATGGAAAGCATGTCCTAATAAATGTCATGATAATAACTTTTTTTCTCCCTAATTGCCTTCATTAGATCGCGAAGATGGTTGAGGGAAAAAAGGAGTCGAAAAAGAAAATCGATAACTAAGAAAGGAAATACAACTCATAGCGAATTTTTCCATCGTTTATAAAAGGAAAAAAAAAAGAAGCCAAACAAAATCAAAAAAGCTTTTGCAAATCTATAAAATTGCTTTAATCAAGATGGATTAGCTAAGACATTACCATTTGTATGTTTTTAGGCCAAATACTACATGCACTAAAAAACTATTCCAATTGTAACATAAACATCTCTAAATTTTTAAGTATCGTCAAGATTTCTATATTTATTCATCGCGCCATAACATATATATACCATCTATTTTATTTATATTTAAGATAAACTTAACGACATAAAAAATTTATTATTATTTAATTTCGGACAGTACGCCAAAACCTCATTGGAGGTCCACCGAAGATTTGATTGAATAATGAATTCGATCGATGTTTGCGCACTCGGATTATAAAAAGAGAGGGTGGTGGCGGGGAGGGCCGCGTGCTTAGCTGTGGGCATCGTTGGGAACGCGGCGCGGTCTCCTGCGGGACCCGCTTTTTTGTGGGCCCCACTCCACCTCTCTCTCTCCCCCTTTCGGCATTCGGATACCGACGACTTGATCATGGCCTTCACTGACCGCATAAAACTAAAAGTTTCCAAAGATTTAACGAGCCGCTTCGTCGTCCACCGTCGATTTATTAGTCAGCGTGGAAAAACACAAAACAGGTGGTCAAAACAAAATCCTCAAGTGATTAGTGAATTAGATTGTCAGGGTAAAGTTTTTTTTTTCCGGTTTACGCTCTAATCTTTCGAAAAGAACGAGAGTTCTCTTTATCGTCTCGTAGTTCCTCTTCTTTTTTAAACTTTTTTTGGAAATGAAAAAAGGACCAAATCACGAGTCGGAGTGATGATTATAAAACACGATCGTGAAAAACGGCGAAAGCCACACAAAAAAAAAAAACTTAAATTATACTCATCATGACGCATTTATCTAATTTTTTTAAAAACATCAAACTCCTACCCGTGCAACATATTCATTCTCACTCAAGATTTTGCAATGAGAGTCTTTTGAAAAAAAAATCGATTACATGGATGTCAAAAAGTACACAGCATTGACAGTTTTGGCCATACATCTTTAGTCGAATAAAAACGACGGTTGCTCTAACGATAAAATCATTTGACGGAACTTTAACGATTAATAGACGTGCCATGTAAATATAAGTTTGACTATTTTTTATCTCGCAAAAAAATTATAGCTAATTATGTTACGGCAGATATAATTTATAATAAATATGTTAATTTGCGGCTTTGTCTTTTCCATTAAGTAAAAGCTCGTTATCTTTTAGAGAGGGGGGCGGGAGAAAGGAGGGATTGCGATCATTTTCATGCTAAAGAGATGCGTTACCGGTGGATCGTGTGATTTTGACTTGAGGTTGCTTTCGGTCCGACCAGTCTTCTTTATTTAATTATCATTAGTTATTATTTTAATTTTCTAGTTGGTCGGGAAAATGTCAGGATAACGTCGCGTTAGTTTTCCGTTTTTTTTTTTACAACTGCCATGTCCGAGCCAGCTTGCGCGTTAATTTTCCGTTGATCTTTCTAAATCTCTAGACAGCTCATAAAAATAGCCCGATATTATTAAAAGTATGTTAATTCGAATTGTGCAATCAAAATTTTAAAGCATGTTAAATCAAAGGTTTTTTTTTGTGAACTTACATTGATTTTTTAAGTCAATCGTGTTGGACATTAGTCAGTAATAAGTCAGTGGATGTAAATAATATAAGTTGTGATATAATCAAATATATATATATATTTTTTAGTGGTGCGGACATTAAAGTGAACATTGGATTATGTAAAATTTCCACTACCAAATCAACGAGAAACTTAAAAGGTTGCCCCTTTAATTTTTGCGTAGTACCTTCTCCCTCTCTCGAATCTACTTATTGATAGATTGGACCCCGGAGTTCTATTTTTTTACCCTGATCTCAAATCACTTCACAGCTTCACTATGATGTAAATTTAGTTCACTTTGATCTCGACTTTTAGATGGTATACTTTTTAGTACAATTTTTTCATGTCGGAACAGACACTTATTTGGATTAATATTCATCGATTTTATCCCAATTGAACGAGATCATCTCAGAGCACAGGAGATGTATTCTTCCATAGACAGGAAATTGGCATCTGATAACTTAAATTCAGCAATATTTCACATGCAATCAAATTCCAGCCAGAATTCCGGAGTAATATGGAGTTTGCAAGGTGAGCTACGAGAATCAGTGCGAGGGGTTGAGGGGAAAAGAAGGTTGGGGGGGTGTAAATGCAATTAGGCGAAAGTTGAGGGCCAATTCAATTGTTAGTGACAAAAATCAGTGCATCAATAATAATAATAATAATTATTATTATTATTATTATAAAAGAATTAATACACCTGTCGACATGTAAATAAAACAGAAAGCTTGATTTTCTTTTTATTTTTTATATATTTTTTTCCGTCTTCGGACAAATCTGAAGCTCCACGGCCACCATCTGAAGCTGCTCTGATTTGCAGAGCAAATCTACAGGACGACGACTCGAGAGAGAGAGAGAGAGAGAGAGTGCGCGCGAAGAACAGAAGCTGCGCAGCGAGGGAAAGAGAGTCGGAAGAGGGTTGAGGACGATCCAATCGAAGCGCTTCCTTTTCAAATCCCCCCCTCATCTCCCCCATCCATTCAGTAAGTCGCCAAATCTCTCTCGCTTTCCCTTCCGCTTTGGTCGATCCTTCCTCCGTCTCTCTCGTCTTCGTTCTTCTCCCCTCTCGCGCTGCCCCCCGGGGGAGCGGTCGTAGTTCCGTCGTCGGATTCGGCGGTTAGCTCGAGTCTTCTCTTGATTAACCGGTTATGAGCGGATTCGACCCGAATCGACCGAATCTCCCGGTTGTCATGCTCGATTCCTCGGCTGGGGACTGCGGTTTTTTGCGGGGCGGTAGTTGCGGCGGGCCTTTGTCTAGCGCGCTCGTCTGTTCTGGGAGCAGGTTGTTGTTGTTGTTGTTTCTACTTGATGGCTTTGATCAAACCGAGGTCGATTTTCCAGTTTCGAAGGAGCCGTTTTTTTGTGGGGCTTTGGTGTCGGGGATTGTGATTCTTCATGCACCGTAGCGTGACATCAAATTTGCAAGAATCTCTTTTTCGTTTTCCCTACTTCTTTCGGTTTGTTTACTTCGATTCGGTTATTTGTTTGGTTTCGGGGTGATGAAACGATTGACTTCTTAATTAAAAGAGGCGGTTTTGGAGTTAATTGAGGTCGATGGGTGAGCTTATTTATTATTAAATGCTCTCTGTTTCGAGCGCATTTGCAGTTTCTCCTTCCTCGAAGTAGAGTCGACTGTTGAGTAGTTAATTCAGGTTTTGCGCAGAGTTCATCGTTATTGCCCGTTGCCACTGTAACGGATAGAGAAGCCTTTGGATTGATTAGGTTTGCGAGTGACTTCGGTTATCCTGTTTATTGATTGATAGATAAAAGGAGACATGTTGGAGGGCCGTTCCTGTCTGGTCTCAAGGATGTTCTCAAGCCCTTGCCGGCCGGAAACCAATTGGTCTTGCAAGACTTGTAGGCTTGAGGTGGAAATTCGTGGCAGCAAGCGTCTGCTCGATGCTGACATGGAGGATTATCTGCAGAGTAAGTCATTGAAGCGCTTTGATTTGCAAGACGAAACTTCTTGGGATTGGCATGACAATTCCGATGGTAGGAGTGTTTTCGACATTGGTAATGTTGAACAGGATCTTCCATATAATGATATGGAAGAAGATCACAGACGAGAAGAAGGCAGTGTGTGTCAGGCTTTTCTGTGCGAAGAATCGAATAATCAACGTCATGCTGGGGATTCCTCGCATTCAAATTCCCTAATCAACTCCATTGGCAGGGATATGTCAATCAACTGTCTTATTCGTTGCACGAGATCTGATTATGGTTCAATTGCCTCTTTGAATCGGAGTTTTCGGTCATTGATTAACACCGGTGAGCTCTATAAAATGAGGAGACAGAGTGGTATCGTCGAGCACTGGATTTACTTTTCTTGCAACTTGCTCGAATGGGATGCTTTTGACCCAATTCAGGGTCGATGGATGCACCTTCCGAGAATGATCTCGAACGAACTGTTCATTTTTTCTGATAAAGAGTCCTTGGCAGTGGGCACCGAGCTTCTTGTATTTACTACGTACATGATATACAGATATAGCATTCTAACAAATTCTTGGTCCTCTGAAGGCGGGATGAATGCTCCGAGATGCCTGTTTGGATCCGCTAGTCTTGGAGAGATAGCGATTGTAGCTGGTGGGCAGGATCCTCATAATAACATCCTGAGCTCCGCGGAGATGTACAACTCCGAAACTCATGAATGGCATCCTCTTCCGAGCATGCACAAACCAAGGAAGATGTGCTCAGCAGTGTTTATGGATGGCAAGTTCTACGTAATTGGTGGGATCGGCGGTAGTGAAGGGAGGGTTCTCACATGTGGGGAGGAATATGATTTAAAGACGGGAGATTGGACCGAAATCCCTGATATGTCCCCTGGAAGAGAGACTGACATACCTGCTTCAGCTGAAGCACCTCCTTTGGTTGCGGTTGTGAACAACGAACTGTATTCCGCTGATTATGCGAACATGGAAGTGAGAAAGTACGATAAGGTGCGGAAGATGTGGTTTCCGGTGGGCAGACTACCTGAAAGCGCAGCCTCAACATATGGATGGGGCCTTGCCTTCCGAGCTTGTGGAGACAGCCTCATCGTCATTGGTGGACCTCAAAATTTCATCGAGCTCAACTCTTGGATCCCAAGTGAAGGCCCTCCAAGGTGGAACTTGCTCGCCAGGAAGCGATCAAGTAACTTTGTCTATAATTGTGCTGTCATGGGATGCTGAGTTGCTGGATTGTCCTATGCCACGCCTGTAGTGCTTCCTCACGTGATGAGTTGGGCGAGATGGCTAGAAGGTTTTGGGTGCAAGATTTATTTGCTCATGGCAGCACTATCCTCTTCTTTCAGTCTGGATTGGGAGAGAAGAGGCAAGGAGTTTCAGGTTTTCTTGATTTTATAGATTGTCTCTTAACAAGAGGTCTTGATTTTCTTTCACAGGCATTTTTCATCACAACGCTTTTGCATATTTGGGGTTGGTGCCTAGTGCCTACTCCCTATGCAGTGACATGCAGCATTTCAGGAAATGGTCTCACATCATTGGAGTTAATAATACAAAGTACCAATTGCTCCATTCTGGGCGATGCCTGCATTTTCTTCTCTTTTATCTGATACAAAGCCAGTCATCTGGATCTATTCCTTTATCTTCCTCATTTATTTTCTTCGAATAACCTGATTTCACTCTTGGAACTGGGAGTTCCCATTGGCCGGCTTCAACTTCAATAGAGAAAAAGGGGTTCGGTTCTTAAACCGTGGTCCTGTCTGGGCTGAGCCTTCCGTTATCTGGGGCCGCCGCAACCCTATCACGGGCCTTTTGCCTGAGCTTTCTTGGGTTTTTTCTTAGCCGTGCAAAGCTATAAGGAATGACCGGTTTGGAGTCAATTCAGTGCAGAGTTGGGTACATTCCCTGAAAAATTCAAATCTGCCCGAGGCAGAACTTATCTCTTTTAAGCGACTTAGAGAGGATGTTTGAATTAAATGGAATCGTCCAAGTACCATTTTGAGAAAAGGGTCAGGCTGTGGGAGTGCTTAGCTCAGATGTGGTTATTCATAGTATCGATCCCGAGTCAGTTGGCCGCAGCGACCCCGGTAACCCGTGTGTAAGGGCTCTCGAACGGTGTGGCCCAAATGGTTTCGTGTTCCTCGGTAGCTTGTATATTAGAAGAAGATCTAAGTACCGAGGGGTAGATGAATGGGGCTCTCTTCACCTCCCCATGCAAGAAGAGGAACCTAACTTGACAGATAAAGGGAAACAAAACTTTGTTGCACCTACAACAAGAAGAGTTAATAATTCGAAGCACTGAAGGAACTCATTTAAACCGATAGGTTCTCCATCAGCAGCTTCGCGAAAAGGTAGCTGAGATTTTTGTGGCTTGGCTACGAGGGTCTTGCACATTTTGAGAGGATTACACTGTTGCGGTGTTTATATCTCTCTCTGGTCTGATTGGGGTCAATCTTTACCAGAGAATGACTTAGAATTTGACGGTCAAATGCTATGCTGACTGGTCAGGATACATTAATGCTCACCGTAAGAGTATACTGAGTACAGTTCAATTCAAGGGAAACGCTCGAATTACTAAGACCGATATACAAGGTTGTTAGATGATGTGTAAGATTGTAATTGGTTCCTGAAAAATCTAAGTTAGTTTAACTTCACTCCCACATTTATAGATGTCTAGAGTCACATTTGCCATCAATTTCGTGGAGACCAATAGCCCAGTATCCCCAACTTACCATCACGGAACAAGTAAAAACCTAAAAGATGTCTTTTGAAACACGGTGTACTCTATAATTCGAACTTAACAAGGTTTTTCTCATGGATCGGATATTTGACATCGTAAATAAGAGCTGTATCCCGACAAACACAATGATTTTGTTGTGCTTGGCAAGTGAATATCTCTTGTCGAGAAAGATCAAACGAATTTCATTGATGGGCGACACTGACGTTAAAAGTTCACAGGGGCCGACACTTGGGTACGACATCCATCGTGCCAAATAATTTTTTTTTTTCCAAGTTGGCAATTTTCTTTCTCTTCTTTTCTCGTTGTTTTGTTGTTTCTTTCTGGGCCCAATATCCACTTGGTTGCTAAAAAAAAGAGTTAGCCACCCAACAAGAAACTGACGGGTCACGGGGGTATCTTCTCCTAAATTCGATCCACTTGGCATTTTCTTCTTCTTCTTCTTTCTTCTTTTCATGTCCTCTGGACCCAATATCCACTTGGTTGCCAGAAAAGAAGAACACAAATCTCCCTCTCTCACTCAAATCAAGGAGAAACGGGCGAACAGTATTGTACCAGAAAGGGATCGAACGTGGTCTCCACTGCAATACTTATTCTGCCCACGTGAAGCTGCACCATCTCTTTTAGCTCCTTTTTCTCCAACCTGTGTCACTATATTTGACTTTGAAGTGACATCCTACCTGCGAAATCTTTCTCGGTCGCCCACCGACTTCATTCCCATCTTTTCTTTTTTCTCTCCGTGGCTCTTTCGTGTCCGAATAGCAAGACCGTGCCCGGCATCTGAATCACGCCTTTCCTTGATTTATATGAACTCTGCATGGATTCTGCTGTCTGATGTGAAACTCCCCGTTGCTTTCTTCCTTTGATGGAGCATCAATTGACGCTTCCAGTTCCCACTTACCATGGAGTGGGCAACCCACGATGGAAAGTCCCGCTCTCTTTTCATTTCTTTTTCTCGCTTCTTGTTCCTTTCAGATGACCATGTTGGCCTCGTGAAGTCCATCTGACGAGACAATGCATTCCAGTCTGATTGACATGGTTCCATACATCAGAACTGGAAAAAGAAAGAGCCAGCGAGATCTGAGATAACATGTATTCTAATCAACCTTTTGCCTTTATATCTCAAAAGCTCTCACCTGCTATCAATTTGTTCCGTCCAGATGTCTTCGTCGATGCATTCGATAAATCAAATATAAAAGTGGGGCATATTACAAGTAGAGCCCTGGCCGATAAGGTGGGGGCGAAGTTGCCTTCATCATCGGATATTCCCTGTAAAAGATACCGTCTCTGCTTAAAGCAAAGAAAGCTAATAGAATTCAGAAGGAAAAAAAAAGAATTCGAAAGCTTGATCGTTCGCTCAAAACCTTTCATCATCCATTTTTCGAGAACCTCATATTTGAGCGGGTCACTGCTCATCGGTTCTTCCTGAGTTCAAGATGTGCTAAGCCGCGTAGATTTTAGAGACCAATCCAGTCCGAAACCGGGGCAATCGCTTGCGAGGGATTGATTGCTTCTAACAATAGCGCTAATGATGAACAACTTGCCAACGTCAAAACGATAAAAGGAAAGGTGAACTTTGCATGATTTCTTCAGCGTGCTCTGCGGTCAACTTTCGTTCAAGCGCGAATTTTCTCCTCTTGAAAGAAAAGGCAAAATGAAGGAAACTTGGCGTTTCAGCATGAATCACGGCCCCGACACTCCACAGACGGCTCCATCCTCGCATTTTCAATTCTTTTAATCACGGGTCGTTGTGAAGTTTTATAGGACCACAATCAACTATCCTAAAAACTTAAGCCGTTAGGTGAATGCGTTGATTTTTATTTATGTACTTTCACACTCCCCCTCACGTTTAGTCTGGTCTTTTTGCTAGTACTAAGCGTGGGAATATTTTTTTTTTTGGAAGACAGAATAGGGGTCTGAGAAGATTTGAACTCATGATCTCCTGCTCTGATACCATGTGAAGTTTTGTAGGACCATAGCCAATTGTTCTAAAAGCTTAAGCTGTTAGGTGAAGACGTTGATTTATATTTATGTACTTTCACACCTATGATGCGAGTAGAAACCCTAATATTGGTTAATATATGATCAATTCGTCTTGGAATGAGGCTTTCCTTTTGCACGATGATTTGTCTGCTCACAGTCCACTTAGATCAGGAATCCAATAGTAAATTATATGCCAATGGTGCTGGGCACATATTCCTTGAAAATGCATGTGACTAGATCCTTAATTCGATGCCAAATGTGTTTAATTAAGAGTTAAATACTATATTTTATTCCATTAGCAGGAGACTTTCCCTTGTGATGCCAGCACTGAACGGTTCGTTGAGAAGCTATTCTATGCTATTTCATATACACTTTCTCAAGACATGATAGGGATTCAGGAAGCACTTGTCGGACCGACAAGATATCTTTGATTGAGTAAAATAACAAAAATAAAAAGTACGCGTAAATTTTCACCAGATTACCACTTATATGACTCTCTGTTTTTAAAAATGCTGCTTTCGTAACTCTAAAATATTCACCTAATTACCACTTTTATGACTCTGTTTTTATAAATGTTACTTTCATAACTCTAACTAAAATCGCAAAGGGCCACTATAATGGACATTGCTATGTCTCAACAGCCGTGATCTGAGTTGACTCATAGCTTCATGACCCTGTCGAGTTCGGCCATGGCATCATCGACATTCATCCATCGCTGAAGGTCGTGGTGCGACCTCGATCCACTATTGCAACGGTCACAGTGGCCCATGTCTAGCCTGCCATGACCGACCGTTAGTGAAGAGTGAATGGGGAGAGATAATAGAGAGACTCAATGAAAACAAGCATTGCGAAGGGGGGAGTGAGGCGGCCGAGAATGGTGTCAAGTAGAGTCGGAAGGCAAGCTTTGTGGAGGTCGTTACGGTGGCGGTGGCTGATTAGGGTTTGAGTTTAGTCCATCGGTTTTGAGTGGGTTGAGGAATTTGGGATTTGCATAGTGATCTTCTCGAAGAGAAAATAATAGTTATGTAGATAAAGAGATCTTGGTAACGAGGGGATTGAGCGCAAAGTGATGCGTAGAGCCAAAGTTTAAGGTGCCTAAATGTGTTTTAAAATGATCGATTGTCTCGAAGACACTTCTTTATCGTTTACATATAGAGAGTTTGCCGTCCTCAACACATCAACTTTCTCATGTTATGCTTCTTAAGTATGTTGAAAATGTAAATATATTTCTTTATTAGGTATGAGTAACAAGTGTTCTGAATGTAATTGTTAATAGGACGTGCTTTAAATATGGAAGAAAGTAGCCATCTGAAGGGAATGTGCGGCATATTATTTGAAAGATCTCCCCTTCTTTTCGTTAGTTGAGCTTTGTGGATACAGTGGGCGGGGGCTATTGGCCCACTAACGCAGTTCCTAAGTGTGGTTCAATTACTTATTGCGGTCTTTGGCGACATTAAGAAAAGGAAGAATTATGGCGAGAAAAGTCAAACACCCGGTCAAAGTAACCCCTTGATCATCTTGAGAGCGCCTAGAAACGTGGAAAAAAAGAAGGAAGTCTTAACCTAATCACTTCCCCGTAAAATACATCTGACATGTTTTAATTAGCCTATTGCCGGAAGGTTTTGCCTATTCCGAGGAGCTTCATCTGTCGGATGGCAAACTTTGCCATCTTGGATTTTCTTTCTCTTCTTAATAAATTACATGACTTACGTGCATCTAATTTGTACCGTAAACTGTCTTCACTCCATTTGTCGCCCGTCGATAATATCTCGCTCTAATTTCGACTCTACTCATCGTATGACGATTCATTTTATGGAGTTTTTAAAGATGAACAAATGAGCTCTTTCTTAATAAATAAACGGAAGAAAAAAATAAATCCACTTCGCTTCCCAATAGAGGAAAGCGGGTTTCCCTTTTTAGGAATTTTTCCTTTTTCGGAGAGATAGATTTAAAGCCTGATTTCTTATCGTTGGTAGGTAATTGACTGTGAGCCCCATGGATGGAGGGCGGAACATCATCAACTCTGATTCAAACGTGGACTAATGAAGCGTGGAACCGCTGTGATAAAGCTCGCAAAGATCGCCACGATGGTTACTTGTTCCAAGCCTCTCTCTCGCCAAGAAAAAGACATAAACTATTCAACTTGGGTTTGATACGATGAAATGGAATGGAATGGAATGAGAGTCTTGATTGTTTAATTCAATTCAAGTAAGAATGCATTGTGATAAAATTTTGGTTGCTAAAATGGAACGGAATGGAAATTCTAATAAATTTAATTTAATTTAATTACTTTATAGTAATTTACACCGAAATATTCTAAAAAGTAAAAGTTTATAGAAAATTCAATTTGATAAAGAAATAACCAATAATATGCACAAATATAAGTCTACACTAGTCAATAAACTAACTAATTAATTCGATAGGCGTGGTGAAGTAGCGAACTTATTTTAACTATCAATCTAGTTATTAGGAGCTCTCATTAATAATTTATCTACTTTAATTAACAATCGAAGTGTGTATCGATAGTTATTAATCCTCATAACTTTAGAAAGAAATGGCCACTTCATAGTTTTTGGACATGGAGCGGTCCTTGGTAGGAAAAAAAGAGCGTGTTTAAGAGATACCCAATAATTTTTTTCTTCAAAAATTGGTGTAAACATGAAAAAGTATTGCGATGACTAGAAATATACAAAATATCTTATAAAAGCCACGATGACAGTCTCACTCGGATGTGACGATTACATGATAAATTATGTGAAAAGAAGGGTCGAAATTCCTCATATGCTGATGCTTTAGAAAAGTCATTATTGTTGGAGATTCGAATATCAAATATTGAATCATATCCAAAGTCGTCGGCCAAACAAAAAGGAAGGAAGGAAGGAAAGGAAGAAGCTTATCCAAGTGGGTTGTCTTTTCATGGGCCACATGTTGGTAACGGTACTGCCCTTGCCACGAGTCCTTTCATCTCGCGAGGATGAACGCATGGAGTGGGCAAGAAACCAAGTTGCCTTGGAAATTTGGACACCCTTTGTCATTCAAAGATGTCCTAATTTCTTGATATAATTGATTCTTGTAATCTAATTCCATGAATTTTAATTAAGACTTTGCCAATGAAGATTTACAAACACTTGTTACGAATACCTATATAAGCAAAACACGTTGATATTCAAAATGTTCATCCCATGTTTTTGAATCAAATTATGTCCAACTCTTTTATACTTTTGTTAGTGCCCAGAAGATGCTCGTGTAAATAATCAACCTGTACATTTCACTGCTTCCACCGACATCACCCTTTGCCGGTGGAAACAAGAGCCAACCATTTATCAATTTTGACTCTATATATAATATAATTTTCTGAACTTATGAGGTTATTTAATTTGATTCCCAAACTAAACCTAATATATGATGTGACTTTTGAATTTTAAATTGATCGAATACCATCTACAAACTTTTGGTACACGTTCAACTTAATCCTAAAATAATATGAAAATATTCACTATCATCTCTACATATACACCGAAGTTCATAGACTAAGTTGAACAAACTTTAAATTCATGGGCTACATTAAATAATATTAAAATTAAGAGATCACATCATATATTGACTTATAATTCATAGATCACGTTAAATAAATTATAAGTTAAGAGACTATACTGCATATTGGATAAAAATTTAGGGACTATTGTCTAATCATCATTTTTCCCCATGATCCCAGCACTAAATTCATTAAATCGGACTGATATTTTGTTTTTGGTCTAAATTAAATTAAATATTCTTTGCCACCTCCTCTTATCGCTCAATTTTGACCGACCCTCCTCCTCCCCTTATATAACTGTCTTCACTTCTATCCCTTCTTCCTCTACTGACATGCACTCTCACGACCTTATCTCTCTCCCTCGGAAGTGGATCAGCTGACTCATCCTCTCACTCATCCACAGAAAAAGCTCAAAGGAGAAGGGCAAAAGGAGTCGTCTCTAATGGCGGAAACGTCAGCCCTGAAGCGCCAGAGAGAGGCGACCGCCGATGAAGAAGAAGAGGAAAAGCGGCAGAAGTCGTACAGGGATATTCTCTCCCTCCTCGAGGAAGAGGAGGATGTACCGTGCCAAGACCTGTCGTCCCTCATCACCAGCCTCGAGCAAGAACTCGCCTCTGGCTCCGACCCTTTGACTACCTCCGCCAAAGAAGCCGAGCCGGAAGCCCCTCCCTCGTCAGCTTCGCCCTTGGGTGCCGGTGGAGGAGGAGGAGGGGGAGACGAGAGAGAGAGGGTGATGAGGCGCTTGCTCGAGGCCTCCGACGACGAGCTCGGGCTGCCCAACAGAGAGAGCAGCGAAGTTGGAGGCGGTGTTGGCGTCGAAGAAGGCGACGATGGGCTGTGCGGTGGCGGTGTTGAAGGCCAGGGGTCGATAAATCTGTGCGAGGGGTTGATGTGGGAGCTTGAGGACGAGGCTGCTAATCATTATGGACTTGTGCAGTCCGAGCTCATCTCGCCATTAGAGTGGTGGGTTAATTAGTGGTTCATTTAGACTTAAACGTTAGTGAAAGAGAAGAAACGGACAGTTTAGGGTTTCCAAATATAAGGATTGTAAGATGAGATGAGGAAAACAGAAAAAAAGACGTTGGAAATGGAGATAGGTTTTCGAGTGATTCACCTTCTCTTCACTCTTTCATCGTCTCTCTTTCTTTTGTAAATTTGCCAGATGGTCTTCCTGAGCTTTTTAGATTATGAACATGAAGGAAAATAGATTATTTTCTTTCTTTTCTTACTCGTGTCTCTCCTGTTCGATGCCCTTGATCAATTTCATTTTAGCCATCGAAACAAAGCGGTCGGTTCCACTGAGTTTTGATTCAGACCATAGTTACAGAACACGCGGAGTACGCAAGCGTAACTGTCACTTCACAGGAAATAGGCAAGACAGCATCTCCAAAACATCGATTGATTGGCGTCTCTGGTGCACAAAGCATTCGATCTCAGCGCTCCTGGGCACCTGCTAAGTGGCCTCGCACATCGTCCATCGTCGGATGAGCCAGTCTGACTGTCGGTCGGTAGAGATGTCCACCGTTTTGCTGCTTGCCCCATCCATCCGAAGAAGAGAAGTGGGGTGGGCTCGAGGTCAACATCACATCCCTAACCAAACGCGAATAAGCGGGGCGGAAGTACGTGTACGACAGCGCTTTTATATGATCAAGAACACGTGGGGCTATCTTCGCCATCCTCATGTCTCGTGACTCATAACCAGCCTGGCTCGACTGCGACTGCGCTCTGACAATCTTTGTTTCTTTGTGGCCATTTCCTCCACTGTCCGTAACTTATCCAAATTGCGCCGCCGGCAGTCGATCCGTCAACTCCACGATCTTCTCGACACCTCTTTTTTACGATCGAGAGCGATCTCCGCACTCTTTTAGAAAGAGCTTCGGGTTGACGTTTCTCATATTTCTTATGTGCGTAAGAGAGGCGGAGTTAGGCGTTACCATGGTCTAGCTTTACAACTTCCGTTAAAATACCGTTCTTTTCCTTTTTCGAGCCTTAGAAGTCAGCTCAAGAACCTGAAAATTTAAGAGCTTTATTACGTGAAGGATGTATATAAACTAAGTTGGAATGACTTTAGCATGACTGACTTTCAATCGTAGAAGACTCGGGATTGTTATTACCACACGGAGAAAGAATCTCCAAATAGAAGATTATGGAAATTTATGATCAAATGGACATAGTTCTAAGATGTACCGTAATAAAATATGAAGTTAAGACTCGAAAATGAGACTGATAGATGGCGACGTTTTGAAGATGACGAGTTGCATCACTGACCCCTTTTCCAAAGAGTACGGTTGGATTTGTAAACATCTTACTGTGTTTTGATTTTGAGTTAAATGCTGGGATAAGTATATTTGAAGTATTAAAATTAATCTCAAAGTGTAATTGAGTCCAAAAACTTAAAAAAAATTTAAGCAAATCTGAAAACTTGTCGAGTTAAATGGAGTTAACGAATTGGTTTGATTTATTAATTCAACGAGTTTTAGGAACTAAGTTAAAAATTTTGTAAGCTTTCGGACTTAATTCTATTTTTGCAATAAGTTTTAGGATTTTTAGTATGCTTGTTCCTTAATTATTGGGTTAAAATCAGAAGGCATTATTTCGTTCAAGTGCTATTCGGATTGGGATGGGCCGATGGCTCCAGTAAAGCCGACCCGTTTTCATCCCGAACTTTTTTGAATCGAGCAACTCAGGCTACGAAGATGGGCCCTGCTTAGTGGGTCATAAATGGGCCGTTCGGGGTCGGGCCGGGTCGACTCCCCTGCGAGAATTCTTCAGTCTTCGTCATCATCGTCTGCCTGCTTTCTCGTCTCGTCAATTCGCCTGCCAACCTCCTCTAAGGACTGCTAAAACCTAACTATGCACGCTCTTCAACGACTAGCAAAACCAACGCGCGGATCACCGAATCCTGCTCGGTTCCTCGCGCTCCGGTCGGCCCTCGGCTCCGTTTCCGCCGCCAGAACATTTTCCTCCAAGAACGGCGGCGACGAATGGAACGACGCGTGGGAGACGGCGTGGTTGCCGGACGACCTGTCGTCGGCGAACCGAGCGCCGTGGGAGGGCGACGTGAACTTCCCGTCGACGGACTCCTCTCCGGCCGCCGTCGTCCTGCCGTCGGACGCGGACGCCGAGACGAAGGCGTTCGTGGAAGACATGAACGAGAATTGGGACGAGAGGAGCAAGGTCTCGAGGAGCAAGGAGTTGAGGCAACTGGAGAAGCAGAGGAGCGAGGGAGGGAGTGCGGATTCTTCGCTGTACAGCTTGGAGAATATTAAGAAGGATTATAGGTTGAAGAAGCAGAGGATCCACGCGGGGCTGTGGGTGAAGGAGATTGAGAAGCAGGAGGAGGCCAAGCTCGGTGCTGGAGATGACATCGAGAGATTGCTTGATACCGCTTCTGAGTACGTTCTTAGCCTCTTCGTTTCCCTTCGCTCTCTGATTTGTCTCTTTCTATCGGTGTGGGCTTTTGGTGCATTGGACTGAGCTTGTGTTGTGGTTGGTTCCTTGAAGTGTGAGGGGATCTTTCACAAGTCGCATTACTTCGTTAATAGTTGAAAATGTATGAATTTGCTGGCACAAGCAACGGAGGCCATGTTAGAGGCTGCCTTTAGTTTGTTCCTAAGAACTTCCGAATTCGAGTTAGACATGTATGCTATCTTGGAATTAGCTCAAGAGATGGCCGAGGAAAACGAAGTTTAGGGAGGAAGAGCTTCTCTCTTTTGTGGGTTTCTATTTTGGTAAAGTCTCTTTTGTGGGTTTCGTTTCATTCATAGTTCAATTAGATATCAGCATTCTCTGCAGATGTTTTTGTTAGTGAAAATAGATGTGTTATCAAGTCATCTCTGAGAATTGATCTTCTACGTGACAAGTAGGTGAATCTCTCTCAAGTTTATGAGGATGCACAATGGCCATTTGATTCAGTTTTCAAACATTTTGTTGATGGCTTGTAAATGCTCCAGCACTATCCGTGTCTCATCTGTTCAAGGGTTGCTTCTGATTTTGAAAGAATTATTTTTTAGTTTTGGCATATTGGGTTCAGTGATTTTAGGGTCACGTCTTTGGTGGGTTTAATGTTGTGAAGATATGGTTGATGTACTTGCGGTTGGGGTTGCTACTCCTGCTTTTGAAGTTGGCACCTTTTAAAGGACAATAGACACGATCAATTCAGGTTATCTGGTGAAATTGATTGGAGGCGTAAATTTCTGAACCTTATATGGTTTTATGGCTGTGAACTAAAGATATATTCTTCTGGTTATATCCTGTTGTGAGGTCTTTTCCGGTCTATACTGTGATTTTCATTCCATGTATGTATGTTAATTGTAAAAGATTTCTCCCTGGTACTTTTTTCTTGGACTAATCGATAATTATCTGAATAATCATGTAGCTGATAAAGAAAGCATGAGAAAATGACGAAGATCATATTCACTGTACTTCATGTTGCATCATAGCATATAAAAATGTTGAAGTTTCCTAGAGCATAGACTTTTTGCACTCATAAATTGTCACTAGGAAGATAACCTTGTGAGATTTTGTGGGATCATTGTCGACTATTCTAAAAGTTTAGGTTGTTAGATCAAGGCACGATTTAATATTTAATTATTTAGACACTCTCCCTCACATTTAGTTTGATCTTTTTTTTTCCCCAATGGTAAGCGTGACATATTTTATTAGTAAAATGAAATGGGGCTCAGAAAGATTAGAGCTCAGGACTCAACTCTGATATTTTGTGAGATTTAATGGGATTACTGCCAACTGTTCTAAGAACCTAAGCTGCTAGATCAAGGTATGATTTAATAATAAAATATCCTAGCAAATCTCTTGCTTATTAGATTGAAAAATTGATGCCTGGTTTTGAAGATATGAACCCCTTGTCCTTCCCATTACCAAAAAAAAAAAAAAACCTTGTCCTTCCATTTGCTCTTGGGAACTGACAATTCGCTTTACCAATTCCATTGATTCTCCTGGCAATAGAGAATGGTGGCGGCTATCTAAAATTATATTGCCTACTTCTTTCTCTACCTTCTGATTTGTTTCTTTTGGTGTGAAGATGATTGTTGAGGTTTTTGTCCTGGAGGAATAGACTTTCATGATTTTAATCTGTTTTCATCATGCCAAGGGCAAGTGCATGACTGTGCTCAGATAGTCAGTGCCTTACAACTTCTACTCCGATACTTAGAAACCAGCAGTGAGATGTGAATTCGAAGAGACACACACTTAACTATCCTTTGTGCATTTCCAATGAATTGCAGGATTTTTGACTCTCCTAATTGTGATTGGAATACCTCAAACTCATTGACCTCTTCTGAGTTTAAAAATAAGCCTGATGGTTGGGAAACAACATCCAAGTCTCAAGATGAAAATGTGTGGGAGATGTCACAGAGGGAGGAAGATATTCTACTTCAAGAATTTGAACGCCGTATTGCATACAGCAAATTTCAGGTTTGTCAGTTTAATATAGTTGTCTATATAGTTGTCCATTCTGGTTTGAAATCTGTTGTTATTGCATGTTAATATGGAAGCATTTGCTATTGAAACATTTTTTTGTAGAAAAAATAGTTATGGTTATCAGTTGCATCATCATGCATTATTTCCAAATGCTACCTCCCTTTCTTTTGTGTTGGACATTCTGCAACTTGGTTTATTGTAATTTATAATGTGATGAACTTAAAGATTGGTTTTCGGACGTATTATACCCATCCCATGACTTTGTGAATAAGACCTGATACTGTCCAAAGATCCTACCAAGCCCAGGATCTCAACTCATCATTTCTAAGGTTTAACATTGCAGGAAGCATGTCTTTCCCCTTAAAAAATGAAGGATTGACGGTCATCAAGTGGTCTGCCATGCAGGACATGGGCTGCTTACTATTGTTAATATGTTGACTGCTGTATATTTTCTCTTTGGCATATAATCATAACATTATGGCTCCCTTCTGCCTCTTCTCCCTCAAGTTCACTCTTGCTTGATATTTTCAGTTCCTCTTCACACAGGTTTGAAATTGTTGTGCAGATAGCCAGTTTCATAAAGAGCCACATATTTAGCCGGCGAAGACCAATTGATGGTTGGAAGTATATGATAGAGGTGGTGGGACCTAATGCCCAGAAAGGGAAGGGTAGTGCACCGAGATTACCGAGCCTGGCAGATGCATCTACTCAACCTTTCAGGGAGGAGAAGGCACCAATTGACAGCCGTGCCCAGAATTTGTTAAAAAGAAGGTAGATTTATAGGTTTGTGCAATCAGCTGTCCTATTATTATTGACTATACTAATTGGAGCATCTAGATTGGCATTCTAGTAGATGTATGACGATGATGGTGATGAGACTGCTTACTTAGAAGTGGAACACGAACCAATTTCTGATATTCTGCGTTCTTGTTGAGTGTAGCGGAAGTCAACATCACAGATCTTTGGAAGAAATAATTGTATATATAATTCTGAAGGAGAGAGATACTATTGTTAACGGATATATACAATTCATCCTTTAAACTGCTCTGTTAAGTTCAGTTTTGGCTGTTTTGTGTGATAATTCTGTTGCCCGAGGTTGCACTCGTGGTATGAATATTTGATTCGATCCACAGCTGCTCCTCGGCGGTCCTCCTACTCTTGGGGGCTTAACAACTTTGCCACCATCATCTGGAATTCCCCAGCCCTTCTGGTAGTCGATTGAGAGCTTGGCCAAGAGGCCTGGAAGAGTAGAAGTGAGACTGCATACTCATCAGTCCTCAGGAACCACGGATCTTAAAGGAAGTGCTATTGGTTGGTGCCATAGCGATTACCTGGATATCATGCCCTAGTGACGCAAAATGTTATCATAAATGATCTGCATTGTTTCGTCATGAGTTGTGGATGTTTCTGAGGCGGAGTATAGACCTGACCGAATCTGATTCAGGTCATGCTTATGCGTTGATCTATGGTGGATTAAGCACCTAAAGGCATATAGCATTAGACGCTTAATTCCTGGAGCGACGATGTTCCATGGTACAGGTAATGCTACCGACTCGAACCCTGCTTTACGAAACAAAGTAACCCAGTCAAGTCTTGGCTTCGACGCTAACTGCGGTTTCATGAACTATTCCTCGAAGGTGAAGAACGTAAATTGATTCATCATCCATAATAGGAAATTAGAAGTCGGGAGACAAATCCCTTCTCTCCAATGTCCAACCCTCATCCCAGCATATCAATTTCAACTTGTCGAAATTCTCTGATGAAGGATTCAAATTTTTGTCTGCGTTAGCTTCGAAGTTTTGTCTGCGTTGAGTATTGTGCCACGCACGCTCTTATATAAACGATCCATTTCAAAGCTTTGTTTCATCAGATTTTCGCTTCGAGTGCCTCAGTTCTGAAACTGGTTCATGATCTTATTGGTCAACCCCACTCGACCTTGGCAAAAATCCAAACTTTCGCCCATTTATGATTAACGCAAGACGATTGAGCTCCGTCTTCAGCTCGGATCATTTGCTCGTTTCTCTGCTTAAATCTTGTGAGACCCTTTCTGAAATCTCTCAAATCCATGGCTATATGGTCAAAACCGGCGTCGACAGAGACCGTTTCAGTTTGAGCAAGCTTCTCGCGTCTTCCGTCGCGCACACACCATATGCGGCCTCCATTTTCAACTCCTCACAGTCCCCGAACCTCTTCATGTTCAATACCATCATCAGAGGGTACTCAATTGGTGACGACCCGCAACGTGCTTTGGCCACATTCAATGACTTGAGGACGCAGGGGATATTACTCGATCAGTTCTCTTTCATAACGACCCTTAAAGCTTGCACGCGAGTGCAGGCTCTTGTGTTTGGCCGAGGGGTTCATAGCATTGTCCTTAGGTCTGGGCACGGATCTTTTGTGGAGGTGAAGAACAGCCTCTTGCAATTTTATGGGGTTTGCAGCAGAACTGCTGATGCACGCCAGTTGTTCGATGAATTCCCTCAAGAAAATGACTTGGTTTCCTGGAACACGTTAATGGGTGGCTATCTTACTGCATCTAAGCCAATTTTGGCAGTGGAGTTGTTCCGGCAAATGATTTGGAGTGGTTTGAGAGGAAGTGCCGCCACACTGCTGAACGTTTTGGATGCCAGTGGTGATGTTGGGAATCTCCCTGGAGTCCAGACGATCCATGGGCATTGTGTTAAAACTGGCTTCTCCTTGAAACTGAATGTTGCCACTGCTTTGATTGATGCGTATGCAAAAGTCAAAAACATTCATGCAGGACGTAAGATCTTCAATGAAATGGATCAAAAGGACGCTGCCGTGTGGAACTGTTTGATACAGCGGTATGCAAAGCATGGTCTAGTAGAAGAATCAGTAGAGCTGCTAAACTTAATGAAGCTCAAAAATGTGATACCGAGTTCATCTACATTGGCAGGGTTGTTTTCTGCTTGCGATGCCTCGACTGCTTCAAGCATTGGGAAGTACATTCATGAATATGTTGATGAGGAAGAACTATGCTCAGATGCAGTCATAGGAACAGCTTTGGTGGACATGTATGCTAAATGTGGCCTCTTAGAGAAAGCTGCTGGCATTTTTAATCGGATGAAAGACAAGGATGTGAAATCTTGGACTTCTATAATTTCAGCTCTTGGGAATCATGGGCAGGCGGGTGAATCACTGAGGCTGTTCTATCAGATGGAGAAGGAGGGACATAAACCAAATGAAGTCACTTTCTTGGCGGTTTTAAGTGCTTGCAGCCACGGAGGGCTCGTGATGGAGGCTATGAACTGCTTCCACAAAATGGTGTGGGAGTATGGTTTTTTGCCAAAGATCGAACATTACGGCTGCATTGTCGATGTCCTGGGACGAGCAGGAATGCTTGAGGAAGCGTATGATCTCATTAAGAACTTGCCGGTTAAGGTGGATGCCACCGCATGGCGTTCTCTACTGGGAGCTTGCAGAGTGTATGGTAATGTTGAGCTGGGGGAAGATGTGAAGCGAACGCTCAGTGAGACGTATAGACAGCACCCTGCAGATGCAATCCTTCTGTCGAGTACTTATGCTGCTGCAGGAAGGTTACCGAAGATTGCCACCACAGAGGAGTTGAAAGGACAAGAGGAAACAGTGAAGGAGGCTGGACGTAGCAATATTGAGGTGTAATTGCTTGGAGAAATCTAATTGTGCAACGGGAGCTTTTCTTACGGCCCTGATTAGCTGGGGAAAATTCTTCATCAGCCCGAGGAAAATGGCATCCACTTTTGCCGTAACTTGGTGATTGCCTGAACGAATTACATCAGTAGATGCGGTACTGGAAGCAAAGGGGCTAGTTTGGCATGTTCTGCCAATCTTCAACGCCTCTAGATCCTCTAGCTCAACAATTGTTTCACATTTTCGACTTTGAAATTCCTGTCTTCTGGAGGGCCAAGTTTATGTACCGGCGCAAAAGGACATCAACAGTAACCTGAGGCTCGGAGGAAATTCAAGAAGGAAGTATGACTCAGAAACACATGGTTATTCTATGAAAAGCATTGGTGCCAAGAAAGTTGTTTGCATCCTTGAGGAGGAGGATCGTAATGTGAAGAGTTGCGAACTGAATATTTTTTCTCCTATGTTCTGTCTTATGGCACCAGTGCTTATACTGTGCTCCCTCAATTGACTTTGTTTCCCTTACTTTGGTAAGTATGTACGCTACATCCAAACTGTAGCATGAAGTAGGAGGATGTCAATGAACATTCTGAGGAAAAATGCCATTTGACCCAGCATCGAAATGAACTATCGGTTAAGGCTGCTCCTGCATCCAGATTAGAGCAATGGGATAGAAGCTTTAATGTGAGAGCAAACTTACGGTATCGGATAGAAGAGGGCCTGTCCTTTCGGCAAATCCGAGTAAAAGAACTGAGAAAGATTAAAATCTGTTGACTTTATGGAGAAAATTACAGCAGCTCAAATTTGAAAAGAAACACCCCTCGTGAAGGATCTTTCTGTCTATCGATCTTCTCTCTCTACATTTTCCTGCCGCAATCTACCTGTCACTATCCACCCATCCTCAAATAAATTCCACTGAATCATGAAACAGAGAAAAAAAAAATATACAGATTCCAGCGGAGAGGAAGAGGGCCCTGGATACGTCTGTCAAGGAGCTTTGGTCTACTATCGGCCAAACCAGTGGGAGCTAATAACAAACTATGTACTTTGTATTTTGTGTCGCTGGAGAACCATTGCTGCATTAGCAGCCCACCATTTCTCTGCTTGTTCCTCTGTAAAATGTTTCCGGCTGTAGGAGAAAAAAGCGCCATGTCAGAAAAAGATGTCCGAACATGTATGACTTAATTAACTAGATGTCCATCCAAGTTCAACAGCTTCCTGAAGTTCAGAATTCGAAGACGAATATTAAAGGCAATTGGAGCAGAAAAAGGTATTGGATAATCTAAAATCTAAGAATGTGGGACCAAAACAGTCGCTGGTTTATGCTTCGAGTTAGAGGAAAAAAGATCCAGAGAAAAGCATAGCGTAAAATTCGACTTTCTCAAAACTCTTTTACAGAATGATTGCGACCATTCTAATAGAGACATCTACATTTCTTGAAATATAACTGATGCACAATAAAAGAGATAAGTTTAGTAGGTATTCAAAAACGGACAGTAGAAAACAAATCAATTGGGAAAACAAATGTTTGGGCAAAGTATAATATAGAATAATAGGGCTCTCAAGTGGGTCGGGATGGGTGTGGCTTGTCTTAAGTGGATCCATAACTAATTGAATAACATAATTTAACCTCCCTCCAACTACATGTTTATGATTTGTAATTTCAAACATCAAATTAGCTGGGATCAATTTTGTTTCTTCAAATTAAGTGTAATTTTGATGCAAAGAAAGGAACTTATAAGCAACTTGTTGAGGTATAAGTTACAACGTTGAGCTTCTTTTTGCCAGAAAACATTTGAAACATCTACTTCACCATGAAATATGACAAATATTGTATCCATTGACTTGTAAACACGCATTAAATTATGAATTGAGAATGGCATAAAAGATTTCATATTCTATTCACAATTCTAGATTTGTTTGTTCTGAGCAGAAAACTGGTGAATTATCTTATGCAATAAATTTTTCTTGGCCTCCAGCACATCATCACAACACGCACTCAGGTTATCCACTATAGCAAATTTAGGTTGGGTTTTTTCATGCAATGTAAATGAACCTCATGCCAACTTCCCATTTTTGCCCAACATATTGACCATTAATATATTGACGTTGGTCCGACTCGTAATTCATCTCTTATCTAATTAAGCTGTCAAGACAAAGAATGGCAAGATGCTGATACCTGAAGCGTATACGTCTGAGCTCATTACCTCCCCTGGGTAACAAGGCTAATGATATGTAGACACCCGGTTCATCCTGCACCACCCATTCTGCCTTCTCAGGTTGCTGCTTCATTCCATTGAGCAGAGTTGTGTTTACAGGCTTCAAATGGGACTCGCTTTCAAGGATATTAGTTTTTGCTGACTGATTCTCATTAGGGTTCAAGTTCAGATCATTGGCCAATTCTCTGACAACAGAACCAGAACTTTGGGCTCTCTGTCCAACTGGAAGTCTTTCAGCCATTTCTTTCAACTGCAAGATTATTGGAATTTGCAGTATTACGGTAAGTAAAGTCTATATTCGAGCATTGAATTCCAACTACCTACTAGCCTGATTGAGAGTGTGCATGGTATGTGTTTGTGAGCGGGCGAGCAAGAGAGAAAGAGAGAGAGAGAGAGTCAAATGGTAATAGACTTATGGAAGACTTTAAGTTTGCTTTCTCAGCTTTCTAGTAATTTCAATTGGCATTAACATTTACTTCACATACATTAAACTGAATGGCCACCATTTCAAAGATTGAAACTGCTGCATTGATTCAATTTCCCATAAAAGAACATATTTAATGACCGCGCTTATGGTGAAGTGATGCACGTATATATGACAACATCCAAATAAGTAATCCTTATTGCCATAGTGTCAGATTAAGACATCAATCCTTTTCATGCAAATTAACACACTTTATCTAAATGCAGATATACTCCTGGAAGAGTATTGCTAGAGTAAGATGCTCATCTAAATATTTTGGAGGAGATGAAGATACTTTGGACGGATCCACCAAGAGAGAGAGAGAGAGAGTTGACCGGCAAACAAACCTGAGTAGTTAGAGACTTTATAACTTCTTTAGCAGATTTGCACTTTTGAACTTCATCTTCAGCTATTGCAGTGACCTGCTTCAGTTGCCTCAATGTTTTATCTAGTTCACTTTGAAGATGACGGGATTTTGAAGTGAGATCTTCCACCTGAAAGATATTCCAAAGTATTTGAGGTGATATTCCATCACTTGAAAATAACACTCAGAAAATAGTCAGTAAAAGTAGCAAAATTGGTTCACTTGTCATTACAATGAAGAATAATCTATATTTTGACGCTACCTTAGGATTTCTCCACAATATTGTTGTGGTTGTGAAGGAGAGTGATTAAAAAAATGGCAATACTCCTGAAGGTTTCATATGCCTAAATTAACTCCTTTTACAGCTTCATACATAGCATGACAACTTCATGTCAAGACTCAGTAAGAATAGCAGACGATCACAAAGATAGTGGATAATCATTACAAAGACCAAAGCTATTCATTGGAAAATGCTGACAGTCAAGGCTAGCATCAATACTACCCCTTTTTGTTCCCTTCAAACTCTTCTTTAGATGAATTGACCAATCTGGGTCAGAGACCATATCGATGGCCTCGTGTAACATGTAATATGGCTTATTCAGAAAATAAAAATTTCTGAATACAAATTAAATAGGTTATGTCTTATGCATCGTTCCTAAAGAGTAGTGGATAGATACCACCAACATGCTGATCTTGGCTTGCACCTTTCACCGTTCTTTCAATGAGTAATAGTCAAAGAAAGTGACTGAGTAAACTCACTGTAACTACGGGTCCCGAAAATTTTATATGCAAATATACAATTAAAATCTTTTGAATTGATCAATAAAACTGAATTCTCATTCACTGCTACATGATTTCACGATCTCTAAGCCGATCAATGATAGCACTAGAGATTATCTTATGATTGGCTTTTGATTTCTAAGAGGCAAGTAAACTCTTGGAACTCAATAACCCAAGTGCAATCTGCTGTTTGTGGAAATTTCCAAGGCTAATCTGTCCATAGTCTAAATAGAAAATAGAAGTTCGTCTTTTCTATGTGTAGAAAATAAACCCACGTTAACATGGTATAACCACTTAGATATTTGTGTAACTTTTCATCTACTTTCTCGATAATCAATTAAATTAGTTGAATCAATTTTTAGCAATCGATTTATTAGATGAAACATTTTTCAGAGTAAAATACTATAACTTTCTAGAGCTCCAGTTCATGTAACTACACATATTGCATAAAAAATATGAACAATAGCCTCAAAGAACATTGACATTCGTCAAAACTATGATGCTACAAACTGAAAGCATTGCAAGAAGGGGAAAAAGAGAATTTGTAGTTGTGTAAAAAGCTTGAAATTTTGCAGACCATGATCATTGGCTTTTACTTGTGCATTTCATACAGCAAGTTCATGACTTTCCCATTTGTTATTTTCAATTTTTCTTCACGTTGTTCTCTCTCTCTCTTTGTATACTCCTCGAAATCCTATTGAAAACTTCGAAATATCGTTGACCCCACAATTGTCTCCCTACCCTCAGCCCTACCACAATTTCCATTATAAAACTTAGGGGCACCTCTTGCCTCTAGACTACATCCACAATCAATCTACAGGTCAACAGTTTTCTCCATTGGGACAGAGTTCTTATCAATTCCTATCATTAACTTCAGGAACATATTTAAACTATTCTCATGTCAGTTGTAGCCTCGGAACGACCCTTTTATATCATTATTTCCATGATGAGCACCTTTGGCAGGCATATCTTTGAAAACAAAATTTAATTACAGCGAAGCCATTAATTTTCATATAAGTGATATAACTACAATTTATGGTCATCAAATGATTGAAGCTCAATCTTGTGGAAAAGAAGAAGAATCTTCATTGGTTTTGCAACAGTTGTTCCTGATGCAAATGCCATCACATAAATGAAGAGGTACCGAGACTTTAACACCAGCACCATAGTGCACAAGTTCAAGAGATACCTGTTGTCGTAAATTGATAATTTCTTGGCTTAGACTGTCATTGCTGTGCTTTGAGTCATCAGTAGTTACTTCAGAGCACCGAGGTGGACTAGATTTCCTTGAAAGAGGAGATGCTGATCGAGAAGGCATTCTGGAACCAGGTACAGAAAATGAAAACATTTTTGTGGGAGCTCCAACAAGGTTAGACTCTTTTGTTGTATCAAGGCCTCCGGGTTGAAAGTTTCTGTTAAGAAGTGGGAACACATGGCTACCATGTGATCCTACTTTTGCATCATGTATGGAATGCCTGCCTTCAGCCAAACTAAGAGAGTCTGCAGACAAAAGCCTGCATAGACGTCCCTCTGATGTGGAGCACGAACTGTCCTTTTCTCCCACCTCATTATTTTTCGGACGTAAAGCATCCATTCTAGCCTTAGGTATGCGTATAACAGGACCAGATTCGGGGGCCTTCCTCAGTTTAACATAGCATTCATCGCACACACGATATGGCTTGTTCAGGTTTGGAGCCAAAGAAGCTTTCAGGCTTCTTCTGCTACTGCATGCTTTGCAAAAAACTAGACCACAATTGTAGCAATTATGGCGTTTTCTCCTGAAACCAAATGGATTGTGACATCCTGAACACATGGAATGGTCAATGCTGGATACCCATTTATGTAGACATATGACAGTCGTGAAGTTAGAACCACATGCTACACTCTTCACTTGCTTGTCTTTCAAAAAACCAACAACTGTAGGTGTACTTCTGTTGTTGTATTCTCCATGACCTAACTGCCCATTTGAACCCTTTCCCCAGGTATAAACCTCTCCTTTGGAAGTTAATGCTGCCACATGATAAGATCCACATGCAATTTCCTCCACAAAATTATCTGCAAGTTTTCCCTCAACACGAGCTGGAGCCTTTCCATCAGCCAAAGGATTCCCAAGTTGGCCATAGACAGTACTTCCCATAGTAAAAACTCGTCCTGAAGTTGTAAGGGCCACAGTTAGATTATGACCACAGGCTACTCGGCAAATAGTTTCACCTGACAATGCTACTACGCACTTAGGAATTAGTCTGGTTTCTTGATCACCATGCCCGAGCCGGTGTTTATCTCCGTCGCCCCACGTGAATAGTCTACCAGATGCAGGACTGCTGGAAGCCTCTGAAGAAGATTCAGTTATTACTTCAACAACAGCTGCAGTGTGCCAAACACCACAGGCAACTCTTGTTGTGCGTAGTCCTTGCAATGCCTCCACTTCCCGAGGAATGCTTATGCGGCCACGATTACCATGTCCTAAAGCACCAAAAGAACCATCTCCAAAAGTAAACAACTGCCCAGTAGATGTCACAACAGCCGTATGCCAAGGTCCACAAGCAATGCAGGTAACATGAAGACCTTCCAGATCACCTCCTACTCTCCTTGGAGTCCAGTGACTGGCTTCACTTCCATGCCCAAGCAAACCCACATTATGAGTTCCATCACCCCACGTATAAAGATCTCCAGAAAGCGTGACGGCGCATGTGTGATACTCGCCACATGCTACTAACTCTATGGTCATGCCACCGAGGGAGTTGATAAGCTTGGGGTGGGATATATCTGATTCTATGCCATGCCCAAGCCTACCTCCCAGCTCCTCCCCCCAGCTGAAGATCTCCCCTTGCCTGGTAACAAGCACAGCATGCCTGTAACCACAAGCAATAGTGAGAACATCAAGAACTACTGTTGATTCCAAAGCCTTCGGCAGAAAAGCATCCATTTTTGTATCATATGAACTCCCAGCTCTATGCTGACCACCACCCAGAATTCCGCCGCCAATTCCCTCTCCCCAAATGAAAGCATCACCCAGGTATTCAAAATCTTCCCGACAAGAACCTTGGCTAGATGAACTAATGGCACTGGATAAACTAATACGAAATGTCTCAGCACCAGAATTTCGACCGGTCCAGTTATCTCCTCCCCCTGGTGACACTGAGTTAAGAGAATTCGCAATGGCTTCATTTTGATTGGACCCTGTGTCTGCAGCAGTATAGGATATTATGTCTGAGAATGCCTTTCCTAATCTATTCTGTGAAGTAACTTCACCAGTAGGCCGAACGCCTTGGATATGTCCAGGATCCTGTGGTCATGAATGGTTAAAAAGAAAGCGAGAAAAGGAAACAAATTAAGCTAAAGCTTCATGCAATCCCCATGATTTTAGAAATCATGAAGAGAAGGACATAGGTACTGACAAATGGTGCAATGGATGGTGTATTTCTTCGTGCATGCGGACTTTCTGAGGATGCAGTTTCACTGATTATATCGCTCCTCCACTTGCGCAAATTACCCCGTGTGGTCAATGCTTTGAGACCAACAAACCAAACTTCAGCTTCATCTTTGTCTTTACATATCTGTTCATGAATACAACAGCCTCATGACAATTATCCATAAGAAAAAGCCTAGAGATTGCAAGAAGTACTCCACAGGGAACAAGACATAATTTGTTTTTCCCCCTTTATTAAGTGGCTAAGATAGGGCTGATACAGATAAACTCACCAGATCCAAGGATCTATCACTGCAGATAAGGGAAAATGACTGATACTCCTTCTCAGGTCGTGGATACCGCTGAAATATTGCCTGAATGAAAAGCCATCTCGATAAGAAAGTTGGAACGAGGGAATGAGTGACATTTACAATATATCTGTAATCTTCCAAGAGAACGAAGAACACATAACATAATTACTATGTAGAAGTATAAATCAAAATATTATTAGAAACCAAATCAGGAACATGCAAGATTTTGCTGAAAATTGTAGGTGCATTGGAGGAAGTGATGTTTCGGGGAGAAATAGTGTTTTGACCTCCATTATTGTTGTCCATAGACTTACAAATAAATGCTCTGATGAGTACATTTTCTAAAAATTAAAGGCGGCCATTACTTAAAGCGAGACTGACCTATGACTTACCGTACGCTGTCCAGGTATAATTCTTGAGACTTGATTTAGTTTAATCTGTTTTGCTTCTTTGCCAGAGTACCATATCAATGTAGACTCATCCTGACAAAAAAAAAATCAAGTGGTCAAGAGAGGAACTTAGAGACTTTCACAAACAAATTCCAGGTGGAGAGATTGGTAGCAGCATGGTTCAGGGAGAAAATTGATACAGATCACCATGGCAACCTTTTCCTATCAACAGCTTCCTTTGGGCTTTTGGCATTTATTATGAAGGCATGCTTCAGTTTACTCTTATCAGAGTAATTTGAGAGATCTGGCCAATCTAACAGCTACACTAGCTTTCATCACAAGTCTAAATCACAAAACCTGATGATCCCGTGAGGCACATGGAAAACCATGTTCCTTAAATACCAAGTGATCTCAAATTGATTCTACTGTGCAACTTATAATATGTAGAGACTAGTTTTATGATCTTTTCTCTTACAGGCTTTCAAAAACTTAACTAGCATCACGAGACTTACACTGGCAAGGTGGAAGGGGCAGAACTTTGGCTTCCCTCTGCGACCATACTTCAGTAAGTAAGCGCCTTTTTTAAGTGCTGTAATTGCCTGCAATCAAAATTTTGACTCTGACTACCTGGAATTTGTAGCTATAGAAATGAAATTCTGAAAGGTTCTCGCATAAGCATAGTCCTGAGTGTGTAGTGTAGAAAAATACATCCTCTCTTAAATAGAGCAAGATATCTACACTGAAACCGAAAACTATTGGCCACCTCTAGGACTTTTGACATGGACAATGGTTGTCCATTGGGCAGTTTATTACATAGCATTAAGGCTTTTCAAAACTTCATTCTCCACATCGTTAAATGGTGCTGTTCGCTGAAAGAAGATTGAGAAAAATATAAAGAAGAAAATGGCTTCCAAGGAAAGCTTCATAGATCTCAAGCTGTTTCAAGCAGATGGAAGAATTTTAAGTCAAGGTGATGGGACTTCATAATGAGATAGACTAATTGGCACATGATTGACAAAGGAACGGGAGAATGAAAGCATTCATGCTAGTAACAACATATGCCACTTCCCCAGATCTGCAGAGGTTACTCCGTGGCACTTCCCCTCGCTGGATAAAAATCTATATGCCGAATAATCAAATGGTTTTAAACACTACGGGATGCTATGATGCAGTATTTGAGTAAGTCCAGTGAAGTACTCATCAACTGATCCTTAACAGCTTCTTTGCACTAAAGAAGATACTAAAGTTACAGACCAAATGACAGGACAGAAAGATGCAACTGCCACACCGGACATGGGCACTATATCACCATCATAAGCTAGCACACATAATTTAGCACTGCAATTTGTTAAAGCGTAATTTATATATCAGTAGAAGGGAAAAAGAAAAAAAAAATCGGAGCTATAAACAACAAGTAAGGGGAAAACCTGCTCGATATCTCTCTCCGAAGTGAGACCACTTTTCTGAGGATCAGCCATTCAAGTTTCAATGTCATCTGATGCCCAAACGCACACCAAGCACCCATTTGACAACCAACCAGCGAAACGTTCAGATACGGGAGGCGATTTCCAACTGCAACCCATCCACAATCACTTCGGCGCCACGTCGTCGCTATAATTTCCAATTCCGAAACGATTCCCCTTCCGATTAACAGCCACAAACGAGGTCCCAAAACCAAAATGCAGCTCGAGAAGCCATGTCTAAGCCATAAGACTGGGAGAATCCTCAACAGCTGACCCGCAAGAGGCGATGGGGCAAGAATTTATAGACCGATTCCGAGCTCCGAAACGGCTCAAGGCTAATTCCGACCGATTCGCCGGAAACTACAGATCCTCGCTGGCTACGGAAAACGAAATCGACCGACCGGAGACCGCCCGCGCGCAAAAAACGAGGCAATGCCGATCGGTTCCAGACAATGCCGGGAGGGTTCACGGCAGTTTCGCGCGATCTCTGAGCCGCTTCCGACTATTCCGGGATCGCTTCCGGGATCCAAAGAGCGGGAGGAAAGAGGCAGCGACGACTCGATGGGAGGGCGGCGGCGGCGAAGGAGAGGGTCCCCGCCGGTACCTGCGACTTGCCGTCCTTCGATCGAAGAGAGAGTTTGACGATTTGCTCCGACGTGCTCGTCTCTCTCGCTCTCTCTCTCTCTCTCTCTCTCAGGGGGAGAAAGGAATGAACCTTGCATGAATGGTGTTTTGTGCGGGCCAATGCCACGTCAGCGAATCGAGAAGCCTGTTATTGTTATTGTTAGTTAGCTTTGTCCCCCTACTAAACTAGAATTCGGAGGCTGACGTGGCGAGCGCGGGCAGCTGACCTGGGAATTCGGTGGCTGACGTGGCTTGGCGGGACGTGTGGATATTGCTAGAATTCAATTTCATTTCATACAGAACATGGGACGCACGAATTGCGAGAGACATTTGGATTCGGATTGCTCTCTCCTCTCATTCAATTTAATTTCAAGTCGTTAACGCAACTTGCCCAGGTAAAATTTATCGTGTCCAACTGAATTTCATTAAATATTGATGCTCAAGTAATAATGAATTGACATCCAAAAAATTGATGACATCATTCGTCAAAGATTCTCATTTATTATTATATTATTATTCCAAACTTTTTTTCCTATCTTATGAGAATTTTTTTAAAGTCTCAAAAGGAAATATCGATATGTTTGTCAACGATGATTAATATTGAGAATATTAAAAATTAAAATATTGAGATGTTACTCAATCATGATCGATATTGAGAATATTGAAAATCAAGAGCAGAGTCATGGCCGGATGTCATTTCTAAATTTTCTCTTCCTGTTTTACCCTCATTAAATTTTTCATATTCACATCTTGCCCTTGTGATTAGTCATTAACATGGCCAATAGCCGTTGATGCCGAATCTGGCTTGTTTGTGAGGTGAGGTTCATGCTTTTTATAAGAAAAGAAAACCATAGCCAATAGCCTTTTGTATTTTTTTTAATAAAACACTACTTTAACATAATTTCTATTAAACGCAATTTGTATTTCTCCAAAAAAAAAATTTACTTATGTTTTCAAAACTCCTTAAACTTGTTTATTGTGACATGTATATTACAAAATAAGTTTGAGTTTTTTGTAAGACAGAAAAAATTGAAGGCATTAGCATCCCAATGAATAATTTTACGATTTTTGACGATACAAGTAGAAGCCTGAGATATTCGTGTTACAGCGAACATTGAGATATTTTGTGATAATAGAAATTAGCCGGAGTTCTGCGAAATTCATTAAGTTTGATCAAATGTACTAGTAAAATTCATTAAATTTGAGTAATCTAGGGGCGAAATTTACCTTACTTATGTGAAACGACTGGAAAAAGACAGACAATACATACGTATATGTGTGTGTCTACATAGGTATGTATGTATTCGGGTACGGTTGTCTGAAATTGTTTGCGAAGAAACGGAGAAGCAAAGTGGGAACGACGAAGGGGAAGCGATCGATAGGAAGGCGGCTGACGAGAGACGGTTGAGGGTTTTGGGTTTCTGCAGTTCTTCTCGAGGCACTTGGCCACAGCTCTGAAACTCAAAGTAACCACGCACACCCAACGTACGAAACAATGGCGACCGAGATGGAAGAATTAGTGGGCTTCTTGTCTTCTCCTTCTCCTCCTGTGAGCTCCCTTTCACCCCTTTTGTTTTGTTCTCCTTAGCTCATAAAATTCTCTGGAAAAAAGAAGCAGAAGAAGTTCCGAGTCGGTCCCGTTCCGTTTGGTTATGCTGTCGAAATGCGTCGTAGTCCATGATTCAATCCCTTACACTTCATGCTGAAGAGATTTGGTTTGCGGAGTGATCTGTGAGGGGGCAATATTAATTTTCATAGCAATTATTGGAGGACTTGAAAGCGTTTCACTTTAAGCATATGAAGAGGAATAACGATCAGTTCTGAGCTCCCTCGCGATCAAGAAAGGGGGAAAAAAGGTAGTCTTTTTTGGCCTCATGACGACTCGTTAAGGTTAGAACTCGGTAGCTTGCTTATGTTGGTGTCGCGGAGAAGCAGGACACTTCATTGAGACCGTTTCTTATGCAATACATTGGCGTCCTTATTCTTTTGATTTGTGAAAATCTATTAAGATGTCTTGAATGCGAGATTCCTATATAGTTGTCCGTGCGTGCGTGCACGAGAGAGAGAGAGAGAGAGAGAGAGAGAGAGAGAGAGAGAGAGATGGAACAACTATGTTTTGCATTCTGTCATCTTTATAACATGATTACGTACTTTATTTGCTTGTTCTTTTAGCTGGATAGCGTCAAGGCAATTTCGAGTTGGGTTTTATGCTTATCACGATAGTGATGATGGAGTCAGTTAATCTCAAACTTGAATGGCACAGATGAACATGATCATTATGAGAAGCTCAAATGCACTATTTTTTATCAAGTGAGCTTGGCTACATATGTTTCCTTACATAATCGATCGAATGCACTCTCTTTCCTCATCCTTTCTTTGGAGTTCTGGTATTGGGCTATTGTAATTTTAGTCTTGTCTTGTGGGCATTTCTCTTCCATTTAGGTGAAGAAGGCGGCAGTGGACATCGTCACCGGGTTAACTGGAAGTGAGGATGGGTTGCAGTCTCTGGCCGCATTTGCAAAGATTTTACTACCATCATTGGTTCAACTCTTGAGTGAAGATAAGGTGATTCTTTAGTAATTTACTCCATGATTAGGTTTCTATGTATGTATAAGAAAGAAGTGTCAATATAATCGTTATATCGGAACAGTTACTATTGGCTTTTGTACATTCCTCTTTTTCCATTCCATCACATAAGTTTGTTTCTACTGACATTGTATTGAGGTAACAAGATATAGACTCTTAATCATGTGGTTTTCTCAATGCTAAACAGAAGATCTAAATATGGCTTTGAATTTGTTGAATTGAAAAGATGAGTCTGTTTACATTGGCCATTGCAAAGCAGATTGCCTATATGACATCCACGAGTCATAACTTTCTTTGCAATGGCTAATGTCTATTTATCAGGAGGTGTCTCAACCAGTGGCAGAAGCTCTTGTAAATCTTTCACAGAATTCTAATATGGCATCAAAGATGGTCACAATGGGAATGGTTAAAACAGCTATGGATTTGTTGTACAAACCAGATACATCAATTACTAGATTATTGGTTATGCTTCTGGTCAATCTTACGCAGTCAGAAGCTGGTATTGCATCATTGCTCCAGGTATTTCAGTCCAGCTCATCATTCAGTCACAGTTGTTGTTCTTGAAATGTAGAGTATTTGTATGCTTTCCCTTTTACCTTTCTTTTTAGCATACCCGCGTCTTTCATCTAAGCCCTATCACTCTAAGATAGTTATATATGCAATTTACTGCTTGCTAGACAGGGGAAGAGAAGGTGCAAGGGTTATATGTGATGAAGCTTGTGAGGTCATTTTGTAGATCGTCCAGTGAATCAGGCGGTGCGTTTCCATTCCATGGATATCTATTTACACATTTCCAAATGAGGCGTTTGCACAACCCTTTATACCTGTTGAGGCACTATGGACCTTTGTTTGGCCTTACATTTGTGTCCTCATTTTTCTGCCTGCTGTGGTGAGAGGCCTACACATGTATTTTGTTCATAGTTAAGATGCTCTTCTATGAAAAAGATTCAATGCGTGCCAAGAGAAAAATCAATTGTCGGCATGGGCATGTGAGAGCATAAGTTTTTCAAGACTAGGATTTGGTGTTTTCCTGGAAGATAAAATGGGTAAACCTCAGCTGGTATACTCTCCATTTCCGGTGGGCGAGAAATTTGATTTTAATCATCTTGCCAGTCTTTTCAATGCGAATACATTTGTGCGTGAGATAGTTTTTTCTAATGCTTTGTCATATATTCTTGTCTTGTGCTAACGTTGAATTGACCCTTTCATATAACTAGATGATTCATTCGAGCACGTGGGTTCGATCCTGGTAAACATTTCAAAGAATGAAGCAGGAAGGAAGCTTTTACTGGACCCCAAACGAGGTCTTTTTAAGCAGATCATTCGTCAGTTTGATTCAAGTAGCCCATTACGGAAAAAGGGGGTATGTCTAGACATAGCCATATGAAATTGATGTTGAAACTTTAGCGATGTTATATAAATGGAAACATACTTTTGTGATCTGAAAGTGCACATAAGAATGTCACGTAAAATTGGACGAATATTGACTTAAAGAGCTTTATGAAATTGGGGTACTTGCTTCATTCACACCTTTCTAAAATTTGTTCATATCTGTCTACCCAAATCTGTTCTGCTGCTATTCCCAGGTGCATGAAAAAATTTTGTACTAAGTGTGCAGTTTCCTCAGTTTTCTTTGGTTGCATGAGAAACAACAAAATTACTGGGCAAGTATTGATTTCCTATTATGGTATAGCATGTGGAAGCTCATTTGAATGGATTACTGCTTCTGGCAAGCCTGAATAAGCCCTTCTTTGTGACTGAGCTTGCCAAAGGTATCTGGAACTATTCGCAACTGCTGTTTTGAAGCTGAGAGTCAACTGCAGAATCTGCTGTTGGTATCGGAGTTTCTTTGGCCTGCTCTTCTTTTGCCTGTTGCCGGTCACAAGGTATTACTTTTCAAGTCTTTTTCTCTAATCTTTTCCTTTAAAGCAGAGTAAGGCTTTTTTTCTATTTCACGCTGTCTCAAGTCGGCACGTATATCCAGTTTAATTTAAAAGCACCATGACATCAGCATTTCTCTAAGAAAACTCTTTGAAAAAAAAAAGAATTGGTTTGATGAATTCTTCGCAATATGCATGAGATAGATGTAAATTGTCACCTGATGTACTTCCTCTGCTATTTGTACAGTTGTCCCATTGCACTCCTTAGATTGCAACTGGAGCTCATATGATTCCAATTCCTTCTTCTATCCTGCATTTTTTTAATTAAAATTATGTCTGCATTTTTGGGCAGATATATGCTGAGCAAGATACAGCGAAGATGCCTCTTGAGCTTGGGACTGCATTATCAATTGACCGGGAGCTAGTTGATGATCCTGAAATACGGATCCAAGCACTTGAGGCAATCTATTTAATTGTGTTACAGGTCTGAGAATTTAGACTACTAAATAAGCTCCGTAGCATATGCCATTGAAATTAACGACTTGCGTCTACAAATTTAAATGTGTCAAAGAAATAGGGAAAATTTTCAATCAGGTTCTGTAAGATATATGAAAGGCTAAGCTATTGGTTTCTTGGTACAAATATAATTATACTTGTTTCTTAGAGATTTCGGTCTTTTGCTTATAGATGTCTTTTGAAAATCGATGTGACCACAAAATGAGGAAATATTACCTGTTCAGGCTGTTGAACCAAAGTTGGTGGAGGTTACTTGTTTCAAGATGTTGCTGTCACTCAATTCTTGGCTGTGAGCTTGTCCTGTCCATCTGTTACAGTCCCCATCTGTTACATTCTCCCTGGACATGGGGAATGTCAGTGCGTTAGAAGGTGAAAAATACGAGTGTACATTGTGGGTAGAATGATGCAACACATCCTGAAATACTTCTAATTTGACGGAGAGAACAACTGATACTATGTGGGTTTCCTGGGCTATCTTGTGCTTATCAGAAAAAAAGGAGGTTAAGGCCATTATTGGACTATACTATTCAATCTTCTGGGCTATCTCGTGCTTATCAGTAAAGGAGGTTAGGGCCATTAATCAACTATACTATTCAATGCAGTAAACTGTTGTGGCAAAAGCCTTTCCCTTGTAGTTGAATTCAAATGTTTGCAATTTCATCCACGGACTTGTTCTTGCATAGTGACCGTTTGTGCTGTCTTCTAGTATTGTAGCATCTTTTGCTTCAGTAGTGCCGCATGACTATGAAATAAATCACTCTGGCTATAATCGGCAAACTCCATGTTTCCTTATTATTCCAATAGGAAGCAGGGAGGAGAGCCTTGTGGTCCGTCAACGGGCCAAGGATACTTCAAGTGGGTTACGAAGACGAGGAAGATCCTAAAGTAATGGAAGCATACGAGCGGATTGGCTCTTTGGTGCGTTTAACATCTATCGCCCTTTCCCTTCCCATTTGCGGCCAAACCATGTCCTGTCGGATTTAATAGTCCTCTTGTTGTGTGGCAGCTTGTTCATGGTGGTGGAACGGAGGAATCAACCGCTGGAGCACCCAAGTAGCTGAGTTATCCTGCACTCTTTGGGTCAAGAAGCTCTAGTAATTCTACTTTTTACCTCAAGGGACTTGATGGCTGTTGTGAAGTTCACTGTATCTCCGGCTTTAGGTTTGTTTATGCTATCTACATATCAATAGGAGATTAAGTAGACCTTTTTATTGGACAGACTTGTCGTCAGGCTTGGGTCCCAAAATTCATTCATCTTGGACGAAGCATGGTTATACTGAATGACATCGAAGGCTTGCAAGTGATGTTAAGGTTAGTCCGAGAGGGATTGTTACACCCCTACGTCCGCATGTGATCTCCTATAAGATCTTGAGTTCTACAGTCATATCATCATATCATAGTGGACGGTTATGCCTGATCTGTAGGTTGTCGTCGGCACAAATTATCAACACCTTACGAGAAAATTACCAAAAGAAGTCGTAAATTAATTGTATTTGTGTCGATTTAGCTCTAATTATTTTTAATTTAATCAATTGAGTTTCAAATCTTTTGACAATTTGTCAATGTAATTTATTTAGTCAATTTCAGCCGAAAATCTCTGACTTAAATGTCAGTCATCTTGTGTGGCATTGTTGGCTCTAAAATGATTAATCTTTGCAATTTTTTATTTGCCATTTTGGAATTCTGTAATTAATTATTTTTTATTTTATTTTGGTTTCTCTATATTCTTGATTGCGGTTAGTGAAGGCCTTGCAACCCTTGCCTAGCCCTCGTCAGCCATCACTTGAGATTGGCCATCGGCGAAATGGAAAGGGAAAAAAAAGTGTCCATTTTTGTGTTTTTCGGTTTAAATTGGTCGAAATGACTTTATTGTCCAAAAGTGAAAAGTTTTGTAACTCAATTGATATGATAGGAAGGTTTAGGATTATATTGACATAAGTATAATGGGTTTTAGGACCTTTTGGTAATTTACTGCATCTGCCTGTTATCAGTAGGATGGAAATGTGACTTTCAAGTCTTGAATTGCTTGTTGGATGTCCATGTCGCGATGGATATGTAGGGACAGGTCTTCTTCTTCGAAAATCTGGCCCTCGTTTTCTTCGTTCCATTTGCTCACCTTTCGCCCTCGCAAATATATTTCTACCAATCGCCCGTCTGGCTGTTCGTTTCGGTTTCGAAACAAGGAATTTGTAGGATATTATCATCGATCTGTGTAGGTCATTAAGCCTTTTGGTTCCTGTCGGTGGTGCTCTCAGCTGAGTATTAATAAATGCTCATTCATCTCTCGCTGTTAGAGACCGACATACCCATTTCCCCATTGAATTCGTGGCTCATAGCTCACGAGTCATTTCTGTGGTCCATGGTCACGCAAGGGCTTCCAGTCTCCTTCCTCATTTGACAAATGGGCATGGCTATGCAAAGGATGGATTGTCATCTTCTACAGGGACTAATGTATCTACTTTTCAACGAAGGTGCAGAGAGAATATAGCGGACATAGTTTCATCTTAGAATCATCGAATGGATAATTGAGTCGGATCAAAGTAGTCTAATCCCAAACAGACCAATTTAATCCTTTTTGACTCATACCCAATCCAACTTATACACACTCACCCGACTCGATCCATATTGCTAAACACTTTCATATTTAACTCGATTTATGAAAACCTATATCTAAACCAAGGTGAGAGCACAAGATTGAGTGGACGAGAAAGTAGTTGAGATGGGTTGGGGTTCAAAGAAATTATTAACTCATTTACGATTCATTCAACATCCATATTAAGTTCAAACGCATTTAGCGGAATATAATTAACTCATCCAACAACTCAGCTCATCATGGGTTAAGAAATGAGTTTATGACTCATTTTGATAGGTCTAGTTTCATCACCATATGAAAGTCTGATGATAAGTTCTATTATTTGGTGTCGACCGTGAGAAATGCCAAGCGGGGGAGGTGATAGCTAGAAGAGTAATATTACATTAGATCACTTGTGTTACGTTACCTCTTCTTGGTGAGCGTTTGCTTCTTCATCCATCAATGTCAATGTCAGTTAGGAGGCCATGGGGAGACGGGTCTGTTTGTTGATTACTTCCCATATATGCCGCTGCTCTGCCACCTCTTTTTCATGCTCGTTCGTTCAAAGAGAGATGAAACATAAAGAACAAAAATATGCATTTTGTGCTTCTGGAGTCACCGGAACTGCCTTGTAGCCGACGTGCCTGCAAGTTTTGTTTCGTTCTTCGAAAAGCATATTCTTATAATGCTGAGGAGTTTCTCCGAAAGACCACGCATGTTAGATAATCTTCCCTTTTTCCGCCCCTTTTCAATTGGCAAACTTGCCGCTATCATTACATCTGATGTAGAATTTCATCTCAAAACGTCTTCAAAATGACTAGAAATGCCAAGATGTATATATGATGGTCTGCTCGAGCATAAAATGTCTCGGGAACTGTCCTGGTCACGCCTTGGGCAGATCCTTCTTTCTTCCCCCAAGAGCTGCCTTGAAGGTTTTAGATAAGCTTCATTGGAATTAATAATACAATGGATGGTCAGTTGGTCCCTAATCGAAGTCTAGCTTTCCATCAGTTGGTCCCTGATAGCAGACATGCTTTCCATCACTTTAATGCTGAGAGAGAGAGAGAGAGGGATCAGAAGGATGTCAAATGAGGATAATCAGGTCTCATTCATTTGGGTGGTGATAATCAAAACATTCTTGGTCAAATTGGTCCTAGAAAGTGATGGAACACAAGTTAGACCTTTTCTCTCTTTAAACTAATCAACCCTTTTCTTATCTCATAAACCTTTAATATATACTATATGGCCAAGAAGATCTCACCCCCAAGGTTATTGATTTTTTGCAACATCGAAGCTTGTTTTTCCTGGGAAGTTGTTCAAATTCCTTATGATGTGCGAGCAACACAGTCACTTCGCCAGTTCTCACCATGAACAACTGGGGTCTCATCATCTATTAAAGCGTCGTACAATCTCGCTTTCTTTCGAGAACTTTTTTTGTTGGGCTAAGTGTCGAGCGACATTGATATTATGCTCTTTGTCGAATTCATGGGGTCATACCTTCTGCCTCTTTCGAATTTTTTGTACAGCTCCTTGACCCCTTCTTCTTCTTCTTCTTCTTCCTTTGGGTACGGCTTCTTGACCCCATCTTCACGTGGCCGCTTCTGTTCGGCGTTGTCTTTTCAATTTATTGCCGTTCCAAAAGAGACTATATAATGAGGTGAGGTTTGTAAATGCGAAAATTGTACAGTTTATGGAAGTGAAGATGTTCGGAAACACTTATATTGTCTAAATGTGTCCAAACATTTGTTAGAGATAAAGATGCGGCAAGAAAACATTTCGATTTTCATAATTCCATTGATCGGGCTATCCAAAAAAAGGTTAGCATGAACACCAACATGAGTAGCTAAAAAGTTTGCGAAATTTATCCAGTCTCTCTTTTAGTATGAGCCGTTGCAGATTCTTCAACGTAACAATTTTATTTGTTTTGCTAGGGCCAATTCTTGGATAATATTATTCTCAAGCTGATCTTTTGTCCCCTAAACTTCCACAAGAAACAAAAGAAAAACACGATACTCACGAGGATCTCTCTTATGATTATGGTGATCGGGAAGATTCATCACACACTAATGCTCTGAAAGAGTGATAAGATTGTGCTTAAGAAAACCATAGAAGGGGGGGGGGGGGGGGGGGAACCGAAACTTGAGCGGACAGATGATGTGAATGAGGAGGAAATAGGAACTTGGTCCACAGCATTTATGAGGTAGTTGTGGAATTGATGGAAAAGCATACTCCTGTCCCCTGCAGGCTTGCCCTATGAATAAGGTCGCACACCACATTGAGGAAGGGCGTCATTGTAGATGACATTCCTCCCTTGAAAGGCTCCGCTTCAACAGCTGTGAGTTGCGGCACCCACAATCCATATCCAGGAACACGACTCTCCCAGATGGTGACACCAATCAATAAGCAAGGAAAAATATACTTTGGAGTAGTTGTCATCCACATGATTCATCTGTCATGTTAATGGCATTAGTGTTCCATAGCGAAGCGCCAGTTTCTCATCATGCCGCTGCACGATGGAAGATTGTTGCAATCATTCCTGAATCACAACTGGTGAAACTTGCAAACATGCCATAGCAACATGATCAATCATTTGAAGTTTCAGATCTGCTGCTAGAGATAGTTATTGCATTTAAAGTGGAATATATGCCCAGTCACTACAATTAACTTCGGACCATGGACCCAAATTACATGTAACTCGAATTTAGCTACTATTCCATCGCAATATGAAGAAACTCGCGACATTGCAGAGGCCCTGATCACTGAATGTATAGGAGCTTCGGGCTGTTGGGGATATGCGAGCCAGGAAGCAAACATGCAGCGGTGTCCATGTGTTGTCCATTCTTGGACTCGCTCCCCATGAGCCTTGACTCGGCCCGCAACTTCACTGCCTGAGCGGACTGGTCGGAACTGTGACAGATACGCGGTGGCCTGTCGCTAGTCCTATAAGCATCTCCGGCTACTTGTACCGCTTTCTGACTCTTACATCCCAACAGAACACTAGAGCGCCGCCACCCAGGCACATCTGATCTGCCTCTGCCAGCTTCGTTGGCAGTTAAAGCAGCCCTCACAGGGCTAGTAGTGGGGGCTTCTGAATAATCAGACATGACCGAGATGTCTGCAGCACTCGCGGTGACAACACTCCATTCAATGCTGGCTTCGCTCGGTGCATACCTTGTTGTGGGGGTTATGCAATCTGAGGTTGCATCAGAGACCTGCCTGGTGAAATATGAGTTCACTTTCCCTGTGAGGCTCTCTATCTCAAACAAGTCCGAACTTGCATCACTCTCGCAGTCCACGCTGTCGTTGGCTCCAAGTTCGACTCCATTAGAGCTTGCGGAAACTTCAGAAAGCCCCTCCTTTATTGGAATGGCATTAGTGCCATCCCACGTCAACATTGTGAGCCTCTTCTCTAAGGTGAACGAGTTCCTTTTTTTATCCAACACCGGTGACCCAAAAACCTCCAGGGACTTCTTGGGCTTCAGCTCTTCCAACTCCTGGGAATGGGTCTTCATAACTGGCAGATTCACAGGTTCTTGCTTGAGAGAGCTTAGACTGAACAGGTTTTCTTTCTTTTGCATCTGTTCGGTCATCCAAGGATCCAAGATTGGCACTTTCTTTCTCGGCTTGGCTTGCAGTGCACTGGAAGTAGTGTCCGTGCCGAAGCTGATCTCACCAACACGGTCATCAACGTCAACTGAGCTCTTACCGGAGCAGGAGCATTTGCATCCAAGAGAAGCTAAGAAGCTCTTCCCATTGTTTGTCTTGTTGGTCCTGCGCTGCGAAGGATTTCTCAGTATGCTCTGAAGCAATCCGCTCTGGCTGTTCCAGCTCGATTCTGAACGGACACTTGGAGTGACAGATTGGAATTTCGGTTTGACCAGCTGCGTCATGACATGAGGTTGCGGATCTTCCTTCTTGCCATAATGTGAATGGGATTGGGATTGCACTGAACCCATTTTGGGAATTCTTCGACTCTCCTCCTCCTCATCGATCCCTCCATTGAAGTACTTTTCAGCTCCAAACACTCCAATTTCTCCATCCTCCTCCTTATAAAGATGCTTCTCCTGATGGAAGTTCTTGAAATTGAGGCTTCGACCACTGGTCTGAGCTAGCTTGTGGATGAAGCTCTCCTGTGTGTTGTTCAAATACGAAGAAAAAGACGCATCTCGGACGTTGTTCTTGCCGGTGCTGTCTTGTAGGGAATATGGCTGTGGGTGATTCGGGTTGAAAGATGGCGTCTGGGTAATCATAGCCATTCAGCTCTTATTGGGGACAGAGTTCCGCGCAAAAGCACAGCAAAAGAAGCAGAAAATGACTTTCGAAGTGGAAAACTACAAGAGAAAATGGATTATAGAAGAGAACAAAAAGGTGTAGAGGACAGATTTGAGAGCTCTAGAAAAAGCGGAATCAACAAGATTGATATTATTCACAAGGCCATAAGAAATCCTTAAATAGAAAAAGCTTGAGAGGTCCCCTGAAATAAACTTAACAAATGGAAGAGCCTTGTTGATATAATCAGTGGCTCATCAACTAGAAGCCGAAATGTAAAGGATACGAGAAACTTAGAGACTCTCCTGAGTCTGTATGTAGGGGGCTCTCGTCCTAGCTTGACTTATAAATAAACTACTAAAGTAGGTTTCAGCTTCACAAAAATTAATGATTGGAGGGTAGGGCCTATACAACTTACTTCCTAGATAACGAAAAGGATATCAGATTGCAAATGACCTTGATATTAATGGGAAGAAACGTCAGGACCACTAAAGTTATACATTCCTGCCGCTTCGACTGGAGTAGGGTCGATGACATTTTACTCTTGTAAAGTCACTCCACTTTCATCATCTGAAATCGAGTTCATGAACTGAGATGGACGACGCGGACTCTCTTTCTGCACGGTGACAGACAACACTTTGATCGGTGAGATCCGTGTGCTATGTTCAAGGAACGTAGGATGTATGCAGTTGAGTCACGCTAACATGTTAGCATTTTCTAGGGTAAGGAGATACCAGCAGAGAGCTCGCAGAGGTTGGTTGGGGCAGCCAGCTTAGCTTGTTACCCTGAATATACTTCATACGAAGAAAGGATGTCGAGATAAAGTTGTGGGTTCAAGGGTAGCTGTGATGGAGGCGAAAATGCTACACCATGGCCGTCTTTTTGTTTGAACCTGAGTTCAATATCACAACAACGGATGTTGATTGCTTCCCTTCTTTGATCACTGGATTTACAAACCAGAATATATTCCAAATCTGATTGGCCCAAGCGAAACTTAAAGAGGTAAAAGCACTATCACCTGACCTGCGAAGGTCATGTGTGTCATACTTGTTACTCCAGTCATCCGATCTAAAGCATTTTTTTTTTGTAAAAAACCAAAAAAAAAAGCCCCCCATTTAATGGGGACCGTTCGATCAATGCAGGTTAGGTGATCCAAATCAACACTTGAAAAGCACGAAAGTACTAGATTATATCAAGCCATTAAACTCTGACTTCGAGAAGTAAAAAATCAGAGCGATGTACTTATCCGAAGTTTCACTACTAGTACGCTAAACAAGGAGTAAAAGAATTCATGGTTTCTAGACATCTCAAGAGGAGGATCATTTTCTTCATGAAAAGTGACAAAGAACTTAGGTTGTAATGTTGGAGCCTTGATCCTATTATTTTCAATAGAGATCTAGTTTAGTTTTTTATAGATTGTACTGGCATACTATGTGGCCATAAACTAGTTGGTTTTTTAAACCACGGCACTCTTCCACTCATGCATGACTTTTAGAGTCTCCATGAGTGTAAGTTTTGTGGGGCCGAATTTTCAATCTGTTTAACACATTTTCCAAAGTTAATACAATTTATTTACATTACCAAAAAAAAACAACTTAGGTTGCAATATCTACTGCAGTTTTTTTTCTTGATGAACAATATATACTGCAGTTTGATAAGATCTAGGACCGATTATTGCCGAGGTGCAGTAACATGACATGTGCATTGGTCAACCAGCGTCATCGTACCACTACTAGTAAATCAAGCCGGGATTTGCAGCTCAAACCAGAAATCATTGCTGGGCGGTCACAAATCCAGAGGTAACGAAATAACCCAATCCTTGGAGATTGCAGTCCACATGTTTGTCCCCAGGCTCACCTATCGCAAGGGCTCACCTATCATGTCCAAGTTATCATGTCTACGGAAAGTCCAAACTACCTATCCAATCACCCAGCAAAAGAACCCACCGCACAGATGCTACAGCAATCGCCAATTCGACACTTACCCAAAACTTCTCTAGCGGCTGCTATGGAGATAACATGTCCCCTTTAGTTATGGAGAGGGGGACAGAGAGAGAGAGAGAGAGATTTGACATCGTTCTTGCTGCAAGCACAAGAGATGGCCAACTGAGCGAGGCAGATGGGACGGATATCGTTGTTTGTCCCTTGATCTCTAGGGTCTACGTACTACAGGATGCTTAAAAAAAATCGTCCCTGAAGTGGGCACGAGGGAATTTTCATTTTTTAAGTGTTAAAATAGAGAGGAAGGTGAAGAAAGAAGTATTACACCACAAAACCAGCTACTTAAATTATTTCAACTTTTGATTTTTATCAGTTCATCAGAGGTTCAGAAATAAGATAAGCCAAAAATGACTGGTTCCGCTTCACTCTTTTGACACCAAAGCCAAATCTGCAATTCGTATGTCTGGCTTGAAGTAATCAACTTAATTCACTTGCAAGTTTTCCCCATAAACGTTATCTTCCTATGAAATAATGGGCATTGCATGAATCGGATTTTGGTTGAAACTAAACTTATAAACCATAATTTTTAATGAGAATTCTCTCGAAAAATTATACCTATTCCAAAGAAAAAAAACCGAAAAACAAAGATGTTCAAGCAATGATATAGGTACTCATGAAATTTTACCCCTTCAAAATCTTACAGGGGGTCATGCAAGAGAATACATGCTTTAATAGCTTGATTCCTTCTATTTTACAGTAATTTCATGCTTTCCATAACATTCCTCTCGAACAATTATGGATAAACATCACCCAAAAGAATCGTCGTAGCAAATAGACACGCCCTCTGAAAGTTTTGCTGCCTAACCCGTGGACCGTAATATTTGTCGGCCGATCTTTCACAGCACGTCTGCTTGAAGCGATGAACTAATTCATTTGCTAGTTTTTCCCAGAAAACAGTCCTTAAACGTAAGTATCTTCCTAGTTTTTGGTCGAAACTAAACTTAAATAGGGACTGCTTTGAGATTACTGCATCTTTCAAGTTTAATTTGTTCATTGCTCAAGCTTTTCGACATTATTATCGGACAAAAGGAAGCTCTTATGTCTATGGCAAATAACCAAAAAGAAAGATGACCGCCCAGTAACAATACATCAATAACACGAGAAGGCGGCAGCTGCATTACTTTTCCTGTGTTACAATTATGCATACTGAACAGTCAAAAAATTTAATCATTGATAAAAAAACAAATATGATCGTAGTCTTATCCACTAATTAGATACTAGGTATTAGTACCAAGCAGCAGATAATGAGCTAATGCCTCCCACGCCGTGCACCCATCAGGCCAGACATATCACCAGAATTTGCCAATCATCAGATTAATGCCTTGCAAGCGCAAATGAGGACCAGACTTCCCACCGAGCCGCTTACCGTGAAGATGTGGAGTTGCCACCAGCGACCCAGTACTGCTTAACAGCAACCAAAATCTTTTCTGGGACAAGCGGACCATCTTCATGGTCCACCATTTTAGTGTCCCACCTCATCCCTCCTACAATCTTCTTCACCTTAATCAGCACATCCACTTCATCGCGGAATATTACCGCACCTTCTGGGCGCAGAATACGGTCCATCTCAAGGAGAATGTCCTCTGCGTCACATCTGTATATAAACAAATATTCCCCATTTAGGGCGGATGAGATGATTAAGAACAAACTTCAGAGCAAGTTTGTCTGTGCTTCAGCAAAAGGATAAAAGTTTCCTTTGGCTTTCCTGCTAACATTTGCAATATTATCCAAATTTCAAAAACAAAAAAATTACACATGAATTTACATGTCAAAATTTGTATATCGTGAAAGTTCTAAGTTGTTACGGGCTAAGAAATGTCAAGTGCATCTGTCATAAAATTTGGATGAAGCAAAAGGCAGAAAAGTTGAAGTTCAGGGTTACTACTTACTTATCCTTGTACAGACTGAAAACTCGATTGGCATGGATAAGGTCGTATGTCCTTGGATATGTGGAGAAAGCTTCACACCTGAATTGTTATACCTAGCAATCTTTAGTGAGTGCTGACAAGGATAAAGAAAACAGAGGCAGAGTGAAAATAAACAGATAATATGCATACTGTCACGTGCAGAACTCAACATTAAGAATTTAAGGATTTAGACCAGGGCATGTGCTTAGCACACTTCCTGACATTTAAGAGAATACAGAGCCATGGCCAGCAAAATAGCTAAATATCACATCCACAACTACTTTGGACAATCCAGTACTTGGTAGATGCTTCTCGTAACAATACAGAAAGAACTACACCAATCACATGCACTGCTAATGGAAGCAACTTTGGCTACACTACAAACCTGGATTGTCTTCCACAAGTTACTTCTTATGTCAGCAATTACAATATCAAGAACATTGAACAGTTGGACAAGGACATTGGAAATTGCTGAGGTAAAAAATTTCTCAATTGATCAATGAAATCTGTGACAGCTAGAAGACATATGCTATAGATATCTGCTTTAAAGAGGTGTTGACCAAACAGGAGACAGATTTGTTATGCTTTACCAGTCATGATAGATGCCAATCAACCCTCGCTCATAGATGACACCAAGAGTGCTCCTGTCAGCTATTGTAGGCACAACATTCATCGTCCACAATTTAGGAGACTCAATTGCCGCAGCAAAGCCTCCCAAACCGGCATTCATGTCCATAATGTTCCGATACCTTCCAGTGTCGAGAAGCTTATTGATTTTCTTATAGGCATTCACATGCCTCTTCCAATTATTGCTGTCTTCCTGGTACTTCTCGACGGAAACTCCAGAAACAGATCCACTGACAATTCTTGGAGGGACAGCATATAACCTCTCTGGAAACGGCTTCAGTTCTCCTCCAGCGACTTCATCTGAATCATTGACATCTGGATATGGAGTCACACATGCCTCCATTTTCTTGTACCTGAAAACCACAAAAAGCAAAAGGCTAATAAGGTAGTGAAAGAAGAACGAGCTTCAGAGAATATGGTCCTCTAACCAGGCTCATGAAGTTTACACCAGACTTGCTGCAGTGTTCATGTGTACAATGTCCGCCTAATGAAGCCAATAGACTGGAGCACAAGCACACATATCTTTCATTACAAAATTTATCCAGCTAACACCCCTCAAAATCTAAAAAGAGTATAATTGGCACTCTTAAGCAATGTGAGATGCTCACTGTCCAATACTGCGTTCATCTTACTTAAGAGTGCATACATCAATGCCTATCCAAGCCATGATCACCTTAAGGGCAACCATGTGACTTCAGTCTTTTCTGAACCTCACTTTGATATTCATATCAGCGTTCTACTATCCTTGTATTCCATCCAGCTGAAAAAAATATGAGGAGAAGATAATTTTAAGTGCCACATTTAGGGACATACCACACATCATCTACTTCTGCAGCCTTGCAGAAAGTAGCTTGAGAGTCATCTTGCCTACGACGGCAGGATTCAGCATTTAGTCTTTTCTGCCAAATGGCTATTTCGCCCTTTTCATATTTCTTCTCCCAGCACAGGAGGCTGGCAACCTCCTCGATCTTCCTTTGTTCCTCCTGAAGTTCGTCCTTTGGACGTTGCCATGCTTTATAATTGGTCCTCCAGTTGATTGGAGGGCCAGAAAGAACCCAGTAACCGCCAGGCCTCAAAACTCGATCAACTTCCTTAAGGTACATTCCATCTGCACAGAGAGAGAGAGAGAGCAGAAACATCATTTGTTAGGCCATGACTATGTGCAAATATCAAAAGATAAAAAAAGGTCCAAGTGAATTTTGGAGATCCCACCATTGGACCCCCAAGGAATTAGGCACCGAGAACAGTGAGCCATATCAAAGGACCTTGAAGAATATGGCATCTTTATTGTACCAAGGACACCAATGACGGCAGGTACACCCCGTTCAAGAGCAAACTGAACCTGCGCTTCATGTGAATCTCTAGGTGCAAAAGACATGGCAATGACCTTCCTACTCCAGAGGTATGCACCCCAGCTTGCAACCTAGGAGTTTGAGGACATCCCATAAGCAATGTGAAGACTAACAACAGAATTGATAAAATTAGAAAGAATACTATGAAGCTACAACGGCAGCAGAAATAAAATTACAAAATAAAGAATCAGGGGAGAACATTTAAGCTATTTCACATACCCCACACCCCGTATCAAGTGCAGTCCTGACTGTTCCATTATCAATTGGTATCACAGAAGCCAGTTGATCGATGTACTTATCTGCTCCTTGAGGAAATTGTGTCCCACCACCAGGGAACCTAAATACATTGCCCTCATACTGAATCCAGTTCTGAATAGCTTTCTCAACGGTCAAAGCTTTGTATGGTGCATTTGCATAGGGTACATAGTCCCGACTCTTTGGCCAGGGGAATGGAGTTACATAACCCTTGGGTGCTGGGATAAGACAGTGCAGCTTCTCTCCCTCAGGAGGGCAATGTCTCTCCCGATAGTTCATATTCTCCCTTGGAAAGGTCATGGCACGTTTTTGATCTTGGCATGGTGTGTAATCAGTGAAGCGAGAGTGGCATGGCTCAAAAACCTTGGGTTTTTCAGATTCGTCGATATTCTCTGATTCACCACCATGATGAGTTTCAAAGTTTAAATTAGAAGCTACATCACAGTCGGCCCCACTTTGTGTGATTGCCAAAGCTATACGATCTCCTTTCCCAAATCCACTCCGTTGCCAAGCACCCAGTACATAGAAAAACAAGCATAAACCAGCTAAGATAACTAGTTGTATGGATGTCCTAGTCCTACCATCAGCTGAATTTGGTTTCGCCATTGAGAACCTGAAAGATAGCCACAAGTCCAAATTACACACGCGTGATTTAGAAAAGGAGAACAAAAATCTGATTACTCGATTCAGCAGTTAAGAGTAACGAGTATATTTCTTTCTCAATTTGAGACGAGGCAATTCACCATTTACATTAGTAATCACTTGCATGACTTGTATATCAACAAACTCTCTGAAACTGGAAGGCTTCCCAGAATCCAGACTGACAACGAAAGCAGCACTAGCTCTAGATGTAGAGGAATTGAGTAATAAAATGAGATAGGAATGTCATTTATAAATGCGGGTGTTTGCTTCCTCCTTCAACACAACTTCGTTCACCTACTTTAAGGCAACAAAAGACATATTTAACAGAAAAGGTAGCGAATAGTCAAAATCAACAGATGAGCATACGTGCTAGGTTATGTTTATATTTGGAACAAAAAAAAAAGAATTCGAAAGACTAAAACTGATCATCATGAGCAAGTATATTGAATAATATGCAATTCATGCGGCAATGGCTTTGAAAGTTTGATTTATAGCACAAGTTTCTAAAAACATACGCGAGGAAAAAACCAAACACACAGCTACCCAGAAAAACATATTAAATATCCGAATTTCCAAATGACAGGCTAACGTAGTTTCCACATTTGCATTTGCCTGTGTCTGTGTCCGCGGCACACAACTCTTGAACCTCCAAATCTAAGTTCCATCTATCAACCATTTTTCTGCTCGAGTCCCAACAAAATCAATGAATTATTTTGCAAGATCGGATCTTTCATTGATTCGACAGTGAGATCAAACTACCCACTCACATCCAGTGACCTCCAGCACAATATGAAGAGAACTGAAGTTAATAAAGGAAACTCAGTGGGTTTCTCAGCAGACCAGAACTCCTAAACCATACATAATGAACAGAGGGAACTCATCCAGCTGACCAAGGCAGTAACTCCTAAAACACGGACCTCGAATCGAAGGCTACGAAAACCCAAAAAGGCGCGAACCATCAGATCTCTCACCTATCGCACGAAGACCCACGAACCGCTGGTCCAGGATCTCGAATCAAAAACTCGATCTTTAACTCTCTGTCCGCCGCCCGAGGGCACCAGCAAAATGATGATGGCGAAAAGCGGAGATAACGATTGAGAGGCCGATCTCCGGAGCAAATCAGAAGCTGAGCACGGAAACAGCAGCGGGGTGAATCTCATTCAATGCGACGTTCGTTTTCGTATGCAAACTCCGCGAGTTCGTCCGTCGTAGCTCTCTAAAAGAGAAAGCCAGAGAGAGAGAGAGAGAGAGAGATGTAAACCGCGTACATCGTATGACATGTAAACAAAAACGAGAAGAGAAAATGAGGGATGTAATTAACGTGGGGACTTCGATGGGAAATATCACCGTTTCAGATCAGAGCCAAACAGGGGATGGGGGGAGAAATCTGGGGAAAAGAGATGGGCCCCGCCGACCTCTAATTGGGGCAAAGTGGCAGGAGCAGTGGCAGTGCTTTGACCCTTGATTGCTGCGCAGGTGGACAAAGCACCACACAATTAAAGAAGCAGATTCTATGGGATGACCATGTCGAATGATTACGCGGTCGACGGAACTAAGGACAGACTAGCTATAGCTCTCCCCCGTCGCCAAACCCTCCCCAAAACCATTGAAGGAGGAAGATGATCAAGGGCAGTCCTTTCAGCATTCAAAGAAACAAGATCACGTTTTCTTTTTTAATTTGATCATCGAGAATCAATCGCGGATCGGGTGCAGCCTTGTTGTGACTCCAGGTGAAACCGAATCGAGGTGTTCGTGAGTAGTTCGACCTACTCGAATGTCTGGTCGACTTGAGCCTGTCAATGTACATGGCTCGCTAACTTACTTGAGTTTATCTTGTCGTATGAAGTAATATTTGTTAACAATATATTATCATTGTACCAATTCATTTGATGTATTATTTGCTTTTATTAGCTCCACACCAAGTATCGGATTTTATCCTTTAACATGTAAGTAATCATTTTCCTGTAAGGTCACTTGTCCGATTAATACTCTACTTGAGCGTGTTTGATATTAAAGTTTCAATACTAAATAATAAGTTACTTTGAAAGACGTATTATGTGGGTTAGTACTAATTTTATACATAATTTAGAGACATCTTCCCTTTTTTCACTCTATAATTGTATGGCTTCTACCTCTTTGCTATCACAAAGGCCGGCCAAAGCCAATCCTCTGTCCGAGCCCTTTTATCTCGGCAATCACTCCTCATGCTTGCCGACTACGTCGTCAACAATCCACCAACTTCCACACAATTCCTCATTGGTAGGATCTCACTATGAAATCATAATGCGATACCCTTGAATCAATTCATCCAAAGTATTCTTTGTTTTGATTCAATCTCATGCCGAATCCCATAAATTTATCTTTTGATACTGATAATCATATTTTCATAAATTTATCTTTTGATACTGATAATCATATTTCCAAGGAAGTTACTTATTCTACTAATGCTTTTACCTTAACATGCTTAACAACTAGATTGTAGTCCAACGAGGCATACAATGATTGTTGAGACGAGAAAGTCTGACAAGAAGTAGCTCCTGATGAGTTTCTTAAAAAGCAAGAGGCAAGAATGAATTGAATTACACACGAAGCATGGGGAAAGGTATTGATCAATCACATACAAAATACTTGAATTAGATTATAGGAGGCGCCTTTTGGCATAGTCCATCGTCTAGCATAGTAGACTCCCAATGTTAGGTGTATGGTGAGAAAGTGCTTTTCGAATGCGAAAGAACAAATATGTGGTCTTTGATATGGAAAGGGTTAAAATGAACATTAACTCGCGCAAGTTAATCTAAGGGGATCATTATTGAGCAATGAACACGGGAGTCAAGTCGATTTGACTGTGGAGTCGACTTGATTACACCAATAACTGCGTGGCGTAGCTCGTGGCTAGATTTTGGTGGAGTTTTTCATGAAGGGCATGCCAACCTTAAACCTTCGAGTCATGAGTAAAGCGAAGTAGCTAACATTCAATCCGAACATTACATAGTAGGCATGCGAATTTGACGATGGAGTCTAAAGGGTTGCTCTTTCCCACCGTTTTTATCTCCGAGCTTTCATGCCTAGTTATACACTTACAAGATAAGAAAATGTTGCGACTTTTCAGTGAATTGTTTTTCTTTCTGGCATGATATGTAAGTAATGCTTCAAAATCCGAGAGTTTAGTGTTAAACATGCTTAATAAATGTCTCAAGAGCACTTGCCAATGAGACTTTGCAAAATTTAGCAAACTAAATATTATACGAGTGTTATAAGTAACTGATGGAGTAACAAGAAAGGTCGCAATAACGAATAAAACTTGGTTTTCGCATTTATGTGTGTATCATGCGTATATATCTAACAATAGTCGAACGAGTCTGACGTTTGTAATAGTCATCAGCTGCCGCAATGGCTTTCGAAGGGGAAAAATAGAATTAATTCGCGTAGGTAATTATTGAGAAAAAGATGCCCTGATTTCGTATCCCACGTTGGCATTCCATGCAAAAAAAAAAACGTATATTTATACGGTTCCCTACACAAAAAGAAAATTAGAAAAAAAAAAAAAGAAAGGGGAAGGGAGGGGCCCACCTTGGCTTGGACGATGACCTTTGGAATCTGGAACCCGAGCGAACCCCAGTTGGCACTTGGCAGATCTATAAATTCTAAAGATCCGACGGTGGATGCCAGCTGCACGTGAGCGGAAGTTTGCAAAAGTTGAACGGCTAGATCTCACGGTAAGATTTACCCTCCAGGTACGCACGATCCTCGACCGTACCGATATGGTTAGTAACTAATCATGCTGTAGTTAGGGCTGAGCATCGAGGACCACCAAACCCGAGAATTGCTCGGATCGGACCGGATCGGCCGGGTTGGTTCGGTTCTTCAGACTTATGGTTTGGTCCACGATTCCAAAAAATGAAACTGGTTCTCGGGCGGTCCGATTCGCAGTTCTTGAAAGGACTGGACCAAACCACCCGGACCAATCCATTCTTTTCCAATTTTACCTAGCTAATCAGCCAACACCGATCTTTACTCAAAAAGCTGTTACTCATGCCGCCATTAATGTCAATCTCGACGTCAGCTCACTCAGCCAAACTCCATCCTCTTCCATCACTCTACATTCCCCCCCCCCCCCCCCCCCCCCTCCTCTCTCTCCAACCATCCCGGGTTTTGCCTTCTTCCCGCAGAACCCTCTTGACTTGGCTGTCCCTATTTCTTCTGAGCTATGTGAACTGCTGACTGTTGAAGTTGTCGTGTCCTGGAACACTCTCAGTCTCTGAGCAAGACCGAGAAGAGATGCTGGAGAAAAGCAAAGATAGGAAGAGAGTTTCTCTGCTGGTCATGGACATCCTAAGATCGCCGACCTCTCTGCCTTGTCCAATGAACATCTCGCCTTGACACCTGCAAGCCATTACAGCACCCTTCCTGAGTGCCAAGCAAACTCCCAATGAAGTTGCGAATCACATGCAGATTCCCCCAAGGCAACCAACGTCGCCGCGCGATTCCCTAGCCCTTCCAACCGACACCTACCACTCCTAACTCACCTTCGGCAACTTTGGGCCACGTTTCATCGCTTCCTTTCACTGGGAGTCTTAACAAGACCATCGATTTAGCCCCCATCGACAAAGGGTCGCTCTTTAAAGCAAATAGTACAACAAGAACTCCGTCTCTACTTTCATCCTTCACCCTCCGTCTCCACTTTCATCCTTCTTGATCCCGGTCCAGTCCGGTCCTAGGTTTAGTTAGTCCGATCCACGATCCTAAAAATTGGGGACCGGTCCCATCGGTCTGGTTTCCGGTTCCGGGGGGAACCGAATCGCCCGGGGAACCGATCACCCCTAGTTGTAGTGCATTTTCATCCGCAATTTTAATATTCCGCAAAGAGCTTTGATTTGATCTTATTCAAAATCTCGAGCAATGAAGGGCTATCATCTTATCGAGCCGTCCTCAGAGCATATCAGATTCGATCACGATGATTGAGTTTTATAATATCTGATTAGATGGGTCGAGATTAGTAGATAGACGGCCGGGAAGAAAGAGCGTGCCATCTTGTAGACTCAATTTAGAATGAATAATTTGGAAATTATCTTTTTTTTAAATGATTGTTTTTATCTTTTAAATGATCGGAAGAATGCTTTTATTATCAATAAAAATACATCTATATATAATGTCAAAAGTTTATATTGATTAATTATTTTAAATGACATAAAAGATTATTCTATAGAAAATATTCATCATTATTTTTTTTTCAGATGTTGGCAATGGACTCAATGATTCTACATCGAAAGGATCTATCTCGACATCGACATCTGCAGATCCCACCGTCGAAGCAGTGGTCTGAATCAACAGGTACTACGGTCGCCACGTGTTGGGACCGCGTCGAGCCCGGGGGAGGCGATTTGCCGACCCGACCCGACCCGGCCGGCACGCGACGGTGGGAGATCTTGCAGGGGTCTTCTGCATTATCCCACTTGTCCAGAACTTTGGATTTTGCTGATATCGAGGCCGGGGCCCACGCGGGGTTTGAATAAATCGGGCGATGTCGCGGAGGACGTGATGCCAACTATCGGAAGCATCTCGCGATCTCAGTGTCGGACACTCGTCACGTGCTCCCCACGAACGGAGTTGAAAGACGCAGCACCGCCATGAGTGCAATAATGTCCGGCGGCCCAACCACCTTCTCCCACGTCGTCGCCCTTTTCTCTTCTTCTCGTCGCTGGCTTCGTTGGTGATGGGGAATGGCCATGGACGCTCCAAAGGAGGCTCATTAGAACAGCCCCAGGAATGAAATCAAGTGATAATTGAAGAAGAGAACAGCAATCAGCGGTGGCCTATCTAATCCAATTGACCCTTGTAGCGTGCCCAAAATGTGGAATTTGATTTCTCAAGGGGACAGCATAATCTTTATGGGACAAAATGAATCGGGACGAGATACTGCAAAATGGACCATAAATGTCAACAAATGTAACAATTCCTCTTTAAGTATGCTTAAGTTCTTTTAAAGCATTCGTTAACACACGGACAAACCTTGGAATCTAAGGGGACGACTACATGGTTTATATGCAGAGGCATGCCTGTTAGATAGTTGGATTAGTTCCTAATTTTCCTTAAGATAATAGTGTTGATTCTTTTTTTTCCCTCCCTTTTCAGGGGAGGAAAAAAGCCAAAAAAACAAAAAAGAACGAGAAAAATGAGATAGATCTAAGCCGGAGGCAGCTAATCTTAAGTTTTAGTGGGCCATATTGGGCTTCGGTCCATGAAAGGACACACATCCATTGGTGGAGCCCGCTTCTGAGGCCCAAAATAAAGATCGGCCCTTTGATTTCTTCAGCCCCAAAATTTGCTTAAAAAAAGCATGGTGTAAACATGGGTCTTCCGTCAGGTACATGGGTCCTTGCCAGAAGATCGCTGCACGCAGAAGTGTTTTCAGTTCACGTAATCACATGAAGTTCGAATAAGAGAAATCTTCAATTTTTTCTGTCATTATTCACTTGAGAATAAATGCTGGCTTCCTCCAATCTTTTTTCCTTGTCCCGCATTACTCGAAAAACTATCTGTCGTCCCCTTTATTAACGAGTTTGCCGTACCAACTGGATAACAACTTAGGACAAATGCGTTGGACTCGCGCGCATGAATTTAAGCCGTCTGATGAATTGATAGATTGATAGACACAGTTGTTGTGACAGTTAATTTTTCCTTGCCTTGCATATACATTCGGACCATATCATACATAGTTGGGCACTCGCTACTTGAGCTATCCACTGAAGTTTGCAAAATCTATTTATCTTTCTAGTTATCCAAAACAAGGTATTCAGTTATTTAAAATAAGTGTTTTTTTGTTTTGTTTTGGGCATTTACCGACATTTCGCCTTTACTTTAGGCAACAAAGTAGTCTCTTATTCGGCCATAAGAAGTTCTTGTGAATAGTCTTGATGATTCCTAAAACGCCCGAATGCTCGACCGGCGACTTGCCGTCGAGTGTTGGGAGCTCTTAGTCGGTCGTTATGGACAGTCGACAAGACGACTTAAGTAATTGCCGACAGCAAAAGCAAAGAGAAACTACGAAGTCCATAAGATATGAGTGTCGATGAATGAAGCTCGGTTCGATCGACAAGAGGGTCATGGCAAGCGCGAATCATGACGAGCTGAATGCCACGCGACTGCCTAAGTAACGGGTTCGATAATTTAGGACGCAATTCGCTTGGGTGAATCGATATGCCTATGGAGAAGTAAGACTGGGTTGCTGTAGAACCGGAGATCGCAGAGACAACTAACTGTGAAGATTGAAAATCATTCTCCATTGCAATTGTCAGGAAGTGGGGCTACAGACTGCGAAAGTTACTGTCGAAGTGGACGCGAAAGAGCAGAGAAGAAATGGCTATCAAAGTAGTATGTTTGCTCAATAATTGCTTATAAGCACATGTTGCTATATTCTAGGAGCCACGTAGAATCCATTTGCTTTAGCTGTTGTTAACCGTTGGTGGTAGTAGTAGAAATATACGAATATTCCTTTGTAGCAGGGATCGACAATCCATTGATGAACACTTGTTGTTATATTATATTTTCTTGTTTTCTTTCAATTTTAGAACTCCTTTAAATGACTGACCACGATTGTCTCTAGTCTCAATACTTTTAATTTCATCATCAATTCGTGATTTCTATCAAGAGTCAACAAAGACCCTTTACATCTTTTTGTCGATTTTACGTTGATTCGCATTTTGAAAGGTTTTTCTTCGGGTAACTTTTCGGTGAAACAAGTCTGTTAGTTATTACATATGACGGACAAATGTTGATATATCTAGATCTGCCGCAGGCAAATGAACGACCTTCCTGATGGACAATGCTTCGAGACTAATAACAGAAGCGGAGTTGAAGCCTATTGCAAACAAACCTGTCATCTAAACATATTACATGCAAAACAGCAAATTTTTTTCTTAATTTACCGACAGTTTACAGCACAAGACCTTGTGAAATCACAGTAAGAGCTTAGCTTCACTACTGAAAATATAAACACTGCTTAGTGCTTAGCTGATAGCTTTGCCGGCGTATAGTACTTTTCATCCTCTGGATGGACCTAACCCCATTAACCGCTCAGTGGACTTCTCTCGTTCACATTAATTGATAATGCATAGTTTAGTGAGATAAGGATTCATATTCGGGAGCGGAACTCTCTGGCTTTGGACCTTTGGTGACTTTTCTTCGTGGGATTAATGTTTACGTAGAAAGAGGCATGGGAGCTTGTGTTTGAAGACTAGTACTTTGACACTAGCTCGATCTCTTTTTTAAACAATACAGTGAATTAATTTACGTGTTGCACGCTTGGGGGAAGCAAACCCTAGGTCAACAAACAGACAGAAAGAGATCGAACCGAGGGGCTTAGTTTGGGGAGTTTCACTGAATTTGGAGTCCCAAGCGTGGCTATTTGACTCGGCGAAACCCACCCCATTAATTGCGAACTGTACTGACCTTTGCTCTCTGCAACGAGTTTGACATGACTTGGCGAGCTAGATGAAAACATATTTTTTGCGCCTAACTACGCCATTGATGTCTCTGCAAGTTGAAAGATTTACGAGGAGGATTCAAACTTCAAAACCCGTCTCGGGCTTGTAATGTGCAACACGAGTTATCACTCTCACGGCCCCCTTCAAGCCGAGGAATCCCATGCACGACCCGGTTGAAAGTCTCTTATTATATGTCGAAACTCGTTTTCTCCTTTTCGGGAAAGGGGAAAGAGATGTGAAGAGAGGAAGATAAGACGAAATGGGTTTGAAACCTGGGCGACCTGATGGTGTTTCAGAAGGGTAACTGGGGAAGAGGGGAGCGTTTGAGAAGGAAGCAAATGGAGAGACTATCAGCAAAACGATCCAGATATTCCAAAAAAGGAAAAAACAAAGATATATTTGTCATTTCATAATATCCGGATTATCTCTAGCACACCTCTACACATGATCATGACTGGATGCACATTCATGTAGAAGTTGTACCCTGAGATCTTCTGCACTTTATCTTTATAGAAGCCACGGATAGGAAATTATGATGAGCAATAAATTAAGCTAAACAGTTTATGTTTGTGGTAGAAAATATATATAGTTAATAGCTAAGTACATGTTATCCTATTGATTTTCTTAAAATTTCCTAACAAAAGTCACGAAAAAATTACGAAATCCATCCTCATATTCCTCCAAAATTACATTTTGCATTCTCTAATTTGAAGATCTCACGCTTTGCATTCTGAGATTTCTCAATACCCATATTCTGCACCCTTTATGTTCTATAGTTTGGTGGACTCTAAGCCGTGATAAGAGGGTAAGTTTATCTCTACACTCGTGAAACTCTGTACCTTAAAGTTATCAAATAGGGACTAGTGTGGGCGGTCCAGATTTCCCGAAATTGTTGGATTAAGTGGTCGATCTGGTGCGTCATGTAATGAACGTACAACTTGGTGGCCTCACAATAGATTGCCTTGAGTTTAAGTTTTACTTGGATGGAATGAAAATTCTTTATTCGATTCAGTACTCCTTTCGATGTTTTGATATATCTCAATTATTTTTTTTTGTAAATGATATATCTCAATTATTGCACCTAATATCCATAAATCAATAAGCAAGACTTATCAAGACACAAAGGGGTGATACGGACTGGATGAAGGACGACTCGCATATGCTTACATGTAATTGTTCTATAAAGGAGAGATGGGAAGTTTGGTTAGGTGAATTATTGACAGTTATATTCCTCCGCATACTTTCTTCTTCTATCCACAAAGGTGAAGACAATAAACGATTCATCAATTTTTTTGGTCCACAATAACCAAAAAGGAAACCTTGCAAACACCATCTTCAGGAAAAACAAAGATGCTGTCTCGAACTGTTTTTACTAAGTCAAGAAGGGACTCCTACGATAGCCTATCCGGTACTGTCTCCAACTGTTTGCCTTGAGGAGAGAGGATAGACGAGCATCGTGGCTTCTTCCTAAGGTCAAACAGATGCCCTAAACATGGTTTGATTAATTTAAAGATATAATGAAATGGTCCCATTTGACCCATAAATTCACATCACACGTCTCTCTCTCTCTCTCTCTCTCTCTCTCTCTCTCTCTCTCTCTCTCTCTCTGTTTATGGCGGTGCCTACAGATTCATGAAGAGAGATGGAAAAAAGAAAACCGAAAAAGGCTGATTTCAATCTGACAAGTAACAGTGGGAATGGAAGCTCGGGAGAATGGAATAGAAACGGGATTTTCGGATTCTGAGAACTCTGTTTCATAAAATACATGTACTTAAACTCAGACTGACCTTAGTTTCATAAGCTCCCATTGCATTGGAAGTTGGACCCTGGTCCACCACTTTCCAAATAACAATTCAAATCAGAAAGACACTCGCATTTACGATCTTCCTTTTGTCTTGATTCGCAGTGGATGGGCAGAGAGAAAACTGTCATGAGATAGATATGAGAAAAATGTGGGTAATAAAGAATGGGGCCTAATCCCCATGAACTGTTGATTTGGTGGTTCTCGAGATTCCTAAACTTGGAGCTAATGTATTTGAACAAAATCCAAAATACGGTTTCACTCTGGAAGAGAAGGAAAAAGGAAAAAAGAGAAGTAAAAGCAAGAAAATATTAAATTAGTCGCAGAAGACACAAAGCTTAGTTCTAATTAAAAGTCCACCAGAAAAGACGGCTGATCCTTCGGAGGCAGACCCCTTCCCAGGTAGCATATAATCTCTCCTTCCAGTTAAACGCTTCTTCACTTGTATTAACCACACTTGTTTCTCCTCTTCCAACTTCACAGTCTCTCTCTCTCTCTCTAGCTAGGGTTTTAGATCAAGGGTTATAAGTGAAAGACAGGACATCTTTAATTTCTCTGTGTGCGCTTCAAGAAAAAAGAGTGCATAAGTTCTTTAATGGAAGAGAGAGTTGATTGTGAGAAATCAATGGATGAAGTGATGCTTCCGGGGTTTAGGTTTCATCCAACAGACGAAGAGCTTGTAGGTTTTTACCTCAAGAGGAAGATCCAACAGCGACCTCTTAGCATCGAGCTCATTCGTCAACTCGACATATACAAATATGATCCATGGGATCTTCCTAGTAAGTTAACTTGAACACCCATTAATCGATTATTGATTCATTTATCTATTTGTAGTACTATCGTATAAACTTCACATAGATAAGATTGAGTTGGGTCTTAATGATCAATGAGATTTGAGTCTTTAATTTTTTTTTTTGGCATGAAGAGTTGGCAACTACAGGAGAGAGAGAGTGGTACTTCTACTGTCCGAGGGACCGGAAGTACCGGAACAGCGCGAGGCCGAACCGAGTAACTGGGGCTGGTTTTTGGAAAGCCACCGGGACCGACCGGCCGATCTACTCATCGGAAGGGTCCAAGTGCATTGGGCTGAAGAAGTCCCTGGTCTTCTACCAAGGTAGAGCTGCCAAGGGCGTCAAGACCGACTGGATGATGCACGAGTTTCGCCTCCCTTCTCTCACCAACGTGTCGTCGCAAAATATTCCTGCCCATGTAAAATTCATGCTCAACAAGTTTTAATCTTGCATATATAGAAAGATTTTCCTTTTTCTTTAGGATTTTATAAGTTTCTTCACAAACAAGTGTCAATGCAAGTATGTTCTTGCACCTCTTTCGTGATAATTATATATATATATATATATATATATGTCAAAATACACAAGCAGCAGTTTATTCTTCATTAAATCGAACTCATGAGCTGATCAAATTCATTATTCTCGACATTTTTGTAGGACTCGTGGGCAATATGCAGGATTTTCAAGAAAACGAACTCGACCTCCCAAAGATCTCTTGCTCACTCTTATGTCTCTTCAATGTTACCATCTGAAACCACTGCCTCGGAAACTGCAAACTCACTTATTCACCCTCAACTAAGCACAGAAGCTCCTTGCTTCTCACCATCCCCAACCAAAACTAACTCCTCCATTCACATTACTCCTAACAGTATCACTCCCATCTTGGACACATCATCACTGGGTCCCTGGACTAATATAGACTTTGCCTTCATTTCATCGAACATCGACCCGAACCTTAGTCACTTCCTCTTCCCACCTCTCCAAGAAACAACCACCTCGGATGTCTCCTCCATTCTTCAGAACATGTCGTCCTCTATGTTCGGAGATGTCGGTAGGAGCTTGGAGTGCGATATAAATGACCATCAAGAACAGTTCAACGATGGCTTCTCACTGCTGAGTCTACCAATGGAAATGCAAGTGAATGACGCGATTGTTGGTGGCGCCGGTGGACGAGAAGAAGCGTCTTCTTTGTTGCTGAAGAATCCGAGCCGCGATGAGCCGTGGGAGGGGGTCCGGTTCGGCGGTTCTCCCCACGGTTCGGGCAATTATTTTAACGTGGGCGATGAATGGAAGTCAAACTTGCTGTGGGATGCAACGAGTGATTTGTCAACGTATTATTATCCTACTACCAATTGCTTCACCTAATTATTAGTCATCGAAGTGATACAACAGTAGCTCGAATGGGTCGATGACTTCCAAGGTTGTAGTCCACTACTCACGTACAATATCGTGGTTCTCTAGGAAAGAGTTAGATGGTTTTCATTTATTTCCTCGTCAAGATAAAAGGGAAATCATTTGTTTATTTGTAGAAAAAGTTCGCCTTTTAAAATTAGTGACAGACGTTGAAACACCAGCTCGCTGTTTCTTCCCAAGTTTTTATTTATTTGCTTTTTGTTTGTTCTTTTTGGGTAAATCTTCCCAAGTGTAGCTGATGACTGGAGATATATATATAGGGACTACTGTTTTGGAAAGCTTGACACATGAATCAGAATATATTGTTGTCTGCATCTTCTCCTGCATCTTGCGATTCTCTAAGGAGGAGACATGCTTCAGGACACACGCTACAAACACAGCCTCAAGGCTCAAATCCCCTAGATTGAATATACGTGAAAGGATTGCATTCTCTAGTCGATCTTTTTTTTCCCGGTTTTTCCATCTTGATTGTTCTCAGGAAAGCTTATACTACGAAGTTATCAAAGAATAAGGTAGCTATGTTGAAAGGTTACGCAAAAATGACATGTTACGGGAGGTGACATGGTGCAAACAGACTCCCAAAAATAATTAGGTTACATCCAACAGCAGCTTGCCATTTAATTTAGTATCTAATATTGCAAATCGCTCTCATATTTTAGCATTATTCTCGTGCAAAGATCAAAACACGTAAACATTCCGATTCCCGAATGTGAAGATAGACCTCGCTTACAATTGCTTTGCTCTGTGTTTTTCCTTCTTCTTCTTTTTTATTTTATTTATAGAGATGCATGGGACAATTGCTTAACTCGGCGACAGTTTGCTAGATCTCTATTTACAGGGTTCTCAATTCTTCTCTTTTATCCTCCTGCTTTGGACAGGTGAGATAGGTGCGATCTAACAAATCCTAAAGTAGCCATTCGCATATCGGATTGAACTAACTCGACCTCTAAATTTAAATACGGGCCAAACTCGCATGGCCCCGCTATGAAAACCTATAAACCTGCTACATCTTCAGCTCCCTAGCCAAAGATCCCATTTTGGCAAACAACGACGCAGCATAAAAAGGAGGCCGGTCTTGGTGCCTACCAATGCATAGAGTAATCAATTCTCCGATTAGTGGAAATGCTCGACACATGTTATTTTTTTCATGCATGACCAGTTCCTCTACAATGTGCATCAAGAATGACCTTTGAGCACATCGCTAAGCAAGCTTAACCATTCGATGCTTCTTTCTTGTCGTCGGGCATGCAGGACATGCATGTGCCGAGGACAACACACACATGCAGGCCAGCTTAAACCTAAACCAAGCCCATTACTGAGCCTTAATGTGCCTGCTTTGGCCTAAGGATCAAGCTATCAAGACCCCTGAAAGTTACAAGCATAATCGCCATCTCGAAAAAGTCGTCCTTTCGCAATGGCGAAAGCTACTCTCAATCCCTCAATCGGGTCATCCTCAGTTCATTCCCCAAAAAAATCCAATGCAGGCGGTGTCTACAATCAGTCTGTCATTATGCGATCGAGATGATCAATTCTTCAAATGGCGGCAAATTTGGAGTTCCTTCTCTAGAATATCGTCGGTTCCATATCAGGAACTGCACATCTCAAGCTGAATTATAGAAGGCAAAGTTAAAATAAAAATAAAAAAGGACTTTGCAAATGATCCAGGGCAATGCAAATGAGCCGTGGATAAAGGCTAAAAACCAACTAATCTGGTATTAAAAGGAAAGCAGATAGTACATGATTTTACAGTATCGCCAAGAAACAATTAAAAGGGAAAGAGAAACGAAACATCAGCTTGATGAATTTGTCGACAAAATCAACTCCAATGGTCTCACATTGCTTTTCTATGACTCTATCATTAAATGTAAGCCAAAATTACACTCTTCGCAGGTCTTAACTCAAAAGTTGTTTCCAGTTTCTTCGTGCTCAGCTTTTTGAGGCAAGCTTTTCTTTTGCCTTCTGAATCTTCAATACCTTCTTCACGATCTTCTGCTCTTCAACTAAGAATGCTCTGATGATCCTATTCAAGTCAAATAAAAAAAAAAATCACAGATCATCTTGTATGTTGACTACAGGAACATAAATTTAAAGAAAGTACTGTTGTGAGTATATTTGCACCTCTCTCGAACAGCTCCTCCAGACAACACTCCACCATATGCCCGGTTTACAGTTCTGCGATTTCTAGACAATCTTGATCTCTTGTATTCTGCTGGCCTCAAGTGAGGAATCTACAACATGGCACATAGTACTTAATGGAAGGTGGTAAAAGCCTAGTGCAAAAAGCATAAACAGTATAACCTATTTCAGCTCCAGTCACTATGCTACTTTTAAGCAATAAATTATATCTTTAAAGTAGAGCCTACATGCAAATAGCAACCGAGATGACCACTCAAATGCACCTCGTGTTTAGGCCATCTGAGATCCAACTTGCCTCGTATATAAACAATCCCTTTTATCTGAGATTATCTATAAAGGTAATAAGTGTTTTTTGGCAGATGGCATTCCATAAGAGGTCCAAGCAGTTAGAACCTACATGCCTAATTTTTTTTTTGTGTTTACTTGCTTCTTTTCTCTTTGTATCTTCTCCTGTACTACACTGAGATTATCAATGTTGAAGTGGAGCATGAGCATTCCTTTTGTGTCTTTTATTCTTTTGAATACTGTCACAGTTTCCGACATCCTTTCATCAAAATTCTTCCACTGCAAGATAACACATTCACGTTTTTTATTGATTCCTCCTCATTTAGTCTGTACTTCCTCATCAATCATTCTTCATTTAAACAAAGCATTCTCTTAGTTGCACGTCTCACTGTGGCAATAGATCAAGTTCAACTAAGGTTTCTATGCTTCTTTAACTGATTCGATAATATGAAGCTAGAAATTCTGATTGCAATTTTATTTGTGAAACCATTCTCAAATGATTTTTCAAAAAGTCCAATCACAAATTCATGAAGAAAAACTTTCCGGTAAAGAACAAAAGCATATCCAAGGAATGCCTTGCTGTCCCATTGTTCAGAGGAATTAGGAAAAGCAATTCAAACTATTTTCTTTGATCAATCTATTCCATATTCTATAATGGGCCACGATAGAACTTTTACAAATCAAAATGAATGGTGAAAGAAGATAGTTTGTGCCAATTTGAATGCATGTTAATTGAGGAGTTCTGACCTAAGCATCTCTCTCCTCACACACCCACACCCACACACAAAATCCAACCCAGCCACTATTAGAACCCTTATGAAGCTATGACCTGTCATGGAACTATACTAGTTTCCGACTTCTACAATTCACATATGGAGGTCATTCACGTGATTATTCACACCCACTACAGAAAAACAGATATATCTCTAGTAACAATGATCAACGAAAAACGAAAGAAAACCCAGCAATTTACAAAGCTACTCAACCACAGGATCCACAATTAACCACCTACTCGCCGTTGCCCTAATTTTATGGTAAGTAAGGATTAAGACAAATTTCAAGAATTCACCCAATAAATCCAATCAAGAACAGACAATCCGTTTGCGACTTCCTAACTATTCATACAGTGGCCAACGTCAACTGCGCAAATGCCAGGTCACTTAAGAGATCTACGAGACACAGATTGATCGACACTGATGAATACAGGCGAGTGGGACAACAGACGTACATACCCCCTGTATCCTCTTGCCCGTGACTGGGCATTTGGGGCCGCTGGCTCTCTTCTTGGTGGTCTGGTAAACCAGCTTCCCTCCTACACTCCAATTTCAATCCCAAGCAACTCAGCACATCATCCGATAAAAACGCATTAAAATCTAATCTAATACCCACAGATTCAACAACAAAGGGTCGGAGATTGAATGCGAGATGAAGAATTCATACCAGGAGTCTTCACGACCCTGTGCTGGTTCGACTTAGTAGCATAGCTATGCCGCTTGCGATACGTGAGACGCTGAACCATTTTGGGCGGGGGCGTGGGCGCGCGCCGCTCTCCCCCTTGCTCTCTCTGAGGAAATCGGCTTGCTAGAGGGAAAAAAGCCGACCGCAGCAGTTCACTGTATATATATGTGCAGAACAACAACGGAAATGGCTTGAGAAACCCTAGATCCAACGGTTGAATATCGATCTCTCCAGTTTGTCGTTGACTGCTTTCTTGTACAGTCCGAGCCCGAACTGCGAGTCAAGCCCATTTGGACTAACTTGGGCCTCAGCACTGACGCCATGAGGCCCATCTAGAAAAAAAAGGAGTGGCCTGAGCCCGAAAATCGTATCGCTTGCCTTATTACATCAGAACCAATGCTTCCAAATCAGGCCCATATGCACATTATGCTACACTAGACAACCTACCAGGCTAGCAGCAAGTAGGGTGAGATTCAAGTTTTATGAGCCGGGTTGAACCGGTTTTTGAACCTTTATATCAAAAGAAAAGTCTCGCCTCCAACAAATTTTGAACCACGGTCTTCGATGTGAAGAAGTGCTTGTCGCTTGATTAAGATAGCTATCTAACGTAAAAGAGAAGAAGTGGGCAATTCCCGGTTCCGTTTTTTCGGAATCAGGGATTAGAGGATTGGTTTCAGGTTATATTTTTGGGAATCAAACCACTCGGGAATTTACCCGTAGCGAGCGGCAGCTCATTTTGTTGTCTGATGCAATAGTAACAGCAATGTGTCGACTTGTTAGTCTCGTGTATTCCTCGGCTCATGTCGGCACCAGAGAAAGGTGGGCAGATTTGGATTGTCTGTTTATATTGGATCGTAATTTGGATTCACTTCCTTGTTCCTAGAGCTAAGAGGTTTGCGGATTTGATTCAGTGTCATCATCATTTTTAGTGACCTTGAATCCTCCACCGAACTGTCAGCATTAGGAATGTCGTGGCATGATACGGAACGGAAGCAAATAGGATCATGAAATTTCCTCAAGTAATCAGGTTAAAATTGCAGGTGGCAATTCACTATATTTAGCCAAGAGAATGCCTAGGCACTTGGAGCTTCAGCCTCATTCTAGGATGAGGACACAGATTTGGATGAGCAGAAAAAGAATGTCTTCATTTGAATCTCGGAAACACGCAGCATCGAGTATGATAAAAAGGACAGTCAAACTTCTTCCTCACAAAACTTACGGCAATCAGCCAATCTTGCCTTTTACTGATCGAACAAACTCGCCTATACTAATTGCTTTGCTATACAAATCTCTACACTTAACGAGGACAAAAAAAGAAGAAGACAGAGCGCGAAAGAACAAATGAACTAGCCATAGCCAATTCTAGCGTAACTATTGGGGAGCCCCGAAATGATTAATCTCATGCTTATCTAGCATTTCCAACAAATTCGGCCCCGTCTTCCATTGGAAGGACTAGGATGAGCTAGGACCTGTTGTGGATAGGATCCGAGCCTCCTCGAACTCGTCGTTTGCTCGACTGGTTAGGATCGAAGCTAGCAGCTTTGCTTGCAGATGTCTTGCCGGGCATTAACTCTGCGCTGGTGTCCTTCAGCAGGCGTCGACTTGATGTTGCTATATGCTGATCTTCTCGGGCCTGTCTTGGAAGAAGTTGTACGCCGGTAAAGCCCGAGACTTGACTTGGGTTAACCGCTAATGAACCGACAAGGATCACAAAGATGAATGTCCTCTGTACCAGAACATCCATTTGTTTTGAGAACTAGAAAAGCCCGAAGAGAAGAAAGAGAAGATGCTTCTTGTCTCGGAGGAAAAATGGGGATTCCTCGAGACTGCTTGTCCTGCCTCTGCTCTTGTTGTTCCATTCCTGTAGAAGCAAGGCGGGCTATTTATTAGTCTTAGTTGGATCCATTTGTGGAGTGAATTTTGAGGCGTTCAACAAGGAGGGGCCCAGAAACAATTGTTTGTGGGGGAATTTTAGATTCACCTCAAAATAAACATCATGAGACTTGTAATCTAGGCATATTAAGGCTGTTTTATGGAAGAATCTGACAAAGGATGAATCGGAAAAAGGGGAAGTGGAACAGTGTCCTTGAGAAGCCAAGTATCTTTTTTCGAACTTGTCGTTCCCAAAACATCTGTCATCTTCTCTGCTTTTTCTTGTTCGTCCAACTTTGAAAATGGCCAATCACTTCTAAGTTCTCTTTATGGTCTTTGGTGGTCTTTGGTCTTTAGGAGATTGCCAAATCATCAGGCATTGCTTACATGTGCTCTCGCCCAGGGAACAGATCCAGTTTCCTAGACTTTCCGTCATCTTGCCTATGCAACAGAGAAGCTAATCGACCGCCATATTGACACGAGAATGTGACGGAATGCACCACCGTTGGTTCTAATGCTTACACATTAATATTTTTCACACCTTTGGAATACTAAATCCACTGCGAAGAAAAAAGGAAGATTGAAAAGAAGAATGCATCAAGTCTCCTGTCGAGAGAGGGGGCATTCTGGTGACTGATAGTTCCTTTGTTAGTAAGTAAAGGCGGGTTTCCTTTTCGTTTATTAAGTGCATGGAAGAGTAGTGACTAGGCAGAGGGCAGTTAACATGGGCCATCCAAGAACCAGTGGATCGGTACATGAGCAAGCAGACTGTATAGGAAGAATCAAATGGACGGAGAGGAGAAAAGGGTGCAAATGGAACAGCACATTAAAGAAAACACACACCCTTCCTTTATGCCATTCCGGATTTAATTCTCACTTTAGAAGTCCAAGCTCTTTTCTCTAGGAACCAAAATAGATTATTAGATAAAGAAATGAATTGGGTCCTGGTTTCTTGTGCTGAATGTGTTTCTTTATGCTTTTTCTTTTTTCTGCTCTCTGTGTCCCCCCTGATATTCCGATTCAATGATGTTTTTCAGATAAGAAAGCGGCCAATTCCAACTCTCTTTAACATCTGTGATTGTTTCTTGTGCCGGTTTCCTTTACCATTCCGTTATGCTAAGTGCGTGTCACATGCGGAGGAACATTCTGTAGAATATATTCCTTAGGCTTCGTTTGACAGATGGTGGCTTGAGAGTGAGGGGAGAGGTAACTCGAGTCGTGGTCTGAACATGCGCGACTCAGCTTGAACATGATCCCTATGTGCTGATTCTCGTTCCGTTTATCATTGACCTAGTAAAAGGGTGCGCAGTACGCCTAATTCTCGTCTCTTCTCTATGCATACACAGGTTCAAAATCACATGGAGAGAACGCTTGGGAAGTATGTGGGCGCAAGGACAAGCATTAGTGTTCATGAACATGAGAACATTAAAGAAAAAAAACGTGTTGATCTACAAACTAAAAGTACCAGAATCAGGGTCGGCATAATCGCAGTGAAAGTGAAAGGGGATCGTACGAGCTGATTTCACCACGGCTTAGGTAAGAAATGACTTCGCTGGTTAAATCATGTCACCTGATCCCCCGTCAAGCAAGCACCCAAATTTACGGCCTTGAGACCAATTACGGTTTCAAGCTCAAGCCTTGCAAGATCAAGGCAAAAAATAAACTGCTAACTAGCGCCTTTTGCTTTTGCTTTTGTACGGCTACGTACCATGTATAAGTTACTCGTTAAAAACCAGTAACCTATCAGCAGAATCTCAGGAGGGTCCATGCTGTCTTTGGAATTTCATCGACTCCGATGAACGCAAGGAGGGAAAACAAATAAAGCAAAAAACTAACGATGCTGGGACTTTGTAGATTCTCAAGGTTGGTCTTAAAGCTCTGGCTTTCCTCCACTTTTTCTTAAAAAAGAAGAACGTTTAAGGCCGTTTCGCTGAATGAGCCCCCACACTGACAGTCTCCCAAAGACCGATCCAGTGCTCGTACGACCGAACCGCCGCTGATAAGGACAGGACAAATTCTCATTTCTTGTCGTATTTTATCCTATCCGACTATGTATTCAGACATCCCGATACATCCTATATTAAGTGCTGACATTAGACAGCTGATCAGAATTGCACAAGAAGAAAACAGTCCGGAGCTTGTACATGCAATTATGTCCACCCAACGCTATCTTTAGCGTCCAGATCGTCATTTTTGATGCAACGTTCAATCTTAAGCTATCACACGTGCTCTGCACAAATTAATCGACCAAGTAAAGCTGGACAATGCTAGAGGGGAGCAATATTACCCCTGTTAGCATTATCACCTTAATCTGTGCATGTTAATCTGCAGGTCATGCAAGATTGGTTCACTAATCTCTCAAATTAATTACTTCATTGGAATTTGTGATGCCATCATGGGTTTGTATACTTAACTTATCTCCAAGAGGGTGGAGCTGGAATCTAATCATTTTGATCAAACTCTGTCTGGGGCCTTCCTGCTTCTTAATTTGAGCATATGGCGAATCCGCATTTCAAGAGGAATAAGTTCCTCTTGAATAAGTTCCTCCAGAGGCCTAAAGCTCAAAGGGACATACATAGATTCCCACCCAAGAAAAGCTATGGTTACAAGGGCGTATACATGAATCTCCATGAAAGTGCAGTAGGCAAGTGAAATTTTTTAATTTTTCCTTTCACGACATTTGATTATCTCGCACTAGAGAAACGAACCAGTAACGAATTTCAGGGACAATAACCTTATTTAGGCTTACTGCAAAATGTTTAACAATGAATGTCACTGCCGTGGACCATCGACATAACAAAACCGAGGATTTCTATTTCTTTTTAAACCTTTTCTCCCTTTCCCAATGAAACAGCAAATGATTTGACACAGAACGAGTACACCTACTAAAGAGAGGAGAGAATTGCATTCAGTTAATACTTTTAAAGCTCAAGCCAAGTGTACAATTTGTAATACATTAATAGATATGGCGGCCCAAATTGCCTATTTCACAACAAGGCACTAAGCCAAGAATGATGTTCAGTGGTGCAAATAGGATGAGCTCTTCTGTATGCACACACCCCCCCCCCCCCCAAAAAACCCTCCCTCCAAGAAAAAAAATGTTATAGGGTGAAGGATGCTCGACCTCCTAAAGATGTCATGGCACAATCCCTGCAAGGATCCTACTATATACAAATCTGAGAGCCCCTGTTCAGCCCTCAGAGAGTCACTCCTGGCCTAAAAAATGTGGAAGCAAGATACCGACAAATCATGATGCTGCCCGGTCATGGCTCATTTCTTCCGATTGTATGGATGCAGAAGATGGTTAGTTGCTCTAAGTAAACAATCAACACCTGTTCAACCGAGTCACTATATACCGTCCCTTCTCTAAGTCATAAATGGTCTTTACTTGAGGCTTCCTCCACTTTGATAAGGTCCATGAGATAAGCACGGATATTATTAGAATAGCAACTAATGAGAGTAAGATGGGCGAGTGATTAATGAGAATGCTGAAGGGCCAGTTGGGCTTCTCTGCATCCGCAGCAACTGTGGCCTGCAAGATGAAAGCTCCAAGGGCCCAATCCAGAGGGACACTCCCTACCTGATTAGCAAATGCAATCCTGTTTAAAAACAAGCACATTCGATCAACAACAAAGGACTAAGAACAATTATTCTATTGTTGAAGCAAGCAGACATCAGAGGAAACGCAATATCTCATCTTTTTTAAGAGTAATTGACCAACACCAGTAGAAGGTTACTCTAGTAAAGGCATCAGATGAGTTACCTATCATCATTCAAAGCAATTCCAAGACTATCATGAAGGAAGGCTACAATATAAGCTGAAGAGAAGCAGTAGCGGAGCAAGTCTTCCTCATTGAGCAAATGATGTCTCTTCGTTAAGATTGACCAATCCTCTCCACAAAAATGTTCCCCAGCCAACATCAAATCAGAAAGAACTGCTTTTTGTGTCAATCCAAAGAACTAAACAAGCAAAATAGCACAGAGAAATGAAAAAAGTTAACAGCACATAAAATCAGGGTACCCCAACTTTTAGTTCAAACTAATTAATGAAACAGAGGATTTAATGCTGACAGATGAAATTACATCCTGTAAGCCAGACCCTTCATGAGAGCACAGCATAAATATTTATCTAGGTAAGTTCATACTATTGAGGAAAAAACTCATACCTTTGAAGTATAGAAAAAATTCTCTGTTGCAAGAAATCGCCCTTGAAGCTTGGGCGTGAAAGTTGATCCTATGTAGCATTGTGGATAAGCACACTTATCTGCATCACATGAGAAAGAGAGGATGACGTCCGTAACTAATAAGCAATATATCCAGAATATAGCGTCAAAAATTAGTCTGCGAGAATCGACAACCTTTTTCTTTTTGTAATAGTTTAAAGGCAGCAGATCTGCACTCTGAGAAGTTGCCCATAGAATCAAAAGTAGACAAGAATCTCTCTTTATCATCCATTGAACCTGGTGGGAGCTTCAATGGCTCAGCATGAGAGTACCCCTTTGGAGTGCAAGGATCAACTAGCGTCCCCTTTTGAAGAGACTCATCAGCTGCACAACATATAGATGCTCAGGAAGTGTAGAAGCAATAAAATATACCCTGCTCCACAGTCTCATATAGTTATAATGATCATTTCTGAAGATTAAGGCAACTCGTGAAATTGATTAATTAATAACATGTTCATATCGAAAATAAGGAAAAATTTTAAATAGTAAAAAGCAGTTCCATTCCTTCGAATCTACTCAATTTCCATTTATCTCTTTCAATTTGTTTGATTCCCCTCAGCAATTAAGGTTAATAGGTAAAATCTTCAAAACATATTGATGCTAAAGGACATGCAAGAATGTAGACAACGTTCTATACAGACTAGTGCACATGTACACATATATCAACAGACAGACACATGTCCACGTGTTTAGTATGTGATAGGCAAGTACAATGCATAGGTTCATGGATGTATGGGTATATAGACACACACAAACTACATCGGCGTCTGGATGAAAATCACAAAATATGGTAAGTGGCTTGTTCAAATTCAACCAAGCTGCAATATAAACTGTGAGCATCACACATAATAAGCAGCAAGCAAATGTACACATACTCACCCAAATTCTTTTCTTCAGAAACAAGCAGTTCTTTCAATGAGTCAAATGCAACAATCTGCAAAATACAAATTTATGATATCCAAAGCATCTAGGAGGCAGAACAGCCAAGTAAACTGATGAATGAGGCATAGAGAATAAAGAAACTGTGAAAAATTTTAGCGCACAGGCAGAAGCTGACAGGAGACATCACATTTAACCACTTTATGTGCAAGTAACGTTAATGCATAAACCCAAATACTCCCAAGTGGGACTTCTAGAGAATGAACTCGTACCTCTTTATAATTGGTCAGCGTCCCAGTTTTTATCTATTATTTCGTATTTTGAGGTCAAATCAAGAGAAAGATAAAGCACAATTGTCCGAATGAGGTGAGAATAAACAGTATGTCCATCAAGATATATTAGCTAACATCAAATCTTAATAGAACCAGCATCATTTAATTCATTATTGACCTCGTCATCAACACTTAGAATGACATTTTTACAAATAGACGGTTCATCCGGTTTACAAATTGAGATCATTACATAACGAGTTGCATGAGTATGATCTAGGAAAAGGAAAGGGATAAAGATATCAATATGAATTGGTCACAGCTTGGCCGCCCATATTATAGCTTATAACTGGGTTTAAAAAAATGTCTGCTTTTCTACATGCATCATATGGAAACAATCACTAAGCTTCACGTCTCACTGTAAGTATTTTCCAGCATATTATTTGACACAAAAGTAGTAAGGACGAGACAAAGAGATAAAAATATCAACAGGCCAACAAGTTAACAGAGAAAGAAGATAAGTGATGAAGCAGGGAAATTCAGATTAATAATCATAAATCAAACAAAGCACATGGATTCATCAAATCAAGCACAGAAAAGATTATTAATACGATATCAAGAAGGGTAAGCAAACAAAAGTATTCACTTCACAATAGCAATAGGGAATGAAGCAAAAGAAGACACAGTACCTGGCCAAATTGGAGAAAGCTGTGGCTGTAGAGGTTGTATGTGATGTTTCCGAACTTCACAGTTCGTGAAAATTCAGGAGGTAATGGCTCACTTGAAGAAAAGGTCACCTGAAAAAGAAAGAAGAATGTAACACTAAATCAAAGTCCTATTCTTTATGCTTGGGCATAAATAAATGAATTCTTTGGTAGCTCTAGGCAAGGTTCGACCTTCAAGATTACCAGGTAACAAAATCAGCATATAGTAAATATACTAATTATATTACGAAATTTAATCCATGGGGATCTCCCTGGTAATAGGCCAAATCTTCAATGAAAATGACACATTGTATTTAGAACTATGAATAAATCACAGCACCGATACAAATAGCAATTCAAACCAAAATTGCTTAAGGACAACTTAGAAAGTGAACACTATACATATCAGTAAAGAAAAGCTGTTTTAAGCTCTGAAAAAATTGCCACACTTTAGCCATATTAATTTACAACGTTGAACAAATTTGACTTATAATGGGCACCATGAGTACCAAAAACATAAAAGATATCAGCATAGGGAGATGAAACTGCACCTGAGCAGAAGCCCCACCAAGTTCAATAATACCAGTAGTGTGCTGTGGATCACCCCCAAGAGCGCCAAGTGCATAATTAGCAACCACCCAAGCGTACACCCCTTCATCAGAACCTGATCCAACCCAAAAATGAGCTTCTAAATTGCAAACCAAGCAAACAGAAATAAAGATAAAAGATCGCCTGTTCCCTCCCCGTGTCCACTAGACTTTCTCAGAGCTCCTCAGGGGAAGAAAGACAACTTTCAAAACTCCCCAGGACCAAACTAATCAAAATCCATCACACAGCTGCTCTCTAATGCATTCAGTGAATCAACACCCCTGGCATTACCGCTAAACTGTCATAAACTCTAACAAGTGATAGCCGTCAGACCTGTAATAACCGACGCCCACTCATCCTGGAACTGGAATCCGGACACGCGAAGAACCTTCCGGCAAGAGTCGAGGATCTGATCCTGGACGCGCCGTTCGAGCATCCGCAGCCCGGCCGTCGCCATAAGCCGAACCTCGGTCTCTCCCCAGAATTCCCTCGGCACCTTCATTTTCGCAAACTCCACCAGCTCGGCCAGTGAGGCGCCCGCTTCGTCCGGGGCCTCCGCGTACGACGACAGGCCCGGATTAACCCGCAACGACGCCAGCCCGCTTTGGCCGAAATCAAAAGCCGCATTGTTCCCATTCCCCATTCCGTAGCTGAAGACGTGCATCCGCGTCCCCGTGCTGCCACCATCGATCACGATCGCGTACCTCCTCCTCGCGAAGATCGAGAAACCGCGAGGGAAGAGGAATGCGTAGCAGAGGAGGAGAGCGAGCGCAAGCAGGGCCGACGAGAGGAGGCAGAGGCTCGATTTGGGAGGTTGCTTAGGGTTTCGAGAGAAGAGGTTGGTGGATCGGGAGTAGGGGCGGGGCTGGAGCTTGATCTGATCCATGTCGCCGCCGTCGCCGTCGGTCTTGGTGCTGCGGCGTCGTTCGGCGGCGTCGGGGTCGGCTGCAACGGCGGATTTCTTGTTGTTCCCGGCTTTGCGGGCATTCGATCGTCGCATGAAAGGGTTGAAGCGAGAGGAGGGAGAGATCGAATCATGCGAGGTCCGAGACGGCGGTCATCGAAGGTCCCGTCGTCTTCGTCTCCCTCTGACCCTCGTCTCCTCCGCGTCGCGACGCAAACGACAATGAGTTTTCACTTTTTGCCGACTGACTTCTACCTCCGAGCTGAAACGGCGTCGTCGTTAATGATGGACCGTGGGCTTGAATTTTGTTGCTGTTGGGCCTCTACTGGGCCTTAGTGCCACCTGATTAGGCCCATTCATGGGAACGTCATGGGCCGTCCAGTAGCTTCGCTTGGGTCGAGTCCTTCGTCTCTGGCACCTGGCACCTGGCAGCGGCAGCGGCAGAATAGTAAATTTATTGAAGCTATTCATGTCTTCAGACATTTTCGTAGTTCGAATTTTTATAGTATTGCCCAACCCCCGGGCCGAACTTGGTCTAAAACAGACCGTCTTAGATGGATGCAACGATATCCGAACCAATGGATTCCGCCTCCTGGAATATGAATTCGTGATCCACAAAGTATACAATATATAGACGGATCAGCTCGTGTGAGCCCAACATTACGAACGCCACACACGACACGAAAATCCATCAAATGAAATCCAAGTCTAGGTATGGGATGTGTCGACAAGATTAGGCTCTCGAATAGTGATGTTCTCAGGACCGATAAGTCGTGCTATTTTGGATATAAAGCGAGTTTAGATAGTAGTATGTGCGCCTGCTCGATTCTGAGTTAGGAAAACTACTCTAGGAAAAGAGCTCAGACATGACCTGATGCTGAGTCAGCCACCTACTACAAACTATTGGCATAGTGCCGTCAATGCTTCTCAGTGTTTTTCTTGTGGTAAACACGCTTTTCCGACAGGGAGGACACGGAATGCAGCAAGATGGAAATTCATTCAACAATCCAATATGTTTGTTAAGTCAACTAACGCTAATTTCTTTAATAATTAAATGAATAGGGAAAGGCAACCAATGCACGTCGGCGATTCTGGAAAGTCCTGCATCCATAATGGAATAATCCGATCGAGTTACGTTAGCCTTGTTTAAAATGCTAGCGATCGAGAATGCTCTCTGGTATGATGAGTGTTGCATTTGGCACATGGTTTTCGGCATCATTGAGCGTGATCGAATTGTGTGGACGGCAATTTTTGAGCGTGCGCTATTTGGTTGGATTGAGAATTTCCTGATCAGTCCCTAGTCTGGACTGCAGGTGCTCTGCCTTTTCTGTGAAAGGGGAATTGGCAAATGGGTGCACGCTGCGGGTGAAACCACATGCTCGTAGGGTTGACGGTGAGCTGACGTAATAAAAGATAGCCCGAGGCAGACGTTACGTCATATATGCTAGAGCCACTCGCTATTTCTTAGAAATCCTCACTACCCTGACTCTTTTCTTTTTCCTCTACTTATATCACCCATAGAAAATACAACGACATTTGAGGATAGATAAAATGTGCGGCAAGACGAGAACATTGCTCGAGATTTGAATTTTGTAGCAAAGGTGGTTGTAGTATAGAAACTCTTTAGATTTCGCTAGAGACAAAATGAAATTATCAGTATATATCTTTGTATTTCAATATGAGATCCGTAAGATAATGAATTGAGGACATTTGGAGAAAAAAGAAAACTATTGATATTTCTTAAGAGTGTGATACCTATAACGCCATCCACCTCACCATCGATAATATTGTCCACTTTGGGCCCCATTGTCCCTAACAATTTTGTTTTTCCTCGGGTCCACCATCCTCGCGGCCCTCCGCGGCAAGCATGCCACCCGGGAAAACACGTTGTCAGTGGGTCAAGGGCAGAGTATTACATATAAGTTCTGTCATGACTCCCTTCTAGGCGATGTGGGACAGGGATGTCATTCCTGGGTGGCATGCTTGCCGTGGAGGGCCGCGAGGATGGTGGACCTGAGGAAAAATAAAGCTGTGAGGGCCAGTGGGGCCCAAAGCTGACAATATTATTAGTGGTGAGGCGAAAGGCGTTACAAAGTGGTATCGAAGTCGACTCTCGACCACATGTGGTGACCACAGTGGGCGCTCGCTGGTGTCGCTAAGGATATAACGGGGACGTTGTGCCATTGAGGGGGGGAGTATGTGACATCCATGTCCCATATTACCTAGGGAGGGAGTCCTGGGAAAACTTATATGTGATATTCCGCTCTTGACCCACAAATAACACGTTTTCCCAAGTGGCACGCTTGTCGCTGAGGGCCAGGAAGATGATGGACCCGAGGAAAAACAAAGCCGTGAGGGCCAGTGGGACCCAAACACTAATTTCTTTAATAATTAAAAGAATAGGGAAAGGCAACCGATGCACGCCGGCGATTCTGGAAAGCCTTGCATCCATCATGAAATATTCCGATCGAGTTACGTTAGCCTCATTTAAAATGCTAGCGATCGAGAATGCTCTCCAGTACGATGAGTATTGCATTTGGCACATGATTTTCGGCATCATTGAGCGTGATCGAATTGTGTGGACGGCAATTTTTGAGCGTGCGCTATTTGGTTGGATTGAGAATTTCCTGATCAGTCCCTAGTCTGGACTGTAGGTGCTCCAGCTTTTCCGTGAAAGGGGAATTGGCAAATGGGTGCACGCTGCGGGTGAAACCACATGCTCGTAGGGTTGACGGTGAGCTGACGTAATAAAAGATAGCCCGAGGCAGACGTTACGTCATATATGCTAGAGCCACTCGCTATTTCTTAGAAATCCTCACTACCCTGACTCTTTTCTTTTTCCTCTACTTATATCACCCATAGAAAATACAACGACATTTGAGGATAGATAAAATGTGCGGCAAGACGAGAACATTGCTCGAGATTTGAATTTTGTAGCAAAGGTGGTTGTAGTATAGAAACTCTTTAGATTTCGCTAGAGACAAAATGAAATTATCAGTATATATCTTTGCATTTCAATATGAGATCCGTAAGATAATGAATTGAGGACATTTGGAGAAAAAAGAAAACTATTGATATTTCTTAAGAGTGTGATACCTATAACGCCATCCACCTCACCATCGATAATATTGTCCACTTTGGGCCCCATTGTCCCTAACAATTTTGTTTTTCCTCGGGTCCACCATCCTCGCGGCCCTCCGCGGCAAGCATGCCACCCGGGAAAACACGTTGTCAATGGGTCAAGGGCAGAATATTACATATAAGTTCTGCCATGACTCCCTTCTAGGCGATGTGGGATAGGGATGTCATTCCTGGGTGGCATGCTTGCCGTGGAGGGCCGCGAGGATGGTGGACCTGAGGAAAAACAAAGCTGTGAGGGCCAGTGGGGCCCAAAGCTGACAATATTATCAGTGGCGAGGCGGAAAGCGTTACAAAGTGGTATCGAAGTCGACTCTCGAGCTGGTGTCGCTAAGGATATGACGGGGATGCTGTACCATTGAGGGGGGGAGTATGTGACATCCATGTCCCATATTGCCTAGGGAGGGAGTCCTGGGAAAACTTATATGTGATGTTCCACCCTTGACCCACAAATAACACGTTTTCCCAAGTGGCACGCTTGTCGCTGAGGGCCAGGAGGATGATGGACCCGAGAAAAAACAAAGCCGTGAGGGCCAGTGGGACCCAAAGCGAATAATATTGTCGGTGGTGAGGCGAATGGCGTTACAATAGCATTTATCGCTTTAAATTATGGCAAATACTGAGGGCGAAGTTTATTGATTTGAGAAAACTAACAATAAATTGAACTTTAAACGTCTCATATAACCAACCTCCATCACGTTCTTAGTCATTTCTCAAAATTGTGCACTTTTAAGAGGACAAATATGTAGATAAACATGTGAAACTTATGGTATATATTTCTTGATTAGCGACTCCATGAGATTGATTTTTGTTTTGTTTTTGGTCTCACCTTTTCTCTCTCTCATGTGACGCATATGCATAATTACTATTTGTGGCGACATATGATAAGTCATTTATTTCGCCAGGAAAAAATAACATATTATCTATAAGGAATAGACATGTCAATCGACGACGTGACACGCGATATGTCAAAACGTGCAAATCGAAGTATTTCGATTGACATGTGGCGTTCTAAGCAGCGCTTCTAAAAGAGACCAATCAGATGGATTGAGAATCACCAAATCTGGTGAGGGATGCTGTGAACATCCACTACCTAAAAGCTGTACAGTCTTTTTCCCATGACCATATGAGCCTTCACTTCTTTTTCCCTAAAGCCAAGCACCTTCATTAGCTGCTTTTTCATGCGAATGTTGAATGGCTTTCACTATTTCAAAAAGTGCGCAGTCCACCCATGATAAAAAAATTCATAGATAACATAGAAAGATTGTAAATTGCCACCATTCTTACGAACACCGCGAATTTTTTGGACGTTACAGATTAATTGTTTTGAATTGATTTTATGAAGTATTAACTTCAAATTGAAAAAACCTAAAAGATAAATAAATCATGCCTTCGGGATCTTTTCGCCTTTTTTTCCGCATAAGCTATACTTCTATTTTCGTGGAAACAAGCTTATCTCAGGAAACATGCGTTTCGGGCAACTAAATTTCTCCATGTGAAAATAATTTTTTGTGAAATTTACTTGCCATCCCTCCCTCTTTGTCTAGAACATGACCATGTGCTCATCGTGTGTGATTCTTGAAAACGAAATAAAAAAGCAAAAAGTTTGATTACATGACAAGTCCAAAAATCAAGACGAGAAGGAGAATACCCTCTTTGCTTTTCTTCATAATTCCATTGCCTTTTGACATAGTGCGAGCATGGAAGCAATAGCTTTGGCCTGTCGGAATATGCAGGACCCCACAGACCTTTGCTAAAGTTCCTTCATGCAATTATTTTCTCCTACTCTTTAGTAGATAGATCATAATTCTCTTAAAGGCACACGTCAGTTTTGAAAAAGAATGGATATTCTATCTAAGTTGTTTTTTCATCTCTCGTGGGGCACCAATGACTTTATGTGCAATGCAAATGCTTGGAAAAGTTAAGTATACCTCCTAATAGAGTGAAGGGAAGTTCAGGACCTGGATCCCTGACTTTAAGTCAGGGATCGGATTCCTAACATTCATCCCCAGTCGTTCGATTGAGATCAAACGGCTATGATTTTATATACAAAAATTCAAAAAATTATTAATTTTTTTTTTGAATTTATCATTAGCCATTCGATCTGAATCGAACGACTGTGGAGGAAACAAAGTCACCCCTGCCATTGTCCATACAATGGCAGGAGATCCGTTTCCAGTTAGTCGCCTCTTCTGACCGCTTGTCATATTTTGCATACGTTTTCATCAAACATATTATATATATATATATATATATATATTGCGAAAAATCCAATTTTCTCTCTTGTGAAATGGAGGAGGGGAAAAAGAACTGCCTTCTCAAAATACGACCTTTACGGAGAAAAACCCCTTTTTTGTTTGGATAGAGTCGGCGAAAAGAAGAAGTTCTCTGATAGGTTTATACGTGCAGTCGAGTCAAACTCGTTCCTACATGAATGCTGGATCCATCCCCATCATTCGAAAAGATAGAATAAAGAAATGATGAGAGCCATTATGTATTTCTTTGTACAAGAAAGTGGGTGGTGCATCATCAAATTTTTAAGGGGGGAGCGTCGTTTCAACTTTATCCAGAAAAACTACTTAACAAAAGTAAAAATTGATTGGAAGTTCCAACTTCATGGCGGCACGGAACGTATCTGACGACACTTGCCCCAATTTATGCTTCAAGTCTTTAAATTTCTTACATAAAATGGAAGAGGCACATGATCGAATTCTTCATTTGAATATACTTCATGAACCCTATATACCGTAGGCAATGGCACCTCTCCTTTCGAGCAAACGTGGATGAATCCTCTCATAAACTTGACCATGTAGGGTATGAACAGATTTGCTAAGGTGCAATGACTGAATTATCTTCACCCAATTATGTAATACTACCTGTAGTAAAGTAGCTACTACAGTATATGGGGGTATACAGGGGGTACTGTGAATGATGAAACCCATGGAGAAATGCAAACCATGAAGATTAACAAAGGGAGTTGCAACGGTTGCGATGACACCAGGAGGGAGGAGAGACAAACGGCGCCAAGCGGTAACAGGCGGCATTGACAGGGCTGGCCGAGATGTCGGAGGTGCGGGTGGAGGTAGAGTTGGGTTGAAATGGGTGTAAGGATTGTGTGAGGCTAGGGTTTTTGGGATGTTTACACAAGGAAGGATATAATTATGTCATTTTAGTGGGGCAGACGTATGTAATCTGCATGTTTAAGAATACAGGTACGTATCTTGTCATGCGGTGAAGACTGGGTTATTATCATCATCACTATATTTTCGCAATAGAAAAAGAGGGAGAAAGTTGATGGAGGGCAACCGTCAGGGAGGGCAAGGGCACTCGAAGCAGTGACTTATGAGTGGGTTAGCTACTTGCGAAAGAAGCGGAAGTTCGCGTTGCCACAAGAATAATGCAGATGGAAAAACAAACGAGAAAATAAAATCTACATATCGCTTTTATCAATATATTATGGGCCGAATGACAATCTACTCACTTTACAAAAAAAATGACAATCTACTCATCCTCACTATCTTCCCAGCATGAACCAAAGAGTCGTATTAAGGCAATAATGGAGGTGGGATTGTCCCCCACATTGCCAGAAAAGCAAAACGTCTTTCTAATTTCCTATATAAGTGTCTATTTGTTTCTTTCTTTTTTGCCATTAGTGGGCAACACAGTCCGAGAGTGACCGGAAAGGAAGGAGGAATGGAGACTCAACATGAGAGATCATCACTTCCGCAGGGCAAAGGAACCACCTTCATCCGGACCTGTTTCAATGGCCTCAATGCCTTGTCAGGTCTCTCTCTCTCTCTCTCTCTCTCTAATGATTCATGACGGTCATCCAGAGAAGGGGTCTCGATGTGCATCAGACATGCTTGAAGATCTTCCATGTTCCCTATTCTCCATTAATGTTTGCTAGAATTGCGTATGGTCAAGCTGATTTAAGCAACATATGTAATTGTGTGTATTGCTTTTGCTTTAAATGTTGGTCACCTGAGCTCAATCGCATAATCATCGAGTGCTAGGTAGTCGACATGTTATAAGCGTATTTGCCCTACCACGGGTCACTGACACGTACTTTTGGAAATCGGGGGTTGGACATTCGCAATTTCGAAACCAATATGGTATAATCTATTCTAATAAAAAGTTCAGTCGTAGAAATAAAAACCATCATAATGAGATTCCTAGATTATATTATATATGATAATATTCTTTGTCTCTTTCACCTTCAGTCGGAATGAATGGTACAACAATTTTCAGGTGTTGGGATACTATCAATTCCTTTTGCTCTGTCTCAAGGAGGATGGTTGAGCTTAATGTTTCTCTTCCTAGTAGCAGCCCTGTGTTGGTACACGGGCTTACTCCTCCAACGTTGCATGGACGCGAGCCCGCTCATCAAAACCTACCCCGACATCGGCGAACTAGCCTTCGGTCACAAAGGAAGGGCCATAATATGCATCTTCATGTACCTCGAGCTCTATCTGGTCGCGGTCGAGTTCCTTATACTCGAAGGCGACAACCTGGACAAGTTGTTCCCCAACCAAAGCTTCAAATTGGGTCATTGGAAAATCGGAGGCAAGCAAGCTTTTGTTCTGCTAGCCAGCCTCTTCATCCTGCCGACGACATGGCTGAGAAGCTTGGGTGCTCTCGCCTATGTTTCGGCGGGAGGCGTCTTGGCTTCGATCATATTGGTCTTGTGTGTGTTGTGGGTTGGTGCGATTGATGGGGTGGGGTTTGACGAGGAAGGAACGCTCTTGAATTGGAGTGGAATACCGACTACCGTAAGCTTGTTCGCGTTCTGCTATTGTGGCCACGCAGTGTTTCCCAGTCTCTGCAATTCCATGAAAGATCGAAGTCAATTCCCAAAGGTACAAATGTACGCTTCTTTTAGGCTTACAGTATCCTCTTCTTCCCACTCAGGCATCACAACATGCTCGTCTTCATGCATCGTTTGATGCACGAGTGCAGGTATTGTTGGTTTGCTTCCTGACGAGCACCGTCACCTACGGGTCGATGGCGGTCATAGGATACTTGATGTACGGCGAGCATCTGAAATCCCAGGTGACACTGAATCTCCCCATCAGAAAGATGAGCTCCAAGATCGCGATTTACACGACGCTGATCAATCCCCTCACCAAGTACGCGGTCATCATCAACCCGATCGCGACAGCTCTCGAGGAAACCCGCCCCTTCCGCAACAGCCGACCCGTAAGCATACTGGTGAGGACGGTCATCGTCGTCAGCACGGTCATAGTAGCGCTGGTGGTCCCGTTCTTCGGCTACGTGATGGCGTTCACAGGTTCATTCTTGAGCGTCATGGGGTCCCTATTGTTGCCTTGCTTTTGCTATCTCAAGATCAAGAAAGGCTCGAAGAAGAGCAGGATAGAGATCGGAGTTATAGTTGGGATCATACTGGTCGGGCTTTTCGTCGGCATCGTTGGCACTTATTCTTCTTTGAAACAGATTATGGATCGTTTGAGAAAGTGATACATTTTAACTCATTTAAAAAATTATTAACTAAAAATAAAATAATTGAGAACCTATTTTTATATAATAACAACAGTATTATTTGGACTTGTATAAGTTAATTAAGTACTTAATTCTAGAGCTTTTGGTATCAAATCATTTGAATGCGCTCCTATTTCCAACTCAGAAGGAAATACCGATTGGGCGGATGAAATAAATCGATTTTTATAAAGATATATAAATTAAAGAGGCTACGGGAAGCATCAAGCTCTCGTAGCTCAGTTGGTTAGAGCACCCGTTTAGTAAGCGGGAGGTCTTGAGTTCGACTCTCAACGAGAGCAGTCTCTTTCACTCTCTCTCACTTTTTCTTCTCCAATCTATCTTCAATCTTTTGTTCTTTTTTTATCCAGCTTCTTCTTGTTCGCATTCCGTCCACAATCCCCTCCATTATCTGCTCTGGTCATGCCGACGGCTTCGCCTCCACCATTAAGCCCGTTGCAACCACCGAAACAGGACACCACCTCTGCCTCTGCAGCCTCAGCTCGTCACCCGCTCTCGCTTCTGCACAAATGCCACTCCTTGAAGGAGCTCAGGCAAATCCAAGCCTTCACGTTGAAGACCCAGCTCCAGCGTGACGTCTCTGTGATCAGCCAGCTCGTCAACTTCTGCTCCCGACACCCGAACGATGCTTCCATGGCCCATGCCCAGAAGCTGTTCGATGAAATTCCCCACCCGGACGTCGTTCTCTTTAACACCATGTCCCGCGGGTACTCGCGCGTGGATGACCCGCTTCGGGCCATGACGCTCTTCGTGCGGGTTCTGAATCTCGGTCTCTTTCCTGATGATTACAGTTTTCCGTCGCTCCTGAAGGCATGTGCCGGTGCTAAAGCATTGGCGGAAGGCAAACAGTTGCATTCCTCCGTGGTCAAACTCGGGTTAACCCACAATGTCTATGTGTCGCCCACTCTTATAAATATGTACGCCGAGTGTGGCGATGCAGATGCAGCTCGAAGGGTCTTCGATAAGATATCCGACCCCTGTGTGGTCACGTATAATTCAATTATAACTGGTTATGCTCGGAGTAGCAGGCCCAACGAGGCATTATCATTGTTTCGAGAAATGCAAGCGAGTAATCTGAGGCCTGATGATGTGACCGTCCTGAGTGTTCTTTCATCTTGTGCATTGTTGGGATCGTTCGAGCTTGGGAAATGGATTCACGAGTATGTGAAAAGGCACGGTTTGGATGAGTATGTGAAGGTGAACACCGCAGTGATAGATATGTTTGCAAAGTGTGGGAGCTTAGAGGATGCGGTTTCCGTGTTCAAGAACATGAAGATCAAAGATACACAGGCTTGGTCAGCAATGATTGTGGCCTACGCATCGCATGGACATGGTTACAAAGCGATATCAACGTTTGAAGAGATGGTAAGGGCCCAAGCATCGCCTGATGATATTACTTTTCTGGGGCTCTTGAATGCTTGCAGCCACAATGGATTGGTAGAGGAAGGGTACAGGTTCTTCTATGATATGAAGAATGTGTACGGCATTGATCCCGGGATCAAGCATTTTGGATGCATAGTGGATTTGTTGGGACGAACAGGACAATTAGATGAGGCTTACAATTTCATACACGAGTTGCCAATTAAGCCCACGCCAATACTATGGCGAACATTGTTGTCTGCTTGTAGCAGCCACAAAAATATCGATATGGCAAAGCGGGTCATTCAGAGAATTTTCGAACTAGATGATACCCACGGCGGGGACTACGTTGTTCTATCCAACATGTGTGCTAGAGCTGGCAAATGGGAGGATGTCAATTTATTTAGGAAAATGATGAACGAACAGGGGGCAGTTAAAGTTCCTGGTTGTAGCTCCATAGAGGTGGACAATGTAGTGCATGAATTCTTCTCAGGGGATGGAGTCCATTCCGTTTCCACGGCACTACGCCACGCACTCGACCAGCTAATCGAAGAGTTGAAGCTGGTAGGGTATGTCCCCGATATTTCTCTCGTCTGTCACGCAAACATGGATGAGAAGGACAGAGATCGCGCTTAGATATCACAGCGAGAAGTTGGCCATTGCTTTCGGCCTTCTAAATACTCCACCGGGGACAACTGTACGTGTGGTGAAGAATCTCCGAGTGTGCAGGGACTGCCACTCTGCTGCCAAACTCGTTTCTCTGATCTTTAGCAGGCAGATTATTCTTAGAGATAATCAACGGTTCCATCATTTCAAGGACGGCAAGTGCTCTTGCAACGATTACTGGTAGTTCTACTCTAACGAAGGTTTGACGAAAGTCATCTTAAGTGTGTCCCCTGTGATATAAAACTTAATAAAAGCAAGTTTCCCAAGCAGGCAAGAGCATACTGGTGTACATACCTTGCTTCAGACACCCAGAGTGCTACACTCTGCATGCTTGTGACCGTTTTTTTTTTTTTTCTGAGGAGCAAATCAAGTTTTCTTTTTTCACATGGCTAACCGGAGCATCTCTCTCTATTGCAAGAACTGCTCATCTCCTTGAAGGAGATGAGCATTTGCAATTGTCGTTTAAAAGCGGGTCTGGTGTGTACAAATGACTTGTTAGAGTTAAAAAAAAAAGACCAGCCAATGCAGTGGCCAAGTTCGCAATGTGGAAACAACCACGCTCAGGTGGGAATGGGTGTCGCCTACTAAAGACAAGACTCGCAATACAGAAAACAGATAAATGTTATGGTGCTTGAAATTTGTATGCATCTCTTATTGGAAGCATCAAGAATATCCTGCCATTTGTCAGCGTCTAATTTGACTTCCGTGGCGAGTTAAAAGGATCGGCCAATTCAGTGGCCAGGTTTGCAATGTGGCAACAACCACAAGCGGGTGTGAATGGGTTTTGTCCGCTAAAGACGATGCTTGCAATACCTAAAACAGATGAGCATTATCTGTCAGCGCCTAATTTGACTTTCGGGGAGCTATAACATCGACGAGTTTGGTCCATGATTCCTTAATGAAGATGACAGTGGACTGATGAACCCAGATGAATCTCTAGTCTGAAAGCTGCCAAATAGCCATTGAGCACCATGGATAGGCTTTACTTTTGCTTCCATGAGAGGGGACTTCATTTTTAACCAAATCGTCGTGATTCGTGAAGGCTCGATCACAATCGAAATCACTGTCCATTGGGCTTCTACGACCTTCTTTTCCGACAGTAAACAAACATACTAATGTACTGTCAATTCTGTGAACAGAGGCCAGATTTCCGAACTTTGGGGGAGTGTTCATTCCATCATAGCGATGATGACCAATAATGAATGCTTCTTCATTGATGACATTCAAATTGATAAATGAAGAGGCAAGAGCCGACATCGTACGAATCATGGAGAGACCGTTACACACTTGACGGGATGCATCAATCATGTGATGGGGATTTGATTACTAATTTTTGGAAAAAAAAATTGGCAAGAAATCAGAGCATATGCTCTTTCGGATTCTACTACCAAAACCTTCCATCTTGGCCTATAAAATCTAGCTTCGTGCCGTTCCTGGCATTCATGTTCTAATTCCAATCACACTACTTCATCATCATCAACCACCCTATTTGAGATTCCAGTGAGAGAGAGAGAGAGAGAGAGAGAGAGAGAGAGAGGTGTCAGAGATGATGAAGTTTCAATTTTCAATTGTGATCAATCTCGTGTCACTACAGTGCCTAGTGGTCCTCGTCGCATCGCAAGGCTTTGATTTCTTTTACTTCGTTCAGCAGGTGAGTTTTGAGTGTCTGACTTGTGGTCTCACGTTTGTTTAGATCCTGAAGTTGCATTTATGCAAGTAGAAGCTTATGATTCCTACTGTGATCGATGTTTTTTTTATGGGATGAATAGTGGCCGGGGTCGTACTGCGAGACAGAGCAGTCTTGTTGCTACCCAACCACTGGGAAGCCTGCGGCAGATTTTGGGATTCACGGGCTGTGGCCTAATTACAAGGACGGCTCTTACCCTTCCAACTGCGATCCAGACAGCCCCTTCGACCCGTCCAAGGCACGTGCCTAGTGTTCTTAACAAAATTGTGCACACCATTGTCTTAGCAGGGGTCGAGTTAATTAGTTGACGCAACCCAGTTAACCACCGTGGCTGAACTTACTAGGCTATCAGTATTAACTATTTCTAAATGATGATAACTGTCCAAGATGAAAGTCCAACAAGAGGCGTACAAGTGCAGTTAACAGGACAAAAAATGGTATTGAGCTCCTTTTAATCCTTTTGGGTCGACTCTCTACAACTATAGCAGGGAAAGAACAAAGAGTCTAAGTAAAGACATCCCAGCAGTCAAAGGTTCTCTGACAATCTAGGACCCTTTGTCCATAAATTTGACAAAAGGAAAGAACTACACATAACCAGTGACCGGTCCGGTCAAAGGAGAAAGTGTTGCGACGTGTAACGTAGTAGTTCAACAACCAGAGCGCTACATTACCAAATTTCAAAACGAACTTTCTTATTGACACTAGCCATCAGATGAATGGTTTTGTTTTCCAGATAGCAAACCAGCAATTCAACTGTTGATTTGTAATAGAGCTCTGAGATTTAACATTTGTTCCGTTGCCCGTAGATATCAGACCTCAAAAGTAGCATGCAGAGGAGCTGGCCAACACTGGCATGTCCAAGCGGCGACGGCCAACAGTTCTGGTCGCACGAATGGGAGAAGCACGGTACCTGCTCAGAGTCTGTCCTTGATCAACACGCTTACTTCGAATCAGCTCTCGGCCTCAAACAGAAGGCTAACCTCCTCCAGGCACTGAGAAGCTCAGGTAATCGCATGTTTTGCCAAATGGTGACCCAAGATACTTCTGAACTTAATCGCCAAGACATGAGGTCGAATCGACTCTAAGCATAAGTGTTCTGTATGGAAACTTCTGCTGTACAAATTCCATTTACGGGTGTTACTAGAACAGACTCTCAATTTGGTTGGGTCTGGTATGACACGGCGAGTTCCTTTTATCCGATTGTTCTAAAACCGACATGCCAAAAGTGATGGAGTCTAAGCTTTCACATTACCACTGCGATGTACTTCCTAAGACGTGAACTCGTCGCTTGATCTCTCCTTGATGTGTCAATTGCAGGAATAACACCAGGAGGCTCGTACAGCTTAAAGAGCATAAAGGACGCGATCACGGATGCAGCAGGGTTCACCCCGTGGATCGAGTGCAACAAGGATTCGTCCGGGAATTACCAGCTTTACCAGATTTACCTGTGCGTCGACAATTCCGGGTCCGAACTAATCCAATGTCCCGTGTTTCCTAAGGGTGCGTGCTCTTCGGAGGTCGAGTTCCCTTCTTTCTAGAACCTAGATATGTTGTTGTATACGGTGTCGTGTCGTGCTATAAGAATCTGGTGCTCCGCTGCATAATAATTCTCAAAATGCGTCTCCATCCAGTTCAATAAATTTGTTACTAGTTCAGCTGAAGCTGCAGAAGCGAGCCTCCAAGGCCTTGATAACATGGCTAATGTGGCCTCTTCAGCAAATGGCCATGCCTTCGCTGATTTCGTTGCTTTAGACAGACTATCATCTGAGCATATGCTGTGACCGAAAAGCTTGAAAGAACGTAGCGTCTCATCAACTTTCTCGAGAGGGCATGTCTTGTACGCAATTGGCTCCTTTTGATCTAAGGACATGCTACCGTAGTCATAATTAACACAACCACCTACAGTATCGCCACCCGCATATTAGACTTTGCTTATTTCGCGAAAATTAATAATTTAAAATGTACCTTCTAAAAAATGATCATTTGTATTGTTTGAAATAGTTGATCAATTAAATATATTTTCATTGTCAACAACAATTTAAGTCTAGATATTTTTGCGGACAATGAAAATATATATCATTCATTTACTTTTGTAAGAAACACAAATAATCAGGTGTGTTTGTTTTGAGAAGAATTGATGATTTGAAGAAAAAAATTTAAAAAATGATCGCTTATATCGCTTACAAAAATTAATGAGCGACGCATATTTTCATCGTTGATGAGAAGATTTATACATAGATCATTGTGGGTAATGAAAATATTTTTCATCAAAAGATTATTTTCAAATGACCAGTTAATAGAAAAGCTGAAGCTGGTAGGGTATGCCCCCGATAATTCTCTCGTCTGTCATGAGAACATGGACGAGAAGGACAGAGATCACGCTTAGATATCACAGCGAGAAAATGGCCATCGCTTTCGGCCTTCAAATCACTCCCCCGGGGACAACTGTACGTGTGGTGAAGAATCTCCGAGTGTGCGGGGACTGCCACTCTGCTGCCAAATCCGTTTCTCTGATCTTTGGCAGGCAGATCATTCGTAGAGACAATCAATGGTTCCATCATTTTAAGGTTTGATTAAAGTCATTTAAGTGTGTCCCCTGTGTCATACCAGTTAATAAAAGCAAGTTTCCCAAGCAGGCAAGAGCATACTGGTGTACATACCTTGCTTCAGACACCCAGAGTGCTCCACTCTGTATGCTTGGGACCCTTTTTTTTTTCCGGAGGAGCAAATCAAGTTTGCTTTCTTCACATGGCAAACCGGTGCATCTCTCCCTATTGCAAGGACTCACCTTTCCTTGAAGGAGATGAGCAATTGCAATTGTCGATTAAAAACGGGTCTGGTGTGTACAATTTACTTGTTAGAGTTGAAAACAAAGACCAGGCAACGCAGTGGCCAAGTTCGCAATCTCGAAACAACCCCAATCAGGTGTGAATGGGTGTCGCCAACTAAAGACAAGACTCGCAATACAGAAAACAGATAGATGTTATGGTGCTTGAAATTTGGATGCATCTCTTATTAGAAGCATCAAGAATATCCTGCCATTTGTCAGCCTCCAATTTGACTTCCGTGGCGAGTTAAAAGGATCGGCCAATTCAGTGGCCAGGTTTGCAATGTGGGAACAGCCACAAGCGGGTGTGAATGGGTTTTGTCCGCTAAAGACGATGCTTGGAATACCTAAAACAGATGAGCATTATCTGTCAGCGCCTAACCTGACATTCGGGGAGCTAGAACACCGAGTAGTTAGGTCCATGATTCCTTGATGAAGATGACAGTGGACTGATGAAGCCAGATGAATCTCTGGTCTGAAAGCTGCAAAATAGACATTGGGAGCACGATGGATAGGCTATATTTTGCTTCCATGAAAAGGGACTTCATATTTAACCAAATCGTTGTGATTCATGAAAGGTTTTGATGCACTCAAGATTGGTGTGATTCTTCTAAACTGAAATTTAGTTTTCTATTATAATTAGGTTTCTTATTGTAACTAGGTTTCCTATTCTAATTAGATTTCCTATTATAACTGGATTTTCTATTGTCATTAGATTTACTATTATGACTAAGTTTCTTATTTGAACACCATATAAAAAGTATATTAGGGTTTCAAGAGGTGTTCTATTTGGACTTTTGATATTTTGATTTTGATAATCACACTTGAGAGAACGCTTTGTTCATCTATCAATTCTAATTCATGTTTAGCCAATATTCTACTGCGATCTGCCATCACTTAGTATCAGAGCACATGTTGCTTGAATCAATGGCCAAACAAATCGCTTTGGTATTGGACGGCGAGCTTGTAGAGGCCGGGGACGTGGAGTTGTTCCTGAAGTAGATGAACATTCGCGTCTAAGAAACCTGCAAAACGTTGAAATTGAAGAACAGAGAAGGCGAATCCAAGATCTGGAGCGACAACTTGCGGAGGCAAGGTTAGGCGTTCAACCCGAAGAAGAAGTGGAATCTGCTGAACTATCCGATAATGAAGAAGTGGAGGATGTAACACTTTTGGGTTTTGGACCAGAGACAAAATCGAGGAGTACGTCTTGGAAATCAACCCTCCTCGCAGAATCCCGGGATGAAAAATAAGATTCCTGAGTTTCATGGTAAAACTCATCCTGATGAGTTTATTGATTGGTTACTTACAGTAGAACATATTTTTAATATTAAAGATCCGACTGAAAAAAAAAAAAAAAAGAAGTTAAATTAGTAGCTATTAGGCTACAATGCCTCAATATGGTGGGAGCATGTTAAAAAACAACATGCTGGAGAAGGAAAATCAAAAATAAAATACTAGGATAAAATGAAAAAATTGTTGCAAAATAAATTATTGCCTACTCATTATAGGCGGGGAGGCTTTTATTGAATATCACAATGTTAAGCAACAAGATTTAACAATCGAGCAATGCATTGAGGAGTTTGATCGATTGAATGCATTGTGGTGTGGCCGAGGAGGACGATCAAACAATTGAGCTATATTTAGCAAGGCTGCAATATGAAATTTCTGATGTTGTCCAACTATAACAATATTGGACATATGAAGATGTGTGTAGGTTGGCCTTGAAAGTGGAAGGTCAATGTAAAAGGAAGAGCATCAATTCCAAATCCCAAAATCAATGGTCAGATAGAGAATCCCGAGGAAATGCCGAAGTGTCTTCACCCAATGCGGTACCAACCATAGCTAAGGGTGCAAATTCTAAATCCACATCTAATGGAGGGCGGAGTAGTATTAGAACTAGTAAGGAAAGAGCTGTAAGCAAGCGATGTTTCAAGTGTTAGGGACTCGAACCGATAAATTGCGACACTTGTTGATAATCCTGTATATGATGAACACCCAGTCTATGGTGAAGACCTAGTTTATGATGAAAGCGAAGTCCAAGAAAAGGATGCAGATCTATAACATGAAAATATTATTTATGCTGATTCTGGCAAATCCTTAGTCGTTAGAAGAATTTTAAATGTTGTAGTGGCAGATGACGAGCCAACATTGAAGGAAGCTAAGATCAAATAGCAGAACTCTCCCCAACGGATGGTAGAAAATAATGAGGGTTATCTAGTCTCGGAGACAATCATCTATAACTATGATGATTCGGATCAACTAGTTTTTTATATCATGGCCAACTTAGATTGATTAGTCCCTCACTGTGTTGATATTCAGGAGCCAACTGTGAACAATGATTTTGATGTTGAAATTTTTATGTCCAGTCGATTGTAAATTGTGGACAATGCTCATGCTAAGCAAGAAGAAACCATCAAGTTTGATCTATTGACGTCTCTTATTAGTCCAATAATTCAAAAAGAAAATCATGAAGATGAGAAATTGGTTGAAGTTGACGTAATTAAATCAGAAGGGTTCGCCACGAAAGTCATGATGGAGTGAAATTCCAACAACAATTCCGAAATTCCTATTCAAGTTCAGTCCTTGCTTTAGGAGTTTGCTGATAATGTACCAGAGGGATGCCACATGGGTTGCCACTTGAGGAGATTGATATCAATAACGACGAAACAGATTCAAGGGCAAATTTTTTTCTAGCAAGGCAGGACGATGCATTTGTGATTGGCATTATTTCTCTAAGCTGAAATTTAGTTTGTTATTGTAACTATATTTTCTATTATCATTAGATTTTCTATTATGACTAGGTTTCTTATTTAATACCATATAAAATGTGTTTTAGGGTTTCGAAAGGTATTATATTTAGACTTTTGATATTTTGATTTTGATAATCACACTTGAGAGAATGATTTATTCTTTTATCAATTATAATTCTTGTTTAGCCAATTTTCTTTTGCGTTCCACAATCGGGTTTGATCACAATCAAAGATATCACTGTCCACTAGACTTCTATGACCTTCTTTTCGGACATTAAACAAACATGTTAATGTACTGTCAATTCCGTGAGCAGAGGCCAGATTTCCAAATTTTTCGGGAGTGTTCATTCCATCATAGCGATGATGAGCAATAGTGATTGATTCTTCATTGATGACATTGAAATAGGTAAATGAAGAGGCAAGAGCCAACATGGTAAGATTCATGGAGAGACCGTTGCACACTTGTGGGGATGCATCAATCATGTGGTGTGGATTTGCTTACTCATTTTTGGGAAAAAAATTGGCAAGAAATCAGAGCATGCTCTTTCGGATTCTACTACCAGAACCTTCCATCTTGGCCTATAAAATCTAGCTTCGTGCCATTCCTAGCATTCATGTTCTAATTTCCATCACCCTACTTCATTATCATCAACCACCCTCTTTGAGACTCCAGTGTGTGTGTGTGTGTGTGTGTGTGTGTGTGTGTGTGTGTGTGTGAGAGAGAGAGAGAGAGAGAGAGAGAGAGAGAGAGAGGCGTCAGAGATGATGAAGTTTCAATGTTCAATTGTGATCAATCTCGTGCTACTACAGTGCCTAGTGGTCCTCGTTACGTCGCAAGGCTTTGATTTCTTTTACCTCGTTCAGCAGGTGAGTCTCGAAACTCTGACTTGTGGTTTCATATTGGTTAGATCCTAAAGTCGCATTTATGCAGGTAGAAGCTTATGATTCTTACTGTAATGGATGTCGTTTTTTATGGGATGAATAGTGGCCGGGGTCGTACTGCGACACACAGCAGTCTTGTTGCTACCCAACCACTGGGAAGCCTGCGGCAGATTTTCTGATTCATGGGATGTGGCCTTATCAAAAGGACGGCTCAGACCCTTCCGGCTGCAGTCCTGACAGCCACTTGGACCCGGCCGAGGTACGGGCCTAGTGTTTTTAACAAGATCGTGCACATCATTGTCTTCTTGTCGGAACGTGTGAAATTTGGTAGCAGGGGTCAAGTTAATTAATCGACACAACCCAGTAAGTGCCGTGGCTGAACTTACTAGGATATCAGTATCAGCTATTTCCATGATGATAACTGTCCAGAATAAAAACCCAACAAGAGGCGTACAAGTGCAGTTAACAGGACAAAAAATGGTATTGAGCTCCTTTTAATCTTTAGGGTCGACTCTTTACTACTATAGCAGGGAAAGAACAATGACACTTTAAGTAAAGACATCCCAGCAGTCAAAGGTTGTCTGACGATCTAGGACCCTTTGTCCATGAATTTGACAAAAGGAAAGGACTTCACATACCCATTGACCGGTCCGGTCAAAATGAGAAAGTATCGCGACGTGGGTAACGTAGTAGTTCAACAACCAGAGCACTACATTACCAAATTCGAAAACGAACTTTCTTATTGACACTAGCAATCAAATAAATGGTTTTGTTTTTCAGATAGCAAACCAGCAATGCAATTGTTCATTTTTGACAGAGCTCTTGACATTTCACATTTGCACCGTGGCGTGTAGATATCAGACCTCAAAAGTAGCATGCAGAAGAACTGGCCAACACTGGCATGCCCGAGCAGCGACGGCCAACAGTTCTGGTCGGAAGAATGGGAGAAACACGGCGCCTGCTCAACGTATACACTTGATCAACACAATTACTTTGAATATGCTCTCAGGCTCAAACAGAAGACTAACCTCCTCCAAGCACTGAGAAGCTCAGGTAATCTCATGTTTTGCCGAATGGCGACCCAAAAAACTTCTGAACTTAATCGCCATGAGATGAGGTCGAATTGACTCTAAACATGAGTGTTCTGTATGGAAACTTCTGCTGTGCAAATTCCATTCACGTGCATTACTAGATTAGACCTCTTAATTTGGTTGGGTCTGGTATGACACCGCGAGTTCCTTTTGATCCGATCATTCTAACACCGACATGCCATAAGTGATGGAGTCCATGCTTTCACATTACCACTGCGATGTCCTCCCTAAGATTTAAACTCGTCGCTTGGTCTCTCCTTGATGTGCCAATTGCAGGAATATCACCAGGAGACTCGTACAGCTTAAAGAGCATAAAGGCCGCAATCACCGATGCAGTAGGGTTTACCCCGTGGATCGAGTGCAACAAGGACTCGTCCGGGAATTACCAGCTTTACCAAGTTTACCTGTGCGCCAACACTGCCGCAATCGCAATAATTGGCTGTCCCGTGTTTCCTAAGGGGGCGTGCCCTTCGGAGGTCAAGTTCCCTTCTTTCTAGAACCTAGATACGTTGTTCTTGCGCGGCGTCATGTCGTTTCAGGCTATAAGCATCTGGTCCTACGCTCTGTTCGCATAATAATTCTCGAAACGCGTCTCCACCCAGTTCACTAAATTTGGTACTAGTTCAGCTGAAGCTGCAGAAGCGAGCCTCCGAGGCCTTGATAACATGGCTAATGCGGCCTCTTCAGCAAATGGCCATGCCTACGCTGATTTCGTTGCTTTAGACAGAATATCATCTGAGCATATGCTTTGACTGAAAGCTTGAAAGAACGTGGCGTCTCGTCAACTTTCTCGAGAGGGCATGGCTCGTACACAATTGGCTTCTTTTTATCTAAGGACGTGCTACCGTAGTCATAATTAACACGACCACGTAAAGTATCACCATTTATGAATTCGACTTTGTTTGTTTCTAGAAAAATAAATAATTTGAAATATATTCTCTCAAAGGACAATAGTTGGTATTGCTTGAAATAGTTAGTCAATGAAATATATTTTCATTATCACCAGCAATTTAAGTCTAGATTTATTTGCAGACGATGAAAATATTTATCGCTCATTTACTTATGTAAGCAACACAAGTAATTAGGTGAGTTTGTTTTTGAAGAAAAAAAATGATTCAAGAAGAAAATTCTCAAAAATGATTGTTTATATTGTTTACAAAAATAAGTGAGCGACACTTATTTTTGTTGTCATTGAAAATATTTATATATAGATTATTTTGGTAATGAAAATCATTATAAATCATTTATTTTTTGCAAAATAAACAGGACCTTAGCTCACACTCGATCCTCAATTTGAAAAGAATCGCTAATAAAGGTTGGTTCTTTTCATGGAAATGAATGATTCCGAAAATGTTTTTCTGCAAAAGATTACTTTTATCGCTTATAAAAAGGAACAGATAATAAAGATTTTCATCATCCACAAAATATTTAACTATGACTTGTTGTCGATAACGAAAACATATTTCATTGATTAATTATCCCAAACGATGCAAACGGCCGTTTTTAGGAAGATGTTCTTCAAATCATTGAATTTCCACGCACCCTTTTGTCCAACAGTTTGCAAATTACCAACTTTACTCGTATTTTACCGACGCAAATGGGAGTGGAGGCACAGGAATGAAGGCAAAAGGCTTTGTGCCATGACTATGGTGTGATCATGACGGTCGTAAGTCCAATGTGAGAATTATGCAACATAGGAACGCTTTCGTCGAATGCTCGGTGCTTAAGATATGATACACCTGTTAATTCATAGAGATGGTACATCTCTTTGTCCTCATCCTGCGATCAAGTCTTTAAAGAAAAATGTATTACATCCCTCGGAATCAGCTGCTGGAAGCATCGTACAACAAGAAAGTCGGTGGTTTAGTTGGTTCCCCAAACGCGTGAAGTACGTGCTGGCCTGATACACGATTAGCGTACACAAGGTCCGTTTGTTCCATGGCAAATAGATGTCCTGAAAAACATTCTCATGAAAATAATAGCTCACTTCGCTCGAAACAATTAGTCAACGAATAATATTTTCATTATTGATGACAACTTTCATGGATGATGCGAATATTTTTTTGTTCGTTCATCTTTGCAAGCGACGCGAGCGACTGTTTTTTGAAAAAATATTTTCCAAGTCGTTCATTTTTCGCCAAACAAACGGAGCCCGCTGATTTATTTTTGTGCCGGCTGCATACGTGGCCTTAGATAGATTCTTTAGATGAAATCGAACTCGGACATGAAGTGGAGAGATTGTATGCAAAGTTTCATACCGCTTCTTAGAGAAGCAAACTAATCACATTTTTTTTCTTAGGAAAATGATCGCCTGGTGTCTTAGCTGTTTGATATTTGTGAAAATGGGTGAACGTCCCAATCGTATGCTCGGCTTTTGGGTTAAGGCAAAGTTGGCCTGGCGTGGAAAGTTTGCAATCGAAAGAGACACTTGTTAATTAGGTCTGAAGCGTAAGATGCAAATGTAAATGAACTTGTTGCCCGATTAAGTAGCCCGATAGAAAGTTGATACAGCAAAAGAAATTAAATACCAAATTGTACCTAATTAAGATTCGAGTTGGTAACTTCACCATAGAAAATTCGGTAAATTACTTAAATTAGTATTGACAATTTCATGTAAAATAGGCAAGTACAAGTTAGCGAAAGATAAGAAAAGGTGGTGATTAAAAGGGAAATGAACTTGGTCAGAAGCTAATATTTATTAATAACCCAAAATTTAAGTGGTAACCTAATTGGATAAAAAGTGAGTAGGTTGCTCTAATTGAGATTAAGAGTTTCTAAAAAGAGCTGGTGAACTTAAAGGCTTTCCCAAGTAATCAAATAAAAACTCAAAACAAGGAACAAAATTGGCAAATCATAAAACAAATTCACCACCTTGATAAATAACTCAAATGAGAGTTGATAAATAGAACGTAGTCAATTAAATTTCAAAAAAAAAAATTACGGGTCGTGCTAATCTAGATTGTGCCCGTCAACACGCTCGATTTTATCTTTATCTACGTGTGAACGACCCCGTCTCTCGATCAATGTGCGATCCTATCCTTATAGAAAACATGTGTTGGCCAAATATTATGACTCCTAAGCTCAGCTTTCTCGAACATTACACTTATTTAAATAGCGTTCGAGCACGACACGGAATTAGATTCTAGTTTACGTGCTAAGCCTACCCTAACACCAATCCGGGACGTAAGACAGGTGTGGAAACCGTTAAACGCGCCTGAATGAAATTTAAAAAAGAGGTTGCCAAAGCATATACCCTACGGCATATCCTGTTCTTGATCTCTCACGTTATTGCCTTTATATACAGTTGTTTAACATCAAACAGACCTACCATTTCATAAGCTTGAGTGCTCATGTTCTTTTCATAGAAACTTGGAGAGAGAGAGAGAGAGAGAGAGAGAGAGAGAGAGAGAGAGATGAAGGCTAAGTGTTCATTTGCGATCATCATAACAATCTTGGCAACACATTGTCTGTCTTTTATCTGTGCAGCGGACGACTTCGATTTTTTCTACTTCGTTCAACAAGTAAGATAGTCTCAAACTTTGTCTTGTGTTTTTTTATTTTTGATTTTTCGTTATTTCATTTTTCTTGGATTGATGTTTGATATTCTGTATGATTCTCTGATTCTATGAAGTGGCCAGGATCGTACTGCGATACAAAGCGCAAGTGTTGCTACCCGAAAACAGGAAAGCCGGCATCGGATTTCAGCATCCATGGACTGTGGCCTAACTACAAGGATGGCACTTACCCTTCTAATTGCAACCCCGAAAATGAATTTGAGAAATCCGAGGTAATTGTCTTTTTTTTTTTCTTGTTTTCCTTGACTTGATCCATGTACAGTCTTTGAATTTGAATATAGTCAACCATGTCAATGGATCCGGCAAGAAGAATTTCCTCAACTCAACTTCAGCTCGAGATGAAAGATATAGCAATAACTTTAGGTTTCCAGAGTTGAGTGTATATGATAAGATGGGGAAAATAGTTCCAGCGCACCTAGATATGAGATATGCATTGTGAAATGAGAGAATTGATGGGACTTTGCAACAAGAAAGATAAAAGGTTTCCGCCAACTCGAAAGATACTAAATGTGGAAAGCTTGAGCCTAACAAACTTGGATATAACACTCAACCACTTCATCCTGGTAATTTCGGTTTTCGCCAGTATTTTATTTAATGCGATGTCCAGTTGTTGAGCGCTGGTCACACTGGATTAAGAATGGGAAAATATATAAATCTAGATATTGAACGGAAAGATTAACACCTATGCAGCATGTAGATTGATCAACAGATATCGCTCTGTTTGTGATTTGGTCCATCGAGATCTGTCATCATACATCTGTCCAGAAAAGTTGAAGATTCATACATGGTTACTAGCTCTAGGGAGTTTCGTCTTCACTGCGGATCACATAAATGTGGTGGAGTTGACGCAACAAGATATCCTCTGATCTTATTGCATCTGTGTCACATGAAGTCATGAACGGCGCATCTCTTCACGCAATGATGTACGCTGAACTTTGATTAAATAAAACTCTATAGTCGCTTGCATCACTTAATGCCATACTTATTCATGGTCAACTAGTGTTGAAAAGTTTGGTTCATCAAAATGCACCTTGTCAACCCCTTTTCTAAACGCTAACTCATCGGTTTGATTCTAGCTCTATTCGTTCCGTTTGAAGAAAGAAGATCATACGAAGAAGTTAAACCCAACTGACAATGGGATTAAAGTTCTTAACAACACGATTTCATAAGCCAATCTTAGTAATTCTTAACATTTTCTATCACTATATATATTTTATATATATATATATATATACTGTGAAAAAGAATATATGGCCAAGGAGCATGCTGATTTTGGATATTAACTTAGATAATTTGTTCCATGAATTCGTGTTGTCTTTGGAAAACGGCACAGATATCCGATCTGATCGGCACTTTGGAGAAGGACTGGCCATCACTGTCATGCCCGAGCAGCGACGACACCCAGTTCTGGACACACGAATGGGAGAAGCACGGGACTTGCTCCGAGTCCGAACTCGACCAACACGAGTATTTCGAAGCAGCCCTCAAGCTCAAACAGAAAGTGAACCTCCTCCAGATCCTAGAGAACGCCGGTAAGATTTTACGTAATTGTGTAGGCCCTCCTTCGAAGTAACCAAGTCCATGACTAACGAGAAACCTCTCGCGCAGGAATCAAGCCAAACAACGAGTTTTATAGCGTGGAGAGCGTGAAAGAAGCAATCAAGGAGGCCATCGGATTTGAACCCGGGTTGGAATGCAACGTGGATTCCTCGGGCAACAAACAGATTTATCAGATATTCGTTTGTGTGGACACCTCTGGTACGGAGATCATCGAATGCCCGGTTTTGCCCAGGAGCAAATGTGCTTCTAAGGTCCAGTTTCCCTCCTTTTAGTCAGGGCATCGATGGACTCATTTGTAGCCAAAGCCAATAATCTGTCCATCCGCGGGACTAGTTTGCATATGCTTTTCTTTCGGAATAAATGCTTTATTTGACTTCACGCTGAAGCGGGCCTTCTGTAATTTATGGAAAATGGACACCCTACGATATCTTCGAGATGGATTCGATATATTCTATGTTCTTCGAAAGATGATGGTGATCGAGCCTCCTATGGCATTCGTGCTGTCGATGTCCATGCCCATCCGACACGGCACGCCTGGTCCCAGCCCCAACTTAGCCTTAAGTTATTGGAGGAACTGGTTAGCTTGGCGTTTCGCACAAGATAAAAATAATGCGCATCCGATCTAGCAATATTCATCGCAGTTTCGTTGGAAACCTCAGGCTTTGGATCTATAAAGCAAGTCAACGTCTAGGTCTCCCTTTAAGAAAGAGCTCATCTCTGTTCTCTAACCTTTGCAGCGGTAGTTAAGCTAACCCTACCTACCCCTCAAACCCTAGCCGCTTTGTTTCTATGATCTTTTTTCCATTTAGGCTTTGTTTCACGGGAAAGAACAATTCAAAAAGTATTCTTTTAAAAATAATCATTTATATTACTTGAAATAATAAATCGACTCAAATTATTTTCATTATCGATAATAATTTATAATTCAAATACTTTTGTGAACAGTTGATATATTTTTTCATTCATTCATTCCTTTTTATAAGCCACGACAATCATTTTTAAAATAATATTTTTCAAATCATCTCTTTTTGTGAAATAAAAGGAGCCATTTTTTAGTAGTCCATGGCAGAAAGAAGCATCTGGATGAGGATGATGTTGCTGATGCTTCCGGCATTGACATTCTCAGCAGGAAATTCGGTATATTCTAGTTAGACAATGATGGATGGTTCGGTTGCCAATGAGAAACAAAGCGAGTGCTGTCCCGCCCTCTTTGCTCAACTTAGACGCAAACCCTGCTGTGAATTTGTCGGGCGTTTGCAAAATACTGTGCGGAAAGCTTGGAGAAATGAAAATGTAGCTACTTCACGAATGAATTTGGGGATATTCGCCTTCACTTTCAGATCTGAAGCCGAGAAAAATCGAGTGCGCGAAGCTGGACCGCAGTCCTTCGCAAACCGTTTGCTATTGCTTAAACCTTGGGAGCCTGATAAACCGTCAAATTTCTGCGGAAGACCATTTTTTGTTTTGAAGAAATCTTTGTATAAATCAAAACATTTTAACACATTTTTAATGCTTTCGTGGCTAGCGAGGACCAATCGAAAAATTAGCTAAAAAACTCTATTTACTTTAAAGATTAGATAATGGGTCTTTGATTTATTTATTGTTATACACTAATGACTTATTGATAGAGGCTAAGCGTATAAATAATATTGATGCATTATAGCATAGTTGAGTGATGAGTTTAAAATGAGCAGTTTGGGTGCTAAGAAGAAAAATTTATGTATGGAGATCCTGCACTTCCGAGCAACCTGGACCGATCCTAAATCAATCCAACTCGAACGTCCGAGTCTTGAGCGGATTGGATTGGTCCTTGAACCTATAATCCATGGACCCTACAACCCTGCACTATGCAGATTGGTCCTTAATCTTGAAAATTTAGTACATGCATTATGTAACATATATTATATATAAATATATAAATAATATTTTACATATTTTTGTCTACTTTAAATTCTAATACCTCTGCCCCTATTCGTTTTTATGCAAATCTTCTATGTAAGTTATAAAATAGAAAAGCACTTAATCCGACCCTGATTCGACTAAAAAGAATAAAATCCTCTTCGCTTGTCTCGCTTTAGTTGCTTGCCTCAACCTTGCTCATTGCTCATTTCATGAGCACAACTTAGCTGGTCACAAATGCAACTCACCTACTTCGTTACCCTCACCCCACGATCGTAACTAGCTAGTGAGCTCACATTTGTGCTTGATCTAAGAGTTTCAAACTAATGTGATTTCCTAATTTGTGTTGAATAGTCATTCTATGCAGCAGTTAAATCAAATCTTGATTTTTCTATGTTTGTCATTTATATTGTTAATTCTTTTATATAATTAATGAGCACATTTCTTTTTTGATATGGATTTTTTTTTGTCGAGAATATTATTGCCATCAATAAATAGAGTCTACATTATAAGTGGTGAGATATCCTATCAATCACACTAAAAATAATTTCAATTTAACACTTTTGTAAAGTATTAATTATGTATGTTGTTTGTTTTGCTTTTGGGTGTTCAAAAGTTAAAGAGTTATTTGAGAATGAACAAGATATGGAATTATATAACTCATCCTTTATTCTTATGATTTAATTGTATTTCACATTATAGCTTATTTTTTAAAAATAGAGATTTCTATTATTATCTTATCTTAGATTTATGTTTGATATGTATCAGAGTTCATAATTCGGTTGCCCAAAATGTCGCATTATTGATTGATATGAAATTGAAAGACCGTGTTTATTCTTTCAAGCAATATAAAAAATGGAACAAAAAAAATGATTGTTCTTGATTGACCTTGGAACCAGATTGAACCCATAAGGTTAATCCGGTCCTCAATTTCAGGCTCAATAGGGTTGGTCCCTAGTCCCAAAAATTGGGGACCGACATTATATGGGTTGGTCTTTGGGTCTAATACCGAACCCACCCAACCCAAAATATTCTCTCCCCTAAAGGTTGCAAACGTCTTGCATCTGTTCCGAGGAAATATAAAAGAGGAACCCGAGCACATTTTGACATGCAATTGGTAAAAAATGTAAGTTCATCTCAGCTGCACACTTCAAATTTTTATGATAAATAACCTCGAACTCATGAGGAGGAGGAATATATGTACTAAGTTCTTTATCATAGTGCAATGAGTTGCGTTATGCGCACCATAGTTTGCACTAGGTGTGCAATTCACAGGTTGTTGAATATCGTTAGCTGTTACATGAAGCATCCCAATACGACTCAATGAGAATTAAGCTATGAAGTAGATCCTCGTATATTTGAGGTGATAGTAGGCGTAGGTGCTGTGTGTCGAATGGACGACAATGGCTTTAAGAACGCAAGCTATGTTTCCGGCGACCGCTAAATTATTGCCCCGACTTCCTAGGCTAACGGAACGTGTCACACCTTCATTCCCACTTGGAAACTCCCAAAATGCCGGACCATGTCTGAAGCAAGTCAAAGTTTTCACCCCTTCTCAGAAACAAGTGAGCCAGATTAGAACCATACGCGTCCCATGATTTCTACTTACCTGGAGCTTATAGTCATGTAATTAGACATTTAGTCCAGGGAAAGCTACTCAATCTAATGTAATGTGGTCTCTTAAGATATAATTTGACTAAATGACTCCTAATGTTTGCTAATTGTATGCTCAATCCAACCCTACATGTGTTGTAATTGGCTTAGAATCAACAAAAATATCATGAAGTAAATCAATGCTGTAGCAACCCATGCCAAAAAGAAAAAGAAAAAAGACCATCCCTTTTCTCGACTATTGATCACAAAGCCAGCAAAATAAATATCTTCAAAAATTTCCTGATCCCCTAGTATTAGCGAAAGATCCTTTCAATGCCCTAATGCTAAAGCAGTTTATATATATATATATATATATATATAGATGATATTAGCCGGCATATCCTAACCAAAATCGACAGCTAATTCCGTCCCCTCAAATTATAGATGACGGAGGCCAATTAATTAAGCCCTGATGTTCTTTTAACGTAATTCATAGTCTGACAAGTCCAAAACACGAACCTTAAAGAACCCAACACGAAACATGCGGATCAATGAGTCGTTTGAAACCTCGCTCGCTTTGGGGTATTCCGTTGACAGGCCAAGGGACGAGGAGGAGAAAAAGCGGAGCGGGACATACAAGATCGCTGCCGTACTCTCGTCCGCAGCTGATCCGGGACTGCTTCGTCTTCAACTGCAAAGTTCCAACCGACGCCATTGGTCCTTCCAGTGTGTCCCCACTCCTTCCCCCTTACTTACTGCCCTCCTTCCTTTTCTCGCACTCTCTCATACTCCATAGTCATTATCCACTGCCTCTCTCTCTCTCTCTCTCTCTCTCTCTCTCTCTCTCTCTCTCTGTGTGGCTCTTGATCAATGGCCACCGAAGCTCCGGCGTTGGTTCTGGCGGCGGCGGCAGTAGCGATCACGATTCTTGTTTTTCTCCTTCTTCGATTTCTAGAGACGATCCTGATCATGCCCTGTGACGGATCGGTCAAGATTCAATTTTCTCTTCTTTTCTTCTTCCTCCTTCCATACAAATCACACAGTGTCATGGGTCTTCAGTTCATTTCAGTGGCAATCGAAGTGTTAAAAGGCCATTCTTGACGGATTCGGATACTTGCCTCGACAAATCCACGCTAGACATCACACGATCGATATCAAAATTATCATGAACTTCTAATCATCTCTAGTACAAGACAATAAACATGACGATGATACGTTACGAAAGTCGAATTGCCCCTTTAAGCTGCAGACTCTCCTCTTCTTTGGGCCACGTCCGAGGGACATGACATCTAAGTTCTCCAACTTTTCCTCGATGAAGTCCTCTTCATACAAGGAGAGCATGAGATCTAGAGAAATTGATGGAAACACAATCAATGCGCCTTCAGATCAAGATTTCGCGTGGAGAAAGTTCCATTAGGCAGTCAACTTTACATAGGTTTATTGAACAGAGAGTTTGCTAGGGATGATCTTGGGCGTCAGAGACAACACCTCTTTCTCTCAGAATTCTGATACCCTGGTATCTCCCTAACATCATGAGTGTAGCCATTGGATTTGTCCCCGGCGATTCCAGGAATGTGGACCCGTCCACCACCCTCAATCCTTTCACACCGTAGACTCTGTAGTCCTCATCAACCACTGACCCAACCCCGCAACCACCGTGGTAGTGGTAGAATGTCCGCACGTTCTGCTTGCAGAACTTGGCGAGTTCTTCTTCACCCAACAACTCGTCCTGTTTGCGTTCAACCCCCAGGAATACGCAAACGGCCTGAGATCCTACGACTCTCTGGAGTAGCTGCACCATCTCTATGCATGCCTTCATGTCCTCTTCCTTGGACAGGTAGTTGAATGTCACTGCAGGGTTCTGCCTCGGGTCCGTGCTTTTCAGTTTCAGCCTGCCTCTTGATGCTGGGAAGGCGTACTTGACTGCAATCGGCATCCTTGTCGCATTGAAACTTACGGGGAGGACTCCTGCTTCGATGATGAATTTGAGATCATGGGCTATGCCAGCCACTACGGGTGGCTCAGGCAGCCGATTCTGTGGTTTGGCGTCTGCGAGAAGCGCAATGCACGGATTATCTTGCATTCCTCGTCCCACTCCCCCGAGGCTACTTAGTAATGAGATGTTAAACTTCTTGAGATGCTTAGGAGGACCAATTCCGCTAAGTAACAGGATTTGGGGACTTCCTAGTGACCCTGCAGCTAAAATGACTTCGCCAAATGACGCCGAATCATTTGCATGATTGAGGTAAGCTTCAAACGATTCTTCCAAGCTCCCATCGCTCTTGATGAACGTAATGCCACAAGCCCAGGTCTCATTGGTATCACCTACAAAAATGAGAAGATATCAAAGGGAAGTGTTGAGAATGTGCTCTATGAAGCATTGGCCAAGTTCTTCCAAAGTTTGCGTGAATGTAACGCTTTACGACATTACGGTCTGAGTGAGCTTACTGTGATTGCAGAAGAGGAGATTCCTCACGGTCGAATTTACAAGGACGGTCAAGTTTTCCGTATGCCCTGCCTCCAGGAGATCGGCCGATGTATGTCTGGTTCCGAAATTATCGAACACGCTTCCACCAATCTTTGTTCCTTCGAGATGTTCCAGCGTATAGCCATTGTAGGGGAAAATTCCCGCTTCAAGGAATCCAAACTCGGCAACAAACTGCCATGGGGTCAACTCCGGCGGGAAAACCACTCTCGACTCCACCCATCTGTATGCATCCTCAACCAGCTCTACGTCCCATCCGACTCTTCCAACAAAATCAGGACTAGCTCTGCTGTAGAAACCACCATTAATCGCAGATGATCCTCCTAGAACCCGTCCTCTGTGATTTGCAACCCCTTCTCCGGAGATGAAGCTCTGTGCCACTGATGAATACTCATCGGTATTGAGCAGCGAGATACCATAGTATTTTCTATCCATGACCAAGGGGTTCTCGTAAGGTGATCCACCACGCTCAACCAACAATACAGAGAATTTCTCAGAGAGAGTCGCTGCTAGAGGACATCCTGCAGTTCCTCCCCCGACAATAATGTAATCAAAAGACTTGCTGGAGATTTCTTTGAGGTCTGAAGTCATGTAAGGTGGCCTGTTATCTAGAATGGAGGAGCAAGATAACCAAAGGTTGATATCAGAATCCGCACCAATGTCAATCCAAGTTTGCAATAATTTCTGGAAGCATGACTCTAGATAACATAATCAATGCAACCATAGTTACTTCTGAAACACGACAAGAACTAAAAAGTGCAGTTGCATACCTTGAGACAGTGCACGAGGAAATGAAGATAATATCTGAAGTAAAAGGATCGATCCTATAGGAAGCAGATGAGTTTTATGCAGAATCCCCATGTTTGGTCCTTCCCCTGATCTGACAGGAAGGAAGGAAGAAGTGGTGTATTTATTAGTTCTAATGGCTTGTTTCCATCTTAATCAAGTATCTGCACGCTATTGGTGTAACTGATGGCATTTTCCTTGCTTTGATATCGCCTGTGTACGCATGGTTGGTCCAATGATTCGCTCCTATTCTTTTGGGGAACTAATGATTTTGCTTCGATGATGAGTTTCCTCCACTCTGTATTCTTTAACCATTATACTTTTCATTTATCTGCATACTTAATGAACAGTCCGGCCTCCCTTGCGCGGAAGACAAAAACAGAATGATAGTGTTTTGTGCAGGAGTCAACTTGCCAGTATTAGTTAAGACGAGCTTTAAAATGCGATAATGTACTTTAACGGAGAGTTCGACCGCACACATCAGCTATTATAAGAGACTACAGAAGAAACACGTATCCACACAACATATATTGATTTTTCTTTATATATATAATGTGCTTTGAGGAATTCTTGCGGGTCCATTTACATGCCAATATACATAGTCTACAACCGAAAAGATCAGCACTCAGATTGAATTTCGATGCATAGTGCAGTCCATAAGCCCCTCAATCCTGTCTTGTCTTAAAAGCTCCGAAAGAACTAGGAACGCCCATTTGCCTGTTCGGTTCCCTGAAAGTTCAAGTCTATGGCTTTTGGACCAGGATCGAAGTCAGCCTGATATTGGCTGTTCAAGTCAAGTGTCACCGGGAGTCCACATTTTTTCAGCTTGTGATTTGTCTTTGGAGAACTTTTGCTAGATTGTTCCGCAAAGAGACTATTATCATCGGAACTACTGCTGGCACATCTCTTCCTCCCTATGGCCTTGCTGCATTTGTTCTGTGAAGGGACTTCCTCTGGCCGCATGTTACTTAACCGAAGCTCGATTGAAGTTGGACTAAAGTTGTGCGTTTCGCCATGCTCATTGCCTTTTTGCTTCTCTTCGTTTCGACCTGAGCTCTCAGAAGAAGTTAACGAACTTTCGACTGAGCATATACCTTTCAATTGTTTGCTAACTGTATCATTGACGCCTGAACTTCCTAATTCTGTCAGTTCCGAGAAAGGAGAACCGGGGGAACCAGAGCTAACCAGCGAAACTAATTGAGATAGTTCGGCTTTTGCAGCTTCGATGTCAACTGAGGAATTATTGTACCGAGCTAATGTTTCCTGAGCTTTTCTCAGTACCGATTGGAGATACTTGCCTTGAGCTTCAATGCGTAGCTGCAAATGCTTCTGCACCTGAGAGGAAATGGAACTATTTTGGCATCTGCAGCAAGTTAAAAATTGCATGAGAAATGCACACATCGGTCTTACCTCGATTTGTTCATGAAGTTTTCTCTGCACTTCCATTTGCATTTGGAGAGCCTGAGATATCTGCAAGCTTCTGGTACATAAAAAGGATCGGTAAGTACATCCCTCTCTATTAACATTCCGAACACCACATTATCAATATTTAATACAATCTGATATATCAGTTAGTCGTACTCATTGATTTGGAAGGTCGATGGATCGATTGTTTCGGTATTTTGATATTTGTCTGGACTCTGAATCTCTTTGTTTTCTGTAATTAAGCGACAAAAACAACTTCATAAGTGTAATTAATTTAACACATGCTCTAAAGATTGGGATCATTAGTTAGTGGCTCGACCTGTTGAATAGAATTCACCTTCTTGCTTCGTTTCAATGCAGGACTCTGACTGTTGGCTTTTTCCAAGCCTGTACTTCTGCAGGAAAAAGAAGCAAACTTTTCATTTAGCATTCCCAATTGGTATGAGTAACAACGATAACTGTAGCAATTTGAAGCATGAGAAATGCCTGTAAATGGCTCTTCAAGTGGTACAAAGTCAGTCCGGGAATGCCCATCGCTCTCATCAAACTTTTCGGGGTTGCCTCTGTCCACCACATAAAATCACGAACGTCAGATGGCACTCACAGACCGATGATTAAATCTCTCATTTTTAGCCCCAGACGAGTATGTAAAACGATCGGAAATATACAAACTTAACTGTCTGCTCCCCCCAATTGCGCAACCGCTTCGACGAACCGATGATGAAGCTCCGGAGTCCACTTCAACCTGGGCTTCGCATCAGTGGAGAGCACCAGATTCATCTTGTGATGATTCTGCAGACCCATTTGAGCTGTTGTTTGTGGGATTGGACTGAAAGACAGAGTATGGGCGATGACAGGAACATAAATATAGGATTAGGAGGGTGTCTTGGGTTTCTGATCCTCCTTCTTTTCTTGGGCGTCTAGCTTCGGTTCATTATGTGGGAGGTGTCTGCGTCTCTATATAAAATTTGTGGAGTTGTTGGGCTGTCCTATGTTCCTTCACTCCATATCTGGAAACACGAGTGGGGCAACGTTGGGGTAGGGGAATATATGCCCTCACTCACTCACTCTCTGGCTCTTGCCTTTTCTTTTTCCGTCCCTCTCAATCCATACCGACTTTTCTTTTCTAGAGAATTTTCTTTTCTTACTTTCTTTCTTCTTTGACTTGAAAGAGGGGTGGGATGGAGAGAATCTCTGGTGCAGCTAAAAATTAAAGAAAGCCAACACACATCAATTTGATGAGCCTCAAAAGGATAGAAAAGAGGGCCAAAAATTAAAGTACATGGTTTGTTTCTCTCTCTCTCTCTCTCTTTCTCTCTCTCTCTCTGCTTGATTCCCTCGTGAATGAGAGGTTTTTGGCCCCCAAGAGTCCATGCATGCTCAATGCATAATGCATGTAGTACAGCTTTCCTTATACTTAAGAAGCTTTGAGTGTTCAAGAGTAATAAAAATAAAACTAGAGGGAAATGGTGTGTTGTTTTCCCTTTTCTTCTTAGAGTAATGCTAGATATGATAAGATTAATTTGCTAAATTAGCATATTAATTTAGGTTGACAAATTGTACGTGGGTTTCTCAACAAACGGGTCGTATTCTATATTATCTAATAGCATCATTACACATCACTTAGTATGCTCAAGATGACGCTCGTGAGTAGCATTAAACGCAGCATTTGAAAGAATTAAAAGAAGAAAAACGGGTCTTTAATGTCTTATAATGCTTCATCTTTCCAGCAGAACCCGTTCCAATATTCTGAGGAGGGACTGGTGATGTTGGCAGATTCCTTTTGTTCTTAGCGAGGAGGATAGGAATGAATGAGTCCAACTCAGATTTATTTATTTATTTATTCTGTACAACCGCACCTGACCTTACCTAATGTTTTTTTCTTGACAAAGAACTCGCACCAGAAAAAGAGAAGAGAATCAAGTCGTCCCTCTTATCTCCCCGGAACTTCTTTTTCTTTCTTTTTTCCGAAAATGTCGAAAAAGCAGTCATCTTCCATCAGTCTCCGTCATCATATCGAAGGGAAGACTCGAGTTCCATGTAACCCGGTCGAGTTCATATTTCTTTTTTGTAGAAAATTGAAGACCAAGAATCTGTTTCTTTCTTTCTTTTCTTCTTGTGGTGAAATGTCGACAGAGAAGAGAATCTCAGACCTGGGTCCTTCATACAACCTTGTCAAACAATGGCATTTTTCTATTTGCTAACGACGAGCTCGTTATACTTGTTAACATCGTGATACACCGCCATCAAACAAGAACTTAGATATCGTGATACACTGCTATCAATGGTGGAACATTCGTTGACAGAGACATGGAGGAGGCAATCAATTTCATCCGAAATGCGTGGATCAAGCCTTAAAAAGGACCCATCATGCCATTAGTATTGTCTCCGTTGTCCAAGTAAAAGACGGGATACTATTTGTAACGACTCAATTATTTCTATGTGTGAACCCTTAATCGAATGATCAACCTCAGTGGACAATGATCTAAGGTTGCCAAACACCTTGTCAGGAGGGGGGAGGAGAGAGAGAGAGAGGGAGTCGAGGGGTGCGAGAGATGGAAAGAGGAATGAAATGTTTGGTGAATGTGATTTTTTCTATGTAAGGTATACTGACAAAGCGAAGTATGGTCAATCAGGCCCCTATTGAGATTTAAGCGTGAAATTTACAAAATCTCAATTTCTATCGCTATTATTTTTCCCATTGGAGACGATGTTCTTATTTACTCCCCCATGGCTTCAAAAATTAGATGCACAGAAGAAGATCTCGCATTCCAACCTAGATTAGAGATTGGAAGGAGCCCCACTCCATGAACTGACAAAAAGGTACAAGTTCTATGGCTTTTCCGCTTTCTTTTCCATATAAAAAAACAATCACAACTGAATTATGATAAAGAAACATATTCCGATGAGGGGAAGTGCATATGCTTTAGTAGCACCTGTATTCCACAAGGAGACGATCCTGCTGAGCAAAAAGAAATTTCCACCCAAGAAAGAGGGGCAAGTAAAGATCACTGCATGTCATTGGCCAACAAAAGATCGTGTAAAAGTCAAATTGAATCAGATCGATCTTTGAGGGTTTTCTTGGGTGGCGATCGATACTTGCTGTTGTTGTGTTGATCGCCGGAATCAAAATCCAATGATTGATCACTCCCCGCCAAAAGCACTGCCTTCTCAGTGCCATATATTCACTTGGTCTGCTACATTCCTTACCATGTTTCCTTGGCGTCATCCTATGTTATTCAGAAGCTAATTGCAAGCATCTGGGAGTCCTTTTTCTTGTTCACTAAAATCTGAACTTTGATCTAAGTACACTAGTGTATACACATGCATTCTCAACGTGATTTCTGATATTGTCAACTTGAGTTTCAGAACAGTAAATAAGATCTTTTATTGTTTTCTATGCTCTATCGCCACAAGAAGATGCAAATAAGCTGATCGAACATCATCTTCGATCTGATATGGATTAGATAGAAATGGGCATTCAAATATATAAAACTTAAACTGACCAAATGAGGATATAAGTAATATACGTAGTCATCCGTCATCTAGTCTCACGTCTCAAACTAGATGATTTAGCCTGATACAAAAGCCACACGGGGCTCGTTTCGAGATCCTCACGCTATTGTTTTCTTATTCCACGTGCTTTTTCCCATTTGATGAGCTTTCAGTATTCCATCAGGTTGTTGGCCTCGCAAGGAAGAAATACTGTTGTCCAATACAAAATGTATAAGCAGTCTAGCTGCGCAATCTGATCATGTTATATTTATGAAAATTAAAATTTTGCGATCTTCTGCTCTACTTATCCCTACTAACAAGCGTCCTTAGGCAGAATAAGGATCTTTGAAGATTTAAACTCAGGATCTCCTACTTTGATACCATGTGAAATTTTGTAGGACCACTGCCAACTATCCTAAAAGCTTAAGACATTAAGTTTATGTACTTTCACAGTCTGACGGGACTCGTTGGGATCGTTTGACCTATTCCCTAGTCCTTCATAGCGGGATTGATGTTGGCATGTGTCATGCTCACATGCGTCAACCAGTCATTAGCTTGTGGCCTCCTTACCCGAGGCAAGCATCATTGGTTTCTGTTCACCCGGCATGCGGCCACAGATCCACTATTGATTCCCCACACCAGGAGACCACATGGTATGATCCATTGCGCTAACCATCGTAATCCCGTCGCTGTAAATGCTAATTAGTACATTCGTTTGGGATGTCTTGGCTGTTGGTGCTTTGGACTACGGGTATCTAAACTTTGTCGTCGTCGGGTTCGGGACTTTGATGGCGAATTCTTGAGAAAGTTTCTGCAACAAGCTCCCTAGGACTCTATACTCTTTCACCCAACACCTAACACTCGGGTTCGCTACAATTGGTTGTGCCTCCTCTCATGCTCTTTATGCTAGGAAAACTATCCAAAAAATTCCTGACATATTGTACGTGGCTAATTCAATCCTAAACATTTCTATTTGCCAATCTAATCCTAAACATTTTGACAATTTGCCAATTTTAGTTCTTATAACTAATTTTGGTCGGAAATCACTAACATTGTGGTCTAGTCAATGCCGATACCCACGTGGCATGCCCGATATCGACGTGGACAACTTCTACAATCTTTTAAGTTTTCTGATTTTTTTTCTTCTTTTTCACCCTTTTTCTTTTTCCTTTTCTTTTCCTTTCTTTTCTTATCCTTTTTTATTTCTTTTTCCCTTTTTGTCTCACAAGCCTCAAGGGATGGCCGGCATGGGCATCAAGGCTCTCACCGGTGGTAGGTGACCTCTGCCGGCGATCAATGAGGCTTAAAAATGGCCAGAGAAGGGGAACAAAGGGAAAGGACAAAAAAAATGAAAAGGGGGGAAAATAAAAGGAAATTACAAAAATTATCAACGTCAATAATATCCGTGGTACGTAAGACGGCTGATGCTAGCTAGATGGTCACATGCAAAAATTTTAAGACTAAATTGATACCGAGATACATAACTGAATTGGTCATCATACAAAAATTAGTAAGATTTTTTTCTTTTTTTGACAATTTCCCCTCTCTCTTCTTCATCTTACTTCAAGTGCAACTGCTGCGCGATGCTAAACCCTTCCACGGGGGCAGAGGACCTTGAGAATAAACCCCTTCAAGGACCGTTGAGCATATGCCGCACGGGTCCTTTTCTTCTTCCATAAGATCAAAGGTGATAAAAAAAAAAAAAGAATCCCTCGGCTTCTTTTCGGCCAAACCACAATCCTCACTCCAAAGAAAGGAATATAGAAAATTTTGACGAGCAAGTGTCTGGCTCGGGGCCCTAAGCTTTGAAAAAACGAGAAAAGAGAAAGAGAGGAGGGGCGCAAGTGAAGCACACAATTTCTCTCTTTTCATCAGCTGCTGGCTGTACTTGTGCAGCTCGCTTTTTCTCCCTTTAATATATTCCATAACGAGCAAAGTAGATTCTGGGATGATGCCCTGATGGCCCCCTGTCCTTGTGTCTTTGGTTGGAGAAGGTCTGGTGAATCAAAAGCCATCTAAAACTAAAGAAGAAAAAGGGAAAAAAGTTGCTCCCCCCATCGATTGCATTTTATTCTCCCTCCGCGCACAAAGTCCAAAGGCGTGAAAAGAAGGAGATGAGAAGAATATAATGGCCTCAGGAATCAGGGCAAAAGCGGGACACGAAAGGGAAGCAGTCACCGTCTCCTGGAAAAGAATATAATTGAAATCCTAGTGCTTTTCACATGGATATGGGTTTCGCGGGGTGATTTTACGCCTCCCGCTCGATAATGACGTGAGCTCCATGTCACTGTAAGGAAAGCTTATCCGGGTCGCCATGGAGCGTCGCTGCGAAGGGTTAGAGGAGCAATAAGGATGGCGTACCCATAGGAAGTGGTATGGAAACGGAAAAAATAAGAAGAAGGAAACAGCCTCATGGTCTGCGCAGGCTATATCGATACCGTCGACAACTTTGAGCGCGAGGTCACCGCCCGCGATCTCTGATCTAAGAGATCAAGGATCATTCGGGCAGCAACGGGTTGAGGAGATTGGCGAGGGTGGCCAGTGAAGAGAGTCGTTTGGTCTCCAATCATGGGCACGTTTATGGTCGAGACAGATTCTTGACATCTGGGATTAGGGTTTTTTGGTATCACTGTTACCACTACGTGCAACTCTTGAATCTCTAAACGGGAAGAAGCAGTACTTCTACAGTAATAATAACAATAATCGCAACATCGATCCCATTTTCCATCCTTAAGGACACGATTCGATTGCTCGACTAAGAAAATAAACGATATTCCATGTGATGCGGCCTAATGATGATATCGGACATGAATGAAGTAATTTGCCCTCCAAAAAGCACTAATCTCAGGAACAAAATGACATGATTAGTTTGTAGTAATTTGTCCATCTCGAGCTTTAGCAAGATCATAACACTGATTTTGCGGGAAGACGTGATTTAGCTAATATTCTCCAACGAGTCATATCATCAGGAATGCCCACATTCTGGTTCATCATGAGATGCGCAGTGTCTTTGGAGTCTGTACTAAGGAGAAAACATCCTTATCCCCGACCCCACGATTCCATTGATGCGGACAAAATGAAATCATGCACAAATATTCCCCCTCCAATTATTTAGGGCCAAATTTGCCTTGCCCTAAATAATTGCTTCACCATGTGATATATCCTGAAAAAAAAATCCTCTTTTTATTTATTTCTGTTCGAACATCAACACATGTCGTATGGCTACTCAAGCAAAGAAACTTGTCCAATCGGTCCTAAATTTATTGCCGCACCGCCACATCAGCAATTCCCAAAGGAAAATTAGCCTATATTGAAATATCACGCAGATATTTAAGAAGCAACTGGGAAAATTAAAAGGTTTAGTATTCGTACAATAGACTCGAAATTAATTGAATAATTTCATGGACTAATAAGATGCCTCCCACCATTTTCGGACGACGATGCTCTATTGGATGCCAGAGAGATGATTGTGCATTTGGAATCTGAGAGATGTGTTGGTATGTGCATAATAATTGCAATAAGATTCTAGAAATTGCTCTTTATTTCTTTTCATTTCTTTCCCTTTCCCCCACCTTTCCCATCAAACCAACGAGGGGCAACAATGGCCATAATTTTCTTTGCCACCCACGCTTCAAAGTAGATAGGACTCGAATCATAAAGTCCACTCAACATAGACCAGGTAAATCAATCAAATCTCGGTGAAAATCGAAACCTAGACAAGAATCTCACCCAGAAAAGAAGTGGAAGCTTAGTACGGGTTTATAACAAACCTCGATTAATCCGAAGATGGTTCTGTAAATTTTCTGATCTGAGGTCACCCTACATCATTCACGTTTTACGAGTTTTTTTTTTATTGATCAAAAGTTTCAGGGGATAATTTGTCTTGTCAGCACAGTGAAATTTAGTTACATGCCAGTACTAATAGCATTTTGTCACGTTAATTTAGGAAAAACTATTTGGTCGGTCCTAAACATATTATCAAATTTTTTTTTGGGTTAATTGTGTCGTCAACCTTTACATTAAATTTTAATATAATCCTTATGTTCAACTTTCACGAGCAATCGTGAATGTGATATTTCAAATTAGCTTTCGACCGAATCACGACCAAGGTTGGTTGATGTGAGTTGGGCTCACTCCAATCTAGACAAGGACAACCCGACCAAGGTGAGGCCTATCTGACCCCCACCGCTCCTTGCCAATGCTTTTTGGCAACAGCGAGGTGGCAACCGTGGCGAAGCCATGCTGCCTACCCTCGCCCTTTCTTTTCCTTTTTTTCTCGTTTTTCTTTATAAAATCTTTATTTTCTAATCTAACTTAATTAAGATTTAGGTTTAAATTTAAAATCATATTTAGACCAAAGCGAGGTCGTCTTCGTCTTATCCTTCTTGTTCTAGCCACATCAGCATTACATAGGGAGAGAGAAAATACTCTAAAAAAATTACCTCGACATTTCTCATTAGTCGAATTGAACGGAATTAACAAAACAACTCTATTTCGTCAATTTTGATGAGTTTTACGTTTTAATTGCACTTTTTATAAGTTTTAGGATTCCGTTGTACTTCCGTGACAAATTTTGGGATTATACTTTCATGACAAGTTTGAGAATTCGTAGTACATTTATCTCATTAAAAAAAGAGCCAGTTGAAAAAGAGAAATCGAGATGCAAGAAAGAAAAGAAAAGCACATGAGCAAAATAAGCGTGGAGGACAAGAAACAAAAAAGAAAAATCACTTGTGAAATCTGGATTAATTAAGAAAACACTTTTCCTCCAAAGTAGTCGAGTATTGGTCAATTTAGTGGATTTCAACGATTCAAAAGGTTTTTTTAGACTGGAGATGCTGGTTTGAGTCATGTGTCCAATGATGATCTGCTTCTGTTTGTTGGCCTTTTTCACACATCAAAAATAGAAATGTTACTGTTAATTCGATGAATCGAATCCTTGCTCGGTACTCCAACATGGCATGCTTACCGAAAGGGTCAATCACAGTCTACCGCATCGCGAAATAAACGAGTCTTACGAAACGATATTAATAAAACTTGACATTGCTCATCGCATAAAGTCTAAAACGCACCTTACAAGATATCGTTCCATCCAATTCAATTAGCCATTTTGTGGTCCCATGAGCTTGATCTTGCTGCATGACTATCTGTATGTGAATGAAGTGCAACATCACAAGTCCCATCTCCCAACACCGCCAAAAACGCAATGTCTGGGCTACTTCTTTCGAGTTACGGGTCTGGTCTTATCGGATTTCGGTCTTACCTATTTAAGGCGGATGTTGCCCTAGAAAAGAAATCAAAGGAAGACAGGGTCGAGCTGTCTCTATTTTGGCCCTCATTCACGGACAGGGCTTTCCCAATTGGGCCATTCACTTTCAAGATTTTGTTCTTTTCTGCCTTTGATGGGTTTACCATCTCGAACCCCACAAGGCCGTATTGGGCCCAACCGGTCACCCGATTCCCCAATTTGTTAAAAGCTCCATTTTTAGGTGTTAAAGTTTAGAAAGTATATGAAATATATATATACACATATATATATATGAAGTTTGCTCAGAGGGGCTGTCGACCTGCGGTTGTCGTTCTTTGAAATGGACGGTAAAATCCTCGCCACCGAAATCAAATTGAAAGTCGGTTCAGATTTCCAGAGCACCCGATTATCATGAAATTGGACGATAATAAAGTTAGGGTGGATCAAGATATAAGTTTCGTGACGTCCACCACCACCCCATCTTCTTCCGCCTTACACTGCCAAAAGACGTCCCCAAATTTCATGGTGTGATCAATGGGAGGTCAAAGAATGTAATAGCCCTTCGTTTTGGCATCGAGATAGTTACCAAATCACTCAATTTGATGAAGTTGCGAGGTCCTCACCGAGCATGAGATGTGACTGCCAATTCACGAGAACTGACACGTGCGCATATCGTGCAGCGATAGATCTTTGGGTTCGGATCTACACGAAATTAAAACCACATGAGCATAAGATGCCCTAAACCAACCGACCCGCCAAAACAATTTCTACACGGACAATTGTTGTTTCGACTCTTTAAGGTAAAGCTAGTAATATATAGGTTTCGTTCCTTTTGCGAAAAATAAATTATGGGAAAACCTTTTTCGAATTTTCCGGCGTTCGTTTCACAGAAAATAAAATAGCCAAGAAAAATATTTTCCACCAATGGAAAAACCAACTTCAAAAGCAAGGAAAATGTTTTCCGTTTTTTTAAAAGTGGAAAACATTTTATAACTTTTTTGTTTACCTTTAAATATCGTAGCCTCTGTGACGGTGTGTTTCGACCTCGCGGTGACCTTTGACAAACGAACACCCGAGAATATTATCATTTTTCAAGAAAATAATTTCGAGAAATGCTATATTTTCCGTGAAACAAACGAAGCTATATGAGAAATTGGTGTTCTCACGTCTTAGTGAGAGCACCCAAATGATGAAGTCGTAATTTCTGATTATGCACAACTAGAGTTGATCAAAAATATATATTTGCCAGAGTTTGAGCCGTACCTTACGAATTCTTCGAGCTCTTTCTCTGGGCCGAGTTAACCGGTGGTCAACCCTAGAAGCCATTTTTAAGTCTGTCCATTCAATAAAACTATATTTATTCACTTCAATCCAGATCAAACCATTCCCAACCCTTTAAAATTGACCATCTATCCAAATCCATCCAACGTCGAGCCCCTCCCTCCCCCCTCCTCTTTATCTTCATTCCCTTTCACTCCAAATTTTAACTCAATACGCAATGTATTCGTGAGTTTTAATTTATTTAATACGATCTTTAAAATTTTAGTATTTGTTCAATTCAAGCCCTTTCAAGTGCAGAAGTAACATTGAGCATCTGTACATAATACATAGACTAGATTAAATAGATACCGAAAGTTCAATGATCTTATGAAATGAATTAAAAGTTCAGAAGTAACGTCGCATATCGAGCTAAAGTTTAAAGAGCAAACTGAACAAATCAAGCGTTCAACGATCACGATATAGATTATGCCAAAATCTATGAATCGTTTGTGTAATTATTATTTGTTCTGTTTTTCTTATTCGTTTGGGTAAGCAAAGTGGTGCTACGAAAAGGAAGGAAGGAAAGAGGAAAAGGATGAGCAACTGCGAGTGAGGAAAAGATACCGGTCCCCCCTCCTCCTCTCCCAATCTCTCTCCTCCCGTGGAGGCGAAACGTGTCGGTCACTCCAAAATGGGCTTCCCCCCACTGGGGCCCACCCACCTAGCCCACCTGGCAACTTGCTATTAAAACTGTCCCCCTCCGACAAATAATCCGCAGAGGAGATGGACTTCTCTTTACCCACGACTTCCCTAAGTGTTTGCGTAAAATTATTGCACCGGTAAGTATGCTCGACCAAGTTGAGGTCCTCATCTATGTGCCAACTTTATGCCCGCGTTCATTTATTCGATCCGTCCAATTTACTTCTTTTATGCGACAATGCTGCAATACAATTTGAAAACAGAATAAGATATAGTTATTTTTTTCAGATAATATAAAAAGATTAAAGAAGCGTTTCCAATCGTGTGATATAAGCATGCGGATTTGTGTTACTTAAAAATTCGTTTAGAAAGGACCATACTTTGAAAAAAGTTACTCCGTGGACCCAAATATGAGCCTGGGTCATGTAGGTTCTATATGATATGACGATTCATATGAGATCGGGTTAGGTGCCGGCACAGATTTTCTCTCAAACTTAAGTATCACATGACGTGTCGGCTCAAATTATGGACTAATTCAAGAGAAAACCCTGTTGAGAAGTCTTTTCTTCTAAGTTGGGCCAATCATCCAGATTTTCACTCATGTCTTATTTAGTTTAACCATGAACATAAGGGGAGAAGAAGAAGAAGAAGAAGAAGTTCTGGCTTAAAATGGAAATCTACTTTGTTCGCAACAAACTTGAAGGCAACATTTCCAGAAAATCTGGTTTTCAGAGAACCAATATCCCAAGTGAAGCAAGAGCAAAAGATAAAGAGGCAACAGTACACGTTGCTCTTAGCCAAAATGGAAGGGCCCTCGTGTAAATGGTGGGAGTCGACAAGTCAAAAGGGCTTGGACATGGACAAAAGGAGGAACAAGTGGGGAGCCACTGAGAGAAATAGATCAGAGTGGGGTGGGGAAGATGACATGGAAGGGAAAAAGTTGGACAAAAGGGCACTATCTTTTTGCAAGATGTGGGGGAATCGAACAGCATGAAAGATCTCAAAGGCCACATGAACTTGTGGCTCACAAATTTCCCCCGATTTCTGATGTGTCATCTTCCTACATGAGCTTGCGCTGGCAGGGCTCTTTTTCCACGAAGAGAGAAGACCCGGGCTGTTCTTGGAAAAACAGAGGTGCGAAGACGGACCAGCTATCGTCCCGAGACTTTCGAACTGTTCAAAGAGAACTGAGCAGAGCTGTAACAGCGAGGAGAACGTTGGAGATGAAAGATCCTGCGATAAAGCTGTTTGGGAAGACGATTTGTCTCCCGGCAAAGCAAGATGTTCTTGATGAGCCGTCTTGGGAAGCTAGAAAAGATTCCGTTTCAGAAGCTGGAGATCCAAGCTCAAGGGATCACAGTGACTCTGTCTCTGCTGATGTTGCTTCGCAGGAACAGAGAGATGGAAGAGAAGGAGAGGAGACTCATCGGGACGAGGTATTGCTAGCCGAGAATTGTTTAGCTTCCTTCGTGATACATATGTAGAACAAGGAAAGAATTATCCAATGCTCAACACTTTTGAATCTTGATTTTCCAATCCACACGGATTTCCTTTCCCTTTCTTTTTTTTTTTTATCTTTTATGACACGGCCTTTCTGGATTGGTGTATGCTTGAAATTCTAGGAGCTTAGTTTGTGCTAACGTTAGAGGGAAAACTCTGTTCCCAATTCATTTTTTTTCTCTAATTATTGCCCTTCAAATTATGGATTGGAGTCGAGCGCCACCAATCTCATGAAGATCACGAATACAAATTGGTCGGTATCCATTATCGGTTATAAGTTCCCTCCGATGCTCGGACAAATTGGTCAGGATAGAGGTTGGAACCAACCCTTTTCTTGCAGTACTAGTTCGTTTTGTTTCTTGATTGTTCATGAGCTTCATTGTTGTTATCCTAGTCTGTCTGTCACTGTAAAGATCTGGGTATTCGCCTCCATTATTTGCTGTTCACCATGTAACATGATCAGAGCACTTAGTGACCCCCCTGATTTCATGACTTTGTGCCTTCGCAATCCTTGAGTCGACCACTACGTTCTTATCTCAAAAGAAACTATCAAGTATTGAGTTGGTTGCCCATGAATGCCGATCTCCTGGATTTCTGTTCTTAGTCTTCTTTGTTCTCTGTTCAAATCTGCTTCTTATTGAACCGGCTGAAATTGTTGACAGGATATGGATTTTTTCACTAGAGATGAACCCAGTCTCAGTGAATGATCGGGAAATGCAGTTTAAGAAGCTATAGGCATATTATTCAACTACAAATGCTGATTGTTTGTCTTGTATTACTCAAAGAAAGATCTATCTTTTCCAAGTAGATGCTTTCCAATGTCTGCTGCGGACTAATTTTTTATCCTCTATGCCTCTTTTCGAATTACTAGGCATCCAATGACAAATATGAAGAAGGTACATCGTGTCCGGCAATGGAAAACCCGAAAAACTTGACTGACTCAGCGAGCAATAAACAGAAAGATGAAACGGGCAGAGAAATTTCTTCCCCTATTGCACAGAACAAAACAGAGAGAGAAACGAGTATCTTGCAAGAAACGACTCCAAAGAAGCCCGACAAGAAACTAGCGTGCCCGCGATGCAACAGCACGGATACCAAGTTCTGTTACTACAACAACTACAACCTGAATCAGCCCCGGCACCTTTGCAGAAACTGCCAACGTTATTGGACGGCGGGAGGAACGATGAGGAACATCCCCATTGGCGCCGGCCGCCGGAAGAGCAAGAACTCTTATGCAGCCTTGTTTCACCACATGGGAGTACCTGAGTCTCTGCAAGCTGGTGATTTGAAAAGCACCGGAACCACCATCCTGAAGTTCAGTTCGGATTTTCCTAATTGCAGTCGATCCACAGCTCCAGTGCCAAGTACTGTAAACAGCTTGGTTAATCCTGGACAGGCAATTCCATGTTCTGGTGGAGGGGTAGATGGCTTCGGTGACGAACGTTCGAGCGGATCTTCTTTGACAGCTTCAAATTCGATGGAGAAGGTGAGCGACCGTAGCACACTAGAACCGGCAGTCCACAATCATCAAGGCTTCCCAAGGGATTCTGGTCATTGGAACTCCACGTCCGCTCGGTCTACTTCAGGCATCCCTGTTTCATTTTACCAACTGCCACAATGTTATTGGGCTTACGCACTGCCAGGTTCCTTGAATACGGCGTCGAAGGCATCTTTACTGCCCTCCTCACTTAGCCAAGGCTACTTAAGCACTAGCCCTCCGAGTTTGATGAAACTAGGGAAGCATTCGCGAGACGGGAATGTCTGGAGTCCTGGAAATGGCACTTGGACTCCTATGACCTATCCAATAGAGGATTGCGGAGTAACTACCAAGAAACTGATCATTAGGGCAAGAGAAGCGCTGGACGGAGCTTCTGATTCAGGTAAGTCGGACCGTCTTCTCTCCCGGGCTTTTCAATCCAATGTGAAAGGCAAGAGCTTCAATGACGGAAGGACTCTATTGCTGCAAGCGAATCCCGCAGCGCTGTGCCGGTCAATGAACTTCCACGAGAGCACGTGAGAGGGAGAGACAAATCCCCCCAAACTTCGAATCTGTATGATAAAACAAGTCAAGAGCTATGCCTATACTTCTCTTGTACGAGTGTTTCCTAGATTGTTGCTGCTGCATCGCATGAAGACATTCACCAATTGGGTCATTCATCTTTGATTCAGGGCTTTCTTTATTGGGCTTGAGCGGGACTTTTAGACCCAATGTGCCCTTGTCAATCCAGTTCACTTTAATTTGAAGCTTAGAGGTCAACATGCCATTCAAGAATATTTTTCCCTTTGCCTTGCACGGAAAGGGATTGCTTCTCTTTCGATCGTCTTTCTTCTTCTTTCTTTCGTATCAAGTACGCATGTCAACGGAATGCACCCCGACAATCGGATGAATGCCCCTTCAATGGGGGAGGTTGCTCATAGCTCTCATCTCGCAGCTCCAAGAATTAGTCTTTCGGAACACCCATCCTTGATTTCTACAAGTTCTATCGGTTTATACCTTCAACTGCTGAATCTTTGAAAACGTCAGGCTCGCTCTCTTGTAAGAATGACTTAAAAGGACGGTAAATATTTCACCCTTTTCACGTAGCACAACATGTTGACGCATATGCGAGCTATAATAGCACTGTTCCGCTGATTTCTTTAGATAGCCTAACTTTTGAGGACAAACTAGGGTTGATCTGGTTCGACCCGTATTGTGAAATTAACTGAAAATATCTCATGCTCACGTGAGCCAGAGTTAATTCGGGAAGAGTTGGGTTTCGGGGTGTACGAGGCTTTCACAAAACTCTTGGTGTGCATCTGGACCACCACGCAATTATTCCCCGTGGAATTTCAAACCATCCCACTGACCAGCTTTTGGGGACACTAGTCCTTATGAAACAGTCAAACTGCGTAGGGTAACAAGGACCAGTGTCTATACATCAGCAGAAGAAGAAGAGTTATTAACACTAGTACTTTGAGGTTGCCTTCCCCGCGCAGGAAACGGAACCCTGCTGACCCAAAGGCAAAAGCTGGTACCAGGATATCTAAATACTCATAAACGAAGAACATTAGCTGAGCCTCCCCTTGGATTGCATAGCTTTGTTACCCAACTTAAAGCAGGACGAAAACCTATCATTCCGAGAGTAAAGGCGAGACACGCTCCTGTTCACGACCGCTCCAAGTATGAGTCGACGTTTGATCACTTTACCTACGAGCTTTGTACGTAGACCTCCCTCACTCTGCCGCACTTGGCATAAACTTGTCGCGTGTGACACCGAGTAAAATTGCACACACCAATCAAGCATCAAATGAGCCCCTACAGTTCAACACTCCAGACTCAACTCGACTCTGACTTGGATGTGCCGGATTTTCATACTTGAGCTCAAACTCATTATCAACTAGACTCGATTTCACCAGTACATTTGAATAAAAGCTCGGATTTTTGCCGGCATTTGGTCACACGCTCGAACTAAAATTTAGGAAAAACGCTACCGTAGGATATCCATGACTTGTATTCTATCTAAACTTTATTTACAAGCTCTCAAACAACTTCTATCTTTCCCTCGGTTCAAGCAGCTCGCGAGCCAAACCTTAACGGTTTAATCAGTTAATTGTATGTTTAAGGCTTCTGTGTTCGAGAAAGAGAACGCGAAGAAGAGTTTGGAGTGATTAAAGACACGAATCACAAAGAAAACACAAAGAACGGTCCTTTTAATTTCATTTTCTTTTCGTTTTCGGCTTTCGTTCATTGTTCTTTTCCATTGGGGGGGTGCCATTTTGGCTTTTCTTGGTTTGCTGACACGTCCAGCAAGAAACAATCTTTTCAGATTACCTCCAATGGCTCTCTCCATTATGTAGGAGCAGATCCACATTGAGGCCCTCACTGAGGATTCCCCCAACGACCAGCCATCTCAGAAGGAAAGCTTTCTCTTTTCTGAATAGCGACCTCACGTGGCTCCGACCCCGAGGAAGTCAATGAACGGTGGCGACGACGACGGCGGTGATGGAGCTTCCGATTCCCGCGGTGGCGGCGGCTGCGACGCAACTTGATGGTCCATCATCGACGAGATCGCGCCCGAGCAACAGCACTGGACGTACAGATCCCTGAGCGCGCGGTGGTTCTGGTCCGAAGGCTGGGTCGCCGCCACCGGCCACTGGTAAGGGTGGAGACGAGCCCCGTATGGATTCGTGCAGGAGGATTGTGTTGGGTGGTTGAACAGGCTTGTCGTCGTGTCGTCGCTGTTGCTGTCCCGACCTATAAAACAGTGGCTCAGTTTTACTTCAGTTGTGATCATAAAGAGACGAGAGCTTTGAGTGACGGATTCTTCTGTTCCTCCTTACGAATTTGAAGCAGACATTTCATCAAAAGACTACTGATTGGCAGGAAATCTTTCATTTCTCGACCTTCTTTCATTTCAAAAGACTATAAAACAGTGGCTCAGTTTTACTTCAGTTGTGATCATAAAGAGACGAGAGCTTTGAGTGACGGATTCTTCTGTTCCTCCTTACGAATTTGAAGCAGACATTTCATCAAAAGACTACTGATTGGCAGGGAATCTTTCATTTCTCGACCTTCTTTTTATCTGCATACTTATTTGCTTAGAATTTCTCCAGGTCCTAATTTCTGTTCTAGTACAGAAAAGGACATGGAAGATGATCAGACGGACAGACATGCCTACCAGAAAGATAAATGCACACGAGACATGCTCAGCACAAACAAAAAAATGGAGGGGGGAAAAAAAGAAACTCGAACCAGAAAAATGGAGACCAAACGAAACTGCAAATATCAGAACAAATGACTCACCAGCGAGAAAATCAAATCCATTCTGAACCGCTGGCATCTCTCCATTAGTGCTCGTCGGGCTCGACCCAGTATTCAACCCAAGAATGTGATGATGATGACGATCAAATGACGTCGTTCCGATCGCCCAATGTGACGCCCCAACGTAACCAAGCGACGCGGCGTAATCTGTTCTCGCAGATGTGTCGTCGTAGTCATCCCGATCGGGATGCCCAACGGGTGTTTCGTCCAATCTGGCGAAACCAGACGATGGCGACTGGGACAGGCTGAGCTTCCTCCGCCGGTATGCGGTGGACTGTTCCCGGTACTTGCGGGCCATGATGACGTGCCAGTGGTTCTTCACGGCGTTGTCGGTCCGTCCGGGGAAGAGCCGAGCTATCATCGCCCACTTGTTTCCGTACACCCGGTGCGCCTGCATAAGCCTCTCCTCCTCCTCCTCCGTGAACGCCCTCCGGTTGATCCTCGGGTCCAACTGATTGAACCACCTCAACCTACAGCTCTTCCCTATACCACCGTCGACGACGAAGACGACGACCCAAACGTAAAAGACACATCTTTTTGTCATCGTCACCAAGAAAATCCAATCTTTTTTCGCTACTTAATGTACGGAAAATAAAGGAAACGTTGTTTTTTCTCTTGTTGTTCACCTGATCTGCCCTCGAGCTTTTCTGCAATGAGGTTCCAGTTCTGGGGGCCGTAGAGGGCGACGAGCTCCCTGAGCTTGGTGTCCTCGGCGGGCCTCCAATGGCCTCTCGCGCAGAGCTTCGACTGGCCGCCGGCTTCTCCGTCGACCTTCCCGCCATCGTGCTCGTCGCTCGTGCTGTTGCTTTCTCTGACGCCAGTGCTGTGGACCTTCCTGCTCCGGTGATCATCAGTGGGGTCGCTCGTCGTCGTCCCCAGGAGATCGGGGAGGCCGTGGTGGGCGGCGGCCGTGGCAAGAGAGAGAGAGCCCATGTCCGCGTGCACAATGCCGGTTGAGGACGAGGAAGACGGAGACGGGATCGAGGAATAACGGCAGCTCGCGGTGATATTGTGGCCGTTTGCTTCTGATAAATTGACCCACTTGTTCACCATCTCTGTTCTTTCTCTCTGTCCCTCTCTCGCTGTGCTGACAGGAGAGACTCTGGTACGGGACTGTTACTCAGTCATCATCTCAGTAAATATGGAGAAGAGAATTGTAGAGAGAGAGAGAGAGAGAGAGAGAGAGAGGGAGAGGGAGAGACTCGAAACGGCAAAAACTGTAAGTGTTGAACTTGCGTTTGACGGAAACCGAGAGAGAGAGAGAGATCTGCTGGACTGCTATTATACTGTTCTTGTTTTGTTTTATTTTTCTTAAACACTCGATAAAGTTCAAGAACTTCATATTTCAATGATAAACAGGACGATGAATTTGACTCTTGAGGCAAAGAAAATGTGGTCTCCGATTGAAAGAGAAGCTTAACTTGACTAAACTCCTCACCTCTCGTTAACTAAGCTAGAAATTATTGGCAGTGTCATTTTCTCCTTTGACTAGATTGATAATTTCAATCATGATATAGTGACTACATGGATATCTTGAGGCATTGGTTGTGGACAGTGTTGTTGTATCCCTTAATCACTATGTGATTTGATACAGACGAGTACTTTCATATCATTTGAGAGAGAAATTTTCCTTCCCTTTAGAATGCGATCGTATAAGTTGCATTAGATAAAACTTGCATTTTGCTATTGGATTTGTGGCAATAAAGATCTGCAAGAGAAATGTAATGGAAGTACAATTGAAATTATAGTAAATTACATATGGCGGTGTGAACATATCTTATGATGCACGGGATTCAGTTTTTTACATGTTATATATTCATAAAATCTCCATACTAGGCTAAAGGACGAATTGTTGCGAAGAGAGTGAAACCACGATGTTCAATTCATCAGACAATCCTATTGAATGATCGAATCATATAATTTAACATATCAATCGCAAAAAACATCCTTATAGGCGCCAAAAGGTGCTCATATGCTATTCATCGTTTTTATAACCGTCGAATGACCTTCCGGCCGATCAACTCCTCTCAGCATCGGCGAGCATTAGTAATAGCGTAATCGAATTGATGAGAATCATCTTGAGTACGAGTATACTTTTTAAGACTAACTTAATCAAATGGAGTGGAGCATTGATCGAAGCACGTGGAGGCACAAAAGAGTGTCTCACCAAAAAACGCCAACTTTCAACAACTGTTTTTTGCAATTGTAGTGTGATCCCTGACTACCGCACTTCCCCATTCGCTAGTATGCTCCAAGTTCTCGTAACCACGTTCGATCCAACGGTATTCAGAGTGCTTCAATGCTGGGGTCAATTGCTCACTTGCACGTTTGAAAGTGACTGGAGCACTCTCTCTCTCTCTCTCTCTCTCTCTCTCTCTCTCTCTCTCGTCTAAACCCAGGATGGGATTGAAAGGGTTCTTGGCTGTCTCACCCTGCAATGACAAGAAAGGCTCGCCAATGTGACATGCTGGGTTGAGCTTGTGCAGGTCCGAGACAAGCCCTCCTTTTTCACTACAGACCAGTGAAAACTTCTTGAAAATGAGAGCTTATCAGGACACAACTCCACTTTGAACTAACCCTTATCAGGCACTGACAATTGACACATTAATAACCCCCATGGCCAGGCCTAATTCACTAGACGCTCTCGGACTCCATCATCATCTGAGCTCCTCAATTCATCTTCCTTCTTCTTCTTTTTGTTTTGGGTCGTTGTCAATCTACAGCTTAGCTTGACTGTAAGGGCTAGGGCTAGGGCTAGGAATCAGGGCTGGGGCCGTCACGGATTCAATTAACATGAGCATCAGGGTTAACCACCTGAAGTTGACCCAACAAGCAAATGGAACCTGTCCTTTAGATTCGCATTACATTTTCCTCTTTTCCTAAACCGATGATCGACATTCCAAAGATGATTGCCTTATAGATGAACTTCACGTCATGGGAGTGAAGTGAAGTCCCCCCATGACGCGAAGTCCCACTCGATCCCACCTGCTTTATCTCTTATGCCATACGTGAGATTTGGTCTTGTGAGCTGTTTTTTATCCTAACTATTTTTGTTCTCTTTTTTCTGGGTGGGCACCTAGAGAAGACAGATCTTTCTGTTTAGATTACAGATACCCTCCTCTTTTGTCCTGGCAAAAGCTTCACTTCATTGGTCTTACGATATACACTAATAGCAGCACGGATTATATGAATACGGTCATTAGCATCCATAAACGAACAAATTTCTGTCATCTATCAAAATTATGACGTACAAGCAAGCTCTCGTGCCTAAGTTTGGATGAATTAACACTGAGATTTGATTTTCTCGGACCAAAACACGCACCAATAAACGCAGTGCATTTTTCTACAGAAACAAGGGTGTCCTTCGCGCCTGTTGTCCCACTCAGGAGAGCTCGATGAAACCCCACAATAAATGGCCAAAATGACTTGCAAGCAGTGAGCAAACTTGCACTGTGCCGCGACTAATCCGAGCAAAATCACTGCGCGGAAAGTTTTCTTCGTATTTTGCACCCTCTCCAGCGTTACACCAAACAGTGAAAGAACGAATTTTTAGCATATTTCTCAGAATCAAGAATAGTTTCAGCTCTCTGGTCACTTCCCAGTTCCCACTAAATGTTGCGTTTCTGTAGGGTTTTTTGGAAGCATCGCTTTGACAGAGTTTTGAAGTTTTGACTTCCCTTGACTCACATTTATCTCTTAGATGATGCTCACTGCTCACAATCCAATAAGGAATGGATTTATCCCACATACATCGGCAATAGAGAAAAAGGCTTTGCATATGACCTCATTTGCAGTTGGTTTAGTGGTCATTTCTCAGATACCAACCATTAATCTATTTATTGTTTCTTATTGTTAAAAGGAACTCAGTTTATCTTCGTCTCTCTCTGAATTATTACACTATTTTATGTATCTCCTCCTCGTACTCAAAGCCTTCACTTTTTGTCATTAAAGGGAAACGCACCATTAGAAGCTTAAAAGTCCATGCAACAGCAGCATTTATTCTCCCACAAACTTCTTCTTAGCCGCATGCGATCGTTAATAAGCACTGCATACGGATGTATGTGTTAGAGGGAGACCGTTCGATTAAGTTAATAACGTGTGGTAGCTAATTCCACCTCGAATTTCTCAATTTTCCTTGTCTTAGGCCAGCTTCAGTTCATCCTTGAGTACCCACGACTTCGCTTCAAACGCTAGATGCAATTCTTTAGGTTTAGCTATAAAACCAACCAACTGATATCTGTTGCAACTTCTTAGAAAGCCATTCTTTCATGTTTTCATCTGAACTGTAATTAGCTTCATTAAAACTCTGGTTAAATCATTTATTATTTTTTTATATGATCAAGATAGTACTTTGATGCTTTCTTTTAAACCAACCATACATATCTGTAAATGGAACTGGAGTCAATGAGTGACCAACAGAGAGGTGCAGAGAGAAGCTATAAATGGGAAACAAAGCCAAACCGATTGACCCACCACAACGAAAGCAAGAAAAGAGAAAGGCCGTGAAAAGGAAAAGCTTGCAAGACGTTGCCCACCTCCATTTTCCTAGTTACTTGCCCGCTACATGGAGTTTCCAACTAGTAATGCTTACCCACCCAAACCCCAACTCCACGCCACCAATCTTTTCTTATATTTGATTTTTTCCCGTTATTTCCATATCTGGGTTTTAATGGGTTTGCTTGTTCGAATTGAATAGTTGAGAGGCTTTCCATGATCCCTGGAGTCACAGTAGTGATTATCAGAAAGATATCTGCCTTGGGAACTTGCGAGAAGATCATCTTTAGCTTTAGAGGAACATTCAATTCAGTTGCAGTCCTGCATTTAGTTCGAAAGTCCCTTTGTTTCTATTGGCTTTAATTTACTTGAGTAAAACAGGAGTAATCTTGGCTTGCATGTTCGGCACTTGACGTCGTTATCTCATGCATCGTCCGGGTTTAAAACATATTTGCAGACCACGTAATTTCCTCGTTGAATCATATCGGAATCCCGTGAAGTTCAGATGCAACAAACTGGAAGGAAAAAAAAAAACAGAGAGAAAGAAACGAGTTAGAGATGGAGCAACTCCATTTAACATTAAAAAGAAAGAGAAACAATGATAGCATGCTCTCACCCGGCACGATCCACGTCACCTGTATACGCCCACGTACCCCGAATCAAAAAGCTGAATTACATATATTTGCCTTTGGTCTTATTCTCTGAAAAGATGTACCTCCACCTCACCACGTGTGCTCTGCAAGCAATCCTCTGCACACGGGTGGAGTCCTAATCCTCTCTCTCTCAAACCCCCCCCCCCCCCCCCCCTTTCTCTCTCTTGTGGGTGGCCTTTAACAAGAGAAATCTCTCGTAAGTAAGGCGGATGCTATTATTCATAGAAACTTAGGAAACCCCGCTCTTGGACCTTTTAGACTGGGTCTTCTTTGTCCACCAGATGATGGGCATATAGTCCTCGCGAAGTTGTTGACTATAATCGAAATTTGCCCAATTACACTTTAAAAAACAACGGGACACATTAGATCCACGATGAAGCATGAGTTTTTATATAAGTACTAGATTTTCTCTTGTTATAAAAGGCAATTTCTTTATGATTCAAGTGCAAGAGTACAAAGATACAGCTATGCAAGTGTTCATGAAACAACGTATGATTTACCAATTAAATTATTATTACGATAGAATGATTATCGTGATTTGACAAGATAAGTTATCCAATATTGATTAAAGGCAGAAATGACGATGAACCGTCCAACCATTGTTCAGACGAGTTAAGGATATCAAAAATATAGTCCACGACTTAACAAAAATGTTGACTGGACATGCAGGGACATTCACCTGATTTTTTTTTTTTTGGGTGAAGTTCACCTGATAATCTTTGCTTTTGGATTTAATCATTTTTTACGTGATATCGAAGAATGCTACTCTACGCGTGCTTTCTCCACACACGACAGAGATTATTAAAGTATCGTATCTATTACTTGTAAACGTCATAATTTCAATTTTCGGATTGGGTTTCTTGGCACATATAATGGACGCCACCAATGGCTTGACGTATGTCACGAGTCTGCACAGTATTTCCTCCCACTCAAGCACGGGGTCGCTTTCTTGCCACCACACACTTTCCTCGTGGTATACGGTAACTGAGAAAGCTACAAAAAGTAATTTCTTCCGTTGCTGAAGTGCCAAAACATCAAACCTTGATTGGGCTTTGGTTGGTAATCAATGAGGAGCACTCTCTTCCACGCACTGAAACTTGAAGGGCCAGTACAATAATGAACAACAGCCTCTGGTCATCCTCAACCCCAGAAAAAAGGACGGGGTCTTGTTAGACTCATACAGTGGAGGACACTCTACCTTTCTTAGGTGAAAAATTGAATGTTTGAAGAGGTAATTGAAGTGGGTGGGAGGGGGGGTAACATGCGGTTGCTATTCCTTTCTTTTTCTTCGTACAGCCCTAGCCTTTGGACGGTAGTTTCTGCGGTTTTCACGTGTTTCAGACTTGGAGCTAAAAGAAATTTTTGGTTCGTACAGAAATCTTGCTATTTTCGAACCTCCGATGGGATGGATAGCTTCATCTAGGCGACAGGGACTTTGCTTTTTGCATGGGGAGACTAGGGCTAGGGCATTCCCATGCAGAACTAGGTCTCATTAAGAATGACGAATCTGCAAATTTTTGCGAACCATAGGGAAAACGACATGTGGGTAGGTTTCTATGGGTCCGGTGCATTATAGTTCCAGTACTTTGGAACTCATGAACAGGTAGGTGATTTTTTGAGTAACGATTAACTCAAGAAGATATCAATGGCGTGTTGACATATAAAGAAATGGGTTATACACAAATTATGCCATAATATCCTAAATAATTTATAACTTTTACTCTTATCTCAATTTTTTTATCTAATATACACTCTCTAATTTTAAATCCAACCTCAAATCTATCAAAAAAAATTTTTGTCCCATAAAAAATCTTCAACTTTAGGTCATGTCTCATTTATGCTATAAACATTTTTTTCTTCTTATGAAAAACCCCCAACTTTAGATCTCGCCCTAATTTTACTTTGAACTTCTTTACTCTAATAAAAAAAAAATCTGCTCTCATAAAACTCTGTCCAAAAATTTTTGTTGACAACCGATAAATTGAAACCTCCTAAGCATGAGTTGTTTAAGCATCTTCAGGAGAGGTGGGACATTCTCAAGCACGTTGGTCACTAAGGGCGACTTTAACATAAAGTTAATAGAAAGTAGATTTGTGACTTAAGTAAAAGTAAATGATCATTTATACAACAAAAAATTAGAGTAAAATTGAAATTGGACCTAAAGCGAATTTTTTTTATGAGATAAGAAAATTATACGGAAAAATTGGTTAAAGTTTAAAGTTTCTTACGAGACAAAAAAAATTAGGATAGAATTAGGATTGGATCAAAACTTTAGGAGTTTTGATGAGACAAAAAAAAAAGGTTTCTAAGGCATATAGTTGGGACGTGATATGAAGTTGCGAGTTTTTATGGGACGAAAATAAATTTAGGGTAAAATTGAGGTATGACCGAAAGTTATAAGTCTTTTATGAGATAAAAGGTAAAATTGGGGTAAAAGTTAAGGTTGGGGATTTTTTTTTAGGGAAATAGATCCACAAATTATATGACTCATAAATATTTATCGCAAAAGGACTTTGTTATACATGATTCTTAGATAGGCTCTAAAGCATATTTACCTTATATCTCTATCAAGTGTGTTACATATATATGATAGATGTTAAATACGATGGTAAGTTTACTTAAAAGTGACACGTCAATGAATCCCTATACCCTATTTACAAGTTGCACTTATATTAGTCTATGACTAAGTCTCATGACCCACCTAATGCATAAAATAGTTAAAAAGGTCACCATTTTTACGCTCCGATGTAACTTCACTCTCCCTCATTTCAAATTTTCCTCAAATTTAGGTTTATCTTGTTTCGAGTTATATCTTACGGAAAGCCCTAGCCATTCAGAACAAAACCCCACCATAGTGACAATGACCTAATTATTTCTATGTTCCAGTGCTTCGCGTGAGAGAGAGAGAGAGAGAGAGAGAGAGAGAGAGAGAAGAGAGAACACGAAAAGCTGTGCAGATCACGTACCATGTGGGAATGAGATCACAAAATTAAGCAACCATGCATTATCCACAATAACCTAATAAAGATGTCACCATTTCCTCACTTCTTTCCATTCATCATCACCTAGGAAGGGCCTCGCTTTTTACCGCCTTCAGTTTCTTCTCTTCCACAAGAATTGAGCAAAAGGAGATTTTCCATTTTCACTAATTTCGCAGTGCTATTCACACCCATTCTCTAGATCCTCTCCTTTTCTTTTCCTATTTCTACACAAAAGAACAATACAGTTCATCTCCTGTACAGACTACAGAGCTGTAGCGCTCTGGAGATGAGAACTGTCACACTCAAAAACTGTTCGTAAATGAAGACAGATGCTCGTGGCCAATTTCCACGTTACAAGCCAAATGGAGCTGGGAGTAGAGAAGGACCACGTACGGACGTTTAATTAAGGGGATACATTTCTTTGTCACACGATGTGAGACTTGAGCTGGAAATGTTGTTGATTCTTCAAAACCGAGAGGCAGACAGCACTTTTCTCGTATTATCATCAATAACCCTCATTTGGTGTCCCGTGGGCCGATGGAGATCGCGTTCCCATATGATCTTGCATGCCCACTGAAAGTGTTCGGATCAACCGGAAAAGGATCAGGTGACTTGAAGTCACATTACTACCTTTTTGTCCCATCCGTCCGAAGCCGATCGGACGGATGGCACAAAAAGCAATTTAAAAACCTTCTCTCCTCAAATAATGGGTGGCCGTTAGTTAGGTGACTTCAAGTCACTTGATTTGGATCCGGATCAATCATTTCATGTTTCGACAAAACCATTTTCTTGCACCAGCATTCTGTATTGCGTTGTCGTAGTACAAGTATTGTTTGTTCGAGCCATTTTGTATTGTCATTAGTACCATAGATTTTGGCATATTTCATAAAATTGTTTGCCAATTAGCAATGATTCAAAATGTATTCTATGAGGTAGCGTCGATTCCAATTCAGTCATGCCTTTAACAAAGATGCTCCGGAACAACTTCCAGATCAGTTAAGTATCAAATGTCGATGGGATGCCGAAGCCTTATGCGTCAGCAGCAGCATTCTCAATGCGAGCATTTGGTATAGGAAGAGGTCAGCGAGGCCTTACCAGGACTATTCAGATATTTAATATTAAATGTATATATGTGGTTTGTCGAAAACAAACCAGATGAAATAATTTTTGCTTTGTAGAGAACGTTGGATGGGGTCATGCTTAGGGCCACTACACAAGAGTAAGAAGGCATAGCATTTACTCAAGAAACAGAGACATGCAAATTGATCAAGCTCTCCGAGAAGAGGAAGGATGTGGATAAACACAAACGAAGGGAAATGAAATCATAAGGAAGGAAGAAAAGAATCGCATCCACTGGGTAGGGGAGAGAGGGGCCCTCAGGAAAAAAAAGAGCAGGGTTCCCCTATACAAGATTCTGTTGGGGTTGTCCCCCTGGAACATACGAGCAACAGGAAACATAGTTTGTGCATTAGTTTATTCACCGTATGCCCTTTGTAGTCGTAGGGCAACGACCTCTGTAGCCTTCACCAAAAACGAGACAACAACTAGTAATACCACAAGTGTAATTGAAGCCAGGGCAATGATGGCATTCGTTTGAGTCTCGGGGCGGGGGGGGGGGGGGGGGGGGTGGCGGGAAATATAAATCACTAATCAGCACAGAACGATGACTGTCATCGTCTCTCCTTACCAAGTGGATTAATCTCAACAGACCTGGGCCTTCCGGGCAACTTCCAACGCTTCTTAGATGGGGTTTAAGTTTGGTATCTAACACTGTCCTGATCGCAGAGCCAGTCTCTCTCCATTTCTGGAACTTCAAAGCTGTAACCCATACAAAGCTTAAAAACTGCGATGGTGCACAGGCGGAGTCGCAATCTCCGCGCCTCATGCATGCATATAGAAAGCATAGAGAGGGGGAGAGAGAACTGGTTTTCACTTTGGAAGTTGTTCAAGCATTTAACTCTCGATGGGACACACACAAACGCGCACGCTTTAAACATTCAACTATTCTCTGCTTTCTAACTCGCGATGGGTGTTTGTGCGTGTACGAACCATCCATTCATCGTTAAGATAGTTCACTGTTCTTTTATAGGTGCAAGTAGAAGGAAAACGCTCATTCGGAGACCCACAAGCCCTTTGAACTCGTCGATAGACAGATGACTATTCTCACGAAAAAGCATAAATGCGCTATTGAACGCTGTACGTTCCTTATCTCAGGGTGGTCACTGTGTCCTTTGGAAAGTAAATTCGAAAAAACTATTGCTGCCTGTCGCGTTCATGGACTCCCTGTAGTATTCAATCAGTACCAATCTGTTGGTTGGCTTTAATTCCTTGAAAACCTTGCAGCTTGAAAATTCTCCATCTGTATTTTAAAAAAATGAGGAGGGTTGATTAATATGAGCTGTAGCTCGGCTCGAATCTACTTCTAATTTTTTGCCCGAGAAAAATCCAATGAGTAGCATCTCAACTGGGACGAGGTAGAGCGGTTCTTGGAAATGAAATTAACCCGAGAAACAACATTCAGCTAGCATCTCACCTGACAAATGTTCATTCACATTCTGGCCACCACAAGCGGTTCTTGAGAATGAAATTAACCCAAGAAACAACATTCAGCTAGCATCTCACCTGACAAATGAATGACTTTTACATTCTCGCCCCCATTCTTTGGGCTTATGGTCCCCCATTCAAATGACTATGGAGACTTATACAATAAGATTATTTTTGCTAGCACACGGCAGTAGCTGATACCTTCAGCCGGGAAAATCGCCTAGTTAGGATCTGTTAACCATTTTTTTAAAGACAATTCACATATACATTTTCAAAAGTTTTCACCGAGAGAAAGAGTTGAGGGTATGGATCTACCCTTGTTTAAGCCAACTTAGCCAATTTACGGTTGATATATTTTTTTTCCTACGTTCCTGTTGGCCAAAGAGGAGGAGGATCTGAACTTTGTAAGTATGAAGAGAAAAGCTTGGGCAGACAGCAAGAGCCTACAACCTAGATAGGCTCTACACAATTCCCAGAAGCAGAGAGATCATACGGCAGGGAAAAAAAGGACACCCGAAGTGGGTGGTGCCCCTTACATTTGGGTAATAGGGGTGCAAGGGATAAGGAAAGGGTCACGATACCATTTATGGATACAACAGATATGGAGACGACTAGAATGAGTAACGGGGATCGTGTTGATCATCATCATAAGCCCACTCTGCATCTGCAACAGTAATACTGATATGCATCACGGGATAGATGCAAGAAAGCTGCTGCTGAGGGTGTATACGAACAGGGTTGGCACGGATGAAGATGGAGCACCGGAGAGAGAGAGTCGATGTGCCTCTGTGCGTCCACGTGCGTAGACCCTGGTGCGGGAGGGCTCTCAAAGCTGCGGTGAAGGCTCCCTCCTCACTTTTACCGAATAGGATCAACAGAGTGAGTTCAGGAGATGTGTTCATGCACTCGTCACCAACGTCTCGTCAGAGAGGATTCGTACGAGCTCGATGTGACGTGCTTTGGCGTTACCGCAAAATGGAGCTGCATGCAGCGTTGTTGGGACATGGCTCGCGAGCAAGTCATCCCCTGTTCACACTCCTCTTTCTCTGCAATTCCGTAGTATCAAAGTAATAAATATAACAAGAAAGAAATTTCGCAGATTTGAATGCAATGCGGTCTCAAACTCCCAGACCCAAAGTACAAAGTGGACTAATCGATAATACGACACTCCCAAAATTTCATTTTCATTTTGTATTGGTGGGGAATTCACATGGATTGCATCCTAGACACAATCGATCATGTATCTCCCTTCCCACCCAGGGCAATAATTCGTAGAATGATGCAGAAAAAACATTCTCCTTAATCATTTTTTCAATGTGTTTAATGGCTCATAAGAAAATTAACACGGTCAAGTGATAATTAATGACATTTATATTTTCGCTCGCAATTATTGCAATTTTCTAATTGAAATTAAGAATCCACTTTGTCAATATTGTGGGTATTCAGTAGGGGTGAGTACAATGGACCACCCAACCCGGGAACCGCCCGGACCGGACCGGACCAGCCGGGTTGGTCCGATTCTTGGAAATCTTGGTCCAGTCCACGGTTCCAAAAAATGGAACCGGTTCACGGGCGGTCCAGTTCCCGGTTCCTAGTGTGGCGAGACCGAACCGAATCACTTGGACCGACTCTGGACCGAACTATTGGACCAACCCTTTCTTTTTTAGGCCCGAGAGAGAGAAAACCGATTGGTCCCATCATCTTTCTCTTCCATAGGCAGCAAACAACCACAGTGATGCACCAATAAGTCATTCCCTTTGTTAAATCATAGGGAGAGATTTATCCATCCAAATTTTTTGATATTTCACTACAAACTAGTTAAGACAAAGTTAAACAACTTTCAAGAAGGAATAGTCCTCAAATTCATTGAGTAAGAGTGTTAAAAACAGGCATCCATTTTACTGAAAAAATAGGGCCGGTTACAAAGAAAACTCGGACAAAAATGCATGTCAAAAGGGTATCAATTGTCATCGTATGAATCTGAAATTTTGACATGTTGTATACCTAAATATGAGCTACAATTCTTATGAGAATCATCAATCAAAATTCACAACAAAACAAGCTCAAAATGACACTTCTTTGGACGGGGTCAAACACAGTTTCTAAAAAACAGTTTGAACACTAGTCTGAAATTCAAACAAGCCGATGATCAAAACACTTCAGAAAATTCTCGAATTAATATATGTTGTATACATGCAAGAGACAAACAACTTTCATCAAGATAACAATCCCAAATTCTAAACATATAGCTCTAGAGAAAATCGTAAAGCAAAAAATAGGTTCATTCGCCATCTCCCTCTTTTTTTATATCCTCTTTTGGTTGGTTTCGTGACTAACCGTGGCCGGCCCAATGAGAAGTTCTCTAGACTTCTCTTTGAACTTGTCCTGGTCCCATTGGACCGGTCCAAGACTTTGGCGGTCCGGTCCACAGTCCTAGAGAATGGGAACCGGACCGCCCGGGGAACCGATCACCCCTAGTATTCGGCCTCTAGCAGAAAGCTCAGAAAGTTCGCTGGCTGTTGACACCTAAATTTTGGCCTAAGAAAATCAGGGGCTTAGTCCGACCCTTAAAAAAATTAAAATTATTATTTGCATCGCATGGTCTCGGTATAATCTTATCACGTACCATCGCACGTGCGTTTAAAAGAGCTTCTAGAAGATAGTCGGTTGCGTTACAGATAATATAATTTCAAAATCGAAAGGTAGTTGTGCTACGGATGAGAAAATTTCAAAATCGAGAGGTGGTTGTGCTGCGGATAACGGACGGTTATATATTATCTTGAAAATCAAATTTCGAAATCGCCTTATTTCTAATTTTAAAGATTTTTGGTGGTTATCTCTAAGTCTTTATAAATAGAAGGGGGATGGCAGTCAGTTAAGGGGGAGCTCAAAAAAATCGAAGGGCTGAAAAAATTGAAGAGCAGAAAAAAAGAGAGAGTTTGAGTCGCTGAGAAAAAGAGAGGGAAACACGGGGGTGGCTGAAAAATCGAGGAGTGAAAAAATCGGAGAGCCTGAGTCGCTAAGAAAAGGAGAGAGAAAAATCGTGGGCGAGGGAAGAGAGAAAAAAATCGTGTGCAGCATAAATAAAAGAGAGAAAAGAGAGTGGGGAAAGTGAGAGAGAGAGTTTGAAAAGTCAAAGAAGGGGATTCTGAGTCTTCCATGACAATTCGTGCGTGAGAGATTAGAAAGATTCTCTTTTGGGAATTTTATTTTCCTTTCTTTCGTGGCAAATCAGAGGGGAAGGTCAAAGTCAGAGAGTGGAGTCGTTTTTTTTCTTCGGGGAAGCCTTCGCGAGGAGAACAAAGCTCCCGCAATTGTTGGTTCTTCTTTTCGCAGTCACGGGCGCTGAACCACGACGCCTATCATGAGTTCGGCATCTCCGACGGCTTTTGTTGATGCACTTCGTCGAGTTCCCGCTATCAACTTCAGCAACTTGCCAAAGCAATTTCCAGTAGCACCATTATCATCAACGTGCTAGTCGAGCAAAAACAGCGACTCCGGAGATTTCCACGTGCATCCTAGTCTAGTCGTTGTTCTTCCTGAGTGTCATCAGTATCCTCAGTCCGCCAAGGAAGCTCCGCTGCCTCATTGAGCATCCAAGTCAACGACTTGTGTGGACATTCGGCCACACATACGCCAAGTCCTTGCACCGTCAAGCGCCGAGCCGATTTTTCTGCAAACGTTCGAGGATCGTTCAAGAATAGCCATCGTTGTTTGCCGTTCGTGATCCGCATCCGTCGATTCAAATTCAAAAGCGGTCCGCAAATTAGGTAAGCATCTATTCCAACTTTGAATTTGATATCGTCTTCTTAATTCGGACTAACGTGTATTTTTATTTGTTTTTTAGGCATATTCAATAGGGTTTCATTATTTGAAATTTAAAATAATTATCAATTTGGTCCGTGAGATGACGGACTATTTTGCTTAATTATTTTAAATTTTTAGATTGTTTGAAATCTAGTTGGGTAAGTTTTCTTTTGGATTGCAATTATTTGAAGGTTGCGATATCTGTCAATTTATGATGCTAGACGACGGATTATTTTTTCGGATATCACAATCTCTTCGAGTCTTTTGCGTGAATTTTATTCGGTTAGAGATCTTTTTAAAAAAAAAAAATCTGAAAACACAAAAACATAGGATTCGATAGATTTTCTTAGGATCATATATTTGATTTAGGACATTATTTTTTAATTTCGAATTTTTATGGAAAATATAAAGATCATGCATTTCATGTCATGTTCACGTTAGAAAGTATGTCATATAGAGATTAGGCGCATATATCTCATGCCACGTCATCTAGAAATTGCATGTTTAGGTCATAAAAGCTTCATATCATGTTAGAATAAATCATATAGAAGTCTAGGATTATTCAATGCATGTCATATTAGGTTAAAATTCTTATTAGTTCATTTAATTTTAAATTTTAATAGTTTTAAGTGTTCTTGCATTAAGCTATTAGAAGGTTCAATTTAGGCATTTATTTAATTTCGAAATTTTGTTAATAATGGGAAAATATCAAAAAATGCCATTCGCATGTCATTTAGATAATTGCATGTTTTCGAATAGTTTAGTTGAGTCACTCATCACGTTTAGTTATTTAACTTAGAATCGCATAATATACTAGGTTAGATTCACATTAGATAGCATCATGTTTAGATTAAATTGCATTTTAGGTAGTATTGCATAGCATGATTGGATTGCATTTTAAATATAATTGCATGTTTAAATTAGGTTTTCACGTTTTATTTTAAGCTCAATGAAAATAAAAATAAAAACTTGTATGCATGTCATGACAATAATCTTTTCTTATTAGTTTGCATCATTAGTCATTACATAACATTTAGATTAAGCACACTAAATCTCATGTCACTTAGGTAAAACATTACATTTAGAAACTTAGGAGTCGTGTTAGATTAGGTCTTCGTATTTTACTAGTTTAATTAATCTCGAATTTCATTAGATAAATAAGAAAATACCAAAAAGTACCTCATTTGCTTGTCATTTAATCATTTAGTTAAATAACACGTCATTTAGTCCGAGTTAATCTAGGATTTGCATGTTATAAGCCATGTTAGGTCGTATCATTTAGGGGTGAGCAAACTAAACCGCCCGCCCGGGAACCGCCCGGAACCGTCCGGACCGGTCGGTTCCGGGCGGTTCTAAAACTTACCGGTCCGGTTCCCGGTTCCGGGGGTGGAACCGCCCGCCCGGAACCGGACCGACACTTTTTATTAAAAGAATTATAAAAAAATTATTAAAAACAGAAATTTTTATATAAATTTGTTTCTTTGGATGAGTATCTTCTACATTATATGGAATATATAATTAAATGGTGAATACATGCTTCCTCTTGAAAGAGTGCAAACTTTATATGCATGTATATTCAAGTATTTTGTAGAGCCGTTGCATGTTTTGTATTTTTCTTCTCTTGTTTTTTTTTTTTAATTACCCGCCCAAGAACCGGACCGGACCGCCCAATCCTATCCAGTCCGGTTCCCGGTTCCTACGGGAACCGGGAACCGCCCGGGAACCGATCACCCCTAGTATCATTATGATTAGACTTTCATGCATTTGCACGTTAATTTAGTTTTTGTATTCTAAAATATTATTTGTAGTTAAGATAAGATTTTAGTTTAACTTACGGATTAACATGGTTTAATTCCTAGTCTAAATTAAATGTTATTTAACTATAGATAATTAGTTTCATTAAATAGTTTTGAAATTCATAAAATTGCATTTAGGTTTGCATTATAGCATATAGATTAGTTTTCCATTACATGCATCACATACACATAGAAAACCCCAAAAAGAGATTATTTTTTATTGATTTGCTTCATCTTTACTTATTGCTTTGGTAATTGTTATGTTTCTTTGAGCATTTATTTTAATGTTTGCGCACCCGCGTGATCACTGTACATGTTAGGAAATAAAGTTAAAAAAAATCAATTCAAGCTGCCTGCAAATTATTTTTGAAATAGAAGAAATAGGTACTCAAGTCCCCGAATTCAAAATCTCTGGTTCGTAGGGGTAAAGTACGACTCCCAGTGCTTTACATGGATTTCTAATCGACCCACTGTGAATAGATTAGTGACGACTCCATTTGAAATTAATTTAGCATGTTAAGAAGTTAAACCTAAGTCGCGAATTGGTATGAGCTTGGGAGAGCTCGAGCTAATTTAAGTTTAGCAATCCATTAGCCGAATCCTAGGTGATGCACCTTCGGGGAGGTCGCGACACTGACATTTTGGCTTTTCAAAATTGGGGAGACGTACTCAACCTAACTTTAGCATAACGCTGCCCATGACATTTTGTATTCTCTTCATTCTTTGAGGATTGCATTGGCATCTCGACCTTTGGGATCCAAGGCCAGTATCCAATTCAATCATATGTTATAGCTCATAGAGCCATGGTTTGTTTTTGCACTGCGTGTGCAGGGCGCTAACACAGATTCTGAATTTGTATCACGAGAGAGGGACGGAAAGAAAGAGAAGACGAGGAAGGTAATAAATCCCTGTTTTGCAAAGAGTCGTGAACGGAAAGAGAGTCGCGGCTTGCTCTTCACCGTGACAACTGAATAACAATCTCGAGTCACGATACTTAGAAAGTGCAAAATGCCGCTTGAATCGAAAAGCAAAGGAGCCATTAATTGCTGGCTCGGAAAGAGCAGGCAAAAGAAGAAAATTTAAATGGTCTATGTACATATGATCCATAATGGCAACTTCCACGGTTTTCGACAGAGAACTTGAGTTGCAACGATGGGGCTTCCACGAGAGTAATATAAGTAGGAATTAGAGATCTGAGAGCTTTTAATTGCCAGCAGAACATTGCAGGATAGAAGTTAGTAACAATGACATGTACATATGCAAAAAAAAACCAAGTGCGTGAGCAAATCTCTGCCAAATGAAGTTCAGTCGATCGTATCACGACCCCTAGCAGGAGATTTATGATGCAAGTGGATGTTAGGTTGTTCGCAGGTACACATATAAACTTAGCAGATAATGCGAGCTGTCCTTTGATGTTATGTTATAGTCCACTTTGCAAGAAGAAACAAGGACATCCTTTACCAACAACGCGAGAGAGTCTTATGCAAGCCATCCATGTTTGTAGCTAGACCTTCAGTTCAGCCATATTCAGTACACTAAAACGAAACAATAACCGCAACGACACTTAGCTAAGTATGCAACAAATGGGCTATGCCTGTGCATCAAGGACGTGGGATAGCTGCTCAGTAACTAAATGACAATGCAAGAAGTCACAGATCGAGTAAAGATGATAAACTTTCGACATCTTCAGATAAAAAGTTTGGCTACAGTCGTCTTCGCAGATGTAGAGTCCACAAATTGATTTATTTCCATCAGAAGCATGGGACTGCTGGTTTAACAGTACATGGAAGAGAGGCAATGATCCCAGTACAACATCCAACAATGTCGTTGTTTTAGTGGAAAAGTGAACATCTTGTGCCGAAACGCACACGAGCAGGATTAATCACTTCATAGATAATGCTGCTAACAAATAACTTCGCGTCCAGATTCAGCTCAGATCCTTAAGAAGGCCGAGGGGACTTATCCAGCGAGTTTCATGTAATTCCAAGTCCAGCAGTGTTCTCACCAAACCTCTTATCCACAGCGAGCTTCAATGTCACGCTTAGAATTGCTCTTAGCAGCTAAATTTGCAAGTGATCACATGCATAATTGACCGAGATGTTCAAGACGGCCAAATGAAGTGGAGTGATTTCGAATGAATTCCAACACCATTCGCCAGAAGGATCTACACAATCGGCCGGTTTCAATTTCACAGCTCAGAGTGAAATAGCTCCTATACGATTGATCGAGCAAGACACCTGTGGTGGTTTGTGCTCTGTTGGAATGCCACAAGAAACTTCAGAAAACACCGCATCGAGCTTCGTCCATATTAGCTGTGCAATTCCAGTATAAGCAAAAAATGCAAAAGCCATACAGTTGTAGCACTGGCAGACTGGCTGTCGCTAACGGATCTGCTGCTAACAGATAACTTCGTGTGCACTGTCGATGCTCCATATGCAACCGACTTGAATATCAACTAATGATCTATACGCGACCATCTCCAATTCGACACTGTAAATGTAGTTATAAGTGTGGTTACAGCTATTTGTTCGAGTAATCACATGCAAAATCAACCAAGATCCTTAAGAAGGCCTAAGGATGCAAGCAAGGTTGCAGTAATTCAATCTTCTATAGAGCAGCTGATCTCAATCTCACGTGTAAAAATGAACCATCGACTATTTGCACGAGTGAATTAGCTCTAAACAATTAATCAAGAAAGACGCTTTGTCGCGCTCTGTACTCTGCAGTATGCTACAGAAAGCTTCAGAATTCGCAGCATAGAACTCATTATCTATGTATCAGCTGTGCAATTCCCACATAAGCGAAAAACATCTACAACATTGCAGATTTTGGGCTATCTATTAACAGAGACAAATGCTCATACCATGTGCGCATTTACAGGGAGGGAGAGGAACTGGCTAACCCCGGGCATCGACTCTCCGCAACCTCATCTCGATCAGCCTCGCGGTGAATTCACCGTCACTGACCTTGAGCATCTCGGCCAAGGGCATCTCAAGCCCGTGCTCCTCCAACATCTGATGCCGCGGCCGGATCTTCCGCTCCAGACTGAAGGAAAAATACTGCGGAAAGCGCTTCAGCTCGGTCGAGTCCCCCCTCATATCCCGCAAGAAATACTCAGCCTTGGGCCTCATGTTGTTCTGGACGCTCATGGTCAGCAGCCCCGGCGACCTGATCGCCATCCTCGAGACCTCCCTGTACTCAAACCCGAGACTCTGCAAGAAATCGATCTTGGGCAAGAGGGTGTGCTCGACGTTGGAGACGAGCAAGAGGCTGGTCTGGCAGGTGATCGCGTGACGGCCCACGAAGCCGAAGCTCCGGAGGAAGGAGAGGGCGGGGCGTAGTTGGGAATCGACGCTGCAAACCAAGATGCGGGGGCAGCGGATGATGGACTTGTGGAGGTCGGGGAAAGGGATGAGTGCCTCGTGGAGGAGGAAGTCGAAGATGGGGTAGAGGTCGGAGTCGGGGTCGGAGGTGAGGAGCTGGGGGAACATGTCGAGGATGCGGCCGAGGGAGGGGCGGGGGATGCCGAAGGAGGCGAGGCAGTCCTCGACGGAGCGGAGGGAGGAGAGAGGGAAGGAGCGGAAGTCGGGGTTGTGGCGGAGGGCCTTCTGGGGGTCGACGTTGAGGCTCTGCAGGTAGAGGAGCTTCTCGCGGAAGAGGAGGCCGGAGTCCGAGGTGCAAGTGGCGGAGGAGGCGGAGGCGGCGGAGGCGGCGGAGGAGTGTGGGAAGTGGAGGTGTTGGGTCCTGAGGGGCTTTGGGAGGTGGAATACGGGCTGCAGGGAAGAGGGAGGGTGATGGAGTTGGATCATCATCTCTGTTCTCCCGGGTCTGGTGCGGTGGTGATGATGGATGAAGATGATGATGACGACGATGAAGGCAATGTGTTAGAGGTTTTTCCTCCTCATGTAGGCCGGGTCGGGTCGGCCATGCATCCCATGGCCTCCTGACGTGGGCCTTCGAGTCTCGTCCGACAACTGATGGGCCAATTCGGATCTTCCTAATCCCTCGGCCCTTCCATTGGGCCTCCAGACAGCTTCCCTCCTTTAGGCCCAACAAATGAGAAAGCTTTGCACACATCTGATGGACCCATTCGATTGGTGAGGAGGGGGACTCAAGACCCGAGGGAAATGGGCCGTGTCCGATTACCCAAATGGAGTCGATCCGCTTAAATGGCTGAGAGATTGATAGTGGGCCTGGAGATAGAATAAGGCAAAAATAAGCTTTCATATGTGCTCACAATCAACGACAATCTGCCGGTTTAGATACGTCGGCTTCATCCTTGATTTAAGAAGAGTTCGTCATTTCTAATAGATCCGTTGATGGGGTAGGAATGTTCGGGGAAAAAAAAAAAATCCAAGTTCGAAATAGACGCGTGGTATTCTAACTTATGGTATGACCAAAGCCACGTCAGGTCGGATTTGGGACGACTCGGCTCCAAACTTGTTCTGCTACCGTCACGTACTTTTCACGACTCGTGTGGAATGAAGGAACAACAGTCTGAAACTTATTGGAAACCCGTCGAGATCGACATAGATCTTGTTTACTCTTTGACTTTTCACGATGGAAATAAAATTTGGATATCCTAGAAGCCAAGAGCATAGGGGAAAGAAAAATGAAAATCGAACTCATGGGATTGAATCCCCTATTATTTGAAATTGGAAATCGGATGACGAGTCTTAAAGAGGAAATTCGGTCCGGTCCGGTTATCATCGGCCATTAACTTCTCATTAGCAATAATGAGATAACTCAAATTGCAACGACACATAAAGTAACGCCAGGAGAGGCGGGTCAAAGGTCAAAAGAGCCAGGATGGGGGAGCGAGATTTGCGGCCGAGCACATGGGCGTAGTGGGGCCCCACCCCCAATTCGTGTCCCCCCCGCCCCGCCCCGCCTGAGATTTCTTCGAGTGGCGGAGGTGCCGTGCCTCGCAAATCGCACGGCTCGAGACATTTAACCCAATTGACCCGTCGCTCTCGTGACCCAACGCCCCCCGCCCTCGGGTTCGTTGCTCCCAATTAATGACCCGGGGACCCCACTAATTCACGACGACCCGACCCGATTGTGCGCGATCGAATGTAACAAATCCCCTTCCTTCCTTCCTCTTCTTCCGATTTGACCCGACAGTCGAGAGACATTTTCACTGCACCCGGAAGTCCCTGCCCCGCCCCGGTCTTTTTCTCTTTCAGACGTGCATCGCGGCTTCCGTCGAAACTTCCCCGAATCAAATGTTCGGTGCACTGATCCATCTCCCACGGAAATGTCGCTCACAGAGCCAAGATAAGATGAGTTGTGGACCGAATCGAACCAATTCCTCAAATCGTTGAAAATCAACAAGGAATTCGATTCTCAAAGGAAGAAGAATAAGATGGAATTTCGTGAACTGAGGAATCGATTCGGGGACAGATGATTATGGTTGGGGGATGGGTTTTACTCAACGTAAAATAAAACCCAACATTCAACTCCATAAATTATTCAGGGATCGACAGAAGAAGCGCAGAAGCTGGACCAGATAAAAGAAAGCAGCACCACAAAAATAACAACACCAGTCCATTCCGTCATTGATTCTTACTCAAAAACGGGAGATTTACATCTTTACTACTAGCAAACGAGGACTTCAAGGTCATTTCCAGCAAAAAAAAGATTTGCTGGACCAAACCCTAACCGCACTCCAAAAACAAAAGGAAAGAAATCGGAAAACTCAAATTACTAATGGCGGGTGGTACCTAACAATCCACCGCTGCCCAGAACTCCTGGCATTCAATTCGATACAGAATGGCGGAGGAAGCAACAAAATGACCTTTCGGCCCCCAAGGAAAAACACAAGCTGGACTTCTCACCAGTAAAAGCCCTAATGATATCGCTAACGACCCATATTAGAAGACAAGGGACCATTTAAAACTAGCCCCTCTTTCAAATTTGTACCGACAATGTCTATACTATTATGATTTAGTATTTTATGGGATATATCCTAAGTGTACTAATTAAATCCTTCCACTAGGCCATACCCTTCAAGCCCCTAGACTAAAAAGATGGAAAGAGCAGCTACGTAGCTATATTGATTGGGGTCGGTGGGGTCCTCAGCGGAACTGCGCTCCGGCGAAGGTCTGCCCGAAGGACCACCCGGCGGGGGCGACGTTGTTGGAGACCACGGTGCGGCCGTCGCTAGTGGTGACCTTGAAGGAGAGGGACTGGCCGTTGAGGTTGGCGTTGCTCTGCCAGTTCTGGCCCCAGTTCCGGGACATGGGCTGCCACCCGGACCTCGACCCCTTTACGGACACCGAGTGGACGTCGCCGGCGCCGCCGACGTTGGTGACGAGGACGAGGTTGAAGTAGGAGTGGCCGTTGATGGTGAACCTGATGCCCCCCTTCCTCTGGCACGGTACCCTGTGGGACAGACGAGCGGTTCCGGCGCTAAATGAGCATCCAGTCTCGAACCGTAAAAGTTTGAATTAGTTGGAAAAAGGAAAGTGATTTTCAACTACCTCCGGTACTCGACGGGGACGATTCCGGCGCGGTACTGGGCAATGTGCTGGAAGACGGGCTGGGAGAGGTCGAAGTGCTGGAGGGGCGGGTTGCACCACCCGCCGTTGTTGTTGGGGAGGGCGTTGTTGGGCGGGCAGAAGTTAGTGGCGGTGACGACGATGGAGCCGGGCAGGCACCACCTCTGGTCGTTCGCGCACCGGATCTCAAAGCACGACCCGCAGCTCAGCCCGTTGTTGAACAGCGCCGTGCTCAGCGCCGCCGTGTTCGTCCCATACCCCTGGCTGTACAGGTTGCCGTACCCGCAAGCCCCGCCTGGCAGAACAGAGTTCATTATTATCGACACGAACTGCCCAAGACCGATACCATCTTTCGACAGACCAAGCCCAATATCCTACCCCTTCCATTCTCCCACAAGAACCGCCTATGTTTCGTTCTATGGCTTATGAATGTTCCCCAAATTCCCGAAAGAAATACAAGAGCATTTCCTAAGATTGCCCAAGAAGCTTCCAAAAACAAACAAGATGCTGGAAGCCATCATACCCATTGTGCCGGAAGCGTCGCTGCCTCCGTAGAAGGTAGCGTGAGCATTGACCCAGCCACCACCTCCTCCGCCATGGCCGTCGACGGACGCCACCGTAGCGAGAAGGCCCACCAAGAACAACCCAGCAGCAACAGCCATTTTTCTCCCTTTTCTCCTCCTTCCTGCACGAAACAGAGCATTCATCTCAGCGTTCAAAGCAAAATGCCCAGCCCCATTTGAGAAAATTCACCGGGTCGAGAATGTCATTACCTCGAGAAGACAGACACTGGCGAGAAAGAGTCACGAAACTAGCGGCGAAGTGAAGAGACAAGAAGCGAGCGAGAGATAGAGAGATGAGCAACAGGGGAGGGCGAGTGTGGGAGAAGCAGGAAGGAATCGACGGCGTTATATAGAGAATTGCCGGAACTATTCGGCTCCTTTTTTTTTTATTTCTTTTGATTGACCAAGTGCTGCACCAAAACCAAAAAAAGAACAAAAAAAAAAGTTGGTTATTGCAGTAGACTGCTAACAGTGAAAAACTAGGCACACGTGCCTAGGGTTCAATTTATTATTCACTGTTGGCCGTTCCAATACGGCGCCGTTCTTCGGTTTTTTCTCTTTTTCTTTTCCATCTTCTCGGCGGGAAATTTCTTCCCCCCCAAAAGAAGAGAGTGCGAACGAATATTAAAAGGAATTCTTTAAAAGAGTGGGGCCCAGTTGGTTCTTCGTTTTCGCTCGACTCGCCCACATGCAAACGAGAGTCCCTTTCGGTGATTGAATTCCCTTTTGTACCCTTCTCCCGGCTCCGTTTTTACGGTCTTTACCTTCCGTCCTCGTTAGTCCTTGAGACATAGCTCAGCCTTTTCGGAATTCGAATTCGAATTCCATCCTTCTTATAATGTGTTTCTATTTGACCGACACACGCGAGCCAAAAAAAAAAAACAGAGAGAGATTATGCCATTGGCATCTATGTGCACAATAAATGGATGCTCTTAGATATTTTATTAGACGACGTAATTGATTTTTTCAAATCTTCCTCGAACTTATGGGATGATTTATTCGACGTGATTAGTTCAAAAAGCTTTCATTTCTTTCTTTCTTTCTTTGCTATTATACTACCGATGATCTATGTACATATGTGAAGTATTTGTAATGTTTCGCCGATAGTGATCAGTGAGAAAATGATGGAAAAAGGACAATCGCCGCTATCGATCCTCTCTAAACACCGTCGTAAAGCGTTTCGTCGTACCTATCATGGACCACCGAAAATTGGAGGATGACAAAGTCCGTCGTTCCAACCCCAACCTTAGCTTCTAGCAACCACTCGGCACGAGCCGCTTTCGACCTCAGTTTGAAAAAAAGTCAGCCCTTTGATCATTAGGGGCCGCCACTTTTGGTGGTGTGATCGGCTGTAACCGGGAACTAAAAATAAACTCTGAGCAAGCCGATGAAGGAAAATGTACAAGTAAATGAAAAAAAAAGTACGGACGATTCCCTGTCGATTTGGCGAAGGAGCAGGACCGAGATTCTTGCCGGTCGGGGTGTTATCGCATCGACCCTGCGGACAACCGCTGCCTGTGTTTTTTCTCTTTCCGTTTCGCACCAAACCCGAGCGATGGACACTTGATTCTAAGCCAGCAAAATTAAACGCTAATAGTATCTTGCCAAAGAACATACAATTGACATCTGGTGCAGTAAGAGAGCATTGCAGGTCTGAGATCACGAATCGGATCCTCCATATCGCACTATAACACTTCGGAAAGTTCACGTTTGATTTCAAGAAAGACAAGGTGGGACAGTTCTTGAACTGTGAGAGGAGCATCGAGAGCGTGTCCCGAGCAGAATGACACTGTGATTTCGTCCCAATACCCAACGCCATGAACCCGTCCTGTTCTCCCTCCTTTTCGTTCTTCGTGATCATTGTCGACATCGCTCACCGTACGCATCTCTCCGTCTTCTTCTAGTATTGAACTCTCGGTTAACTGTTTCATTCAAGCACACGCGGCGTTACTCTTTACGCTAATCACCCCATTCCCAACAAACGATCAACTTCAATCCTTGCGATACAGCCTCCATGTCCGACTAAATCAAAGCATAGGCAAGAACACAATGAAATCTTCGTTGCTGGACCAAATTAATCACACGTTGTTATAATTTTCACCTGCTCCAATCATATCTAAACACGCTTCACAAACATCTCGCATGGAGATCAGCGCGTCAAGAGTTCAAACCGGGGCCAGAGCTCTGCTTCCCTCTGTGCCCGCAGCATGCGCATGCGTTCGATGGCTTTGCCCTAGTTTTTCAAGCCATGCTCGCGCCCACGGCCATCCGACCATCGACAGCTTTTCCGAGCCTGGTCAAACTCGTCAGAACGACTCCACAGACCCCAAAAAAGCACCTCGGCCACGGTGAAGAGACTCTGACTCGGCCCGTGACGAAAGTAAGACTTCAGATATTCAGACTAAAAGTTCATCGTTTTCCAAGTATCACTCGATCACCAGTGCAGTTTCCCACCGAAGACAGAAGATATTCAGATTCCAATCCGAGATTCTTTGCTCCATAGAGTGATTAACCAGAAAGCAACGTCGAATTTTGAAGATTGAGAGGTCCTTCTTTCTGCGTGTTAAGAACTAAAATGCGAAAAAGTATCTCATTAACAAACAACTCGAGCACACTTGTCGAGAATATCTAGTATAAGAAAATTCCATTTCTCATACGTGGTTAACGGTATGACATGAAAAAAAATATCTCATTAGTCAAAAACTCTGAACTGTATATTTATCGTAAACTCCAAATTTGTACGTATGTGACATATCTACTCAAATATCGCTAGAAAATTATAGTCATACAACATACTTACTCAAAGATATAGTGTCGCTTTAAGATATTGAGGTTTTTGGCATTAAAAGATTTGGATAAATATATTTCACTCGCATGAGTTTTTGCTTTTAAAAATTTGTAATAAATATATCATACGATATAATTGTGTGATTTTTAGTGTCACAAAAATCAATTTAAATGAATGTATCGCCAAAAATGAATTTTGGATTTTCTGAATTTTTCTCAACATTAAAGTTTCATTATTTTCATGAAAAATATATCATTTTTGAAAAATATTTTTCAGGAAATCATTTTTCACGAAAATTGTTAATACTTTTTTGTGTTCCTTTGAAACTTAAATAAAATTATAAAAAATAGATTCTTAAATTTTGTACATTGACATGTCGGCGGCCACAAGTATTGTCAGACTCCCACGAGCTCTCGATTTGCTACCGGGCCTCTAGAGCTTATTAGAGATCACTGGTTTGTCGAAACACGGTGCTAAAGTCTACGATATTTAAAGATAAACAAAGAAGACGGAAAATATTTTTATTTTGTTCACTTATGAATGTGTTTTTTTAATTGGTATAAAATATTTTATTGATTATTACTTTTTTAAAAATTATTTTTTGTGAAAGGAAGGGAATTTTAGAGGCTGTAATTTTTCTTTTTCGTTGCCGGAACACCTGTCAAAAAGATCTGCTGGATGTACACTGGTGTCCGGATTTGAAAGCCATGTGATGGGAAGCTGCAGCACATGCCATCATTCTTGTCTCTACCCCCCCGCGCTCTACCTTTTCAAACCCAGTTTGGTCTCTCTTGTCTCCTTTCCTCCCCCTTTTTTTTCTTTTACTTCTTTCCATCCCCTTTTCTTTTTCATCTGATTTATCGAAACATCTCTTGATGAAACCACACGGGGCAGAAGCAAACATGGCGGCGAGAGCGAGACGACACAGATCCCGTGCCATCGCGAGGCCAGGCGTTCACATCGGAAGGGGAAACTCCGCCAGCCCCATCCTCGTGGATTTCGTTTGGTAGCGAGAAAATCCTTCTGATCTGTAGGTTTCCTGAGGCCCGCGACCTGGTCTGAATCGGTTCTTCAACCTTGGCGAGAAGTTAATGCCGAGGAAGGAAAAAGAGATCCTCTGCGACAGCACGCCTCTGATGAATCGCGAGTCTTGTCTCTTTGGGCGCGTGTTGCGACCGAGCCATTAATTGCGGAGCGCATCTTAGCTATAAATTAGATGGAGATTCTAGTGAAAGACATTAAAAACTTTCCAAAATTTTTTTTTTTTTTTGCGTGTGTGAGAGAAATAGGAAGTTTCCCGAGGCATGAGCGTCAATGCCCACGTATCTTATGCTGTGTTTGATTTGTTTTTAAAAATGAGTTTTTGATATATAGAACTTGCTTTCACATTTTAATATTTTCCAAATTAATTTTTTATCTTAAAATCTTGACAAACCCCTGTATTTACTTCAATGAACTTTGGAGGCTCGAAACTCATTGGAAAAGCTGAAGCAAACGCATTCTTATAGGCCTTGCAAATCCATTAAATTTATACCTTCAATCTAGACGGATAATCTCGATTCACACTGACAAATTTCTAATGGTGACAATAACAACCCATTTGTCGTTGAAAACAAACGAAAAAGAAAAGAGTACTCGCGAGACACTCGCCTCTTATTTTTCTATTTAATTTGAATTTTATGACAAACTAACTACGAATTTCTTTTTAAAATTCAGAACACAAGAAAAAGCTTTTGGAATATATATGTTTCTTTTGTGCATAGAAAATTAGATTATGTATAAATCTTTCCCACGGCAAAAGGGAAGACTTGAGTCTGAAGGGACAAGCGTGATAACGCACAGGATCGTGGCGGGCCCCACATGCACATGCACGGAGAACACGAAAAGATTTCGTGACCAACTAACCAACTTGCCGTTAAGACCGGTCCAAATCTTTTCCCCCCTCGTCCAATAAAAAACGAAGAAGAGCACAAAACAAATAGGAGAGGAGAAATCGCCGATGTTCCTTCCTGCCCGCATGACTTTTGAAGTCGATTGGACCGGGCCCGGCTATCTTGTCAGCGACCGACCGAACTGAGATTTACTTTTTTATCCTTTGCCCTTTCTGTTTTCGATTCACTATCCTTCTTTTTTCACGAGGCGATCGATTCTTCCCGTTTGTATTCTTTTCTTCTTTTTTTTGTTTTCATTTTCTATAGAAATATAGTATTATTGACATGGGCGAGCAAGGGTAGACTGAGGAACGAGCGACGGTTGCGAGGCTCGAACGAACAAGGACAACGTGGTTCGATCCCGAATAAAATCGGTCCGATTGCACAGCCCTAACCCTTTGTCGCGTGAGTTGCGGTGTTTAGGATTATTCAGGGATTCGATGGTCCGCAGCTATGATCAAAAGAAGGGCGCTACTCACGTCCACGTCCGGTCCGTCGTCGTCATGTCTCTTTGCTTGACTAAAGAAACCCTTTAGAATTTGCGATTCATGTGTTGTGTTGGCCTGTGATTAGTTGAGCTAATAATCATCATCGCCTTCTTTTCGTCTTCCTCTCGTCGCAACGTCGCTTGACATCGGACGTCTCTTTTGCTGGTACAGACCGATGCCAACGAACGAATGGAAGGTGGGAAGGAAATGGCTCCATCCTCGAGATCCAGAACTAAGATTTTCTTTCTCTAATTTCCAAAATAAAAAAAAAAATCCGTGCTTTCGAATATTTAAGCGCTCTGAGTAAAACTCAAATTGAGAAAAACCCGACTCCGACTCAGGCAAGTCGGCTCTTTCTTCGCTCGGCCGCGTCCCCCTCGACGTCGCGATCGGGATCTAAACAACGGGCTCCGACCAAAATGCCAATCGAATCCCAATTATTTTCCACCGGCCACGCCTCGACCGATTTCGATCGCGAAATTAGATTAACAACTCTTTATATATAAGATTCGAGCGAGGTACCCAACCGGAAAAATAAGGGAGGAAGGAAGACGAAAGTGAAGATGAAATAACACGAGATATTGCCCATAGATTTAAAAAAAGAAAAAGGACGGCGACTTCTCAGTCACTCGTCCCAATACTTTGACCATTGCAGCATTGACACGACTGGATGCGACTGGCGAGCCACGCATCCGACAGCATGCGGTGCAGAACCGTTGGTTGCTGCTCGTGGGTTAAAAGTGGTATCATGTGCTTAATCATATCCCTAAGCCACCATCAAATCTTCCCCGATCCGATTTAAACAAAAAAGGGCAATGAAATCTCTCTCTCTCTCTCTCAATCTCGACGTGACAAAAAGAAAATGATTAGAAGAAGAACGACAAAGAAAAAGAGAGCAGAGAGAAGGAAAACAAATTTAACAAAAGGCAGTTTTAGTCTTCCAGAAAGAGCAACCAACGGGGTCACGATAAGAGCCGCCGCCTCAGCCAACGGCCGCCTCCTAATTCCACGTAAAGTAAAGCCGTAATCCGCGATGATAAAGCACCTCCGTAATCTTTTTGACTCTCGTCGCGATTGAGACTTCCGGATGATCATTCGTATCGCGATAAGTTTATAATAATTCGCATCGGGGCCGTGCCCGAGTGTGCAAAAGAGAGCGGCTCATGCATGAGGACGTATCTTAAATATAATTCTCCAATCTCTCATATACACTTGGTTATGACGAACTTTATATGATTATATCATTCCTTTGTTCGATATTTAGACTCATGGAGAATATGGTCTGATTCACGATATATAACTCTTGAGACTCCGTTTTCAATACTTTATCTCTTATGTGATTTCGACAGAAACCGATTCTAATCCATATGAGAGTCGTGCTCCATATCTACTTGCGATTTTTGTCCTGGGATTAAAGTGAAGATAAAAAGATAGCCCGCGATCAGTGGGATGGGAGGGGTTTTGCCTAGTAAAGACGGAGCTCAATCTTCCGAGTGGATTTCATGATGCCTTTGCTTTAACTCCTTTTGGCTGTTCAAGCGAACCGCCATTCAATGACACTTTGAACGTCGAAAGTACGAAACGACGTAAAAATCTGAGAAAATCATGGCAAGGCTCATTCGAAGCTCAAGCCCATCTCTCCTATCTCTAAATTTATTTGTAATAATGTGGACCGCTTCAATGCGAACGGAAAAATAATTTATTGTGAATTTCGCAAGTATCGAGGAAGATCGCTCCCACGAAGACCAAGGAAACATCGATTCTTATCACATCGGTACATATCACATGGAAGGACATTGGTATAACGCCCTCCACTTGAAGTCGCATTAACCCTCACGATTTTGTTTTTTCTCGAATCCACCATCTTCGCCTCCGCCGCAAACTTGCCACCTGAGAAAACGTGATGTAAGGGCGTAGTATTACGTATAAGCTCTCTCTGGACGAAGAATTCTTGAAATATTTTTATTTTTATTTTTTTTGCCAAATAAGCGAAGCTTAATATTGAAGAATTCTCAAGTTTCTAGGATTGTCTGCGGACAGAGCAAACCGCACGATCAAATGCTGCGATGAGGACCGTCCGATTGAACCAACGATAACGTGGGCCCTCGCTCTCTTTGACAGCTTTTCACGAATGTGCGGTGGCAATCTAACACGCAAAGGCGACTAAAGGGGCAAACAAAAGATAACGTGGGATTTTCAAAGACGAAAGAAATTTTTAAAAAATAATCTAAGAAAATTTCTTTCAAATTATTAGATTATCGTGAATCAAACAAAGCCCAAATAATAAAATTAATCGATAGAGATTATTATCGCTTGCCAAGAAAAAAGGGAATGAAATCGTGGAAAAGCTTTGGTATAGAGAAAATAAGGTCCATTGAGGGGTGCCGTTCTCGGTCGGGTAACTTTCACGTGCTCCAATTCTATGTTCAAAATCATTTACATTCGTAATTATTCAAGGATATCGGTACGTCGTACGTATATACGTGGTACAATGGGCGTTCAATTTACTCACTTACTTAACCCTCGTGAACGCTCTCGGCGGCGTGATCATTAATGAAGTCTGTGCTAGGAACCTTTCCAATCTTTTTGGGAGCATATGTACATGCTTCTTTCTTCGAGTAGAAACTGCATGGCGAGATGGCCAACCCTAAGACTCCAAGCCATGCTTCTTGCCAAATTCAACCGTCGCCCTCGGAATCTGTCATCTTTACGTGACATCTCCGAGCTAGGCACACCCCACGATTCTAATCTAGCTCGAAACGAGTCGATTTGGGTCGATTATGAAGGCTACTCGAGTAGACTCAACGGCCATTTCGCCACGGATTTGATTCATGGAGGCTTTGGGCAATTGATTCATCAAAAAAATTATCGAAACAGTCGTGACGACGATCGACCCCTCCGCCCCATGGCAGTTGGAAAGTAAGAGGTGATGATGGATGTACCTTGGGACTTTAGGGATCAGATGTACGAGGCAACGAGAGCCCTTGGAGTGTCCTCGTGTGCTCTCGATCCAGGCCCAGCAGCTCATGGACCGACTGGGAGATGTGCCAGTTCCCACTTAGGGGTCCCTCCGTATCAAATTTCCATGGACCGGAGACAGATTAGGGCTTAACCTATATAGGAGACAGATTAAGGCTTCTTGAGAATGGATTCCAAACCACTTGAGGGGTAAGCTTGCTTTATCCTTTACCTCGCGAGATAGGCTTCGGCGCGCGATGGTGGAGCGACCGTGGGAAAAGGAGGGGACCATCGTCACATGCGAAAGGAGCCAACATGTTTGATTTTCTCCGGGATTTTGTTCGACTGATCCTATCGTGTTTTAACACGAGAGCAGCGGCTGCAATGGACCCTCCATCACATGAAGGCCACATGGTGGCCGTGGAAACTGGATGGACGTTTGCCCAGTCTCTGTGTACGAATTTCCCATCATCATTAAAGTCGCAAGAACGAAGAACACGCAGAGAGAGAGAGAGAGGGGCAAAGGAGGCTTCAGTGTTCCAGATTCAGTGTGTTTGGGGGATGCGAACGAGACCGCGACGTTTCAGGGACGAAGAAGTGACAGAACTCGGTTTCCCACCTAATTGCATGTGCTTTAGTCAAGAACTCAGATAAATGCACTTTCATTTTGTCCTAGGAAGAGGACTAGTTTGTCTGCAATACCTTCTCTCTTACCCCCACTTTTCTCCGTCTTCTGTCCAGGAAAATGGTCGTTCTTCACGACCACTGAGTTATATCGAGAATCTTTACTTTGCAAGCTAAAACATGGGATTTAAAATGGAGTGAGAATGGGATATAAAACCGCTCACAAGCTCCATCATTTCAGATACGCTGCTCGAACAAGAAAGACGGAACGGATTCAACTGCTCGTTCTATCGATTTCAGTCGGATTCCGAGAGTAATAAGCGACTCATGTCTCCTATTCCCAACCCATTAGTTTTGGTGTGGATTTTGGTTGCCCCGGATTAATAGTTGCTTTGGATTTGACCCACGTGTCGTGCAGATAATTTGTGTAACAGTTTTACTTTTGATGATGTTGTACGAGGTCAATGTCCTCAATTAATGCATTAATGTGATCTTATTCAAGTGTGCGGGTTATGGCTTCTGCTGCTTCTTTTCAAACCACATAAGATGTTCGAGCTCTTCAGATTGATTAATTCCATCGGATTCAAGCAAATCGCCTCGTCCACGAGAATCGGATACGGCTCCAAATCAATAATTTTGCCGCATCCAAATCAAATGCTTAGTTACTCACCCAACCCTTCGAAACTTAAACCTGTTGACCACTTTTCTCTAAACCCAGTGATTATTTTTCTCACGGGCTGTCTACATCACGTCTTATCTTTAGTTGGACTCAGAAAATTTTCACACTCAATCGGCAAGTCGGTGGAAGATGATTGGCTGCTTGAACACGTCCAGTGGGTTGAATTGCCATGCCCCGATCCATCTGGACCCAAGTACAATGACCAATGCTTCCAACTTTCCTTTAAACTTTTCTCAAGTATCGTCTATATCACCGTCTTATCTTTGCTTAGACCCACAAAAATTTTCACGCTCGATCGTAAGATTGATGGTAAATAACCGAGCGCTCAAACCATGTCTAGTGGGTTGAATTGCCATGCCCTGATTTATCCGGGCTATGAAGAGCAGAGAATTCGCAGGATATGTCTTTGCCATGCCCTGAAGATGTCCTCTACGCCTGAAAGTTCATTTTTTTCCCTCCCCTGCTTTTCACCGGGCTTCTATAAATTTGAGTAGGTTGACATTACATCAGAAGGGGGCAAGAGTTGGCCCGGAAGATGGTCAAGGTCTTGATGAGGGAAGCCCTTGTAGGGCATGTGGGCGTCTTTGCCTTCCCGTTCTGCACCAAAGTGGAGGACCAGTTCATGACAGGGACCAACCGAGGCAGAGGTCTGTGGCTGTGACATCTCTTCTAACTTTGCTGTGATATGAAAAATAAAGCACATGTGGTCTGCGATGCCTCCACTTGTAATACCGCAATTGCATCCTTGGACTCGTAAGACTAGTCTCTAGTTTGGAGCAAATCCAAAGGTGCGTAACATACAGGGAAAATGATATAAATGATTTTCGAACTTTAATCAAATTTATAATATAATTCTTGAATTTTCAATTTAAAAAAAAAATACAATTCTTAAACTTTAGCTCAATGTACAATGTAGTTCATGGACTTTTTGTACATGTTCAAAGTAGTCAATGAACCATATGGAAATGTTCAATGTAGTAATAACTAGTTTGAATATGTATTAAAAAGTTCATAAATCACATAAAATAAATTAAAAGCTTACGGATTATATTGCACATTGGGTTAGAATTTGGATATCATATTGAACAATCTGAAAGTTAAAGGACCACATTGCACATTTGGCCAAAGTTTATGAATCATCCATGTCATTATCCTAATATTAAAGCCGACTAGAAGGCTGATGTAAGAATTAATTCCGGTCAATGTAAGAATTAATGACTTGTTGATCAATTTGCGCTGCCTGGGTTGCAAGTATAGTAGATCTAAATCCAACTAAACAAACTCTCAACAAGTCTTCGTTTGACAGGGGCAACAATTATTTTCATTTCGAATGCATGAGCATTGTGGATCAATGAGTTGTTTCAATCACTGGAGCTAAAGATGGACGGACTTGATTGGATAAATTCAGCAAATTGAAGGACTCTATTATGTGAAGTTCGAGTTGAAGGTCTACCATGAAAAACGCTGCAAGTTCGTGGATTGAATGTGTTCTGATGCAAGTTCAGGGAATGAGTATGTTCTTTCTTCCAACGAGGAGGTGGCGACGAGCAGACCTAATAAGGAAAACCAAGTAACTAATCAGGCATTGAACACCGATTCCTCAAATTCCATGGCAACCATCTCGTGTATTACCATGGACTCGCCAAGTGATTTGAGAGCCCATCCAGTTCGAGCCGGGCCGGTCCAAGAATGACCGATGTATCTTGGCAGTGTGGGCTTCTCTCCATCAAGCCCGTTGGACTTTTGAATGGAGCCTCTTCATACGATCATCCATGAAATGGTTAGGCCGAATTGAATTCATTGAAGATCCCGAATGCCACTTGCACCCTATCTCTTCTTAGGGTCAATGGTTTCTTGGAGCTCGAAAGTGGAAGAGACGACTTTAAAAAGCAAAAATCACCATTCCCTCTTTTTGGGAGGCTTATGGAGATAGCCCTAATTCATAAGTTTGTACAGACTCGTGTGGACAAAAATTACGAGAGAGAAAGTGCAAACTATGATAATGCCATAAATAATTATTGAATACGATGTGGCTTATGAACTATAACGTAATATGTAATATCATCCTCGAACTTTTGATTAGTTTAATATGGTTGTTAAGTTTTTTTGCACATGTTCAAGTTAGTCCCTAAATTACATAAAGATGTTCAATATTATCCCTCGATTTATTCAAATTTAAGGATCATATTGAGCATTTTGATATAGTTTATGAACGAGATTGAACATGCATAAAAAACTCGTGAATTATATTGAATGGGTTGAAAATTTAGGGATGAGATTACACATCATGCTAAAGTTCAGAGACCATATCAAGTTAAGTAAAAGTTCATGAATAGCATTATATATTAAGCTAAAGTTTAAGGATCATTTATATGATTTTCTCGAGTGAATTCAACATAATTGATTAAACTATTGGATAAAAAATTCCTCCTCTTGGGTCAAAACAGTCTCTGGTCAAAACAATCTTGAAGATTGGAAGTGTTCGGAGTCAAAAGGCATTTCTGGTTTTTCTCCCCTTTCTCTTCTCTAGTCAAAGGATTACAGCCAGCTGACCAGAACGCTGGCAAGCGCGGTTAGCTTTTCACGAGTCGCTTGGGATTGTACCAAACTATGTGCAAGAACGAAACCACAGTGTCCATAAGAGTTGAATTCAAGAATCAACAAAGCGAAGGAGTTAGGCTAACTGACTTCAAAAGACAGGGCCGCATTCGCAACATCGTACGTTTACTAATCAGGGTATTGTCCCTGTGGGGGTCGGATGGAGTCCCACGATCTTGTCAGTCAAAACGCAGAGCGATCCTGGTGACGCACCAGAAATGGGCCGGTGGGATCGTCCTAATTAAGTTGATGAAGCACGAGCTTAGCTTCAGCCTTCAGGAAGGCGATAAACCCTATCGAAACAGTGACGTTTGGAGAAAGAACAGGAGCAAGATCCCAAGCCGCTTGACGTGAGCAGTACCTAATTCCCACTTTGATTCACTTTTATAGGTGCACTCCCACAATGGACACGATTTAGCTTCGCTAATCACGTTCCTTTAAATACGCACTCTCCCTCCAACCCTTTTCAGGCAACCTCAGCTGTATCATACTGAAGCACCCATTCGAAAATCCTTGAAAAAGAGTCTTACTTTTACCGGGGTTTCGCGACAGGGGAAGATGAAGTCCGGAGAGCTTGAAGCAGCCCAAGCTTCGGAACCGCCGGCGCAGGGGCTGAAGAAATGGATGTCGATAGTCGACTTCGTTCTTCGTATTATCGCGGCCATTGGGACGCTGGGAAGCGCCATAGCCATGGCGACGACTAATGAGACGCTCCCTTTCTTCACTCAGTTCATACAGTTCAGGGCTCAGTACAACGACCTCCCGTCTTTCACGTGAGCTAACTCGATCGAAGTTTTTGTATTGGTTATTCTTCTTCGTTTGTTTTTCTGGGAGGAGCAAAATAGATGACATTTGATGTGCGTCCGGAACAGGTTCTTTGTCATAGCGAACGGCGTCGTCTGCGGCTATCTCGTTCTTTCCATCCCGCTGTCTATCTTCCACATCAAGAGGCCCGGGATGACAATCACCAGGATCATCTTGATCATCTTCGACACGGTAAAGAGCCTAACCCTTCATATAAGTTACTGGAAAACGTACTATAATCATGCGAGAAAGTCAGATCTCTTTTTCTTTTGGAAAAGGTTAAAAAAGAAAGAGAAACAAGAACAAGAGAGATGTATTAATCAAGAACGCATTCTCACAGAAATTGCACTATCTGATAAAGCGCATCTTGAACAATTTGAAGGTGATGATGGCTCTTCTTGCTGCTGGAGGATCCGCCGCCGCTGCCATTGTCTACTTGGCCCACAACGGCAATAGCAACGCAAACTGGTTTGCGATCTGTCAACAATATAACTCGTTCTGCGAGCGAATCTCGGGATCATTGATAGGTTCTTTCGGGGCAACACTTGCGTTGATGTTGCTGATCATTCTCTCTGCCGTGGTTATTTCTCGAAACTAACGTGTTCAGTACCGGGCGGGCATCGCATTGTTCTGCATGTCGCCAGGTGTTCGGGTCTGTCTGTTAAATCTTCTTCCTTCCGTTCTGTTCGTTTGTGTAAAATGCGCACAAGGACGCGCATAGTGCAGCTTTTACTATGTTAGTGTACTCTAGGAATCCATTGATTGAGCGCCTGAGGATATGAAATGTAAACCGAAGTGTTCTTTACATTGCCTATAAATATGAGTGTAAAATGACCAGTTCAGTTTCCAGTCAAAACAGAACAGAACCAAAATAAACCAGCACTCCATGAATATGTACATGAGATGGACGATGACCCAGCGACTAACAGGATTCGATGGTCGATAAAACCATGTCTTGAGATCACGAGATAGAACGGGAACATTTCGTTTCCGAAAAATTGAAAGTCAAGATCGACATTTGCAAATGGACAGTTAAAGAATCAGCCTCTGTATATAATATCAGCTTCATTCGCATCACATTTATGTACTCCGAGATTGTTCTGGTCTTCATACTAATGAAGAGCAGCCATGAATTCAAAAGCAAGAGAGACTTTCCTTACTTGGCAAAGAACGTAGCCAAAAATCACACAAGATCAAGCAGCTTCAACTCGAACCAGAGCCACGCCTTCAAACCACCCCGTTGATCGACGGCTGAAAATTAGGTCATGATTGCCGAGCTCGCCTTCTCTCTCTCTCTCTCCCCTATGCTAACATCTCCACAAGATCGTCGATGGACTTCAACGTCTTCTCGTAGAAAAGGTACGACTCGTATACCTTCGGAGTGCGGACGTAGTAATCGAACTGAAAAGAAACGGTCACGGCTCAAACGTATTGGCATCGGACATAATCATGCACGTTGCATCAATTCAGTTAAACTCCACACATGAAATCGTGCATGAAGAATCCACTCCGACACTTGTCCTAGCGACAAGGGCGTTTCCATGCTTTCGGTTCAAGATCAATGGTCGTGGTTTCGATTTTCACATAGGGAATTCAGACTTAAGCAGTGTAAAAGTGGGTAAATTATGAAACCAACCATAGATTAGTCGCTCTGATTTAACATGGGTCGACCCAATTTCTAATTCACGCTTTTCATGTGTATTTTAGCTATTCAAGATCAATTACAAAATGTAATTGCCATGAGCTGTATTTCGTACTAATCACTAACTAATCCGAACTCTATAACACGAACTTAAAGAGGCGAGGCGCACATACCTCGGCCATGTTATCCACCAGCTCGTTCGCCTTGCTCACGTAAGCCCTCCGGCGACCCTCCGGCAGCGTGACGGCCGCATTCTTCAAGTCCTGGGACAGGTAGGCCGACTTTAGGCGGATGTAGAAGATAACGTACCTCCACGACATCGTGTCGAGCATGCCCCGGAGGTCGTGCAGCCCCTCCGCCGTCTGCCGGATCCTCGCCGCCGCGTCCTCCGGGGAGAGCCCCGGCTGGAAGAACCTCTCGAGCAGGAACGACCGCGTGCCCCAGCTCTCCGCCCGCGCTCCCGGGGCCGCCGCGGCGAGGAGCCCGAGCGCCAGGGTGGAGGCAAGGATTCCGCGGCGGGCGGCGATGGGTCCTCCGCTGGAGAGGGACGACCGGGGGACGAGAAGAGAGGGCCGGAGGCGGTGGCGGTAGCGATGGCTGAGGGCGTGGCGGGGCTTGGTGATGGCCTGTGAGGGGAGTGGCGGAGATGTAGCTTGGGTGAAGGCATTCATGATACTCTGCTTCTGCTTCCTCTTCTTCTTCCTCCGGATAAAATGGCTTGCAGCCTTCCATTTGATGAAAAAGCTCGGGGATCGCTGACGACCTTCCAATGACGTTTCGCCACTTGTCATCGCTGAGGCACGTGACATTCTCCCACGTGCGGTCGCCATTATGAAGTTGTCACTATTTATTTTTTTGGGGTTACTTCTTGAGTTGAAATTTAGAAGAATATCCAAATTTCAAAAAATTTATAGGAGTCCTACAATCGATAAGAGAAGGAAAGGCCTACTATTACGTTCGTGGGCGGAGTAAAACTAAACATACCAATGCGAAGTCCTACTTATATTTTTTTTTCTTAGTAATGTCATGCCAAATTTAAGAAATAACATAATAGCAAATCAAAAAAAGAAGAAGAAAAATAAGAATAAATTAATATCTTTATTAAACCTAATATATTCATTGACCTAAAATAAATCGCATTTAAAAATATCGGTAATTTAACTCGTTCTTTACAAAATTTTATTTATTTGTCTTATGAATACTATTTACTTTAATAAGAATAATCTATAATTGACAGATGATATATTGGAAGACACTTATCCTTTATCCATCTTTTGAAATTTGAATCAACAACGAAACGGGAATTTTGGGATGGAAAAAATGAACTATGTTATTAAAAAGGCATTTTGTAGTTTCTAATGTTCAAACTCAACAAAATGTTGGGTTTTGCGGACGACAATACTTATTGATTGAATACGTATGTGACAAAATTATGTCGAAAGTGAAATGTTATGCAGTGAATGCATGAGCAAAATAGATAGATCTATTTTGAGAAAATTGAACTCGCAAATATTTATTTTTTTGTTAAAAGAGTTGTAACGATATTGAAATATCTCGAGAGAATGAGAACATTATTATCAATTATGAAATGAATTGGGATTGCATTGCACTATCTAATATCCATCATCCTTCGTTATCAATGTCAACGACATAATAAATCTGTCAACTTTAGTTTATAATATTATATGATCTATGAATTTTTGATTTATTTGATGTAGTTTTCGAACTTAATTCGAGTCTGCATTATGATCATTGGATTCTTAATTCAATGCGCTATATGAAAAACAATTTCGAATATTTTCATATAACTCAAGTACTAAATTGAATATATATATATCAAGATTTCAGAGATAATATTAAATAAGTTAGAAATTTAAAAATCATAATGTATATTTGACTAAAGTTTAGGAATTTGCCTCATTTTTCTTAAATTATTATGGAAAATTGGTCGCAATTTCCAAACTCTTTGATTGCACCTCAAATTTGACCATCACAAACTTCCAGAAGGAAAAGATTTTTTTTTTTCTGTTTCTGAGCATTCCAAATCCAGACCAAGAAGATGATCAGTTCAACGCAAAGCCATGCGATTTTACGGATTCCCCCCGGCGTAGCGACGACCGTCCTCCTCCGTGGCCTCCCTTCGCCATCTTCCCATACTCTCAATCGCCTCTCGCCATCCCTGAACAGCAGCCGCGTTCGCCGCCCTCGGATTCCTCCTTGCCGGGCTCAAACCCGCGAAGATCGAGCCGACCCATCAATCATTTCGGAGGGGAAAATCGAGACTTTCGCCGGATTCGAGATGGCGAAGACGGGATTATTCGACCTCGAGAGGCACTTTGCTTTCTATGGCGCGTACCACAACAACCCGGTCAACGTGGGCATACACATGGTGTTCGTGTGGCCGATCCTCTTCACCGCCCTGCTTCTCCTCTGCTTCACGCCCCCTCTCTTCGGCCTCCCTCCGCTCGAGCTCTCCCTGTTCGGGCACGGCTTGGACTTGGTCCTGAACGTCGGGTGCTTGCTGACTTTGTTCTACTCCGCGTTCTACGTGTTCCTCGATCCGAGGGCCGGCTCTTTAGCCGCTCTGCTCTGCCTGATTTGTTGGGTCGCTGCCAGTTTCCTCGCCAGCAGGCTCGGTTTCTCTCTCGCTTGGAAGGTGATTTCTTGATTGCCCCGACTTGTTATCTGCTTGCTCGTTTTGGGGGGGTTCAATGAAAATCCCGCTTTCTTTTTTATTCAGGATCGCTTATGAGTTCCAATTGAGTTCTCTCTTCAGCTGTCCCTCATCCCAAAGTGTCAGGAGTGTAAAAGCAGTTAGGGTACACATAGGCACATGGCCAAAGAAAGGGACTACAGATAGGTAGTGTTGTTTAACTGAGTCGTAATGGGTAGTTTTTTTTGGCGTCTCTGGTGTTGTGTCCGTCTTTCTCGCACTTCGGTGTTCTGCATGCTAGCATTGGATTATTGGGGCACGATATTGGCTGTTGCTCCTTCGCTTGTAGCGGTGAAGTTCTAGGTAGAATCTTCAGTTTCGGAGCACTTGCTCTCTAGCCTTTGAGCTTCGGCTGTGAATTATCTTCGGAATTGCAAAAGGAGACTCTGCAGTTGCTCCCTTGTTCTCAGCCGGGTATGCTATCTGTGAGGATTGGGTGAATATCAAAATCAGAACTGAGGATAGCATGTGGACTCACACTGTTCATTTATACCTTGAAGGTGCATCGTTGTTTCATGTTCACTGAATTAGTGATCCCAGTACTTTTTGCGGCTGCCAACTTTAGTATGTTGGCGCTCATTTGTCACTTACAGATCAACTCACATTGTTATATGTATATATGTGCGTGCGTGTGCGTGCGTGTGTGTGGCGCCAGCTGAGAGAGTAGTTTACAAGCAAGTTCCATTTGTTGTGGAAACAGTCGAGGCTGGTCAAAATTAATAGGCCAAGTTACCATGAAGGACCTATGCAACGTCGATGCTGTTTCACCGTCTTATGGATAACATTCTTAGCTACTCATGTGGGATTCAGTTAAAAAGAAAAAAAGAAAAGGAAAACGAAGCACACGCATACATACACAGAGTACTTTATTCTGACTTATGCAAATTTCGTTTATAAGATTTTCCGTATTTTCCTCTTGCAGAGATTACTAGCATTTTCATTTTGCTACTCTTTTCTTTTCCTTTTCCTGTTGAACAGTTTGCCACTTTCAGTCTAGCGAAGGGGTGGTGACACTTGGCTATTTTGTGATGCAAAAGGATGTGGCTTTCTTTCATTGTTGCAGAAGTTTTAAGACTGCTGTCAAGAAATATTAATAATTTACTAATTGTTTATGTGCATGAATTTCCGTGATAGTTCCTGAAAGTCATTTTCTTCAAGCCATCTTTTTTTACAGTATAAGGAAGGTTGCTGGCATTCTAGGATCTTGCGATCTTGGCGTTGGTTTTCATCTTAAACAGATTAAGTAGCATTTGCTAATTCCAGCAAAGAACAAAAAGTTGTCATTCATTAATTTTTGGTCTCCTGCTCCTTTCATGGCACTCCATGAATACTGTTTTCTCCTGAGAGATTAAACTTTAGAGTGCTTGGGGAAACTCCAGAGCACTCGGGTGCCATCATTTGTTGAATTGATGTACCAGATATAGCCCTCTCCCTGGGCACCAATCCGCCAGTTTTCTTCTTGGTGAATGATAAAATTAAATGTGGATTGCTCACTTCCGCCCTTTGTCATCTTCATCATCAGGTTGTTCTCGTTGCTCAGTTAGTGTGTTGGACTGGGCAGTTCATTGGCCACGGGGTCTTTGAGGTAGGCTGATACTTCTCTTGAAATAGCTCTAAGAATTGGTGATTATATCTGCAGCTAATCGGCTGAATAGTAATTTGTACAGAAAAGAGCTCCAGCTCTTCTGGACAACCTCGCTCAAGCCTTCTTGATGGCTCCCTTCTTTGTGTTGTTGGAGGTGATTTCTCCAAAGCATTTGCATGGCGTCCTTCATGCATAATCTCTTCGGTTTAAACATGTTCCTGACGTTCTCCAGTTTTTTTCTTTTACAACTTTTCAGGCCCTTCAGACATTCTTTAATTACGAGCCATACCCTGGATTTCGTGCGACGGTGGAAGCAAAAATTGACGCCGAAGTTAGTGACTGGAAAGACAAGCAAGAGAAACTGATTAGCTAAGCCTGTCCAAAGGTTTCTGTGCGCCCACTAGGCGTCGTTAACACCTCCATACTGTGAATATAAAGCTTTGACTAGCTCAAGTCATGCCCCTGCGCAGAGACGTTATACGTAACATTCACGCCTGGAATGCCGATATGCATACAAAAGCAATGAAAAGTCTTGTGTGTTCTATTCATGTCAATTCCTTCATTTTGGCTTGGTTTGTTTGCGTTGGCCTCTAAGTGCAAAGCATGGATGAGTGGAGGCAAGTTCCAGCATGGAGTGGTTGGCATTTTCCTTGTGATGGTTTACGGGATGGGGTTGGCTGGCGAGAGGAGGGTGAGACACGAACGTGGGCCATCTCTGGTGCGATCTGCAGTTTAATATGATCGAGTCGTAGTAGCGAATGGCGATGGTTGATTAGGACTTCCGTTGTAGGGTCGGTCCGATTTATTGAGGTTGGCTGACCGATATTTTGGCTTCTTTCAAGGACGAATTGTTCGTCTCTCTTTTTCTTCAAGAACTCACTGGGTCGAATAAACATATGACTCTAGATGTACGCCGGTGCACCTGAGAGAGAGAGAGCGCTTCCTTACACGGAACGAATACGGGTAGTCCAGTGCTCAAAGAAATCTTCACAGGATGTTGAAAGAGCATTGAAATGAAACCAGACGAAATAGTCAATTGCCTGCGTAGTTCCACACCTGTGAACTTGGCAAATACGGCGCTAAAAATGCCCGGTTCGTTAAACGTATGGCGCGGAGGGAGGAAGACGGACCCGGATCGACGAAGAAAGCTGAAAAGCCTAATCCCAGTGTTCTAAGCAACGAAACGGGAGGGGAGTTTGCTTGGAAAGGAAGTCAAGATAAGAGCGCAAGAGTCCCGACGGAGGAGGACAAGCGCCTCTCTCACGTCAAAGGGGCACTTTCCGTTCGGCACACGTTTAGGATCTCCCCCGTTCCTGATACGGTATATTCGTCAGAATTCGAGAGTATCTCCCTTGTGCCCGTCGCATGCAATTGAATTCGTCTCAAGGTGTGACGAAATCAGAAGACAGAACACGTGCCCGGCACAAGATTCGTGCCTAATTTCTGCCACTTGGCAACTCGACGGAAGAGACTTGATCCGAGGAGCTTTGGTTGGTGACCTCAGTTCGAAGCTTAAAGAGTTATCGTGGTCCGGTCTTATCCATACATTGCGGTATTATTGAAACGGATTAAGATCGAAGAACAGCAGCAGCCCCTTTAGGCATCAAGCCAATTACATCACGACAAAGAGAACCAACCCCATGCGCTCGCGATCATCCATAATTTTCTACGAAGACATACTGTTTTTCATCGTCATCCACGCCCGTGAAAGAGACTGGCAAGAAAGGACTGAGATTGCACGTTAAAAATTGCACAGATTAATTAATACTTCATATATAAACCCTGGCAAATGAATTACAGATTTTCTTTTGGTGGGTAGCTGGTGTCCTGCCGATCCTCAATTCATCACATAATTAAATTTCAAATCTCCTTTCTATTTAAAGCCATGAATTTTTCTTTTTCTTTTTCAGTTGTTTTCGTCCTGTCCCCACGAATCACTGGAGGTCAAAGATGGGGTTGATGGCCATGGTCTGGTTCAATGCACTGTTCTGAACTGCTTGGAACCTACCCCAGTTGTCTGCCACATGGTGGGGAAGATGTCCACCCTGTGGTTTCTGATCAGCACAATCATATCCAGAGTTGTTGCTTATGGTGTTTTGGAAATCAAAGATTGCACTGTAGGGGTTGTCAGACAAGATCTGTGAAAATGGGGCCAAGTAGTCCATTTCCAGCAGATGGGTCAGTGAGAATGTCCTTGGGAATTTCAGCATTGATGGGTCAGTGGCATCAGGATTGGCACACGCTTTGTCAATCGGTTGGACACTATGATTGGATTCTTCAAGTCTGGGCTCCAATGTCTTGCCAGTTTGCCTCTTCTTGTAGATCCTGCACAGCACCCAATCATCCAGCTGACATAGATGCGATCAAGGCTAAGCATGGTCAGATGGCATCATTTCACATAAATCCCGTATCAAACTTCAATCAGGACTTACTCTCATCGACCCGCTACGTTTCTTCACTTGTCCTTTCATGTCGATTAGCCGGTACTCATGCATGATCCAATCCGTCTTGGTCCCCTTGGGCGGGCGGCCCTTGTAGAACACGAGGGCCTTCTTGACCCCAACGTACTTGGACCCACTGTGAATCGCCTTGTCCGTGCCCGTGGCCTTCCAGTACCCGGACACGGTCGCACGATTGGGGCGCACGCCGTTCGGGTACTTCCGGTCCCGCGGCGTGAAGAAGTACCACTCCTTCTCCCAGAATTCGGCTTTCTCTACAAACCCAAGAAAGCAAAACCACTCATTATTCACCATACGACGTACACGTGCAATTAAAGTGCATACTAACTGCTTTGGAAATCAATCCTTCTTTCACGGTGAGGGTTCTGATATTGGTACCAACCAGGTAATTGCCAGGGATCAAATTTGTAGATATCAACTTCTGGGATGATGGCCACAGGGCATGGCCTAGACATGGCCTGGTTTCTTAGGTAATGCATGATAAGTTCCTCGTCGGTTGGGTGGAATCTGAACCCAGGAGGGAGTCCCGAGCCAGAAGTAACAGGCATGCCCTCCATTTTAGTGGTACAGTAATACAAGAGCTCGGAGACAAATCGAGAAGAATAACGGTTGAAGCTAGGTGAGAGTAAAGTTTGCACTACACTTGATTAATTATTCTTTAGCTGAGGATGGAGATGGAGATGATGATGATGCTGAGAGAGAGAGAGAGAGAGAGAGAGAGGGGTTGAGGGCTCGAGAGGCCAGCTATAGAGAAAGGAAGGCTGTGAAGAGAAACTAGGTTTTTGAAATATTGGAATGGAGAGGCCCCTGCCTTTTATTGGTGATGGATTTTGTCATCTTGTGGGAAGCTGCATGGATTTAATTGGCGGGGGCTTTGACTTGAATTCCTTTTGAAAATCTACATGGGTGCTTTCTTATCCACAACCTGCTGAAGTAAGACGTTTTGTCCTCACCCTCTGGTTTTTGCTCACGCTGCTCCATGGTCTTTGCCATTAGATGAACCCTCCACTGCAAAAAGATATCGCAGTCCCTAGTTCTACACGTCTTGTTATATCCGGACATATAAAATTACAAGCAAGTCTTCCAAGAGCAGAAGGAATTCCCAGGGGATATACCCCCCCTAAGATCCAAGCACATCCGGATGTTTTACTTGACCGAGGGCAAGGACAGTTTGACCTGCTAAAGGATAAACTTCGAGCTTATCCACTAACCTTTGAACTTGTTCTTCCTTTTCCCCCCATCCACGGGTTGGTGTTCATTTGTTAATTCATGTCTCTGTCCATTTGTTTTTGGTAAAACTTACTTTCAACCTGGGCAGCCGTTGGCGTAAATGATGGGATTCCATAAAATATGGAGAACCGACGACAAAAGCTCGAAAATGGCACGTGGGTCCATAATATTCAAGAGGGATGAGGCGAAAGGTCCGTCATTAAGCTGCTCATGCTCGAATAAGTCGGGACTCGATCCACGTGGGCTCGAGGCTCGGACGGCTTCAAACCTCGTGGGGCGAAACCACGTGAATTTCCGCACTTACTTTCCTTGTCCTGGCCGTGTTTGAACCGGGGAGATTTCAGCGACTACCGAGACAATTTGTGGCCCTCCAAAATACTTCAATTTGCACTTAGTTGATTAGGCGAGAGCGATATCAAAACCACGTATTAGATAGCGAAATCAAGTTCCAGGTGTAAAGTTACAAACAAATAACGTGAGCAACCGGCAATTTTGACTGCTTCTCTTCATCGATATAAAATATGCTGTGCAGATAAGAGGATTGGAAGACCTAAAAGTGCTGTGTGCCGCTTTTATCATAGCCGGGCGTCATGATCTTTCAAAGTATGAGATGATGAGAAATCGAGGGCTTTAATTGGTGGGGATCATTGTCGAGGTGAAGGGAGCTTTTACTCAGCAGAGAAAGAAAGAGCTTTGATTGGGAGAAACGCTTCATGAACGTGGGGGGCGGTCTTCAGGTGGCATGATGGTCGTGATCCAAATTCTCATCAGATTTTGCGTGAGAGACGACTGGCCAATTACTCAACAACGTGTAAAGTTGGGCACTGTTGTGTTCCCACGACGACAAAAAAAGGCAAGCTTGGACCAATGTCTCGTATCCTTACCGTCTTTATCTGTTTTTCATTGGGAGAGCTTAGTAGGACCAACGTCACAAGCATCTGAATTCATGTTGATCGCACCGGTTCTCCCAAAAATAGGGCAGTCATCAGGATTTTTTCAAATCGCGCTTGACGGTCGAACTAGATATTCACTTATCTTGATCGAAATAAATGAGCCGATCAAGAATGAATACATTCATCAAATCGATTCGGCTCTCGGAATACTCTTTGGCATAAATCGACACCGCCCAAAAGCAGAGAATTGAAAAATTCCTAAGCTTTTCCGCACACATGACGAGGTCATTGGACAATGCAATTAGTCTTCGGATCTCCTTAAGCTCGAGCGAGGGCGGCGGAGTCAAGCCGTGTCAAGAGGAGAGAGGGGCAGAGCTGAAATGCTTTTCGGCGAACGCAAACGTAGCTTTCGGTCCCCACCCCACCCCCTCTCCCCCGCCGCGCGACACGTGTCCGACGTGGCCTTGACCCGGCCCGGATAAGCACGAGGACAAAATCATCGTCCTTTCGGAGCTTTGGTTCTGGTATTGCCACCTCACTGCATGGGTCCCACCTGGTGGAGGTCCGCCAGTCCGTCTATTTCGTCGTTTTCCAAGATTTCTTCTTGTGTGTGGTCACGTGTCGGTTTATGGTCCTTTGGATCGAACGGCGTTCCGGATTAGCGATATTCTAGCTAGCTCGGATTTACGTAGCCGATTAAATCTAAAGCTAAGCTAAACTAAGCTAAGCTCGTTCCCCAACACGGCATCACGCTTGGGATTAGAAGATTCCTTGGAACCTTTTTTTTTTCCCTTGTGTAATGCCGACGATAGGATTGGACATTACGGCATTTCGCATTTTTAAATCAGATTGACGAGACACATGATGCCATTTATTAGCAAAATAAACTTTTAATTTATTGTCATCTCGTGTGGTTACAAATCTTAGGGAGACTCTTTTCATAGATGGGTTGATTGTGGACGGACTGGACTAATACTAGAGCAAGGAGCGATTGTCGTGATGAGAAAGTCATGATAATATGCAGCTCTTCATGGGGTTCTAGAATAGTGAATGGGAGTAGGAATAAATTGGACAACGTATCAAATAATGAAGTATTGTTGAGTAGTATAGATCAAAATCGACGAGGGCGTCACTTGTTTAAGTAGTGAAGTATTTGACCTTCCATGTCTCAAATTGGATGTACAATGCCTCTATTACTATGAAATTTTTGTTAGATCACTGTCAATTATTTAAAAAAACTAAGTTATTACATGAAAGCGCGATTTGTTATTTAAATATTCTAACAAGGCTAAAGAGATGCGATGGCTTTTAGAGGAATGATTGAGGTGCCGAGTGCTCGATGTTTGATTACCAATTTCCTTGAATAAGCATTACGTCATGATCCACGCCCTCTATTTTGAAGACGGAAGTTATCAGTTCATATAATTTCCCTCCGCCTATCGATTTAAACTTTCTGATTGGGTATACGGATTAAGCTGCTGTATCCGCTGAGGGTGGCGCTTTCATTTGTGAGTATTGATTTCGAGACCGAACGACGGGCACGTGTATTTCATTTCCTGTCTAGAAGCGTAAAGCCAGTCTCGAATCTTTCGCACGTTCAGTGAGCACAATTCCATTGACATGACCGAAGCATCACGAGGAGCCGACACCATCGAACTCCAAGGCTTCCCAGCTTCACGACGCCACGACCGCACCAGCGACCCGGATTTGCTGCGTGTGAATCCGAAAGCTCAGGAGGGGGAATATCGACCCGAAGATAAGAATATGCACCCGAGGAGGTGAGAAGCCGAGGGGCCAATTTCGATTGGACCGCGCTCACCAACCCCCTTCGGCTAGCTTTCGCCCGGTAGCAGGTGTCGCTTTTGACCTCCCAAACTCCTTCGAAAACTCCCAACGCGAAGATCACTCTCGCCGGAAGCATTCGGGTCGCTTCTCTCTTTCCTTTTCTTATTCGTTCCTTTTGTTTTTATGGTCCAATCGCGGCGATTTCTGCTGGGCAGCTTGTGGGTTGGGGTCGCGGTCGAGTTCGATTTCCAGGAAGATTTTTCAGTGTTATTCAACGACGCTCGAGTTTATCCATTAAGCGAGTCAAAACCAAAGTTGCACGCTCGGCGTTGGTGTTTTCCCATTTGTTCCCTTCGCGCACGTCGCATTCCGACATCGCTTCGGCAGATCTCGTTTGGTACGGTCCAAAAGACGGATTTGTTGGGTTCGGGCGATCGATGCCCTTGTTGGGTGTCGGAATATTCGATGACATGACGATGCATCCCACGACAGCGACGGATTGGGCACCCCGGAAGGAGGGCACAGCAGCGGGCGGCGTTTTCTTCGTGTCTGTGGCGAGGCATCGGGGGCAATCGGATCGTGTCGAAGATTTATCGCTGGGTCGGTGGTTTTTAGGCGACAGTTTTTCTGTTTTCTTTCCGATGGCGGTTGGCGGTTTTTGTCCTCGTCCTTGTTTAGGACGACATTGTTTTGATCCCTCTCCCCCTCGCGTGCGCTTGTTTGGTGGGAGTCAATGGAGACGAGCGTGCTCCACGAGAGATGGCGTCTTGATCCCTTTGCGGAGACGCAGCTTCCACGACCGTACGGGGATTTCGTTCGGTAGCCCCTCGGCGAGAGATCTCGGGGTCGGAAGGCGGGTCGGGTAGCTCCCATCGAGATCCGTCTCCTTATACTTGTAAACATTGAGAGGTCTCGTTTTTATAATCGATGTGATTGAAATTATAGGAGATTCCAAGCCATTTCTATAATCGATCTCTGCATCTTCAAACATTAAACGTGGCAAAACAAAGTATACCGCCACAAAAAACGCGCGCATCTGATTGGCCTGTGAGGTCCGAGTTCTTAAAGTATTTTTGACGTGCGAGTAACTTTTGAGCATGTTGTGTGGCTTTCATTATTAGTGAGAACGAAACTTATCATGGAATAGTTTTGGCTTAATTGAAATTAACCAAATGTTCGACCGGTAATTCGATATATATTTTTTTTAGCGCGGATGGTGTACAGTTAATAAATTAAACATGTGGTTTTTCAAATAAAGACAATGCGAAGAGCCTTGGTGATGCGCCATATATGGTCCTAAGTTTTGAGTCGTAGAGTCACGGGTGTAACTCGACCAACTTGTGAGTCCATGGGCTGGGCCCGTGGTCGGCCTTGGACAGAGGTCGGAATCGAGCCTTATCCGACCCGGATGGAATGGGCGGGCCTGGTCTATAGATTAAGCCCGGCTTAATTTGAGCAGGCCCAATTCACATGCTCTGCATTCGCGCTGCAGAGCATGTGGCTGGGCCCAGGAAGCTCCTTGTCCCGGCCCGTACTCGACTTCTCAAGCCCGACGATGAACGCATGGCCTGGTTTTCTTTTCTTATTTTTCGCGTCGACAACACAGAGAAGCCGTGAACTACAAAAATTAAAGGCAAAAGGTTCTGCAATTTTCGTCTTCGTCCTGCTGCGCCTGCGTTCCTAGGGTTTCTGCTACTCCTGCTGAGTGGATTGTTCCTCTGCAAGTCCACACCAGCGGGCCTCCGAATTTCCCGTGAATTCGCTCTCGTTGGGCGTCTCTCTCGACGCGAGTTCTTGCAAATGGTATCTTGATCCTGTAGCTTGCGGAGCTGCTAGAATCGTTCAGCGCCTTCTTTCAACGTTCGGCCTGGATTAGTATCTGTCCCCGTGAGAGAGCATGTATTCCTCTAGAGGGAGCAACGCGTACGGGCAACAGCCGTATGCTGGCCAATCTGGATATGGTCAGAAGGTGAGTTGCGCGAGTCCTCTTAATTCGAATTCTGCGTTTTTGCTCATTTTGGTATTGTCTCCCCGTATCCTTTGATTTTTAGTTTGGAATTTGTCGCGTTGCTTCTCGGTTTTTACTTCCGTTGGTTAATAATTGCATGGTGGGGAGTGATGTTCTGGACCTTGACTAATTGATTGGGAATTGATTTGTGAGTCCATTTCTCGGCTTGCTGAAGGAGTTAAGGAAACACAAGTAGTTTCTGGAAAGTTTGATCGTGGAATTCCTGTGCGATAATTTGTATGTCACCGGTTCAAATGGTGGAGAATGACGTGCATTGGACGTTCCTGATATGAAAGTGAAAGTGGAGTGAAAGCCGGCCCTAAGCAGGATGCAAACACGTTCAAAACCAGTTCGGATATAAAAGTGCAGTTCAATTGTCGAAAGTGATATCTCTTTGATTTGAGTCCGGTCTTTCTTTCTCATTTGAGTTAGGTTTTTAAGACAGGACTCTGTTAGAATCTGATGGTTCCTGAAGAGGAGCACAGGATGTAAAGGCTCAAATTTTTGTTTATTACTAAAATGCTATAAATGGGAATAGGACCTTTGTGATGATTTAAGTATTGCGGTCGCTTTCAAGATGGCGTTTCGATTGGTCCGAAGCCATCTAACCGACAAGGTTGTAGGATCACATTGTAGTTCTGTTCACGACATTGTCCTACGCTAGAGTTTCCTTGAATTTAAAACTGCTTGTCTAAGGATAAGTTAATCTCAGGGACTTTAAACTTGTGTAACATGAAGTTCTGTTTGGTTTAGTCTTATCATCTATCATTTTCAGATGGGACCTGCGGGCGGCTCTACTGGTGCACCTGATGGGGCCTCTCAATTGTCTTTGGCCTCTCAGCATTCATCAATCCGTGGTGCCTTGCAGGAAGCTGATGTTGGTGGATATAGGGCTCGTCCTTCAGCTGCAGCTCATTACGGAGGACAGTATAGTTCCGTGTATGGCTCAGCTGGCTTGAGTGCATCTCAGCAGGTCAGTGCAAATTGCTCACCTATCTACCGTTGCTGATCTTCCGAATGATCTCAAGCTTCAGTTGTCCTTCCTATTTGTTAAATTTTATTTAATCGTTATGCACCACAGGACACCACACTGCAATTTCTCCCATCGCATTTCCTTGGTTGCTGTCTGAATTCACTGGGCCCAATTCTGAATTTCTATCTCTCTCTCTCTCTCTCTCTCTCTCTCTCTCTCTTTTTGGTTGGACTTTGTTTAATTGTCTGGCATGTGTGATTAGAATCTTTTGACTGTCAAAATCTCCTCTCTAAATATCAAATTAACCTGAGCATTGATGCGTCTAATAAAATGCTTTTGAGTAATAAATTTGAAGTTTACAATTCTTTCAATTTTTTTGTTGTCATGGATGTATTTTGTCCTTTACTTAATTTTAGTTTCTCTTTCTCTTTCCTTTTATTATCTTCCTAAAATGTTGATGGCTTGTTGAACTCTATGAATTGCTTGAATTAGGATATTCCACATTCAGGGGTCCAAGAATTTTATAAAGCATTCTTGGTGGGAAAAAATGTGAATGAAAGATCCTCCTGAATTGAATTGGGTCCATGAATCTAAGAAACAGCAAGAAATCATGATCTCTCTCAATACTTTTCTCAGCTTTGAGATTTTTTCCTGATTTTGAAAGGTAGTCTTGTATTAGAAACTGAATTTGTAATGTTTTAACCTGACTAATTGAACAGTCTTAAATGCCATCTCATTTTTCACAATTGTTCTTAATTTGTCCAAAGACGGAGATAATCATCCAGTGCTACATTTGTTAGAAAATTGATATGATTCTATCGTGCTTATAATGAATTGCCTGAGATTATTTTTCAATTCATTTTTTGCGGTTTTTTTTCCCTTTTAAGATTAAAGACAATTCCATCTTCTTGGTTTTAACTTCCTTTGATTTCATGTTCTTCATCATGAAAAATTTTCAATTTTGTTAAGTTAACGTTGTATTTTCATGTGTCAATGATAACACAGAAGGAACCTTTTTTAGGCTCAACGCAATGAAGAAAATTTATGTCTTAGCTGAATCTTGTTAACACAATGAAGAAAATCTACGGTCATTTGCATGATTGCTCCTAATTCTTTTAAAGAAGGAGATAATCATTTATTGATGCTTTTTTTAGAAGAGTGATATGAATCTATTGTACTATAATGTGCCTTTTGTGAAAGAATTCATCGCTGTAAACAAAACAATTTCAAAGAGGAAGCATCTCATGTACAATAATCATGAATGGAGGACTGTTTCTATCGGTTTCAGCATGCCATTAGTGAAACAAAATTATGGTGATATACTTTTTTTCTAGAATACTTAAAATCTGTAAATGAATATTCTTTGTTTTGTGTTTCCTTCTTTCTACGATTCTCAAAGAAAACATCACTATAAAACAGTCTTATGAGAGGAGTCAGTAAGATTGAATCAATTATTATAGATGTATCTATAGAGAATTTAATCCTTTTCGCCATTTCTCTCGTGCAGTTTTCTTTTGTCTTTACTTGGTGGGCACTTGGTTCTTCGAATGTTCAGCTTAATTAGCATTGGAAATGCTGAATCCATCGTGATTAATGATTCTGATGGTGCTTGAGTTATTATTTACTTATGATCTTCTTGTTATAGCTTCCGGCATTCAGTAATAAAGGGGCTGGGCAGCCTGTTTTAGAGGGTCGCGGCAGCTACATCTCATCTGTGCCAGCTTCTCCTAAATTTGCGTCCAGTGAATATGTCTCCTCATCCAGCCATGGTTATGGTCGAAAAAATGAGGCATTATTTGCAGAAAAATTTTCCGATTATCCTTCTTTAGAAAGGCGACAGTATGAAAGACAAGGTGCCTACATTGGGAGAGATGTGCAGACAGAGCCAACTGGAAGATTCACTGACTCTATCGGTTATGGTCATCAGCGTCAGGTATCTTGTTATAGTTGGTTTTCCAATTCTTTCTGGATCTAATAATGTTTTGCTTGTATTGTAATTCAAATTGGTCTTTTGTTAGATTGTAATTTTAGAGACTTTTTGTTGTTATTGCTTCTTGATTTGTGATGAAGTTTAAACTTGTCTCTTGCTAGACAATCTTTGAAGGTTTATTCTTCGCTTCTGTCTTGACAGCCTGAGATGTATGATCGCATGGATCAGACATCTTTACTTCGACAAGAACACTTGCTGAAAGCTCAATCACGTCATTCCACTGCACTTGATGGAAGCTCCAGGTAATTCCGGTTTACGCATATTGCATCCACTTGGAGGACATTTACTTCTGGTACTTTCTGTTCAATATGCTATTCATTTTCTTTTCATGTCTTGGGTTTACAACCCAAGTTTGCCTTACTTGCCCATCAACTGAGGCAGTGGTCCATGTCTGCTCCGAAGATTGTAAAGTATGTTGGAAAAACTTAATAAAATGGTGGAAAATTTTACGCCACTAAGTAGCAACGCATTTCTGGCAGAAAAAACGAATATCTTGCAGCTAGCGTTCCTGCAAACCGACATCCGGACCACGATCTTGTGTCTTATGGAGGTAGAATGGATGCTGATCCTCAAAGCTTGTCAATGCTTGGTGCTTCCTCGTATGGTGGACCAAAAGCACCGTCAATATTAGGGGCAGCTCCGAGAAGAAATGCGGATGATCTCATTTATGGGCAAAGTTCTTTGAATCCTGGTTATGGAGTGAGCCTGCCTCCTGGGAGGGACTATACTACCGGAAAAGGGCTTCACGGTAGCGAGTCCGATTACTCAAGTAGCATACTCTCATGTGTTAGTCATCCTCGGATTGAAGAACGCAAAGATGACAGGGCTAGTTATCTTCAAGAATTTGAACTAAGAGAGGAAGAGCGTCGCAGGGAGTGGCTAAGAGAGAGGGAGAGAGAAAGAGAAAGGGAAAAGGGACGTCAACGTGAACGAGAACGCGAGCGGGAGCGTGAATGGGAGCGTGAACGAGAACGAGAACGTGAACGTGAACGTGAAAGAGCTCGAGAAAGGGAACGCTTGTTGGAGAAACGAGACAAGGAAAAAGATAGAGAGCGAAAACGTTTATCAGAGACTGGACTAGAACGGACTCCTTTGAGGCCCTCAAAGGACCGACGAGGTTCTTCTTTGACAAAGGAAGGCAGATCTTTGCGACGCGATTCTCCACTTCATGAAGCTTCAAATAGGTGGACCTTGATGATTTACTTTGCGTCCTGCTCTAGTCTGAATATATACCTACTCCGTTTCCTGTGCCTTCATGACTAACTTGCTCCTGTTCTGTCATTCTGAAGGCGTCCTTCACCTGTTAAACAAATAAGGAGAGAATATGTCTGCAAGGTAAAGAAAAGGAATCCAAGGATTGTCTTATTCATCATTCATTAAAGAGACTATCTTCCTCCGGAGATCTGTGACTGCTGAGGGGAAGATTGCTTTTGCTTTGGGATTTCCTGCGTTACTCCTGGCCAAGTGGCTTCTCACTTTGCTTTATCTATTACTCCAATGTTCTAAACTTGGAATACATCGATTGTTGAAGAATCTGAAGGGTCCTCTCTTCTGAAACACTCCATCTCTCTGCTTTTCTACTGCTGCTTTACCATTTATCATCAATTTACCTCTGTCCGCACGTTTCTTTTTCTCCAAATCTCTTCTTCGATCGCTCTGCACAATGCTTCCAAGCCTTATCTTGCGCCTCTCCAGTCCCATAAGTCCTCTACATGCTCGTACGGAGTGATGCTTCTTTTATGAGAACTGATCTAAAAGTTGGAGCTGGCCCGTTAATTTGAATCTTATCAGCCAGTAAGGACAAACTTGGCCTTAGCTTAAAAATAGCTTGTTGACTGGAGAATTTTCTCTGCGGAGCTGCATCATTTGTCACTAGCATCAATTATCTTTCCAACTAGTTGATATTTTACTGTGGTTTGAATGCCAAGATTTCCACGTAACGTGTTCGTACATGTTGAATTCACGTTCTACAATTTGGGACCATTCCTTATCTTGCCCCCTCGATCCTCCCCATTTACAAAAAAATATGTGCATATGCACGTGCGAGTGCATATGTATCGATATACTTCTGTGGCTATCACGCAATGATTCTTTTGCTGTTCCCAGCAGAATTAATATATGCTTAAGGAGATCATGGCGGAGACTAGTGAGCCTTGGATAAAAGTGTTGTCCTTATTGGTTTCTGGTGTAGAGTAGTTTCAGAGACCGATAGGCCCAGGATAAATGCATATTCCATTTGGGTTTCTGGTGTAATTTGGTGTATCTTATGAATTAAGCTCTTGCAATTTTCATTTGCAGGTCTCCTCATCCAGTTTAGTAGCTGTAGAAAGGGACTATATGTCTCTGGATAAACGCTATTCAAGACTTCTTGTACCTCCAGAATTTTCCAAGGTTTGCCGTTTTATTAGGTCTTCCTTTTGATGAGATAAAAATTTTAAGTGATCGAATGTGCTCTTACTTGAACCATATTGTGTTTAAGGTGGTGATGAGTTGGCCTAAGGATTGCCTTAAGCTCTCATTTCATACCCCTGTCAGGTACTCTGTATCGTGTATTCTATTCACACTTTTTATTTTGCTTCTATTACTTTGTACTGGAAATTGTGGAAGTAATAATCTTCCATTAGGATTGCTATGAACTGTTTGAAAACACTCCTCCATATATGTAAAGATTTTCTCAAGGTCCTAAGATGGTTGGTTGTCTCTTTTTAGTGGGTGTGAATACTATTTTGATGAAATGTGCATTTTGTTGACTGGGACAGTTTTGAGCACGACTTTGTTGAAGATGAGAGTGCAGCTGAACCAAAAGAGTTATCCACCAAACTCCCCTCCAAAGACTCAGAACAACCAGTACATCGAGATATCATCTGGAATGCTAAGGTATGTTGTTCCTAGAGCTTTGGACTTGTAGCCAAGCAGATGTTCCACTTTGTTTAATTTGAAATGACGTTTCCTGTAGCATTTGGCATACTACGGTTAATTAAGTACATATTTATGCTGTCTCAAAATTTGCTATGCCAAGTGCCAAATTTTACTGCAGACAGGATGGGTACAAGTAAAGTGCCTAAAGGCTTACTGTTAATAATCAGTTACTAAGATCAACTTTGCTTCTGAATACTATTATATGCTTACATTTATATCTGTGTCTGTGGGATTCAGAGAAGCATTAAGTGTGTCAGCTTTGTGATCGAATGCTCAGTTGCATATTGACTGGTAGGTATAGAATAGAAATGAGGCCTGCAGATTATTGTTTGCTAGTGAAGAAGGACGAAAAGATAAAACATGTTGACCCTAATCAGCAGCGTTTCTTGGATGTTGGTTCTTGAATCAGGTCATTATCTTGCCAAATTCAATCTTCATGTTGCTGTCATCGATATACATTAAATTGAAAATCGAATTGAAAAATGCTGTTTAGCTGGCCATCCTTACGACTTTATTAATGTTCAATACTTGGAACTGCCAATGTTGTTACAATTCATTGTACATTCCCATTTAGTAACTTCTTGTCAGGATGAAATGTTGATATAGTGGATGAGCCATGAAGTTTTCTTAACTTTCTTGTTCATGCGAGTAAAGCAAGCTCCATTTTCTGCATAAGCACAATAGTATTATGCAAAAGGGCAGCCTGGTGTGCCATGCTCTTGCTTTGGCGGGGGTCCAGGGAAGGGTTGGGCTGCTAATGTACACTGCCTCACCATGCGATTGCAAGATGCTGTTTCCACTTCTCAAACCTGTGACATCCAAGTCACAGGGTGACAACTTTCCCGTTGGGCCAAGGCCCCCCTTCAAACTATTATTATGTAGAGGAAGTATATATTTTTGCTATATTGGGGTCAAGATCTTAGACAAAGTTTCTTTGGTTACCATTTTAAGCCATTCATTTAAGATCTTATAGCATATAGGATCAACACTCGTAAGTTGTTTTAGAGTTTCAACTCATTGATATTCCTACCTTTTTACATATTATATTTATATTTATTTCAAAATATATCGTAGTTGCACCTTCTCACCAGTGAATTTGAGCATTTCCCAGAGCCACTATAAACGACTTCTCCTTGTGTTGGGGAGCCACAGCTGTAGTTTCTCTCACATATATTCAATTTTGACATTTTACATTCATGAATATTTCTCGTGGCAGCTTATGTCTTAAGTCATTGTCTTCATGAGGAGCCAGTTTACATTTCTTTCCATGACTCCATCCTCCATGCAATGCCAATGAATTTACTCTTAGAGCATTTTTGTCGGTTTTTTTTTACTCTTGCAGGCTAGGCGGTGTTTTTCTCTTGCGTTTCTTCCTTCTCCTATTTCTCTATCTCTGAACCACTGTCGATCCCCCTTTTTTTCTTACCTTTTTTCACCGTCTGGTCTTTGAGTTTCAGTTTTGCTTCATTTGAATCCCCTTTGAATCAGCATTAGCAAGAATCTGTCCTCAGTCTACTTAAAAGGAACTCTTGTACCTCAGTCTTCATTCCTTCGACCTTAGGAGACCCGGTCGGAATGGAATTTGACCATTGAAAAGGGATTCAACCATTGTATCCCTTTTCACATTCAAATGGGGAGACAAACCAATTTATTTTTTGTTGGATTTGATGCCATTTGGGATTGATGGGGCGTCTCAGTTGCTGAGACTCATTTTTAAATTTAAGTATTGGTTCTTTTTTATTCACAAAAATTTCCATTTATCTTAGGACATAGACACAGGTTAGATTTGTGATTCTATAAATATATATCTTTGTGCAATTTGAGAAAGTCCTATGGATCGAACATCCTGTCTCAATTAGTGCTGCATATTTGCCCTAAAATGTGCTGTTTGATGCTGGTGTAGGTGATTCTGATGAGTGGACTCAGCAGGAGCGCTCTGGAGAATCTATCATCTGATAAGAGCTTTGGTGATCATGTTCCCCATATTAGTAGCATTTTAAGGTTTGCTGTTCTTAGGAAGGATCATTCTTTCATGGCAATTGGTGGACCGTGGATTTGTAGTGATGGCTGCGATCCATCTGTTGATGATTCTTCTTTAGTACAGACGGCCCTTAGGTTTGTCTTCTTTTTCTTTTGCTTTTTGGTTTTGGTTTTTAAAATAAATGTGCTTGCTAAATCATCAAAATGCTGTAAATGTTCAGATATGCTAAAGATATGACTCAGCTTGATTTGCAGAGTTGTAAGCAATGGAATCGTTTCCTTGAGGTAACTGGCTTTCCCTTTTTTGTTTTAGGCTGTCTTGTATCCCACCTAGTCCGTAGAATAGGAAACCTTCCAAATTTCTTTTGGCCCCGTTTTGGGGGGGGGTGCTTAGAGGTGGGATTCGAACATCCCATGTTTACATGTGCTTTTTAATGATGGTTAATGTTGGTCATATTGCATGCTAGCTCACAGTGGACATTCTGTTAGCCCATAGGGCATGCTTTTATCTAATCATGTCTCTATATACTAAACACATATGACTGTGTTTATTGCCTTGTGTGTGTGTGGTCGAGCTTATGTGAACTCCACTTAGCATGTCAAGTAGTATGTGTGTCCAGAGCATTGGTTTGCACTATTTTATGGTTGTTAGTTTATGACTTTGTGGTTAAACAAGAGTGTTCATTGATATGCCTTCTCACACGCATATATGTAAGCATGCCTCACATGCGCTCAAATTTGTTTTTTATCTTCTTACATATTACAGATACATTATGATCGAATTGGGAAAGATGGGCTCTTTAGCCATAAAGAGGTCACTGTACTCTTTGTCCCAGACTTGTCGGACTGTCTTCCATCACTGGAGGCATGGAGGCAACAGTGGTTGGCTCACAAGAATGCTATTGTTGAGAGAGAACAGAGAAGACATTTAAAAGACGAGGTTTGTATTTTTTATTAAGGCTGTGGTTTATTAGCAATGGCTCACACTAGACAATCAAGACATGAACAGAGGTTGCTTTGCAATTGATTGTGCCTGGTGTTTATTCATGTGGAAGTGAGTTCGTAAATGGAAAATCTCATGTTGTTGGGTACTTACTGCATCTTTATGCCTTTTTAGAAAGTTATTCCACCTTAATGCTCATCCGCTCACCCTTGACTCTGTCATCTATTCACCTTACTAATGCTTTACATGGCTGTCTGTCTTTAATATGTTTCTCTCTGTTATCTTTTAATCAGTGCCACCTGTAGATCCTGCCGATTCATACATCTATAAGAAGAATTTCATGTATGATATTGGTATTGTGGAAAAAGTGAATGGCATCCTTTCCTTACCAAACCTTTTGATTTACTCAGTTTGACTTTGACCTAGATTTGGAAGTGACATTTTACTGGTGAATGTTATTTGATGTGGCCCAAGAGAGGGTATTTTTTGAGTCTTTCATTAACCAAACCGAAGTGGTTTCCATGCGATGTAATCCTTTCATTGGTTGGTGAAACTAAAAGGACTATGCTATTGTATCAGCTTTCTGTTGCTTCATATTTGGACAGTGGTTTGCTGGAGATTGGTATGGTTTTGAATTTCATGGACTCCAACTGAGATCACACACCATGTGACTGGCAGGTCAAAAGAATGATAGCTTGTTTTTGGGGGAATAGAAAGAAAATTTAAACCAGACTAAGCCTAAATTGTCTTTTATTATGTGGCCAAATAAGTTGCACCTTTGATTGAGTCATTAGGTTGGAAATTCATCTGAGTTTTCAATGAACTGATCTGATATTCCAATTCAAGTACATTGAACTCAGTATTAAATCTCATCAAGTTCTGTCCCTTTAAAGTTTGACGGGGAAAGAAAACAATGTATGGCTTTAATTGCTTCCTGAAGTGTGAAAGTGCCATCGTTGCCTTTCCTTTCTGATTCAGATGTGCTGTTTGGGTCACAGTAACAGTTAAATTGCATATTTAAGGAACTTAGTCCTGGTGGTGTTAGCAGTGTTGACAGGTTTTTCTCTTAGTTTGGTTTTGTCCATCGGGCTCCATGCATTTTGTATTTGATGCCTGGTCATCTGTCCAATCAATGGTAGTTGACTTAGCATCAGTTTGAAGAGGCAGTAATGATAAATGCACAACATTGCTCATGTAGCTTGATATGTAAGTTTTTAGCGTCTTTTATACACCAATTATTTATGAACTGGAACATAAGGAGTTTATGATTGGTATTCTAAAATCATAATTTCATTGCAGAGATCTGGAGATAGGATGGAGGGGACACAAGGTGAGTGAAATTTGCAAAAATTCCCTATGTTTTCACATGTTTGGCTAACATGCATGCTGTTGTTTTTCTTTTATTTTCTCAATAGACATGGGTTCAAGCTCCTTAAAAGATTCAAAAACAGTTGGCAAATCTGAGAAAACTGATGACTCCGGAACTTCCAGAGATAATGGCAATGGTGATCAGAAAGATAAGGATGCCGTTTTTGTCCAAGGAGGTGAAACTGAAGAAAGGAGTGGCAATAATGAGAAAAAGGATGCGGATGAAACGGCTGAGGTTGACAAGGATGCAAAAGTAAAGGAATCAGGAGAAACCAGTGGTGCTCAGGCCGTTGGCACTGTCAAGACTGGGAAGAAGAAGATTATACGGAAGATTGTAAAACAGAAGGTCGCAGACAAGAAGGCTATAATGGAGAAAAGTGATGGTAAACAGAGTGAGAATCTTGATAAGGGTGCTGGAGATGGTAACACGAAATCAGAGATGGCAAGTGTGCAGAATGAACCATCTATTGGTGTTAAAACTTTTGTTAGGAAGAAGGTGGTAAAGAAAGTTTCTGTGGTTAAGGAAGGCATGCAGTCCGAAGCGAAAGCTGAAATGGAGACAGATTGCACTGGAGGGGAAACTCAGGAGAAAACTGATCCTGATAGTACCATGGTCGGGCAAGATGGTGGTGCAAAGACAACCATAAAGAGGAAAATAATTAGGAAAGTACCTAAGAAGAAGGTCTTTGATGGGGAAGCCAATGTTGGGGTGGCTGATTCTAGGGAAGATGGTGAGCAAATTGCTGTCAAGGAAGGGAAAATGGGTTACCCTGTCGCTGACACCAAAAGTCAGGCAGGCGAAGTGAACAAATCGACGAAGAAAGTAATTAGCAAAAAGAAGTCACAAGCGTCAGCTACGGGAAAGCAGAATACTTTGAAGACTTCAACAGCAGCAGAAAGTGTGGTGAATACGGAGGAAAATAAGGATGAAAAGGGAGTCGAAGAGAAAATTGGTTCCAGCACTATATCCGAGGGCAAACCTGAGAAGCAGAAATCTCCTGAGAAAGATGTTTGTGAGGATAAGAGCTTGAGAGAGGGGGAGTCAAAGAATGATAAGGAGAAAAACGGCGCAATTCAGAAAGATGAGTCTACGAGAAAGTCAGTTGAAGATACGAGGGCAAAGAGAAAGACTGAAGAGCTTCCCCGCCCAGGCCTGATTCTACAAACAAAAGGTCCCAAGGGTTCTAAGGTTGGTCAATTGCGAGAGTTTCTTATTAATCATGATTGCTATGTATGTCTTGTATTAATGTCAAACATCAGCTTAACTTCTGTTACTTTGCACTGTTAATTGTTGCAGTTGCGTTCATTATCACTTTCACTTGATTCCCTCTTGGACTATTCTGACAAGGATGCTGAAGAATCAAACTTTGAGGTGACCTTCTTGGCTTCAACATACATCTATCTGATCTGCTATTGTATACGAATTTGGACTAATAATGAAGTGTTCATATTTGTACTAGTTCCTTTTGCTGCATGAGATACAACAACAATGCCGATTCTTTGTTTGTTGCTGTAGCTTTCAGTATTTGCAGAATCACTTTATGAGATGCTCCAGTATCAGATGGGATGTCGTCTCTTTAACTTTTTGCAGGTATGTTTAGACGAGTCCTTTGCCTTTTTTTTTGGTAAGGACGAGTCCTTTGCCTTTTCCACCTCTGGACCGAATAAAATGCATAAGTTGAATCTATAGCTAAATGTTCTTCACCTTTCATGTGCTGATTTCAAATGTAGAAACTGCGTGCAAAATTTATTATGAAAAGAAATGAGCGCAAGAGGAGGCGAGAAGAAACTCAAGAGATAGGAAATTACAAAAAAGCACCAAAACAATTGAAGGCTTTTGAACTCCCTCCGAAAAGCAAATCAACTACTCCTGAGACGGCTGATGTTTCTGCTGAACCGGAAGATGAAAAGACTAAGGACAAAGATGATTCCAATGACAATGTTGATGATGATAGAATGAATGAAGGAGCAGATAACAATGAGGATCTCGAGGAAGATCCTGAAGAAGATCCCGAAGAATGTGATGAAATGGAGGAAACAGCATCCCAACTTGAGACTTCTAAAGAGGCAAGCAAAGCTTTCTCGTTAGTTGCTTGATCTGAAATTAGATGATTTCTGTGTGAACCAGTGCTTTGCATTTTGTTACTTTAATCTTTGGATATTTTTTTATACAGATTTTTTAATTTCTTTTTAGTTTGATTCTTGAAGGCAAGAGAGCAATTGGAGAAAAATGATGCCAATACTGAGTCTGAAAAGGTTGGCGGGGACAAAGAGAGTGGAGCAGAGGAACTGGCGAAGGATAAGGAATCTGCAGAGGACAAATCTAGTGCGACAACTTCAGTATCTAAGCCAGATCATGATACTAGTGCACCTGGGAAAGGAGAGGACGTGGGAACAGGGATGAGACAAGCTGTTGTTGAGGATATTTTGGTCAATAAGGAATTACTGCAGGCATGTTCGGCTGCTTCATTTTATTTGTCAGCTTTTTGCTTAGCTCTTCAAGTGATACTTATTCTCTGAAGGTTATTTTAATTCTGAGCAGGCTTTCAGGTTCTTTGACAGAAACCGAGTTGGATACATAAGGGTGCGTAGAAATTCTTCTTGCCTGTGGTACTTTATAATTCATCAGGGAGAGTAAGGAACGTCTTCTGTTTTTTAGGTTGAGGATATGAGGTTGATCATTCACAGTTTAGGGAAGTTCCTGTCGCATAGGGATGTCAAGGTAAGAAATCGCGTGCCATTCTTTTTGGTGTAGGATTTGGTTCCACCTTTTCATTGAATTCCCTGGTATCATGTTTTGGGCTCGACTGATGATTATTTCTTCATGTTTCTTTCAACTCTTCTCTGGGATCAGGAACTGGTGGCGTGTGCGTTATGGGAGAGCAACACTGGAAGAGACGACCGCATTCTTTATGAGAAGCTCGTCAGAATATCTGATGTTTGAGACCCAGGAAACTCCTCTTTCCATAGGATCGGGAACTGTTTCGGGATTTCTTCAGGGGCGATATCATCTTGAGCTCTCAGGAGCATGTGTGCTTTCATTGGCTAGTTGCCTTCGAGGTTCCAATTTTATTCGTGATTGAATAAAGCGGTATATGGCCATTATATTGTGTGATTAGTCATCTCTTGATTAACGGCAGCGGGTACAAGTCGTATGGCTGCGGATGTTGTGAGGAGGTTGGTATGTTGTCCCAGTTTTCGCCTCCTGCAGAAAGTCGTCTGCATCGGACTGGGACATGAAAAATCCGGTCTCAGAGTAGTCGAATCTTCGGTTTTTACCGATGTGCTTTCATGCCGCAGACGACTTCGTTATTCTTAAAACGCAACGGGGTATTAGAAAAGTAGGACAGTTTCGTCCTAGTGAACTGTCCATCTACTTCGATTTAGTTTGGGATGATTATATAAATAGTCCATGAATTTTTGTCTAATGTATAATGTTGTTCTTAAACTTTTCAATCTGTTGGTTTCTGCATTTTGGCTTAATGTACGTTAGTTTTTTAATTTGTCCTACGTATTTCCTAAATTTTTGGTAGATAGTCATTTTAATTCTTAAAATATATGAGAGCATGCTTCCAATCCGGTAAGTTTAAACGGTGGGCAAAAGAATAAGTTTATACTTGGATTATTCACGTAAAATATTCAACTCAAGTTAGGATATGATTATTATCCACGTCACCAAATATTGTGCATAATCATTTAATCTTATCAAACAAATTAAACAAATTAAAAGATTATCATACTCTGTTTGAGTTGAGTACGTTATGTGGATGATTTATCGTAATTCTTTCTCTTCACCGTTCAAATGTATGTATTGGATCGGAAGTCAAAAATGTAATTTGGCTCCAAATTGAAAAAAAAATAAGTAAATTAAAAGGGTTATTACGCTGTTGGTTATTTATTATTAGCGGATGACAAGTCAGTGAATCGACCTTGCATATAAGTAACGCGCAAAACTGAAATTTGATTCCATCACGTATGCGTTGTCTTCTGTGTGTTGTTGTAAAAGAGGTTTCTATTAGCAATATACTAGACCTGCCGTATACGCATGCATGAAACCTCGGTGGTCGATAAAAAAAGGGGGGGTGGCTGAGGCTCGCCCTCGCCCCTCGCCACCAAATTGTGCGTCCAGATCCATGCCATCTTGCACGACACATGCTTCTTTTCAGAAACTCAACAACATTAGCATTGTCGTCTCACCACCGTCGACTTGTCTTGCTCCCTCGAATTGGCCGCTTGTTGAGGGCATTGATTTTGATCTTTTGTAGACTTAGCTCGATAACACTTTTTTACATAGTGGAATCTCCTAGACATATTGTTATCGGGACTATACGTGAAAAAGGGAGAGAAAAGAAATCAAGCTAATATCATGATAACCCAAAGGGGTGAGGGAGTTATGGCAATTAGGCTTGACAAGTAAAAGAGGCCTACACTATTTTTCATATTTTTTTTCCTTTTTTGCCTCTTCTTGTTACAAACTTGGAATGGCGTCAAATGCTTACCTAAAAAGGAGAGCTTTCTTTTGGGTGCAGAACCCGGGACCCCCCCGATGGCCGTGCATCATGTGCCCTAATCTTTTTTCCAATTCTCTCCTTCCCAGATACGGGCTGATGCACTTTATTGCATCGTACCAACTATGAAAGCGACGGATCATAGAAACCCGACCACCCCCCCCCATACATCAGCCCCCTATCTCCATGGGGCCACCCCAAGAGCTTTGGCTTGGAAATTCGAGCTCGAATAGTCGTCTTGCCCATGTTATAAACGTTATCCTTTTAAGGCCGCGGACGTGGCGGTCGCTGGAGTCGGGGCCCTCTAAAGACAAGGGGGCCATCCCAAGAGCTTTGGAATCGTCTTGCCCATGTTATGAACGTTATCCTTTTAAGGCCGCGGACGTGGCGGTCGCTGGAGTCGGGGCCTTCCAAAGACAAGCTTTGCGGCTGGATCAGAACAGTATAAGTACCGTACCGTTCACACCTTAATGTCAAAAGTTTTATTTGAATCATTTGAATGTAATTTTTTCAAAAAAGAAAAATTATTTTAGTATCAACTCTGATCTTAATTATTGGAAAGCTAACGTGGTCAATTTTTTTACTAATTTCCGAGACAAACGTGGCTTGTTGGAGGCCTGGTTGGCATAACTTAAAAAAAAAAAAAGAAATTTCATCTTCCTCCGCCTCCTTCACCTTCACCGCTGCCTCTACTTTCGCCGCCTTCATTGATGCTACCTCCCGTCCTCCTCCTCTTTCAACCTCAACTCCCTCTTCCCCCTACCCTTCAATTTGCTCGCGGCCAGCACCGGTGTTACAAGTTAGTTAACTTTTTTTTTTTAAATAGGAGGTCAAAGGGGAGGGTAGCAAGCCCTCGTTGCTGCCCCACTTTCACTGGTGAGGGCGAGGGTCATTGGCCCTCGACCTCGCCAGCCATGGGTCGGCAACCCTTGCCGACAGCTGGCGGAGGCCCCTACAGGCCTCGCCCAGACGTGGGCTAGGGCACGGCCTTCCCCCAGATCGGGCGAGGGTCACTAGCCCATGGCTGGGGACTGGCGTCGCCTGCCCCAAACCGTGCTATTTTCCAATTATCCTACAACTGGTGTCACGTCCGCCTTGCAGACACCACCATTGATGGCTACAAATATAGACCGAACTTGGACGTAAGAGACGAAGTGAAGTCAATCGAGAGCAAAGCTCTCTGCTCAACGCTCGCCCCTTCCCTCTACGGTTCATGTTCCTTGATTCGCTTGAATTGTAGCTTCTCGAAGCTCCAGGAATGGAGCGTTTGTAGTTGCATTGCGGCCATGGGGCGGACGATGCCGGCGGCCCTCGCTTAATATGGGTGAGGGTCGCGACCCTCGCTGGCTGTCGACGAGGGTTGCCGGCCCATGGCTGATGTGGCCAGGGTCTCCACCCTCGCTGATGAAGGAGGGGTGGCGGAGGCAAGGGCTTGCCGCCCTCCCTTTTTACCCTTTTTTTATAAAAAAATAACTAATTTTTTATTTTTCACATAAAAAATAAATTAAAAAGTCGAGTGGAACATATGTTTTTAAATAAAAAATCACATGGAATATATTTTTAATTAAAAATGCCATGCGACACTTCCGGTGAGCTATGTTTTTTTTTGTCGGAGTTGACATCTAAGTGATCATTTTTTTTCCGGTTTGGCATTTAATTGATTCGGTAGAAACTTTTGACACTAAAATAAGCGTCGTATACAACTTATGGCACTTGTAGTGTCATTTTCCCATTTGCACTGTATTAACACGTCTCTTCAATGATTCTCCTATTTTCAGATAGAAGTCGTTGATTGGCCGTTGTTAGGGGACTTTTCGCCAGACGCATATGCAAATAATAGTTATCCTTGATTTGGATCATGTAACATCTCGAAAAAAGGCAATCTTGATCAGTCTAGTGATTTGGTCATGAATCGCTTGCAAGGATGCGAGAATTGGCCTCAGCGACGGCTAAATTGACCATGTGGATTGAGTGTGGGATAGTCTGTGGTGGCCATGGTACCACATGGATCGACCATGGGTCGATTGAGTGGATGGGCCACAGGATTATTGGGATCGGCCGCGGAACCATTTGGGTGTATGGATAAATTGGTCATGGAATCACCTGAAACTGGTAATAAGGTCGGCTAAAGGATGGTTTTGATCAGGTTGGATCGACCAAGGATTGACCATGGGTTGGTTGGACCGATCGGAGAATGGTCACAAATTGGAAGGACCGATGGGGTATTGGCCGTGGACCAAAAGGTGGACCAATCGATGATCAGTTATGAATTGACAAGATTGATCGGGCATCGATTGTGAATCAGGATGGACTAATTGAGAATCTACTACAGATTGATTGGACCAATTAGGGATCGGTTTTGGGTCGGTTAGGATGATAAGAGATTGATAAGGGATCAATCGTGCATAGGTAAGGATCGATCGAGATCAATCGAGGATCGACTGGACTAACCTAGGAATCGGTGCCACCAATCCTTGCATCGATCTCGGATTAGCTAGACTGATCTAGAGATTATTCATGGATTGAGGGATTGATCCATGCATCGGACCATGGATTAATCGGCTTAGCCAAAGGATCGTGAGGATCGATCCTAGGAATGGATCATGGATTGAGGGATCGATCCATGCATCGGTCTAGAGATTATATGGGATGATCTAGGGATTGGTAGGGAATGATCTTAGATCATGTCAAAGATCGATTCGCTGATCCATTTGAGGGTTAGTGGACGATCTATACACAGTTCACTAATCAGCTTAAGGGTTGTAAGGATCAATTAACCGATCCATCCGAGGGTCGATTAACGATCCATGCACGATTCATTCAAGGGTTGTGGGGCATGACTTACTGATCCATCCAATGGTCGGTGAGCAGCCATGCATCAATCCACTGATCATGAACAGCCACGCACCAATCCACCTAGTTGTGTACTGATCATTCACTAGCCACGATTAGGTTGTAAATCAATCACGTTCGATCGCCTCCAATCTTCTGCTCGGCTGCTAGTTGGACATGAATTGGCCATACTCGACGGCCAATCGGTCAAGCATGGTACCCATTACGGCTAAACTGATCATGGATTGGTGTTGGCCATACATTTGGTAAGGGATCGACCACACTCCAGCCATGCCTAAATAGCCCTTGAGCCATCGTTCAGTCACGTGCTGACACCATCGACTTTTCTCACCCAAATGAACACTTGGCTTTGAATTGACAATGGTGTATTCAATAACTAATGAGATTATGCCAAGTGACTTTAGCGCATTAATTACATTATTAATTATACTAAACCAACTCATAACTCTTAGGTTGGATCTAGGGGTACACGTCTTATGGTGGAAGGGCTAGCAAGTCTTGGCTATAGTAGTGGATCACATGGACGCTAGTATTAATTAGTGTAATCCAAGATCCATAATGACCAAATTTACGCATTAAATGCAAGCTAGACACCTTACCTTCTTCTTGGCCAAGTAAATGCATGATATGAAGCCATTTGTGTCTAAGGTGATCCTAGTGGATCTTGGGAAAATCTTAGTCCAATTTTAAGTTTTTAAATGAGTCAAGATGAATGGACCAATAGGGTTATGGCTTGTAATCATATTTTGACATGCTTAAGCTTAGCTAAGTGCCACCTAAATATTAGAGTATAAGGTTTGGAGCAAATTGTTGGGTTAAACTAGATCCTCTAATTGATGAAGATGATTATCTAATTAATGATAATTACTTGATGGCCAAGGAATAAAGGTTATAAATGGGGGTGGCCACTTCTTGAGCAAGCCACTTCCATACCTCATCTCTTCCTCTCCCCTTCCTCATGCACCGCCCTCCTTTCCTCGTCATGCACTCTTCTTCTCACTCTCCCTCAACCGTTCCTTGCCGCGGGTAAAGTTGATGTAGCAGTCCTCAATGTGATTAAGTTATTCGAGAGGTTAAGTAAGGGTTATCCCTTTTAGTGTTTGGTATGGCAAGGGATATGTTGATGGTCACCCAATTGTCTAATCTTTGCTTGATAAATGACATATTTAGATTGTATTTGGTCGTAAATCCAAAAGAGATTCGGCGACGATTCCTAGTGAGGGTCGGGAGGATCCCTATTTGATGAGATAGGGACAAATTTTATGAGGTAATATAGGGTTATTGCCAGGGATGGGCGATGCCCTCCAGTCATATGGGAATGCCCCTATGATGTGGAGTAAGGATGTTGCGGAGTTGTGAAGCCTCGTCGTCTACAACACAAAGATCCCTTTGATGGGAGTCGACTAGGAGAGTCTTGGGATATTGTCAGGAATCCTCAATTCATGCATGTGTTATGCATTGCTATTGTTCGGTTATTGATATGTTTCCCATGTCGGGTTGAATGTCTAAGCGGTTCTCTTAATTTCACGCTAAATTTTTTAAACACTAGGCGCACACTCACTTATGTTTTACCCTTTCAGGAATACAAGATGGAGGAAGAGGTTCCGGTGTGGTTCGGGATGTCGTTAACTATATAGACCATTAATCATGATGTGGTAGACGTGGTGGACAACATGACCTATCGACGCTACGACACCATGGTGTGGGTAGACGTCGGATTAGATGATCGGATCCCTCATGAGTACCGATGTTGGTATATGCTCTTGATGGAGACTGTCTTCGAGGATTCCACGGCCCACTGGGGGTCTAATTAGGGGATGTACCAAACTCGAGGTTGTGCCAAGATGGCTCCACCTAGGAGTCAATTTTGGAAGTAGTGGGCTAGGTCCTTAGCCGTAGCCCAAGATAGGCTTGGTTGTATATTGGATGTAATGTAAAAATACTACCAAAGACTAGTGGAGAAAATGAAATGGTGTTTTTCTATTGTGTCAATTGTCGGGCGTGCTTATGTGTGCTCATGCTTCCGCTTGTGTTAATAAAGAACAAAGACAATAAACGATAGGTTAGGTCGTAAGAGGTGGGTGACAAACTTGTAGCGTCAATACCTTGCAAGAATCAAGTTTTGACCCTCGCATATACGAGGGATCGAGTTTTGGTTCACTAGAGATCAAGTTTGCCAAACCGAGGAGTGGCAGCTAACTTGGTATAAGAGAATGGGGTGATTTGACTCACATCTATATTAAAACGATAAAAAGAGTGGACTTCCTTTTGATATCGACGTTCCCCACCAGCATTTGTACCTAGCACTATTTTTAAGATTGAACATTGAAAATGTTACCTCATGAGAGGTAAATCTTACCCCGCCAACATACATGCGCTTTTGTATCTTGATTTTAATGACTTCTTACAAATTTGCAGATTTTATTCATCAAAAAAATTGAAAAATTTGTCCAAAAGTCACAAATTTACTGTACTGTGATCAATTTAGTCTTGGACTTTCAATTTTGCTAATTTAGCTTTCAACCTTTTGATAGCTTGATAATTTAGTCATAAATTTTTTAATAAATTGCCAATTTATTCCTTTTGACTAATTTTGATTAAAAATCGCTGAAGTCAAGGGCTGATCAACATAAGCTTTCTTATGTAACATCATTGGCATCAATGTGTACAATTTTTTTCCATAATTTTTATTCTTTTCTTTATTTATGGAGTAAATAGGGATGCGGTCATTGGTCAAGGATTGCGAAGGCCTTGCTAGTCGTGGGCATCACGAGCCCTTACTATGGTAGGTGTGAGCTTAATTAGGGGCTATGACGCCCTCGCTATGGTTGCCGAGTGCTTAGGTGAAGGCTCATGATGGCCTTGCCGGATGCTATGAGCCATTGCCCACAGCCAGTAAGGGCTTCGCCACCTTTGCCTCGACGCCAACAAAGGTGATAAGTCCTCAACTAGTGACTGGCATCCCTGTCGGCAAAACAAACAAGAAAATTATCAAAATAAAAGAAAGAAAAGAATAAAAAATAAAAGATACTAAAAGATTGATTTTGATTTCATGATAAAAATTATTCATATCAGCGCTAGTTGCACCACATAAAATCGATGCACCACATAGGACATACATTACTGATTGGACCACCAATTTAGCAATTTTTAGTCAAAATTAGCCAGAAGAACTATATTGACAATTCATTAAATGGTTTAGGATTAAGTTGACAAAACTTCATAAAGTTTGGGACTAAATTGATAATTTATTAAAATATTTTGAACTAAATTGATAAAATTGAAAGATTTATGATTGAATTGATCGACCTACAATAGATGTAAGACTTTTTGGTCTCCAAAGACTAAAATAATAATTCCCGTATTTATTACTAGTATCAAATATGTTTATGCAAGCAGGTCCATATGCCGTTGGTTTACAAATGAAAAATTGTCAAAAAAGGTTTGAGCTTGTTATACGGTGGTCAATTGGTTTTAATTTTTTTTTTAAGTTTACAACATCCTAAAATTTTTGATGATCTGTTAATGTAGTCTTCAAGCAATTTTGCTGAAAATTATTGATGTGCATGTCGGTTGTTCTACAAGGCACGATTGATGTTGACATGGATGGCTTTTGCAAATTTTCATAAATTTTTTGAAATTTTCTGCATAATATTATTGAAAAATTACAAAAACCGTCAACCTTAACATCAATCGTGCCACGTAAAATAGCCGAGTGATTTTTGGCCAAGATTGGCTGGAAACGCTATATTACAAACATTTAAAAAGTTTACAACTAAATTAGTAAATTGTCAAGATGTTCAGGATCAAAATAAGTAAAATTGAAAAATTTAGAACTAAATTGATTAACGTACAATTAGTTTAGGACTTTTTGGATAATTATTCCGTTTAAGAAAGCGGATAGTTGTAATCCTGAAATCAAGAGTGGATGAGGCGGCATGAAATAGTGTTGGTGTGGGGTCTATTTTCCAAACTAACCATGCAAAGGTTGGGGTAGATCTTATGCTTGTGGGAAAAGCATGCAACCTTTTTTTTCTTTTTGTAAGAAAAAGCGTAGGTCATGAAATTGTTAGGAAGTCTAACTCAGAAGCCCGAGCTTTTAGCGTACAGGATGAAGATCAAAGCGAAAGTTCAAACTACGAAATGAGAGCAAATCATCTGTAAAGTCGGCAAAATCCTTAACTATCTGATTACTCAAACCGTGAGCTTGAGTAACTCCTCTTGGAGACAAAATCTATTCTACGCAGCACTTTTCCATGGAAAAAGATGCGCAAACCTCTTTATACCGTCAGTCCAAGGAGTGTTTCCAGTACAAACCTCAGGATGCGTTGTTAGTTTTGTAATTGCTAATATATGGAAACCTGGGGTTTCTGCAATGTCCAACGGTTTGATGCAGAGATCGATTTTCGTGTAAACAAACGAATAAAGAACAAAAATGATCATTGAGTACTCATCGTATTCCTCGTCGATTACTCATTGATTACTCATCGTCCTCCTCTTTGTCAGTAGGTCAAAACTTAAAAGACTCTTCCTAACACTGGAGTAAGCAGACAGGCTTTTCTTTCCTTCCCTTTGCAGATGACAGCAAAGGGGCAACAACCGTCTGCCTTCGAGAGTAACAGCTGCCAATATCGACTTCCAACATTACTCCTCGGGGGAAAGGGACGATCAAGGATATAAAGCCCTTCATGTGATGTCCTGACATAACACTTCATGCCTGTATATCCTGATTGAAGGGACCGACTTCAAATGGTTGATTGATGTGTTGTATTAAGCTAGGATACCATGTAATGTATCGATGTAAGGTGTTGCGTGATTTCCTTTTCTTCGAGAAGATGGCGTGAGGCCATTGAAGATGAGAAATGGTTTTTATAATCCGATTATCGAGCGTCATCTTATGAGCTTCATGGGCATAGATGTGTCGTGATTGTTTTATCTTCTATCTCAGGCTCGTTCGGTAGCACGCCCTTAGAACTGCAACCCTTGAAATCGGGACTCTGATCACGGGCCTCACAGCACGTCATGCCCCGTCTCGCCAAGGCCCATCGGACATGAAGCACGGTTTTGAGGTTGCGTCAAGCACGGCAGTAGCTCCCGGTGATGGCAACATCAGGTTCAGATTATTGCGATCGTCCTTATGCAGGGGGGAAACTGTTTTAAACTTGGCTAATGGGTCATCCTTTTTGAGATTGAAGCGAATACGCCAACTTAATTCCCCACACCGATCAAATCCGGATCATATAATCAATAAAGCATATTAATAAAATTTAACGTAGTGCCGTTGAGATAAAAGAAGAAATTACATCAAGCAGTGAATAGACCAAATAACCGTGCGGTCGGAAAAGGATGTTTCTTCAAGACGGGACCACGGCAATCAAAGATGAAATTTACTGTCCTAAGCTAAAGCGTGTTGCACGAATTTGAGTTTTTGCCGGAGGGGGTGATTAAAACCACTCAGCTGTCAAGCACGTTGGAGCTTTCAGAGACGTTTAAATGGGAACGTCCTCTGTCGTTGATTTTTCAGACCACTTATTATTACCACGAAGTAACGGGGTTTACTCCGAAGGAACAGCACGAGATGAAAGGAGCAAACGAAGTGACTAGGAATACTGTTAGAATTGAACACCCAGTTCCTTATTCTACAGAAATCATCTCAGAAGCGATTTTTCTTTTCATTCAATCATTCATCTTAAATATATCTGTGTCTGGGAATTTATCCATCTTTTATAAAAGAGCCAAAAGAAATAAAAGTTTCATGTTTGGTTTTGTATCAGAGACGTTAGAAATGATGAATCAACCTCAACTATAACCCCTGGCCTTCCAAGCTAATGACGCAGGTTTGATTCCCGCTACCCGCTTCATTCAATACTCTGTAACGTTTCTTGAGGTGTTATTGAATTAAGGTCTGTTCTGACAGCATAACCTAAGGAATTCAGATAAGGATTTTGTTAGTAAAAAATTATCCTTCATACTTATTGAACAACAAAATGATAAGACTCTGTTTCCTCTTGATTTCAAGCTTTACAATATCCTTCAATCTTCAAGCTAACTATGACTTAGAACTCTTACTTTGATTCGGTTATATTTGATGAAATAAAAATTAATGACGAGACAATTAGCATTTAACAAACATATGAAAATTAGAGAACATTTTTTTTAAAGAAAAATACCAAAAAAGCATGCTCAAGATTTTACCCACCCACAAAAACTATAACCTCCCACTCATTAGTAGCCTAACTGGTTAGAGCGAACTTGAACCTCGTTGAGTTCTTGGATTCGATTTTTCAGGGAAGCGCATGTGATTTAAGTGGGAGACCATGGCTGTGGGTTGCTGTGTTAGTCTCCTCCGAGAAGTAGTCGAGATGCGTGCAAGCTATTTCGGATACCTCAGTTACAAAAAAAAAAAAAAACTATAACCCTTTTTTAAAAAAGGACAAGTTTGTATCTCAACCTAGTCAGATTGTGCATTTATTTACGGTACTGTCGTTTCCCTTTTGAGGGACGTCCCCGCGTCATCTCTTCACACCCGTCCTACATCTAAACCGTAATCAACAAAATACAAACCCTAACCCTATCCTCAATCACTACAGGCCCGCCGGCCTCAGCGTCATGGTGAAGCCAGCAAAACCAACGGTCATCCATGTTCTCATTGTCCTCTCGGTGGCTGCGACGAGGGGACTGGCGGGGTCGGTAGAGTGGTCTGAGAAGGCAAAGTGGGCAGCCGGCGGCAATGGGAGGGCGTTGGAGAGTTTGGGTGTTCTGAATTCTGAGTACCATGAGGCTAGGGTTTCTGGATCTTTACACAAGGATAGGGTATTTAAGTCAAATTAGCGAGGCTGTTGTAGCAAACTTGTGGCTTGGAAATATAGGTATTTTATTTGAGTGCGCGTGTTAAAGAGCAAACTCAGGCGTGTTTTTAGTATTTTCCATACTATGCACTACTCTTGATCTTTAAATAATCCTCGATAGTCTTTTTGACATCCGAACTTTTTGGAAGATAGGTGAAAGAAAAATCTTAACATAAGGGACATGGGGTTATTGAAAAGTCAGTGCTTAGTAATGTATTTGCAACATCTAAAGGACTCGGGTTGTTCATGTAAATTATACTTCTAATAATTAGTCATGTCATGATATCTATTGATCTTCATGTTGCCGCTCTCAAAGTTCCTTGTAGATTAGATTTCCCCAAATTCAGAGGGATAACTACATATCTTAAATTTACCTAACACACCAGCCTATAGAATTTTAACTAAAGTGTTCTATTTTGTTTTATTATTTCTTATCTTCTTTCTTAATTTCAGGGTATGAAAGCAGAGGCCAGCTACCTAAACGATCATGAAATTAAACACCTCGCAAACTCCTTCAAGTGGTTAAGCTCATGCTTTTCGTCTGTATAGGTGACTTTGACTAGAGTGATTTGCATGAGATTGATGAGATCTCGACGAGTGAGCTTCAATTTTTTTTTTTCCCGTTCTTCTTCCTTTTTCTTTCTTGCCCAAGTGCCTTCTCTTCCTACACATCACAATTACTGTCGCCAGCCATAGCTGCTCCTCAATGTTGGCTGCATTTGCCCCTCCCATCGTCCCTCCCTCCTTCTCTGTGTGTGCTTGCCCTCACGGCTGAGGTCCCAAGGTCGCAACACTTGTCATTGGAACTTTAATGTTAAACAATCACAAGTGAGGGCAATACCAAGATGATGACCTCTTGAAAAAGTACCAATCTGGAAACTAAAGCCTAAAATCATGAGACTCGCTATGGAATGGGTTAATGTGAACAATACATCAAGTGGGTCAATTCAGGGGTGTCATATGACTAAGGGCCGTGTGACCATCAATTGCCAACCTATTTGGATGGTCGTGGCCATTGCACGAATCAAGCTCGGGTGTTTAAATATCTTCTCACATGGTCGGTTGACGCAGCAGGGTATTAAAATCTCCTAGTTAAACTTTCCTTCATTCATATAGTTACAGTTAAAGAGGTAGACGTAAATCCCCTCTTGAAGGGCTTTAATCAGCAATCAAAAGAAGCCATCTACTTCTGTTGGAGGTTGCTATGATTTGAATGCGGGCAGTGGCCTAAATAATTCCTTATAATGGCGATTGAAGTCTGGCCTGAGCTTCTAGGTGCTCTATCCAACTCATTCAGTTCATGGCTTAACTAATGACCTATTCTTCACATTGCCTTAATTTTCCTATTTAGTGGGGGAAGGTAAGGGTGGTGGCTGAGGGCAAGAATAACAACTGACTCCCTCGAAAATTAAAGAGATGGGTATTTATTATTTCTACATTTTTCATTGTCTTTTTTCAGTGATGTTGAACTTCATCTGAGGTGAACGAGCAGTACTCATATAATATGGGACAATTGCCAAATAAGTCATAAACCTTTTGCTACTTTGCCGATTCAGTCATAACCCCTTTTTTTTATGCCAAATAAGTTCTAAACCTTTTGCAACTTTACCGGTTAAGTTATTCCGGCGGGTTTTGGTCGGAAAATGCCTACGTGGCAACGATGTGGCGCGCTAGACCTCGCTAGTGATGACCGGACCCCAAAAACCTTATTTTTCTAAAAAAATAAACTATTTAGCCAGCAAGCTTTGGCGGCTGGTGGAGCTTGCCAGCCACTCTAGAGGGCGGCTTGGCCCTCATCGGCCACGGGGGAGGCCATCGCCACCCTCGCCACGCTCAGATTTGGGCGAGGGCCTCCCCCGTCGCCCTTGCCTATGGCCGGCGAGGGTCGGCTTCGCCCAAATCTAGGTAGGGCGAGCCTCGCCTGCCCTCGTTGGCCACAGGCAAGGGCGGTGGTGGCCTCCCTCACCCTCGCCCGCGGCCGGCAAGGGCTGGGTCGCCCTCTGGAGTGGCCGGCGAGCTCCACCGGCGGCCAGAGCTCGTCGGCCAAGTAGTTTTTTTTAGAAAAACAAGAAAAAAAGAAAAAAAAAGTTTGGGGTCCGGTCATCGCCACGTCGTCACCACGTAGGCATTTTCCGGCCAAAATCCGCCGGAAGGACTTAACCGGCAAAGTTGCAAAAGGTTTAGGACTTATTTGGCATGAAAAATGGTTCAGGACCAAATCAGCAAAATAGCAAAATGTGTAGGACTTGTTTGGCATTTATTCCCATATAATACCCCTCAAGTCTCATAGATCACGTGAGACTCAATGATTGAAACATGAGATCATTGCCACTACATATATGTATTTCGTCATAACTCAACTATTTTTGTTTCCCATTTCTTATGATCCTCAAGTTGGAAGAACATGTGATTTTGTGGAAAATTTGGGAGAACCTTAAGGCACTCAAGTGTTTCTAATTTTTTCACTTACAAACCTTTTCTTGCTTACTTGCCTTGTTCGAGTATCCGAATATTAGTTTCGAGCATGATATCTCACTTGGCGATTGCGTTCTCGACTCTTTCAAACGCGTCTATCCATGTTTCACTTCTACCCTAAAGTTTATCATTTGTTTTAGAAGTCAACCCATGAGGTAAGGTCTTTAAGTGAATAAATGGTCTGTACCTACATGAAACTAGGTAGAATGAGAAAAAGACACCGACAGCCTACTTGTTAATGTTCACATTTCTTTATTTTTATGTGCTTTTTTCTCCGAAACAGGAAAAAGAAAAAAAAAAGAAATCTATTTGTATACTCTATCTATCATAGGGGTGAGTAATCGTCCAGGGTCAACCTTGGATTGGCCTAACCCGATCGGTCCTGGTTGGGTTCCTAAGACGATTAGGTCATTTCTTAGTCTTGAAATCTCTAACGCGGTATTGTGCGGCTTGGTCCTTGGTTCTAGAATTTTGGTTGATCAAACCTGGACCAACCTGACTTATACATAGTATATATAAGTCTGTCCTTTTTCTCACCAAGCTAAGGAGAGAAGCCTAAGAGCAACTTCTTATTTTCGCTGAACCTAGGACCAAGAGTAGAAGCCTCTCTTGTGAACTTTTTTTTTTTTATGACTAATGCAGTTCAATCGCTTTATGACTATTTCATGGTTTGTATCACATCTAAAAAAAACTTTTTTTATGCTTTCATTGTATTCATATTTTCTTTTTGTGGTTTGTAGCCTCTACCAAATGGAGATTTATATTATTATCTTATATTTATGTTTGACATTCATTGGTGTTCATAATTTGATTAATTAATATCACATTACGGATTTATATAAAATTTGAAATAATATATTTGTCCTTTCGAATAATGCAATAAATTATTATAGAAAAATAATTTAGCAATGCTGAGTCAACCCTAAAACCAGTTCGGTCCTCGATCTCAAGTTCAACGGGTCGGTCCACAGTCCCAAAAATTAAGGACCGATACCATGCAAGTTGGTCCTAGGGTTGAGTACTGGACTGGCCCAACCCGAATCATGCTTACCCCTAATCTATCACAATAGATTTATGGATAAATTTGGAACAAAAATAAGAAATAATGAAATTACTTTTTTGTCCTCGAGAACAAAAAAGAGAAATAATGTCATATATCATATTAGAGCAATAAAATCAGTGTGATCTAAACGATAAATACTCCACCCTAAAACCCCATACACTCTAAACCCTAAACCCAACACGCTACACTGCATTGCACACCCGACCCCTAAACCTTGAATTCTACACCTTAAACCCTACATCCTAAACCTTAACCCTACGGTCTACACCCCAAACGCTATAGCCTAAAGCTTGAAAGGCCTATGCACCTTTTTATTGCAATGCCAAAAAATTTATTGTCAACCTTATCATACTGTGAGTTATAAATAAGTGAAATTCTCTGCTGTCATTTCCGGCTATCCATCTTTGATTAACTATTACATTATATTTTCTAAGGCCATCTTAGTATATCTTAATTGGCTAAGTCCTTGCAAAAATCAAGTTTTATGCAAATAATAATTATCAAGTCTCCATTGAAAATTTTATAATTAAATAAAACAATAGGGAATATAAATTTTTAGGGTCATACCAAACGTTTCTTTTTTCTATTCCGAAAATTAAAATTTTGTAACCTAAAATAATTACTTAGAAACTCGTCTAGATAATAGAAATAGAATAAGAATATAATTTTTTTAGTAATAAAAATATAACCAAATGCACCCCAAGTTGTTGAACACTTAACTTGCAAACAATATGTAAAGAGATGGTGTCCACCTATGGGGTTAGGGTTTTTTTCCTTTTTAATCGTACGACTATAGCAGACAACTTATTATCGTGACCATGATTAAGAACGGTTCATTCGATCATATTATAATCATAAGCTGTCTTATTTGAAGTCCCATTGGATGACTCGGTCGATAATGCATTTATTGAATACTCAGAAGTAGGAGTTCTTCACCGACTCCCACAACTTCTACTGTACCTCTTTCTTTTAATGTCATCCAGCCTCTAGGTGTACCCAGCTATCATTTCCCTCCGTTATATTTAATAATTTGAATAAATGAGACTAAGATTGCCCATATCGAGTTGTCAGAGACGATTGACGATAGTCGTCGGTTACGGGCATCAAATGACGACGACAAAGAGGACATCAAATGACGACCAAGAAGCTTTCTCATCGTGGATTTGGACTAATGACCAGTGAAAAGGATTAAGCGTCTGGACTCATCATCATTGATTCCATGTGCAAATTCTCACTCTGGGGTAGGCTTTCCTAGCCTTTGGATGGGCACATCATCGAGCTCTTTAGTCTTTCCTGCGTTTAAAATGATGCCACATGAGTTTTTCCAAAGAAACAGCTAAAAGCTCGATTCTGTTGGTGGCGTAAGTCTCCATAAACTTCATTTTGTCATTTTGACGACTTCCCGCAATTTTGCACTCCCATATATTGTGAATTGTGTGATTTAAAACTTTGACTTTCGTGTGACATGAAATGTCAAGATATAAAATGTAAAGGACATAATGATTCAATAACTGGAAAAATTGTAAAAGCCACTCTTTTATCAAAGACCATCCTTACTTTTAAAATCTTCAATTTGCATATCTTCCAAATTTTAAAAAAAATTATATTTAGCTCCAAACTCTCTCTCTCTCTCTCTCTCTCTCTCTCTCTCTCTCTCTCTCTCTCTCTCTCATCGCTTGATTCTGGCTTTAGTATTTCTTAGCACTGAGTTTCGCCCCATGACTCACCCTCTCTCCTGTCTCTGACGGAGCTTGTCGCTCGCAGCCACGACAACCTGCGAAATCCACGAGTTTGATATCAACCAGGATGGGATCGAGTGAGCTCAGCCATCTTCAAGAATAAAGCTTGTCATGGCCACGGGAAACTAGGACTTGATATGGTCCGCTGACCACAATTTGGACTTAATTTAAGATAGCAACCGTCGCTGGCCTTGAGTTTGAGGACAAAGGCGATGGATAGATCTGTAAAAAGGGATTATAAACCTATTTTTTTAACCTGTATTTGATAGATTAAGTTGTTACATGAGTTAGTTATATTCAATAAATGTGTCAAAAATGTATTTAGAATGATAAAATTCAAACTAAGAAGGGTTTTAAATGGGTTCATAACCTATTTTGATTTAACCCAGTTCTATGATTTTCTTCTACCCTCATTTGATCTCTCTCTCACTTACTCCTTGCTCTCACCTTAGTTTGGTATAAGTTTTCTTAAATTGGATTAAAAGTGAAAAGTCCTTTCATAATATGAGTCGGGTCTATATATTGGGTAACGGTTGGCTTAGATATGATTCACAAAGTTTACATAGAAATAGATTTAAGCAATATATTGACCCAACCCACCTGTTTGACAGATCTTGCGACGGTAGGTGGCCATGAGGATGGGATATAAAGAGATGTTGGAGGAAAGAGATGTGTAGGGTTTGTGGGTTTATTTTGGGGAAGGGCACTTTGGAAGGAAAAACTGGAAATTTTTGCACGTGAATAGTGTTATGAAGATGCGAATTGATATGAAAGCCGCAAAACTCGGGATGCAGGCTGTGAGTTTTGAATTTGGGGATGACATTTGATATAAAGGTGCAAACTTCAGCAAGTTTTTGCAATGAAACCTAAATTTTAGAATAATTGGTGACACGATTACTAAGGAAGGACTTTAAAGAACCTTGACTGCACACATAATAAAAAAATGTAGGGACATGCAAAAGCCTTTTAATGATTAGTTTATCTCTTTAGAGATTAATTTTCAACAATTCGTATGAGATCTTTTTTTTTTTTGTATGGTCTACAATACCCGATCTATTAAAGAAAGCTAAACTCGGGATATGACGGCAGTTAATTATTAATGCACACCAGACTTATCATAAAAGTATAATAATAATGATCTAGACTTAGTCCAATGTTGAGGTATTGAGATCGCAAATTTACCATCTTTTAAAGATCACCCACTACATATATTTAAAATAACTTTACCACAATACCTACAAACAATCTCTTATTCTCAATCTTAATCTCGTCATGACACAACGTTGCCATCGTTAGTCATGATTTGTCACTCACCGGTTGGCATATCTCACCCATCTCTCTCTTTCCCAATAATTGAGAACAACTACAGATGTTACGACTACCGCGCAATTGGTGATCGACTATCTCATACAATCTGATCAATAAGGTTATGGCTCGAATAAGTTGCGTGCGCGGATGCAGGAGAATCGCATTACAACGAGAGAGGGGGGAAGTCACAGCGCTGGCGGTAATGGTTGGACATGCGTTTGCGGACGGCTGGGCATCCATAGTGGTTGGTTCTTGGCGGCAAGGGGGAAGGGGGAGGGGGGGGGGGGGGGGGAGGGGGAGGGAGAGAGAGAGAGAGAGAGAGAGAGAGAGAGAGAGAGAGAGAGAGAGGATGTTAGATCATGTCCAGTTGCTTCTAACCATGGAGGATTCCCATCATCCTTAATTTTTAAGGGAATCTTAATATTATCGACAGTTGAACCCCATCAATTTTCCTCAAAATCAATGGATTCGGCAACCGCACGTGTTGGAATGTTTCCAGGAAAATGATACTGGAATGGGCGGTTTTCGGTTCACAAGGCGTGCATCAAGCGGACACCTGACCTCTGCGTATGCAATAAATTATCATCCGCCACAGGACAGTGTCAATTTACTCTCCGGAGAGGAAAGCCAGAGACATCATTTCGATCTTCATCGAAAGGGTCCTCTTAATCAACGCCACTAAGAGATCACTAACACCCGGTTTTTAGATTTATCAAAAACTCTCTCTCTCTCTCTCTCTCTCTCTCTCTCTCTCTCTCTCTCTCTCTCTCTCTCTCTCTCTCTCTCTGAGAAAAAACCTGACGTGTTTCTATTTTTTGGTGTTCGGAGCCCCAGAACAGAACAGATTTTATGATGACATTCAAGGCTCCCTGGTCGTCAAGTAAATTTTTACTGTTCCCCATATCTACTCTACCAATCTTAGTAAAATCCAACCTCCTGCGATCTCCCATTCATTCCGCTGCTTGCCCCTTGTAAATGTCGATTCCACGTTCGTGAGACGGACAGAACGGTCAAGAAATTGGATGGCATAACGGTCAAAAGAGCTTTGCCTCCGTAAAGTTGTGCACATCCTTTGGCCATCTATAAATTCTTGTAAATCTTGTCAACCTCGCATGCAGACCTCTCTCTATAGATACGCACAAATCTCAATTCAAACTCTTCCTTGTCATCTTCATATACACACACTCTCTCTCTCTCTGGGATACTGACACACAAACAAGAGAGAGAGAGAGAGAGAGAGAGAGAGAGAGAGAGAGAGAGAGAGACGTTTCTTTCTTCACTATCATTAGTTTGGATTTTCAGGGTTCTGGAGATGGGTCGATTGCCGTGCTGCGAGAAGATAGGGTTGAAGAAAGGGCCTTGGACACCGGAAGAAGACCAGAAGCTGGTGGCTTACATCGAGCAAAACGGCCACGGAAGCTGGCGCGCATTACCCGCTAAAGCCGGCGAGTCTCTTAACGGAAAAACCCTAATGACTAAATATCCACGTGTTCATTATCTTTCACCCATACATCTTGGAGGGTCAGAGTTGAATGCTGGTTGATTATACTGAAGCTTTTCTTATTGGATTTTGTCTTAGGTCTTCAAAGATGCGGGAAGAGTTGCAGGCTGAGGTGGACAAATTATCTGAGACCAGATATTAAGAGAGGAAAGTTTAGCCTTCAGGAAGAGCAGACCATCATCCAACTCCATGCTCTTCTCGGGAACAGGTGATTTTTCTCATTATTAAAGATAGTATATAGTATGTCTCAAGTGTTCAAATGATGACCGTATGATATGACTTTTTTTTTCCCAATAGTGGTCTTGCCACAGTTTCCGCGCATGTCAAAATCCAGGGGTCTGCTTTTTTTATTAACTTTTTTTAGGGTTGTAAGTTTGAGTGTTCAGAGGAACGGTCATTCCCACACCTGTTCTTAAAGGGGTCGATGTACTTTGTGATGCGACCTTATTGCTGGGACATTATTTTACACAACCATCTAAGTAAGAATATATTTAAGCAGAGAGCACAATAGGGATAAACTCGGTTCGATGTGTCAAAGTCTCATCTTTGATAGGTCGCTTTCAAAACTACACAACGATGACCAGTGCATTAGTTTGATAACATCCACGACTTTGCGATGGGTTACTCATAAGAAGATTCAAAATAGTTTTTTGCATGTGTGGCACGCAAGACGTTGATCGAGAATGCGATTAAGACTTATTTTTTATATGCAAATGTTAGAGTTGATGCGTGAAAAACCTTTGTCATCCCAGATGGTCAGCCATAGCGACTCACTTGCCAAAACGTACAGACAACGAGATAAAAAACTACTGGAACACGCATCTGAAGAAGAGGCTAGCCAAAATGGGGATCGATCCCGTGACTCACAAGCCTAGGAACGACGCCTTCGGCTCTGGCCACTCCAAGGACACGGCAAACATCAGTCACATGGCTCAGTGGGAGAGTGCTCGGCTTGAGGCAGAAGCCAGGCTGGTCCGGGAGTCTAAGCTCGCCTCCAACCCTAGCTGCCACAATAATAACCAGCTTGGCTCCACGGTCGTGGCTCAAAAAGCCATGGCTCACCCAACGCCATGGCTGGACATAATAAAAGTTTGGCCAAGCGCATGGATGAAGTCCTCAGGTAAAATGGTTTTCCAAGTTGGTTCATATCATAAACACAAGAAAGTTTCAAACTTGGGTATGATTACATCTTTTGTGAACCCCTTCTTTTGCTACCAAAATTTTCCTAGGCGTCTTCTAGCATTCCTATACTTTATTTCATAAACCAGACGTCAATCTTAGTTACTCGATCGATCTTTTACCTAAGTGGATTTTCTCAATGTTTAAAAGCAAGACTTTCCTTAGAATAAAGCTCGCATGCAAAACTTCTGCCGTTTCTATTCTTCAAGTAATGTACACACATGTATGTTAACCTTAGAATAGGTGTGATGAATGTCTTTTACAAGATTATTCGATGAGGGGCCATATTTAGCGTGCAAAACCTCTTGCATTTCCACAGACAACGTGGCCTTCCAACTCGATGATCTCGAGTCGCCGACGTCCACCCTGACCTTCGTGGACAGCCCAATGCCGAAATCTGCCGTCAGATTCAACCAAGCTCCAACAGGAGCGCTCGAGACGGCCAGAAAATCAATAACGATCTCTTGCGAGCGCCAGATCTTCAAACAAGACGGCGGGAACAACAATAACAACGAGGACTTCAGTGAGTGGAAATGCACGGGGAAAGCAAACCCAACATCGTCGGGACTCGACATCTTGCCCGCCTTCTCGAAAGAGGACGAGGGTGATGCATTGGTCGAAGTTGAAGACTCGTTTAGGGCTGGTCAGAGCCACGTCGTGTCGATTGCGCACGTCATGGACGGCCTTTCGGAGATCTTCGACTACGACTGCATCGACCAAACCTCGTCCGTGGCTTGTCATGAAAACCCTGATAACAGTAGCCACGATAACGCGAACGCCAGCTGCGGTGGCGAGTTCGAAGAGAACAAGAATTACTGGGATATTCTCAACTTGGTCAGTGCCTCGCCAGCTGGTTCGCCAGTTTTTTAGAGAGAGATGAGAGACAGAAGCATGGCGGTCGGAGTCCATGGTGAATGTGGAAGATTCAGCTGGTTTGTGGGGCCATCTTATCTTGCATGAAATGATGTAAGAATAATAGATATTTCGAATAAACCTTAGCGCTACTTAGACAATGCCTCTCCCGATAAATAACTTGTTATTTGCTCGCCAATGTTCTAAACTTTTCATTTCGAAGTTATTATACAATATCTAGTCTTGTCACAATGTGCAATCCTTAAAAAACAACCAATGAATAACAATACCAACAAAGCTGGAGCAGCAAGTGTATTCAAAACGATCAGATGTTTTCTCTTATAAATTTCACTTTGAAAACCATTGCTGCTCAAGTTTTGAAATTGATGACCTATGTACTTATTACTAAACACATTACTGAATTAAATCATTAAGCAAAAAGAGGGAAAAACAGACGATGAAGTCACAAAAGCAAGATTCCGAGATTGTGATCCACGTGATTTTAGTCGCAGACAGGTGGTACCTATTATTCTCGGTACAAGGAGAGTCGAAAAAAATAATGAAATAAAAAACATATTTGAATCATTTCATCATAAATTAAGTAAAGTGGAAGATTGGTTGCAGTACATTTCGTCTCTTTATCTGAACGATAGTGGTAAGATCGACCACTTCTATGTAGCCGCAATAATTGACCGGAACAAAACATACTAAACACATATCTATTTCTTCCAGATATTGTTAAATAACAGGAACTAGAGACATCATCACGCATAAGTTGTACTGAAAGCCAGGAAAGTGTCAAAAACTCCTTAATATATTGTGTTGATGTCAATTTAGTCTTGGAAGATCAAATTTTTCAATGGTACAAATCTAGTTTTAAAATTTTTGACTTAGTACCAATTCGCTCTTTTCGACTAATTTTGACTGGATATTGCTAATACGGATATTGATTGCCTACGTGGTATCGTTGGCATTGACGTAAATAATTTTAATAATATTTTTCATTTCATTTTATTTATTTTTTCCTTGTTTCTTCCTTTTGCCGATGAGCGGCTACTGATCATGGCTGGGCAAGTTGGCCTCACCCTAGGCAAGGGTCGCCATTGCCCACCACAAGTGAGGCTCTACTAGGTGAGCCTTAGCTAGGGCAGCCTTGCTAGATGCTACCCTAGCGAGGGCTCCCCTCGCCCAAGAAAGGGTCGGCAAGGGTTGACCTCACTAAATTTAGCTTGGGCAATTTGGCGAGGTCGGCCCTTGCCTCAGCAAGGCTACGCTAGCAAGGAAAAGCTGACCCTCACCAGGGCTTGCCTATGGAGGGCTACATTGATCCTCACCCAAGTGAGGCCAGCCACCCTGCCATGGCCAATCACCAGAAACGGAAGAAGAATGGAAAGAAAAGAAAAAATAAGAAAGAAAAAATAATGAAATAATTGAAATATATTACTAAAAATTGGTTATGTTAGCATTGATAGTATCATGTAAGCCAGCCAACATTAGTCAAAAGGCATGAATTGGTGCTAAGTTAAAAAGTTTAGAGCTAAATAGGCACCATAAAAAGATTTATGACTAATTGGCAAAACTACAATAAATTTACGACTTTTCTGAAACTTTTCCCTAATAAAAGCTGTTGTTAGCTAATCCGTTTTTGTAGACAAAAAAAATTGTGTCGACCTATAAAGACGTAACACATCACCTAATAATATAGGTTATCTAACGAGATTCATTCTATGTTGATGAAAATTTGTCTTGTCTTCCTTTGTTACGACAATAAATTTTCTGGTGAGTAGAGTCTTTTGTTGAACGACATGCATCCACTGTACTGCTGAGGTTACCCCTGTATAGCTGCATATGTGATCGCTCTCGTTCGCAGGCGTCGCTTTCAAACCAGAGTTGTCCACCCCGCGCATCGGCGAGCAGGGCCTGACTAGATCACATGCCTCAGAGGGTCGAGGCCGTGGATTAAATGCGACTGTTCAGACGTCACAAGCAAATCGAGAAACTGTTTCGCACGAGCAGGAGCAGTTCCCATCCAACGGGAGTTCTAATGGAACCAGGTGGAGATTCTACGATCACCGACCTGCTCGGTGTTCGCTCCTTTCACCACCGTCCAAGTTCCATTGATTGGAAAAAAGGGGCCTTCCGCTCCAAACCCAATCTCTTTCGGTCCAAAGTCTACGCCAGGTGAGTTTCAGCAGCTGATATTTATGGGAACGGAAGTACGTCGGAACATGTTTCGGAGAATGGAAACGAAGAACATACTTCGCGCAAAGAACAGTGGTCAGCTCGATTGACAGGCCAACGATGCATTTCGGATCCTCCCGTTCTCGAAAGATGGGCAACCGGGTCTACAATAAGCACTGCAGTCAACTTTCGATCAACTGTTGGCTTTCATCTTTTTACTAATTTCGTATACATATACTACAGATGACGTATTTTGATCCGAAATGAAATTAATGCTATTTAACCATTCATAAGTAAAGGTATTAAATATCCAATATGCAAAAAATATATAGATGAGTTGGACTTCCTTTCTTTCTTTTTTATGAAACATTCTTATTCCACGAGACACAAACTCTTTTATTTGCACAATCAAACCCTATTTTCCGAAAACGAAATTCACTTGTTTCTCTTGATCTGGATTTGGATACTAAGCACAAAAGATTAATCAAACTACAATGTGGTGTGGAATGTAAAATCAGGACAATCTTTTTCATACTGGGAATAGGAATTTCTCGTACAAAAATAAATAACTCGAATAGGATATGAAATGATTGAGAAAAACTTTCATCAACAATCTTTCACCAATTTTCGCTAAGAAAATGTTTGTCATCGCATTGGAACAGCTTGTAATGCAAGAATTAAATCAAATGTTTGATCATCTGAATTTTGGTCATTTATAATTTCACGTTTCCTTTTTTTTTTATATACCTCTTCACTCACTTGCAATTTTCTTTTTTGTATCCTGAGGAGACCAGACGACAGAATAACCGCACCACAGACAGGGAAAGGATCTGAGGGACCGACTTGCCTGAGAGTTAAGTCGGACGGGACCTCGCCCTCGTGCATTCAATCGGCTTTCAGGAGCCTGTGATTGGATGTGATTCGTCCTCCTCGGACGGCTTATTCCACGTCGCGTTCCAAGTCTGTGAGAGAACCGTTGGGCCCTCACGGGACGTTCTCCCGATATCCTCTCCATACGTGATTCGAGCTAAAAACCTCCGGGCGATAGGAGGCCGGAAAGATTTGAACACGAATATCACGGACCGCCTTCAGTCCGTGCTTTACTTAACGGAAGCGGTCTCCGCCGAACATGCTTAAGGAAGAGCACACCACCTTTCGGGTTGCTTAAACGTAGGGCCTCATGCTGTCATCGGCCTCCTCCGCGTCTCCTTCTCGCTTCTTTCTCCCATCTCAACATCGGAACCCGTCGCGGAATACAGCGCAATCAATGCAGCGCCAGCGGCATCCTGCAGAGCGGAACACATTCTTCGAGGTCAAAATAGATGCTCTGGTTCCGCATTGAATCACCTAATAAGTAATTCGCATCAAACCTGTTTCAGGTCCCATGCTTTTAAAAGCGAACCGGAGATGAAGTTGTAAGGCTGTCCCGTTGTCTTGATTGTCGAGGTCTCGTAATAAGTTGCTAAAAAACACGACGCGCCGAGCAGCGGAAGTGAGTCCATTCTCGTCGAGAAGATATTAGGTGCAATTGTGGGCCCGCCGGGCACACACTCGCCGTCCATGATGGCTAGCTCTTGGCCCGAGCTTCTCGAAGGTGTTTGACTATGATCCTTGCCGAAGTCTGCATCTTCAGGGATGAATCCAAGAAGCCCTCGTAGCCCTCGTCGTAGCGATCCTGCAAAGGCTTCGCAATATCGGGTAGCGGTACCGGCGGTGTGCCGGGGACATCTATGGGGGCGTCAAAGTCTTTTACGCTTTTGGCAAACTTGTCGTGAAGAGTTGGGGCGTAAAGGAAGAAGTTGAGAAAACAGGCGCCGGAAGTGAAGAAATAGTAGCAGTGGATGTTGAGCTTTCGTGCGACGGCGGAGGCTCCTGGTGGTGTTCGGGGTGGCTATGAGCGTCGAGAGTCGGTGCTGCGCGCAGGGGGGCATTTTCCCCCATCCAACGGTCCCCTGCACGCAGGTCAGGTGACCTGCTTGCAAGAAATCCGTTTCCTGCTTCCATGGTCCCATCTTCAATAGGAGGGTATTTTTCCCAATCCAACAATGGTCAGGTAACCTACGTGCAGGGAATCATTTCCTGCTTCCATGGTCCCATGGAGTTGCAGAGAAAGAGAAGAACGCAGAGAGGCGGCAAAGAGAGCGGGAGAGAGGCTTTACATTTTTCTGACAGTGGGCTCCCACAATGCCACTTGTCGTTCATCGAATGGATTATTGCATAAATGAAGGCGCTGTCGGGACATCTTTTGAGTAATTAAGGATGTGAGGAACTAATGGATGTTGTTAGCTTTCTCTTCGTTCGAGACGATTACTGGAAAAATGGGTTGTCCATGTCCATACGATTGAATAAACCCATTCGCGTCCCTTAACCTATCCTATGTTATCCAAGGATTAAGTTAAGAAAATTTATCGTGTATCTTTAATGTGTTTCTCCTTTTGGGTGCTCATTTATTTGGAGAAAAGTTTCACGATAAATTCTTCAAGAAGCTACTTTCTAGGAAAATTGTTAGTTTTCCCTTTATTTGGTCATGTGTGACCGAAGATCTTTTCGGTGCTTGGATTCTATTTGAAGAACTATTCTAAATTTATGACTTTATTTAGGGTATAAATAAATAAATAAATAAATTTTAATTTATCTTATTTTTTTCTTTCTTTTTATTCATTATTCCTCCGTTGGTCTCTGGGTCTTAGCGATGGCCGGCAATAGCCCACGAGTGATACTCGAGCCTCACTGGGATGTGGTGAGGTTGAGGCACGAGGTCGAGGGGCAGGTCACGAGGTGCGTGAGCTTGAGGAGGGCTAGCTCTAGCCTCGTTGTTTTTCGGCGAGTTTGAATCTAGGCCCGGCAAATTCTTAGAAGTGTTTTCACCTCTTTAAATCTAGGAATTCACTTTCTTAATTTTATACATGAATTTTGTTGCTAATCGGAAAGTATTTTGTCCAAGCAAACACACGGTTAGATTCATTTCGTCGTAGGCGGTCCTTGGGCGGTCTCGAGAGATATCCCAATCTCTAACTTCAATATGGAAAACTCGTGACGTATGAAGAAGAGAATCTATCGACGTAGAGGGTAAATGCGAGACATCTTGCTCGAGATCAAACTGGTTTCGGTACCGTATTGAAGTTAGAGCAAGAAATGGTGTGTTTCAGACGTACGATTTGAATCGGGACGTGCGGAGATGTAAAATACTCCTCAACTAACCGAATAATGACCACGTGCCCATTAGACACACGTGGAAGGTTGTGGGATTAGGTTTGATGAAATCTGCTTTTGGTTTATACAACTAATGTTGCAATTGACGCTTTCCTCGCTCACTCATCGAACGAAACTTATTGTAAAACTCCATTCGTTTCACGAATAATATAATATTTAAAAAATATATATTGTTGATATTATGTTTTATAAAAAAAATTGATTTATTTTTTTATTTTTATTAGTTTTACATTGGCTAGGCGTCGGTCACAAGTCTCACCAGGCCCCAATGAGCTCCTAACTTGCCACCATAAGCCACGAACTCGTCAATCCAAGGCAAGTATTGAGCTCGCTCTAGAGGCGGCCAGCTCACTGTTAGAGACCGCTAGCTTGCTACTAGAGACCGCCGACAAACCAGTCTTGGGCAAGACCATGGTATTTATAGATAAACAAATAATCCACTTTCTAAAAAGTCAAAAAATATTTTTTCCACTTTTGAAAGTGTTTTTACATTGATGAATATTTTTTTCTTGGCTATTTTATTTTCAGTGAATCAAACGACGGGAAATCTGAAAAATATTTTTTTTTGAAAGTTGAGACTCTGTTTGTTTCATGGAAAATATAACATTTTTAGAAAATTTTTTCCAGGAAATCATTTTCTTGGAAATATTTTTGGGTGTTCTTTTGAAACTTGAGGAAAATTAAAAATATAGATTTGTAAATTTTTTTCCTTTTTTTTGTTATATATTGACAAGTCGTTGGCCATAAGTCTCACCAAACTTCCATGAGCTTTTGGCTTACTTCCAAAAGTCTTGAACTTGCCAATCCAAGGTAAGCCTCGAGCTCGCTTCTAAAGGTTACGAGCTCGCTATTAAAGGCTGCCGGCTCGTCGACTTCGAGCGAGGCCTAGGCACATTGCTAGAGGCTGCGGTATTTAAAGGTAAATGGAATACGAAAAATGTTTGTCACTTTCAAAAAGCAGAAAAAAAAATTTCCCTACTTTTGAAGGTGTTTTTTTCTATTAGTGGAAAATATTTTCATTGACTATATTATTTTCCATGAAAAGAACGCCGGAAAAATTTTGGAAAATGTTTCCTTGAAAGTTATTTTTGGTGAAACAAACGGAGCCTAAATCCATGATTATTTTTCCCTAACCACATGCATAGACACCGGTTCGTTCATTTAGAGATGACATTATGGGATTGACTTCTCGTATTCGCACGTTTTTTTCACTCACTCATGGGGCATCGAATAGGGTTTTATGTTCATGTACTTCTTCTCTTATATTAGCTTGAAAGTTTTATAGTAGTTAATACCGATCCAACAAAATTTTACGTGACAGCAGAGCGAGTCTAGCTTCGAATTCGTTCTGTGTCAATGGCTTCCCGTTTGTTGATTCACATGCCGTATTTAGTACAGTTCGTATGTCAAAAGTGGGTGCTTGATCATTCAATGTTGCTCGTCTATAGGGTTTCGATAAAACTCGAGAGCTCACGCGACGCTCCTTTGTCGATCGGTTTAAACTTTGAATCAAACCATCTCGACGTTATTCGAATCAATCGTACAATTACCAAACTCGTTTGTTTCGTTTTCTTTCCCATGTTTCCCGCGATTCAATTCGAATACATCTCGTTTCTCCATGGCTCGGCAGAGGTGTTGGGGATCGCAGCTCGGAGCCGGCAACTCGCCAAGCGGCGCGAGGACATTCTTCGAGGACAAATACGACATTTATCGAGGGAAACTGAATCCGACGTTATTATTGGGTACGTTAGGGCTCGTTTAACGCCGACCAACAGACGCCAAGTCAAGTATCATCCGGGCTCTTAATGCCTCCCTGATGGTGGTTGCACCATCCAGTCCGTACGTTTGTCTCATTAGTTGGATTGTCCCTCTCGGACATGACTTCGATTTCCCCGATTGGAGGCCGAAACAGATCCGCGTCTCTTGTGCCCCGATCGATCCTGCATGCTCAAAGTTTTAAATAGGAATGTGCATGGCCCGGGACGGTCAGATTCCTCTCGAGAATCAAATAGCAATTGGACAACCCGGACATTAGTTCTACTTTTGGGAATCGGAAACCGGACCAACACTTCAAATCCGGTCTAGATTCCGGTCGGTCCTTGGTTCGGACAATCCAAGTTACTCACTACTACTTTCAAGGAGCGGACTCCTCGCTTCACCTCCCTTTCCATATCCAGTGGCTTTGGATGAAAAAAAAGGTTCTAAAATCTACTATAACCGTATGAATATGGCATTAAATCTTTTAATCATATCCATTTAATCTTAAAGTTCTTTAATTGATTATTTGATAATCGTTGACATGGGCATTTTTAATAATGTCTTCATAATTATTTTGAATTTTTGTAATTAATTTTTGTTGTCCTTTTGTTCTGGCTCAGCAAGCCCTTGCCAGAGAGGGCCTTCGGGCCATGGCTTGTAGCCGATGAAGGCATAATGGCCTTGGGGTGACATCATTGAGACCTCGTCAGCCTCTGACAAGGGGCGTAAAAGCCTGTGCCTAGCATTTGCGGTGGAGGCAGCCCTTGATTGCCAAAATGAAAGGGAAACGAAAGGAAAGTAAAATGCAAACAGAAAAAAAAATTCAGAACTCAAAAAGTTTAAATTTGTAGAAATTATTCACATAAGCACTGATCATGTCAAGTGGGATGGTTGGGATCCGTGTCATCAATTTCCTGTTAAAAATTTACTGAAATAACTCAATTAATAAATTATAAAAATGTTCAAGACTAAATCGACCCAATTGAAATATTGAAGATTGATGGGACACAAGTGCAATGTATTTGAGGCTCTCTTTTTGTGTACTTTTCTCATTCTGTCAGCTGAAGTTAATGAGTGCTCCTGTTGTGCAATGAATCTTTTAATAAAATTTTTTATGCATTTATTATTCTCGGATCGTGCATAACGAATACTTGTAAATTTAATTATTTCATATCGAATGTGTATCAAAAGTATCTCTAGATGTTGCCAACGTGATTATGTCGTTAATCAAGGTAAGGTGGATGTTAAGACCATTGATGCGATCGAGCAGTGGGGGCAGACGAACCTTGCTCTTCCGGGCGCGAATGGTTCTCCTTAAATGTAGCAAACCGATGAAGAAGATGGTCCTAGTTTGATGTTGATAAGGAGCGTTTCTCAGACAACCGAGGCACGAAGATGAGGAACATTATTCAAGTGACGACAGAAGTACGGGCGAGAGAAGACAGGAATTAACTTGAATAATACATTAGACATTCTGGAACTAGTTGGTCATTTTGCAATAGCCCTCTCTTTAATTTCATCAATGGGGTGTCAGGAACTTCTTGAGCACCCGGTTAATCTCTGTCGGGACGAATGCCAAGTCGTTATCGGAGATCGAGAACAAGTATGTGCTCTAGGAAGCGGTCCCCAAAGAATGTAAAAATGCGCGCGGTATTTCGAACCTAAGTTTGTCATTTTGTGATAGTCATCTTTCGTCATAGGGTATTCTATTTCTAAACCGTAGTTTTTCATCTAAATACTTGTCGGCACTCGATAGGTTTATTGGCATTAAAACATAAAGCATGATAACTCGAGGATAAAATGGTTTGTATTGCCTATCACACGATAATTAACAAGTTTAAGCCAATTCATGAGCAAATCTTGGCCAACTTGTGCTTTTAACATTTGTAATCGCGTGTCGAGAAGCTTCCTAATTTTTGGCATACTCGTGGGAAAACCGACTTGTATATTTATGAGTGCGCTGAGTAATTTTGATTCAAATATAATATATTTCATTGAAAGGAAATGTTTGTTGCGTTCAATAAATTAATGCAATCTCAAAAATAAACGAATATATAAGATAATTATATTTAACTCCATTCGATCAGCTCGCGAGTCTAATTGTATAGCTAAACACTATGCATCTTACCAGCATTGTGTGCCTTTACAACTTGTTTATGTAGGCACATAAAATTGTTTTCCCCACTCTGCTTCATGGTGCGTTTGTTTCGCAGGAAACTTGAGATTTGAATAACATTTTTTTTTTCGAAAATTGATCGCTTATCTCGCTTAGAAAAATTAGTTAATAGAAAGTATTTTCGTTCTCAGCAACAATTTATATCTAACTATTTTAGTGGACGATCATCCATTCATTTTTATAAGCGATACAATCGATCATTTTTCTGAAAAATGTTTTCCATAATCTTGAGTTTTCATTGAAACGAACGCACACTCGAGCTTGCTGTGGACTAAGATTTATACCCGTGACTCGGGTCGAGCTCTATCTTGAGCCCTGAGCGGTGCAAAACCGAGTCGAGTCGAGTCGAGCTTGAGTATTTAGACTGCCGTGACCATTTGGCCCGCATTTTCTCATTAACACGATAGTTCATCTATCTGCATTCTATTGGAATCGATGGGTTATTGGGCCGAGCAAGAAAATCCACCGAACGAAGGCGAAGGAACAAAGCTGGGCCTTAGGCCCATTAAGTCGCTAACTAATTTAGTCAAAGCTGTATCTTCCATTAATTTCCTAAATGACAAACCCTCAAGCTCTTATTTAATTCCAGTCCAGTACCTGCACCAGCATGCCGCCTTTTACGCTCCGGCGCTTCACGCTACGATGGCGGCGGAGAGCCATTGATGGCGACTGGCCAAGAATCTCCCCTATGAGCTCGAGTCGCCATCTCTGGTTAGTGTTCGCTGGTCGGCGTAATAGCACATTATCTGTTCTGCCGTTTGTTTTGTTTTTGGATTTTGTGGCGTTTTTGTCGGAGTTGAAGCGATGCGTGGCTGGACAGGAGGCGAATTACGCAAATTTGTTGTGTTCTTCCTTCAATGTACGGTCTGTATCGTCTTGTCTGGTAGGGAATTGAAGTTTCGATGGCCATTTGACTCGAAACCGGACGAATTCGCGCGGAGGAAGAGCTGAAGTATTTTCAGTGACATCACCGTCGGCGATGGATGTTTTAACGTCGGGGACGAGAAGAAACTAGGCGGATTGGAATGTGTTGGTTACTTTTGTATTGGGCAGTGAGGATTCTGATACTGTTAATGAGCTGGCTTTGACTTAGATCATCCTCGCAGGGAGAGTTATGGTTCCTGTTTTTGATGGTTGAATGAGATCCCGAGTTGATGCCAAGCATTGTTCACTGGTATCTTGCATCTGATTTTGGAAGTGTCGCAGAAATAGGATACGATGCTCGTGAGTATCATACGTCAGGCTAACATTAACTTGAGTTCAATTGGCATCATTTCCAATCTGAGTGGCATGACTCCCATTTTTTACCTGTAGCTACTTAGACCCGTTTGGACATGTTACTTTTGAGATCTTATTAATCTTTGTGTGCTGTTCATGAAGCTTTGACTAACGGGGGCTAGTCCATGAGAGATATGATAATTTTCAGTGTGGTTATTTGTGAATATGTAATGGCGTATAGACTTTAACTCTCATACGTTCTCTAACGGATTTCCTTGTTGGGGCACCTCTTATGCTGCTGTGGGTATTAGCAACATGTTAGGTTTTAGATGTCATAGTGATTGATGCTTAGGGCTGTCTATTTTCATTTAGAGTTTGCTCTGAACCTAATCGCTTATGATCTTCCTAATCACCATGAGTACCACTTTGTTGATCAGGATTTAGTGGAAAATGCAGTCTGCAGTCTCTTTGAGCAAATGAGCACTTGTTTAAATTGACATATGATATTCACAGGTCCTAGCTCTAGCAAATGAAAAAAGCTTTCTAATCAAACGGTACCAGAGAAATTTGCACTTTTTACTGATTCATCTGCCATCTAACAGCTGACTATTTTTGCTGGTTTTCTTGTTTGCTTTGACATGGTTTTTTTGTTATTTCTTTAAAATTTACCATTTTTATGAGGCGCCTCCTGTTGATGAATTTAGTGGTTTATCGTTACTGGGAATTAGATTGCCTCATTCTTTATTCGGATGGCCCACTTGGGAAGCTTTTTTCTTTGGTTGAGCTTCTAGATGAAAAGACTCCAGCATATCATGGGCATTTTGATTTCTAGTTGCCTCTGTCTGCAACTGTAATCAAGATCAACTATATAGAGAGATAATAGCACGGAGTTGTGTAAAGCATCAAATTGATTCAGGTTATTTTAGAAGACTTAGCGACATTTCTGTCAGATCAACTAATATTGATCATGTCACTCATCTCATTTTCTTGGAAATGTACATTCTTAGAGTTTGAATCGACCAACTCAATTTTGTTGTTGGCATTTGCGACTTTCCTTTTGAAAAGAAAAGGGAAACATACATTTTTTTAGAGTCTTCAGCCTTGTGAGTACAAGGTTACACAAACGATATCTTTCAGCGAAAATATAGTTTGAGACATTGTCACATTGTTTCTTTGGTTAAGTTCTGCATCCAGAACACTCGGTTATTATTATTATTTTTTTTTTGAATATGTTCTGAATTACTTGGGATAATGTCATTTTGTCCAATGTGTTATGCTGCATGCATAATTTTGTCTGCCAGTTCCCTCCAAATAAATCAGTTCTCTAAAGTGCTTTCATCCGATACATGCAGGAAGTAAATAGAAGAGGGCATATTGAAAGAAGCTGTTATCCAAAAGGACCATAACTTACTTTTCCATCTGACAGAGAAATTGTCGGAGTGGATGAATAAGTTAATTGCACTCTACTTTAATTGCATTCAATCCTGACGTCTTCAGCCTTTACTACGCATCTTCAAATATTTTTGATCTGAGGAACAAATTTGTTCTTACTAAAAGGAATCAATCATTAGAAAATCTAGATATCTTTATCTGTGAATGTTAAGGTCGCTGTTTGTAACTTTAAGAAAGATGATTTATGAGGGGTTTTGCATTAGAATGGGTAAAGTATGTGGCTTATTATGTTAAGTCCACCCCTCCCCCAAAAAAAGAAAAAAAGAAAAAAAGAAAAAAACAATGCACCCAGTGTTATGAGATATCTTTCAATGATATAGGTGTCATCATCGACTGTTTTCACAGATTAGAACTCACATTATCAAGTCCGAACTTACTTGTTTACCCATGCCATAGGACTTTTGGCCTTGTGTATGACACTGTTTGCTACTGAAGAGAATTTTGCAGGGAACTACTCTTTGATGATGGATGGGAAGTTCTGAATTATTTTCTAGCAAGTTGTCCGAGTGCACAAGTTTGCCTGCACTGTGGGTTCTAGGGAGTGATTGCTATACCTAACCTTACTCCTGGTTTCCCGGAGATGGGAAGTTGTGAAGGTAAACTCAAAAAGAAAAAAAGTTGAAAATAGCATTTGTTTTGTGCACTGTTCTCCAAAGACACAAGACATATCAGTCTTTTACTTATATCGTATGTTAATACTTACAGTATGCATTTCATCTGATGTGTTTTTTGTTGCCGATATCAATTTTTGCATGATATTCCAGCACTTTTGACCATGTTAGAATGTTTCAGTATAGAAATAATTTGATCATCCGAGCAATGCGTTGTTTATAGAATCGTTTTGTGTCCACCCTTATTGCTTTCCCATGTGATGTTTCAGCTCTCTGAATCTCTCTGTGGCTTTCAGAGGATGTTTTAGAAGAAGTCCGAAGCAGAAGCTATCAAGAGCCAAGGTTGGAGAAGCAATGCAATATACTTCTTTCCACATGAGAAAAAAGTTGCAATATGTATGCCTCCTGCAGCCCTGTGGTTGATACTGTAAGCGAAATTAAAGGTAAATACTCGCATTGCCCAGGCGCGTGCTACGAACAATGGCGTAACAATTACTGGTCTAAGAGCATCGCTGAGCTTCTACATTGGGTACATAGAATCCTGCATATTTTCTGAGATTCAGCATCGTCTGTTTTGTCTTAACATGTCATGTAAAATCCTGCACACATCTGCTCCCTTTAGGATTATGTTGCGGTGGAAAAGTAAAACATATAAAAAGAAAAGCTCGTTTTTCTTTTCGCTTACTATAATGCCATGCCTGTTGGCCCTTATGTTATTCTATCATTATGAGTAAGAAACAACTTCTTTTGCTGGAACTATTGCTGAAATATGTAATCACAGATCAATATGTACATCTAGTTTACAAGCAAAACCCGGACCATCTTCTGAATGTCCTAATGTCACTGCCTCCAGACACAGCCATTCCGATTCCCGTCCTTCCTCCTATCCCAGAGCCTCCATAATACAGTCTCCACTGGTTGATTCCGTTCTCCATCTGGACAAGACATGGCGAGCCCACCCCCTTATTGTCCCATCCTTTGTCCTCAGAAGGCTGCAGCACCGGGCCTTCCTGAAGCCTTTTCCAGTTCTTCAAGCCATCTTCAGAGACTGCCATTCCAATACTACGCTTCCCATCTGCTGCGACACCCTCGTACGCCATCAAGTAGTTTCCTGCTTTCCTGTTTCTTACTACGCAAGCATTCTTGACTCCGCACTCATCAAAGGAACCACTTGATCCCCCTCCCAGGATTTTTCCATACTTGACCCATCTGATTCCGTCTCTGGACCTTGCCAGTCCAATGGCAAACTGACAATTATCTTTGTCAAATGAGTAATAATACATCCTGAGATCATCATTGTCGTGCACTATAACATGTGGTGCTGCGATAAACAAAGAATCCCATTCTTTCTCAGATCCCACGTCGAGCAAAGCTCCGCTGTGGTGATCTCCTTCAATTCTGGCCCAGTGCCTGCCATCTTGACTGCAGGCTAAGCCAGGAAGAGATTTACGAATTTTGCCCACTGAACTCTTTTCGTTGTCAGCCCAATCACAGCTAAATCTTTCTGGGTTTCCTGGGGAAGCGGTACGCACTCCAGACAAATCAACTTCGTCAGAACTATATCCTGTATAGTAAAGCCAGTAAACAGCACTGTACATCGGACTTGACATTATCACCATCTCGGACGGTTTAATGCTTTCAGTGTCGAAAGCCCACCAACTGTCGCGACAGTTCATCACCATTCCTGCATCTGCACAAGATCTAACAGTGTCACCTCCCCGTGCCCAATGGATCCCGTTGCTCGAAACAGCAAGCCCGACAGACCCAGAGCCGTCGCTCCCGCCATGTCTCCCGTGATACCACATGTACCATCTCTCCTCATTGTCACCGATATATCTTTTCACCACCGGCGAGCCGACTTCCTGGCAATCCCAGGAATTGCCAGGACCCAAGTCAAAGATCAGACCTTGAGAAGAGGTTGATGTAGCCGGCGGATTAGGTGGTGGAGTATCCAGGTTTGGCGCTGTCGACTTCTGATTGAGTTCAGTGGTGGGATTCTTGTTGGTCGCATTGTTTTTGTCTATGCGCGGTTTCATGGAACAGCTGACAAGATGGACTGGACCGGTTTTAGAGCCTGAACATGGATATAATCTCTTCAGGCTGTGAAACCTACTAGGGAAAGCTTTGCTGCAAGTATAGAGGGGAAGCATTTCCTTCCTGGAGGAAGAGAAAACCGGTTGAATCATGTTTGTGGGGTTAGCCATTCTACCGGCGGACAAAGACGCAAGGACGTTAAAGGTTTTGATCCTTGAGCCCGCCACGGCTGCTGCTGTGTCCATGGCTAGGACTCAGTAGAAGAGAAGCAGCTGAGGGATCAAATGACACTGGCAGAAATCAATGCCAATAGGGTTATTGCATATTTATAATGGGCGGGGGGGTTAATATGTAGGGAATTTTCTTCCTTTCCCCTGTGCTAGTTGGCCTGCCCTCCTCTTGGGGGTTTTTTGTCAGTATTTATAAAAGAAAATAGCTTTGGATCGCAGTAGCGTGTATGTAGCTTCCTCTTAATTCACTTGCAGCCCCACAAGCACAACTGAATTGACCCTTTAATTCTCCTTAACCTGAAAGTCCACCCCGCCAATACAAACTGTACTACTTTTCTAGACCTCTTGAATCCAAACTTCAGCAGTGTTTATGCCTAGAGCGTCTGGTCTCTCTCTCTCTCTCTGTGCATTTTGCACTTGTTTAAAGTCTTCATTGATTAGGCTAACTAGTTCATAGAATATGTGCATTGTGAAGAGCATTAGATGAAGAGAGCAGTTTGATTACTTTCACGGGTCCTGCTCTTTCTTTTGTGGGAATTGCCATTCTTATCTACTATTCTTCCCGATGATTTGGGCAGCCTGTGAGAATGGTCATTGGGTCGCTTCTACCTGTCAACCGCCAGTAACAGCGCTTGAGAGCTTTGGTCTTCTACTCCGTCCTTTTCTTTTTTAAATTTAAATTTCTCATATAATATCTATGGTTGACCTCTCTCTCTCTCTCTCTCTCTCTCTCTCTCTCTCTCTCTCTCTATAATCAAATTTCTTAAGAAGGATTTTATCTTTGGGTCACCTCGGGATGATACCCCATGACAGAAGGGATCCTACTTTTGTCCATTTCAGGATGGAGGAAATCTTCAGACCTCTGCTTCTGGGTTTAAACTTACGAAATTCACCCATTTGCATAGTTAACCAAGTATAAATATGGGTGATGTTCACATCTGTACTTCGCCGATCGAAAGACCGATTAAAGGGAAGCCCGTTTCATTCCTATATAGATATTCGATGGTGCTTTGTATCCATTACTAGCGGGTAGAAAGAACCTTCGATTGCGAAGTTGGTTTCTTGACTCGTGCGAGGCGTGGGAGCCATGCATTCCTGGTTTCGATTCGAGCAAAATCTTTCTGTGACTTGGAGTGTGGTTTTCCACGTTCAGTTTTAATATAGGAACACCATGAGCTATGCATTAAACTCTCGCAGCTGGTCTTTTTATTCACACCACCTTTCATATTAAACATCAAACTGCGGTCCAAAAGTCAACGGCAGCCCTATAGAACACCAGCAAAAGTTATCATCACTGCTCGCCTTTTTTTGTTGTTGTAATAAATCGTAAAAAAATCTTCGAGATAGTCCTCGTGTACTCTTATGTGATTCTCTTACATTTCGTACTTCAGTTCGAACATTTCTGGTCCCACAATTATTTAGGTTTATTACCTAAGTTCGAACCGTGTTTTCCCATACATGCCCCTGTGCTCCTAAAGAAAGGAGTCGAGCATGTGGCGATCCAAACTTTAAGTCTCTAATGATTCGATCCAAAGAAAAAACCAAAGTCTTGAGCGAGAAAAGCGAATGTATATACAACTTTTTTGGGTTTCTAGCGTAATATCTGAAATTATATCAGATCTTGACTTCTTGCAGGACAGGACAACGTAAGATAGGTGCTATCAACACTTAATCAAGCTGCACTTCGTACGATCTTAATGAGTCCAGCTGCTAATGACGAACGCAAGTTTAGCAGCACTCTCGTTGAACTCGACTCCGTTATTATTTCCTCCTCTTCGTGGAGTTATGCTACAACTCCATGCAGATTCGCATGTATTGATTTCACTCGCAACATCACATGCGATGCTCGGGATAAAAGCCACAACAAGATGAATCTTTCATCCGAACTTGCATCCGATGCATCTTCACATGCCATATACTTCAGCATTGTTTGTGTCTCAAATTGAGGAAATTGTCCAAATAATCCTATATCTATTGTACGACAGCCAATTCATTCTTAAATATTTTAATTGCGGCAATTTGATACTAAATCTTCTGACAATATGGAAATAATTTTCTTCGTTTTTTCCTTTTCTGTTCATTCTTTCCAATAGGCAGGTCCTGGCGGCCTCTGGCAAGGTTTAGGGTTAAAGCGGTTGTCGTACGAGTAAGTTCGCGACTTTTCAGGCAGTTGACCCAACGTTCTTCTCCTTTCGTTTTCCTACCTCTAAACTAGAGGGTCTCAATCCATGGCGGAATAAAGAAACATTCACTTCTGCAACCTTGACTTTGCGCTGGGGCTCCTCCGTATCGCGGGCACCTAACCTTCAAGCAATAGGGGCGGGCCAATCGGAACACCAAGTAGCGATCGGGCGACAAAAACGTACGATCATCGCCCCCCAAATAAGTGCGCGCCCCGGGCGGTACCTTGCCCTCGATCCATCCACGCATCTCGCGATTCCGACGCACGACGTTCGTGCATGAAATTCAACTTGATTTCCTGGGCACGACCTTACTAATTAAGATCGCGTAGCCCGGTTGTCGGATGATGTGGTGAACAAAACTAATGAAACGCGGTGCGTGAATGGTGAGAGCTCATCGTTTTAGGAGTGGCCGGCGGCGAGACTTTATGGTTTCTTGATGGTTAAAGATTGCAGCTCTTTTGCACTGGAACAGACAGACCAATGTCGCAGTCCGACTCGACATGCTCGGCACGATCCCAACCCGACACATGCCATGAGCTCGGCTTGTCCATCATTAAATTCCCGTTGGTGGCACTTTCGACGTGTTCGGTTGCAAATCGCCATTCAAAGCGGTCAATACGCCGTGCGATGATACGAATCGGAATAGAAGACTCGTGCCATCAACCTTAAACATTAAATTACCGAAATAAATCCGGAGGCTACGTTAGATCGAGTCTTCCAGAAGGTTTTAGGAAGCCGGGACCGTCAAGGGGCCTAGGGAAGTTGAAAGTTAGACAAGCTCGATCTTGGTCCCGCTCGCCCCCGACTTCTCCATCAGGAAAAACGTGAAGCTCGATTTCCTTCCAATTTATAATGTTTGTGGCCACGGACTTGTCGAGGTCCAATGGGAGAATTGCCATTTTCCATGTCGACCACGACAAAAGATTGCCTCCCCTTGCTTTATCTCAAATTTAATTTATATGCTAGAAATGAAGCCTACGTGATGCACGAGTCGGTGGAAGTTTTGATAGGATGACATTTTTCCTTTTCCTTTTAGATAAAGGCATAAGGGAAAATACTTATCCGTTAGAATTCACCCGAAGTACTAGGATCGGCAAACAACCATAAGAGGGTTTGGGACTAAATTTGGAAAGTTGAGAAGTTTAAGACGGAGCCGGCATCCGCACAATAGGTTTAGTTCTTTTTTCGGTGATTGTCCCAATAAAATATGTGAACAAGTGTAGAATTCGCTATGATAGGGTTGTGTTTTCACAGAGAATAGAGATTAATTTAGTAAACTCTCGTTGGAGTTATTTTAGAAAAAAAGTAAGGTACCAATATGGCACCGCATTATATGATGGAGGATTGGCAAATGCCCTATTTTCTCCCCTTAATTTTGTTTGTTAAGTGATGAAAAATCAACTGTCGATGTCTAAACATAAGTCAACCACCATGTATAGAATTCCCCATTTGCTCAAACAATCAATTCAATTCTGAGGAACTCAATTATGCAAAAGATGAAGAGCGGAGATGGAAAAAAATATAACTAGAAATCTTCCAAAGGACACTAAAGAGTTCTTTTTTTCTTTTTGAAATAGTTGAATTGTTCTTGGCATGCATGTTTACAGCTTAAGGACTCTTGTTAGCAAAACTCAGATTGAAATCCCAATATATCAAGAAAAAAAAAGTTCAATTAGTAAGACACCTTCTCTCTCTACAAGGCTGAGAAACTCAAACTTGGTGAATGATGATCGATCGCATTAGGTTAGTTAGGTATTCCACGTTATGGAATTAAGATCTTCATGCATCAGACCTGTCAAAATTGTCATAAACCCATTTCTTAACCTATATTTAATGAGCTGAATTATTATATGAGTAGATAAATTTAGTAAATTAATCATAAATGGGTTTAGAATGATAAAATTCAAAATAATATGGACATCACAAGGGTTCACCACTTATTAAGACCCCACCCACATTTATGGCTCACTCTCTCACATTTGCTGTCACCTCAATTTGTGTATAAGTTTTTTTCTAAATTGAGTCAAGTCAAGTCAAGATGGTTAGTACATCAATCGGATCGGTTATTGGTAATGAGATTTGTATTATATATAATTGGGTTAAAACGGATTAAATAAGTTAATGTGTGTCATACCTTTTTTGATTAGATCCTACTCGTTGATGGGTTTAATTAAGCTTGATGAGCAACTTTGCATGCAATAGTGCAGCTTTCAAAACCAAACCCATGAGAGAGAGAGAGAGAGAGAGAGAGAGAGAGAGAGAGGGGGGGGGGGAGGGAAAGATGTACGTTTCATCAATAATGAAATGCAATGAGTCCTTGAGGAAGCTGCTTGGGACTGCGCTTCGAACCAGCCTGGATTTCGATAGAAAAAGACCGATATGAATCGAAAAGCCCTTATTATAATTTCAAGCGATGAGAATTGTTAAGCCATGTGTGCAAGTGGGGACAGATAGAACCGTGCTATACTTCTTTTTTAAATTCTTGCCCCTTCCTTGGTTAGGAAAAACAACCGCAAATGGTTGAACGAATCGCCATCACTCGTCTGCCTTTTCTACTTGTGTTTCATGGGCATTACCTGTTCGCTGTCTCGCCAGCTTGTTTGGAACATCGGATGGTGAGCCACAGAGAGAGAGAGAGAGAGAGAGAGAGAGAGAGAGAAGGGGTTTTTAGGTGTTCACGTTCCTGTTCACAAACCACACGACTCTCTCTCTCTCTGTCTCCCCGTCTATCTCTCAGTCAACATCAGTCCTTCAAAAGAAAAGCTTCATGGGATCTTGCGGAATCGAAGTCAACGACCGTATGGCAAGCGAGCTGAAGTTTAGTTACATACCCAAGAGAGAGGGATAATTCTGACTTGGTTCACAACGTTTGAAAGGATCTAAACGATATTCTCTCTCTGTCGTGGTCCATGAATGAAAAGACAGCAGACGGCTATGACTCAATTCGCTCGGTGCTCATGTTCATGGTTTTGGACCCCGCGCAAGAAAGTGTTCCCTTGAGGTTGCCTATACCGGTGAAAAACTAGGCTACGCATTTGCATAATACACGGACTCTTCTAACGTGATATCCTTGTATTGGTCGAATCTTGTGAGTTCTTATTCTTAAAACATGTGCATTCGAGGATCCGGTACGTGCAGTGCTCCATTTGTACCTATGGTCCTTTGACTGATACAATTATACAATATACGTGATGTAAGCGTCATGCGATATTGCATTATCATTCATCGGCTTGAAATCCAGTAGCACGTGCATTCTCATAAAACTCTTTATGGATATTCACGTGTCGAGCCGTTATTCATCATCTTTCCTTTTCGTAATTATCTTTAGCAAGACGGAAGAGAATAAAAATCAAGATGGTATCTTTGATACGGTCTTTTGATGTTATAGCAACCTCTTTTCCTTCTTTAAATGGAAAAAAGAAAGTGATCAATGCTTACATATCCGGCTTCACGATCATCACGAGCGATAATCATATCATTCCCCCAAAAAGAGAATACGGATACTACACGCGTTCTTGTTCTTCCTTTCTTCAAGTCTCTTCAAATAAGTCAGCCACCCAACACATGTTCGAGAGAGGATAGAGCAGAGAACCAAAATTCCTGATGTTCAGCTAGCCTAGGCAATATAAGATTAACCCTATTTGAAAGGAATCGATCCGAAAGAGATTGTTATAGCACGATAGTGAGATAAATGAACTTTGGCATATATGCTTGTTAAAATATCCTCTGACACAGACAGAATTAGGAAGCATAATCAAGAGTCCTGACATTACCGCTAGTACCTATACTGTCCATCCCATTTTGATCAGATACTGAACAGCAAATATCTTTCAGTCCCCTTAGTTCCCGTACATAAGAATAGATCTTTATATATGCATAGCGCATTACTGTGTATGAACTGTAATCGGGTATGTAGTACTTGTGTCGTGACGTGTTGTAAATTGTATATTTAATGATACAATAACACATGTTCATTTCACATGGTTCATGGAATACTCCACGTGTCGGCACTCGTCTCTATCATCGTCCTCGAGAAATCAAATCACTCGGAAAGTGGCTAGGGTTTTGGGGTTACGCTGGCAGACCCCAAACAAGAAAGAAGTAGGTCATGATCCAGCTATCAACTTGCACAGAGGCCATGCACACCGTCGCACATGCTCGTTCGAGCAGTTCTGAACCTTCTGTATGGGATTTCAACTTGCTTCACCCAACTCAAGGAACAAGAAGATATCGTTTTCTACCGAATCTTTCGTCAAACTGATACCATTATTGAAACCCCCGCTTTTGCATGTGAGGAAACGGAGACCCTTTCTTCCTCAGCTAACTTCCTGCAATCTCTCTTTGACCGAGAATCGATGTGCATGGGTTGCCATCTGCAATTCAATGCTGCACCATCGTTTCGACCTGCTTTTGGTGATAAGAACCTTCCATTGCCGATAGAAACGAGCTTTGAATCAGTTGAGTTTTGTCAAAACAAAGCCCAACACCCTGCTAAAGCTCCCAGGCTGGACACTGAGCGTGCTTGGGATTTTGCAGATTCAGGAGTAACCATGCATGAGGAGTCTTAGTAACCGTGCTTAATTTAAAACTATCCAACGACGATTGTTGACGAAATTTTTATTGTCATTGGTACAAATTTTTCATAATGACATTATTTGAGGAAGCGATAATAAATTTCTTCGAAATTATATATATACCGATCAATACATTTCGAAAATAACTATTACTATACAGATAAATTATTGTGGTGCGAGTTTTTCAGAACTAATGCACTCTTTAGTTTCTAGGGTGGGTTCGATACCGAAACGTATTTTTCAAGCGTAGGCCATAATCGAGGCTCGGCTGGAAGACTTGTCTTGGTCCCTGCCTACAATGCACACGCTAGAAGCTATCACTTCATTTCTTGTGGTTTGGTAAGCACACTTGGCAATTGCATTGGATGGAATTAACTCGTGCGAGCTGGTGTTGGGGTCGAGTCACATCTCCAATCGGCTTTTCGCCGTGTCATATGGAATCAACATATTCGAAATGGCTTGAAGCGAAATAATTTAGTTGTGTGGCAGAAATTGATCTCTCCCGATCTATCGACAATGCGAGGTTGCATGTACACGACTCCTCGAGGTACGAGCGCCTCTTGCCTTCACGATTCCTCAGTAACTATCGGCTCGAGTCAGGCTCGGGCCAAAATGTTTTTGATCAAGTTGATTTTTTTAAGATGCCAAAGGAAGGACGAAATGTGAGAGCTATTGGAGAAGAATTGGGATATGGTTTTTTCCTCTACCTACTTGGCCAATGTCTAGTCGATGTAATGAGATCAGTATCGACATTAGGACAGAGCTTGGCCTATTCGGAACAGCTCGAAGCAAAATCATCTAGGGCATGGCCAAAATTAACCTCTCTTTGATTTATCGACAATGCGAGGGTGCATGTATACGAACCCTTGAGGTAAAAGCACCTCTTGCCTTCACAATTGGTCGACTCGAGTCAGGCTCAGATTAAAAATAAGAGCTATTAGGGGGGGGGGAATTGGGTTATGGCTTTTTTTGGCTCAAGCTATTTGGCCAATGTGACAATGTCCAATGGATGTGATGAGATTGGTATTGCCACTAGGACAGAGCTTGACCTATTGGGATTTTGGCAACTCTCAGTTCCGAATTGGGTCATCAAAATCTTCATCAAGGTTTTCGACTGCCAAACCCAAATTTGAAGGCAGAGCCCACCATGATTTTAGGGCCTTCGACCATGTCTTTGGGCCGGGATGGTAGATGAGCTTCGACAGTGCCGTGCTACGTCGACGTCGGAACAAAAGCGCGAGGCGATTCTTATACTGGGTTTCTCCTAGGGTGTCTGTCTCCGCTCTCTTCATCGTCGGTCGATCGGTAAGGTCTCGCCTTTTGCCCTCTGTGGCTTCTTTCTTCGTCTTCCGTCGTGATTCAGAGACCGTGTCGTCGTTCTCGGATGGCGCGAACGACTGCTTTGTCGATTCCCATGCTGATTAATCCGATGATGCTTTGATGATCTCGTTGCTTTCGGATTTTGTTGACCGGTCGATTTGATGTATGCCATCTGGTTGCTCTCGCCATGTGTAAAGTGTTATCTTGCTGCTTGCTTGCTTGATTTTGATTGTGGTAATTTTCTTTGTGGATTTTTGGGTGAAATTCTAGCTTCAGACTGCTCTAGTCAGTTTTCTCTCTCTCTCTCTCTCTCTCTCTCTCTCTCTCTCTCTCTCTCTCTATTTTCTGAGCTTAGTGGACGGTGATTGAAGTAGTTAAAAGAAGTTAGGAACGGAAAGTGGTTTCGGTCACGAAAGCTCTGTAATTAGGTAGCTGTGTGGATGCAGGGAAAAGAGACAAGAACATTGCTTCTTGAGTGTTGTGCTATGATTTTTGTTGGGGTTGAAGAGTTTTCTTTTTCTTTTTTGTCTTTGCGCTCTTTTTCCAGGCAATAGTTTTATGCTTCCGTGAAGGTTATGTTGAAAATCCCTCTTTAGGCATTGTCTATTGCTCTTCTGTCTTATTGATTCAGGGGTTTACATTAATGGGGAAGGACTCGAAGTCGAAGGACTCAGGAGGAAAGGGGAAGGGGAAGGGGAAGCAAGCAGGGGGTGGGAGTGATGAAGCTGCTTCCAAGGGGAAAGGAAAAGCTGGCAAGTCGGATGGGCTAGGCACTTGCACTTATGTCAAAGGTTGATGCTTCTCTGTTTGTTTTTTTCAAAGAATTAGGTTCTTTATGTCTTTCTCTGTTTGTATTGAGTATGTGGTAAGTAGCTGTCAAAGTATATGGTACTTTTGCATTAGAGATGTAAATACTCCTCTTTCAGAAAACTTTGCATAAACATACTGGAACCAAGTTTGTTTTCTCTTCTCTTTCGGTACTCGTCCAGTCACAACTTGCAATCACTATTGGCTATAGCTAGCCTATGCTATTGTTGAGCTATCATAGAATTCTCATAACTTACAGGAATAAGCACATCAACCATGCTTGAGCATGTACTTGTTTTCAGTATTGTGAAATCTAGTCTCATTCTTTTGCAAAATATAGGGAGTTGAAAATTACAAGTGTTTTACATTCACCTCAGAGTGACTTCAAGCTTCTTAATTTGGTTCTCCAATATAATTCAGCTAGGCATATACTATGTGAAAAGCAAGGCAAAATCAACGAAGCATACAAGAAACTGCAGGATGGGTGGCTAGGCAATGGTGACAAGGTTCCGCCAGCTGAATTCGCGAAGGTAATTATGCTCTGTGCATGTCCTGACAAGATCTTAGGGCAAGGTCTTTTACATCATTTGATCCCTCTGAGATTTGTATGTTTGCTTCCTTCTCTTTTGTTTGAGACTGAAGGAAATGTATGTCTGGATCATGCATGCAACATTGCAACTAGCACTCTCTCTATATTTGGTCCCATTCCTATGAAACCTAGGCATGGCCATTTCTGCGGAACAGAGTGAGATAGAAGATGTGTTCCTTCCATGTGAGTTCTTAAAAAAATAAATTTTTGTGGGAGTGGTCATCCTTATAGGAAGTGGTGACATCCAAGGAAATCTGAGCCATAGTCCGCTCCTGTTAAGTGCAAGACGTGCATTAAGGTTTATAGTGTAGCAAACCGTGCTCGAACTCTTAGAGCAACTTGAGTGGCTACTGGTCAGCTATTCTGTCTCTTCATGGTCTTGTGACGTATGTTTCTGCTGGTTTTGATTGACAGTTAGCTGCAGAGTACTCAGAGTGCCCATCTGGGAAGAAGGGTGGAGATTTAGGATGGTTTCCTCGAGGAAAGATGGCTGGCCCATTTCAAGAAGTTGCGTTTGGTACTACAATTGGAGCTACAACCGCACCATTTAAATCAACGTATGTATCTGCATATTCTACCTCTCTTCTCAATGAGTTGTTTATTTTTTCTTTTTTGCTTCCAGAATGCAAATACTTACTTTGAAACCATATAAGGGGGAGATTGACTGCCATTACTGACATATCCATCTGACACATTTTCATTGTGAAGTTTGCATGAATTTGAGGTACTGAAGACAGCCTTTTTTGAAATTTTATGTGGTGCCCCAGTATGGTGAACAGTAAAAGGTTGAACTGTTTGTGAGATATAATGCCACTTTGCTGTGCAATGATGGATTTTGTATACAAATTCCATTGGAAGACCGTTTCTTTTATATTTGATAATTATGTCATGCACTCACTGATGATAAAAAAAACTCTTCCTCTAAGATTTCTTGCTTTTGGAAGTTTTTATTAGGTGAAGAATAAATTTGACTTTCTTCTTACTTTGTACTTTTGGTAAATGTTCAGGCATGGCTACCACATTATCCTTTGTGAAGGGAGAAAGAATTGATGAATGCTGCTTCTCTGGGGACCTGCTTTGCCTATAAGTCTGTCTAAACGATGGATGTTTTTATGGATGGCCACTGTATTGTGTTGGGTGGACGGTGCCTGTTCAATGGGTGGTCGATGAAATTATGACAAATTTCTGCTTAAAATGCCTTAGTGCTTTGTGAAGCTCATGTTCATCTTGATGGGTCAAGATCTGAAATCCAGTAGCTGTCCGTGTCACAAAGAAAAGGAACCTTTGGATATGAAATAGAAGGGAGTGAACAAAATTAGTCTTCTGCCACCTGAATCAAACCCTAATGTGCATTCTCATCATCATAGAACGTTGAGTTCGGGGGGTGCCCTTGGTATACCACTTCCCAGGATGAATCTTATGAATCTTTAACCTCTGCAGTTAGAGATAATGCATACAATTCAGTTTTATCCCATGAGGTCAATGCCAAAAACTTGTGGGAAATGGGGCATGACATGATTATGGCTTGGATGGCTGCTTGGAATGAGATGTCTGTATCACTTGACGAATTGGTCTTGGACAATCGGGGAAATTTAAAGACCAATCAGCCCCTGCATAATCCTATGGAAACATGAATGTTGTTAGCACCTTTGTTATTAGTAAGCTCTTGTCAAGCGGACGAAGTAAGATGACCGGTCTGCAAAATTATCCTTTATGTCTACCTGTGAATTGTTTTCGTGGGTCTCGATTCGCTGGCTGTTCATTCATTGTCCATGTTCTACTCTTGATGTAGGCCGTGGGTATCGTATGTCTTAAAATCTCAAGTACTTTCTGCTTGTAGCGTCCTTGAAATTCATCAGATGGTGATGAATATACGTGAGATGAGGTGCTATGGCTCTTCCCATTTTTTTGACGGAAACTTTTGTATCAACGAGTAGTCCTTTTCCGTGTAGTCTATAGTGTCATAATCAGAAAGATGGTTAATAGAGCGGTGGCGACATTGATTTATTTTCCGGCGAGGTAGGGACAGATTCATAAGCTAAAGCAAAGATTTCGATTTACATCCAAATTGAACAAGTGGCTCGGACAAGCATTTCAAGTTGTCGGGCGCATAGCTTGTTGGTTTCCACAACAGTTCTGGCCGTGAAAAAGGGTACCGCAACTTTCAGGAAGTTCCTCCTCCAATTTTTATGTATCACATCTTCGAAACGTGCATTGCTAATGATACAACGTGCGGCACCACTAGTAACAATTACATTCACAGGAAGAAATGACTTCGTTTGCTCTTGATTTGTTGTCTTGGAGACAAGTCATCGCATCTCCAATTGAATTTTAGTCCGATTTATATGGATGCGATTAGAAATAAATATCTGAGTTTGATATTAATACGGCTTTGCATATGAAAATCAATGAGACATGAAAATTATTAATTTCTTGATTTCACAAAACGGGATACATCTCCCGACACGAATTGATTCCGACCTCGATTGAACCTCGCACTTGGATTTCGGAGGGATGCCTATTTACAAGGTTGTTGGAGTTGGACGGCAATTCCCAGTCAAAGGAGGTTTTGAGCAGGGTTTAAGCAGCCATGGAAAAGTCTTCTGCTTCTCCTTCCTTCACCACCAACTACCCAAAACCTAGCGACCTCAGCCATGTCCTCTTCCCATCCCCAACCCTCCGCAACCGACTCGGAAACCCTCGGGAGCGACAACTGCGGCGAAGCTTCGGATCACCTGGCGAGAAATGGAGAAGAAGGCGCGGAGGAAGGAGATGAAGAAGAAGAAGAAGAAGGGGAAGGGGAGTGCGGGTTCTGCTTGTTCATGAAAGGCGGTGGGTGCAGGGACGAGTTCGTCGCATGGGAGGTGTGCGTCCAGGACGCGGAGAAGAACGAGGAGGACGTCGTGAGCAAGTGCTTTGACGCGACGGCGGCTCTGCGGACGTGCATGGAGGCTCACTCCGATTACTACGAGCCCATCCTGCGTGTCGAGAAGGCTGCTGAGGAAGAGGTGGCCAGGGAATTGGAGGAGGAGGAGAAGGAAATGAGGGCGAATTCCGTCGCCAGATTGGATGATGCGGCGGAGGGAATTGCGGGTTCTGAGGATTCGAGAAAGCGAGATGGGTTGGGAGAGAGATGACGGTGCAGGCCAGAAAAAAAAAAAAAAAGATAACTTCTGGCCTTGTTTGTAATGTGTTTTTTTCTCCAGTGGTTAGCCATGAATTTGGAACTGGAGGTCCTTCTTTATATTGACGCTATTCCTATTTCTCATGGAGAATTTGATGGAAGAGTAGGAAGAGATGACAATCAAATTCAATTGTTCATGTCTCGTAGGCTCGTAGAATGAAATCTTCCATGCATAAATGCAAATTTGAGCTGCCAAATCCACTTCAGTAACTCATCATGTATCTCGGCATCTTATCTATGATTGTATTGTAGTTGTTCGGCTTCGTATTTTGCCAAGGGCCATTTGGCTGCTCTTCTTGTTTTCCTGTGTGTCGGGCAATGATGATGTCTTGGTAGTTATGATGCCCACCGGTTGTCCTACGGCGGAGAATTAGGCTATGGTATGATGGATCGTCAATCTCATTGTCTGGATGATGTCTGGACAGGAGCTTAACAAAGCATTGGAACAATGCAATTAATTTTTCTTCTGAAGTTACGGAATTGCTTGTGACGATGTCTCACCCTTGAGCTAACTTGTCTTGATATTGCTAAAACTTTATTTAGTTGGCAGAACGCTCGGTATTTTTCATTATCTTTTGACTTATGCTCTCACAATCACAATCTGACAATCGCAACATTCTGCACGAGACCACCTCCTCATGTGAAGAAAGGTGGTCTATAATTTCATCAGATTGGAGCTTTGGCTATCCTGCTGTTGTTTGCTCTGCTGGTCTTATGCCAGATTCCTGATCCTCCAATCTTCTCTGAGTTAGCCCCAACTTCTGTGTCTAAAGGATGGCTGATTTGGGAAAGATAAAGATTCATAACCGGACTTAAATCCAAATTGATTTCTTACTGAAAGATAGGCAGCAGAAATTGGTGCTGCTCTCGTTTAACTTCGGGCCATGAGTGCTTCTGGCTTAGTCGTTGGCTACACTGCTGCTCATTTCACCTTGATTTGGTTTGTGATTTCTGCATTAGGTTGTCTGCATTTTCACCTTGTATAAACTAATCATGGCTGGAACTATCACTGGATCGGAGTCGACAAGGTAAGTTGATATATCAGCTTTTAGCAGTTTGAGTGTGACATACAATGTCCGCAGCAAGCTGGTCCAACTCACTAGGCACGAGCACCAAGAAGAGATGGATTTCGGATTCGCGGGTGATTGGGCTTCTGTCCCGTGCCGTCTCTTATAAAACCCTTGGACTGGGAAGACTCGCTTCTTGTTACCTCCTCTGGATCATTCCATTTTGCAGGTTTACCATTACCGAATGGCGTCTAGGGTGCATGATCACAACAGTAAGAACCTGAGCCTCTTGGGTGCTTACTCTTTCTCAAATCTTTTAGATCGCTACCAAGACATCAGCACAAATTTAAATGTGTTAGAAGGAGACTTCCTATTCTCATCACCGAATTGGCGATTTATTTTATTTCTATGTTATTCTTAATGGTGTAATTTGATTTAAATAAGAAATCATCTCAAACCGAATACAAAGTATAACTTACTTTTGCTTTTGATTTAATTTTTTTTTTAATTTTGTGACTTGCAAACTTTGACTTACATATTCCATACTAAACACCTAAAAGCTACATATAACATATAATAATATAGTAGGAAAGTTCAATGGCAAAAAATCACATAAAATGCAACTTGAAGAACTAAAACAAGAAGGTATCAAATTTCTCTATCCAAAGACAAGGAAGAAAACAGAGAGCCCCCTTATCTTCTTTGCTTTGCAAGGTCTACTTCTTCAACTCCCACAGCTCCACTATCGAGCTGAGAAGAAACCATCCCACAAAGAGAGATGGATAGATACAAGCTCTTCTCCCTCTCCTCATACCCGCCTTCTCTCTCCCCTTTCCTCTCCCCTCGCCCGAACACCCTCCGCCATCTTCCCTCACTTCCCTGCAAACGGTCCTTCGTCTCAGCCTCCCTCCTCCGCTCTCAGCAACCGCCACTGTCCCCCGCCGTGGAGGCCTTCTGGGAGTGGCTCCGCCGCGAGGGCGTCGTCTCGGCCAAGACCCCGGCGAGGCCCGCGGTCGTCCCGGAGGGCCTGGGGCTCGTCGCCCAGAGGGACATTGGCCGGAACGAGGTCGTCCTGGAGGTGCCCAAGAAGCTATGGATAAACCCAGAAGCGGTGGCCGGCTCGGAGATTGGGAGGGTGTGCGGGGGGTTGAAGCCGTGGGTGACCGTGGCTCTGTTCTTGATCAGAGAGAAGCTGAGGGACGACTCGCCGTGGCGGGTCTACCTCGATGTCCTCCCAGAGTCCACGGATTCTACTGTATTTTGGTGGGGTCGGCTTCATTTTCACTGCGTTTGTTTTGTATATAAGTTATTTGTTCTCTGTATATATGTTAATAGTGACATGGAGTGTGTTTGAATTTGAGATTTTGGAGGGTGACTGGTTTTAGTTTTGCTGGTTCCAGCGCAGGTCAGAAGAGGAGCTAGCCGAGCTGCAAGGTTGGTGAAGTATTTTTTCTTTTTGCCTTTTTCCCACTGCTTCTTTATGAGATGTTTATTTGGAATTTAGTTGTGTTAAGTTAGAGGCACAAGTTCTGCTGGTTAATGACTTGAGTGTGATCCTGAGATGAGTTCTTGAGTAGTTGCCTTAATACTTTGAACAGTGAGCACGTGTGTGTCTTTCCCTTTACTGTGTAAAAATTACATATTGAAAGCTAAGGGTAGTGCGTATGAGAATGCATGTCATCTAAGCTGCAGCGAGGAGTTACTAAAGATGGTTGAGGTGATAAACTTGTCCGGCCAAATATCCTCGGGGTGCTATAAGTGGCGCACTTGAAGACCAATGCTTGTAAAAGACCTGACTCTTCCTATTTGACAGCTTCAAACAATGATCCGCTTCTACTCCAACGCTGCCCGGTGCATTGATCGAATGAAATTCTACACACGAAAAGACCAAAAGCTGCAACCAAAATGCCTGAGTCACTGCAAACATTCCTTAAGTTACTAACCAGTGCTTCGCATCATTATCTGATCATACCAAACAAAAATGTCATCAGTGTTTGATTTTGTGAGGGTCCTTACTTGTCTAACACAATAGACCTTGCTTGACTTCAAAAACACTACTATTAAAAGTAATGACAGTTTGGCAACCAAAAGCTGGGGCGATAAGCTGCCCCAGGATAAGATTGTATTAATTCATCTTTGGGGATGACTCAGGCCCCTTGATAGTCACTATAACCTCTTATGAACGTGTTTTTCATCATTAGAATCATATTCTAATATTTCTTTACATTATAACATCTTTTTTTTTTTTTTTTTTTTTGGGGGGGGGGGGGGGGTGCCCAGCTCCAGTAAAATGTAAACATTGCTGAGTCATGACCAAAGTATGATATGTTTTTCATGCTGTGTAATTACTAGGCATGATCCTAAGCCAATTTTATGTGAAGTGGATCTTATCATTGTAGGATCCCAGCTATTGAGCACAACATTAGGCGTGAAAGAGTATGTGAGGAGTGAATTCCAGAAATTGGAACAGGAGATTATATTACCTAACAGGCAGCTCTTCCCTTCTCAAATAACGTTGGATGACTTCCTCTGGGCATTTGGGATTCTTAGATCAAGGGCATTTTCAAGACTTCGTGGCCAAAACCTTGTGTTGATCCCCCTTGCAGACCTGGTAATTATTTTTACCTTCTTGAGATTATTTGACTTCTATCAGTTGGATTTTCTCCTTACATTAATTCAGGTGGCTGGAGAAAGTCAGTCTAGTCACTGAACATGAATGGAACTTGTGTTGTATTAACTTTTGATCTTTTTTTTTTTTTTTTTTTGGTGAAGAACTTTTAATCTTTTGTTTAGCATGAAAAAGAAGGAAATTGCCTGGAGTCTTATTGATTAAGGCTCATATGCATTTATTAGGAAAAATAAAGCATGAAATTATTCTGAGGAAAATAACATAACAAAGACATACTTCGATATGCCTTTTGCTTGATTGGCCTGTGTTCATGTAGGATGACAGTAATCACCTTACAGATCCAACTACGCTGTATTTCTTTCTGGAGGACACCTAATGTTGCTACTATCCCAGTTAGCAATGAACAAGTACATCTAGCAGTTCATCAAACCTAAAATTTTCCACGGTCATTCTAAGAACTTGTGAGACAGAAATTTTAAATGGTACTTGTAATCCATGTCTATGAAATAGAGCCTGCTATGGGATAGGTCACACATGCTTTGATCGATTTCCTATGCTAATGGTGGCTTCACTAATTATGTGGTAATCATTGGCGATAGTTGAAGAAACTGTCGTGGGAAACCACTATAAGGACATGGGGTTAACTAATTCTCTAGCAAGCTTCTTGGATGTTCAAATTTGATTATTATCTACAATTAGATGTTTTATTACCAATGTAAGGATTTGCTCTTCTACGAACAGCTAATTTTAGCCTCCAATAGACATGTCAGTTCACTTCATCCTATTTCTCCTCTTAGTTGAGAATTTGCCTCTTGTTGGTGATTTGAACTTCTATTATCCTGAAACCCTTTCAGATTAATCACAATCCCAGTATTACTACAGAAGATTATGCTTATGAAATCAAAGGTGCTGGTCTTTTTTCAAGAGAGCTGTTATTTTCTTTGAGGAGCCCTGTCTCTGTCAAAGCTGGTGAACAGGTAAATTTCGGATCTTGGTCTGACTGGTATTCTTGGACTTAAAAGATATTAAATTTTTAACAAACAGATACTTTAGATTGGTGGATCTTTGATCTAAATTTCCCTTTTTGTATGGAGAGGATTTAGCATTTTTGTTGTAGCACCTAACTATTGCTAAATATAATTCTTGTGAATCCAGATGTAATTGTATTGGCACTAAATCAGTCATAGCGTGAGCCATGACTTGTTCAAAAGCTTGTCGACTCTTTTCTGATGCTGTGAAACTTATGAACAGGTTCTGATTCAGTATGATTTGAATAAGAGCAATGCTGAATTGGCTCTGGATTATGGGTTCATAGAATCAAACTCACACCGTAACTCATATACGTTAACACTTGAAATATCTGAGTCAGATCAATTTTTTGGAGACAAGCTGGATGTAGCCGAGTCAAACGGTCTGGGTGAGACTGCATCTTTTGATATAGTTTTGGGTCAACCTCTTCCAATGGCAATGCTTCCGTATTTGCGGCTAGTAGCTCTAGGAGGAGCAGATGCATTTCTCTTGGAATCCATCTTCAGGAACACAATATGGGACCACCTGCAATTGCCTGTAAGTTGGGCCAATGAGGAACTAATATGTCGTGTTGTTCGAGATGCTTGCAGATCTGCACTTTCTGGTTATCATACCACGATTGAAGAGGTAAACTTTTGTGATATCATGTACATTGACAAAATCCGGCAACTCATCTGGCTAACCAAACCAACAATTGTAATTCTGTTTGGCATCTGTTGTTTCATCGTATAGAAACAGAAGTCAGATTCTATGCCCAGGTTCTTAATTGAGATTATGTAGCAAATGGATGTCATATTAGTTTTAAACAGAATGAATGGATGGAATTGTCTGATAGGCGACCTCCATGCCTTCATTTAGCCCTGGATTTTCCCTAGCATTGAAAGTTTCAGCACTCCAACTATTTTAATTTTGCAAATACTCATGAAAAAGGTTCGATATTAAGATGTCGTCTTGCAGGATGAGAAGCTTGCAGAAAAAGGGGATCTCGCCCGTAGGCTAGAGATTGCAGTCGGTGTTAGAGCTGGGGAGAAAAGGGTGCTGCAGCAAATTGACAATGCATTCAAAGATAGAGAAATCGAATTAGATGAGTTGGAATACTACCAAGAAAGGAGGCTTAGAGATCTTGGTCTTGTCGGCGAGCAAGGCGACATTATCTTTTGGGAGAAGTGAGAGTCAAACATTATGTGCACTCCTGCAGGATCCTGGTCTAATATGACAGAAAGCAAGAGAGCAACATTGTTCGCTGCATTTGGCTCTTCCCTAATCTCCAAACCAAATTCGGATGATGATGGAGAAAGCGCAATAAAAAACGCGATACATCTTGCTTCATTTCCTAGCAACGATTATGTTAAGAAGACTTTACTCTGCATGGCTTTTGCTCCGTGATCCTCTTGCCATCTTGTCTCCCCCAACGTACTTCCACCTGCCTGGGCTCTGTTAATCATGCAAGGTCGACATGAATGAGGCTCTATGTATTCTTGCTTAACACGCAGATGATTATAGAGATTTTGTAGCCATGTTTAGTGTTTGTTGTTGTGTTTATGTCACTGCACTGACCATCTGGCAATAGCTGTTCCAAGGCGCAGCCCTGGTGCTATATTACCTTTCTACATTTAACTTAACTCTGGGTTTGATAAAATCAGATGTTCAATCTATTTGTATAAAGCCAAAACGAAGATATAATGCAGAAGGGTCTTCTATCTTTCTGATGTTAAGTTTTCACTGAACTTTAGCGTTAATAAGATCAGCTTGATAAGTTCGTTCTATATGTGTATGCTCGATTTAATTTCATGATTTTATAATCTTCTTCCTCTGCCAATTAGAACGCTTCCTGGACTGATTTTGTAAAGCGTCCTGCTGCTTTACTTCTAAGAGAAAAGGATGCCAGTTCTGGATAATCTTGGTGAGGAACGTCAACCACCGCTTTGTCAATGATATTCTTTGGGCATTCAATGAACTAATGGAGTTGAAGCTTGAAAGGCTTTTTCGCCAAAACATTTCGCTGCTCCTGTTACATTAATTTTGTTTTAAACTTTTTAATTTTATCAATTTAATCCATTTAGTCGATTTTAACTTAAAATTGTTAATGTGAATGTTGGCCATCCAATGACACTATTAATGCTGATACGTACGAGTTTTAATAATATTTTAATATATTTTTTCAATTTTTACTTTACTCATTTTTCCTTTTATCTTTTCTTCTCTTTCCCTTCTTTATTTTTCTTTTTTCTTTTTTTTCTTTACTTGCCATCATTGGGCCTCGCCGATGGCTAATGGAGCGGCCCTCAAAAGGTAACCCTCGCCGGTCTTGAGCGAGGGTCGCCCTCACACAAGCCTAGTGGAGGAAAAAAGGAAAAAAAAAGAGTAAAAAAAGAAAAGGTAAAAAAATAATAAATTGAAAAAATACTTATCATAATGTGTCAAGTTATCGCCGGTCGTACCATGGTGTACTGTCAATGTCCATATCGATAATTTTCCGATCAGAATCGATCGGACATACTCAATTAGCAAAGTGTGAATATATATATAATTTAATTAATAAATTTGAGAAATTTTATGGTTATATTGATAAAGATGTAATGGATTGGAGGCTTTCTGGATGAGTCCTTGAATATCCGGAATCACGAGTGTTTTGTCGCGAGCATCGTTTTGATATATTATAGCTCTCATTCGAGAATGCCCGTCGCCCTTTTGAATGATGTCCTCTCCTCTCTGCCCCCACTTCTTGATGTCTTCCTTCATCTGGAAAAGATAAAACTGAAAACGAACCCCTCCCTCATCCACTGCGCAGCTCACGACGCATTGTCCAAGAAAACGGAACACCCAATCCACAACGCAAGATGTCCACCCTCTTCTTCTCCGTCTCGCCACCCTCCTCTCCTTTCCCTCCTCACTTCCGTTTCAAATCTTTCAAACACTCCTCCTCTCCCCTCAAGACCGCCCTCAGAAGGCCTCTCTTTTCGACAGCCACTTCTTCCCCACCCAACGTCGACCCCCTCGAGTCCGACCCGCCATTGCCGCCTCATGTCCGCACCTTCTGGAAGTGGCTCGCCGAAGAGGGCGTGGTCTCTTCGACCTGCCCGGTTCGCCCGGCTTACGTTCCTGAAGGCCTTGGCCTTGTCGCTCGGCGAGACATTGCTCAAGATGAAGTTGTCCTGAAGGTTCCCAGAAGGCTGTGGATCAACCCGGACACGGTTGCTGCTTCAGAGATTGGCTATCTCTGCACCGATTTGAAGCCCTGGGTGGCTGTCTCGCTATTCTTGATAAGGGAGAAGACGAGGGGCAACTCGCCACGGCGGTTCTATATTGATATATTGCCAGAGCGAACGGACTCGACCTTGTACTGGTGGGTTTCGTGTTTGCTTTGCGGATCGTATCGAAAAATTATGACTTTTTACTAGTTGTATTGGATGGTCCGAGTTTGTGGGGTCATTAGTTGTGCGCTCCTGTTTTCTGGTTCCAGCGCAGGTCAGAAGAAGAGCTTGCTGAGATTAAAGGTCGGTTTGGTCTCTCTATCGCAGAGGGTGGTTTGTTCCTACGTGCCTTGTTTACTTGCCTTGTCCCTGGAAATTTGTTCATGAACTTTTCTTTGTGGAATCTTTAAGGAACCTTACTATGGCGGATGACCAGGGAGATGAAAGAGCATGTAGAGAGTCAATACCAAAAAGTAGAAGAAGAAATCATATCGCGCCACAAGCAACTGTTTCCGTCTTCTATAACACGGGATGGGTTTCTCTGGGCATTTAGCATGCTGAGATCGCGGGCATTTTCGCATCTTAGGGGCCAACTTGTTATGCTTCCGCTCGTGGATTTAGTAAGTCAGTTGATTCTTTCCTATCCTAAATCAACAATGAACTTGTCTGCATTTCTTTCGTACCTCCATCAGTCTGTCAGAAAGTTTAAGAATTCCATATCATTTATGTGAATCAGATTAACCACAGCGCCAGCATAAGACGAGAAGATAATGCGGAGGAGATTAATGGACCAGCAGGTCTTTTCTCTTGGGACCTCCTTTTCTGCTTGAAGTCGACAGTGCCTGTCAGAAAGGGTGAGCAGGTAGACCTCTTAAGTGTGTTAACTTCTTTAGTAATTGAAGATCCATATTATGAATACGATATCATTCACAACGACAGTGCTTATCGTTTCCGATCAGTCACAGAGAAATGGATCATTACTTAGAAATTCTCAGAGATTGAGAAAGTTTCATTTAATCTCCTAGAAATACCATTACACAAGCCTCATCTGGTAGGGCAGTGATTTGTGACCATTCATTCTGACTAACAGTATCCTGGAACAGGTTTTCATCCAGTATGGATTAAAGAAGAGCAATGCTGAATTGGCTCTTTATTATGGGTTTGTGGAACCAAACACCAATCGCGACTCGTATACGCTTACATTCAACATATCCGAGTCAGACCCCTTCCGTCAGGAGAAGCTCGATACTGCAGCAGCCAATGATTTGGGCGAGACTGCATACTTCGATATTTTTAGGGACCGTCCTCTTCCGCCAGCACTTCTTCCATATCTGCGGCTTGTGGCACTTCAAGAAGCGGATGCATTCCTACTGGAGCCTGTCTACAGGAAATCTATCTGGAAAACTATCGAATTACCAATAAGTCGCATGAACGAGGAGCTGGTGTGCAAGATGGTCATAGACGCTTGTGAGTCAGCTCTTTCAGGCTACCACACCACAGTTGAACAGGTACATGTAACATTCTCATTTCCACTCAGGTAATTTTGTTAGGATGGTTTATCCCAGTGAATTAGTTCGGTTGGACTTTGCTGAACCACACAGGGTAGAAATGGCCTAGTTGAGAGTTCTTTAGTGTGTCATCTCTATCCTGAAATCAATCGTGGTAATAACTTTTTTGGCAGCGAAGCGTATGCCAGTCTCGTGTGTTTTAGTCTTACTGCCAAATGTGGCAATTTAGGTAGTTGGAATTAGCCAGGTCATGTAACATCTCTAGTATCTGTAGAGCGTTCACGTTTCCTAATCTAGGCCCAGTGAAACTAAAAATGGGGAATAAGAAAAATGCGCTACAATCTGTGTCGCCAATCATATTTGTACAGATCTATGCATCTTTTTGGCCTAGACTGCATAAAGTTTTGGTGAATGGAAGATCAAGGTATTTTGGTTTCTCTGAAAGCTGTAGAAGCAAATCCTGCTTAATTGCTCTATGCTTTCCCCCATTCAATCCAATGACTTGCAGGACGAGAAGCTAATTCAGGAAGGAAATCTCGGTTTGAAACTTGAGATAGCTGTGAGGGTTAGAGTCGGTGAGAAGTGGGTGTTGCAGCATATTGAGGGTATCTTCAAGGAGCAGGAAGCTCAATTGGATAAGTTTGAGTACTACCATGAGAGGAGAATGAAGGAGCTCGGTCTGGTTGGTGAGGAAGGCGAAACTTATTGCCAGCCTAAGAAGGATTCAAAACCGTCCTTATAGCGCCAGTACCCAGTTTAATCTCACCGTTGCCTTGAGTTTGTGTTTAAAGGTCAGGAGCAAACTGTGATAATGTTTTCTTACTTCTGGAGTATGCAAGAGAAGGTAAATCAGTGTATTCATCTGTAGTTTCGAGGTTCAAACACTAAAGACTCGGCTAGATTAATCGGCAGTTTGTGTACCTCTGGCGAGGTAGTTCCAATTTGTATAAAGTTCTTGGCAATTTTAATCGAGTAGGAATAAAACCAAAATTCCCCTGTTTTCTGTTTGTATCAAAGTTCATGGCACTGCTTTGCCTGAAGAAACGAATCATTGGTTCGGTACTTAAATTGACCGAGTTCCTTTGAAGAGCACGTAAAATCAGTTTAGGTTGCATCTCCCTAGAAATTTGTAATTGCAAGTTGTGCTGTCTTACTTTCATATAACTGCCGAAAAGTGAAGCCTGAAGAGATGCTGCCTCTCTGACTTTTGTGACCACCATCTAAGTTTAGGTTTGGCTCCAGTTTACTTTGTTTACCATTCCGCGAAACCTCACCATTGATGTTAAGAAAATAAACGAAAATGAACTTGCAGTTGTATCTCTGGGTCATCATCTCAATCGATCCTTAACCCACCAAAATAACAGACATGAACCAAGTAAGCTTTCATTCTGCGTAATCACAAAAAGAGAAAAATGTACACTCTCATTTTCAGTGACTTCTCACCAGATCACAATCGTTAACCTATGGACAAGAAAAAATCATAAATTTATCTTTGTAGCTGCCCTGAAATGAAGACATGAATTCTCTGCTTGCTGCTTCTTGTTAGGCTCTTGGGCATTTGCTTATCATGACCAAACAAAAAGCCATTCACGATGATGAGAGCAAAGTAACTCGTGCATCAGATTCAAGAATGGAGCTGTACCGAGCTCAAGAATGGAGCTGTACCGAGCGCTGTAACTTTTGTAGGGATCAACTTGAATCCCAAGCCCATGAACATATTGCTTGGAACATGTTCAGAGGACATTAGCTGATCATTGCTGGCAATCAACTAGAGACTTCACTAGAGTTCCTCTTGCCCAGGCCTAGTAAATCGTCACAGTCAGGTTGCTCGCAAAGGCACTCCAGAGGATTTGCATAGAAGTAATCCTCCTCCTTGGGCTTATCAACAATAACTCTACGATGACTTGGCTGTCCCATCTTCTTCTCATGTGCCAGACGTAAAGCAACTTCAAAATCATTCTGTGAAAGTGTCCCATTCTGATGCAAATCCAGTAACACCACAAGCCTTTTACGATCTAAGAGAATGGTTCTCTTAAATCCAAGATATCTACAAAAAAAATGTCACAGTTTGCAAACAGCTTTTCAAAGGGCCATGGGATTAATTTATTTGTCTTGTTATTCCAGGGGAAATGATGGAAGAACATCAATCAAGTTAACAGCTTACCTGCGGTGCCCTTCCACAAGCTTTGCCATATTTCCATCATATGTGGGGATGAAAGTATTGCTGGCTATTGATACCATAAAATCTAGAGCTGCCATTTGTGACGAGTGATTGTGGAACTGCTGCAACTCCTTTGGATCCAGCAACATCTCCTTTTTAACCTGAAGTAAATTTAAAATCTGTGAAAAAGATTGAAGAACTAAGTTTTGGATTACATGTAGATGGATGACTCCTGGTACCGATTGCGATTGGCATTAGTGGACGTTCTAATACATGCTCCAAGCATTAGCAGCTGCTAAAGCACCCATTTAAACACTGTCTACTGTTCATGGATCATGTTTACATATGCCCTCAAGTTGAACATGGAACTTTTTAACATTCTCCTTAATTTTCACCTTCAGACTTCAACACTGCTAGCATCAGAAGATGGTGGTCGCTAAATTAGAAATATAAAATATGCTAACTCACAATCCGTGGAAATGCAGCCCTTAATGCGGCTAGTCTCCGTTCACTGCCATAGATCTCTCCAGATGCGATGTAAATCTGCATGTCTTTGTCAAAACCTAGTGCCTGTAAAATTAATGACGTCTCTTCCGGAGTCAGAGGACACAGTCCTTGGGATCTCCTTTCCTCAGATACAATCTCTTTCTCCCTCCACCAGGGGAATGCATACCTGCATGAAAAGCACAATTCATGTTGCTGTGCGTTTTATGTATGAGTGATGAATAAAAGGATGAAAGACATCTAATGCTACATTCCTTGCATCCATCAAGCTTACTTTTGCCCTAGTGCCACATCTAGAACTTCAGAGCTAAAGCGACAGGATTCGACAACATTGTAGCATAGGCCACGAATATAATAGAGTTCCGTCTCAAGGTAAAATGACTTAAACACTTACGAAAAACATATCCCTTCCTAGGGCAAGATATCAAATAAGTACAGAGAAATATACAAAAACCATCATCAAGGGTCCTTGCATCTCTAGTTAATCTACGGTTTACACCTTCATTCAAGAACCTATATTTCACACCTCGAGGTTTCCAAAGGTTTATGATTTTTTCCTTAAGGCATAAGTACAACAACATCAGCTGAATGAGTTAAACGAAAATTATTCCAATGGCAAGCAATAAACCATGCATGTGCCAAGACAAACCTCATTCGCTTGAGCTCTTCAGCTTCTTCTGCTGTACAACCATGGGTGCATCCCGAGAAAGCCAACATATCCATCTCGTATCTAAGATGCAAAGCCATGAAAGGCCCCTTTTCTTGAAGGAGACGGACTAATTTGTTCCCCAGAGCCTCGATCTGAGGAGTGAATTTTAAAGCCTGAAAGTTGACTCGACATCTGAGCCTCTGAAGATCTAGTGAAATTCCATTGTTTGCCAAACGAGCATCCGTTCTATTGAAATGTAACACCTTATGCTTGCTAAATAGTGGCAAAATCTGCATGGCATAGGCAAAAATTATTACACAGGGAACATGCATGTAAGCAAAATAAAAATACATTAAAGCACTACAACTGCCTAGTTCTCAGTATGCAGATTGGCATGCCGTGCAGCGCAAATCTCTCACATTTAAATTGCGAGAAATGGCTAAATCACAACAGACAAAAAGGCCTGATTCAATGTCCATGTTAATCTCTATCAGCATAAAGCTAAGTGGAAAAGGGTGCAACACAAGCTTGCTATCATTACACTACAATCTAAAGCAACCTAATTGAAAGAAGAAGAAGAAAGGATGCAGGCCATTGGAAACAGAGATTCATATGCACAACCAATTGAAGGCCATGCCCTGCACTGGTGAAGACTGCCACAAATGGTAACCTGACTCACGCGCTCAGCGAGCACATTGCCCTGCCTGAGGCTTTTTATAATGGGTCAAAAAATTATTCAAATGCACAAGCACAGGCAAAGGAGACAAGATTGAGATATGTACAGAAAAACGTACACGGTTGGATTTGACTGATATCGGATCCAAGTTCCAACTACGACAGCATATACCAATCACCAGTTATCAGATTACTGAATGCAGGTCCACTTTCATTAACCAGCTACACCCACCTGTCCTCTATTAGGACCATACTTCAATCATTTTTTGGTTTCAAATATAAAAGTTGTCAAACCTGTTCCAAATAATACTTTTCATTTGACCAGCTAACAGGGGGCATCTGCAAGGGTTGGTAACCATATTTCTGCTGATATCGCTTTGGCAACCTTCTTACAATCCGAACTTCATCTCTTAGGGAATCAATGAAATGTCTCACGTCAAAGATATCCTCAAAATTACTGCAGCAATATCACATATTAAACACCTCAAACCAGCCACAGAAAAGCACACTGAAAAAATGTGATTCCAAAGAAAGAACATACCTAGGGTCAGCCCAAAAAGATGTTTTATCGAGCTCCGGAACTACCAAAGTGAGATTCAAAAGGCGAGCAATAGTCACCATGTCACAGATCTGAAATTGCATGTTAAATCAGTGACTTCGTGTTACTGAAGAAAAACAGGTCACAGAAGTGCTTACCGCAGCTCGCATTTGATTCAGACCCCCATTGCAAGACACTTTCAGAAAACCATTACTTGTATAGTTCCCTACAAGTTGAAAGTCTCAACACACTCCATTAGATAAGAAGAAGAAAGAGAAAATAATGGGAGGAAACAGGTAAATTAAAAGACCTACTGTCACTGACGTTGAGAAAATGATGACATTGACATCATCACAAACTAGAGTGGATACCTATGTTCAAGGCATCTACTAGCAAAGATTATTTTTTTAAGGAAAAATAACTATAAATGCTCAGAATTTAGCCAGCCAAATTAATTAAAACACAAATTATTAATCTAATGATTCTCTGTAACTAGAAAGAACTCACAAAACATATAGTGATACTGAGTAGCCAAGTTGACTTTATGGAAGCCAGAAATCTGGCTTCAGTTCACATTTCTACCAAAAGCTGTAGAAAGTAGAAACCGAGAAAAGGAAAAGTCGCATTAAAAGCTCTCTCGTAAGTTCATTCTTCAAGAGAAATTATTTGTCACTCTGGGAGCACTATCACTGCCCTGAGTGATCCACCCATCCCCATATCAAGCAATATTTTACCCTTCAAAAGAACAAAGACTTTTTTACACTAAATCGCTTGATTAATTGCAACAATGGACTATGTAAGGCTGTCTTAGCTGAAGCATATCCTCTGGTAGTTCCAGGACAGAACTCATCAAGATAAATGAGGAGATTTTCAAATCTTGAGTAGGATTCGAAATAATCCAACATAACCAACACCCAAAACTAGAAAACTTAATCCATCATCCATCGCCCGAAAAACAACCCAATGTAAGAATCTTAACTCCTAACGAGTAAAAAAGGACCCGGAGTACGCGAGAATCCCTAAAAACTCGAGCCACGTTCCACACAATCCAACAGTCATATCAACTAGAAAAGAACTCACTTGCGGGAAGCAAAGGCGGCGGCGACCGAACCGTCTCTTCAATGACAAGCGGCAAAGGATTAGAATGTGACAGCCGATTCGATATCCTCTCGAAGAAATGTGGCCGCCACAGCTCCCCAAGCGTGACCAGCTGGACCAAACAGGTCCACAGCAAGATACTGGAGCACACCCATATGAACCAAACCTGCAATCTCGTCCTCGGGATCACCGAGGCCGGTAGCTTGTCGCACCTCACCTGAATACCGCCCTCCGATCTAACCTCCATTCCTCTCCTGCAAACCTCATTGCCAACTCATCGAACGCGAAAAGCTCTCGCTTACTTCGCTCCGCGTCCAATCCACAGCCAGAACAGCGGTTTCAAATCGGGAACAGCCTCAGCAACACGCGCAGCACATTGCTCGATCGAGAGGCCTTCCAGACCTCGAAGCTCGAAGCCCTAGCCAGCACCCACCACCGCGGATACCTCTCGTCGCCGCTGTGTATCAGGATCAGAACAAGCTCTCATCTGGGAGGACAAAAGACAAGGACTTTAAGGTAATTCCGACAAAGATCAACCAACCGTGAGAGAGAGAAAGAGCGGAGGAGACGCGGGGATAGCGACAGGGAAAGTAACGGAAATCACGAGCAAAGGACGGAAATCAAAAGTGGTCACCCACCGAAGCCATGAACAACCGCTAAATGCATGCTCGAGCTTTTCATGATCTCCATCACGAAACCCAGAAAGGCACAAAGACAATGCCAATGCTCGATCAATCTTGGGTGCTCGTATACAAGCTGAACAAAGGAGAAAAAAATCAGAGCTTGTTGAAATGGGAAGATTCAAGCTTTTTCCTTTGACGAGGAAGAGAGAGATGGGCGAAAACCGCGATTACCCGACTCTGACAGCTCAATCCTTTCTATATTAATCATAATTTCTCATCTTCCTCAAACCCATAAAAAAAAACCCTTTTTTAAAAAGATTTCGGAAATCATTAATTAAGTGCTTAATTCAATGCTTAATCTAATTGAGTGGGCGGAGCATGTGCATTGTTTGCATTAACTGGGGATTTTCTGTCGCTTTTTTGTTTAATCTTTTGGGGTCAGCGAGAGTATTACGGGGAGTAATTTAGAACTTTAGTTTGAATAAAAGTGTTCAATCACCGTTCAATGGGCATGTAGACGATGATTAAGAATGGATTTTTGAAACGTAAGAAGAATGGGATTCGCTCATTCAGACAGTAATTAGGGTGTCCTGCAGTTGAGGTTAATAGAGCTGTTTTGGCCCCACGGGATGACACTGACGGTGAAATAATGAATATGGATCTTGAAATCTTTAGCCCAAAGCAAATGTGGATCTTAAAAGAGGGAGGAGAGAAATAAGAAGATCGTGGTTTGCTATGGAAGAAGAAGATTGCGAGCAAATCGGATCATTTGAGGTAGCTTCCTTAATTGTTTAGGAGGAAAAAAAAAAGGCAGGTTGACATGTTCATCCACCAACTATGTGGGAAGCCTTGTTGAATGCACTTGTAACAAATGTGTGCATCCGTGGATATCAATCGAAGTCGCAATCGCATTCATTGATTAAGGATCGACAAGGACAATCGGTACATTTACCCTTTCCCGGCATCATTGTAAGGTCTTCACATATGTTACAGGATGCTTGATTTGAGCCATTGTGACTCATTCTGCTCGTACATGCATGAGTCCATTGCATTAGCCACACCAACGCACTAGAAGCCAGAGTATCTCCTACATGAGATAGCATATGTCCACATCATGAGCTTTGATAAATACTTGATCGTGACATTGCTTGAATTTGTGACTTCTTGAAAGATGGTATGACCCAATTATCATGAAGTTACCGTGCTCGATGATATCAAAACCATGGTCTAGATATTACCATAAAAAAATTGGAGCCGGTGAAATCATGAATTGATGGTGGAAGGATTTTTTTTTTTTTGGTAAAGAATTGATGGTGGAAGGATTATCAACTATTAAACCCAAAAGTGCCCAAAATTATTTCTGTAATGTCCCTGGCATGTGATGCAAGAATGTATTCTAATTCCCTAATCTTTGAACTAATTAAAGTATTATCCAAACTCTCCTGCATTAACTGCCCTGCTCTGCATCGGATCTCAGAGAGGACATCTGCTTCTTTGACTGAAATTATATATTGTATTCATCTTGCAGCATGGTCGGAATAAATTAATCAGAAAGTCTCGAGATTCTAAATATTAACAAAGTCTGAAAGAAAGAAAAATTCAAAGCAATCAATATCCTGTCTATAATATGATAAGAGTAATGTATAATGGCTGGTCAGCAAAGAAGGCTTTTGATCAATCCCAGGATTTTGAGCAGCATACTAAAGGGACAGGAAAAGAACGATATGGGAACTCTGGGGTCCTCTTTCTCTCTCCGTCAATCGTTTTCCAAAACCAAGAACGCAAGTCCGAGAAAATCCAAAGCTTGCCTTTGAAGTGAAGCAAGCAAGCCCCTCATGCTTTGCCAGCATTGCATCATGGCACGAGGCTCCAAGTGGGGGTACTCGGACAAGCATGGGATGAACAAAGTAGCGGCACGGAGTGGGGGAAAAAGGGGCGTTTCTTGATCTCCCGTTGGACTTTAGTCCATGAATGCAAGGCGATGTCTTTCGTTCTAGTTTTGTCTAAGACATGTGCCCTTCACACCGAGCATGCGGGAACTCGAACCGATTAGATCAACTAGGTCAAATTTTTCGATTGGGAGCTCGAAAATACTTAGAAAAGTATTGTTAATAAGAGATCTTGACACGTAACACAAGGAAAGCAGCACGTTTTCCATCATTGAAATGGATATTGGCCATGTTTGGTGTTTGATGGTCAACGGGAAGTTGGTTATATCTATATAGATTCTTGAATACTCAACACTAATTTGTGTGATCACGGACACGTCGCGGAGATTTGCTGTCTTCAAAATGGCAACAAGCGAGGCTGCAAGAAGGCTAGCCAAGCAAGCTGAATCGAGAAGGAAAGAACCCACTCGAATCCGCTCATTTGCATTTTAAGCAAGAGGCTCGCCACCGAGCTTGAGGACCTTCTTTTCAACCTCGAATAAAGGAACAAAGTATGGATGCTTAATGCACGACCGGGATGGACTTAAATGGGCCTAGCTCGATGTGCTTGCTCAAACCCGTCCGTTTGCAATTAGGTCCCCTGCAAGTGATTAAGCGTCCCGTCGCGAACACATTCCTCGGTCCGTGCGGCAACGGATGTGATCTTTCAAAATACAATGCATCACATTAAATATATGATTCAGACACAAATCTTTAAGCTACATTTAGCGAATTGGATATAGTTTCGAATAGAATAATTTAAATTCTATTTGAAATTTGGGGTAATGCCAAATCCAAATATACATTTGGTATAATCCTGATGTTGTTTAAAGGAAAAAACAGACAAGGGACATAATTCAGCGGCTGACCACTATGTCATTGACGTTGCCTCCAACCACCATGGATGTCATCGTCTGCTAGCTGATCGTGTTCCCTAACCGAAGCTTCTCGATCAACGTTTCCACCTTTTCCCAAATTGTGTTTAGATCGCTCTAGGTGATCCACTCTTCATCATCATCTCCTTCCTTCATATGATTTCAGTGTTCGAGAAAAAAAAATATATATATATCTCCTTCCTACATATGACTTCAGTGTTCAAGAAAATATATATATGTATACGTGTGTGGTTTCTGTGAAATCGGAATCTCAAATTGTGTAAATAGTGTAGCATCTATTATTGATTGGAAATATATGGCTATATTCAAGGATATTACCATTTATAACTCCTGGAGAACTATGTATTTTGTCCAGTCTTAGGAGCAAGCATCAAATGATTTGTGCCCATTAAGTGGATCTTTTCTTAATTTGTGAGTCTTAGATTCAATCAGTCCAATCCAGATGGGCGGGTGGGTGACTTCATGCTTGGAATCGGGAATCGGACCGTTACTCACCAGTTTCAGTATATTGGAATTGGATCAATTCCTATAAGAGCTGCCAATTCTGGCCCGGTCCGATTTAATTCAGACGGCCCAACCAATTCCCGGTTACTTTGTACAGCCCTACTATTTTCCCATTCATATCTAGCATGTCCAATGAGCTCTTCCATGCCTTTTCTCTAATGACCGATTTCAGCTTTTAGTCCAAAGGTTGACAAAGAAAAAACCTTTGACTTCGATCTCGGGCACCTCCGAAGAGTTGGAAACCGATCTTTGCCACCATCGTCCACTTCGATCCGCCTTCGTCTTCCCATCGTTACAATGGTCCGATCGCACGCGCTTCTGCTTCTGATCTTGTTGTCCCTGTTGGCCGCATGCCGATCGCTCCGGTTCGACCTGCAATCGGGTCACACCAAGTGCATCACCGAGGACATCAAGAGCAACTCCATGACCGTCGGCAAGTACAGCGTCGTGAACCCCAACGAAGGCCAACCCATGCCCGAGTCCCACAAGCTCACCGTCCGGGTAACGCCCCCATGAGAGCTCGAGCCTTTCGTCGACGCTCCCGCCCGATTGCGTGCTCGATCGCGTTGCGGATTCGGTTGTTACTTTTGGGTTTGTGGGGTCTTGATGGATTCTTTTTATCCATTCGGTGCAGGTGACGTCGACTTATGGGAACAATTATCACTACGCGGACCGTGTGGAGTCGGGTCAGTTCGCGTTCACGGCCGCGGAAGCTGGGGATTACATGGCCTGCTTCTGGACTCCAGATCACCAGCCGCCGACCACAGTGACCGTTGATTTTGATTGGAAGACTGGTGTGGCTGCTAAGGATTGGGGCAATGTTGCCAAGAAAGGCCAAGTTGATGTGAGTTTGCTTCACATATCTTTTCTCGTGTGATATCAATAAGGTGCTGTTATTGGCCGATTTAGGTTTGGGTTTTTGGGGCTCTTTAATGGTTACTTTACATTTCGTGGTGAAATTCGATGGAATGGGGAAAGTAATGGCTTGGTCGAGGTGGGTCTAATGTGTCCTGGAGTCAGAGGAATCAATAAGGTTAACTGTGAGTTTGTGGGTGTAGTTGAGTGCTGTAATTCTAATTCTTCTGTTTGAAGTAGCACAGGGCGAACGGGCACGCTGTGCGTACCTCGTCAAACGAGACCCATTTCTGCAACATTGCTCAATGGCTGTTCATTATGAGCACCAAAGATTAACGTGGTTTTAGGTGTTGTTATCTTGCAAAAGTTTCTGGGGCTTATACATTTCTCCAAGAAAGTTTCTTTCTATGGAAATAGATAATGTCCATACTTGCAATTGTGTGTCAGCTTGCTGGTCCTGATCGATTTCCCCGTGCTCAGGCACTAGGAAGAAGCGAGTTTGGGCCTATTGGGTAATGCAACCAGTCTGTCATTTGGAATGAAGTAGTGTTTTTCAGCTTATAAGGATTCATGCAGCTTGGAGATTAGGTTTCAGGTCAATCAGATGTGCTATGATTTTAGATTTTTGAAATGCTTTGTCATCGAACCACTGGCTCTAGGTTGTGCTAGAAGGATAATTAGATGATCAAGAAGTTGTAGCTTCATGCAAGATCTTGGACTTGGTAGAGTTTGGACTGGTCTTTCGAAGGGAAATGCGGCAAGAATAACAGTTTAGATGTATCACTCAAAGTTTTTTACAGGAATTAGGGAACAACTGTGGGAGATTGGAAATTCAAAATTGCTTTGGCCTTTTCATCTTTTATGATTTAAACTGTTCTACAGGATACAATAAAATTCTAAGTTGACAGAAGCAGATATGAAACTTGAGCACAGAGCTGGCAAAACTCTTTCTGAAGATCACTGGACTATCCTAGTTGATAGCATAAGGATCGTGAAATTATCTGAAATAAATGAATTGAAAGAGAAGCCAGCTGCTTCTGACCGACTGAAATCAAACTTTGCATGTGAATGGCATGGATTTAGGTTGGGTTTAGGTTGAAAATGGTAGGTGAATGTGTTGTTAATACCTTAATTACTGTTGTTGAAGTGCTGCATATTGATTAGGAAAAGCAAGAGTCTTATGTCTATTGGAGGAACATATTTCCTATTATCTTGAAACAGATTCCACATCGAAACACCTCCTATCAACTTGCACCACGTAAGAAAGTTTTATCAACATTGGGTTAGATCCATTTTGTCTACCGTGCCTCAAGCAGGAAATTGCCAATTCATCTTTTTTTCTTTACCCTTTCAACAAGAATATTTAACAATTTCAAAGAAACCATTTCTTAGGGGTATCACAGGCCATTGAATTGACTTAGATATTGTACTTCTAGCTCAAACACTTCTTTAATTTGTGTGTGTGGAAAAGAGCCAACAACCATAATTATTGCCTCGTTCCAGCAGATGAGAGAAGTACTGGTATTAACATTGATAAAAAAGATGAACATCAACATCTGTGTGTATGCAAGGGTTACTGTTGAAAGAACAGCCAAAAAGGCCTTAAGCACAATCCATATCCTTCCTTCTGCATCATTTTTTTTTTGTCATTCTGCAGTAATCATCCTTTGAGACTCATTATAGTGGGGGAATTCTTCCTGAATCGAGACCATTTGAATGTCTTTAAATTTTCCACGGTCCCATCTTTCTAATCTTTCCTTATCGACTTAAAAAATTATGTAGACGCATTTAACACTCATAAGTTATTTAATGTGGACGATACCATCTGAGGAGTAATTTAATGAAATCGTACAAAGCTAAATAACTCGGCATTGAAGAACAGGTTTGTTGGATTAAATAGCAAGAGGAGAGGGTTCATCTATGGTTCGGGCGCGAGCGACCATTACCAAAACACACATTTCCCATTTGGAAACGTAGAGCCCCAAAGTCACTGAATGGGTATAGCTATCCTTGGGTTGCGCGAATTATGCGTAGAGGATCGCTTACCATGGCAAGAGCACCAAAATGCGTTGAGGCATAGGTGTATGCCCCAAAAGAAACTGTCTACCTTATGTGTGATAATTTGGTCAATACGGTGAGGATCACCCATTATGCTTTATATCTTCATAAAGGTGCCTTATAATTTTTTCCCACAGAAATACAAGGGCACGTTTTCAAGGTCGAAGGTATTTTAAAAGAATATTGTCTCCTAGGTTCAATGGACTGTTCATTGGGTTTTAAGAGATCTTCTGTTTTTGTTCAAAGAATAGACAATAATACATTACCAGAAGCAGTTAGCGAGGTTGAGGAAAATTAATGGCCTAAAAAAGAGGTTTGAGGAAAAGAATCTTTTATCTAAATTGAAGAGTTATCATCTGTTCTTGTTCACACATATATCTATTTTTGGCAATCATAAGTCCATTTCTTCATCTTAAGTTATCTGTTGACATACTCGATGCCCATTTTTTTTTTATATCTTATATCAGCTCATGGAGCTGGAGCTGAAGAAGTTGCATGACACGATCAACACCATTCATGAGGAGATGTTCTATCTTCGCGACAGGTGTGATAACTCCATTTGCACTTCCATTTTCAAAGTAGTATCTAAAATTTCTTGTGGAGTCCTCTTGTGAAGGTGCTTTGTATTTCTTTACTTAATTCTTCAGGGAAGAAGAAATGCAGGAACTCAACCGAGCGACCAATTCCAAAATGGCGTGGCTGAGTTGCCTTTCGCTTTTTGTTTGCTTGTCTGTGGCTGGCTTGCAACTATGGCACCTCAAGACATTTTTCGAGAAAAAGAAGCTCATCTAAAAATTTCAGGACGACATTTTGCAATTTTTGTTGTATCACTGTATCATATGTGGAGTTAGACAGTATGCTGAAAAGGACCAAATAGGAGATTACATTGGAAAATCCATTTGGAATTCCTGGATAACTTAAACCGGCATCATACCACGAGGGGACTTCATTGCACCATTCTGTATCATTGCATTCCAGTCGGTATTGGTGAAAATATCGCCTCTTGTCCTCGAGTTTGCTGGAAATAACTTCGTCGAACAAGGGTGCCTCCTTAGCCTTGAAGTTTCATGGCACCTATTTCTTTTTTCTTGGTCAGACTTTAATTTTGCTACTACTATCATTAGAGTGTCACCATGCAGGAGCCAAGGGCTGCTGTATCTAGCAACTGAGCTGGGGTGAGGAGTGACTTCCTGTGTATTGAATAAATTAAGCACTCATCGGTTCGATACAGTCAAAATTCAATGATCTCGGAGACTACTGTAACACTAATGTTTGCTTAGTCGGTCACTTCAGTTCTGATGTTGAGAGAGAGAGAAGTTGCGGATGCATGATGATACCCGTCTCTACAAAACCTAATGTGCTTAGCCCGGTACAAGTGTCACATAAACAGTAAGAATTCCAGTATGTGGTGAGGCTGAAGCCGTCCCTCTTCTTTTTGGATGCTAGCTATCAGTAGATGCAACTATCGGAAGCGCTTGTTCACCGTGTTTTTCACCTCGTTGCCTCTGTTGGATTGCGGACCAAAGCATTGTGAGATTCCCAGTTCTCCCCCAGCTCGACCCTCTTCCTCGCCTCCACATCTTGTCATTCAGACCGGCTTAGTTCAACAAAAGCTTAGAGCTCGCATTGCTGCTGAAGTTTCCTCTCTCCACAAGGGAGCAATTTCCCAAGAATTCTTAGTTCGGAATCCTGTACGTAAAAAGTTGCCAACTTATACGCTTTGCTCACCTTCTGCGATCAAGAATGGGATAAAGACGGAAACGGATCGCCTGATGTACAGCCGTATTGCTGTCAAAAAAAAATTGTTACATGTTAGGGGGCATCCAGATTCGATAAAGGCAGGCATTATTGCTGTCAGCCATATATATCTAACTCAGGAAGATCATTCGGGTGAAAAGCTTAGGATTTTGTCCAAGATAGAACAAGTGAATTGCCTCGTGGGATAGAGGTCTCTGCAAGTTTCAAGTGTATACCAATCACCAATCCGGATTTAGCCAAAAATATTGATACTTCTCAGGAATTGGAAGTACACGCATTTATCTTCTTTCTTCTTCTTCTTCTTCTTCTTCTTCTTTTCCAGCTTTTAACTCCATGGAGTGTTAGTTGATGGATTGTCTTTATAGGCTAAAGACCGAGTCTAATGGGTGAGGATTCTCAATGTCGCATTGCAAAGAGGACAAACCATTTGAGATAAGGCACCCAAACACCGGTCAGAAGAAGCACTAGGAGAAGTGACTCCTGACACTCTAAATGACACAACCTTAAACAAATCATTCAAATGTCAAGTGCAGCAAAAACCGTGACCTGATCTTGAGATTGGGTCACAATGCTAATCATTAATACTATTCTATCTGCGAAATCATTATCAATGTCTGCCTCTGCAGTTCTTATTAAAATGTCTATGAATTTAATAGTGGCGGGGGAAAAAGAAAACAATCGAGTAAAATTCACCATCCTAGTCCATTGGGTCTGACGGCACCCAGAATCTATTTCAGGCCGCCTCAGCATGCACTTATTTTCCTTCCTTCCAACATACGGACAAACCAAGATTTGCGTTCTCTTCAGTCTAGATTTCCATTATAGTTTTCTTCGTCTTCCTTGATTTTGTCTTAATATTATATAAGCAAACGCAACAAGATTGCAGGCACCTGGACCATCTTGTTAGATATTGGGTTCTGAATGAATTCATCACCCACTTGTCTCTCAAGACAGAGCTAAGTGGGAATTCATGTCATGCATGGAGTATCATATCACTTTGCTTCGTTGTTTGAGGCTAACAAGAATCATTCTATAGACAATAGGAAGTCAATTTGAAGCAGTGGACCAATCCGCAGAGAGTTTCATTAGGAGGATCATCTGTTCAACTAGAGAAACGAAGCTTTAGCCAACCCGTAATTAAGTAAAGGGATGACCTCATCAACTATGATAGTGAACTGTTATACAAAAATCCCTTGAAAAGAGCTGTCCTGTGTAGAGACTGCTTTTCATCTGTCATTTCATCAGATGCACTCTATATGTTATTTTGCTAGTGCAAACGATCAAGATCGTCCAAAAAGTGGCCACAACACTTCGATTATGTTGTCCTCATAAAAGTGAAGGTTACTAAATAGCCCTAAGTTACTTGTCATTCGTTCGGTAGATAAAACCAATCACAAAATCTAAACTTAAGTAATAAAGTAATCTTTCTCGTGTATGCCAGTTTCAGGGGTATCAAATGAAGGGTAATAGCTTCCTCCATCTTTTACTTTTACTACATGAAATTTTCAGTTAATAAGTACATGTGGCACATACCTTTTGCCAAGTGGGCAGAAAACATTATCCCTCTTTATTCCCCTACCAGCACACCTCAAATCATCCTTTGGGGGAAAAACAGACTCACATCTCGGCGCAAAGCTCTGCTTTTCAGCCTTTCCATTCAGCATGATAATGAGTGCAATTGAAGAAAGAGCAAGGCTAGCAAAGATATAGACCCCATCATCAAGATTCAAAGATACGGGATATCTCTTAAACCCCTCATTTTACCCAGATGCATTGAAGGCTAAGCTAATTTTTTTTAATAGCTGCCTAACTTTTAAGTCTTTAATGATGCCTATCAAAACTGAGGGTAAAATAATAGCCCCACTCGAGCCACGTGTCAAGCTGCTGGCGAGTCTTGGAAACTGTTTTGGTCTGCTCAATCCGATGTATCGGTCGATACGCTGAAATGTTCATATGAAAAGGGTGAGTGGACCTCTGTCTGATGGGTATGATGTGGTCCAAATCCGGACTATGAGTTGAATAGTTTTTCTTTGGCTCCACTCTTAATCATATTGTCCCGTCACCGCATTCCAACAACATGTTTCATAGCCGCTGGAATTTTTTTCTTATAAAAAGGACCCATCTTCTCATTCACTTCCACTAATCATGTTGTGGAAAGATGAGGCAAAAGGGAGGCTAAAGGTAATAGTGGATAGACCAATGCGAGAGAGAGAGAGAGAGAGATGTGATTTTCGCTAGAATTACCTGAGTGAGAAAGGAGTGGGTCAAAGAGGAGGCTAGTGAGCTAAAAAGTTAGATAAAATAATCACGAGGAATTTATAGAGAGTCAATGAGGTAACTCTATGTCATTCTTGGCTTAGGGAGGACCCATCACCCCATAGTTCCAGATAGCTTCATAGATATGGGAATAGAAGATTCTTGTTTCCTGATGCCCGCCATTGTTTTCTTTCTTTAAACTACAGGCATGAAGGGTTTCAACTTCAAAGAATGGCTCTTCTTCATTGAGATGTAAACTCAATTAGGACAAATCGAGAAATAACTTTTGTCATCTAGCCCCCATTCAGTGATCTTCCTATCTCCCCAACGAAGGTCCATTTGGATCCAACTGCAGAGTCCCTGGTTCCATGAACCGAGAACAAGGCCATACTAGATTAGGACAAGATGGGATCTTTATTTCCTTCTTTCGCATGAAACACTTCAGCTAGAAATGGAGCTGCGACTGAAATGCGATGGACTGCAGGCCGAGCACATGGAGGTCCAATCCTTATCAGGCAAAGATAATTCCACAGATGCTGATATCAGGCTTTCGGCCTTTTCTGTACTTTTGCCCTTTCCCCCACCTCATTGACTTCAATAAAGTTCTCCCTTTTCTTTCTTTGTTTTTTTTTTTTGGACCCTAAAGAACAAAAAAGAAAGGCTACGTTAGTCTCCCATGTTTGACATGTAGTAAGTGGCTCAACAGAGTGAAATCAGTATCCCCATTCCATACGCATCCCACGCACAAAGTTCACATCTGTCCATATTTACGGACGAAATCAGTCGCAATGTGAAAATCGTGCGAGAAATTGCAGCTTTCCATTGAACCGCTGTGGGATTCTGCCTTTTCGTGATCGATGAAGCCTATCACTCATATACGCTAAGTCTACAAAGTAACATCTTTTCGCGTTATATATTCGTTTGACAAAGGTGGAGACACCCAGTTAGAAACATGAGAAAATCTGCGCAGCTCTTGCCACAGGCTTATTCCCTCCTTTCCCTTTGAAAAGAAACAAAGAAGGTCAGAGAGACCTCAGAAACTGAAAGCCCGTCCCTCTCTCTCTCTCTCTCTCTCTCTCTCTTCCTTATCATATGCCGCTTCCGCCGCTTCTGCTTACTCTCACCACCCTGCCTCGCTGTCAATCGAGACATGGAAGAGACTGAGGAGTCCGAGGCCAACAAGAAATGCAGCACCAAGACAAGAACTGTAAGGAGCCCTATCAAGAACCATCATCACCAGCATCAACCGCAGCTGTTGCAACACTCCAACAGCAATCCATTCGGGCTCGGAGGACTGTGTAGCCAGACCCACTGCTATCAGGCTTGTTATCCTGCTCTGCTTCCTCTGCCTCCTTCTCCAACACTTCCCCAACTTGCTTCACCTCCTTCACTCACTCACAGTCGGACTCGCAACCAGTGCTTGAGTTCGACGACCCTAGTGAAGTCCTCTCACAAGCTCAATAGCCCTCCTCCTCTCGCCACATCCTCCGAGACCCAGGTTGCAAATGCCAGAGTCACTCCAGGTAATGCCAAAAGTAAGAAAAGAATTGGAGATCCACTTGTTTCATCTGCTTTTCTTGCTTTCTTGTTTCACTCTTCTTGCATGTGTGCCCTGTTTTCAATCTTCACTCTGCCCACATGTCAATGCAAGTTGGTTCCTTTTTATTCACCCTTTACAAGTCCTATCCATGCTTCTTTGTGTATTAATGTCCATTAGTTAAGGAGGCTCTCGTGGGTACTGTTGGCTCATAAGCAAGGCATGTGTTTGCAAAAAAAAAAAATGTCTAGTATCCGAAAATTGAGAAACTCGTCATAGGGGTCTTTAACATTATCGTGGTTAATAGTTGGTTGTTTCCCAATGACTGATGGAGACTCAGAATCCTGTGCTTGGTTACGAAAGCGAAGAAGATGTAACTCCCTATGTTATCTTTCCACAGCTCCACAGAGGGTTCCGAGGCAAACCAATGTGAAGGAAGAAAATGGAAGAAGGCTCTTCGTTGTACCACCAGAAGCAATGGCTATTGCCAGGAGACCAGATTCTGGTGGCGTGGAGGGCCCGGTTATCCCGCTTCTTGCCAACCATTTTCTAGTCCAATTCGACCCGGCCGAGAGAATTTACCATTACAATGTTGAGATCACCCCGAGCGCCCCCAGGGAAGTTGCTCGGGCAATCAAGCGACAGCTAGTGAAAGATAACTCGGCGGTCCTTTCCGGGGCTCTTCCCGCGTTTGATGGCCGTAAGAATCTCTTCAGCCCGGTAGAGTTTCAGAACGATAGACTGGACTTCTTCATTAGCCTGCCGATTCCCACGAGCAAGTCGATGGGGCCGTTTAGTAACTCGGAGGGCAAGCATCACAAGCACAAGCTGTTCCGGATAAACATGAAGCTCGTGTCGAAGCTTGACGGGAAGGGATTGAGCAGCTACTTAAGCAAGGAGGAAGATGATTGGGTTCCGCTTCCTCAGGACTACCTCCATGCTTTGGACGTCGTGCTGCGGGAGAGTCCTGCGGAGAAGTGCATACCTGTGGGCCGTTCGATGTACTCGAGCTCCACAGGTGGGAGCAAAGAAATCGGGGGAGGAGCTGTTGGAATTAGGGGGTTCTTCCAGAGCCTACGGTCGACACAGCAAGGTCTTTCACTTAACATCGATTTCTCCGTGACGGCATTCCACGAAAGCATTGGAGTGATCCCCTATTTGGAGAGGCGACTCGAGTTTCTTAGAGACCTTTCTCAGAGGAAGACCAGGAGCCTGACCGCTGAAGAAAGAAAGGAGGTCGAGAAGGCTTTGAAGAACATACGAATCTTCGTTTGCCATAGAGAAACTGTCCAGAGATACCGGGTCTATGGCTTGACAGAGGCGCCCACTGAAAATCTTTGGTTTGTGGACCGGGATGGCAAAAATCTAAAGCTGGTGAGTTACTTCAAGAACCACTATAACTATGACATAGAGTTCAGGTACCTGCCGTGCTTACAGACGAGTAGGAGCAAACCATGTTATCTTCCAATGGAACTATGCGTGATTTGTGAGGGCCAGAAGTTTCTTGGGAAACTTTCTGACGATCAGACAGCAAGAATACTCAAGATGGGTTGCCAAAGGCCTAAGGAGCGAAAAGCAATCATTGATGGAGTGATGCGAGGACCTGTTGGTCCAACGAGGTAACTCTTGAGATCTCTGGAGTGAACTAGTATTAATCTATATTACCTGAAGGTTCTATTCAGCTTATGTTAATCTTCGTTGATTTATGACTCCATTGCTGAATCAAGTTGTCTGCTTAACTGACAGCGGCAACCAGGAAAGAGAGTTCAATCTCCAGATTTCAAGAGAGATGACACGAGTAAATGGTCGAATCTTGCAACCTCCAAAACTAAAACTAGGTGAGCATGGCCATATAAGGAACCTCATTCCCTCTCGCCCAGACCGGCAGTGGAATCTTGTGGATAGCCATGTTTTTGAAGGAATTCGGATAGGAAAATGGGGCCTCATAAGCTTCGGTGGAACCCCGGATCAGAAGTCGAGCATTTCCAAGTTCCTCACGCAGCTCTCCCAAAGATGCGAACAGCTAGGCATATATCTCAGCAAGATTCCAGTTATCACCCCTCAATTCGAATCAAATCACGTGCTCAACAATGTTGTTCTTTTGGAGTCTAAGCTCAAGAAGATCCACAAAGCTGCAGATAACAACCTCCAACTACTCTTATGCGTAATGGAGAAGAAACACAAAGGATATGCAGATCTAAAGCGAATTGCCGAGACAACCATCGGAGTAGTAAGCCAGTGTTGCTTGTACTCCAACCTCGGAAAGTTGAACTCCCAGTTTCTTGCAAACTTGGCACTCAAGATAAATGCCAAAGTAGGAGGATGCACGGTTGCTCTTTACAATTCATTACCCTCCCAAATCCCGCGGCTTCTCCATCAAGATGAGCCGGTGATATTTATGGGCGCCGACGTGACTCATCCTCACCCGCTTGATGACTTCAGCCCATCTGTTGCCGCTGTAGTTGGCAGCATGAACTGGCCAGCTGCCAACAAGTATGCGTCGAGGATGAGGTCTCAAACCCATAGACAAGAAATAATCCAGGATCTCGGTGACATGGTGGGGGAATTACTAGATGATTTCCAACTTGAAGTCAAGGAGCTGCCCAGGAGAATAATCTTCTTTAGAGACGGTGTGAGCGAGACTCAGTTCCACAAAGTCCTTAAAGAGGAGTTTCTCGCCATTAGGAAAGGCTGTGCGCGATTTCCTGGCTATAAGCCAACTGTTACATTCGTAGTCGTTCAGAAGAGGCACCACACAAGGCTATTTCCTGAAGATGCCAGTTCTTCGTCTACCAAAAACCAGGTCTTTGACGAGAACATCCCCCCTGGAACAGTGGTGGACACAGTGATAACTCACCCCAGGGAGTTCGATTTCTACTTGTGTAGCCACTCAGGGGTAAAAGGAACTAGCCGGCCAGCTCACTACCATGTACTGGTGGACGAGAACGAGTTCACTTCCGACGAGCTCCAGAAGCTGGTCTATAATCTGTGCTACACATTCGCGAGGTGCACTAAGCCGGTGTCGTTGGTGCCTCCAGCTTACTATGCCCATTTGGCTGCTTATAGGGGCAGGCTATACCTCGAGCGATCGGAGATATCAGGCCACATGAGAAATGGGTCTCAACTGTCCCGAGCCGCCCCTCCAAAAGCCACGCCTCTGCCGAAACTCAGCGAAAATGTGAAGAAACTTATGTTCTACTGCTGATCATTGATTTCCTTCCTTCAAGGACAGTTATTTCCGAGGCTTCCGAATAATTAGTTGTCTGGATTAACAGAGATGTCCAAATAAAGCACCAGCTTATGACTCTAGATCATAGCTTTTTATAGATTGGGCTAATTAATTCATATTAAGGTTAATGTCGGGGTAGCTTAGATCAATGCAACGTGTATAAAGTCCTTAATACGAGAAAATCTAGTTGCTGCCCATGCTCGCAGATACCGTATGTGCTGAGCTAGTCTCTTCTCTCAGATATCTTGCTACACAGCAAAGCTTTCCTTCTCTTTCGCCTTTTCTTTTCTTCTGCTGATTCAATTAATTCTCTAATCACTGAGCTTTCTAATGAATGGGGCTGAAAAGTGAGGTAGTTAAGGCCATTGATGGGCCATCAATGACCAGAATGGAGGGAGGCCTAAGGGTCAAATCTCCAACTGGGAACTGGACTTCTTTTTCTTTAGTTCCATTCTGCTGTCCGCAACCATTCCTCGTGTCACGAAAAACCATATTAACTTTTGGGTTTGGCTGGGTTAATTTTTTTTCTATGCTCAAACTTCGCAGTCTATTGATTTCCCCCGGCCAGTTGCTCTCTATGAACTTAATATCGAATTTTACTTCATTTATTGCTCTTTGTTGAGGACGCCGACAAGTCTTGATGATGAGAGGTAGTGATGCCGTGGAAAAGCTTTTAGAAAGAAAAAATGGAGGTCCCAAGAAGTTCTCTCTGCGTGCGTGAACATGGTATGGAGCTACGAGCCAGGGGAAAAGGAAGCAGAGAGAGAGGGAGGAGACTCACAGAGAAAAGAATACAAGTAGTACTAAAAAAAAATGTGATAGAGAACGAAAAATCATGCGAATCCTTGCAACGAGTCCAATCAAATTCATCAAGATTGATTTAGAATTTAGCTGGCTGCATGTGGTAACATCAAAAGAAAGAGAAGAAAAACAGAGAGCACAAACGTAGCCGAGGATATAAGACTAATTTTCCATGCATGCAGTGTCAGAGGAATGCAGAGAGGTGAAAAAAAAGAAAAGACAAGAGAGTTACTGCAGATGGACGGAGATGATGGGGAGAGAGAGACACAGACACACATCCCGCAGGACACTGAGAGGACATTGAAGAAAAACCAGCTTTTGAGGGACCCGGCCAATGCCAGTGGCAGTACTAGTGGCAGCTGAGTTACCTCGCTGAAGCCCCACTCAGCCCAGTGTGCCAACCATTAAGTACTCAGCGAATATCGAAGTCCACAGAGAGAGAGAGAGAGAGAGAGAGAGAGAGAGAGAGAGAGAGACAAAAGAAAAGCCGAGAAAGATGGGATCTTTGAAGCAAAGGGCTCTGGACTTCCCGACTTCTTCTTTTGTCTCTTCATCTCTCTCTCTTCCTCTCCTCTGTCGACTCTCTCTCTCTCGGCAGTGTAGGAAAGAAGTGAACTCGTGACTCATCAGACATCGCCCCCAGACCCAGAGCATCTTAAAATAGCAGATTAACAGGAAAGCTCATTCACACCGTACCCTTCTCGCCCATTAGACCAAGAGGACCCTGAAAAAGTTCTCTTTTTTCTGATTAGTTGTTCCATTTTCAGTTCTATAGGGAAAGTTATAAGCTTCGAAACGTTGATTACAAATTTCACAAGAATAACTTACATGTTGAACGCAGTAATTTCTTGATATAGGCTTCTTACCAGATATTTTGGGGCAACTCATTCATCAATTTGTTTTCCTTTCTAAAATGCAATTAGCATTAAGTTATATGGTATTGAGTCATATGAAATACCACTAAGGCAAAAACATTCCGAAAGTGAATAAATTTGTGGCATTGAAATCCACCATATACATGCCGGTTCCAAATTAAAGAAACATGAGATCTATTTATGCGACTCGCAATATAGCTAACTAGAAATCCGATAAATCGTATTAATTTCATGAATTTTACGGATTTACAAATTCTTATAGGCACTCCTTAATTGCCACCATATGGTGTGTTGCGTGTATGATTTATTTGGACCTTTTTTCAATAGTTCAATATCGTAGTGAACCTTTTTTTCTTTCTGCAACCAATTCATTCGACCTATATGCTTCTTTTTGTTCACCTTGGTCATGTTATTAAAAAGCTGAACAAAAGTTACAAGGTTGTCGGTATAAGTCACGTCGGCACTCTAAAAGGCACCAGTAGGACTAATGTGACGGCACTAGTGTAGCCCAATGTGTCAATAGACATGCCACCACATCTTTGACATTTCGTTTTGTGAACAATTCTACAATGTATGCTAATAAAATTATCGCACAAAAGTAAAAGAAAATGAAAGCTTATATTATACAATTCAATAAATTTTGACCATCCATTTTGATCAACGGAAACACGTGCATAAAAATGTGAAGCTCATAATTTGTTATTATGAGTTCATTGCAAGCCTACCACAACTCAAGTAAAATTTCACAAGCCGGCTTGGCGACGACTCTACCGATTCACGAACATGATTGCATGACAATCCCCACTCGAGGATGGCTTCTTCTTTTTTCTCTTCACACCCTAACATGCTTTGATGCAAAAGCATCGAATTCGAACACGCATTCCCAACAAATCAAGATAAAACAAGTCAGGGGTAAGATGGTTGGGATGTTGAGGACGGAATTGGAGATGGGATGTAAAGTTTTCCGCCTCCCTAATCTCCATCATTCCCAGTCCAGACTTCAGATCAATCCGGAACAGCACCTCGTCAAGTCGGATGGAATCTGCCTATCGCAAGTTCACACCCGCCACCCCCCAACGAGTATCATCTAAAGTCCGAGGTTAGATGTTTTTTCCCACATGAGCATATGCTTTTTCCTTCACCGTGTGGGGGCTGCAACAAGGAACGGAAGCCTTTGCGCAACTCGTGGTAAAGTGGGATCCGAACCGAAGGACAGGGCAGGGGAAATGGTAGGAGAACTGAGGCAAGGGGAGGACCCCCGTACTCGTGAGCCTTCCATTAGAAAGCGAATACGAAATTAGGATCTTTGAAAAATGTTTTTATGAGATCAATTGCCCATATCATTTAAAGAATGGATGGACGGACGGACGGATGGGCAGGAATATTTTCATCGCTCAAAGAAGATGTTTAAGCATAAATCATTATTCAATACTAGTATCGTTTACAAAAATACACGAATGGAAATGTTTTTACCATCCACGAATACATTTAACTGTTATAATTATGCAAAAAATTTATCATTAATTAATTATGTCAGACAATATAAACGAACATTCTTAAGAAGATATTCATGGACCCGAACGGTCGACGTCACACTTCTCCTGTTCCATGGGTTATAGTCACAGGATCGATCCCCCCCTACTCAAGAGCTCGTGCTGAAAAACTCTGTGGGTGATGTGATGCATTGTGGCCTTATCGCAACTCAAATGTGACCCGACACTCATTACACCCTTTGTTAAAAAGTTATGTGTGGTCTGCTTATGTATCCATCGTGCTATTAGTGGTTCAAGGCGGTGTAATATTCGGATTCGAGATAAGACAGGTTTTTTATCGTTTGCGTCCGCCGGTTTTGTTTCTTCATTCCTCCTTATCCTATCTCGTATCATGGTCAACAAATGACGACAAAGAAGTAATCATATGCTTCTAATTCTGTCCCACTAACTCCCCCAACCGCAAGCCCTTTAATCACCAAGCTGAACGCGTCTTACCTCGTAATTTGTGATTGCGTGTCATAGGAGCAAATTTTTTTCTTACCGCATCATAATAGTAATCGCGCTTGTTACGAGTGAAGGATTGTGTTCGATGTCATGCGCCATATTATCCGCACACATAAACGACAGGGGCCGATCATGGCTCGGCATCGGACTCGATAAAGATTTCGCGAGAACAAAGTTTGTCGGTGAACCACAGGGAGGGCGTCGGATGAAAAAAAAACAAAGGAGAAAAAGGGGAAGTTTGGGGGGGAGGGGGCAGGGTGGAGCCTAGCCCAACGCTGACCTTGCCAAGGGAACCGAAGAGGACTCGAGTTTATGAAGGTTTGGGCATAAGCATTGTGCTTGTCATATGTCCTAATGTCGGTGAAACATCAAGTGCATTGGGAGCCAGAGTTCTTGTGAATTTCTCTCTCCATGTACTCCAAATTGGTTTATTAGAAAATCTCTCTCTCTCTCTCTCTCTCTCAGTAAAAACACGAGATTCCTTGTGTGTGGTGATGGAAACCCCGTAGTGATGACCCCTCATATCAACAGCATTTCAATGTATCCCATCCCATCCCATCCCATCCCATCTCCCCCCCACCCCACAATACAAGACGTCCATCGAGCACGACACCCCTTCTTTTTGGAGTATCCGCCCGTCTCGTCAGTCCCCATCTGACCCCTTTTGTTGTTTTATTACAGCCATTCTTCTTTTACATGGATTTCCACTGTCGTCACAAGTATATGTCTGTCCAAAGCAACCCAAACATCACGCATCGTGCACTGCCACCATGTGGGGTGTACCGTCCTGGCTTTGTTGGATTCACTCGCAGAAACGTCCCAAGGCCCAGCTTCTGCATAGAGCCCAGAACCTTTCTGACCCATGCCAAATTCCACCCGGTGAGTCTATGAATGTCGTGCTCGATATTATCCCACTTAAACGATCATCCTACGAGCTTACACTTATTAAAGCTACAGACATAGTACTTATCATATCACCATAGCTCATCCCATCTATTAAAAGAGGTGAGTCTGACCCTAGGCAGTTGGCTTAGCAGTCTCAGGTGGGATGAAAGTCGGGTCCCCCATAGATGAGATCTGAGGATCAAACCCATAGATTAAGCTTTGAATTGATGTCTCCAAGAACAGTGAGGCCAATTCCCAGTTCATTCAGATGCTCTTTATCATGGCAAAGGTAGTCGGGGCTATAAAAAGGCCAGAGAGCAAATATGCTGATGGCTCTAAGAAAACCACACAGGACTTTAAGAGTGTAGACACACAAGGTATTGCTGCTCTAAAGTTTTGATCGCATGTTGCACAGAAAATCATCTCTAGTAACTATCTGTGGCACCATTTTTTAACCATACACGTACTTTGTACTTAGCTCTAAAAGAAAACTCAAGTAAAGACCATTAACAGGGAAAACCAAGCCCACAAACATAGTATCTTCCACATAAAACATTGGCAGACTGTTTCAGCTGCCTTTTTTTTCATCTTCCTCTCATTAGATTGAAGATTATTCACAGAGAATAGGAAAACCTAGACAATTCTAATTTTGCATCAGATTATGGGCTCCTGTGGCGTCCTTTCGGCAGGAAGGTCAAGCAACTCCCTAATTCCCTCACAAACCTGCACAATAACCATCTAGCTACTTCACTCCAGCCAAATTAAGTGACAATCATAGCAAGGATTCCAAAATATTATAAGTTCCACTACTCTAGCAATTGTCGATCTCAACACTATGGATGGACTAGTCTAAACTTCTAATCAAGAAGTAAACAAATTGATTCATCATTGCAAACACAGTAGCTTGGAGATAAATGTTCCCCAAGCAGGGGAGTCTAGAGTAAGGATGATAAGCTCTGCATGACCTAATAACAGTAAGATAAGTGCCATTTTGATTTTCTTTGGCAAAGAGAAAAGGAAAGGAAGTTGCTTCAAGGAACCCCCAGCATTCTCTGGCCAAGAAAAAAGGTATGCCTAGCTTTGTGTATTGACCATGTTGATACACTCCAAGGGTACCAAATTTCAGCTGGAGGCAATGTACAAGCATATTCAATCTGTTAAGCAAAAACGCAAAAGCATAGGCATAACTTCTCATAACACATACCAGCTTTATCTGTGCCTTAATTGATGCAATCTGATGAGTGTAATCTTCTAATTGCCTGCAAGATGAGACAGAATGAACAGTGGGAGTAAGAAAAAGGAGATAAGAAAGAGAAGTCCCTACCTCCAGTGCGGCAATTATATCTAGACTTTTGAAAACGCATCAGTTTAAGTGCGAACCTGGCTAACTTCTCTTCCCTTAGCAATATGTAATTCAGAGCTTCAGACCACGTAAACTCCACATGAAATCCTAGTCCAACATCTATAAAAATGCGCTGTGTATCTGGCCTGCGAACATGTGGCGTTACTGAATTAATCCTCAAAAGCCACCACAACCAGTAAATTAAACCAGCATCAGAGGAAAAAACTCTACATTGCCTACTTTCACGTAACAATTACTAAATTTCATGCACTTTTTACCCACTCCAAATACAATTACATGAGAACTAAAGCTAAACAAGCATGGTGCTCTGATACTAATTGTAACAACATTGAAGCCTCAGTACCACTTATAGATGCACCCTTTATTCACAAAACATGCCATCATTGACATAGAAAGAAAACAACAGACATATCAAGTATGAATATGTCACCGCTCATCAAGCAACAACTTCAACAAAAAGCATGAGAAAATGGCATAGCCCAAGAATTGTCTCCTACCAGCTTTGTGAGGTAGAATATTCGAAGATTCTAGAAAATAATCACAGAGAGAGAGAGAGAGCACTTACACCTCTGCCTGCATGTATACCTCAGAACCAAGGTTGACCAATGTCCTAAGACTGGTTACACTATTCTTCTGAAGATTCTCAATGTTTTTCCGTAAATCTGAGCTAAAAGTGATACAATGTCAAGAAAACAAAGACAGTCAAAGCATAAAGTTGCAAACTCGAACTGGCAAATGCTCCTGAAACACTGCTAAAAGAAAGGAAATAATCGAAATTGTAAGTAAACCAAGTGTGTATGACAATGGATTATTACAGATGATAAGTGAACAAGTCATTGCATATGAGGACAAGGAATCCATTTACTTAAAAAAGGATACAAAGTCTTCTGTTGTTCAAAAACCTTATCCCTGTATAAGAACAAGGGCCAAGTCAGCCTCACTTCAGCTAAATAATTGCACTCGTGCATCACCCAAATTACTAATGCATGGCAAGCTTCAACTTAATAATAAACCACCGTCTTCTGTTAGAGAAGCCCCTCTCTAGACAAATTACTCAAGATTAAGCGATTGTCAACCTTGTCAGGAACCTAAGAATAAGGTATGCAGGGATTCAAGTCTTTCTTCCAGATGATGTGTGAGACTCAACATGTACATCACAGTCATCCACGTTTAGATCAGGCAGAGAGGCTGAAGGTATTCTAAACAATCCCAGCTTCAACAGTCAAATGCAGCTATAAGTTTTTTTTTTTTTTTGTAACCAAGGACTCCACCACAGGCCCCATGTACCCGGACGGCACTGAAGAGCCTAGCCCCTATACCTCGGGGGAGACTAGCCCAGGACCCCAACACCATGACCCCCCACCTAAGATACTAGCAATTGCGGATTTCGAACCCTTAATCTCGGCGATGAGGGATAAGCTCTTAACCAACATAGCATCCAACATTGGGTAAATGCGGCTATAAGTTGATAGGCCACAAAAAGAAAAAAGGGCAACACAAAAGGCGTCCTCAAAAAGATAATCCTTGTATTCATGAAATGAGTGCACAAAAGACTAATATCATATGCAATGCCTAAATGTAGGGGAGTGTCTGTTGTTTGGCAAGAATTAAGAGGTTGAGGGTCCAGCTTCTATTGCTTGATATAATACTGCGATCAGTTTGTAGAGTCCTTGATATCTCACATCACTTTCCCACCAACTGTAACTACCCCTCACTTTTGACCTCTCTAATCATAGATAGTCTTCTTCAAAATGCAAAAAAAATATATTAAAGGTACTATTTTCTTCCTTGAGCCGAATCAAAGAAGAAATTGTTGAGTAGAATAGAACAGGTACCGCTCAGATATGGCGTGAACAAGATCTGGTTTCAGACGCCGATCAACAAACTCCTCATATTTATGAACCTTATCTTGGCGATAATTGTCCATTTGAGTCCTCAAAGGATGCAAATGAAATGCAAGGAGAGGACAGGGAGAAGTTCCTGCAAGGAAGAGGAGGAAATATCAATTTGGCTAAACAAGAGAATGCAAAGATCTCCTTCAAGTAGAAAAAAGATTGCATGAAGCATTTGAAATGACAATAGTGCTAAGATCTTTTTATAGCCACTTAGAAATGCCGTGGTGATTTAACTCCCAATATGGCAACCAAGCTTTTATCGTGCTTTTATGTCGAAGTCATACTTGGTTTTATTCCCCACATTAAATTGAACAAACAATATTTTGTTTAGATCAACTTTTGAAATCCAAATCAACAAAAAATACCACAAATTTTTGTGGCTTTTTGGGTGCTAGGCCTTCTCACGACAAAAGATACTTAGTGAAACTCTTAAAACCCAACCATCAGATCCTCCTTTGAAATTCACTCACATATTTCATCCTCAGAAAACATGCATTATCAAAATCCAAGAAGGCAACTGATTCGTTCAGGTTTAGTCCCAAGGCAATCGAGACAGTATTCAGGAATCTCATTTTCCTAACAAAATATGCTCTGGACAAATGGACCACGTTCACATATTAGAACCCCAGCTCGACACTTTCTTCTCTCAAGCTCCCCAACCAAAATTGGCAGCATTTCAAAGAGGCATCAGCCAACCTTGCATTGGCACATTGACCGCCACAGCACTCTCCCATTTGAAACACTATGTATACGCGCTCCAAAAATTTCCACGACAAGGTCAGCTCACAGTGCAATCCTAAACATGTCTGATCTTAGAATGGAAGGAGGATTTATTGTACGCAAACGAAGTGCACGGGACACCAAATGAGAATAAACCCAAGACAAGCCCACTTTCATTTAAACTGCCCCAGGCCCACATTAAACTCTTCTGAATACCATCAAACTCAGCCCCACTCTATCCGGTCAAATTCAGTTAGATCAGGCCAAATAAAATAGAGCGACCTTGACCGACCTCAGTCTCCGGTCACTCTTGCCTCTCGCCGAGCCACAGCCAATATCAACAGCCATCACGGGTCACAAAAGCGCTGCCGTTAGCCATGAACTATCTCCAAACCCAACACAAAGTGACTAGTTTTACCCCTTCCAATATCTTCTCTGCTCCTTGGACGTTCCCCGCCAACAACCGTCATGAATTGCCACATGAAATTGCAGAGCCCAAAATGGATGAAACACACGAAATCAACAGCCTTCTATGCGCGGGCTGACTTATGCATTTTATCGAACATCTGATGAACGCTTTCATACAGGAGTTCACATATTAAAGTAACCAAGAAATCACCAACCCGATTCAAACCAACGTGCAAGCGTGCTAAGAATCTTCCGTCTAACATTAGGTCGGTCCCATTTTCGTTTAAACAGAAGCCAAGTTTTGGCTTTCCCACTTGAACCCCTACCAACCAAGACAAAACGAGTTCCCACCTGGTAGATGCTGCGCCGGTTGCGATCACAGGTCGAACATGCGCGACAAAGTTCTGGTGAGTGCCGCCAGTTAAGAGGAGCGGCCCTAATGGAACATTTGGCAATAACAGCTCACTTCGAGTCTCCACAGCCAAAGGCAGAGATAAAAATGGTCGGAAAGTAAGTGTGGCTTCGAGATGGCGAGCGATAACGGCAACAATGGCTAACCGTGTGGGGGATGGTGATGAGTACACCACCGAGAAAAAAAAGAAAGGGTGAGAATGTCTCAGAAGAAGGGGGGTCGTCGCCGGAATCGTCCTGAATAGCGAAAGGAACGGCGCCGGGTAGGGGTCGTCGGACGGTGGTGAGAACGCGCGATGGGGGGGAAGAGCGCGTTGCTGGAGAGAGCGAAAAGTGGGGCTCTCTTCAACGGGCCATTTGTACGTATCCATCCTAGTGGGCTCGCAAGTGTTGAGCCCAAGAATTGATTAAAGGCTTTTTTAGACTGGATTTTATGGGCTAATGGGCTTTTACAATGGACTAGAGTCGACGGGCTTTGTTGTGTTCATGATTATAGCGAGGATTTCATCTTGTGGGCCAAACTCTATTCAATCGGCCTAATTAGCCGGGTCAATCCGAATAATTACAAATAAAATAATTCGTAATTAACCGGATTCCTTTGGTATACCGATCTGGTAAATTGAAGTGCCAACAACGGTTACCTCACCTGAATTTCATCGATGATCCTAGACATGATGAAATGAAATGGGTCGTTAAAAAATAGACTTGAACTATGGATGTACCTTGGGATGTACTTACCTCGATTTCTGACACCATTTAAAGGAAACTAAGAGAAATGAGAATTACTTATTTAGGGTTATAAGAAAGTACTAATGCAGATGATTCCATGGGAGGAATTAGGAGAACGCGTTAGAATGTATCGGTCGCTAGAGTTACAAACCTACAATCACTTGAGAAAAGTATTAACTCCTCATTTTGAGAAAGAGAGTCATTCAAAACTACATGTTGCGATTTTCTGGTTGGCAAGGTTCAAAGGATACAAAACTACGATCACTTCGAAAAAATATCAAATCGCCACTTGAAATTTCCTAGACGTTACCTTAGCATCTAATGAAAAAGAACGCCTTTGGATGCTAAAGTACACAATGCGTTTGTTGAAAAGATAAGATCATTTGGAGAGTGAATGTTTCCAAACTATAATCTATAGATATTTGGAAAGTTTATTGAAATCACTTCACTTTCTACAACTTACAATCTGCTATAAATCGTTATATTTGAAATCACCATGTGTAAAGCTACAAGACGCGTCCACATATAAAGTAAAGGTGTAGCCACATCCACATAGAAAGTAAACATTGATTGGTTCTTAGAACAGATCATTAACAGTTTGAACGTCCGCAAGAGCTCGAAGATCTAAACAGTTGACATTTTATCAAGCATAATCAGAGAAGAGGCGGAGACGGAGACAGAGGATGATGAGGAAAATGAGGTAGGATTTGCCCGCAGCAAGATCCAATTCGCCACATCCAATCAAAGGGCCATCATTCAATCTATCTTCGATATTCAATGTGCACAAATGTGCCATTATTCTGACCATAGATGTGCTGAAACACAACCTTTGAAATTGTATCCATTTTATACAAATTAATCAATTGAATTGTTCGTAAAAATCCAATCCTTTTGAATACTAATTCAAGGTTCGTGAAAATTCACATTTCATTTCCCAAAAAGCCCTATTGATTTTCCAATCTATAGATTCCGAACATATATTTACGTGCATCAAGTGTTTATAACTCTTCAAATCAAATTACATCGTCATAGATAAGAAGAGTTCGACCCTTTTAATTGGCATTATTGTATGCTATAATAACACTTATTCCCGGGCCCTCCACCCTTCACGCTCTTGGCCCATACCTACCTTGAAGAAAAAGTAACAACTAAAATGCTTAATGAATTAATTGATTGATTTGCCTAATTATTTATATTAATGGTAATCTCAAGCGGTCTGAACATCCGCAAATGAAGGTGGAGGAGGGACTAGTCTGAAGATTTTTGTATCACCGTGAAGCCCAAGCAGATTGAACCTCCGCGAGAGCTCGGAGATCTAAACGATCGACGTTTAATCCGACATGGTTGGAGAAGAGTCAAATGCGAAGGACGGTGGGGAGAGGAGACGTAGGATTTGCGCGTAGCGAGATCCATTTTGTCACATCCAATCAAAGGGCTGTCACCCAATCCATCTTGAACATCCGTGTATTTACTAAACATTATACAAGACTTTACAAATCTCATCTTTATCCAATCCAAAAAGGAAGTTCAGGCCATCAAATGCGGTCTAAATATTTGAAAAGTACGATTCAATTGTAAACATCTTGAATTTAGTACGATCAAGTCTGTTCGGCGACTTGTCAATCCAATTTCGTGTAAAAGAGGCTTCCGTGTCATTAATGCAATCATTAATATTGCATTAATTATGCCCATATGCTTTGAACACGGCCTAATTAAAAATTTGTTGAAAATGCATCTGTCTTATAGAAAGATTTATGGATGGAATTGTTCGTAAAAATCGACCAACTTTCCCTTTGAATACGTCTAAGTCAATGTTCGCGAAAATTCACTTCTTCTCGAAGAGACCGTTGGATTTCAAATCTAGCGATTCTGAACATATGTTACGTGCGTCGGACCTTATATGACTCTTTACGCTCGGCCCAAGAAACAACAGAAATGCTTGATTAATTAATATATTAGCTTAATTAATTATGTATAAATAGCGATCTCTGTCCGTCCATCTCTATCCATCTGAGTCATCCAAACGACGCCACCTCGAGCTCTCGGCCATGGCGACACCACCACCACCGGCGGCGGCAACGGCTGACTTCTGCACCGTGATCTCCGAATCGCGACGCATACTCAGAGCCCACTCCCGCCACTTCCTCGCCCTCTCCGTGCTCTTCCTCCTCCCTCTCTCCTTCGCCGTCACCGTCTACCCCACTCTCCAACGCCTCCTCCTCGCCTCCGCGTCCTCGAATCATTATAACGTCCAAACCCTCCTCAGGCACTCCCTTCCCTTCCTCTTTCTCGATCAACCGCGGCAACAGCTACAAAGCAGCGTCGACGCGAGGAGCGTGCTCATCAGCGTCGGGTACTTCTCCTTCCTCACGCTTCTGTCTATCTTCGCCGCGTGTTCCATCTCCTACAGCGTCATCCAGGGGTTCTACGGCCGGCCGGTCAAGCTCCTCTCGGCGGTCAAGTCCATCGGGACATCCTTTTTCCCTCTCTTAGCTACGCTTATCTGCAGACAAGTTATCACCTCCCTGATCCTATTCGTTAACGTAATTCTAGGGTTCTTAATCCTCAAAGGCGTCGAACTTGTTATAGGTCATGAAATTAGTTATTCCTCGCCTTACTTTCTTTTCTCAGTAGGGTCGGTCTTGGCGGTTCTAGTGCTGGTATTGGTGTATTTGCAAGTGCAGTGGGTTTTGGCGGATGTGATCGTGGTGGCTGAATCGCGATGCGGGTTTTATCCGCTGAAGCGGAGCACCTATTTGGTGAAGGGAATGAGAGGCGTGGCATTGTCGTTGATTCTCTTCTTCGGCGTTCTGTCGGGGATTTTGGAATGGGCTAGTAGTACTCTGTCGTCTTCGGAATCGGTGATGGATGGGAATGAATGGAAACACTGGCATTTTGTGGTCCTAACCGTGATGACATCGAGCTCCCTCACCATGCTGATGCTGCTCAACCTGGCCGCGATCGTCGTGCTGTACATGTATTGCAAGGCCATGCACGGAGAGCTGGCCATGGAGATCGCCGAGGAGTTCGCTAGGGAGTATGTCAGTTTGCCGTTTGACGACGAGAAGGCGCCTCACGTGGTTTCTCTCTCATATGCTTGATCGATTCGCGATAGTGCGAGGGCACTCGATCGGTTAACTCGGGTAGTTGTAAGATTGCTTTCCTTTGTAACTCTGTTTCATAGAAATGTAGTGTTGTAGCTCAACACCGCTCCACATGTGGCCTCTAGGTGTTAGAATTTGTCTGTACAATTAGAGGCATATATATTGTACAGGCAACTATACAGCATTTAAATTTACCTCAGTTAGAATCTGATCGGATTCAGTGTGATCTTGTAATGACAAGTAATAAAGGCTATTGCAATTCAATGGATGGAGATGTCTTTTCTTGCACTGAGATAAGTCATGCCTGCTTACCGAGTGAAGCATTTGTCGCATTTGATGGCATTACCACCTGCTATGTAGGATGGGGAGGGATGCTATTGCGACTCATGTATGCAGCTTTTAGCTGTTCAGATGTTGTGGAATTCATTTTTAGCACATAGTTAAGTTATTTGGTCATACAAAACTGCAGTGCTCTTGGCATTCTTCATAACATAACAAAGCATCGTTCATCGAAGAGCTGAGATTGCAGTCTGGTGTTTAATGAATGACTTAGAAGTTGCAGATATAGATTGAAGGTCTCATTGAGGATTGTCTTTGGAGAATTTTTAGTATGCTTATGTTTTGTTACGTGTGCTATGTGGCAAATGGTCTTGGCTGCAGTTTTTTTTCAAGAGCAAACTAAGGTACCTTTAGAATGGAGAAAACAGATTCTTCTGAGTTCAATAAACCGATGAATTTTGTCTGTGCAGCCTTTTGTGATCGTTTCCATACTCTCTCTCTCTCTCTCTCTCTCTCATGCACGCACGCGCACACCAAACTATGTTCAGTTTCTCGCCCTTCTAACTCGATTGAATTTGCGGGGCATGGATAGGTATTGATTTGGTAGAATGCTTATTCCATAGCGTCTCCTGATACACCATTTTATCTCCTCAGTAAATGACTTAGAGCGTCTAGTTTGAGACTGAAGATTGTAATCCTTGGAAGTTACTGTGCTCTTCTTTGCCCTACCCGAGCTGGTCATCTGAATGAGCTACTGTGCGAATGTGCATGCTAGCAACCAGCCTTGCGCTGAGCGGCACATTGTCCCATGAGGCATATCGAGCTTAACTGGTTCATTAGAGGCAGAAGATTCATTGGATCTGGCTATATCTGCTTTAGATTTCTGCCATCGATCGTACAGATAATGTAAAACAATAAGCCGATTTAGGTTGCGATAGGTCCCGTGGTCATACAGGTTATGATGTACTCATTCTGCTTATACTCGAGTTGAAAAGAAAAGAAGCGGACAATTACCATGCTCCCACATTGTTCTCGTTTATACAGCCATTATTCACAAACTAATACCGTCCCTGCTCTCTTTTCCGTTTCAAAAGAAGATATTCACGGCCTACTCGTTAATAGACACGGCAGATTCTGGCCAAATCATTACAACACCATGTCTGATCTTTAGTAGATAGTCCCGCTCCCCAAACCCCATGTCTAATCTTCAGCAGAATTTCCCACTTCCCTTCCTGATTATGGCCTTCCAATTCAAATGTTTTGACATAAGCTGTCAAGAACGGAATGCAGGAATTACTATCTGCACACTAAAACACCTTTGCGAAAGAATAAACATAGAACATGATTAGCCACGTAGTGTAGAGAGGATGATCGAAATCAACTCCTTGCCCAGATGAAGAATTACAGAAAGTTCAAATAAGGCAGCTTGGGAATCTCAAACTTGCCTTTCTGTGGGTTTAGAAGAGTGAGAACCAAGATCTGCCGAGTTAAAGAGGTCAGAGCTTTCTTCCAGCCAATCCCACTTGCCAAATAGTTAATTCAAAAGCTCTTTTTTACAGCTTATCGAAACTCATTAATCTAAAGATATCAGAAGCAATGAAGAGCATTAGAACGCAAAAGCCAAGATGGGTCTATTAGTCCTCGGAAGCCCGAACGACTCCTGTCCATGAATGAAAGAATTGTGAACTCCAGTGCTTCTTCATCAAATCAGTTCGAAGCAAGACTCGACACGGGTCAAAGCTTTCTGTTATCAACCTGAGAAGATGACGATGACGACGCTTTCAATCTTGCAACCCTTTGATCCTGATCAAACCCCAATAGAAGATCACTCCAGTTTGCTGACCTCTGAACAAACCTAGAAGGAACCCTGTCACTATCTTCCCCACCTGATGCTTCATACCCATCACTGGTTGATCTCGAGAGCGGTAATCCTCTCTGGGCAGCCATACCAGCAGGTAGTCCGGTCGGCCGCCTACCTTCTTCAGGCCCCGAGGAGGAGACTCGGAAAGGGTGGATATCAGGAGACTCCAGGCTGCTCTCGGGGGAGGACCCCACAATTTCGTTGGAGCTAGACATGGCCCGGCTTGTTTGGAAAGCACTCCGAGCCTCCAGCTGAAGAGGAGCCAAGCTTGTCGATGGCGCAGGGATACCTTTCTCTGTGCTTTTCAGCGAGAGATTCGTGATTGGCTCCATGGCCAAGTCAGCTGGGAGCCTCACCCGCTTAATTGGCCGCTTCCTATTATCAGGCCTCGGTATCATCCGCCGGCTACTGCTTCCAAAGTTCCTCTCATCTTCAAGGCCAAATGGGGATTCTCGTCTCACGACAGGCTGGAGTATTTTAGATCTTTTTCTAGCCTCTGCAGCAGCTTTCGAGACCTCTTCTGCATTTAAGCGAGCGAGTGTCCACGGACTGATTTTCACTGTTCCAGGGTTCTTTTTCTTTGGCGGATCTTCTCCCACTGTCTTCTTGCCCAAAGAACTAACGGATCCAGTGTCCGGGGGAACAACATCAAACTGGAGGAGGGATAAAAACAGCTATTCATGGCACATGACACAAACTTAAAGTTTTGTGAAACTTCAGCAAATAGAGCTCATATTGCTCATAAAAGAGAATTTTGTGGTGACATTATGCATAAGCAGCACTGGCTAATTGCATTGGTTCTGCCCAAAAATAATGCCCAAGGAGGGAGGTTTAATTTTTATCAAGGAACTTAAATCAGGATGCTCTAAACTTTCAGAGATAGGAATGAACTAACACACCAGAGCTACAAATTTAAATATAAGAAAATTGCTTTGAACAATTCATACATCCGTGAGTCTAATGAGTACCTGATCTTCAAGGAACAATCGCGGCGGCGTGCACCATGCGCCTCGGTGGAAAGTTGTAAAAGAGCTCGCACTGCTCAATCCAGTAAGTGAGCTGGCAGGAGACATTTGTGCACTTTGATGGCCTACTCCTTGTTGCTCTTGCTCTTGCTCCCTCAGAGCTATGATGTAATCGTACGTGCTAATTCCCTGAGATTTGATTCAAGGCGATGTTACTACATCAAATATTCAGGCACATTACTATGCAAAACAAGTTCAATTATTTTCATCAAAGAAGCATATAGCACAAGAATACCAAAAGTGCAATGCAGGTTGTCTATAAAAATGAAAAAAAATTCGATAGAACAGTAACCACAGATGATCCACAAGATAAGTGACAATATTCAAACCAATGGCCAGCTAACCACCCGCGACCCAAAGCGAAGGCTAGAAGTGAACTAATGTTTCAATATCATAACCAAGAAGTGCCAGTTTATAAAAGAAGATTTTCAAGAGCAAATACTAAATCCAAAACCAAAAGAGGGCCAGAAGTGATCATATCTCAGTCCGTGCGAGAAGAGGAAGGATCTCTAGAATATCAAACTTAATTGTAGGAAAAAGAAAATAGTTAGGCATAAGAAAAAGACAACAGAAGAAAAAGAGAAGGGCTAAACCTAGACAATCAAGAGAGGTGCTCATGTACTACTTAAGAGCAAGCTGGTGGCGAGTTACCTTCTTTACAAGAAGTATATGGAAGAAGAAAAGCTGAGCTAGTGGTAAGGTAGCAATCATCGCCAGGATGGTGCACACCACCTGCAACATTGATAATCATTCAATAGCTTGTATATAACAATTAACACTGATGTAATAAGTTGAGACATGCAGATAATCTTAGCAAGTATACAAGCAATTTCAAATGAATCTACTAGAACGTGAAAGAGCACCAATCTTACCACTACAATCACAAAGGGCGCTAAAGAAAAACTGCTTCCCAATTTGGTTGCAATATCCACCATAAATCGCTTCTTCTCAAGAAAACAGCACACGAGCACAAGCATACCCGTGGACCATTGCAGAATAAGCTGCAGTCTCAAGGCCAGGATGCAAAATACAGCTATTTACAAGTCAATAACTGCTTAAAGTGAAGGAAACAAAATAAAAGACTCTCAGAAGGTGATTTTCAAGTCATGACACAGTATAGCCAAAATGTAAACCAAATTCAAATAACGTTAACTTAAGGTGAAAAATATCATTGCTTCGTGTTGGATGAGCAGTCTAGATATACCAGGTAAATGATGCAGACCTAAGACAAATGGCAAACCAAACAGGAACTCCTTAGACTCTATAGGTGTAAAGAAGCTACTGCAGGGCCACCCAGCTTTTATGCACCTTAGAGAGCTTTCAGCTCGAATTACACTATATAAATTGAGAAATGCATGACGCTGGCATTAGATATCAAGAACACAAGAGAGTGAAGGCATCCAACATACTGGAGACAATGGAAGAGTTAGGATAAGAAGGCCAGGATCTTAATGACATTTTAATAAACGGGATTTACAGAGGAATGAAGTTTACATATTCTTGCTTACCAAGAGAAGAGCAGACACCATAAGAGTGAAAAACTGCTTGTAGTTCTTTCTACCGATACAATTATTCAGCCACTATTAACACACAAAAAGACAAGTAAGATGATCTGATAAGGTCCAACTTGAAAAAAAATTGAGTGTGTGAATGTCTAAATAATTGGGATCTCGCAATACCCTGCAGTGATGATCGAATCTATCAACACATTTGTCACAAACTCTACAATGTTTGCTGTACTTGAAAACCTGCAACAGAAGATCATTCGAATACATAAGTTATAACAACTGTTAGATCATATATAAAGTTATGATCTTGCAAACTGTCGTATGCATACATAAACTTATGATCTTGCAAGTTAACAAGTTTATGATGCAAACTTTGTTAAGGAACAACCATATGCATCCAGATGCTACCTTCAGGTATGATTATCGACGATATAAGACCATTTTATGTGATAAAGAATACTAGTTTTTAAACAAACCTCAACTTCACACAAGCTGCAATAGAACATGCCATCTTCACTTATGTGTTTCTCAGAAGATTCGTCACCAGAGCTACAGCACTTGCACATTAAAGCGCAGGGAAGGAGTGCTAATGCGCAACAAGTGGTATGCTTTGACGGTGCACTATTCCTCTCAGGTTCAGCAGTGGACTTCTTCGCTGCCGTGCTCTCTACATCCTTGTCAAGAGATTTGCCTCCAGCTGCTGCATTATTGGCATCTTGTATAGATGAAGTTGATTCACCTCCTAGTTTGGAATCCTTTTGTCGGACATGCTTTTCATTATCTAAAACCTTGAGATACTTTTTAGACTTAAAGACCCCCGGGTCTGCAGGATCAGCTGAGGCACACCAAATGTACAGACCAAAAACACATGTAATCTGAAAGGCCAAAGGAGTTGTTGGCTCAGATCAGAAAGAGCAGAAAATGCATTATATTTAAAATTAAAGGTAATGAATCATTGAAATTCAGAATTGAAAGACTTAAAGTGATAACATGGTGGAGCGTCTACTTTCATCATCTACAACACGTTACAAACAAAGAGAATACAAATACTTTCATCTAATGTGCAGAGACGCCAAATATATGGTGACTTATGCTGTAAGTTAGTCTGCATCTTGCCAACATATATGTGTCCATCCGGGCAGTAGAATTTTGCTGCAATCTCAAGCAACCTTGAATCCAAGGTTTTGTCAGTCATTCAATTAAAGCAGGGCATGCCACAACCGGCACCACCTAACTTTCAGTTGCTAATACAGAAGAGCTGGCAGTTGCTATATGAAACAGTGGCACCACACAACCCAGTTAACCTCCTCACAAGCACCAATCTAAATTATGATCTTTAACGTTCTCCAGGAAAATATTGGCAGCAGCACGAAGCAATCATCTGTCAACATATTCCAACTTCAAAATAACGATTCCCTCCAAACGCAGTTCTGAAACAACGAAAATCTCCAACCGTTCAAAGAGAGTCAAAGACAGATTTCCAAATCTTAACTCGAGAACCGACATTTTCACATCTACAGACCACCCACCAAATGGACGAGTTAACCGTAACCTGTTCAGTCTAAATAACGAGCCATCATCAGGTCAATTGGGAGGTCAGTCGCCTCGTAAAGTTCAAGGCTTTTGGACAAGTTAGGGCGAGTGCCGCGAACCGAAGGCACACTCAAAAGGATTCAAGAAAAAATGAACACCGGAATGGAAAGAACCAAGAAAGGAAGAGGCGCATATCATGAAAAAAACAAAGCACTAGTATATTATACCCAGTTGAAAAAATAGCAAAAATGGTACAGATCTGGATCCCTCTGTAGCGAAACACATTAAGCAGTCACAATTTCGATGCAAAAATAGGAAGAAAGTAAAAGGATCTTCGGAAGCAAAAACTGAAGTATCACTCACAAGAGGAGTGTAGATGCCCATCACAATGTACTGAAACATCTTCTTCCCAACAAAAGGGGCAAAGAACACATAGAAGGCAAACCCCAATGCCAGAAACACAGCAACGGCCACCACCTTCACAATGCAACCCAAAAAAGAAAAAAGAAAAATCAATAAAAAATATCGAATTTTTGGCGGAAGCCCCACCTGTTCAACGCGACTAATCCAATAAGAAGTACCTGCAGAGGGTGGTAAGGAAGCTGCCATCCATGCTTTCTCATTTCCCCTTCAAGTGTTTGCAACACCAGGAGGAGAAAAAATAATATGCGGAGACGAAAATGTATGTAACCGGAAACGAAAAAACATTAATCACTTGGATTTATGTGCTCCTTAATTTTCAAAGAGATTCCATCCGCTTTCCTTATTTTCCGGGGAAAAGCAAAAGCAAGAAAATAAATTAAAGAAAAGCAGCGATTTTTAGCTGCAGGGTACGGCAAAAACAGATGCTTGCATTGGCATTTGGCATTTCGAACAGGTCTAATTGGACAAAAAAGAAGCACAGCAAATATGGGAATGGTTCAGGAGTAAAAATTGAAATTTTAGAAGAAAACAGAGATCAGAAGAAGCTGGAGTTGGGTGCTCGCCACTCACAGACCCAGACTACAGCTGAATGGAAGCTGGGGCTCTAATCAGAGTGAGATGGAAGATCAAAAAGGGTTCTCTGGTTTCTTCTTCGTTTCTGCAAAAGCTTTTCTTTGCTTGGGCAGAGAGCTTGTGGACTGTGTGCGGGGACTGCCGAGAGGAGAGAGAGTGAGGGAGAGAGAGGTCTGGTCCTGGGGCTTTCAATTCATGCTCGTGAATGGGCATAATTACAAGGTCATGCCCCTTTTTCAACTTTTTCTTTTCCCGGTTTCTTGTTTGTCGCTGTGCCATGTGTTGGGGGGGGGTGGGTGAATCATTGAACGAGGGAAGTTGCAACCAAACGCTTCGGGTAGTTTGCCACTTGCCGGTAAGCCATAGGCAAAAAGCTCTTTTGTCGCCTTTCCTGTACTCCCCTCCTGTTTTCGTAAACGAAACTGTTTATGAGCACGGCGGTCCGCCGTCGGACGTCGAAGCCGACCCGATCAAAGTCCGTCTTCGTCGACCTTACTGGTATCTCCAATGTATTTTCTTTGGGTTAGGGTCGCGGGGATGGGAATGTCACGAGCGGAGCCCATCACCCTGGTTACCATATTCTTCTTCGATTCATAGTTTGAAAATCTTGGACACATCATCGCCATTGCCGCCCACTACACACATGGGAAGTTTTTCTTTTTAAGCAACAATGATGTGCTAAATCGTCGCGAGCGGAAAGTCATTTGGTTCATAGGCTCTATGAAAGCCCTATCTACTCCGTGAATTGGAACGAACGGATTGTTTACTCGAAACCTCTGATCTTGTCCAACCACTCTTGTCTTCGGATGGAGTTTTTTTCCAACATGGAGTGCTTTTGGAGGAAAACGCTCAGTTCTTTTGTTGGAGTCAAGCTGGTCAATTTTCAAATTATATTTAGGGTGGTTGATCCATGCCCAAATGGAGGATGAGATGATACGAAGGCAAAGAAAGTCTATTAAACGATATGAAGTAAAGAGGCAAATTCGAGTTAGGCGAGATGAGTGTATTGATTGACATGATCGGTCTTGAATAAATAAACAGCAGCATATTTGGAATGTTCCGAGAAATGGTCGTGAAGATCTCAAACGTGGTAGGAGTGCAAATTTCCATGAATTGAGATACTTGGTTCGATGTGAGGTGCTCGGAGTCACTGAAACATTACAACAAAGCACGTGAGATGGAGAATCGACCGTGCGCTTTGATATTGGAAGGGAATCCATGAAATGCCGTCCTTTCAAACCCCAAAAGCTTGGGATCGTCGATACCTTATTCAACAAGTGCATTAACGTTCGCCGAAATCCCATCGCTCGCAGGTCGAAGAAAATGGCCGTCGGCGGCCGGAGAAGAAGTGAGGGTGATTGAGATCGCCAAATACCATGCTTCGTGTGCAAGGGAAGAGCAATGGGAATGAGGGTGCACTGCACTGCATCAATTACCGACACGTTGTTTTCTTATCATCTATGGATCTGCCTTCAAACGAGAACAAATTGCAGAGCGAGAGCGCGACCTAACACAAGAATAGGACGACACAAGGAAAATGTCGTGTCCTCGTGGAGTGTAGGGGGCTTTGAAAGGCCCGATGAGATGCGTTTGGCATTTTCTTGTCCGGACGAGATGGTAGAAATTCAAAGTTCAAACCCGAAAAAAAAATGACTGAATTTTTCATTTTTCTCTTTATGGTTTTGGAAAATGCCTCCGGTCTAACTCGTGGAATTCGAAACGCATCAAATCGCGACTCGCGAAAAACCATCCCCGTTCGCATAGTCGCTCGAAACAAAAGTCGCGAACGATGTTTTCTCTCTTTATCGAACGTTATCAAACTAAGAAGAAAAGGGAGACGCGATTTTTCTCGTTTTAACTAGAAACGATTTTCAGTATTCGATGGAATACTTCTCGAGGGCTGTTTTTATTTCCCAAGCAATAATACATGGAAATCAAAATAGAACAACGTTGGACTTGTTTTTTCTTACACCAGATTGGCCCGAAGCTCTGATCCAACAGTCTAAATTTTTCCCCATCTACGGTGGACCATCTCTTTATATATTTATGTATTTTTTGTACTTCCTCTTTTTTCCTAATGTCATTTGAAAAGTGAGTGGACTTTTCTGAAAAAGAAGCCGTATTTCACTGACGGAGTAGCTCGGCTGCATTAACTTCCTTTGGATCATCCTCTGTCGCCCCCTGGAGACGTCCGTGATCGCCCCAAATTCCCAAAACACCCCTTCGTCCGAACACGAATCGAAAGCAAAATCACTTCACAAGTATTTTGTAGTAGGAGGGCGTGTGCATCGGTCCCGATCTGTCCTATCCTCGTCCAACTTAGGAATTTGACCGGACCGGACCGGATCTGATTTCCGTTAGGACCAATCGATCTTGATCTTTTCTTTTTCCAATCTCACACGTTTCTCTTGTAACATCGAAAAATCTGAACATTTTACCATAAAATTTTTTGTAATAATGAAAATCGTGAAGTTGTATTTTTATGACATGTTTATTGCGTAATTTTCTTCTTCTTTTCTTTTTTTTTTTAAACCTACTTTGCCGGACGAGTTAAGGCCGGCGAGGATTGCTAATGCTGCGCAGGCCGCAATGCCCTCCTCGCCGGCCAAGGTAGATGTAAAAAAACTCAAAAAGAAGAAGGAAAAAATTACAGGATAAATACGTCACGGTGAGATAAGTTTAGAATTTTTCGTGTCATGCAAAAAAATGTATGGTATATATGTCATACAAGTACAAGTTTGGGATTCTTTATAGTATTTAACCTATTTATTTAATATCACTTCCATTGAACAATGGCTATCATAGTTAATAATTGTGCCTTTTTTTTTTCTTTTTTTGTTATGCCGCAAAAATTTTTCACTTGTGAAAAATAATACTCGTGATCTATTTCATTTTCAATTTGTTCGCAACCGAAAGGATAGTTATCTAATTCAAAAGAGTGAAATTCAAATTAATCATCCGTTCTTTGACATGGATACGCGATTCGGAAAAAAAAAAAAAACCCATTAGCCACTCGATCGAGAAAATTAACATTTAAGTACGAAACATTGCTACTGAGTACACAAAACATTATTCACAGTTCATACAATCACGGGACAACGAGAAAAGGAAGTGAAAAAAAAAATCAATGAAGTAGTACGGATTTCCTGTAAACTTTAGGGCAACGCATGTGGAGACAAATGAGTGAAACATTCATTTTTCGAGCTTTAGGAAAAAGCAAACAGGAGAGAAATCGTTTACGCAAAGCTCGTCTTTGCTTGCTCCGTCGTTCATGCACGCGCCGGTTCGTCCCGGTTTTCATCCTCACGAAACACCGTTCGGCTTGGGCACGAGGCTCGCAGACCTCGAAAGACATGGCAGACGCTGCGCGGATCGCGGAAGCACGGGCGAAAACGAGAAGATGGGAGAAACAGGAGGGATTTGGGAGAAAGGGGGGGTGGGTGTTGGGATGCAGGAGAATCTGCAGACCTCAGGAATGGAACAGGACACGAAAGGACAAAAGGTCGAGAGATTTTATAAAAGCAGAAGCGAGAGAGAGAGGGGTTACGTTTGACTTCGGCAAGGAATCCAAACCTCGTTCTTGTTAAAGAAAACGAAATAAGAGCTGGAGGGGGACGACTGTCTGCCACGCCGGTTGCGACGGCTCTCGCGTCGTCCAAACCAGATACGACGCCGCGAGGTTTTGTCCGAAACGGAAGAAAGCTCGAAGCCCGTGAGCGAACCCATCACCGCGGCCGCCGCCGCCCCAGCTCCTCCTCTTTGTAGCCACGTGATTGGACAAAATCCTGTGAGCCTATCTATCTATCTATCTATCGGCATCCTGCCCCCTATAGCCACGGCGCTGCCCGCCAGCCATCGTGGACTTCGCCTGAATTTTCGTGTTCACTCCCCTTTATCAGATAATTACACAGATGGTCCACAAACTTGAATCTTGATCTAATATGGAACATAATTTTCGAATTTTTAATTTATTTCATATGGACGACTAACTTTTAGCGCAATACGTAACGTCGTCTTTGAACTTTAAGTTCGTTCAATGCGGTTCGTGAATTTTTTGTATATGTTCAATATAGTTTATAAATCACATCAAAATATTTAGCATTGTTCCCGAATATAAATCAATAAAAGCGCGAAGACTGAATTGAATATTAACCAAAAGTTCATGCATTGTAATTAACAAATTAAAAGCTCGATGATGAAATTACACATCGAGTTAAAATTTATAGATCACGTTAAACGAATTTAAAGTTTGGAGTCCACGTTCACGTCCGATCGAAATTCATGAGTAATTTATGTCAGTCTCTCACCTCTTTCGTCAGTTGTTCTTTTTGCCAATTTGCCCCACAACCGAGTGAACCAGTAGCCTCTCAATTTTGTAGGGCCATCGGGTGGGAACTAAAGGTGGAAGTGATGGCACACTCTCTCCCACTGTGAAAATCGAAAGCATATGGGATTTTGAGTGGGATGACTTTCATCATACGACTTTGGGCAAAGCATGTGACTCTATTGATGATCAAGCTCCTTCTATGTAGCAATTGCTTTGGTCCCACACAGTCCTACTCTCTCTCTCTCTCTCTCTCTCTCATGCCTGTTCTTCATCAATCTATCTACCAAACCCAAAAGGGTCCCCTGCAATCAAACCATTGAGTTATTTTCTTCCAGGCCCATGTCATCCCTAGATGAAGTAGCGACCCAGAAGATGATATCACCGGCTTGCGAAGGTCGATCGCTGTTTTGAAACCGACGCGTCGATCTCCGTGCACTCGCTCTCTTACCTTCTATGCTTCTTGTATTCGCGCATCGCCAGTTCCATTATAGTTGCTCAAAGCGTTTAAGAGTTCGTATACATGGAGATGCAGAGTATTATTAGTGGTGGGCCTGCAGTCCAAATCGTGACCCAAATTAGATTTCCAACTTGGGTTTCCCGGCCTCTTGGGCTTACCGCTCTGGGAATAACCACATTCTAATGCCGTGAACTCTCCCTTCTGGACATGATGAATTTCAGGAGTCAGAACAAAGGATGAATGATAAAACACCAGAAAAGTCGCACTCAAAGAGTCATCTGCAGCACCAAACGATTATGTGGACAACACTAGCGTTTCCATGTACAGAAAGAATGCACCCAAGGGAAACAACAAAACAAATCGTGTGAAAAAGCCTACAAGGTCTACCGCTTGACACTACGGCACAACAGTACCTCCGGGGCTCGGACGCGCGCGATTCGCGGTTCCCCCTCGAAGCGGCTTTTTCGGGACTTCCGTCCCGCTTTATTTTTCGGTATATGCAAAAATCAGAGCAATTAGCATTGACCAAAATCTGCAGCCTCCCAGTATGAAAAGGAAAATCAAGCAAAGCAAATTAACTTTTGGTTTTACCCTCCTTCACAAACATATCCTTGCACTGCTTGCACCACATCCCAGGGGTCGCACACGACGAAACCTATGTAATCTGTTCTTCCTTTAGACGTAAACTGGCCGTCAGCTGTTCTGTGTTGGTTCTGAACACGGCATGCTTCTCAGCTTCTGCATTCTGTTGCTGTCTAGATTGTGAGGCATAGCTGTTAACGACACTGTGGCTGCTTGGTTTAGCAGCTGGAACGTCGTGACTGTGTTTGCCTTCGTATGTCGTTATGACAGCTTTAGGGTCGCCTGAAGCCCTCTCGACATGCTTCCGGACGTTGCATCCTGCAGTCGTGCATTTATAGTAGCTCCTGTATGTTAAAGAGAGAAGATTAAACGACCCTAATTGAAAACCGCTCGAGGTTCTAATTTTTCAGCATAAAAAAAATTGATAATGTAAACGATGCTACATTTTGCATTGCAACAACAAAATTATCTGGCAAATTCAATTGCATGATGAATTCCACGTCATACACCCGCCTCTTCCAAAACAGAGGAAAAAACCGGGTGAGGTGGCCTCAATCGTTTTCACTATGAACAACCGATGGAACATAAGTTGATACTTATTATCAGTCTAAAATTTGCAGAAGAGAAGAGCTCTTGAAGGAAGTCGAACAGAAGGGTCAGGCAGGATTCAGAAGTGACAAGTTGTATACCTAGATTATTACCTGTGTATTTGATCATTTTCACCAAAATCTTGTGCAAAAAGCGAATTCAAAGTCGCAGAAACCTGTACTTTTAAATAGAAAATAACAGAGAGGGATGGTAACTAGGAATTTAGCATGCCGTCATAGCTTATTGTTAGGTATCAATGACGACGATATTCAGTCTTCAAGAAATAAGTTTATGCTCCGATGATATTTCATTGTACATGATTCACTATGCAGTGTGGAAAATATTGTTCGATAAGTGAGAGACATGGCAAGGATGATCAACCGGGACGATGAAACTACAGTCCATGGCCGGTGATGCTTTGGAAGTCTTTTAGAGTGTCGGAAATTGCTGCACAATTCGGAAACGAGTTCATAACCACATAAAAATAGTGTAACGACTAGCAACAACAGCTGGATTGAGGGAAAAAGGAGAACAGAGGGACTATCTCGGATAGGGTTTGGATTCAACTCGAATAGACAAGAACGATAATTAGAGAAATCATTGCACCTTGGATAAGGGTTGCCTTTGACAACTTTCTGCCCATACTTCCGCCACCTATAGCCGTCGTCCAAAAGATCGACTTCGCTCGTCGTTTGCACAATTATTTTCGGTTCTGTAACGGTCCTATGCAAAGATCCTGCATCCGAAGCCATAACCTCCATGCTTCTGCTGCACAAAAGTGTAAACGTTTCTGTCAGAGCCCAACGAAAACCGCTCAATGATGAAATACTAATGGTACACATCAGTATCTTTGGTTTTAGTACCGTCGCTTTGGTTCAGGTTCATCCTCATCTCTTTCATCCGCTCCAGTCTGAGCATCGCCAACTTCCTCGCTGTCGCTTGTCCCGGACAAGTGCGCAGGCGTGACCTGGCTAGACTCCTGATCTTGAAGCATCAATGCGAAGGGAAGCTGAGAACTTTCCTCGATGTCTGAACTCCCGTTAGCGACTCCGGAGTCCTTTGCGCGCTTATTGCCCTTGGGGGGCTGATGATTGTGCTGTCCCTTGTAGATTATCTCGGTTATCTGGCCATCCAGAGAGCGCTCAACCTTCTTCTTGACGGGACAGCTGGGGTGCGTGCACTTGTAGTAGCTCCGGGGGAATTCGCTTCCCTTGACCTGTTTCTGACCGTACTTCCTCCAATTGTACCCGTCATCGGCAGGCTTATCAACGGCAAATGAAGACGCAGGATGTCTCTGATCTGAGCGAGAGAAGTCGGTGTGTTCTGTCTCGACGATTTTCGATTCTTCCAAGGATGAGGGCCGCTGGTTCATCATCGAAGTGTTCATTGCAAAGGGTGGAAACTGCATCGTTCCTATGGATAGTCCAGCGGTTGAGGAAGATGCTGATGCATATCCGGATTGGATGTGATGAGGTTGAGCATGCGAACCTTGAGTGCCCATGCGGAAGAAGCCGTGTTGGTGCGTCATCCCTAGAGGCCCCTGCAAAAACCGTGAAATTAGATCGGTTAAAAAAAGTCAGCCAAAATGGCAATCTATCTATCAAGATCAGTGTTCGAAGCAATATCATCGATTAAAAGGCGAAACCCGGTGTTGCCTCTCTTGCGCATTAAGGAAGACATATATCGCTAAATCATGGTTCTTTAATGGAGGAACATTGTCTTGCTTATTAGTCATAAATCTACTTCTGTACCAAACATTGCGCAGCAAGACAAATGAATTCCAGCTAAGCTCTGGTCACTGTTGTAATCATCCATGTCTTCTGGAAAAGAAAAACGGACAAGATTGATTTCGCTAAGAATAATTACCGGAACAGGAGGGAATGTCCCTGGTGAGTCGAGCAAAGCTGCGGGGCTCAGCCCTGGTGGTATGGCGAACATTGGTGGCGGCGGCGGCGGCTGTGAGACTGCCAATCTGTTCGAGGGGCTCTGCTTGAACCGCAAGTCTCCGGGGACGGCCGTCTTCTCGGGCGCACTGCTGGCCGCTGGCAGGGAGAAGCCTAGCCACTGAGCCGTGGGAGAAGCCGCGGCGGCTCCTGAGAGGAGCTGAGAGAAGGATTTGCAGTCCTCGCCATCGGAGAAGAGGCGGGAGACCACGGTCATCGGGCCCGGGCTCAGACCCAAGCCCATCCCGCTCAGCCAGCCCTCGCCCCCGCCGCCGCCGCCAGCGCCGGCGAAGAGCGAGTCAATGGAGGCGCGTGGGGGAAGGGCGAGCGAGGGGTGAGGTGGAGCCGTTGGCCTGGCAGGAAATGGCGGCGGCGGTTGGTCCTTGCCCGCCATCCCGACCGCCGAAAGGAAAATCTCTCTCTCTCTTTCTCTCTCTCTGCCCTTGTCAGTCTCTGCGTTTCCTTTTCGTTTTCTCGTACTTTCTATGTCTGGAAAGACGCAGAAAAAAAAGCGTGTCCTCCCTTGTCGCTCCGCCTTTTCCCTGCTTTCTAGATTTCGATGAGCCTGTTCTTTCGGGTATTTGTCGTGGGGATCAGAGGTAAACGAAGAAGAAGTCCACGCATCAGAACACCCACAGAGAGAGAGAGAGAGAGAGAGAGAGAGAGAGATTTGTCTTTGCCTTGTTCGAGCTTCCTTACTTTCTTGAATTAAACTGCGCAAGAAAAAAATAGCGATTAAAATCATAAAATCCAAGTGCGTGCGTACGGCTTAAAGTGGAGCGTGATTGGAGAATTCCATGCAAGTTGGAAAACCCCACCCCGGGTCGAATTTACGACCCTGTCCCCGACGACTTCGATGCCGTGCGTGGACTTTTTGGGGCACGTAGACTCTCCGGGGTGGGGAAAATAATATATACGACCATCAAGAAGCTGCGGAGAAGCAGCCATTTTAGGGCTTTTCTCAAGATATCTTCAATAGTTTTTCCCTTTCATATCTTGAACGCCACGCACGCTTTGTGGCGTGATAAATGATGCGGTATGCTGCTGCTTGGCCTTTTCGATCGAAGCTAAAGTCAATCGCCATCACCATCGCCATCGCCATCCTTGGGGGTTAAATAGAAAAAGGTTATGTAATCTGTAGAGTTACACTCCAAATGACGCCAAAGGACGTGTTGCCCATTTCCTAATTGTTTACGAGGAGATGTGCCGGGGTGGATTGACCAGCTGCGTTTCTGTCGGTATAGAAAGCTGAGACTGATTTCTCTCTCGGGAGTTCCTATTCTCTTAAGTTGTTCGGGGAAGGGCGGTCGGCATTACCGGTCCCTTCCGTGTGTTATCATAAGCTATTCCGCGCCACCCACGTGCAGCTCGGAGGTGCAGGAATGGTCGCCGTTAAAGATGTTCGCTCGCGACGTAAAATAGGACACACGACCTAGTGGAAGGAAGTGGACCCCTTTTGCCGTGGGACCAGCCACCTTGTTAATCTCCGAGACTGCTCAACACATGGGCGAGCTCAACAAAAATTTGGGTCTGATCGAGTGGTTTCGTGTTCGAGAGGGTCACAGAACAATTGTGTATATGCGAAGAAGGTACGATTCAGGTCACGACATCGCAGTCGCAGAGCATCGCATGCCGCCGTGCCTTTGCATGCGTTTGGACTCTCGCGACAAATGATTGGCGTCCGTGCATTTCTTTTTTTCAGAGGGCCCGAAAGTGAAACATTTTCACAAAGTAAAGCGCCATTCTAGTGTTGGAGGTTCTCTTCTTCCTCCCCTCTGTTTCCCATCAAGGCGACAGATGATGCCAAGTGTTCTACATAAAGATTAAGAGGATCTCCTCCTCGATATTCCAAACTGCCCAGATATTAAAGTCATAGTGAAATATGCAAAAGCTTCTGTGGGCCAGCGAAAGATTAATTACAACTCGGGCATCAGATGTGGGATCATGCGGGTTGGGATTCTGTGCCAGCTGACGACTAACCGGCAATCATAGTAGCTTTATTCGCTCACGCCATCACATATTTCGTGCAACCACGTAGGCCCGGATTCAAGAATTACCCTCAGAGAGAGAGAGAGAGAGAGAGATGATCTTGGATCGCCACCCGTGATCGTACTTTACCAAGAGAACGTAACTCGACGAGCAAGGCGAAGGCCATCGAAACTCACTCCCCCTCCTCCTGCCCTCCATTCTTGAGCAAACTGTGAACCGGGCAGTACAAACACACGGGACAAGTTGTTTCAGATACTTCCCGAAGGGAACAGCTACTAATCCGAGCAGGCGAGCTGAAGTCTACGTAATAATTACCAGATTCAACAGTCCATGCCGTGTCAACTAGACTGAACCTCTTGCAAGGAATCATCAATAGCAACGACGAACAGAGCACTTTGGTTCTCAGGGCGAACCGAACCGGCAGTTTCAGATTGTGTAGCCGCGAATATGATGCCGAATATACAATGCTAATGGGAAGTGACACGGTATTCACACCCTTTACTACTATACCAAATAATCACCAACCCCTTTCAATCAATTAAGCATGAGGCTCGAGATGAGCTTCTTCACTGGGGTTACAGAAAAGAGAAAACTGGAGCCCCATCCAATCCAAACAATTCAGATGTGCAGTGCTGAAATATCTGTGTGTATAACTTACTAGCTTATCATAAGCACATATCCTACCAAAAGATCGACTTCAGAAGCTCAAGCCTCATCGCTGCTGCTGCTCCAATAATTTCTAAAGGGGGGCAGACCCGTTGGACGCTGAATAGAGACATCCTCTCATAAAAAGACCACTGAAAACTTTCGAGGGTTGTCCTCGGCATAGATTTCCCTAGACTCTCGTTCATGGCAGTAGAACGAAGTCGCAGTTCTAAACATAAAACAGCCTCATCAGGATAAACACTCAAATTCACATCTACTATGTGACATTTTCTGGAGTACTATCAATCTAATTTGTGAAACATGCCAAGTGATGTGGCGATTCTTGCCAAGTATCGATTGCGACCCACTAATTTAAATATCTATTTACGAACTATTCGCACCACATCACCCAGTATGCCAATGTCGTAAACTAGTCTTATCCAAGCAATAATTTCTTCAGCATAATGGACAGAATAGTTTTCTTGCATTTAGCAGTCATGGAAACAGCTAGGGCTCACCAGCTGATGCCCATCCACAAATCAGTTTTCAAACGGGCCCGTCACTCGTCAGAAAACCAAACTTAAGTTCCTGCATTATCTTTTGGTGAGATAATACAGCAAAGAGAATAAAAAAGGCAGGAATGCAGCGCGTAACAATTAACTTCTGCTGCGACTTGAACTTTGAGGAATGTGGTGCAAAAATGCTTCTATACAGCCTTTGCCAGCTAGTTAATTAACATTATCCGCACCATAAGACAGGCAACGATCCACATAGTTCTTCAGAGAATACAAGAGTGTCACAATAACAAAATAATCAATGCAAAACGCTTCTTATAAGTAGGGGTCCTGTATCATTAACCCATCAACAGATATGTCAACCCCTAGTTGTTCGACCAACATAAAAGCAAAGATGAAACCTTCATCTTATCAGTTTTGAACATTATGAATATATTAGGGTACAGTCACTTGGGACCAATGTCCTTGAGAGCACAGATCTGCTCCTCTCCCATGGAGGACATAGCAGTGACGACCAGATCTTTACCTTCAGCAAATCCATCCTTGATCTGTAAAGCTCATCAGAAAACACATTATAAACACCAATAAGTGATAAGTAAACATAAGGTCACAAGACATAACGAGAAGAAGAAATCATTAGGTTGCTGGAATTCTACTGAACAAAATAGTCGACAGTAACAAAGGCTGCCAGGAGATCGTTTTAAAATATCACTCAAAAAGAAGCATGAGAAGTTAACAACATCAAATCAGACACTGTGAAAGACCAATTGCAATAGATTCGAAGTAACAGTCCAGGACATGGCAATGCTGATACGTGAACCAATCATCCATCAAGAAGAAGATTTAGATAATCTCAAGTTCCTATTTCACATTGAAGTAGACTAACCTGTGCAAGCAGAGTTTCATCAGTTGGAAGCCTCAGGTCATCCTTCGTACTCCCATTCTCAGTCAGCAGACTCAACTGAAATTAGCAGAGCCTTATAAGCAGCTCCATATAATCAGAAAAAAACGCAGATTCAACCAAATTAAACATGATCTTACAAATCCATCCTCAGAAATATCGATCAGCTGGTAATCAGTACGAGTGACATGGGGGACCTGCAAAAACAGGATAAAGATATTAGCCTCATTAGAAATAAGGAATACATTTAAGTAAACGATATAGAATAGAATAAAAAAAAATCCATACATCACAGTTGTGAGATGATGGAACTATATCTTCAAGCTTCTTGCCATTAAAGATGTCAATACCAACAAAATGACACTTAGCATGGCCATGCTTGCCTGTTTTGGAAGTAGAAACCTCAACAACCTGTAGGAAACACGGACATATCCAGACAAAACCGTTTATTAGACCAGAAAATTTGAATTTCGCATAAAATGCTAACAAAATGCAGCAAAAACAGCAAATCCAAAAAAGTTGGAAAAAAGATTAATAGCCAAGAGTGTGGGTGCATAGCCCAACCGAAGTCAAACAATTCAAACAATTCATAAGGTTGGGAAAATGATCTGCAGGCAACAAACATTGGTGAAAAGACGCTCGGTAACCAGAGGACACAAAAGTTCTCGAGCATAGAAGGAATATATGGTTGAAGTTGCAGCTCGTAAAATTGGCTCATGTTTTATTTTGCCGCTGAGCAAATACATTGGTAGTATTGCACAGAAGCTTCCAAGAAAGTAAGAGGGATGCAACTATAAAAGGTACGATTTCAATACGGGTGGTAATTCGTACAGTGTTATTTGTGTTGGCAACTCATGCCAGTACAAAATTAGGCCAAATCACAGATAAGTGATTAGATACTGATATATCAAAGGGAAGGTCAACATGTCAAATCATGTGGACAATCAATTTACTAGTGCTTGCGCCTCCCGTTATAGATTCATCCCCAATCTTTCAATCGCTTCCTGTTCTCAAGATCCTTCGTCTCAATAAGCCAGTCCCTATTTATCTGGGCAAGTACCCGCGTACAACCTTTGCTAAAGAAACGTCGATGTGAACACAATATCGGCGGTAATTTTTCCAACCGATAAGCAAAAAAGAGCAGAATCTTCAGGAAACAAGACCAAAATGTGACCTTGGCAATCTAAAACACGCAGCACGTCAAACCCGAAACCACTTAAATCTTCAACAATCACCGTCTCCTGATCGCCTAAACAACTAATCCACCCCCAAGCAATCGCCAATTCCACTACTAACACTATAAAAAAAGACAACGATCGTGCACCACGGGGCCCAAAAGAAAAGGCTTTAGCGCACGATTAACAAAAAATCAACCGAGCATAGCGGAATCGACACGAATCGAACACCAATCAGTCGATTGACTCAAAGACGTAAGAGAGGATGGCGTGCCATTTTTTTAAGTTGGGGAGAGAGGAAGAGACCTTGCAGGGTCTGTTTTTGATGACGATGTAGCCATTCTTGCGGATGGTACCGGCTTGCTGAGGGAAAGTCTTCGAAGCCCCGGCGTCGGCCTTCGACTCGAAGTGGTGCTCCTCGTCGGACATGGTTTCGTCAGATGAATCACAACAGAGAGAGAGAGAGAGAGAGAGAGAGAGAGAGAGCTATGTGGAAATCAGAGGGATGGGGAAGGAGGAGGAGGAAGGAGAAGTTCTAGGGTTTGCTCGATTTGGATCGGGTCGGTTTCCACCGTTGGATCCTTTCACTGGAGAAAAATATCTTCCCGTCCCTTGCCATAATAAACAACCGAAACAGGAAGTACCAAAAATGGCGCACGTGGGCTGCTGTTGAAACTGAGCATCCTCCTCCTCCCTTGCAAGAAAATTACCCTACAATTACTGCCATCGGCTCGACCCGCCAGATTGAACCTAATACGAATTATGTAATCAATCTCGAAATCCACAGGGAATATAGTGTCTCGGCGTTCCGAATTTATCGAAGCCAGAGAGACCCGGATGCCGATAAGTTTTTCAACCTCGGCACGAGACTCTTTACACTGCCGTTCTAGCAATAGCGTGACGATGCTTGGGGCGACACCAAGGCTTGATTCGATGCTGTCGTAAGGGCCAAAGTAGTTTTTTTTGTTTTTTTCGTTCCAAGGATCTTCACTTTGTGAAATGTTGCAATCATTAATGGTTCATATATCCGTTGCAATGCAAGTTGAAATTATGGTGCATGACTAAGAGGACGAAAAATGTGGTTTGGTATATCGAATTTGGGACACACGTTTGAAGCGCAAGTGAACGCAAATCTATTTGCTAACCATTGGATTAAGAAATGAGACTTGCTGAGAGCTGGAGCACAAGTCATCACGAACTCAATCCTGCACTAAACTACCCAGTTGAAGGTCCATAGGTGGCTTGCTACGCTAAATGCTAGAGGACCATTCCTTCATTTCTGATTGTTTCCCTGAAATTGCCAAGTATGTATGTAAATCATAGGACACACTGGCCAAACGAGGAACGACAAAACACGAAGTACATTAATCAATAATCGGAAGAACAACAAGGATACAACGGTACAACATCTGAAGAGTACAACAAAAAAGAAAGCAAGAGATTACTGCTGCTCCAAGCAACCGACGGTGAACGTTATGCAGATATTTCCCATAACCTCCATTTCTGGTATCAAATGGACAGCATATTGGTGCCTGAAGTACCAGCAGAAGCTGATCCGGGGTGAAGCTCATTCATTTCGAATATATGTATTTCGGGAAGATCCTCTCTGCCAGGAGAAGAAGGGCACAACCGATTACAAAACGTTGCCACTGACTAAAAGTCAAGACATGGAATGGAATGCTTTTAGCTGTTAAGTTGTCGAACATATTATCATCTAGGGAAACCTTAAATAAGAGGAGGGAAAGTTCTGTTAGCTATTCCAGTCACTTTTCTGCTTGATTCTTGTGCACAGTAAGGACCGACTATGCATGTACAGTTCTTTCTAACATGGTGCATTCCATATTTCTCTTTTGTCTTTAATCCAGCTCCATTATTTTCAACTGAAAAGTGAGACAAGAATTCTACTCACAATTCATTAGCTTCTTGGTATGTGTAGCTCGACGCAACTGCCAAGAGACGAGCCCCATGGTTATAGGACAAAGACGCCACGCTATTTCCGAATCTGGGTAGCTGAAAGCAGAATATCAGGGAGTGAGATTTTACTGCTAACAGTAAGAAAAAATGGGCAAGCACAGAAACAGCAGAATGCAAGGGGATTCATGTGGCAAGGTGCTGATACGCATTGGTCAAGACATAATACAATTCTTTTAACTTTAATCTAATTACAGCAGGCCAACAATTCAGCAGATGACAAAAGCAAATCTTCAACAATCATAAAAAGGTTTTCAAATATCTGGTGAACATATACAGTACAATATACCAAGGTGGAAAATCAGTTCCCTGATCATATTAAATGTATTGATCTCCCTATCACCCGAGGCAAATTCTGAAACAATTGCCAAATTATGTAACCCCAAGAATTTCACCAATTTGCCTGCGCAGACCACGGGATCACATAAAATGCACCTCGAATAGTCTTCTCCTATGGCGAGCATCCCATAAAGCAACATACCCTTCATCATCACCAGTCACAAAAGAACCCAAGCCCCTGCATAACCATCCACACGACTATAAATTCACGTAAATTGCTAAGATCAGCTATTAAAGGAATTTACATACAGCGGATTGAATACAATGTCATTCACCGATACCAAGTGATTTCTTCCATTCTTTGCCTTCGGATGGCACCGGAACGTGTAGCTGCAACAGATCATAAAGCTCAACATGTCAGGATTTTAAGCCATATAAATGCTGCAGTCTGGCACTAGAAACATAAAGGCGGAAAAAAGGAACTTTGATTCAATGTAAGACAAAAGAAGACTCGTCATTTTACACTAAACTGATGCTAGAAAATTCAAGTGTAGGCTTTCTTAACCAAAACATATACAACGTCCAGTAACATTTCGGAAGTCTCTTAGTGAGATAGCCTAAATATGTTTAAAATAACTTTTCTACCTAAAAAAGTTGTCAACCACAATTACAGTGCATTTCCTAGAATTTGATGCGAAAAGACTCTCGGATATAATGTGGATGGTCAGACTAGAACAACCAGTACTGATTTTGGTCTAATGGACCTTTATCCAATTATCCTATGATCCCAGAGTTTTAATGTGTGTATGCCAAAGTATTGATGGCTGAAGAAGTCCAGCATACTACTGACCTGCTGTCATTTGAATTGGATGTCGGAGACATCTCAATAGCTACACGTCCATCGACTGATCCAACAGCAAATCCTGCATAAGATCAGCATGACAGTGCGTTTAGCATCAAAGTTACCACTTCCATGATCTCACATAGGGTATAATGCTCAGCCTTATGCAAACCTAGGGCAGTCTTTAGACATACCTTTGAAAAAAACACTCGAGCTTATGCATCTTATACGAGCATCAACTGGTGATTCTTTCAACTGAGGTGGTCTTTTTAAATTGCGCAAATCATAGACATATGCTGAATTTCCAATTGCAACCATTAGATTACACCCAGAGAGTGAGATGGACTCCACCTCTCCATTTACATTAATTGAATTTGCAGTAACTTTATCCAAGCGCCTGTCCCAACAAACTACTTTTTTGTCTAAGCCAGCTGTAATCACTTGACCTGCACCAAGACACAACACCAAAGTGCAAAAATTATCATGAGTAGACAAGAGAAGCTTGTGATTATGAGTGATCAGAAAAATTAGAATCTAACGTCACATTCTGATCTCCTTTTTGGCTAGCTAGTTGTCAGAATCCAGTGAAAGCCCTACTCTCATTGTCCCATATATATGCACCTCCAGAAGTGCTGGAGATAGATCACTTAGCATAGAATGAGGAAGTAAGCTGTGTGTAAGTTCTCTTTTACTTAGGTTGTTGAATACCCAATACACAGTTGATCTGCACTAAGCTAAAGATGAAAAAAATATACTCCATTATAACCAGGAAAGGTGTCCCCCTAATTTACAGCTAAATAGTTGATAGGCACTTTTGGCGCAGGTTGAGTTGAAACCTTATTAGAGCTTCTCACAGAAAAACATGTTCACATTCCACCCAAAGTGCCACTAATAGGAGAAGGACATGTTAAAAACTGAGAGTCTGAAACATCTTATTCTTCATAAAGGAAGATCTTCAATCTTGCAACAAGCTTGTTATTGGAATCCAGATGTCTCCTGTGGAAAACAAGCTTCGAGTTCCACATTTGAACTCCTCTCCAAACCCATAACAGAAATTGATGCCAGGGAAATGATATCATTGGAGAGATTTTTACCTTTACTGGAAGAAATATGTTCAGTATCTGATATAACATGGGTGAGATAGTGTTGAGAGCTTACAACTTTGATCAGAGCATTCGATGCAGGTTGCTATATCAGCATGACTTCCAATCGTGTCCTGAGCTCCAGAGTGCAAATCGTACCTATATACAGTTTCCAAAATGATTCAGGGAAAGGATCTTACAAAAGATGAAATCCAGCCAGTGGAGCAGTCAAACATAAGAAATATTACTCCCCTTACAGCTATAAGATGCTATACCGCTTAGATGATAGACCCCATGGAAGAACTACCTAACCAAATGACAGCAAGCCGTGATTTTTAGGGAGATAACTCATTTCCCGTGCATTAACCTTGCCATCGCTCCTCCCTAATGTCCAAGCAATGACTTAAACCACGCATTGTTTAGGAATCTGATATACCGACTGACAAGACATCTATGTCAGCAATCACAATCATCCTGACTCTAAAATTAAGGGCTGCACGAACAGTGGAGGAACAAAGAAGTAACTGGCAAGAATGTTCAAAATGGCAGATTGACGCAACCTCGTGCTCGCACTTAAGAGTAAGACCATGTGAAGTCTAAATCTTCGAAAGACGGCACACTCGCGACCTTTAATTTAAAACATTTACTAAGTTACAAACACTCGAATAGTAAGAAAATCCAAGTTCGTGATAATGGCGAGCGGTCAATCGACCTAATTCAGAGGGCCAATTCTACAAAATCATCTATCGACTCGCTCGGGTAGAGAAAAGGCACGGATACATGAACCGGTAGCGTCAACAGAAGGCGAAGAAAAGAAAGAAAGTGCAGTTACTGAAGATGGAAAAGTGAAGAAAAAAAGAAGAACAGGCTTCTGGCACGGCTTCATGATTTGGATTCACCTTATCACCGAACCATCAGAGCCAACGCTGAAAGCAACAGATTCGTCCTGGAAGCAACAACTGAGAAGGGCGGCTTCGGAGGGAGCTTCTAATCTGAGCTCGGAACCATCCACGTCGAACAATCTGAGGCACTGCACGGAACACAGTTCATCAAATGTCAAACAAACAAGGCAAACGAAACTTAACAAGGACCGAACACCGGGGACAAAATCGACAATTTGGAGAGGAGAAACCGCGCTCACAGAGTCCCAAGAAGAGACGAGGAGGTTGTTGGAGTGAGGGGCGAACTGGACTCTGGAGATGGCGTCCCTGATGGGGTTTTCGAGCTTGCGGCGAGCTGCAATCATCGGAACAGCACGCGCGGATCAGGGACCGGCCGAGGGACGCGAAGGCGAGCTTTCAGATTGTGGGCTCTAGCGTCCTCCTCGGGAGGCGACTAAGCCCAGAAGCGAATGGGCGTTAGTCGGTGACGAGAGCGAGAGCGAGAGCTTTCCAGCGGAGCCAAGGCGAAGGAGACGCAGGGGGAGAGAGAGAGAGAGAGAGAGCATGAACATTTGCCCTGAAGCGAGTCCCGCAGCTTCCCGCTCTGGTTCGAAAGATGAGAGCACCTGGGAAGCGTGTGCGGGTCGGGCCAGACCAGACAAGCCCGTACTTCCAAAGCCCAGCACCGAGAGAAACACACTGGTCAAGAACGGTAATTGCACGACTCATTGGCCCAAATTTATATCTCGATTTTTCTCTCTTAGTTTTTTACTCACAATTTGGTTTCGCGTCCAATCTTTACGGATCTTCACCTTCACATACGACGCAAAAGGACGAGAAAGAGAGAAGTTACAACCGAGACCGAGTCCGCCATCTCGGTTCATCCCGATGCTGACTTGACTCTCCCATCTCCATGAGCGCCTTGGCCTTGACGTAAGCCCTCTCCAGAGACGCCCTAAACCTCCCCAAGTCCAGCCTCACATTCTGCGACTTCATATACAGACCCATCTTCTTCCACTCCCCTCCCGCCACCGCCCTCGGGTCCTTCAGCACCACGCTGTCGACGCCGTACTCCTCCGCCAGGCTGCTCTCGTTGGCGTTGATCCTGTACTCCACGTACTCCAGCCCCAGCTCCCTCGCCGGCCTCCCGAAGTAGGTCTCCGACAGCCACTGCGTCCCCACTGGGACCACCTGCAACAGCACCGACCCCCGTCGCATGAACACCGCGTGCGTCATCGCCGCCCCGTGCACCCCTATCAGGGCGTGGCTCCGCTGCACCAATCTGCAGGACTCTGCCAACCGCATTTCTCGCGTGGGTGCGAATCGCCTCACCTCGAACCCAATCCTCTCCGCTAGGGCCTCCAGCTCTGCCTGGTTCAAGAATGCACGCCCAGCGCGCCTCGGCCGGCTCACCAAGACAAGTCGCGGCCTTCCTCCAGATGCTGGGCTCGGTCGAGGAGCCACCGCGCTGCCGCCGCAACCGCCGTAGACGCCGTCGAGGAAGGAGGCGAAATCACGCAGGCTCTTTGGATGTGGAAGCAGCTTGGGATTGATGGTCATCGGGCCATGCGTGATCAGCCCGACGGTGACGGACGGGAAGCAGAGGGTCTCCTTCTGCCTGTCTAGGTTGATAACCGGGCGGTGGCTGAGGTGCGAGAGCACGTCGGCGTACTTGCGGAGCCACTGGTCACGGCAATCAACAACCGCGAGGGCGACGTCGTGGTCAGGAAACATGGACTCGACCGTGATGAAGAGCGGGACGAGGCCGTCGCTGAACTCGTGGAAGAAATTGCCGGTGTAGCCGCCGGCGCTGAACACGAGGGCGGGGGCCGTCTGCGTGGAGCCGCACGTGGCGTTGGGCTGGGGCAAGGAGGTCATGGTCAACTCTTTGACCCGGGAGAGCGCGCGGGCGTCCCTCTTCCGCGGGTAAGGACGGGTCTTCATCTGAGCGTGCGGCGGCGAAGTCTGGTTCAAGGAAGAGATCGTGGCAGTCGCGGGGTCCAGTAAAGCGGGGCCGGCGACAGTGCACAGGTCGTAGGAGGGATGAGACCGGTCACAGGTGACCGGCGATCGGTGGATGTCCGGTGATGGTGAGGCCGATGTCTCCGGCTCGATAGCCCATGATCCCCACCCCTTTAGCCCTGCAAGAAAGGAACGCAACCATTTTGAATTTTATTATTTGATTTTTATAAGCAGAGTTTAAAACTTGGTCAATATAGAAGAAAGAAGAAGAAAGTGGGACCATGAAGTTAGGGTCGCAATTTGGATCGCCCGAATCGAGAACTACCCAAACCGATCGGGAATTGGATTGGATCGGAAGTTCGGTCAGGTCCCCAAATCCAAGCGGTCCGATTCCCGGTTCTTAAAAGGATCGGACCTGATTGGACTAATTATGTTTTTTATATTTTATTTAAAATAAGTATGTAAAAAAAAGTAAAAAGAACCAATTTTAAATTTTTGAAGTTTTAATCTTTACCTAATTTATCAAAAATAATAATAATTAATAAACTTTGTTTTTTTAATAATATGTCCAACCTCATTGAATTGCCTGGGATAAGTCCGATTCAATTCCCAATTATAGAGATCGGGGACCAATTCAATCGGTTCGGATCATGCAAACCCCTACGTGATGTTGTTATCAAAAGAAGTGAAAAGATGAAGGAGATAGGATGCTCGCCCCATCATCAGACAATAAATCAAAGAGTGTTATTTGTATGTCGTAACGACATTTGGTACTTTTCATATTATTGCACCAAATATTTGGTACGAGTCATGTTATTGCAATGAATGTTTGGGATGAGTCGTGGTATGCTAATAAATGCAAGTAGTTAGCATCATAAGGGCGAATCCCGTGTTGCTATTAGGCATGATGCGACCTTATTTGGCAGATTATCTCTACAGTACGCTCTGCACTAACCTAATCACTCTTTTCTTTTCTTTTTCTTTTGAGTTTGATCAACTAACAAAAAACTAAAGTGATGTGAGAAATTTGGAATTTGTTACATGAATATTGGTTTTTAATCTAATATAGCATGGCGGAAATAGTCCGAGATATAAACAAAGAAAAAGAGAAAACTTAATTGTTTGACCAATAGATGTCTTTCACATTCGAGAATATCGTGCATCGTGAACTAGGGGCATCGTTTAAATTGAGGAGAGGACGTAGCTGAATACTAAAAATCAATCTCAATAAGGTGATGCATGTGCAAGGCACTACAAGAGGATCGAATGCCTGTATTTGCTAATTTATCGTTTCGAACATAAAACCTGCATTTGGCAATTGACAAGGGTCCACCTCACATAGAGAGAGAATAAAAGTTGAAAAAATAACGATATCAGTACTAACAATGATTGTGTCACGTAAAACGACTAATGTCCACGTCAATGGTTTTCGATTGATCGGAAATAATCAAATCGATATATTATCAAAAGATTTAAAAATCAATTCAATTCGAAATTTTAAGTTTTAATTTGACGAGTATGACAAGGTCAAAAGAGATACCTTGAATCCTGATCATATTCATCAAGGAGATTAGATTGATGCTGAGGGCTAGAATCACCATGACCAGCCCTAGACGTGTCGCCGCGGTCGACCTTGTTGGCGACGGCATCATCTTTTTTAACGCACCGGGAGTGCGCCGAGACTAACGGGGCACGGGGATCGGTCTTATCGCTTCTCCGCGGGGTCCAGAGAGACTCAGACCACGGCCTGCATCGCCGCACCGATCTCGAGAGGGAAAGCGATTCGTACTGCGATCGATGGCCTCTCTTTCGCGCGCGCGCTCTTAAGGACATTCGTTAACAGAAGACGAGGCAGGTCGATCGATTTAAATGACGCACGAACACTTCACTTCGCCTCAGATTTTCCAGAATCTGATCCATTTTCCAAACAAGGAAAACACCCAGACGAGAGGGAGAGAGAGAGAGTAATTGACAAAGGTCGTTCACCAGACAACGATGACGTGGCTTGACCTTAAGAATCGAACTGAAGTCTCCAAAACCGACGAACGACGATCGAACGGTGATTCTCCGCTCGGGTCGGATCCGCCAATCCCAGCGGTATATGGAATGAAATCTGAACCCCATTTTAATGCCTCATTTTGTTCGAGCACTTCTTCGTATTTTTGTCCATTTCCCCCCTTCTCTTCTTTCCCTTGCTGGTCTCTTGCGATCGAGGAAAAATATTTGCATTATCGATGGCTAAATATAGGGGAGTGCATAGTATAGGGCGGTCAGGTTACTCCTCGGAACCGGGAATCGGACCACCCAGTTTTGAACCAAACCGGACCTGTCGATCCAGTTCCTAGAAAATCTAATGAGCCAAAAATGAATTTCTTTACTACTTTTTTAAATTATTTCGGTAAAGTTGGGTAAAGATTATAACTTTAAAAATTTAAAATGAATTCTCTTTACTTTTTTTAATCTTTATTTTTACTAAAATATTAATAAAAATTATTGGTCTAGTCCTGTTCGGCCTTCTTAGTAATCGAAAACCAGACCGTTCGAACACCGGTTCCACTTTTGGGAACCGGGGATTGGACCGACATCTACAGTCCAGGCGATTCTCAATTTTAGTGGTCCAAGTTGCTCACCCCTAGCTAGATATTCTTGCAGATCATAAGAATAATTTCCATTCGTTCATTTCTATAAAGCCATGCGAGTGATCATTTCTTAAAAAATATTTTTCAGATCATTCATTTTTTCACGAAATAAACGCGCCTAAACTAAACGTGGGTGCATTCTGCACACGATGCTCACGGGGCCGCAAGTACGGCGACAATAACCGAGCGATGGACTTCGTGGACCACCACATGGAAGGCCCATCGGACATTGAAAGAGTTGCTCATCCGGCACATGCTGCCTGGCCCAGCCCAGCCCAAACCCCACTGGACGTGTCGCGTGGCGAACCGTCGAGATCTCGGTGGCCCAAAAACCAAATAGAAGACAAAGAGGAAAAAGGACGGGGGGAAAGTGACGAGAGCATCATCAATCTGCCCAAGGGCTCCATTTCCTTAAAAAGGACGGTCATGATCAAGAGGATGCAAAGGAAGGCGACGCGAGCTTTTCTTGCTGGAGTGGAACTTTCCCGGAAAAGACCCGAGAAAAAGAAAATGGAAAAGGCTCATCCTCCTCCTCCTCCAGACAAAGCCGTCGGAATCTTTGGGAGTCGCGCGAGGCAGGCGGGGGTTGCCACGACACGCGAATCGACGTGGATGCGCACCGAACTCTCATTGGTTAGCGCGCGTGCTTGGATTTTATCTAACTTAATATGTAATTTTTTTATATATGTTACGCAAAGATAAACAATTTGAAAAGTATTTTTATAAAAATTTCTCTGTTTATATCGATTGTATTAATTAATAGATAAAAGAATACCTTGGATATCCAAAGTAATTTGCATTAAAATATTCCCGTGAATATTAAATAAAATTTTTAATTCTCTCATCTTTGTAAGCGATAGAGAAGTATTTTTTTTTTAATTATTCATTTTATTTGTATCAAAAGGACTGCATTTTTGTTCACTCCATTCAAATTATGCAGTGCACGTACTTCGATCTTCCTAATTCAAAATGCATGGAGATTATACAATGTTTTGCGTGACAAACTCTTTGTCGTCAAGTTTAACCGTATTTTCCTAAGATGTTAAACCGTCAAAAAAATGTCCCATCAAACATCTTTATATCGTATTTTTAATAAATACAATAAGCGTGCATAAATAACACAACAAAAACGACGTGGTAATAATCTAGCAATCGAAGCATGTTACGTCACGATTATGCTCGATCAACTCTCGCTTTTGCCAACTTTTTTTTTGTTTGCTCTCGGCATCATCAAAGGTTGCAAGTCCAATTATTTCGTCGTGCAATCGTGTAATCTCTATTCGAAGGCATAGGCTATCGGTTATAACCGAGTTAATCTGCGTGGCTGCTAGAGATTTTTTCTTTTCGCTTTGGCTGATGTCTGAATTTTAAGTCTTCTTGCCTTTTCTAGCACTTATCATTTCGTTATCGTTGATCGCATCTATCATTTGAAGTTTGGGTGGAAAATATATAGCTTTTCTAGTACTTATCATTTCGTCATTGGCCGCACTTTAGCGTGATTTTTAGTGGTGAGCCTGGGTTTCCATTTCTTAGGCAAAATGGGTTTGAAAAGCCCAAGATTCGTGGGCGCAGATTAGGGATGGGGGGTGTTAGAGAATCTTGACTTGATCGAAAGAGAATTCACTTTCTCGGATCTTGATTCTATACCCTGAACCTCCCTACCTGTACCGGCATCCATTTAAAGTTCGATTTGACACCCCAAAAAAAAATAATTTGGAATACCCATCTAAAATCATAGATTCTAACGCAATAGAATGCCTGAAAAAATGCGAAATTACTCGCCTAGATAGCGGCCCACGAGCCACGTTAAAATTTCCTTCAAACACCTTATCGATAGGTGATTTCAAATTACGGACATCACCGGCTTGTAGAACCGACTCGATACAAAAGTGGGTGACATTCATAGCTCGAAGGGGCGGAGTTCGTCTATCTGGGAAGAATCCTTTCGAAAGTGTATCACCTACTCAACTTAAATCGGCTCGCGCCACTCACCATACCTACGGTTTTCCCATCGAAATGTTTCTCTATCCTTGTTATCGAACTCCCGTCGAAGTCGGACCCACCCCGACCCGGTCTGCGGTCACCAACCGCGGTCCGGCCCAGCACATCCGTGACGCGACGACGTGGCTATCTCGAGGCGGAAGATGTGGCAAAAAGAGATGTTTAAGGGTCCTTGCTATGGTCACTCCCGAAGTCCAGAGGCCAAATTTTATGTTTTAGGGGGAGCCACGTGAGCGGGCACCAAAGAGGGAAGGGCATGCTTTTTGTGCGGTGACAGCTATTGAGGGAAAGCAATAATTGACATTGTTGCTCGGTGATGATAACAACTGTGTATCCATGCAATGTTAAAATCTTTTGAATATTCAAAGTTCAAGGAAAAGGGACGGGGAAAAAGAAAAGAAAATAAAAATGCTTCCGCCTAATAAGAAAAAGCTCCGAATACAATCGTAAACCGGATTCTCATTTCTCGCTTCGATAATGAATGAATTAGAATTGCAAAGAATGACGTGGCCGTAAGAGACGTCGATAATTCCTTTCACTAGTATCGCTATGGACATCGGATATGTCGAATATATAAATTAATTATATTCTCAAAAGAGTTCATAGGGATAAACTGGAAGCTTCCCGGACATTGTTCAAGTCAACCAGCTTTTAGACCTTACTTTCTTCAATATTCATATTAATCAGACACACACATCCATACATATATATATATGTATAAATAAATGTTCCAAAGATTCAGAAATTCAAAGGCGAAGAACTACACTAAGACCCGAGACCCGACTCAACGCGAACCCAACGATGGATTTCGGGCGCCACAATCGTCGAATCCGAGATCCGAATCCGGAACCGGGACAGGAAAAAGCGGCGACGAGAATAAATAAGCCAAAAAAGGTTCGCTCCGGCGAGCTTTCTTGAAAGGGAAGCAGCCTCACAAAACTTAAGCGGAACGCTTCGGCGGGTGAATCCTGGCAACGAACGAGTCGCAGATCTCTCCCCGTCCCTCCCTTTAATAAATAAAAAAAAGAAAGTCAGGGGAGTCAATGGGATTTGTTGAGGGAGATGATCGATGGGGAGGATCTCATATTCTCAGGGACAAACGCCGGGCGGGGGGAGGGGAGGGGGGGCCCGCAACATCTAGTTTTGGCCAAATCTTTTCCACTAGATGGGGGGGACTTTCGAAAGCTCCACATATTTTCCCATGATCGCGACAATCCACGGCCTCACGGGGGACCACCGCCACCACCCCCCCAATCTTTCCCCATGTCGAAAACCGCCGTGACGTCATCGGCAGACCTAGCTACCGCCCGGATTTTTTTATTTTTTTTTGTCTCCTCTTCCTCCGCCGTCTTCGATCGGGGCCAGGGCGTCCCTTCCCCTCCCGGTCGCGCCCCGACTCGATGCCTGGTTACACAGTCCCAGACAGATATGAGTGCATTTGTTTTATTGAAAATTTCGTGAATCGAGGAATGAGAAATCGTACTTGAAGAAGACGATTGGTTTTTTTTCATTTGTTTTGATTAGCTGAAGAATGTGAATTCCTTTCCGCCGAAGGGGGCAAAGCATCTTCCGTCCAATCTAGGCTTGTCTTTTTTCAGCCCATGGTGAACGTTGTTTTCTGAAGATCGATTGATTTTTCGTCATTCAAATATCAAGAAATCGAAAAAAAAAAGATTTATCAGATAAACAGTTTTTCATCAGGTGGACGGACTTAAAATATGATCTCTGTGTTGGTACTTGACCGATCAAAATAACTATGGGAATAAAAATGTCTCTTCAATTAGTGACGGGAAGAAAGCACGGCACTCAAATCCGAATCTTCAATTTGATTGATCGCAACCCGCTCTTTACGACGGGTTACAAATTTATATATATATATATATATATGTGTGTGTGTGTGGTTTTTAATTGGGTGAGAATTGAAATTGTGATATCTACATGGCCACTAGATCATATCCTTTATGGACTGATTAACCCTTTGCTTGACTGGCAATCCATTCCGTCTGCTGCTGAAGCGAGACATCTTTCTCGATCATGACGTGGGCCCACCTCAAATCATCTCATCTCCCCTCGGGTCTTATGATCTTCAACAACCCCCACAATTATTAAAATCAATTTGACGTGATGCGCCTACGGAAAAGGGCAAATGCGTCATTGCACGCCCCGATCTCGACTCCGAGGGTCAATTCCTCGTCTTTTGTTTCGACGTTAAGGGAGAATCAGCCACACGTTTAATTAAAATCAATTAATGAAAGAGGATCGGAGCTTTCTTAGGAGAAAAGACTCGTGCCGGTCCGACCGGATGCCGTGATGAAGCCCATTCTTTTCTGGGAAATCTTCGAGGAGGTCGTACACGGATCGACCTGATCGCGAACGGTCTCGGGCTCGAGCCATTCGCCCCGACTTTAGCACGGTAAGACTGTATTAGAGATTCATTGCGACCCGGGCGGCCTTACTTATGGGTAGAAGATACGGATTATGATGTTCTCATATTGCCCGATTCCCTAGGAAAAGAATTTGAATTTTAGGTCCGATCTAACTGTCGCTTTAGTTCCGGATTTGCCTCGTGTCCAAAGAATCACCGCTGGTTTCTTTCTTCAAAGTTATCCACATCGGGAGGTTGTTATTGTTTCATACGAAAGGTAAGGGTGTTCTTGATGATGAACCTCTCTACTTGAAGAAATTGATAGTGACTCGTGTGGACACGTGGTCAAATTCGAGATTATAGCGAAGGTTTGTAATTTCTTTCTTAGACAAAAAAAAAGAAAAAAAAGAAAGCCCGAGACAGAATTGAGATGGGCCCAACATGGCTCCCGAATTGTGACTAGGTCTATTTTACACCCGACCCTTTTATCGCCGAGGTGGAATTCTCTGTGCGTAAATAAAACGGACAGAGAGAAAATAAAAGAAAAGAAGAAAAGAAACACCCGAGGGGGCGGAAAATGAAACACCTTTACGATAGCTTTCGGAGGAGCAAAGATCTTTCGCGTGCGGTCCATAAACTCCGTGGCACGTTCCGATCAATGTCGCTGTTCGAGTATCGTGGTTGGTCTAAAAATCAACTAATCAAATGATTTTCTATATATATATATATGTGCATGCATTATAATATTGACTATTGATCGGTCGTCGAATGATGAAAGATACGCTATCGACAGCAGCGTTGCCGTTGGGGTTGGGTTTTTGGAACGGTGTCTTCGTACCGGCGTCTTGGTCAACCTTCCATCCCTTCGGTGCATACCAATCGAGATTCTTTCTCGATCAGCAGATGTTCCGTTAAATTTGTCGAGTCAGGAAAAAAAAAATTCTAGGGCTTGAGGCGACGTGACGTTTGACTTCGGATCCTTTTCATTAGTCCATGTTCATGACACAAAGCTAATTACCACCTCGCCCAAGAGAAATATTTGCTAATCGACAAAAAAGAGAGAGAAGAAGAAATTGCTGTTAAACTCGATCGAGCATTCGGCACAAATGGACCGGAACGTTGGAAATTACCACCAGCGCTCGTTCCTTCGATGCGTTTCGGTCAGCGTCGCGTGCGTTACTTTTCGAAATTCAAAAGTTTCTCATCGATGGAATTCTCGTGGTCCTGACCGCCTATTTATTTAAAGATGGGATTTTTCGGGTGAAGAAATTGAGGAGACGGTTAGGTTCAACACGCGGATCTCTCGGTCTTCAAATCAATGCGGTGCCTATTTGCGGATAAGTTTATAAATACAAAGAAGTACCTTAAACTTTTGTTTTTTTTTTCTTGGGGAAGGGAGATTTGAGGCGCATTAATAAAAAAGAAACTTTTTCGATTCAATCACAAATGAAGGTAGCGTAAGATAGCAAAGGAGAGGGATAATTATCCAAAAAAAAAAACATAAAACACTTTGTATTGCGACAAATTTAATCTTAAATTTTTACATTCGGTCGATTTAGTTATAAATCCGAAAAAAGCCAATATAACTTTTCCGGGCAATTTAGTTTTAAATCCTAGATGTGTCAAATGTAAGTGTGTATTACTTCTTCTTTTTTTATCTTTTGTTCTGACCCCTATATTTACAAGTACTTTTACTTTACTGTCATCAATGGTCATCAGATCTGGAGTAAATTAGCTATTGCTTAATCACATACCCAGACACCAGTCAGAATTAACACAAAAAAATAAATAAAATGGGATTGAGATCCGATCATTAATAATCTTCTCTTTTCATTTTTCTCTGCCAAGGGAATTTGCATCCAATTCTTTAATTGACTTTGACTCTTCGGAAAAAGCTCGGAGACGATCACGTTCGTAGTTCACTCGCATCGAGCAATTATAGACAGTCGGTACAAATGGATCGTGCCCTTGCCTTTTGGGTTTTGTATCATCAAATCCGAAGATTAGGAAATTATAAATATCGATAATATCTGATGAACGGCGAATATACATGCGTGACATTTTAATTTGATGACGAAAGATTATTAAGATGCGATATTTTCTCGAAGACAAGGGAATCGCTCGAGCCGGGAACCGCGGAAATCGCCATCTTCTCCTTTCATCAAAAAAAAAAAAAAAGAAGGTGGGGGGAGAAGTCGGTTTTCAACATAAATATGTGGTTGGGTTTGTTTGGTTCCCATCGCCCTTTTGGGATTATATCTGGCAGGGTGGCGGTGGCCCACGGCAGATGACATTCTTAATTATCGAACATGATGTCTCACCCCTGAAATGGCAAAAAAGTCTCAATTCGCTGATTTGGGTCTCCTAAGAGAAATTATGAATGTCGTGTTTGGATGATAGAGCGATCCATCTCCAATTTTTTCAAACACAGCACGACGGAGACGGGGCAATCGAGACATAATTGACCTTTCGAGCAGCGTCACCGTAAGTCTTGGGTATGGTCGTTGGCGTATCGATCGAGCTATAACTAATTCGTTCTGCCTATGACCTGAGCGTTCGTGATCGATAAACCCGTAGCCGTAACTTTACCGATTTGACGTGAGTTGAGAAATTTTTCTACTAGAATTAGTGAAAACTCCGAGGTGCGAGACGACGATATATTCACCCCTATTACGACCTCGTGGTGAAAGGTAGGACCGCCCCTTTTTGTCTCGGGCTTCCCGGGGTGGGGGGGGTGTTAAGAAGTTAGTTTCAATCTAATCGAAAACCAAAGGAACTGTCCTAAGGGATCGAGGGGAAGAAAAAAAAAATGTCGAGGAGGAGAGAAGGCGAGCGATGGCAGCACGTTAGGTGCGCTTTGTCTGGTCCATGGTAGAGCACCGAATTGTGGTTAGAAGAGCATCAAGAACGATGTCTCGCGATTCAAAATAACGAGGAAAATGATGACTGAAATGACAAAAAGCGAAGGCACGTAAGACAAAGATATCCATAATCTAAGGATGAGCAAACATGAATTTGTCCACACACGGAGGCCGATTCACGTAGGAGACCCAGCTCGTCCCCTTCCCCCCTTATTCTAACCTTTTTAACCATGCCGCAACATTCCTCGGAACGACTTCGAACATGGAGGTAGATTCTAGAGTTTCGCGTTCAATTGGCGCGCTTGGAACGGAGGCTTTGGTTCCCGAATTGATGCGGTAATTAATTATATTATGTCACTCGTCTACAGACATTATGCAATTTTTATATTCGCACGAACTCTCTTTTCATTAAATGTTTGGGTCGAATTGTTCAATACAGTGTCGGAATCGATCTATGCTCTTGTTTATTTCGGGGTATTCCCCAAACACGTGTATGTGCGCTTGGAATGCTCCTATCCACGACACAAACGGTTGGCACACGCTGATGCACCGAATTAAATCCATATCTTAGCTCTTTCGCGGACTTATTCAAAAATAAAAATTCGGACCCTTTTCAAAATGGCCAAACTCGACTCCGAGATATCCGTGCTCGCCCGAAACGCAAACATCCGACTCATCAAAATTCAAATCCCAATCGCCCCTCAAAAGTCACCGGCGCCACCTTTCGTCTCGAGCCTTCGTCGGAGAACTGGCCAGAGATTGATGGAAACAAACACACTTCCTTCCTCACCAGAGATAAAAACGCAAGGTCGTACCATGGAGGAGGAGCACACAGCGTGCAACACGTGTGGGGGGGCAAAAAAAGAAAGAGAAAAACAAAATCCAAAGACGCCAACGTGGACAAAGCGTCGGGACCCGAGACATTCCGGACGCGCGCGTCGTATGATCTTCGATGGTCCGAGAAAAGCGGCCACGTGTCCGAGGATATTTTTATAATCCGTTTCTATCCCCCCTTATCGCCTTTTTAACGTTCGCAAACGAACAGTAGGGCTTTCCGCCGTTCGGGAAACAGAAGTGTAGGCCAATCGGAGGCAGACACGTGTCCCCCAACCCCACCCCCACCCCCCGTAATTACGGCCACGACCGGGGCTATCCTTTTCCGGTATCATCCCCTCCTCCAACACCCCCCCGAAAAATAATATTATATACCGAAAAATAATATTATATAATAAACTAATATTATTTATTTATATAGACGTAGAAAAGAGGAAAAAAGAAACCTGATCCTTTCTCACGCAGAGTGGGACCACTCGGTGTCCGGTCGCAATAAAACCGGATTAAAAAACAAACATGAGACACTGCTCAAAGTGGGAGATATTAATGGGGATCGGCCCCCCGGGTTGATTTCGGGTTTAATTACGCGACTAACGACGGGGAAGGGGGGGTGGCGTTCGCGAGGTGGTTGTTGCTTGCTCCCCCCTTCTTGTCGTATCGGCCAACCATCGACGGATCGTCTTTTCCTCGGCTCGCCGATCGCCGGAGGACTCGAGCCCGATCTCCGGGGAGAAAAATTTGCAGAGGAGAGACTCCGTGAATTGTTTTCTTCTCTCTCCGCTTTATTCGCCGCCGCGATAGGCTTCTTCGATAGATTAGCCGGGGGCGGAATGTCCTTGATCGGCGACAGCGCGTGATGATGCCGGGATTTTTTTTTTCATTTCTTCGTTTTTCATTGTTTTTGGCTCGTGATGCGTCGAGTCGTATTCGTCTCGTATTGCTACCGTGGGAAAATTAGCCTAGTGGGGGTAGGGCTACGGCTTTTTACTTCCAAGTGGTTTGGGAACTTTTGGTCTGTGGGGTCGAAATACTTTATTTAGTCGCTGCTCATCGGTTCCAAGAAACCTTGGTTCGTCCCATGGGTTCGATCGTGTCGTGGTCTGGGATAATCTAGACTCTATACCCAAATGAGTGCTAGTTTATGGCACTCTCGGGTCAGTTGCCTCATTTTTTGCCGTTATTGTTAACCCTTAAAAAGAAAATGAAAAAACGGGTCGTCTTGCACCACCTCTTATGCCTTTAAAGAATTTGTAAGTTGTTGTTTAAAAAGATATACAGATAATATAAATGTAGAACCGGTACAAATTACTAAATTGTGTCGGATGCGTCTATAATCGACAAAAGTCCAATAATTTTTTTTTAGCTTGTTTTTTCTTTTATAGTGTGACCGTAATTGCGCGATTGGTACGATTTCAAGTTTCATGGCGAATTTCGAAAATTCGTGATATGCGGATAAGCCATAGTAATAAGTATTCAGACGACATTAATCAGCGTCGCTAAAGAAGCTGCCGAAGAGCATTCTTTTTCCATTTCCCGTTAGGATAGCTTTTTCGTAAATATGAGAAAGAGCGAAAAAATTAATAGAAAAGAGAGTTCAAATTCGGTCTTTCTTTTTTGGATTCGAAACTTGGATACTCGTAACGTGTAATGAGAGAGGAGAGAAAGGAGCATCGAAGAGGCAAAGGGGGTCTCGACAATTTCCTCGTCATATCGGGATTTTCGTATGGTTCTTTTTCTCTAACGTGCTGTACGAAAAAGCAAAGGGAGGTGGAGAGAATCTAGAAATGCAACACATTTCCTTTTCGCTTCCTCGGAATTAAAAAAGACCCAGAAAAAAAGAATGGATTTTTTGTTTTTGTTTTTTGGGTCTCTATCATCTGACCCTGGAAAAAAGAGAGAGAATGTATAATATCGATCAATTACTGCTGCTTAAGAGTCCTAAATAATAGAAGAGCATGACAGGGCGCAGTGCCGAGACAGAGAATGAAAGGGGAAGATAATTAGCGAGAGGAGGGAGGAGAGAGGCGTTAATGAGGGGGAGGAGGGGGTGGGAGAGAGAGGAGGAGTGAAGAAAAAGCAGAGAATAAAAAGAGACCGGATGTTGACAAATTTCATGTCACTGTTCTTAGAAGGTCGTTTGTTTGTGTGAAGATTTCTTATCTGGGATCTCTCTTTCTCTCTCTCTCTCTGAAAAGACTTTTCTTTCTCTCTCATCATTCCTCCCATCCCTCCCTCTCTCTCTAGAACGAAAAACTCCTTTCTTTGCCCAAGAAAGAGGAGAGAGAGAGAGAGAGAGAGAGAGAGAGGAGAGAGACAGTGGCCCAGCAGATCGAGAGCTCCCCCAAATCTCGTTTTCTTATTTTTTTTTTGTTCTTTGTTTTCTTGTCTTCCTCAGTGTGAGTGATGAGGATCTAAGCTCATCCAATGTTGTTGCGAACGTTGCCCACTTCGCTGCTTCTCGTGTAATTACCAAATTTCTTGGCTTTTCTTCGTTTTCCCTTTTTTTCTCTCTTCAGTTCCAGCTTATTTATCCTTTGTCCTGTCTTATTAGTTGGGTCCCTTCTTTTTTTTTTCCTAGTGGGATTTTTGTTTCCTGTTCCCACCTCTGATGTGGAGACTCTGTGAAGTAATTGGATCCATGGATGATTTCTTCTGGTAGAGGAGCTGACGAAGACGATGTTGCGCTGAGGTAAAATTTTCATCGCTTTCTTCGCGGAATTCATTTTTCTTGATTATCTCTGTCTGATGCTGCCAATTGGGTTTTTAGTCATCTCGTTCTTGTCCCTTTTTCTTCGGCCTAATTAAAGTCCTTGATTATTTTGAGGTATGGATTTGCCTTTCTCATTTGATTTCTGAATAGCAAATTTGTTTAATTGGATGGAGCTTGGAGTCGATTTGTTATTTTCTGCAGTTAATTTGTAGAATTCTATTATCTCGGGTGTGCGTGGTCGGCAGAATTTCTCGCTTATCGTAATCGGTTTCGAGTGGAATCATCTCGTGTCTGTGGGATTATCTTTTGCTACCTCATTTGAGTTTTTCGTTTGATAGACTAATTAAAGAGTACCTGGAGTGGTTGTTCAATGATAGACGTCACTTCAGTTCAGTGTCTTAGCGACTCTTTAATGATACAGCTAATGGCATTTTGTAGATTTGATGGAAGAACTTGAGTTAATGATAAGAAGTGGCGAGATTGTTGCTCGGATTGTTAAAGAGATTGCGGGGATGATCTAGTGGTAGTGGGAAAGTGCGTTCACTTATTGTGAAGTGAGTGAAGTGCAGTTATGGTGAAATGAAGTGCTTCTGTGGATTGAGGAAATTCGTGGCATGTATTCGTAGTCAACTCTCATAGAATGCATTTTAAGTTTGTTGCGAAATACGTTCTCCGAATTATGGAGTTAGCGACATCAGGAAATGATTAAAATACTATGGTTGGTTTAGCTTCTAGAATCCTTTAGACAGTGCTTTGCTAAAAAGTTGCTTTTCTCCGTGTCACCGTTTTCATATTCCTGTATACACCTGCACCAAAGGAAGTGAAAGATGGTGAGCAACATATGGAGACGATCTCTAGTATTTGTTTCACCAAGTTATTTACCGATTTGTCTTTTGGACCCCAAGTTGTTTTTTAAAGCTTGCTTGGCCATTTCCAAGGAATTTGATGTTCTGCTCTTTGATTTCTTTTGACAAAGAAAGTTCCGCTCTTCAAGTTAAGTATGCATACATTTGGGAAACCATATAGTTGCAAATTTACAAATGTGACGTTACACTTGCTTGTTGGGTTTGGCACTGACAATGGAAATGCTTTGTGGGAGCTAATTCGCAAGTTCAATCAACTGGTTCCCGATTAGTAGTAACCACAGGCATCTTTAAGGATATAGGTTAGAGTCGATTGTTTAATGTCTAGCCATCTATGTTGCGATAGATGGGCTGGTTGCTTTACGCATGAGAAGTCCATGATTCACTGATCAAGAGAATTGATACTCTTTTGTGTTGCAACTCCAGTGCTGCATGGACACATGTTTTACCTGAGAAATATTTAGACAATGGAATGGGGATAGAGAGGTAATGTTGCTTGTTTCTGGGATAATTGGGGTGCATTGGAATTTTGATGATGGAATGGTGCTGTCTAGACAATATAAACTTCTTCTTTGCATCTCATTTGGTAAATATGTAAATTCAGATATGGAAGAATATATTGGAATAAAAGTTTGAGAGATTCTTGGGAATTAAGAATCTTCATGCCAAATTGGTAGCAATCAATATCTCTGTGCATCTAAGATTCTGTATTCTTGATTGAATATAATAATAATTATACTAAGGGAGGTGAACTATGTAGAATCTGTACTTTTTGAATACTACACTGGTCATGCAACAAGTGGAAATCTCTCTCTCTCTCTCTCTCTCTCTCTCTCTCTCTCTCTGTGCGCTTTGATTGGCGTGGTGTGTAAATGTTCAACTTTAAGTTGATTGTGGTGATTTCCAATTGCAAGTTTGTAGCTTTAGCGAATTCCTCTTCTCCTTTTGGTTCGAAAGATAATTATTTTTCCTTTTACTAGTCTGTCCTCGGATTTTATCTTGATTCCCCTTTTCTTTGGGAACTCTACATCCTTAATTTGCTATGCTGCATCTTTATTCAAAGTGTTCTTTTATCTACTGCCAGTGATGGGAACGGAAATCCAACTGAAAAGCAATCTTCCTGGACATCACTCAATGAGGGATCTGAATGAGGATTCTAACAGTTGTAGCTGGTCGCTGTTTAATGGAGAAAGGACCTTGCAGAATGGACATTATTACAAGGGCTTTTTGCCTGGGGCAGCTGCAGATATTTATCCTGGATATGACAAAGATATAGTGAGGACAACAATGCTTGAGCATGAGGCCATATTCAAGAAACAGGTATGATTATTGATATACTCGTCTTTGTTGCATCAGATCTTAAATTGGATTTTCATTTGATATGCTGCATTTTCATCCTTCCTTTGTTGACCTGAATGGACTACTTGATGTACGAACATGTGCTGGTTTGTTTCATTTTCATGCTTAGAGAGCCTTTCATTGGATAAAGTCATGTAGAAGTGGTTTCTGCCTTTTTCACTCATGCAATTGGTTCAAGAATTTTGACTACTTGGATGGAACTCAAGATAAATTGTGGATACTGGCCAACACATTGGAGAAATCATGGATTACCTCTTTCAAACTGTGGTCATGCATTGCTTTGAATATTTAAGATATCCCAATTTTGGAAGACGTGGACTAAGAAATCAATTTTTTCTGTCATCATCCAGGTGAATGAACTACACCGTCTGTACAAAATTCAGAAGAACCTGATGGATGATGTTAGAAGGAAAGAAGCACTAAAATCTCGGATGCCTGTTGAAACATCACTAGCGTCAAGCCCTTTAGTGTCTCAAATTACATGTGAAGACACTCGGAGATGGAAAATCCCGAGCTTCTCTGTTGCAAACCCCGGTTACACTAGGCCATCGGTAGAAGGAATCCATTCGCCTATCAATTCAATGAAGGGACATAGCACGCCACCTGCTACTTTTGCTTCTCCAAATGGAGGTATCTTCAAGACTTCTGAGGTGCCTGATTCTAGACCCTCAAAGGGTGGGAGAAGAAAGTTTGACCTCCAACTCCCAGCTGATGAGTACATTGACACTGATGATCAAGAGCAGGTTGACAGTGCGAAAAACGTGTCACATTTTCCTAGTCAAGATTGTAAATCCGGCTTTCACAATGCTGTAAATATAATGCGTGGAGATAGTGGGAAGACAGATAGTGTGGGACATGCTTCAGAGTCTGGTTTACATGCCAAAAAAAGGAATGTGGCTGACCTGAATCAACCTATTGAGGTTGATGAAACTGATGCCTCGGCATATATTGACCTTGAGAGTCATGGATTCCCTGGGGAGATCCGAGTTCAGGAACACTCTTTTAAGCCAAAATCAATTAATCTAGGCTTACCTTATGACGATGCTCAAAGCTCTCATCATGGAAGCAATAATGGGACTCCATTCAATTTACATCAGGTCAGCGAGAGGAATGGACGAGGGTTGTTTTCACACATGCTTGAAGCTGGTAAGGTTTTCTTTGGTGTAGCACTCCGACTTATTGTTGTTGCATGTGCTTATGCTTCTCTTCTCCTGATTTTCTCACTTTTTATCCTTTTGTCTTGGAAATTTTCTCTTCTTGGATAGAAGCATCTGGACTGTATAATTTTCATGCTGCTTTGTCCGTACTTCTTTGCTTGCATGCTTTGTCAAATGTCAGATGGCCTCCTTTGTTCTTGGTGATTTTTGTTATACAGATTACACTTCCCAGAGATGGTTGCTTAAATGGAATGGTTACCCCCAAAATAATTTTACCCCGTTTAACAGATTTTCAAGTATGCTAGAGAATGTGCATATAGACTATCATGATTAGACAGGCTACTTGTGCGTGGCTCTTGTAAGTAAGATGCCAAATATGTGTGTATGGATGGCGAAATTGTAGGTTCAAGGCTTTTAGTTGAATGGCATTCACACCTTATGATCTTATACATATTTTGGCTGCAATTCTGGAGTCAATGATCTCTCTGTCCACAGGGGACATCAAGGGCAAGAAATCTACTTCTCATGGTCTCCATATGCATGGTTTGCTCAATGAAGTCCATGACTCTCCTTACAATCAAACTGATCAAAGCACAGTCGCTCAAAGCAGAGAGAGGACCATTTGTGGCTTAGAGACCTCTGGAAATGCTCAGCGTCCAGAATCAGTAATGCCATCTTTGGAAAAAGCAGGCAAATTAAACCAGAAGTCACTTCCATTTCAAATGCACCCATGCATAGTTTCATCCAGTACCCACAATGCAAGTAGTCAGCCAGGAGATCGGAACCATGCAATATATGGTGATAAGTGGCATGAGAGGGATGTTAGATCTAACAGAGGATTTGAAACAGAATTGCTCAATCGAAATGGCTTTAACAAGGAATTGCTCAATGGGTCTTCCCTGGATTCCAAGGAACTATCCCGCCACTTCCCTTTATTTAGCTATGACCCCATTAAGTCTTTTGATGATAGAAAGTTACCCTCAAAGGACTTCGTCGATCACACTTCTGCTAAGTATCATGCATGTTCAAGTTCCATTAGTGCAAACACTGGAAGAGAGGTAGATCTGAACAGAGTACTTGGAAATGGTACATCTAATAGCTTGGTTCTGCCACAAGGGTGTAGAATCACAGATGCAGAGAACAAAAGAGAGGACCATGTTGTGACGCTGCCTTGGTTGAGGGCTAAAACAGCTTGCCAGAATGAGGTCACTTTGAGAAGTGATCTGAATTCTAGAGGATCAAATTCGCATCAACCTTCATCTTCTATTACTGGCAATAATGAAACTGGGAAATGCCTGACTCAAATGTTATCTCAGAGTACAAGATCAGTTTTGTGTTGCAATGAAATTAATGCTAAGAGGAGTGATGTTGGTGCATTCTCAAGTGATAAAAAGATTCTTGGGTTTTCAATATTGGAAAAGCCACCTATTTCGAGGAATGATTCATTTTCTAATAACACACCTTCTGCAACTCTTCCTCATTTGTACGACGGTGAAGTTGTGGAAAAAGAGAAGAAAGTGAGATTACTCGACATTAATTTGCCCTGTGAATCTGTATCTGAGTTGGGTAAGCCGACTCCTACAGGAACCCCTGCTGTGCAAAAAGAAATAGGTTCAACCGCAAGCTCTATTAGGCATCAAATTGATTTGAATCTATGTGTGAGTGATGATGACACTGTTGGGCCGTCAGTTTCCACTACTTGCACTGATGGAAAGCGGATATCTGGGATAGATCTGGAGGCTCCTGTGGTTCCAGACAGCGAGGACATCATTTTTGATGTAGAGGTTGCAGAAAAGGAAGGTGAAAGATCTATGCTCTCCTTGCAGCAGGAAAATGGACATCGACAGAATGAAATTGTGAAAGTAGCAGCGGAGACGATAGTTGTCATCTCATCAGTCAGCCATCAAAATTATCTGAATAAGATAAATAGCAGATCACCTGAGTCTCTGGAGGACCCACTCAACTGGTTTGCTGATATTGTTCTCTCTTGTGGAGATGGTATAGGGGGCAGGCAAGAAGCTGCTTCAAAAGCTATAAACAGACGGTATGACGAGGGTTCCTCATCAGAAGAGACAGATTACTTCGAGTCCATGACACTGAAACTGGCAGAAACAAAGTCGGATGAATATCTGCCTAAACCATTTATCCCTGAAAACCTCTACGTTGATGAATCTGCCGCAGCCGCTTCAACACCGAGTCGTCCCCGGCGGGGACAGGTGAGAAGAGGGAGGCAGCGGAGGGACTTCCAGAGGGATATCCTTCCAGGCCTGGCTTCTCTTTCTAGACATGAAGTAACCGAAGATCTTCAGACTTTTGGAGGGCTTATGAGAGCAACTGGCCATGTGTGGCAATCCGGATTGACAAGAAGGAACTCTAGAACTGGCTGTGCAAGGGGGAGGCGGCGGTCCACTGGTAGCCTCTCTGCTGTAACATCTGTGGGTCCCAATTGCGCTCCATTGATACAGCAACTGAACAACATAGAGGTGGGAGTTGGGTTGGAAGAGAGGAGCCTAACTGGATGGGGAAAGACCACAAGGCGACCTCGTCGGCAAAGATGTCCAGCTGGTAATCCTCCATCACTTGCTTTAACATAATCCTGATAACAGGCTTGCTTTAATTCCATGGTTGGGAGATGAAGGGATGGTATGGTCGTGAGGATTCTGTATGTACATTCTTCACCAAAATTCGGTTCCATGGAGTCTATGTTGGCTACCAAACTCTGTATTATTCGTGAATAATGCTGCCGTATTCTTGTTGGGATAACATTGGCACCTCATTGTTTTCGCGTCTCCACTGTTCGTCGCCACTGTAGAAGACCATGTGCTTGGATTCAGTGGCTGATTCTCTTGTACTGAAGGAGTGCGTTGGCTCTTGGCGATTCGATTCACTTGTTTCATCTTTTCCAATTGGGTTGTGATGCCTGGATGAACAGTGAGACTTTAATACAGGATGCTAAGACATGGAAGTTGGAGTTGAAAGCTGTAGAAACTCTCTGGTGGGATTTTTCTTTTGAGTTGTTCCAGTTCCGTCCTCTTTACTATTGTGTAGATCATAGAAAGGGACCGGACTAAAAAGGGTAAAGTAGAACAAGAGACTGCTGTGCGAAACCGACCCTACCCGACATTTGAGGATGGGTTTGGCATTGTTAAGGTGGCCATGGCTGTGCTTTTCACCTCTTGTTTTTCCATTTCTTCTTCTTCTTCTTTAAGTTTTATTGGGAAGGAAGTGCCTGGTGGGTAAGTTGTGATCGCCCCTGCCAAAAGCAATTCTCGCAAAGGTGGTGCTGATTTTCGGCAAATCATGAATGCAATTTATCTTAGTTCCAGCGACCTGCAACTGATGTGCCAAACCAGTGTCATTTTGTATATGAGAGAGCGTTGGAACAGGAGAGGCATTCCAACAGTGAGGACAACATTGAGGGGCTGTTCAATACTTAAACCTCAAGCCATATGGCCTTTTGACTATTGCATGTTGCGTTTTGGGATGTAATATCTTGCTGTTGTAAGAAACAGAAAGAGGTAAACGGTATTTGGACCATGGGACTCATGGTACAGAACTAGTGCTAAAAGTTTGAAAGCAATTGCCGGGACTGTCTTATAATTTCATCTTGCTGAGACAATTTCGTTTCGCCCTCTGAGTTCTTTTTCGCCTGATTATTATGGTTGTTTCGAGGTTCTGAAGAAAACCACCAGTCCGTTTATTTCATTACTGTATGCATGCATAGTATAGAGGAAGTAATGCTATCGAATTTTCTAGTGTCGAGCCGACCCGATGCGATGGTGTCAACCCACCCAGATTCAGTCTCGACCGCTTAGAGCCACTCACCCATGATAGGTATGGCCGAGTGCCAATGCCTAGGCAGCCTGGCGTACCAAGGACTTACCTTTGAGGAACATCATGATGGATCGAATGCGCTCGATGGCTTTCGCAATCAAGTCATTGTTTGATACAAAACATCAGGATCTTTTCAAAACGTGCACATATCGACATGTAAAGATGGGTATAATTGATTGTATAGTCTTTGTATGAAAATGCGCTAATGGAGCGACTCAAGTCCCAACCTTATGCAAGAAACAAGGTGTGTTAGCATTCGAACATATCTAAAGGATACTTGTCGCGATGCAAATCCATTAGTCACTCTCGAAATGAAGAATGGTGATTCCGTAAATACTGGGACTACAATAACTGATGTCCAAATTTCACATAAAGATATGCTTCTTAAAATAGAATTAAAAATGTAATAATTTTCTTTAGAGAAAAAGTTACTGAAAATTTCAACCTATATCCACCACAACACATTCACTTTGAATTTTTTTCCCGTGACATCAAAAATCCCAATCACGTAACACAGTAGCCCTTTGTTGAGGTCCAGTCAGATGATTACACTCAAGTAATGTAGACATTATGTTAGCACTGTGCGGCGTTCGTTGTTTATTTTGATAGACATTCGACAAATTCTGAGGATCTTCGGTGTCAATGAAGGAAGAGAAAGGATATGGGCAAATAAGTCATGATGGATATAGTCCTAAGTATTTTAGAAGACCTTTCTTCTCCTTTTCTTTTGCGGGCAAATAAATCAGGAGGATGATAACACGCGCGGAGCATGGCGCGTGGGAAACCAAAGGGACGCAATTGATTTTGTTTTCGTACGGACACCGGAGAAGGAGAGAGAGAGAGTCAGAAGAAGATGCGTCTCTGTCGGCCTCTCAAGTTCGCATCTGGTCAAAGTCGAAAGATTCTCTCTCCACCAATCACAATCTCTCTCTCTCTCTCTCCAAGAAAACTATTTTAGGGAAAAAAGGTCAAAATTGATTGGTGGGCCCCACTTTTTTTATTTTTGTTAAACCTGTCCCTTTCCCGGACATCTAGCACGTAGCAGGTTTTTCTCCAGGTTGTTTGGATTTTGTTAGGCAAAATATAAAAAAAAGATAAAATAAAAGACAAAATTTATCATTTTTAATTCATTGCTTTCTCTCCTCATCCATGATGATTAAATTTCGAGATATTGACACAGCGATCCTTGAATTTTTATTCGATATGCAACGTAATCTCCGAACTTCCGATTTCTTCGATGCGATCCATGAATTCTAAATTAATGTGTAATCTGATCCATAAAATTTCAATTTATTCAACGTGATCAATGAACTTTTATACATGTCCAAACTAATTAATTCTTGAATTATATGAAAGTATTCAATATGACCATTCCATTAATTTAAATTTAGGACCCACGTTGAATATTTTCATATAATTCAAAAATATTAGATGAAAGTTTAAAAATCACATTAAACAAATTGGAAATTCATAGGTGACATTACGTATTTAGCAAAAATATTGCATATTAGATGAAACTTAAGTTTCACAAACTTTTAATCAATAAAATACTTTCGTTAATACTATGTTTCACAAGTTTTCCCCATATCGTGTTAATCCTTTGAATATCAAAAAGGAGGACCAGCACAACGACAATCACCACCGCCGTTTTGCAACCTCAATTTAGGCTGATCCTGGGAACCAAAAAAATAAAAAGACTGAGTTGGTGCATCAGTCATCATCGAATGACTTTCGAGTCTCTTTTGACTCATGGCTAATGGACTGGCCTTACCAATAATGCGTAGCGTGTCATCACGGGCCACTAGGTTGACGAGGATTGACGACTACAACAATTACCTTGCATGTCCGAGAAGTTAATATTTAGGCATGATTCCCGAAATGTTGCTACAGGAAGCGCTGTCAATGAGTTTGATATCTCTAAGAAAGCCTTTAGTATTCCCTTTGATAATTCCAGCAGTACCGCTCTCACAATCCAAATGCTGATATCTGAGACAGAATGCATGACAGTGCTTCCTAATTTGATAAAATGAAGACCCATCTTTTGCAATCCTATAAAAAACCATAGATTTTGTCATGAATTTGTTACATTTACTTTCCATGATACATGCACACAACCATCCTCTAAGTCTGCTCATTCTGACAAGCTAGTGATATTCAACATTCCACTCTGGATGAAAAGAAGTTACTTCTTATTAGCATGATAATACCGACGCTCGAGTAGTAATTACATACGGGCAAGCAACTACCAAACCAATGTCATTGACGCCATTCAGAGTTACTCAAAGAGAAAGAACCACAAACTAAGAGTGAAAAGCATCCACTACTTCACCGGACGGACGCAATGACACCTGCAGCACTGGGAGATCCATGTCAACATGGTCTATGCCCAATTGAGGTTCATGAAGCTACCTGCAGAAAGAGTCCATATGAGTGATCACCTGGCAACTGACACTGAGGAGCTAATTAATGTTGCATTAACGACTTTTGATGTCTTGGTCTTGGTCACCTGAACATGAATGGATAGAAACAGTGGCTAGCAGCAGCTCCTCGTCGCCCTTTCAGGCATTGTCTCCATCCTTTCGATCTTCTGGATCGATGGGCAATTCATGACGAGGCCGATTGTATTTTTCACGTAGCTGCTTGATTGGGATGAAATCTCCAGCACTATCCATCCCGTAAAACAAAAGGGAGATATAGGGATGGTCAAACCTATCCTGCAGAGTAGCCAACAGAAGTCAATCAAAAGGCTATCAAATATGTGCTGCGAGCATGATTCCAAGCACATGCAAAGTTCACCTTGTCTGGCTGGTCAGGGGCTACCAAATTCTCCTCAGGTACTGCACGTGCAAAGTTTTCATCAGTGGACAGGCAATGAGAATTCATCAAGAGCAGAAACAACAGTATTGGGACAGAGCAGAATCAGCAAAAGTACTTCATAAGTGAGATGCCATCAACAAAATCAATTATTGCTTAACTGAATGTGGTTTATATAACTGAGCAGAAGTACCATATGTTACTAGCAAGTTCGGATCCTCGTATACATCAACCAAAACCTGGACAAGAAAAGTAACTGAAGTAAGGCACCAAAAATGCTCCTCTTTCGTGCATCCAAGATATCCACTAAATCTATCATATTACTAATTCTTGCTCAAGCATTTAAGATTAAGGACACAGCTGGAGATGTAACTATGCCGATGGCAGAGGTCACAGTAGTATGAACAACTGGTTGTTCTATGGACTCTGCACAAAACTGAAACTCACTGGCATAACCCTTCTCATGACTTAATATATGTCTCATGCCTCTTTTTGGATATTCAACAAAAATCATTAGGTGGCTGCAAAGCTAACAAGAGCAATGCTCATGCCCCGCTTTAGTTAAGGAAAATTATTTGAACTTCAAATACTTGCTTCTTTGTTCTTTGTGCGGCATTATATAATTTCATCACGTAAGTGAGTTTGATATGGTGTTAGACAGGTGATGCAAATTACTAGGAAAAATAGGACAAGCTTCACAATCTCCACATGCTGCAAACCTGCTTATCAACATAGAGAAGAAACATACACCAGACAACTCATATCAACACATAATTAGATCCCTGTCGGAAGGAAGTCTTATCAACACCTACTTAGATGGCAGATATTCTTTTCACTTTTGGCCAGAAGATGACCACAGTTTATTTCTTTTGGGCAAACATATTTGTTTTCCTACTCTAGAATGGAACACGACTTAGCTAAAATAAAGTCTGAACAGATGCCTTAGCATGGAGCCAGCATATCTCGTTTCAATTTCATGAAAAAAAGGGGAAAAAAAGCCTCACCTAATAGGCAAGAAAGTCTTTAGATTTGCCTCTCGAAGAACTTTTGTTTGGAGGACTATGCACATAAAAAGAAAGTCTGTTGGTCAAGAGTTGATTTGAGCACACCAAAACTCTCAATCCAGGTTACACTCATGTGAAGACATTATATGACCTCTCTCGACTGAATTTTGGGAACCGTTAATCAATAAAGAACATAAGCTCATAATTACTATTGGAAAGTGTGAAGTTCCATTATATGTCATAAAATTCCATTGTGTAGTAATACTGCACCACCAATAGACTTATAACCTGGTAAAATGGCTGATTGGAACCTCTAGCCAACTTTTGAGTCTGGGCAGCTTCCATCCAAGAATTTGACTCACAGCACACAGGATCCATCCCACAGACAACAGCTCGATATCCTGATACCGTTATATGAACTTTTAGAAACATAATCAGAGTAAGGCAAAAAAAGGATGAAGAAAACGTAAATTGAGGTAACTAGATCCCTAGTGCAACATACTTGACGCGCACAAAAATTAAGAGCTGGGAAACCGCTTGACATTCGATATTGTAAGTGCGTCTACAGCATTTAGTTAATAGAAAACTCATGTAACACATTCCTCTAGCAAGTCCTTTAAATTGGTAGCGACAAATTCTAAATGTCTGAATTGAAAATACAAATAGGAATAAAATAACATTAAGTTTCACAATATTTCGTCAGAAGTACCTCTTACCACTCTGGAATTAGGTAAAATGAGAGCACCATGATGGCTTCACATTACACAAAGAAGAATGACACTTTGTGGGATAGCAGTCCATATATTTGCAAGAAAGCACACAATTTCTCATGCTATTTACAAAGAAAACTACTAGCATAACACAGGGTAAACAGAAAAGGTGGAGCAAAGGCACTTCTATTTAACATATGAATGTAATGACAAGATGAAACAACTTGCTGGACTGTCCTTATGCGCATAAAAAATATCTTCTCACATGATTTTTCTTTGGATAATTGATAACCTAGGGATAAATTCTAGAAAATCAAAGGTTGATTATCAGCTCTGGTGGGTTTCCCTAAAATGTTCTCACATGATTTTAGTAAAGTGAAAGATAAATAAAAATATAACGAAGGTTGTGTAGATAGTCAACCGAATACTTTATGCTTCACTTTCTGGCCCAAACGAAAAGCATATTGAGCTTTCTCATACGCCAGAGCTTTGGCTGATGCAGCCAATGAATCTGCCTCCAAATTGGAAATTTCGTCTCGCAACTTAGATGCTAATGCATAATCCTCTCTCTCAACTGCTTTCTGCAAATCTGCACTGCACCAGAGCAAATGATACAAGTCTGAAGTATCATAAAGTTAGGAGGGAGGAGAATATAAAACACCCTAAGGATAACATAAAAGAAAGATAGATCAGACTAACCGCAACCGGATCATGCTTATGGCCTTATCTTGAGCTTCACTCTTTGAAGAGGATCCCCTTTTAGCTTCTTGCTGCCGGATCACTTCCGCTTCAACCTTCCAAGAAGCATGCCTCGCTCATATCAATACAAGGACGCACAAGCACACCGCCAAACTCAATGTATAGTGTTCATGATGAAAGGATCCAAAAGGTTGTAAAGAAAAAAAATGTCGCACAACTAATATCCTTCTTCACTGTAATCGATCAATGGAATAAGAATTCCTCCTGAAGATAACTGATACAGAACCAGAGAAAATATTTAACCTCCGTAAGCTTGTTTCTCAGTTGTTGTGCAATATCGTACTGCTCCAAATTCAGTGCATACTGCCATTTGACAACACGGAGATTAAGAGATACTCAAACGCCAAAATATACTCATATGCCAAAAAATACAGCACTGCTTTACAGACTGCACAGATCTAACTATCAAACACCATTTTGAAACTTTTTTTTTTCATCAAATAACAGAGTTGCAGAATGATCAGTGATTTCCCGAACTAAGCATATCAGAAAAATCAATCTTCATACATCCCATATTTCCAATCTTGAATCTCCGACCTCTGAAAAGCAAAACCTTTGGCGGCATATCGCCAGACAACTTGACGACTTCTATCATAATGTGCTAAAATAAATCACATGATTTCTCACTGTTCTCTAAAGCCCTTCAGAATGACCAATATATTACTGGGGCCATTTTGCATTTAAAACGACTGGCCATTTCATAATAAACAAGAAAGCAATGACATATATGATACCCGATACTAAAGCATTGCCAATTCAAATTCCTTTAGTGAACTTGAAACACCTGTACACGAGTTGTCAGGTCCAGCTGAAAAAAGAACATGAGTATATCTTCATTGGCACTCTCACTCTGCTCTGTGCTTGCATCCAACCCCTTTTCACCCCCTTTAAACAGCCATCCGGCTCTGACTGCAACTTTTCTTTGTCTTGTTGCAATACGGTTGGCAGAAAAGGGAAAACTCTTCATGCACCAACACTGACAGGACTGTCCATCTGATCCTGAAGTGGCAAATGTTTTCTTTGTCAAGTCGAATGGCCTCCTCCATGATGAATCAATTGCATAAACTCCACTCTTTGCAGATGCTGTCGCAGAGCTCAGCGACAGAGCTAGCATTCTTTTGGCTACACAAGGCAAATGCGGCACCTAAGCCAGTCCGTTATATAGAAGCTTCTGTATCTGCAGTCTAAAAGAAACCACGTAAGAGACCATGCGACAATCACCTCCACAAAGCCTCGGTCCATTACAATTCAACTACTTTTCCTCCGTTAGTCGAAGGACTCGACCCCATTCAGTTGCCGAGAACACCAACCAACATATACCAAATCTACACAAATGCTACCACAACCATCTTCGGATTCAACAAACAGAGGCGAAAGACTATGAGCCTCCGGTTACACCTGGGGTGAATCAAGAACCTAGAAATCAACCCAAAGACAGAAAGAAAAGAAATCAAGAACCCAAGAAAAGATCGCTAGCGACGGTAACTTCACATTCTACACCATACCCTTTTCTTTTTTTCTTGGGAAACAGACGGAACCGCGATTAAACCAAACGGAATGGGAAGCGAGGCCCAGAATTCGCACGGAACGAAAGGGGGAAAAGTCGCATCAATTCAAAAGAAAAACCTTTGATGATAGGAGTAACTCACCAGGACGCCAAGAGCAGCTCTGGCGAGCTCAAGCTTCGTCCGCACAAAATAACCAAATAAAAATCGGTCCTTTCTCTTTTCAAGAAAATACCTTTTTTCCTGTGGCCCAGTCCAAAAGTGCAAATAGAAACTACTCGAGGATCGATCAAAAGGAAGAAAGAAAGAAAGAAAGAAAAGACAAAAGAAGAAGCCACTTCACAGCACTCGTGTGATCGAAAAGCAGTATTTTCCTATCCACGAGTTTGGGAAATGACATACGGTGAGATCACATAATTTTCAAAAGAAAGGAGGGAGAGACAACAACTCACATTCATAGACCGTATTTGTTTTACAAAATATATATGATCTTTAATCTTTTAAAGGAAGCTGCTGCTTATATAGACTAAAAGCGATTAAATAGAAAAATTTTCTTAGATTATGAGAAAAATTTCTCAATATAAATTATTTGTCAATAATAAAATCATTTTTCATTGACCAATTCTTTTAAGTGATCTAAGTAATCAGTTAAAGGAATTTTTTTTGAATTACTCGTTTTTCATAAAATAAATGGAGCTTGCCTGGATATACCCTTTTATTAATTTGTTATCCATTAAGCTAAATTAAATAAAAATAGAGATTTTTCACCAATATTTTTGCCAATGTGATTATTTTCTATAAAAAAGCTTTTCATATTCACTTTGACGTTGCTTTTTGCAATTCTCGATTTGATTGATACCTCGAAAATGTGGTGGCTATCAATGCTGATTATGCATTTGATATTAAAGCATTTGCAAAAAAATATACCTTGAATTTAATCTAGTAATAAATCAGGGTTTTCGAGTGTTTTCTTTATCTAATTTATTGGGTAATTTGAGTTTGACTTAGTAAACAAATGTTGCCTTTTCGAGTTTAAAAAACTTTTTATTGTTCTTGCCTCACTCACCAATGTGAGCCAGCGAATTCCTGGCATGAATTTGTCTACATTGCATCTCTCTTGCAACTTTCTTTCTCAATTTTTATCATTTTGCTCATTACGTCATGAGGACTAACCAAACTGAACCATCCATTTCGTGGTTTCACTCAATCATCCATGAGATATTGTCTGCCTTCTTTCTTACATCTGGAAAATCATCCAAAGCGATTAAGTGGGGGAAAAGAATACAACAATGCTCCAGACAGGAGATACAACCTCATTCTTTCTGGCAACAATGTTAGTACATACAATTAGAAGATCAATCTCTTCGGAAGCTCGAACCAGGTTCCATGTTGATCGAAATGTCCCGACACACAACGAAGAAAAAGAAATTGAAAATTTCGTTCTATTATTTTCTTTCATGCTGACACGTGCCCGGAAATGTTTTTAAGATACAAGAGATGCAAAGAATGAGAAAAATCACGACGGCGAAAGAATAATGGTGCGTGGATGTACAATAATACAGAATTTAACCCACCTTTTGTAATGCATGACGATGCATAAAAGGCCAAAAAAGGGGGAAGAAACAAAAACTCAGATTGCTTCTGCTGAGGCCGGCTTTATCTCCTAAGAATGGTGCAAAAATTGGCCGCTTACGTACGCTGCTGTACATGATTTTTCCCAGGATCCACAATAAGGCCCTTTCCTCCATTCACTTCTAAATCGTGCCTGCATTAACGAGGCTATTAAAGCTGCATTAACGAAGCTATGAAAGCTTGGAAACTTCATTTCTGCATTATAATGCACAGGCACAATACTGGCACACACAGATCGCGTTTAGAGGAAAACATATCTTAGCCTAGTACCAAACGGATGGCAACTTGCTCGTTTCTGACTTCTCAAAATCAGATTTACCCTTGATCGTCTCAACGAGGAAAAATGATCAAATGAAATACTGTAGATCTTAATTAAATAGAAACATGCAATATAAATCAAAAGGCAATGAAAACTCAACTGGAACACAAAGTCTGGAATAGTCAACTGGTCACGGGGAACATATCTGAAAAGTTGGAGCAGCCGATCAACATATACTACTTTCTTCCACACCTAGCAAGTAAAATATTGAGAGCCTTGCATATAATTGGGTCCCCACAGACGAATCAGTCCTAAGTAGTACATCAACACTAAAAGATTCAGACATACCACATTGTCAACGAACCATTGCAGCGCCAAAATTGAAGCCTTCAAATGCATATTTGGGTGAAGAACATACAATGCCTGCATAGGGAAACGAATAACAATTAGCATTGCTTCAATTTTAACTTGGTCAGATAAAGTAACTCAAGAGTTGCATACTTGCAGGTTTCGCTGATGTTTGCGACCAAGTATCTGCTGCAACCTCCTCATCCACGCAAAATCCGGTATGCTGCTTATTCCCGACAGAAGCATAGAATAGAAATTAGTATTGGATCACCAGAGTGTTGTAACTTACACTAACTGAACAGACACAGTGTTTGTAGCTCTAGTAATCATGGCTAAAGCTGCAATTGAGAAACTAACAATCCTGAGAGGAACATATGTCTGTTCAAGTCATTGTCTCTTTCAAAAGAGTTTAGTTCTCTCGTGCATAAATCCGATTAGAAGTTTTATATATTCTCATCTGAAGTTACTCCCTGCTGAATGACAACAAAATCTTTTAAGTCAACATCTGAAAGAACAGGAATAAGGTGGGTTCTAGCACAGTGGCGAGAGAAACAACATCATGCAGGCAAAATATCCAAAATGTCTATACCAACCAAAGAAGTGAATCATAGATAACCAAATACAACATACAAACACTTGGCCCACAACTACAAAACACTCAATAGCTCTGTCCTCACAGATCACGTGATGACTAAACATACACTTCCTATGCTCTTGGTGATCCTGAATGACAAAGAAAGAAAGTAATAGAAACTTTTTGCAAGGTCGAGGGGCTTTATTTACTCAAACTGTTTTAAAAGTACAAAACTGAAGATATCAAGCCATTTTGCAGGGTAGGAGCAACTCCAGCATATCATGATATGCTGGACAAAGATTATCTTGTCCTCTCTTGCTAATGTTTACTTCATAGCAAGCTCTTGATCTTGACTGGACAGCGATCATGGGCATGATTCTTAAGCTTATTTTAATTAGTGTAATTGCCATAGGAAATCATGGATGAGAAGCACAACGCTGAAACACAGAGCAATTTAACCAGGAAAATTCTATCGTTATGAGGTAGTTAACTGAGATCATAGGAATACTCACAGTTGCAATGATGCAGCCGAGTGGACATAAACGATAGAATAAGGTTTCTGTATCAAGGGTTCAAACTCCTGAAATTCAATGAGCAAGAGACTTCTTCAGTTCTCACAACTAAATTAACTTCAAACATCTACTAAGAATCATGAATAAGATAGCCACACGAACAATTTGGCAGTAGATGTGTAAAAGAAAGAGGTCGAAAGGCTAAATTAATGAAGCTCAAATGAGATCGTTCATACTACTGGTTTATTGGTTTACAATAACTATCGGATAGTAGGACATGGGCCTAAACATAACCAAAAGACGGTTTGGGGAGTCCTACTATGCCAGATTCTTGAGCCTGCAGAATAGGAAATGATGAAATTTGAGCACTAATTTGTTCCCTGAGTGGTTACTTCCCATCAATGCTGATAATACCTCTGTGTCATTAAAATTTAGAGAAACTCCGTGGTGAGCACATAACTCAAACTAGGCAAAACCAGGATCAGTGTCATGGTCCCAAGCAAAGTAAACACTTAGTCAAGACTGAGAAGTTCCAAAAAATACGACAAAATCTAAGCATAATTCTGGAACTGAAGCAACTGGTACTTTCATACCTTTAATACATAGAAGATAAATCGCTCCAAATCAAGACAACGCAGAAGAAAATGTGCTCCCACAACCACCATAACAGGGTGACCCTCACTATCTACACCACCACGGTATCTGATGAAGAGACAAAAGACCTAATTAGACTGACAATTCATCATAAAGGAATATGCATAAAAGTTTATTCTAGTGTCGTCATGCAAGAATGCAGACTTTGACATTTGCGCAGAAATAATCTTTAACAACAAATTTATGCTCCTTTTAGATGAGCACTAACAAAGCAACACTGGGAAGTGCCAATCAAAGCCGGCCAAACCTAAGGTTCACGAGCTGTCTCCTGCTTCATAGGTAATGATATCAAGACACTAATACTGTTGATCCCACCTGCTACTGTCAATGCTATATTTGTACAATCGTCATTGTAAAAAAATATCAATAACTAGATATTCGACGTTATTCAGGCATAAATCTGACTTTAATCTGAACAGAGTAGATGCAATGCAGGAGGAGGCAGAAAAGGATGCTTACACAATTTTCATCTCGGCAATGTCAGAGAGATTAAGAGAAATAGCTTTAGAGAGGTAGCTTGAATGAAGTGTATACTCTTCAGAAGGAGTCAAAGGGGGTCCTGCGAGGTCACCAAACCCAAGAAATTTGGGCCAGTTCCATCCCCTGTGTACCTCCACGTTTTTATCCCACTGCTCCTTCCTCCTCTGGTCTGGATCTTTACTTAACGACATGAAAGCAGGATCCAAATATGAAGCCAAATATGATGAATTCCTGCAGATGAACAACCTCTAGTCTTATATCTCGACAGTTTATTTCTTAAACAAGCAGCATAACTGGAGGACAAGGTTCACATGAAAAAATAAGAGTGCTCTAATCAGATGTTTGCAACAGCCACATTATATTTGCTCAGTTAATCTTTTCCTTTGAAGATATTGTCTCTGAAGTTCAAGGAAAAGTCTTTCTTTTAAAAAAATGGGAAATACTATTCCTTAGATCTTATGAAAGCATTGAATTAGTATTTGGGTGGTTCGTCTTTTGCATCAATAATGAATTGAAAGCAATAATACCAGGAGAGAAATGAAAAAAACTAAGAGTAAAGGAACAGCAACCATGGAAGAAAATTAGGCAGATCATGATTGGTATGTACACAAGCAGTAATAGGATCAACTTTCTTTAAGTGTCTCATTGCCAAATCATTTCTATAAAAAGAGCCAAGATAAATGGCAACTTCCAGATACTGGGGGAAGAATGAAATGCCTGTTTATAGCCATGATACTTTCAGTTTCTTCAAAACTTTAATTTGTGCTAGATTAGCACCCTTCAATAATAATAAAAAAATTCTGAGGGTATTGAGACGATTCAGACTACATGTCACTTATGCATCACTTTCGTATTACCATTCAAAGCAGTGAAGATGCGAGATAAAGAAAATCAATATAAAAGTGACCTCAAATGAATGGCACCTATAAGTGACTATATTTAACAGATCCCCAGGTACATTTTACCATGTTATTCTTTAACACTACCACACAGAATGATCAATGCCTCAATTATGATTAACAAAAAATATGACAAGATCAAATGCCACGAGAACATTTTAGAATCATGATAGAGTGTTCTGATCCCTCTGCTAGAAGCATACACCATTTTGTCTGGCAGTTGAATGCTATGCCCACTAACCTTCTTGCCAAAGCCACATTGGTGACAGGAACATCAACTGGGGCTTGAGGAGGATCTTGAGAAGCCTTTTTTGGCAAAGGTTTTATTCTTATTTTACGTTCATCAATAACTGTTTCACCATTCTCATCCCACAATTCTGCAGGAAGCTTTGATATGGCTACCTCCTCCTCATGCTTGTCTCGTGGAAAGTAAAGAGGGAGCAATCTACATGAAAAAAAAGAAAAAAAGATAACATAACCAATTTACCTTGAAAAAAAGATACAGCCTAAATCCACACCACTGACATACCTATCTTCTTAATCCGACCTCTTTCAAAGAAACAGGACAAGTAAAATGTACCTTTTGTAGATCTCAGTATCAAATGCAGTAGTCGTGCAGAAGACAATGGCTGTGATTTCATCTTTTTGCTTTTCAAGAAAACGACGAACGGATCCTGAACAAAAACAAGGACAACTTTATTGATAACTGCTTCTTATAATACAATATGCAGCACTGCTAATGCAAATAATTAGCTCCTCCTTAAATTATTACGGAATTCTTGCATGGTTGATGTAGCAGAATAATGCATCCCTGCTCCAAATTTTTAAACCTCTAGAGAAATTTGAAAAAAGGCCCCAATTATATGATTATATGAGTAAAGTAGATGGAGATTTCTCTTGACAAAAACAGCTTCCCCTTTCAGTACGATGGTCAATGACACTATCATTTCTTTCTCTTCCAAGAGCTACCTTTCTTTTTTATTTCTTTTTCTATGTTTCTTTATCTTTTTTTTGCCCGCGCGCCGGGGAGGGGGGGGTGAGGTCGGTTTTGAGTTTGTGGGGGAACATGTGTGACTGCGGAGACTATTCTGAATCGAGGAAAACATAAAAAAAGAAAAGAACTGGACATCTTTTTCTGGAGATATCCAGACACAATCACTTCAATACCACATCCATAGGAACAGGAAAAAGCATATTGACTTCTGAAGAGTAAAAAGCAAGGGACATAAAGTTGAAGAAAGAAATAAAACATATATGTATATCTCTAAGTTGACAGGAGTAGCATTCAGTGCCACGATCAATCTGTAAAGTTTCCTAGACAAGCATACTTCAGGGGAGTGAAAAGATGTCATTAGTACCACGGAAAAAAGATCTTAATACTCCTAGCAAAAAGGTGAAGATGCAGCAGGACAGATGGCTTACTTATAGCAACATGTGCAGCAGGTTCCCGTGGATAGTTCTTCGCCTCTGTGTATATACAATCCATAGCAATGCTGCATGGTTATGTCACTCATGTAAGATTAAGTCCAGTTGAGTATTACCTGAAGAAAGGACAATTCAGTAAGACTTATCTCCAACAACCTTTCAAGTCCGCTTTCAATAAGGAGTTCGAGGCAAGACCGGTAGCAATGACTCAAAGCATTCTCAGCGGCAGTATGATACTTTAAAGCATATTTTGGACCCACAGTATGAATCACCCTCCTGAGAACCCAGAAGAAATTGTGCTTTTAGCTTCTCTATGAGTTTGACACCCATATGCAGAATGTTTCCAGTTTCTACTCTAATACTTTACAATTTTTTACTAAGATCATGAAGATAATAATGTAAGAGGTCACTGGAGTATTGACCTAGCAGGAAGGTTATATGCATTTGTAATTTTGGCCATCCCTGTTCGACATCCACCCTGGGTCACAAAAGAAATGCCAGATATGGGTCAGTCTACCCCTGTAATTCTTTTTCTTTTCACAAAAGGAGATCTCCTGATTGTACTGCACGAGGAAAATAACCAACCAAATTTATTTATCATCACATATATATACAAAAAACTAATGTTTCTGCTGGTATGCTACTTCAATTGCTCCAGCTACACTTCTCCAGAAGAAGTGTTTCAAACATCATATATATGATGTAATATTGAACATAAAAATGGGCGAAAAAAATTAGCCTCACAAGCATAGCACATTCATCTGCAAGATCAGGTCCGGCTGCAGCGTGTAAACCAGGACTACTGTGTGCATCATCCAAATTCTGCAGACAGCCAAAGCAATTGTATTTCAGACTCTCTTTTTTTTCCGCTTAAAATACAGTATATTATGTCATCGGATTATATAGATACAGGATTCAGATACCTACAGCACAGTTCAAAAATCTAATTTTCATCGCTCGCTGACTTTGACTGGCTGATGATGCTTCCCTTCTTCAGTTAATGATGCAAAAAATGATTTGAGTATACCTTGACTCATGCAAATTTTAAGCAATTTAAGTAGCGACAACTTCAAATTCATGTAAAATAAAAAATTCTTCATGTTACTTAAACGGCATACTTTACTTCTCAGTAAAGGTGTAGGATAATCTAGAAGTAGAACTAAACATTGATCTTTATCCAAATTTTAGAAGCAATGCGCTTTAATTTCCTTGGGTGCAGGTTGCTTTATCACTGAATTGCATCTAATACAACCTAGGCATACCTAAAAGTGATTTGCTGCATAAGCATAGGCAATGAACACGGAGTCCGGTCTGATAAAACCAAAATCCATTTGGCCTAGTAAAGATGTCAGAAGACTGTAGTGCATAGTATGTTGATCACCTCATTCGTAGAGTTCACAACCGCATCCACCTCGAGAGTCCACGGGCTGCCCCTCCAAATATATATTTTCTCGTTGATCTCATGGTCCACAGGAAACCGAGAAGCCATCCCGTTGCCCACCATATCCACCCCAGCAATCGATGTCAGGGGATCACCAAAGTACGGCTTACAAAACGAAGAATCTCCATTCTCATCATCGAGAGACACCCCATGCTCCACATCAATCCACCTAGGAACCTTATCCAGGCTCACTGCACTCTTCCCGTTCTCCATCAAAAACCCTCCCCACCGCAGACGCAGCCACCGAACGCCGTTCCCGCGGAAAGAAAAAAGAAAGAAAATCAAACAATGCCGTCAATTTTCCACCCCGTTCACCTCCAAACTAACCACGATCGCCTCTAAGTCCAACCACATTCAGCTTCCCCCGAGAGGCGACCCACGATTCAGATGCCGACCAATCAAAATCTCCACATCCCTGCTGGACAATCCAAAACACAGCACGCACGCCATCAGGATCAGGCAATGGAAGCAATCATCTAAGCCAGCAAGATTTCCCGGCAATCAAGATCTAGAAATCATCACGCGGACGATGCGAAACTCGATGGCGGCAACGCGAGCGTAAATTGCCGCACGCCCACAACCGAACGACGTCCGATACCCGCCCGCTAAAGCTACAGCACGGGGAAGAAGCGAGACCACTCAGAGGCGAGCGATCGGATGCAATAATTGGGGGGAAATTAATGGAGGTGCGAGGCACGGACGCTTCTTACCAGAGCGGAATGGCGACATTCAATGATTCGGATTTCGCGAAAGCTGCCGCTCTCGCAATTATGAGATTTTCTTCTTTCTTTCTATTCTTTTGTCGATTCTTCTTTGTCTATTTTAATTTTAAGAGAGGAATTCCGGTGCAAGAGACAGCTCTCTCGTCGCGGGCAATCAGCTTCTGTTTTATGCTTTGTTTTTTTCCCATTCGCCAGAAATAAATTTGGAGTTGGGGGTCTGTTAAACGTGAAATATTTACCTTGTTCTGTTTTAGGACATGAAGGGTTTGTTTGTTCAGGTTGTCCTTGTCTTTTGTCGGTCCAATTACATACACTAATCTTAATTGGTCGAAACCCAACGGAGGCGCAAATCTCAAACTTTTCGGATCGCGAATGATAATTCGAATCACCTCGTAGATAATCACGCTCGATAAGAAGAAATAAATTCATGATTTCGATTCCCGTATTGTCAAAAGGGACGGGCTCATAACCGGTTAACACCGTAATTATTAGATCTTCGCACCCAAATGAAATATTTGCCTTCTTTTTTAATATCATGCGATCTTTTCCCTTACTCGTGCATGCAAATCTGAAAGAGCAATTTCGCCAAGCACTAGCGAAAGAACTGAAAACAAATACTGGGTTTGACCCTACAGAGGCTATACTTGCTCAAATGCATTCTATAATGATCTTTAATCGTCCATGGGCAGGCCGAATAAGCGTCGTGGAAAAGCGTGATTATGACTTTGGATCATTTATGGCGCGGTCTATTCCTTCGGGACAAGTGGACGTCTCTTAAATCATGGGAATATTCCCAGGGAACCTCCTCGGGCGTCGTCCTACAAATTAAGCTGCAGATGATATAAAGCATATGCCAATCGAATCTCTGCTCGGCTCGTCCGGTGTTGCCAAGCATGACGCGCGATCATAGTCGACAAGGCTGAGAAACAGAGGCATGTTCAGTCGGGGCTACTTCTGCCTGGCTAATGTAATGTTCCCTGCCGACACAGTAGGACGCATCAATGGCAAACTCGATTGGAGATTGTGAGCTTCATACCCGTTGAAAGAACCGCAGGGAATGATACAGAACTCGATCAGTGGGCAGTATGAAATTAGTATGCCGGAGAAATGTTAGTATCGATGGTGGACTTATAGTGATGTCGAGCTCGTGCCGGAGGAAGTTGCATCGAAACTCATGATGTGGAGCTTGTTGAAGCTATGATCAGCTAGATAACCATTATACATGACTGATATACTCGTCTGATTCAGATCCGCATCACACATTACAGGGAAGGAAGAAAAAAAAAGGGTGTTTTCGGTGGTTAACCCGAGTGGCATCAACAACCATCGACAGGCTGACTGGTTAACAGGGTCGTGCATCTCCAGTTGGAAAGCAAAGAGACTCCTTCATTTTACGCCGGCCTTCTGCTTTAACATGGCAATGAAGTTTTCTCGATCTTCTGGAGACATAGCTTCTGCCGAACAATCTCCAACGCCCCACTCGGCTCCACGGATGCAGTACTTGTCTTGTATTTCTTGCCAATTCCTGAAACATGGGTAGTGTATCTGAGAGAGAGAGAGAGAGAGATCGCTTCTACTAGAGATAGCTCAATCAACAAAACTTGGATTTGAAATTATGAAATACATAGAAAAGAAGCAAACACTAGAATGACAGGCTGAGTTATTCTAGCTCTTTTTACTCTCATCAGCTCATTCAATCCATAGTCTCTCTCTACCATTATCTACACAACCTCAAACAGATTTGATCTGTGAGGCAACCATGGTGGTACTACTGAGCATACATTGACGTCAGATATGGCAAGATAGGCTTCCGAAATTGATTTGCTATGTACTTTTGTTACTTCATTTTATCCACTAATTTTGCGAACTAGTCTTAGTACACCACCACACCTAGAATTACTCATTGCCGCATAACTCTGATAATTTGCCATTCCACCCCATTTTTTCTCACAAGCACGTGATCGCAATTTATGAATTCCAAAAGAGAATCAGGACCAGAAGCTTACTTCTCCTTATTGAGCTTCGACTGCTCCAGCAGCTTCTTGAGCAGAGGAGATTGCTTGAACCTTTCATCAAATTCTGCGTACTTCTTCTGGTTCTCTTCTGCCAAAGCACACCTCAGCGTCTTTTAATCGTGGCAATAGCCAGGGTCGAGGTGATGCAACAGAATACACAATGAAGTGAAGAAGATTACCGTTAAACCGATCGAGAAATTCAATCTGAGGCAATTGAGGGCCAGGGACAGACTCTATTCCGGGGAATCCAGAAAGAATTCCGGCTTTAGCTGCAACAGCAGGAAAATACAAATGTAAGTTCGGCTTCAACATCCGCATATTCCTAATCCTCTACATTCGTCGGTCGCACGTGCCTCATGATGTTACCACACGAAAACCTGGTGCAATTCATTAAGTGCAAGAGCACACCAGATTCCGTAATCATATCAGAAGCTGTGCAAGAACAAGACAAGAAGCTTTACTACTTCAGAGGATACTTCCCCAACTGAAAAACACCGGTCGAGGTCGTTTTTCTTCGAGTGCACCACGCATATCCACATCTTCTACACATGATTTTACTAGCGCCACCATCTTGGCCACCAGCCAATGAAACGAAGCACATACCTACATGACTATCCTAGTTGTAGCGGCTTCAAAAGGGATGAACCATCGACCAGTGGGACCATTTAACTCTACCTGCATCCGCTATCCAAAAACTTATCATACCGAGTACCGCAGGCCACGCTAGCCACCCGTAATGGATGCACATCTGCGACCACAAACTAGTCTTTCTCAACAGTAGAAGCTCGAAGTCACACTTTACTTCTTGCAGTAACCATTCCACCAACAAAAACATGAACACTGGGAATTCCTCTCCCATTGACCAGACAGGCAGTGCGCAGTAGCGGAAAGAGCAGGAATCACATTCGTGTATACTCGGCAGAAATTACTCTGCGGAAGAAACTGAATAAAAACCGAGCCAAATCGAGGCTATCGCTCTAGATGAATGAAACGCGAGACGACGACGCCCCAAACCGAGAGCAAAACGGACTCGTAGGAGAACGCCTGTAACGATTACCTGGACCCGACCACAAGAGGATGGCGAGCGAAGCAGCGAGAGGGACAGTTTTGTGAAGAGGGTGGACGGTACGTGACGACGACGACACGCGGGACGACGACGACGACGAAGAAGAAGAATATGTTGAAGAAGAGGAGCGAGAAGCGGCCGAGAAGGTTTTTGTGGACAGAGCGGGAGCGCCATCCGCCAGTTTATCTTTGCTTTTCGACGGGATTTTACAGTGCAGGCTCGTCAGAGGGGAGAGCAGAGACGAGCCCATGACTTCTGGGAGAGAGAGATAAGAGGCGGAAAAATCTTCTCTTTTCCGTGGTCTCAGGAGCGGCCTCTCTCTCTCCCTCTCTATCCTACTGCTGAGCAGAGGCCGATTTCTAGTTCATCTTTCTTTATTCGACAATAAAGTTGCAATAATAAAAAGGGTTCTGGACAAAATAATCTGACAAGTTATGTAAATTACATGAACTCCCATGCAGTAATTGCGACTCAACCATGCCATAATTGCGATTATCAGTGACTGATCTAATACACCCTGCTCATAGCACAAAATTAATGAACTACATTCAATCCAAGCAGGAACAGCAGTTCACTGGAGAGGGTAATCCGGTTCTTCTCTTTAACAAAATGGGGTTGAAAATCAGAAGCAGGTATCAACGATGTCTTTCAGATGATTATACACAATATTGAGCAAATTGAAACGCCAGGAGACAAGTCTCTGCATCCGCCTGGGGGAGGGCAGGTGCAGGGAGATGATATAATCGCAAAAAAAGGATCATCCTTCAATCATTGCTTTTGCAGCATCGATCAGTGCTGGTCTCAAGTCAATCGATGCCCTGCCAAGCACAGTGTATCCCTCTTTATCTTCGACGTCGACATCTGCTCCATGCCTTATCAACAGCAGCGCCGCCTAACCATAAGTATATACAACTCAGAACAAGCAAAGGATCCCATGCGGTTCTCAAATTTAGAAGCAGAAACCCTGACCTCAGTCGGTTCAAGCTCATGCAAACCTTTGCTCCAGCAATAACAACAGGAGTACGTATATGGTTATTTACAGATTTGAATATGAATAGCCTAATTGGCGATTCTATCTGACAGACCAATTCAAATTATGCTAGGACAGGAGGATGGTGAAAAGCCTCGTCCCAACTTGATTTTTCTCATTGAAGGAGGGATCTAGTTAATTCTAATTTATGCATCCTGGCAACTGCCATGACTCGTGGTTTAGAAATTTAATTTTAGTACCTACAAATATATATATGTATGTATAAAATAGTTTGCAGATGTGCATTTAAAATTGTAACTAGCCACTAATTCAGTGTAAGAAAAAGCAAATTGCCTGACTATTATAGTTTTGTCCAGCAAATAGACCTCTTTATTGTGACAAATTACTGCAGCCATCAGAGGTGTTTGGCCTGCTTTATCAACAGGGTCAACCTCAGCTCCTTCCTCGATCAGAAGTTCACACATCTCTGATTTCCCCGTGCTGGCAGCACGATGCAAAGGAGTGCTCCCTACCTGAAACATGTCAAGCAATTGATGAACGCCAAAAATAAACAAAACTGAACATTTTCAATTCCAAACAAACATGTATGGAGGAAGGCAATAGTGCAATTACCAACCTTGTCCTTTGCATTGATATTTGCACCATGCAACATAAGAATTTCAGCAACTTTCAACCATCCTTTGCTCGCAGCATAATGAAGAGCAGTACGCCCACCATCATTCTTTAAGTTAACATCCGCTCCTGCCAAAAAAACACCATTATGCGACAACTGAGTTATGTCAAGACAGGCGAAAAGGGACATTTCTTTCTCCAGCATGTGGGGAAGGAACTGAATGGAGGTTGTTTATATGAAACACAGCAAGGAACTCAACATGATAATCTGCCATCTATCCTTAGCTACTGAGGTTAGACGCGAGTACACTCACAACTGTGAGCAACCTTATCTTAGCTCTAGCTAGACCAACCATAAATGATCTAAATGAATTCTCACAGTATACAATTGCTGTGAACAAAATTGATTCGCAAGCCTGGTCACTGAAATGTGAGCATGAAGGAGTTACTAAGAATGAAACACCCACATGCCAAAAGATCCATAGGGCTGTGTAATATGTTGTTTTACTTAGTCCAAGTCTAGCATACAAAGTCTTTCACCATATTCACACATATTGGATTAGTATTTCCCACGCCCTACTACAAATGCAGAGTCTGAACAACACTAAAGTTTGAGTACTCCAAATGACCATATATTCAGCAAGGAGAATGTTGTCTTAACAGTGAAACCCGATGAGTAGAATCCTCGAATTCTCCATTTACTCTGTAAACATGAACAATTTCCTGACACTGCTCCTCTTCACAAGCTGGAGATGCCATAGGATACATACCAAACAAGGGCCTACACAACATCCACAGCACTCGGATCAGCAGTGGATAATTTCGCTGAAATATCTTCAGATTGCTTTCGATTTTCAATGGCTTTCTTACTATAGAGAAATTATCCTAACAAATTATGAGCGGAAGGGAAAGCACACAAATCCATCTACGTGTCTGTGTACTTGAACTGTTTTCGGACTCATGAGCAGATTACACAACCCGCAGACATACTTGCCTTTCCTCAACAAGATCTCCACAATCTGCACATTCCCAATGCTCGCCGCAGAATGAAGTGGGGCCCAACCTTCTTCATCTTTGCTGTTTATCACGCTTGTTGACTGATCAGCATCCGACAGTACATCCACTATCTGATCCAGTCGAATGAAAAACAATTCAACGCAAAGCAATCTAAAGAAATGGATTAAAGAAGCATCATGTACAAAGAAACAGCCAAACATATTCCACAACAAGCCGTGCAAATGTGTCAAACAGATGACTTGTACGGTCACTTCCGTGATCTCTTACAAAACCCATTTGATCAAAGAATGCTCGCGATTGTAGATGGGTTCTCTGACAAAACATATATTGTGGGCGCCCTAATTGCTCATGGTTCCATATGCAAATCGGAACTATGAAAGCGCGTAGTACAATAAATACATGCTCTCTGTACATCAACTTCAAAATTTATGTGATGCAATTGTAGCGGTACATACCCAATGATATCAGATATTCGTAGTCATACGTAAGTGTTTCTTAAAATTAAGATATTGTCCCAAATTTCTCATGGGTGCTTCCCATGTCTCTTTTCTGGTGAGTTCATCTCCATTTCAGACTTGAAGACATTTATCCAAATTCCCGGCTTGTTCCTGGAGTTCTTGGCACAAAAAAGGATGCACCGAATCGCGACTATCTAACTGTGCAAGACGATCCGCTCTGCTACGAGGAACTACGGAGAATTACTTCTTCTAAACCTCTGGTCCAAGAGGCTATCGCCTCACCAACTCCGGCTGATCCAACTGGACTCAACGACTCGACAAAAAACGCGAGGACCAAGGCGAAGCACTTTATCTCAACTCCCTGGATTTCCGGAGGCGAACGAGGAAGAAAGTACCTCGGCGCGGCCAGAGGAAGCGGCGACGTGGAGGAGGGAGCGACCGTCCTCGTTCCGGAGGGAGAGAGCCTTGGAGAGCTGGTCCTGCGCGAGCGCTCTGAACGCCGCGGAATCGCCGACGCCCTCGGCGGCTTTGAAGAGGTCTTCGTCCCTGATCGACCGTTGCTCTGGCTTCGGGCTCGCAGCGTCGATCTCCATTTCCATGGCGGTGCGTACGGATTCGGGATGCGCCGTCTCGGGGTTCTCGAAAGGTTGGGGGGGGGATTTGGCGTTTGACCAGAGGTCAGTCGTTCCAGCGACTTTGATTGGCTTGTGCCTGTGCGCTCATACAGGAACAGATGATAATGGCTGTAGAGAATCCTTTCGCTAGGCCGGTCCGACAAACGCTGTGTACAGTTGGGCCGCGAACTTATTAATTCGTATGTGTCCAAATCATCAACCCAGAAAGTTAGCCCCGACAAAAAGGGAGAGACAATCTCAACGATAATCAGCAGCTTTACATATTAATTACTGCGTACTTCCCTAGAAATTAATTGTCATATGAGTGGGAAAAGAAGCTAACGGCCACCGCGAAAATGAATCTCAAAGTTTCTCAATCAACTCTGAAGATGAATCATTCGATCTCGACGATACAAAAAGGTAGTCTTGGCCCGCTGCTCTGGGCAATGTATCGCCCCGCTCTCGATTACGCACAATTTATCTCTTTTGGATTGATTTGAGAGGCATTGTTATTAATATGCAGAAGGGAATGAACGCAAACATCTCAAAGGGGTGACCTGAAAACACAGGAGCTAATATAACAGCGCGAGTTGTGTGGATGAACACTAACACACGCGGAGAAATACCGCCTGTGTTGCCAGGTCGCCCCTCGGAGATGCCTCCCTTTTCTAGGTCCGGGGCAATTTAGGGTGGTGGGTTTCTTGCCTCAAAGCTTTCTTATATAGGAAGAGTCAAAGCTCGAGTGCTTGCAACAATGTGTCACTAGAATGTGCTCATCCTGGCGACACCCTGAAACCGTACCATGGAGATGTGCTGTCCCAGCTTTGTCTTTTAGGGAGGTGCAGGAGATGATTCCCATCTGCCTCCGCAAAGAACGGGACCCGCGTTACACCGCACCCGGATCCGATCGATGTGATATCGATGAGCTCACTAGAGCGAAATCCTGGCGTTTTTCTTGACTGTAAGCGTTGTACTCTGGCCTTGCGGTGGATCACATCCCTTTTGAGTCATTTAATGCTCGAAATACCCCGTGTCATTCAAGAATGCGAAAGGGAAGCAAGGATGGCTCTGTTTAAGAACCGCCGCTGTCTGCGTAATCCGAGTCTGACTCTGCCGGGTATGTGAATGAGACTTGCAAAGTGAACGATTGGCAAGAAAAAGTATTTACTCGGACCATGCGACGTTAAATACTAATCCATACTTCGTATGCCAACCGGAACAAGAAATTTTTTTGGGTACTGGGAAGATTTCTCCCACTTAAAATGACTTTAACCAGTTGCTCTCCAAATCCTAGGATGCCACACTGAAAGAACCTATCTCGTCTCTAGAAACCTTCCATCCAGAATACTTTTGGGAAGGAAACTCTTAAGCGCATGCTGGTGCCCTGAAGTCCCTGAGGGTCGCATACACTATCGAATCGGCCGCGACAGCAATCGGGGAGGATGGGTTGACGAGCATTGGTTTCATCTCGGGTATATCTGACGAGTCGGTGAGCTCCAGTGGAGTCCCGTTCAGGAGCAGCACGTCGCTCTGGATGTTTCCATCCTTTGGCGTCAAATGGTACTCTTCTCTAGGTTGTCTGCCGCCACTAGACTGCTCGGCCATGGGATATATATTCAGGTCGTTGACGACAGACACGTTGAAGGAAGTCGAGTTCGACATGTTGATCAGGATCAGGGTCACGCCAGGCTGAACCAGAAATTTTTCTGGGTGGTCAGAAAGTTTAAGCAGAAATGGGCATTGGACAATTATTGGGTTAAAGGGGGGTTGTCGCTAGCAACAGGTGCTCGACCCTTGCCCCAGTGAATTTACCTTGTCCTTCGAGCAATGAGAATATGCGCGTAAGTAAGCAGAACCGTCGTGCGCCGTCGCGAGGACGTGCTTCCCCATCAGGCGATGCCACAGGAGCGCGCTGATTGGATGGAACAGGATCAATTAGATGATTGAAAAGGAAAATGAGAATCGCGTCGTAATCGGACAATAAAGGCATCATAGACGAAGTTAATTGCTAATGCTGGGGCGATCTACTGACCCATAATAATCCGGGTTTGGGACAAAACTCGTGGTGTTGAGGAGACCGTAGTTTCCGCCGATCAAAGCTTGTCTGCAGAAGACCTTGTGGTTGAACTGGGATGTCATGCCCAATTGATCCAGGTACCTGTTTTTTTTTTTTTTTTTTGTCATAAATGCAAGGTTAAACTTCGTTCCATGATAATCTCAATCAGCAACTCTCTTATTTCCGGAAGGGTCCTCACCAGAATCCATTGGCGAAGGTGTGCGAAACGTCCTTGCCGCCGCTGTTATAAGCCCCACCTGCTTCCCCAACCCACGGACCCGACCATGGTCCGAATCTCTCTGCAGTTTTCATGACATCCTTATGCGTCTGAGCAATCTCGTCCAGGAAGTATGGGTCCTGAATTTTGTCGATGAGAGTCGGATCAACACCTGCACGGAGGAGATGCAGTAACGACTTTATCCTTGATTTGCAGGATATAAGTAATGTCAAGCTGGAGGTTCCTGATGGCTTGGTATGTGTACCTGCGCCGAGATTGTATATATGGTGGGTTAAACCGTCTACTACGTTGGGTCCCGAGACCTGGAGGAAGGTCTCAAACCACTTCTGGTCGTAAAATCCTGCTGGGCCCAAGATCTTCGGCCTCCTGGTTGGGTCTGGGTACAATTCATCAATGATCTTCTTGAGCACGATCATGTCTTCTCCATACTGGTCAGCGTCAACTCTTCCAGAAACACCAGATCCACAGAGCTCATTGCCTGATCAAAGAAAATGCAGAACAGTTTGTCAGGTGATGTACACGGACACTAATAAGAGTATATATACAAACTCTGACTTAGGCTTCAAGCTACCGAGTTCATATGAGTCGATTTCGTATCGTTTGGAGACGGTGTAACTCATGAGATCGCGGGCGTTCTGCGGATCCCAATCACCGATGAAATGGTCGTGATTGTCGGGCGACCTTTGCCTTCCGATGAGAGCATTCAAGCCGAAAGTCAATGCAGCTCTGCAAAGCAATCGGATGAGTATTCAGAGTTTTCTTTTTCATCCTTTAGGACGTCATTTGTGGCTCAAGAAGTTTGATGATGCCTATGAATATCGTCAAAGAAATTTTACCCGGTCTCATTGAACAACTCATTAAGCTGATCCCACCGGTCCATCGTCAGGCAACCCGGGCTGAACCCAAACATGCCACCAGATCGCTTCTTGAAATGTGGGCATTTGTGCACTGGTCTTGCGTCTCCAACCTTGTAAATGACCTGGTCTTGCAACGAACCTCCGATTCTGATCCTCAGAGGATTGAAAGCTGTAATGCCACACAACTGATAAGCCCTTTTCTCGTGCAAAATTCTCTAGGATCGGAACAGTACCAATAGATCAAGGAGCATGTTCTTCGATCCTAGAGTAGCATATCAGCATCTTCCCCTTTCACGGGTGGCTCCACAAATCAGATAAGCTCTTTCTTGCTTAAGGGGGGGAAAAACACTATATTTGGTACTTCCTTTCTCCCATGGATTATCGATCATCATTAATCATATTTGCTCTATGGTAAGCTGAGTTCTGCGTAAGCTAAACTATATATCCTAAAGCTCCTAATCAACTTCAAGCAACGGTATAGTGTGAGGCAATGTAAATCCATCAGAAGCTGTCTGATTCAAAAAAGCTAACATATCGTTTCTAATGCCTAAAAAACTCAATCGTGCTCTCGATACTTACCCTTTATAGCATTCGACAGGATCTTGTTCTTCAAATCCTGCATAGGCAAAAGACGCCAGAACCATAAAAAAGAACGTCAGTGAGACTTCATCCGGCAATGATAACGATTAACAAACATCATGAATTCTAAGTTAACGAGAGAGAGAGAGAGAGAGAGAGAGAGAGAGAGAGAGAGAGAGAGAGAGAGAGCACATACCAAGTTGATGATCCCGGCCATTCCCCAAGGGCACTGACCGTAATCACACTTGTCGACGGGCCACCAGTCCAGTGTCGCGCACACAAAGTTATCGTCAGTCCAAGCCACACTGGTCACTCCACTGACCGTGACCTTCACATCTTCTGCCAGACAGAGTGAAAGCCATGAAAGCACCACAAGACAACAGATCACTTTGAACTCCACCATGGATTGAGCGATTGCCACCAACTCTCCACGTTCGAAAGATTTCAAGAGAAGCAGTAGCAGCGAACGCGAACCAGCCTTTCTTTCAGGTACTGAACGCCAAAGCTTTGCGATAGCTAGGGAGACAAATCCCGATCGAGTTTAAAAGGGATTCCTTCCTGCAATCACGTATAGATATTCAAGAAACTTGGTGAATTTGATTTCAGGCGAATCACGTAAATCCCAATTTGGATTTCCTGGATTTTCAAATTTCCGCCATTACATTACTCCACATCCTTTATACGTTAATCTAAAGATAAGTCTTACCCAACAACCAAAAGATAGAAAGGTAAAGATCTTTTGATAACATGGAGATATCCATAACCCATCTATTCTCGTTGATGTATATCTATTTAAGTCGGCTGATATAGAATCTCGCTTTAAGGTTGGCGCCTTCTCAGCTCTGTCATTAAAACCTGTAGATTCACAAGGAATCACTTCTCTATAGCCCCGCCTTTAAAGTGATCACATTCTAAGAATTGAGCCCGAAAGCCCGCGCTACTTGAGGCATGAGATCGATGTGCCAATTAATCAATTGGATTATTATGTATACCTTGTCTATCGTATTCCGACATGTCGTCGTTACATCCTTGCTGTTTCAAATAAAAGAGGCAAAAAAAATTGACCCTTTTTCCTAAATCGTGTTACTTTTCACTCTACATATTACTAATTGAGGGTATTTCTAATTAATTTTTTTTTGTATTTGGAAAAAAAAAATTATGTGAACGAGCCTCGTGTACTCAATAGTGTATTTCTTAAAACTCCATAGGAAGAAAATCTCAATTTAATGTTACCATTGCCAAGATATATTACCTTCTTCTTCTTCTTCTTTTGATTTCATCATACTTATTATAGTTCCTTAGTTATTAAGCTCAAATGTAGAACATTTTAACCAAAGACGCCAATAATTTCTCAATGACGAGTTAATTAAGATGGTATCGTGTTTATTTGAGCCGACCGAACTGAAATAATTATCAATCTAACATTCTTACGATATCAGATTGATGTAGTTCCTAGTTCTTTTTATTCATTTAACTAGCTCGATCAGAACATACTTTTTCAATTATTCATCTTTAGCAAAACAAACGAAGTCTAAAAATGAAAATGTTATACATAGTTTACGTGTCACTGTGGATATTTACACCGCTCATAATGCTAGAAATGGAGTTCCCGATCACAATCAGCTCATCCGGATCTGGGCCCAGGACTGAACACGGCTCGCGTTTATCATAGGGCTCGCACCGGGGCGGTGGCGGCCCGTAAGTCCGTTTGGGCCTCGGCCCAAAAAAAAAGGCCTCTTCCATGCGTTCAGCCCAGGTCCCATCATCAGGCCCCCATCGATCATATCGGGTTCTGGGGAAAACCTCCAGCCAGCCATCTCGTTGTTGAATCAGATCCACCATACGGTCCACATGAAAGCTACCTTAGCGACTGGTACAAACAACTGGGTCACATGTCTCCATCCTCTCCCTCTCTCTTGCCCTCTCTTGTTCATGCATTGAAGTCAGGAGCGGATGTCGCGTGCACCCGACGCGTGTACCCGCAGCTCACACGGGCCGTCGGATCGGGCGAGCTACCCACCGGGCTCGCCTCATCCTACGCTCCATTCGAGCTGGGTTTTACAATGATCCGACCGCACCGGAGAGATCTTTTCCTAGTTTAGAAGAGTTAGGAGAGCCCATCTTGACCATAAGCTTCGACCTTTCTCATTGCTTTTTCACTATCCAACTTGCTTTGAAGGTCACTTTCGGGGCATCTCTCTGCACCGCATGGCCTTTCCACTATAGAAATTGCAATGATGACCTGTTACTAATAACGGAAATCTTTTATGATTGATATTGATCTAGATTCAGTGCATCCGCTTCGAAGTTGAATGATTTTCCTGTGGGGTCCTTGACTCCTTTGCTTAATCTCTTGGCTACCATAATAACGTAACGTTCTCCCGTCGTCAACTTCACGTCCCGGGATCGTTCGATTCGAATATATTCGTATCACAGTCGCTATCGTCCTCGTCGTCATTTAAAAATCGACCGTCGTCTTCGCCGGCCCGTAGCTATCGGACACGTGGATGTCGGCACATCCCTAATCGTTATTTTATTTGGAGTACGAAGTTGGGGGAAACAACCATATCGGCTTCCCTAATATTGTTTATTATCCCTTGGAGTCCAGTTGGGAACATATCCTATCAGAAAGGACAATCTGTGGGAAACAATTTGAGATGGCAAATACTAGTTTAGGCTTCTCGAGTGCATGATATGAACCGTTCATATTCAAATCCATACGGGTTCTAAAAATCGATGGTTGTGATTTATGTGTGTGTGTGGGTGTGTTCCGTCTTTCCTTCCATTTGGATCACTTGATTTTAGTAACGTAATCGGTCTTTGACTCTTGGCATTGACCAGACCAACGCTACGGAGTATAGCCTCATCGAGAGGGGCGGGCAAGTAGAGAAAGGGTCGAGCTACGTACACGCGCGGTCCATACATGCGAACTTCAGCATCCATAGTTGAGCGCCGTAAGTAAGAGCCATCGGAACAATCTCCGTCGTTGTGATTAGCAACGCCGCCCGGTTTCGCCCCCGTTCGATCGTTTCCTCAAGCGGGAGGCTCCGAGAAAGTGATGCTCGCCGGCACTCGAACTCGAGGAATTCGAAATTTCCTCGACGTTCCGCCCAAACTTCCATGGCGCCCGCTTTCTCTCTTCCCAAGGCATAGCCCACTTAAAACTATGGAATCAGTCGGAGAGAGATGGAGAAAGGGGGACGATCGCCTCGCACCACACACTTGTCAAGCGATGGTTTGCTAAGCGTTTGGGCCACACATCAGCATATGGTCATCTTTTTTTTTTTTTTTCGATCGTGGCATCTGGAGAGTTCTAGAGCAAGTTCCATCTGACGGTTTCGCGTCTCGTCACGCCGTCCGTTTCTAATTTTAGGGAGACCCGGAAAGGCGCCCGATCGGCCTCGACGGCACCATCGACGGACCGATCGGAGCTCCCGTACGAAGCTGCCGACCCGATTATACGGGCCATCTGCGGATCGACGTCCCAGGTGCGACGGCTCGGTCTCTCTTGCACGCCCTCTAGAAAGAAAAAACCCCACATCGGAGAATTTAACTTTTAAAAGCGGGGCTGCCCTTCTTCCCCTGTCGATGAAAAGAGGGACGGGCTCACGGGACGAACGAGCTCTGGAAAGAGACCGCCTTTTGGACGTGGAGCGTGAGGCGATCTCGAAAAGATGGGTTAAGGGAGACAGCCGTGAAAACGTACGATGATGGGCAGGAGATGGCCCGGGCAGGGCACAGCGTATGACCCAAAACCGTGCCGAACGAAGGGCCGAGGGCCAGGGATTCAATCGACCGGCCCCACCTGGTCACGCCCCATGTGATCCGACTGCCGACTCGAGGGAGTCACATGCTCGAAAATGACGGGGACGATTTAGAATCTCCGCTGGCGAACCTCCTGGGCATCGGTGTCCCGAGAATCGTAAGGCGTGCCCGTGCCGTACCAGATGGCTCGTCGATACAGGATGTGATCGATTTTACCGGGGGAAGTTAATAAAATTCTACCCGAACAGTTCTCTCCATCGATCGCTTTTGCCACTTTATACGGAGCGTGTCTCTACTTCTTTTCTCGATATCTGATCTCGCAATCACACTCCATTTAAGTCGCGGGTCCCTTTATGTTAGTATCACCTTTTGCTCTTGAATGAATGTGCCTAACCATCCATTTTCCGGTAAGGGACTATTCCCACTTAATGGACTAAAGATGTGCACGGAAAAGCATTTCTATAAAGAATCTCCTTCCTCGACCTTACCTTGGGCGACCTCTTCTCCAACAAATAGCAATGGCCTCAGCATGTGTATAGGCATAGGAAGTTATACTTCTCTACTTGAATATTGGAGTGTTCTTGTGACTATCTCTTGTATTTGGATCGAACCAAAAGAAAGCTTCGATCTAACTCCGATACGTCAATAACTGATCGAGTCTGTTAAAACGAGTAGCCAATTTGGGGTAAAACACAAACTAAATCATGTTCCCTTTTTTCTAGACCAAGACATATCTCAATGATAAGAAATGAACTGAGGATCTGTTATGCGAGACAAAAGTTTTCGCTGTCATCTAAAAGAGAGTCGCTAACCATACATAATCATGCTTGGCGCCGCCGGATGAGTGCTTCTTGAACCAAGTAGGATGGAGGAAATCGAATCTCGAGCCTGTTAAAACGAGTAGCCAATTTGGGGTAAAACACAAACTAAATCATATTCCCTTTTCTCTAGACCAAGACATATCCCGATGATAAGAAATGAACTGGGGATCCGTGATGCGAGACAAAAGTTTTCGCTGTCATCCAAGAGAGAGTCGCTAACCATACATAATCATGTTTGGCACCGCCGGATGAGTGCTTCTTGAACCAAGTAGGATGGAGGAAATCAAATCTCGAGCCTGTTAAAACGAGTAGCCAATTTGGGGTAAAACACAAACTAAATCATATTCCCTTTTCTCTAGACCAAGACATATCCCGATGATAAGAAATGAACTGAGGATCCGTGATGCGAGACAAAAGTTTTCGCTGTCATCCAAGAGAGAGTCGCTAACCATACATAATCATGCTTGGCACCGCCGGATGAGTGCTTCTTGAACCAAGTAGGATGGAGGAAATCGAATCTCGAGCTCTACAATCGCATGCTTCTTTTCTTAGTGATCGGAAAGCTCGGTAGAAGCACCGATTTGATCCGGGTTTACACAAATTGGCACAGCTTATCGACCGGTTTTTGACCGTGGCCAGCATAGGGCCATGAACTGGACCAGAGGTCAAGCCGGTTTCCTATTGAACCGGGAAGAGAGATGGGCGCACTACTGAAATGGGAACATATACAAACGAAGATGTACGAAACTGGGGAACAAGATCTCGTGCATGGACACGGAATTTTCAGGCCTTCTCTCTTAAAACTTGTTGCTGCATGCACCAGAAGACGCCTCTTTTTCCAACAGTCGCGCGACCTTTGGGCGCTTGAATCGCACTACTGCACGAAGGGTGGTCCCCTCCCACCTTTGCGACTCCGGTAGTGGGATTGGCCCGATCGGATTCTCACGCGTGGCCCCGCCGATTGGGCCGCAGGCTTCTCGGGATCCGATCCGGATCCGGCGCGCCGATATCTCGTTCCCGAACCCGGATCCGGGGGGGATGCTCTCGCGCCGAGCCGAGCACGGCCACATGGGGATCCACAGAGAGGATGCTCGTTTTCGGGACCGAGAGGACATCTTACCCGCGCTTTTGCATGAAATGCACCTTGTGTCCGCATCGAAACATGCCGACCATGGCCCGAACCTGATTGCCGAACTCCGTCCACCATGGTCCGATGATATTCTAATCTTTGTGGCCGTGTTTCTCTTGAACTTCGTCAAATGGATGCTGGCGTCCTAAAGAGACTCCCGATTGAAGGCCAAACTTGATATGGGCAAAATACGAAAGGCCCGTGGTACTTGTATTATCGATTAAATCGATTTACTCCTTCGAAAGTGTGAAGTTTTGTAAAACCACTGTCAACTGTCCTAAAAATTTAAGCCGTTAGGTGGATGTGTAGATCAATATTTAAGTACCGGTCTTTTTTTTTGCCTAATATTAAGCATGGAAATATTTGAGGAGACAAAAAGGGATCTGAAAAGATTTGAACTCAGGATCTCCAGTTCTGAGACCATGTGAAGTTTTGTACAACCACTGCCAACTGTTCCAAAAGCTTGAGCCGTTAGATAAAGATGTGAATTAATATTTAAGTACTTTCACAGAAAGAACACAAGCCAAACTTATGACTGACTCGAAGCAAGATGTCGACGACACGAACTCGGGCTGAACTCGCGAGGGTGGGAGTTTGACAAAATAGAAGAGAGAAGGAACGAAGATTCGGATGGAAATAAGCAAAAATTCGAGATTTGGTCGAGTGTGCATCGATTGTACATTTTATTGGCCTCACTCACCACTGAGTTCAAATATTTAAGTACCGGTCTTTTTTTTGCCTAATATTAAGCATGGAAATATTTGGGGAGACAAAATAGGGATATGAAAAGATTTGAACTCAGGACCTCCAGCTCTGAAGCCATGTGAAGTTTTGTACGACCACTGCCAACTGTTCTAAAAGCTTGAGCCATTAGATGAAGGCGTGAATTAATATTTAAGTACTTTCACAGAAAGAACACAAGCCAAACTTATGACTGACTCGAAGCAAGATGTCGACGACGCGAACTCGGGCTAAACTCGCGAGGGCGGGAGTTCAACAAAATAGAAGAGAGAAGGAACGAAGATTCGGATGGAAATAAGCAAAAACTCGTGATTTGGTCGAGTGTGCATCGAGTCTTAATCTTTGGGTTTGTACATTTTATTGGCCTTACTCGCCGCGCTCCGAGTGATTCTTTACGGACCATTTTGCTTCCCGAACAAAGTTTAGCCCTTCCTCGTTCCCGGATCTATGGCATGCTTGTGTACTATGCAGACATTTCAGCATCCGCTTGCTTTCCGGAGATCTTTTGCACTTTTTACATAAGTTCCTCTCATTTTGAATTTGTCATAGTCGTGCCACACTTTGGTGCCAACAATCCCACACAAAAAACGCCGTGGCATTGAACGGGGTGTGGCCCGATCCGTGATGGATTGAGTCTAGACAATTAGAATTTCCTTTCTTCGTTTTTCTTCCATCCTAGAACCGCTTTGATCTTCGCCATCGACCCCTTGCATAAGGCATTCAAATTACGACAACTCGAAAATAAGTTTGGAGAGAACCCGACTATCTAGACGTCCCATGAATATCCCCATTAGTTCCTTAGCCTTGTATGACTAAAGCATGAAAATGGGCATCAATCATAGATCTATATCCACCGTCCTTGGTCATATTTCTATCTAAGCCATCCTCTCCTTATCCTGGCATCGACCTCGCCCAATGAATGTTTAGGTTGATTCGATAGGGACTCCTGAGGGATGCAAGTACATAATTTTGGCACATCTCTCGTACATGGATCCACAAGCAAACAATTCTCCCCGAAAAAAAAAATCCAAATCCATAAAAGAAGAATTTCTTTTTCAACTCTATTTGTTTCATGAAAAATGAATGGATTTAGATAACATATTCTTAAATTAAATCGACCGCATTAAATAACTAGTTGATGGAAAATCTTTTCATCATTAATAATAATAATTCACTCCTAAATGCTTTCGTAAATGATGGGAATAATTTATATTCATTCGTTTTCATAAGTAAATACTTTTCAAATCATTCATTCGTCGAGGAAAATCAAGGGAACCCATTCAAAGGCTAAACTCTTAGCACCAAACTCGATCCACAAAATCTTCATCAATTCCAGATGCATTCTTGCTGCGGCATGATCAGTCCCGACCAAAACGCAAGGGAAAAGCAAAAGAAAGTGCTCTCTCCTCTCGATAAGGATCCAAACGAGTGGGGGGAGCATTCGTCTGCGGGATTTAGATCACCTAATCTAGCGTTAAGGTGACCTTGCAATCTCGGCCCTTCAATGTTTGGGTGGTGATTTCCCCATGCATGAAGGGTCCACATTGGAGGACTGAGATTGTTAGGTCACCCTGATCCATTTCTTTCGTCTGCGTCGTTTCAAAAGCGTGAGAAATCAGGAGAGAAAAGTCGTTAGCCTCTCGACTTGGACATTTGTCGATGTCCGGGTTGGATTTCTCAATGCTTCATACAGAATCGAAAAGCAGGTTTTGTCCCGTCTTTCCAGTTTCCTGGTTTAGCTCGCCGGAGGTCCATGTAATACTTTAATATTTACGAAGGAATTCATCTAATGTGTTCGAGCCAGGGTGAGCTCAGCATCGGGGTTTCTTGAATTTCCTGCGTATTTACTTCAATGTTACGAAGCAGTATATATACTATGATGTGAGGCAAAACTTGGGTAGCTAGCTCGTCTCGCTTTTATTTTCCATCGTAAGCCATGCTAGCAAAAAAAAAAAATTTGATGACGAAAGGTGGCAGCCGACAACATCCGGGTTGACCATGTGATTTGGGCTAATTGGACTTTAACTTAGCTTTAGACCAAGTAAAACTCTCTTTTTTTCCCACCAACTCCACCTCCCCCACAACCTTATAAGTTTGCCTAACTTTTACTTCTTCTTCTTTTTTGAACCTCGACTTATACCTTGAATAGCCCATGTAGCACATCTCTCTCTCCTTCATTTCACATCTCAAATCGAAGTGATCGGTTACCCGGGCAATTTGGCTCCCTTCCAAAACCGATCCCCAATTTTTAGGATCAGGGATAGGATCGGCTAATCACCGGACCAAATTGTATTGTCGGTCCGGTCTAGTTACTGGGCGATCGGGCGATCCAATGGGACTAGGAGAGAGAGAGAGAGAGAGAGAGAGAGAGAGAGAGAGAGAGAGAGAGAGAGAGAGAGAGAGAGAGAGAGGGCATGCCGGCGTAGATTTACTTAGAGTGGTAAAGTCTTAACTCTCGACTGATTGGGGAGTGAGGCTCAATTGAGGAAACGAGAGAGATAGTAAGAAGGAGATAATTCAGATAAAAGGAAATTAAGCTGGTTCCAATTTTGATCTAGGTGGTCCAGTCCAATCCCACCCTCCCAAGAATCGAGAACCGGACCGCTTGGGAATTTATTCCTTTTTTAGGAACCGTGAACTGGACTGAAACTCCAAAGAACATGACCAACCTACCCGATCTGGTTTGGCCCTGGCGATTCCAGAGTTGGGCGGTCCATTATACTCAACCATAATTTCAACTGTGTTCAGCAGGTAAACTTATGAGGTCGAGATTTTTATTTCCCTTTTTTTAATACCAATTTTTGATTATTTACATTACGCAACAAAATTTCAATAGTTCACTTGCAAATGTAATCTTCGCTATTGATGAAAATTAGCTTTCTCGCTGTTTGTTGACGTTAGTCCAACACTTTCTACATAAAAACACTCAGAACACCGTTCCATGCATGACAATTGCTTATTCACCATGGCATTATTGATACTCGAAGTACTAACTAATTGTGCATGAGTATCGCGCATGCGTGAGAATTAATATATATATATATATATGTGTGTGTGTGTATGATGATGATGATGATGATGATGATGATGAAAAGGGCTGAATATTATAGTCCATGTATGTAAAAAAGAACTCTTTCTAAGTACGGCTTAGATATTTATAATCAAGTTGCATCATAAAAGTGTGTGGAGGTAGCATGACATCGATACCGACCTAAACAACTTTTAACATTTATACTATGTTAATTTTTTAATAATGGATGATTTGAAAAATCTTTTTTTAAATGATAGCTTATAAGGTTTATAGAATAAAAAAAAGAAATTCTCATCTTTCACAAAATATTGAAACATAAATGATAATTTATAATGAAAATACTTTTTATTGGTTAAATATTTCAAATAATAGCAGTCATCATTTTTAAAGAAAATGTCATCCAACTAATTCATTTTTTAACGAAATAAACCCAATCTCAGTTATATTGTGTTATGAGAATGGATACTTTAAGAGAAATATCGAGTTTAAGAGCACTATGCATACTAACACTGCAAAACCGTCGCATAGTTAAGCAAAACAGTCATCGACGAAATCACCCGAGCCATACGCTTCTCCTTCCCAATTTATACGCTAGGCGCCATCGTATTTCTACCGTAGAAACTCCAGCGCGTATCAAAGGTATAAAAAAAAAAAACAGAAAGAGGAAGGAAAAAAGAACAACAAAGAGAAAAGAAAAAAGGGCGTCGACTCGGACAACGTCGTACTAGTTAGTTTGGATGTCGTAAATAAAGCCCCCGTCGCGCTTTAATCTGGGCCGAACAGCGAACACGTGTCTCGAACTCGAGTCGATGGATGGAAGTTATAAGAAAAGGTCAAATGACTCGAATCCGCGGAAGGGCTGAATGCCTCCACGTCGATCGACAATCGGATTATGACAAAATCTTCCCCCTCAGCATTAATAATTGAGATAAATTAAAAAGAATTAAGAAAGGACATTTTTATCATTTCTTAATGAAAAAAATCGGGAGATTTTATCGTGGGCCCACCCGCACATTTGGCGTGCGGAATAATCACTCTAAAGGCTGATTTTTTTTTCCCTTCCTTTCTTTCTTTTCTTAAAGCGCATGAGTTATTCTTTGTTCATTGGATATTTCTCCCTCACCTAAGTAGGAAATGACGCTAACAAGGTACAAATCGAATTCCCTAAAACTTGAATAATCCGGCTCGGCTCGGCTTTTCGATCGAGCCGAGCCTTCGATGAACCTTGGCCTACGCGCATTGAGAATATCGATGCATTTATATTTCATTTACTTATTATGAGATTTTGTGGGATGACTGACTACTATATTAAAAGGTTAAGCTGCTAGATGAATGCGTGGATTAATATTTGATTCTCTAACACTCTCCATCGCGTTTAATCTTGTCTTTTTGCCTAATATTGAGTGTGAAATATGAGTCTGGAAAACCACCGCCCGCAACGGCTGCGTTGGCTTTGCGCTCTCTTCCCTTCACGAAGGGAAAGAGTTCGAATCCCAACGCTATCGTTAGGGATTCTTAAGTGTAACGTCATGGTGGTGGGTCATGTGCTAGCGTCACCTCGGATTTACCTCTTCGGCTGTCGGTCGTGCGAGGGGTTCCAGGGTTATAAAAAAAAAAAGAACGAGTCTGGAAAGATTCTAATTCGGGACTTCTTACTCTGATACTATGTGAGATTTTGTAGGACTAGTGTCAATTATTTAGATGAATGCGTGGACTAATATTTAATTTTCTAATACTTATCTATTTGCATTATTTGGTTAATAACGCAATTCAATCGTTTTTTGTTGGGTATGATATTCGCCTACACATAGTGGTCGATATTAGCAGGCACATGTAAGAGAGATGGTCTAATCGTTATTTCCAAGTGTCTTCTAGCTTGCGCAAAGACCCCTTTTGAAATTATATTCGCTTTTGATTTTCTCGTGAATTTCGCAGGACTCATATTTGAATCTCGAAAAAAATACTCGTTTTCATGACCATTTTGAAATTTTCAACTATATGTGTAGATGGGATTTGATAAATCGAAACGAGTTTGGACATAATGTTTATTGAATCGAAACGAGGACGTGGATTTACAAATAACAAAGGAGGAAGGAGAAAATTAAAATCATCAAGGCGAGGGGCCAAAAGAAGGAAAAAAAGAATAGTTAAAACAGAGAGAGAGATATATATAATGTGCGCGTGGGGTCGTGGCTGCGATCACGTATCTTTATCCCGTACATCATTCTTCACTCTTTCACTTTGACGGCGATCCGTTCTTTTTCCACCGTCATCCATCTCCATCTCCATCTCCATCTCTACCCGCTCCTCTGTAGATGCAACTAATGCAGTGACTACTTTCCCTTGGAAACAAGAAACACCTCCAGAACCCTAGCTCTCTCCTCCCTCCCTGCCTCTCTCTCTCTCTCTCTCTCTCTCTCTCTCTCTCTCTCTCTCTCTAGAATCATTCTTCGTCCCCTTGATCGTCGCGCCTTGATCGTCGCGCCCGCTCGAGCTCAATCGCGGTTCCTCCTCGGATAGAGCAGCGATGGACGACGACGACGAAGACAGGACGCCAGGATCGGGGGACGACTTCGCTGGAGGCCCCAGCTGCTGGCCGCACCTCGGCCCCGACAGCAACAGCGACTACTTCCTCGGAGCCGGCGCGGAGAGCAGCATACTCGGGGAGTTCGGATGGGACCTCCAGGCCGACGACGAGCCACCCGACGACGGGCGCGGCTGCGGGAGAGGCGGCCTCGGTCCCGTCGGAGGCGGGGCCTTCGATCCGGCGGCGGCTTCCCCCTCCGCCGGGGGAGGCGGCGGTCGCTTCCAGAGCTCCGATCCGACGGCGGCTGGCGGATCCGCGGGCTGCGAGGCGTCGACGTCGAACGCGTCGGACTCGAGCGCGAGCGAGGATCCGCCGGAGAAGTCCGCGAGCTCCGGGGGCAAGCCGCCCGAGACACCACCGTGAGTCACAAGCATCGTAGGGTTTCTAAAGCTTCGAAAGTAGGGTGCGGATGGGTTGGGCCGAGTCGTAATTTTACTCCAAATCGAATGGCAATAGAGCGGAGGAGATGAAAGGGTCAAAATCAGGGGGACTGAACGAGTCAGATACAGGATCGGTGTCTGGTAGTATTATTTGTATTCATTTCTATCATCTGCCTGGGACGAAGTGCAAATTCCTCTTGTCCGTACACCGCGAAGAACCAAGTCCAGTCAAATCCCCGAGCTCCCCAGCTCCCAGCTCGCTCATGCCTGGCCGGCGGAGGAGGAGGAGGAGGAGCGAGGGCGGAGGTAATTTCGTGATTCACGCGGACGTACCGCGGGCGCTTCTGGTGAAATCCACCAGAATACCGGTGGACGGCCGCATTAATCACGTCCCCCGACGCCGCCGCCGCCATTGCGGCGGGGATGGCGTGCTGCAACTTTTTACCAAATGAGTTTCTGGCCGCGTCTTTTTTTCCCTCTTTCTTTGTTTCTCTCCTTTTCCCTTTTTCTTTCTCCCAAAGAAGAAAAAAAGTGAATTCTTTTTGGTTAATTCACGCAGTGTCGAAGCGAAGAGGATAATGAATACTACGCGAAAAGGGTTGAGGATGGTCCATTCGGATTCGATCTCTGCATGACATGTTACGGCGTTGATTTCTGAGCATCTGTTGAGCTCGCCCACTTGCCTCCTTTCTTTCCTTTTTATCTTATTCGAAAAGACATCCCCCTCCCTCCCTCACCTTTCCCTCTCTCCTTCCCTCTTCGCTTCTCCTTCCGTCGTGCAAAGGAGGTTTTTGTCAGCATGTTTGCATAGAGATCCTTAGTTCAGAGGTGCTTCAGTTCCTCCCACGAGTGGAACTAGGTTTTCATTCATGGAGTGATCTTGCTGACCATCGCAATGTGGGGTTAATAGCTGCGATTCTTCCTCTTCTGGAATTACGTCTTGCACATCTTACAATATATGGTTTGTGCCCTCTCTTTCTACTCGTAAGCGGTGTAGCCATCGTAGCCATTCAAGTAGGTTTCAGGCCTTTCAACGGAGCTGGAACATTTCTTAGCTTCCGTTTTACCTACAATGCTGGGAGAATGTTGCATTCCCCACATTAAAATGTCGCGACCCTCCTCCTTCGAACCAATCTTTTCCGGCCTTCCTTTTACTTCTCTTTGACTAGTCATGAAGTTCCTCTCTTGAGCTGACCGGAGATAAGTTTCTTCTTTTTGTTGTTCGAGTGATCGGCCACATCTCTTCCGCTAAGAATTGAAGACTTCTGTACAACGCTTAGATCATATTTGAATGTATAGGCGAGGAAGTCTTGAAACTTTAGGAACCCAGATTTGAGATCTCTTAGAAATCTCGCCTAAAGGGTGGATGCTACTTAGCCAATCCTCTGCTCCTTGCCCTTGCCCCCATTAATTAGAGATTGCTTTATGCATGTTGTGAAGAAGGGCTATGCAAGCAAGTCTGAATTCTTTATATTGAATCTACAAATTCATAGTTCACCCAAAAAATAGGAAACATAGAGACAACAGTTTATGCTTCTGGTGCATACGTGTAGATTACCTTCTCCCTACTTTCTCGCATTTATTTAATAGATGGATGAAATGCCCTCCTTCCAGGAATAAGGTCCGGAGGAAGGGCCAGAAGCGGATTAGGCAGCCACGCTTCGCATTCATGACCAAAAGCGACGTCGACAATCTTGAAGATGGCTACCGCTGGCGGAAATACGGACAAAAGGCCGTGAAGAACAGCCCGTTTCCAAGGTATGCTACTAGGTCACTTGGTAACCTTAATGTTCCTTACTCAAGTTCAGTTTCTGTCACTATTCTTTTATTAAAGATCTTTCTATCTTTGCCGTCGTCCTCTATGAACTTCGTTGCTTTCTTGTTGTAGTTCGTTTGGTTTGTGAAACGAAATAAGGAGCAATTTGAATGACCGTTATGTGGAAATTTATACTTCATTAAAAGCACCGACCAGCTAATTAAATATATCGCCATGTGGCACCGGTCAGACAATAAGTACTTTTGTAAGAACATGTTGGAATAGAATAGTTATACACAACTTAGAACTGTCGATATTAGTTAGAAGTACAAACTACATTCTAATTAGGTTAGAAATTACTATTCTAAAGATCCCCCATTAATCTCGATCTTTGGGAAGTATGATGACCAACCAATAATTATGGTGAGGCTTTGTGAGATTATTACCCATTAGTTTTTTCCCCCCGAATTTGTGAATAGCCGGGACATTTAGGAATATCCAGGAAGGTATCTTTCTTTGGCTAAGCGGCATGCATTTCCATGGCGCTTGTTCCTCCATTACGAAGCACGGCTAAATGATTGTACTCACATTTGCCCGCAAGCGGCCGGAAAGGGGAATGACCTTTCCCTCTCTAGAGTCAATAATTTTATCCGAGGAAACTGTGTCCGTCTGCCAAAATGACTGGACATATCCACTTAACCATTTCCGAGTAGCTCGGGTTTTTATTGTATTTGACAGTGTGTGCGTTCTTCCCGTTCATCATCTTGGCAATGCTTGCTTTGTTAGACGATATGTGCAAAAAGAAAGAAAAATAACCTTGAAGAGTCATTTGGAAATCATCTGCTTTTGGTGGTTCAAAAAGAGCGGAAGGTGGGAAGGGAAAAATGAGTTATTTCAAGCAATCAAGAGGAAAAGAGATATTAACTTGAAAATCGTTTGCCCTTTTTCTTTTCCCCTTAAAAAAGTCATGAGGTTGAAACACTAGCAATAGGACGACTGTGTCTTATTTGTTATCATTTTGGTAGGAAGAAATACCTTCTTTTACCTTGCGAAGGAAATTGGAAATTGCTATATCGTATCGGTTGCATATTATTAGTCGTTTATGTATTGAACGAAATCGTTTACGGTGTATAGGATATGTGAAGTTCTAATAAATTTTTCTAACACAGAAGAAACTGCTCAACATGATTCTTGAGATTTGAATCACTCAGTCAATGTTGTAAATAATAGGTTAAAACAATAAGAATGCCACTCAAAACTTTTGTTGACGTACGGCGATGATAATTGGTACAAAAACATCACCGATGCTACCTAAGACGATAGCATATGCTAATCGGTTAATATGTTGCGATTTTTTGTATGATATAGCACATATGAAAACTCGACAATTGAGAGTAAATGAAATATAAATTAAATAGAACTAAGAAAAATTGAAATTGAGGAACTTACGATGACTAATTATATTAATCAGAGTTTTATCATATATTCAAAAAATTTTCTTGTTGTCTGACTGTTCGTGGTATCAATCTATAATTTGTTTCATTCAGTATCAGCGTTAAAAAACGTGCTGCATGTAAAATTTACCCTTTGTGTGGTTTCATTGACTGTAAGCAGCAAGAGAGTTGGCACAATATGTATTACTGTCTCTTGCGGATGCGCATATCCATGTATGAACACCAGGTTTTGTTTTGTTTCTTTGTTTTATCATGATTTTTTTTTTCTCTTGTCTGAATTCTTTGATCACGTTGAAGTATGCTATATCTGCCTTGGGCTGGAAATGCATGACAAAAACCAAAGGAGTGACACTAAAGAGCAGAAAATCAAGAAGAGAAAGTTAATTTAACCGAAAGAAACAGAGGGAGTTGTGCTTTCTTCTTTTCTCCATGGTCTAAGCCATGGAGAATATCAGATATGCAATTCATCAAAGTACCACGTAAAATCTGTCATTTTCGTTTTTCTTTATTCCACTTTCATCTGGGGTGATTCAGGAGCTACTATCGGTGCACGAATAGCAGATGCACGGTGAAGAAACGAGTGGAACGCTCCTCTGAAGATCCTACCATTGTGATCACGACGTACGAAGGCCAACACTGCCATCACAGCGCCGCATTTCCCCGAGGCGGATTTGTCATCAGTCGCGAAGCCGGCCTTGTTACTGGCCGGTTCGCTCCTCTAGCGACACGTCTGGACCATCCACCATTTCAGCTTCCTCAAGAAATAACTCCTCCTCCTCCTCCTCCTCCTCCTCCAAGTAATTATTTACGGTCAACCCAATTGCCGAGTACTTCGTCCGGAGATTCTCGTGCATTGCAGGTGCACAACTCGGCAAACGTCGGCCAGGGATTGTTAGGGGACATTGTGCCTCCAGGGATGCGAAACCGGTGAGGGAAAAGTTAAATATGGTACACTCTAATCCACATCGTCATTCGGTCTGTAGATATTTATAAACATATAAATGAAAACGAAAGTTTAAGCCTATATACCCTCGCGCATTTGAATTATCATGCGGACCTAATCCTTGTTTTGATTCAGGGTGAAATTAGCCAGGTGACTAGTAGGGAGAGGCTATTTAGGTTTTCCGGGAGCACAAGTCCTCATCTTCTCACGCATTTGCGGACCTCACACCTTAGGGGGACCGTCGTTATGTGAATGGACATAGTATATCTTTCCGGTGCATCTGATAAACTTTCCCTATTAGGCACAGTTGTTTGCCGAGTGTAGTGTAAACTCGCCCTGGTGTAGCATATGTGAAAACCATGTAAAGAGATCTTAGATCATGTATATGTATTCACCATTCAATAGATTAGCTAAGCTAGAAGAATTAAATTTGGATAGACATCACTCGTGCATGTGGTCTCTCAGTATCATGCTTGGTTCTAACTGTTAGTCTCATTCAGGGCTAGGTGCGTATGAAATTGTGCCGTTAGCTTTGTCAGGTGCGTCTAAAACTGTACCGTTTCTTTTTGTTTTTCCCTTTTTTGGGAAACGATAAAATTACTTATAGACATGAAAAGCCCCATAATTACGAAATACTCAAAATGTTTAATATATAAGGTAAAACGCAAGCCATGACATTCTCCGGCTCATGCTAAATGTTATGTACATCATGAGAAGAAAATGTGGGAACTTCCCATGAGGTTGAAGCTTAAGCGGGGCTGTGGGAGGGATCTCATTTTTAATGTGGTTTGAGTTCTTAAGGTAATCGAATCATTGTGATCCTGACGGTCATGGAATCTGCAATTTGTTTACATTTCCTCTCTATTTATCCACCGTCTACGGGTGCGCATGGTAACGTTTCTGTTTCTCTGAATTTCTGTTCTTTTGTTCCCTGGAACAAAAAAAGAACAGAAATTCGTTTGGTAACGCCAACTTATTTTTTTGTTCCCGGGAATAGAAAGTTGTTCTCGGGAATAGAAACAAGAAGCAAAAAAAAGTTACTTCTTGTTCCCGGGAACAATTTTAGAAATAAGCTAATTTTCTTTTTTCTTATTTTTCTTTTTATCTCTTGCATTTGTTGATCGCCGATTGCCCACGGCCGTTGCCGGTCGTCGGCCGCTCACCGCCCGCCGCCGGTCATCGGTCGCCCGCCACCGGTCGCCGCCGCCGCCGGTCGCCGCCCCCAGCCGCCGCCGGTTGCCGGTCGCCGCCCGCCGCCGCCGGTCTCCGGCCTTGAGCATTAAAAAGAAAAAAAATTATGAGTCATACCAAACGCATTTCTATTTCAAGAGTAGAAATTTTGTGTAATTACCAAACGCTTTATTTTACTTAGAAATTATTCCGGGGGATAGAAATAGAAAAAAAAACTCTTTCCGGGAAGAGAAATGTTGCCATGCGCACCCTACATGTCCACGCGGCTAAGATTGGATTGGTTCTCAGTAACACCGGAACTGAAGCGAACATGAACAAGAACATGGTTCGTCTCCTAAACCGTGACTCGATCCATACATAATCTAAACCAAGAACATAGTTCGTGTCGGGTTTTTGGTTTTCTAATTTTTTTCCTTTCGTTCCTTCTTTCCTCATAGAGGGGCTCACCTCATTCAACGACCACCACAAAAGAATCCCGAATATCAATTTGTTGGAACCATGATTCCCAAAGAAGAAGAGACAGCAGCGCGAGGAGGAAGCGGGAACGAAAGAAGGCAAGACCTTGGCTGTCGACATGATGGGGGCCAGCTTGTGAAGACTTGAAGGAGCGGGAATATCTGAGGGTCGATACTAGGGGCGGCTCGTCCAGATTGAAAGATCCTCCGACGAGGATGCGACCAAGTTGCCCTTTGACGCGGTCAACTCCGCCGCCAATGACCCCCGTTTCGCCTTGTTGTCTCCCTACACGTCTCCTCCACACCGAAAGGTGCCGAAGAAAGTGTTTTGCGAGAGATGGAGAAAGAGAAGTCAGATTTGACGGCAAGTCATGTGTGAGGCAGAAGAAGCAATAGCCAGGCGAATGAAAGGAGAGGAGCGATGGGCGATAAAAAAGGAACTTGGGGATTTCTTTATCCTTTGAGCTTTTAAACGTACGGCTAAAAATTGAAGGGTTTCTCAATGTGTTTCGGTTTAGCTCGATTCGGTATATGACCCGAACCGAAGCGAACTGCTATGATGACTGTCCAGACAGAAGCCCCCCGAATAATCAGATCGGGTCAGGTCTCTTTAACGACCTTAGCCAGCATCTACCGTCCAACAGCTAGAGCATGTATGTACACAAGGCTAGGGATGGCAGACAGATCCTCAGGCCCGATGTCGCTTACCAAAAGTTAAAAGGCAAAATAGATAAATGATCATCGCCACCACCTCTCTAAACTTGAATCGCACGTTAATATGCATTCGAGAATCCAAGCGATAAAGTAAGGGGACAACAAAGAGAGGGTAAAACTGATGACAAGACTCGCGGTGAAAACGAAACATGGATAAAACCAAGGTTCCCATCGGACACAATGATGACCAAGCGGTTGGCCAGGTCATTGTCTCCTCGACCCAGTCGCTGCACTGTCGCAATATTCCCGCATGGAGGTGCATGCACCGGTCGACCAAGAACCCTCCAGCCCTTCTCAGTACTGACTAATGATAATGATAATCGTAATCTTAATCATTACGGTTATGGTTCTCATTTCTTAGATTGTGCATGACTCCTCCATGATGGGAACTTTTGACGTGCCACATTTAGCTCCCTTAGCTTATTGTTATGTGTCCTCGTTGCTTTTGGCTCTCGACGTTCTCGCTTTCTTCTTCTCAATCATGACTTTTGAAGCGATTATCAACCACGCCTTATGATCTGCATTTCCTAATCTTGTCGACTCTTCTGCTAGGTGCCCCCCAACTACTGAGTCAAGGACATCCGTTGATCGTGTGGGCACGCTCGATCATCTCGAACAAATTCAATTTTAAACATCATTATGTAATCCATCACATCATTTAATGAGTTGAATCTCGATAAAGTTTTAGTATCTATAACAGCGTTCTACATATGTATATATGTAGGCCTACATACCTCGTCCAGTCCCAGGGCTTCTTTGATTTGACTGCTAAGCAAGTGCCTAGTGCCTTTGTATTCTTCTCTTTGGGACAAAAACATGCGGTCGACCGGACCACCTTATCCTGTTTGACCCACTTTTTGTTTTTCTGTTCTTCTGTTTGTCTAATGACATCTAATGATGCGCTGAACGCAGAAGAGACGCCCAACCCCCACCAATAATCTCGACAAGATGGGGTCATGCGCACATCCGTGTCCTCCACTCAACGAAGATCTCTCCGTTCTCGCCCTCTTATCTGCAAATTTTGGGTCCACTGGCTTCGCAGGTCGCACGTCAAATCGCCATTGAAAGGTCACTTCCGAGCTCCCGCCTCAAATGAACGCCCGTCGACTTTTGCGCGACTCCGATCAATATCATCATCACCATTACGACACTTGATTTGCCATGGAGTGCCGCATTATGTTGATCCACTGACGTCCATGCGTTGAATGCACTGATTGGATCCAGAGCAGGCCCAGTCGCCACTGAAGTAGTGTAGAGATGGAGTTCAGCGTCTGTGGATTTGGAGGTGACTGAGGGGAAAGATGTGATGCATGGTAAAGATAAAACTTCAGTGTAGAGTCATTATAAGCCGTTTGACTTTTCCCTAGATTAGCCCATGAGATTAACAACTTAAATAAATAAATAAAGGTTCCTGGTCGGTTCTTTGTTCATTCTTTGGACAAGTTCTTGTTGCTTCGAGATTACGCTTTGCGAAGAATGGAAAAGTAATTGGTAACTGAATATTTGTGTTGGTGATGCTTCTTTTCAACTGCTCTGCTTGGGAAGATTTTAAGATGCATTAGGATCATGCGAACTCATCATAGTGGTAGATAATATAACATTGGATTCATATGTAAATTCATATTATCTATCAGGGCATTTACTCGAGAATTGGATCAGATCCCCGAACGATAGATTTAGGAACTGGTTCCCGTTGAAACCGATATATGAATAGATTCTGAATTTTTGGAATAGATCGGAGAATGAGTTCTGAGTGAGTAGCCACCTAAAAATTGGACCGAACTGCCGTGTTTTGAAATCAGTTTTATAAGCTAAAAATCCAAAGCCGTAATTTCCATTTCCCCTAAATTCTAACCTCGGCACTCCTTTCGTCCTTCATCTTTCCTCCTCCTTGCCAGTGTTGCTAGGAACTCCTCACTAGTTATCACCATCGTCGGCGCGTCGCTTGTCAATCCTCTCTCAGACTTCGACTCTTTCACTTTCGCCAACATTCTCAGCAACCCGAGCTCCATTACTCTCGTTGTCGCCTCTCTCTGTATCTCTCTCTATCCACGACAACCCCAGCTCTGCCTCTCTCTTTCTTTTGCAGCTTGCCACCTCCGATTTGCAGCCTATCTTTGCATCGACGTGCGTAGCTAGCCGATTCTCCATTGGACACAAGGTGAGTCTTGCTCTTAGTATCGAGTTGACAAGAGAAAGGCTATGGTAGCATGCGAGTTAGAGAGATGGTACACCGGCCACACTCCTAGGTAGAGATGAAAACGCGGAGAACCCTGTTGGAGTTGGTGAATATTTTAAGGACTCTTATCTTTTGTACTGGACACACTCATGTTAGCTTAGGAAACCCAAGTATGGATCAATGAGTTGTGATCTCCATGTATGAAAAATGGGGGTTCCCTAAGCTCAAAGGAATTCATATAGATTTAGGTTTTGAGTTCATTTATAAGTCCTATATATGATGTTCGTATGAAAAGATTATTTTAACGAGTCGTGCTGTTGCAAAATTATAGTGAAATCTTTTCGTAGGACGCAATCCTATTCTAAGGTTAACATGTTGGTGCGTCATATTGTTTTTTTTTTGTGTGTGTGATTGTTTTGATTTTGTTTAAGATCCAACCCATGAATGTCAGTCATTTTGTTAATCAACAGGGAGGGGAGGGAACCACTAGATGGGAATCAAAGAGACAAATTGTCCTTATATAAGGGAAACGACTGAATGGAGGTGAGCAATGGCAAGAGGGGCTTAAATGGTCATTGAGAGAGTATAGCAGCGAGGAGAGTGAAGGACAACGGCGTTCAGTTGCCGACAGAGAACGCGGGGAATAAAGTATATCTTGGGATGACGGGGAAGTAGCACATTGGCCTGAGAGACAGAGCATGTTCGTGTGGAGAGTGGAGAGTGGAGACTAGAGATATATATATATATATAACATGGAATTCCTAGAGACGGTTACAAAAAAAACGAGAGGTTCTTGGGTAGACCTTTTGTTGGGCTTAATGGGCTTTTTGGGCCGTTCAAGATGGGCTAAACCCAGCCCGGCCCGTTCTAAGAGCCCGGCATGTGTTTTAAAAGATAACCGCCTGGCAGTTACCGTCTTCTCTTACCCTTTGGCGGTTATCATCTTCTTCAAGAGAGAAGAAGAGTAGAGAAGAAACAAGAGTGGGTTAAGAACAAAAAGAAAAAGAAAGAAAAATCCGGAAATTGAAGGAACGTCTGCTCGTGAATTTTTCGACATTCGCATGTCTTTGGATTCGCAATCTCTTCTCGCAAGTTCAACATTTAATCTATGGACAACGAGTATGGTTCGTATTTGTGACTATACATTCAATCAGTGACTCAAATGAAATTTGCGATTGGGCCGAATTTGAGTAGTTTTCCACTGTAATTCGCCGTATCCCTAAGAATTAGATATTCTCGACACCTTGGAACCAAATCGAAAAAAAAAAAAAAACAGGATAGGTTCTAGAGTTTTTTTTTTAGGTTCTAGAGTTGGTTTCGAGTAAATATGATAAATTCTAGGATTCAACAACTGGGAACCAGTTATAACAAAGCAAGATTTATGTTTGGAATCTGTCTGTCTTAGCATTGATCATCCTTACGTTCTACTGGCTTTTAGTCGTTAGTTTTTTTTTTTGTCGGGAAACAAGGAGAAGATGCATGGCATGCAGGTTGCATGGTTATCATACACCAATAACAAAAGAACAAAGAAAGAAATGGCACGAGGAACCGAGTCCACAGTATTACTCCTAAATCTCCTCGTTATATGCCATCAAAAGTACCCTTTAGCAAGAATGTTTGTGTAAAAAAAAAAAAACCAACATAATAAATATTCGAAGCGACTTTAATTTTTAAATATTGTTCTGTCAGAAGTTAATTTTCCTAAAATATTGGACATCTTAAATCATGGGAATCGCATGCGTATGAGACATTTGGGGCAATCTCGAATTATGTCGATACATTTCTCGAAGAATCGCAATTGATTTCTTCCTCATAAGAAATTAAAAAGCGCCGTTTTTTGGTCGAATTAAACAAGCGATGTCTGGCTAATTTAGACAGTTTTCACGGATTGAAAGAGAAAAAGAAAAGAAAAGAAAGAAACAAGGACACCTGAAAGAATTGTTCTTCCTCCAGAATTTAAGCTGTTAGGGCTCACGTACAGATATGATAGTGGTAGGCCTCCGTCTCCAGCATGCTGCCAAACACATCGCCCAAATGTCGACATAACATTCGCTTTGACCGCATTTTGAGACTCTTGAGATCCTGAACGTTGCTCATGAACGTAAACTCTAATGGAAACCTTTCTGCATTGTAGAATGGTGCGATGCCTCCCACGGAATCTAATTCGAGGGATGCTCTTTCTCATCCTTTTTGATGGACGAAGAAACGCGTGTTTCCATGACTGGCATGCTCCATATATAAGAAACTCTGCAAGTTTCTGATTTCATTAAGGTACTGATAAGAATCGATCGTTGAAAAAGGTTTGAGATGGTTGGTCCAAGGAATGTTGCTTTGATCATGGTGGCGGCTCTGTGCCCCACGAGCTCTGTTGCGAGCCGAGGCGGAGGCGGGTGGAGTTCAGCTCGTGGTTTTTCATGAGCCAATCCCGAAAACTGAGTTTTGACTTTCACTGCTTCTTTCTCACACGAGAAGTTATTATTATGAACTAGGTTGTGGAAACATGCGACTCTCACACCTCAACAAAATGGCTCTCTAGACCTTGCCAAATCTATCCATTCGCTTATTGCTGTGAAGCAATTAGCATGCCCAATAGTACCCTGTATCTCAGTGCTCGAGTCATCCCTATAACCTGTAAAATGCTGAGGGAAGCTATGGTCATGGGAATACCATGAAAAGTAGGTATGGCCTTGAGACTGCAGCTCTAAGCACAGCCCTCTTCCATGGAGGCCTCGCTTGTGGAGCCTGATATGAGATCAGGTGCCACAAACTCTCCAAAGTGGTGCCTCAACAACACCATCCATGTCACGGCCACCAATCTATGCCCTACAAGCCGCCAATCAGGGCAGAACTGGCGCAACCTGCCCAATCAGCACTTTGACCTCTCACAGCCCGCGTTCGGCGATATCACCAACTAGAAGGCCGGCTTTGTCCTTATCTTATACTGTCGAGCCCTATGTATGTGTTAGGTCGGGAGGCATCAAGTTCGAGATCAAGGGCAACTCGGATTGAATTCTCGCCTTGGTGTATACAATGTGGGAGGAGCCGGCGATGTCAAGGAGGTTAAGGTCAAGGGTTCGGGATCCGAATGGATACCGATGGCACTGGGGCCAGAACCGGCAATGCTCGGTGCGATTGGTCGGACAAAGCTTGTCCCTTCAAGTTACTACTAGTGATGACGAAATGGTCCAGTCGGATAATGTCACGCCGGCTGACTGGAAATTCGGTCTTACCTATGAGGGCAAACAGTTTTGACTAATTATGGAAAGCCCACGGCGCTAATGCAATCTACGATCTCCTAACGACTCAAGTCGGAGCACGCTGTTCATCAATTTTCACATTTTACTGAGGAAGGACCCATCGTGAGAGCAGGCGCATAGGGAAGGTAGAATGACTAAGCAATTCTTTCAATTCCATCTATTGAAGGAGTAACACGTGAATAGCATAGTGCAAGGAAATCCAGAAGCTGTATTACTTGAAGTAATTGACAGTTTGTCACTAGCTTTCAGATTCTACATATGGAACACGAACTAAAATTTCATTAATTTTTTTTCCTTTTTGTTTTTCAAACACAAACATATCTAAAATTTATTGAGATGTAACAGTGTGGTCTAATGAAATCATGTGTCGCTTGTCGTGCGTCCAATGTTGGTCTTGTGAAAATGTACAAATGCAGCTTTCCTTCATCTTCATTAATTGTTTAGGTAGACTTCAAGAAGTTCTTGAACCACTGAACAGAGTCTTTGGGGTATCTCTTCAGCTTGTCCTTGTAATCCACAAAGTAAAGGCCGAATCTCGAAGTGTATCCAGCCGCCCACTCCCAATTATCCAACAGAGACCACGCGAAGTACCCTTTCACGTTGCATCCATCTTCTCTGATTCGGTTAAAGCAAGATGTAAGAGAGAATCAACATAGAAAGAGCTCGGTTTCGACTGGAAAAAAGGGAAGAAAGCGCAAGGAACTAGTAACGCACTTGATTGAGGCCAACAGGTTGGTGAGATAGTCATTGTGATACTTGATCCTCTTCTGATCCTTGAGGGCATTTTTTATGTTAATTAGTGGGGGGTTCGGGTCATCCATACCTGCAAAGACCAAGACCCGGTGAAAACAGGCTAAAGCAACAGATTTAGAACATCTTTTCTCCTTTAGTAAGTCATGACTAGATTAAGAAGACCAACTTCAATGAAGATATTACAGAGAAAGCATCTGTATGCTAGTTGCTTTTATTTCCTTTTAGCTCAAGGGAGTTACCGTTTTCGGTAATAATAACCGGGGGGTTCCCATACTTTGTCTTGATGTAGTTCATTAGACTTCTGATCCCCTGAGGTACTATGTACAGCCATATGGAATTTGCCTGCAAATCGACACCCGCAGGATGGACTTAATTGGAAAGACAACCAAAGAGAGAGAAATCATGCTTTTCTAAAGATACATCACGAGTTATCATCTGAACTATACACTTATTTATTAATTTTCTTTGCCTTAATCAAATTGAAAGTTTCTTGCGGTGCTGTGAGCTAACATACCCTGTCTCCAATTGGATTCAAAATCCCATCTTTAAAAGCTGAAAACAGCAGCGAACATGACTTAGTACCACCAAAATTGAAAAGAGAAGACGCAAACAACTAAAACTAGAAGGTATGACAAGAAGGGTAACTTACGCAGAGTAATAGCACCAGAGTCCGAGAGGGAGTCATCGAGTAAATGTCCGATTATAAGAGAGGTATCATTGCTGCCGTAATATGTCGTATAGTGATTGATACCCACGAAATCCAATGATCCCTTTAGAAGAGCAGATTCGGAATTGGAAATTGCAGGTAGGCGGCTTCCCACCCTACTTCTCATGGAGCTTGGATAATTTCCAAAGATCAACGGTTCAATGAACCTGCGGTTACCACGAAAAAGGAACCAGTACTTAGGAGCCCAATATTTAACTTGCATACTTCATATTTACAATGTCTTCATGCTCTCAGCTCATCCTGGGAGCACATATTCAAAATAGATTATGTTCCTAAATTTATTAAATCTGGCAAGTGTCTATGGTTTATTACCAGCCAAACTGAAAATCTTGGGCTCTCTGCGTTGCTTCGATGTCATCGGTTGAGTTTGTTCTCGGTACAAACCACATCACATCAAAGGACATGCCAATTGATCCATGCTGCTTTTGCTGCACAGGATAATTAAACATTTTAGTAAGTCAAAGTTTGAATGTAACATTCTTATTCAGAAGATGTGAAAGTCTAAGCATCCGATATGTAACTTGGCATGTAATCATCCAACGAACAAGACGAGTGCTGTGGTAACTTTCATTTTAGGACACAGACCTGATACTTCTTTCTATACACATCGACGGCAGTGGCATGCGAGAGCAGAATGTTGTGCCCAGCAATGTAAGGCTCGGTAGCGGAGTTACCAGCCCTGCAGAAGAGGTGAAGAAGGATGGAGCAACGCCCCGGTGCTTGAAGTCCAACATCGAATCCTTGTATTGCCAGAGTATGCGGCTCGTTGAAGGTGATCCATTGCTTGACTCTGTCCCCGAATTTCTGAAAGCAGGTCTCGGCATATGTAGCAAAGTCCTTTCTGCAGTAATACCAACCAAAGAAGAAGAATATAGTCAACCTCTAAGCTCTAATCAATTTCGCAGTCCTTTAGTTGGTAACACGTATATGTTCAGCACATGAAGGAGAAATCTGGGTCACTCACATGATTCGTTGGTCCAGCCATCCGTGGTATCTGTCTTCCAGGGCTTGCGGGAGATCCCAGTGAAATAGAGTCACGTATGGTTCGACCCCTGCTCTTGCGGCATTATTAGATAGGCAACTGCAGTCAGTCTTTTTAATTCTTGGATCAATTCCATGCATGCCATGACGAAACCCATCTTGTATGCTCTGCTTAAAATCAGAGTTTTTACCTTTCTGCTTTAGCTTTTTGCCATTACAGTGATAGACAGGCATCCATTTTACATGAAGTGCGATATGTGAATTACATTAACTATCTGAAGTTTTCATGCGGGATGATGCCAGAAACTTGGTTAGAGAAGGGAAGAAACCGAGTTAATGTCGAACTCTCGCCTCTGCTGAAAAAAAAAATTGAATAGGAAAGTCATGATGACAGTGCTTTCGCTCGTAACTGTGGCCGTGCTGGACATCATGTATTTACCTTTAGCCAATAACGCGTCGATGAGCTTATTATAGTGGTCGACTCCTGCCTGATTGATCTCACCACTTCCATCTAATTCGCAGAAGCATAACATCAGTTGGCCAAAATTCAAGAGAATGAGGTAAATGATGATCATAACAACTTCGAAGTCCAAAAGCATGCACAAGCTAGCCTTACTAGGAAAGATGCGAGACCAAGCGATGGAAAACCTGTAGGCGTCCATTCCCATGTCCTTCATGAGCTGAATATCTTCCTGAATAGGAGGAGTTAACAAGCACAGAAACATGCTCAGGTAGATGGTTTGTATTTACTTGTCAGGTAAATGCTCAGCTCGTCTATCATTTGTCCTCTCTCATGAAGAATGTTCAGCAGGTTTTCACAGAGAGACTTACATTAAACCGGTGGTATTGATCCACGGCGACATCCGCGTTGCTAAGATCCAGTATTTTACCTGGAAGCCAACCGAATGCGAGTTAAGGATCACACCGACGAAACGATACGCAACTCCGTGATCCACGAATTGTGGATCACGAGTGTACGTACAAAAACGCTTAGGTCCTGTCCGGTTAATGGGAACGCCTTCCTTCCCTACTGCCAGACAGGAATCAATAAATGGCACGGCGATCTCTTCTCCGATCAGCCGGGCTTTACTATTCCCGATAATCTCCGACGGAACTATTCGGATTTGAACTCGAATGCAACTCCAGATATCATCACAATCACTTCAATTTACTTTGTTTTTGCCAGGCATGATAACTGTTTGGTCTAAATTACTTCACTTACGGTAGTTACAGAGAATCATTAAAAGACAAAATGAGGGAAGAAAGAAGGTTTAAATAGAAAAAGAAAAAGAAAACCGAAAAAAAAATATTACCGAATTTATGCGAAAAAGTATCCCAAACCGTCAGTCCCCTTCCGTCCTCCTTCACGGCTCCTTCATACTAATCATAGTAACGAAACAAGATATTGTCAATCACAACCATTCAATTACCAAACTTACTAACGTTAATATAACTTTAAAGAGTCGACAGAGGGAAAAAGGAAAAAAAAGAAAATTAATTTCTTCCGGAAGCCTTAATCCTAAAGTTAGAACAAGCTGACTTGATAACGTTAATCCTATGTTCCATGTTCGAAGCAATCCGGAAAAGCCCAAAGAGGAAGTCACGTGCCCATCGTTTGTTCGGGAATAAAAAAATCAGGAACCCATCGAGTCTTTACAAAGTCAACGAGGCTCCTCAGATTACTGGCGCTCACGTTAAAATCTCACCCCACTAAGAACCAATCTGCGTCCCGTGACTCCTGAGCTGGCCCGCAAGCGTCTGTCGTGAGAACTAGGTCGGCAGCCTCTGTTTCATCTAATGAAAACGAATGTCAAATCTCCACGACTGACGACGAGTTCAGAGTGACATGTCATGTCTAAGACTAGACTAATCTTCCCACCCGAGAAAGTTCATCATTCCTTCTTCCACTTAAAATATGCCGTCGACTTATAAACTCTTCGGACATTACAGGTGCAATGTGACAGATTCAAATAAGGGTGATCAATCCATGATGAGGACATAACCGAGCACGACTCGATCGCTCCTAATATCCTCCACTTCTTCTTCTTTTCCTATTTGGTTGTCCCCGCTGTCAAATCTTAAATTTTGCAAGAAAAGATCGTGATTCCCAGACCAAATTTGTGGCCACATGGGAAGGCAGGCATGGATTCAAAAGTCTACCAGGCAATTTCGCAGATGGAGAATGTAGACAGTGAATGGCTGAGAAGGTATGTCGGGATGTAATATCTTAACACTAAATAGTCAGACTCGATTTCCCATAAAGAAAGGACATCGCTTTCGGTCTTTGGAACGTGCAAGGAAGCGGCCTTCTCCCAACCGATCCAATGCTTGACTCGTCGCAGCCTGTCCTGTCGCCCCACTTGTCGTATCTAAAAAGCACTAAGAATTCCTCTCCAGGGCTCGCTTTTGTCCCTAAAAAGGTCGAAACGCCCCGGCTATAAGCTATCCGACACCAACCCCATCCCCTTTCGCCGGAAACCGGATGATCAACCCATGATACTCCTAAGATATTGGCCGCCAGACAAGAGAGGTTCGACGCGAACCCCTGAGCGGCAACCGTGTGCAAAAACCGATTGCCATTTGAACACGATGTTCCGTGATATTTGGAGGACGTATCTTAAACTTACACAAGCTATGAATCTGGATTTGGTATAATTAGTAGCAGGCATATGATTGTGAGAATGAAGATAAAAAGGTATTCTTGGATTCTCATTACTAATGTCCGAAATCAATTTATATTTTTTTATAGTCCAAATGAAACGAATTGTACTTTTATCTGTTTTATGAATTTTTTATTTACTTACTTCATTATCATAAATCGTGTTTATCAATCATTTTTTTTCTTTTGAATTATCAAAAAATAGCTGTCTAGTGATTCTCGAAGTATTAATGAAGGTACTTATTCTTCTCTGATAATTCAATCGAATTAGTTTATTCATTATAGGATAAGAAGATGGATCCGAAATCATTTATTTTTCATTTAAAGGATCTCCATCGATACGCCGCTTCATCTACATATTTATGTAAAATTTATAACAATAAATAGCTAAAAATTGGAATTAATTTATATTCAGAATAAGAAGATGAATCTGGTATCATATATTTTTCATTTAAAGCCAATCGATCCTTTAATTTCAGACAAAGAAAAAAAATGATCTCCATCAATATGCCGCTTCTTCTACATATTTATGTAAAATCTAAAGCAAATAATAGCTAAAAATCGGAATGGAGATTCTAATACGTGAGACTAATCAAACACACCCGAATTCTTAAATCCCCGAAGGGTCTCACGCAAGATCGAGACGGACCTCTTATGCAGCGAATCAGGCCCGTGCGGGTGAAGTGTGCATGCAGTACATGAATGTGATGCGTTCGAACATACTACTAGATGAAGCATTAGCATTGAGATTCATTCATGAAGGAAACAAACCAATTGGTTGTATGAATTGATGACGAACTTAAATCAAAAGGCAAACGAGAGAGAGAGAGAGAGAGAGAGAGAGGACCTGGAAAGCAGAGGAGGCAGTGCCGAAGACGAAACCCTTGGGGAAACTGGATCGGTTGATGGTGTCTGCACAGCATGCATGGACAAGGAGTCCCATAAGCAATCCCAGCATCATTACCGAAACTGCCATTCGAGGACAACTCCTCGTCATCGTGGCCCTCTGTTTTCTCGCTAATTGCGTTCTTGATCAGAGGTGACGAGTGCGATCGACAGCCGTCAAGAAGAAGAGGAAGGGGAAGAGGGAGAGGAAGAATGAGAAGGGAGAGGAAGCTACAGAAGGAATGAATGGGTTTCGTGAATGGGAACTCTGCAAGAACTAAAGCAATGACTCTGACTTTATAAGAGAGAGAGAGAGAGAGAGAGAGAGAGTGTGGTGGGCAAAAGTTCAATATGGCCAACGCAAGAAGTATGGTGGGGCTGGGGAGAGAGAGAGATTGGCTTTGATGCTTGAAATGCGGTGCGTCTTTGCGTTTTTGAGTTCACACCCCAACCTTTCTTTCCGTTAATATTACCCGGAGGAGATAAAAAGGAAAATTAGAGTTCTGGACCAACAAAAGCTAAAGGAGAAAAAGCGACGCCACCCTTCAGATTTGCCTTTTGTCTCTTTCATTTTGCTTTCTTTTGGGGCTTCTCTCGCAGCATCTACCAGCAGAGTAGCCTCTATCCACGTTCCCCTAATCTCCTTCTCGGCTGCTGCCAATCCCTTGTCTCTTGGATCTGTCCACGTTATGCTCTAAACCTTTCCATCTCTTCTTCTTGCCTCACGTTCACTACTATGTTCCGCGTGCCGACCTTGGCATTTGCATTCATTACTTCCATTTCGGGGGAAGAAAAATGGTGTTCCTTGCCCTATAAAATTCAATCTCCCTAAAGAAAAAAAAATATAGCGGCGGAATTTTGATGTGAGTGTCAAAACTTTGGACGGAAGTTTCGTGTGAAGATTAAGTCAGCGGTGCAACTTGGCATCGCCCTTCCATATAGCGGGCATGTTCGTGGCCTTACTGTCTACTGAGGAGCATGAGCTCAGCCCCATGGCTAGTGTTGGCACATCAGAAGACTTTATTGCATAGGATGACTTTGATGAACCGATTAACCGCAGTCGCCGACAGATGGTTCTCCAAACAGCATCTCTCTTTGTTCCAAAGAAGAGAGGTTAGCTATCGAGTCAGTAGACCTCATGATGGGAGGAAGGGTGGGAGGGGAGAAAGAGCAGATCATACACGATTATAGTAGTGCAAAAAAAAAACAAATAATGAAAATAAAGAAAGGTATCGACCCGTCATATAGCTTGAAATCACTATGAATCCAAAATTCATATACCAACTAGATTTAACCTCTCCGACATTATACATATTCCGGATTTTGTCAGAGTTGGTTGAGCAAATTCACAAAAATAATCTCATGTACATGTAATCACTAGTTACGTCATATTTACCAAGGTTTTGCATAGTTAATGACGTGGGATAGCACAAAGACTTTATTTTTTGACAAACATGGGATGAAGCGGGAGGCGGTCGAAGCAACATCCCGTTTGACAGATGCTGACCACATTGACGATGTCTTTCTCTTATTCTAAAGTCTTCTGCGGTTGCATTTCCTTTGAAGGCAGACCAACCATAACTCGTCGCCATTGGTGCATTGTTCTTTATTCATTCTCAATCCCGAGGCAATATCCACTTGAACAACGTTGACCAGGTCTTGTAGAATCCGAGAAGGAAGAGGTTTATCTTGTTCCAATCCTAATTAATGTGCTTGGAATTGAGCATGCGTCCTTCTTCTTTTTTTACTCTAAAAGTTAAGCTATTGGAGTACGATGAAGATCATATGCACATCTTAGTACTCCATCTCACCCGAAAGCCGATCTGATGATAAGGGTCTCAAGCGAGCGAACCTGATACATGTCATTGAAATCACTATCGAAATCCATTATGAATAATGAAAGGGGTTAAAAACCCCACACACAAGAGAAAAGACGTATTAAAAAATCGAAGTCGGGAGCTCTGTCTCTATTTCCGACGTGAAATCGGATGCGATTGCAAAGCCGTGTACTCTAAAAGCTCGAGGCTATTACGGAGAAACATACCGATTTCTTTAACGTGTGTGTAAAAATGACGTGGTTCGATAAAAATTAATCGGATTGGCTCGAGACATCATGCATGAAAACTTCAACTTAGAGACAACCTCATTCTATAAGGAAATCAAACAAAATCGGAAGATGGTGTCTTCATCAGAGACCAATCGTTGAGTTCCCCCCGTTTTGCATATTCCTATTTTTATTGCCCTAGAAATTGACCTCGACAGAATAGTCTTTGCTTGTTGCAATCCTTCGGGTCTTGCCCTTGAGAAACACCGGCGAATTTCTTTAATAGAAGATGATCTAAACTAGTTTTCTTTGTGATTTACTTGCTGATTAATCTAATTACCCTTCCTCATCCAAACTTCGAAGCATCAATTAACTTGTAAATCATGAACTAGGTCGCCTCTTAAGATAACGTTAGCGCCATTGACCTCAAAGATCGAAAACATTCATGTAGTCAAAAGTCTTACAATAGATTGATTCATCACATTCCTCTTCTGCGCACGTACTTGTCATGTCTGTTCATTTCCTGTGTACGGAGTCATCATTCAAGAAGCATTTCATCTATAGGGTTTTCGGCTAACTTGTGCTTATACTTTATATTACCAGTCCTCTTGCCCATGCTTTTCATGGGATTCATATTCACATATCTGCTAATTACTGAAAAAAAAATACACCAGATTTTATATACTCTAATTCTACAGATATGAAGATGGATTCTATCGCGTCGTGTGGAGCCACATTAAAAGTGTATTTGTGAATCACAATATGATCGAACAATTCTTATAAAACTCTCTCGTAATACATCCAACTGCATAACGTAACTTGCAACCGTACTCCATTATGTGTATGCAAATCATGATATAGCCAGACAACTATAACCGTTTTATCCTTACTTATGACTGTCGTACATCGTGTCTTGTACATTCACTGTTGAGATTTCAAAAGATTTTCTTTCCATTGTTAAATCATAAACATCAATTGCATAACCTCCCACATCACAATGCACAAAAATGCAAAAACTATGTATTTTTTTTTATTAAATCGGCCCTGGCTTGAGCATACTTCTAAGCATAATCAAAGAAAGAGAAGGCAATGAAGAAACCAAAGGCGTGCTTCAGGATAAAATCCCCATTGAAAACCAAGTCGATATAGGCCAAATGTCTCTGCATAACGTTTCGGTCACTCTGTTCAGTAGAAGACATGAATAAATTCTTTCTTTAAGAAAAATCTCGATGAATTATTTATTTCAGTTCGAAAACGATAAACAAATGGATATTGATGGCGGTTTACTTGTTGGCATCTTCTTTGAAATGCTCAGTTCGCGTGCATGCTACGCTTTTCCTCTTGTTTCTACGGCAAATTCTCACACAGTTACAAATTATCATAAAAAGAAAGAGATAAGTATATCGAAAGTCTTAAAAATTTTCAAAAGATATAATTAAGTCCTAAAACTTATCAAGTTGATATAATCAAGTCTTAAAACTTGTCTAGAAAGTATAATTAAGTCCCAAAACTTCTAAAAGATGATCAATCGAGTCTTAAAAGTTTATCAACAAAGTACAATTGAGTCCTAAAGTTTTCAAAGAGTGAAATGAAGTACTAAAGCTTGTCTCGTTGCTGCAATCAAGTTCTTCCATTAACTCCATCTAACTTGACAAACGGAAAACATAAATAAGTTTTAAGACTTGATTGTACCAACTTGACAAATTTTAGGATTTAGAAAGAAAAGGAGAGAGAGAGAGAATATTCTATGAGTGTAGTCTTTTATTGGGGAAAGTCTATATTCAACTTGCACTCTTTTTCCGGAACAATCTTCGAATCTATGATTTTTTGCAATTGAGTCCTCAAACCTATAGAACTTTCCCCAACAAAATGGCCCGGTCTCTGATTATGGACAATTGAAGATATGCATGGGTAATCAAGTCATTCTTTTGGCTAGCACTTACTGTCACATTTGCTTCAATTTGTTGGGATTGGAGGATGAGGGACTTGATTGGAAAAATCGCTATGGACCCAACTGTCAACAGCGCCCAACTAATGCACCGCCGCACAAACTTGCACTTTTTGGGCCGGAAATTTTAATCGGACCCTTAACTGGGGTCAGCCCAATTTTCACAGAGCCCAACAATCTTCAAGAGATTGTAGGCGTCGTATCTTTTGGGCCCGTTTGACTGAACTGAAAATTAAGAAAATAATGTTTAGTTAAGGCTCGTTTATCTCACAGAAAATGAATATTTATTTATTTAACAAATAATTACTTAAATCACTTAAATTAAATAATTAATAAAAATATTATCATTATCAATAATAATTTATATCTAAATGATTCCATAAACAATCTCACATATTTTCATTTATTCATTTTTTAAGAGATATAAGCAATAGTCCAAAATGTGCTTTTAATTACTTATTTTTCTCAAAATAAATAGAGTCCAAATTTATCAAATTAGCAATTAGTTAGAGTTTATTTCTCAAAAAATGAATTATTAAGATGAACACTTTCCTTAGAAACGATCACTTGTGCCTCTTATAAAAATAGATCCACAAATTATATTTTATGATCCAATAAAAATAATTAAATGTTATTTAGTATGGAATTAAAAATATTTTTCTTTAATTAATTATTTTAAATAATGTAAAATAATTCATTTTTAGAAAAAATTGTCGAAAATTTTATTATATACTGAACAAATGAAGCCTTCATATTAAATAATTCCCCTAAAATCAACTTAGAACTACACGGAAACACGATGAAATATTTCATATAATTGTTAGTCGTATGTGCTTGCATCGGACATAATTATTTGTAGCTTTATGTAATTTAACTAAAAATCACTCAGCAAAATATTTGGTTAATATATATTAAAATATAATTTAAACCGTCGGGCCTCCTCTCTCCTTTCCGTCGTGCTCTTCTTCCTTGTTCTTCTGTTCCGCACAACCCTAGGGAGGCGAGCTTCAACCGCAGGCGATGTTCCGACGGCGAAGATAAGCTTCGGCCAAGATACGGCGACAGCTTCGTGTTGGATGGGGGAGGAAGGGGCTCCGCGTTGGTGAAGTCGATATACATCGAGAATTGATCAAAAGAAGCGAATTGAAGGCGCGAGAGGAGGATGGGAACTGAGCCAGGATCGGGGTGATTAGCCCGGTGATGAAGGATCCTTTTGTCGGGTGCACTTCTCCTCTTTAGCCATAGAAACGAGAGCGGAGTTTCCGGTCTCTTCTCCGGCGCCCGGTATAGCTCTCGGCCATTTCTTTTTTCCTGGTTCATGCGGATTGGTCGATGAAATCTTGCTGTCTTAGTTAGGGTTTTCGAGTGGATAGTTCTCTTTTTGTCGAAATGATGGGTGTCTGATAATATTTGCGGTACTGCTTTGTGTTCTTGGGTGGCATAGAGATTGCTAAATTTGATTGGCGAGAAATTCCCGTCCCTTCTCTCCAGTCGCATGTCCTTGTTTTCTCTTTTTTGATTTTTCAGAAATTTTGCGAATTTTGGTCCGAAAATTTGGCTGAGATGTCTCTCGGAGATTGACTTCCTGATTCCCATTAACCCGTTGGCAATTCAGTATGGATTGCCATGCATACAAGATCTGTGGAGTCATTACTCTGTTGTTATTTATCCTGTATGTTGAGTCTCTGTTAGTTACAGAACAGTGAACATGAAGATGAGCACTGCTCATTAGAACTAGCTTAGCTTTTATGGAACAAGGAGAGCAATAGTGCTGTGGCCGTCTCTTGGAATGTCATCCATTTCGAAGAGAATAGCTCTGCAGCAATATCGTCGTCAATTACATGTACATGTTTAACTCTACATGGAGGTTATCTATTTCTTTTAACGAATTCGAGTAATCTCTGTTAAATGCTGTTTTATGTAGTTTAGGACATACGCGTCAGTATCACTTGTACCTCTTGTTTCTAACATAAATAAACACCCTAGAGAAAGTGAGGGTTTTTTTTTTTTTTTTTTTGTGAAGTGGGTGAAAGCCGCTGATAGTTTGAACTATGAGCAGGAAGCATTTCCCCAAAAAGACCCATCTGAGCATCGATTCATAGATGGCATTGGTTGTGATCTGCGGGCAGCCGTGCAGCGGGAAGTCGACAGCTGCGCTTTGCCTTGCGGAAGCCCTTAAGGAGTCGGAAGTGAAACCTGTTGTTAGGATAATTGATGAAGGGTCCTTCCACCTCGATCGCAATCAGAGCTATGCCAATATGCCTGCCGAGAAAAATTTAAGAGGAGTCCTCCGGTCTGAAGTGGACAGGTCATTGTCGAAGGAAGACATCGTCATAGTCGATTCTTTGAACAATATCAAGGGCTATAGGTATGAGCTCTGGTGCTTGGCTCGCGCCGCCGGTATAAGGTACTGCGTCGTGTTCTGTGATGCAGAGGAAACACATTCCAGGAAATGGAACGAGGAACGCAGGGAAAAGGGAGAGGCTGCATACGACGATAAGATTTTTGAGGATCTAGCAAGAAGATTCGAGAGGCCAGATAGAAGAAACCGTTGGGATTCTCCTTTGTTTGAATTATGGCCGCATAAAGAGGGTTTGACTAATTCTTGTGCTGCCATCACAGAGGCTGTTTCATACTTGACAAAAAGGGTGGACTTCAAATCGCGAGACATCAAGGTTTTGCAGCCGACCATTGCTACGCAGAACGCACGGTTTTCAGAAACGAATTCGCTTTACGAGCTTGACCGAGCAACACAGGAAGTGATCAGTGCAATTGTGGAAGCGCAATCCCAGGCCTTGGGAGGCCCTTCAAATGGGATCTCTGTTGGCGCAGGATTGCCAACTATTACCATTTCAAGATCAGTTGGGCTGCCAGAGCTACGAAGGCTCCGACGAACTTTCATTAAGCTGACAGGGCAAACGAGTTTAAGCGGGCGGCCGCCACCTTCTGATGCAGAGAGCGCCAAGCGGATGTTTGTAGACTATTTGAACCGGGAACTAGGTGCTGCCTGAACTCAGACATTTCCAATGCGAGCAATTACACAATTTTGTTTCGATTGGAGTTATTTTTCAAATAATCTTTTACGTTGGTCACTTGTCGATGGCTGTGCTCTCATTAGCAACTATCTGCCGAGAGTGAGTCTTTGGTTGTCTACCTTCAGCATCGTATGAAGCAAAATGTAAGTTTTGGTTCTCTAATTTGCACGGATTTGTATTGGCTTTCTATTATATAGTTTCGTTGGGTAAGTATGAAGGAATGTGCTGTATTCGGTCGAGTGAATCTAAATGTATTGTGCATGTTAATTTGTTATAGAATGATGCATGAGCTTATGGTAATTTGAAATCTATAAGAAAATCGTCTTGGAAACCCCTGTTGATGCAGTTTCCTTTGGTTCCTTTTAGACCGGTCTGCTATGAGATGAAAAGACTGCTCTCGCTGCCTCGTCATTCACTCAGCATATAGTAATCTGACTATGGGTGCGGTTGATTCAGCTTTTCCAAGGGACTTTGGAGACTTAAAGATCCTTGAGGAAAATATAAGGTGTTTGGTAGTTATTCTCAAAAAGCTTTGAATTGGAAAATTGATTCTAAGAATACTGAAAGCTAGTTTTACTAACTTTCAGTATTTCCAAAACCAAACCAAACGCAGCAGCTTATTTCCCTCCCAATCAAGAGGGAGTGCGGATCAATGGTTCCCTCAGCTTTTAAATCTAAAATAATCAGGACAACCGAGAGTCTAATACAAACATATAAGATCGATTACCAATCTCAAAATTGATATGTGGAAAAATAATTGGAGACTAAAAAATGAGGAGAACACGAGATGAATGAATTGCTACATATGCCTGAACAAAACTCATTGCAGCTACTTTTAGGGCCAAACCGCTGGATCAACAGTTTGCACACAACAAATCAGCCGCGGTCGATGTCTGATTTTTCTTTTTGGGACTGAAGAATAGGCCACGTGGAGATTCCATCGATGGTTCACTCTCCGGCATTGACCTGAAAATAAAGAGATCAAGTCCAGTGAGATCAACCATTCAACAGGCGATGTCCATATTTCTCGCTAAATGAATGCCTCATAAGGATGTATAACTAAAGCAAGGATACGTGACTATAACTTCTCCGCTTCATTAAGCATAACAATCAGTGCACCAGAGCTTGAGGTTCGCAAAAAAAGGTTATTCAACAGCACGAAGGCAAATTCCTATCTAGGTCCTCGCAGAGATGCCAAAAAGAGGTGGATTGAGTTGCTGATGAAGCAACTGATAAAATATTGCATCTGCTGTCCTCATTCTGTGTATAAAGTGGCATTCCTTACGATAACTAGTCTGCAAATTATGGACCTTGATAAGAGAGTGATCAGAACTACCTGAGCTAAAACAATGTACAGTTCTTGCATGGTGAAAACCTTTCAGCAGCGGAATCAATCATTTTCTCACAAAAGGTTTCTGACAAACAAGTAGCCGTTGGTCACTGCCATTTTGAAGGTCGATGACACGAGCTTCCCAGCGTATCTGAGTGGCAAGCATTCTCGCCAGCTCTATAACTCCCATCTTGTCGGATAGGACAACCCACCCCTAGAGTGGTATGAAATGTCAGATATTAGAAAACTCGGCAGATGAATCTATTCATCAGTCAAAGTTGCCTACCCATACTGATATACATCAAGGATTAAGATAGTAGATATGCGCAGCTGCATTAGATAGTATATCAGCGAAAGAATGAAAAATAAAAGAAAGCTATGAACATCTTTGTATCAGCAAAGCATAAACTAAATCAGATATTCTTTATACGTTCAAGCAAAAGCAGTGAGGCATTGTTTCCACAGAAAAAGAAAAAAAAGCTACCTCAGGTCGCAGAATTCTATCCATTTCCAACAATAAGTCCATCATGCTGCACCTCTCAGAACTGAGATGAGAAAGTAGACCATTTGCGTGGAGCATATCATAGGTTCGAGAATATGTTGGGAACGGTTCACACCTGCTTCAAGCAAAATAATTACTAGGCTTTCTGCGATCACTTCGACTGTATATATTAGAACCGGGGGGAGGGGAGCTTGGAGGAGCCGGTTTAACCAAACTTTGAAGCCCCAGGAAGCATGACTAAATAATATATTGAGTTTATTTAAGAAGTACATGAATAAATAAAATCATATTATCATAACCTTCCATGTACCCCTTTCTCAGTGACGCATTTGCAAAGTGACATATCGATGGAGTGACAAGAATATATAAAGATATATCTCTCTGGGTTAAGTTGGAAGCAAGCAAAGCAACATAGATGGAGTAACAAAAATCACCATTGCTGGAGGCATTACAACCATCTCTCTTTCAAACTTTAGAATGATGAAATATAGCAAAAGGCGATTTTTGTGTTCAAATATTGGCAATTGAGAATCAGGAAAAAAAAAATACTCAGTATATCAACAGGATACCCGACCTTGTTGCTGAAGACAATCCTGATTCCAGAAAGAAAAGCTCATAACTGTTTTTTATCAAAAGCTACCCCCAATCTTGTACTTACCAGTCATGCAAAACCCCAGCAAAACCTTGCTCAAGAATGAGCGGCAGTGTATTCTGAGCTCCCACAGGCACAACATTCATAAGCCAAACTGACTTCTTTTCTTCCAAAAACGCATAATTCAGGCCCCCATAATGAGCATTCATGTCCATAACATTCCGAACCATGTTAAATGGAGGTAATGGGTCTTCATCTCCTGGCCTTTTTGGATGGTCAGAAAAAATCAAAGGAGTGAGCAGAGACCAATAGTTTTTCAGAGCTGATCTCCAGTGCTGCAGGTCCTCAAAAAAGTCATCAGGTTGAACTCCTGCAATGAGAGATTGATCAATAATGGGTTCAGCAAACCCTGTCAACAGGGTGAATAGCACTGAGGCTGCAAGAATGAGGGAAAAGATATGGAATGATGCTTACCATGTAATCCAAGCTCTGTCGAACTCAAATATGGATCTGACGACTTATTTTGTATGGGAGTCCAGTGTTTGCTATAAGTGCCGCTAATACATGAAACAAGGGGCTGATAGTATGTTTGAAGATCCTGTCCTTTACAAAGGGGTATGGCAGCCTGCTTTCTATTTGTAGATTAAGGAGCAAGGTCAATAGATGACGAAGGATCCAACTGAAGTTATGGAGTTTATAAGACCTGATCTCGCAAGCAAAAATCAACAGTGCGGAAGCTACTCACCGAGATTTATAGCAGTTTGCTTCCACAGTTTTTTGCCATATGAAAGTATCATCTTGCTGAGCCAGAAGACTCCAACAAATTTCGTCAGTGAACTTTTCCAGGGGAACAACCATGTTTGCCTTTTTTGTACTCGAACTTCCCTGTGCCTTATTCACTGGTGCAGTTAAAACAAAGTAACCTCCAGGTCTCAGCAGCCGATCTACTTCTAAAAGGAAAACCCCATCTGCTCCAAAAAATGATAGTCAGCAAGTGGCTCCACCAAATAATGTTACAGCTTGTCGCAAGTTAAAAGGAAAAGCATTTAAGCACTTACCAACCTAATGCATACTTCTTTACCAAAAAAAAAAAAAATTAATGCATACTTTGTCAAGATTACTAGAGAAATTCTTAATACTGTGTCTTCTCGAGTTATTAGAGTTTTCATTAGCTTAGACTTGTTCAACAAAAGCCATGTCATTCCTGTCGTATGACCATTTGCATCAAAACCAAGCAACAAAGTCCCTGACGCCACCTATATCAGGTTTTCACCTTTATGGACCAACATTTTAACAAAGCAAACTTGACACATCAATAACACACAAGAAGAAAAAACCAAACCTAAACTTGTGATTGGTCTCTGTTACAAATGTTAAACAGTTTCGCAAATATAAATCCTCTTTGCTCATCATCCTTAGACCTTAAAACCTTGTCGTTTTGGATCAAAAGGCTTTCTGCTTGTGATCTCAGCCCCGGAAACCACAATAGTTTGATTACCATTTGCAAGTGAAGGACACGTACTGCAATGTTTGTCTCCAACGAAGCAAACGAGGAGTTCCCACCATCCCCATCTTCACAGCCCAGGAGCAAGGCTCCTTTCAGATTGAAAAATAAGATATTGCTGTTCTTTGGAATGTTGGGCTTATTAAAGAGGGGAAGACAAAATTCTTGGAAAAAATAAAACTTTGAAAAGGACCTCGGCAGAGCTGTTAATTTTATGATTAAGAACAAGAAATTTTGTTCAAGTGTAGTACTCAATTGTGGCTTTTGGACTTCTTGTGTACAATGGTGCCCTAAAGGGTCAATGAAGAGAGGCGTTAGGCTATAGACACAGACGGGGCCTTGGATAACAATCTCATGCCCCCCTTAAAGCTTATATGCCACTGTTCTATAGGCCCATTCATTGAACGGACCTGCTCAATGTGATAGTAGCTTATGCTAAATGGTTGAACAAATGCCATTGTACCCTGCACTGGTTTAAATCATTGCTTCAAAGAATAATCAGCTCCTACCACAAACTCCTACAATTTCTAGAGAGCCTTTTGCTTATCATGGAGCAAGAGACCATAAACCAATCAAAGCCAATCTGGCAATGGAAATCATCACAATAACAGCTAAATACAGCTAGAAATTTCTTTAACTATAGGCATTCAGCAATATATTCAATAGAAAAAGAATAAAGCTCAATAGCCTACAGAAAACTCACAAGGGAAAAGCATAACTAGGTATGCGACTCAAAAGTACCTTTGTCATCCCAAAGGATTCCACATTGAGCACAGTGAACCATGTCATATGACAACGCAGGATATGGAAGTTGCCGTGAAATGAAGTTGCCAATGATTGCAGGAAGACCTCTCTCAAGGGCCATTTGGACTTGGCTACCAGTCGCCTCATATGCCGCAACACAAACAGCCATGACTTTTAAAGATAGTAAATGAGCCCCAAAGCTACCAAAACCACAACCAATATCCAGCACTGAGCGCACCTGCAAATTGAATATTGGAAGAACTATATGTTACCGCCCTTTCGAAGGCAAAAAGATGACTATGGGCAGACAAGTGGGGATTTCAGAAGGAATGACTACGAACAGTTGCCATTAGAATTTAGCAGTAGACTAAAAGCCAATGCATAAAAAAATCACACTATCACGGTCTTCAGAGATCCTCGGGTACAAAATAAAATATGTATCAAAGTAATGTCTTGAGATAAAAAAAACAGTTACCCCTGCTTGCATAAATTCTGTTTCACTTCCCAATCCTAGCATCTCTGCGATTTGGCGAGAATAGTCTTTGACACCATCAAAGATTGAACCGTCATCAGAGTGGAAAGCAATTTGATTTTCTTCTAGCAGCATCATCCTAGATGGGTCAAGAAAATATATGTAGGCATGTGAGTCAAATTCATGAAAGCGCTATAAGAAATCACTACAATCGGGATAAAGTGATAAGTTGTGGAGACAGGAGTAGCTCATTAGCTCAAGGACCATCTTAAGTGAGAAGATGGACCTTTTAGTCATGCTTCCAGAAGAAAGAAATTGATCCTTCGTAATCTTCACATTTCCACTCCATATCACATCCCGACCGGATGGCCACCTGAGAGGAATCTTATATTCTTTCGGAGGACGAACCAAACAGCGTTCCACTACTGTTGACAGCTCGCAGTGACGATCAAACTCCTCCCCGTTCTTATATCCAGCCAGCATATTTGCAGAGACATTGTAGCAAGGAACAAAGTTCTCCCTCTCTTTGCCACATAGACCAAGTTCCTTTACTCGGCCAGCACCCCCTGAAAGAGATTTTAGTTCCAAATAGTCAACAGCAGCTTGCTCCTTTAGCTTTCTATAGTTTGTATAGATGTCAGGAGCCGGAGTGGAAGTTGCAGCTTCAAATGCATTGGAAGAAGACGATCCCAAGACAGTGATGAGTGCTAGTATGCTTATAAGGCACAAGACTAACCAGCTGATCGGTGGCCTTGGGCCAAAAACGAGAGCTAGCTTATTTAACCAGGGGGTTCTCATGTTCAAAGTTTGTGCAAGCCTGGTCAGAACCCAACTTTAAGTCCCTTAGCTCACCAGTTCTGTCGTTCTCTCCAGAAAGTACAAGATCCACTACCTATCATGAAACACGTACACTTCACATACTACCATTTACCTCGCAATTCATCTGAGCATTCCCTTTTGTGTCTCCAAACTGAAGAGAATGAACCTCCAACACTAGATTATGCCATCAGTCACATGGGGTCAGCAGACTCTCCAAAATCAGAGTTCACTTAAGCCCACAAGCACGTTAGAACTCACAAAGTTCCCAGAAACCGAAAAAAAAAAAAAAAAACGTCCACAATTACTCCCGATTCGATCACCAAGAGCTTATCCTCAGAATCTCCAACCTATAAAAAAGCTCGAGTCAATGCCAATTCTGCTCCAGATCGCTCCTGCACAGAACAGTCAAATGATTCAACAAATCATAACTATACCATCCGAGCTGGCGACGTCACTCATCCTCTCGTAATGAACATGACAGAGAAAAAAAAAAAAAGTGGAACATCACATCTCACAAGACACGACGCAGCAAGCCCCGAACTCCCAACAATTCAGCTCCCTACCAATTCCACAGCTAACAGAGCCCCAGAAGCCATCAGATCAAACGCATCACCGCTCAGCCACAGTACCGCATTGTCGTTCAGATCCGCGACGGACGAAATCCGCAACAGATCAGATCGAGAAAGGCAACCAGGGACTCACCACCGGCTGGAGCTCTATCGATGGCGCCGCGTAAGGGCTCGGGAAGAAGTTAACCGCCGCCGCCGCTTGAATTCGAAGCGCAGGGAATTCAATACGCAACCGAGCGCGAGGGCGTCAATGCTCAAAGGCGAGAGTGCAAGTAACGCGACAGCGAGCTCTTCCTTCTTCTTCCTCCTTTCTTTTGCTCTGGGATTCACATGGAAGAGAGGGGGAGGAGGAGAGGAGAGGAGAGGAGAGGGGAAAGCAGAGAGGTTATATATATGTGTGCAGACTTTTTGGGTTCGTCTTCATTGGAATCCCCCAATCAGATCCAGAGGCTCGCTTATTTAGACAGAACGAACAGGGCATTTTCGTTGGTTTTCCATTTCCTTAGAAAAAAAGAAGAAAAAGAAAGATATTTAAATTAATATTATAAAGCCGCGACGGGGAATAATTGTATTCTAGAGTTGTTGGCGGTTGCCATTTCATGATAAATTAAGGCAAACTGTCATAAAAAAAATCTCCAATACATTTATTTTAAACTTTCTTGTGACTTTAATAACTCCAAATTTATCTTATTATAACATATTTACCCTAAACTTTTTCTTGCGACATAAAAATCTCGAACTTATACCTCCGTGACACAATTATCCTAGATTTTTTTCTTCTTATTTTCTTTGTTTTTCTTTTAAATTCACTTTTTACAGCGAGCTGAGGTTGGCGAGGACTACCAGAGCTCCCCAGAGAGGGTCGTGAAGTCATCGCTAGCAGCCCTGGCTAATCAAATTAGATGCCAAAAATGAAGAAAAGAAGAAGAAAAATTCTAAAAAAATATGTCACAACGATACAAATTGAGGATTTTTAATGTCACAAATGTGTCACAATGAAATAAATTCGGGATTTTTTGTATCATAAAAAAAAATTGGGATAAATATGTCACACGTGCACAAATTCGAGACTTTTGGTGTCACATAAAAAGTTTAGAGTAAATGTGTCACAAATGGTATAGTGTGAGGTTTTTGGATGTATTTACTCATCAATTAATCCAGATACCATAATTTTCATGATACAATATATTTTATCAAAATATGAAATGAGGGCGCCGAAAATAAACGTATTTTCTTAACACACGTTCATTTACAAAATTCAATTTCCATAGCACTGTAATGAGACGGTGGTCGAAGCATCGAGCATGCGCACGAAAAAGAGTCAGATTGATTGGAATTTCATTTTGAATTTTTATCATCTGAATATTCAACGGGTGCCTCGGCGACCCGGTGGACATGATCAATTCGAATAAAGTAAGTTTTGTTTCCAGCAGCTGCACTGCACCTACACGCTACAGTGCGGTGGGCCAGCTTTACAGGTCGTGCGCACGACGGAATCACACGTGGCGGTGGTGTGTGCGGCCCCCCGCGAGGGGGAGGGGGTGGCAACGGCGACGGGCGAGATCGCCACCGCGGAACCCGCGCGCGATTGAGGCGAGCGGTTGAGATTCGGCCGTCAGAGGTGATGTGTGTGATGTGTTGGGTTGTCCCTGATCTTAACCCAGCTCTCTCCTTCAATGTCGGCTTACTATTATCCTAACGACAGCTTAAGCAAATCAGCTATTCGGAGTTTTCCAAATGGTGGCCTCAGATCCGCTGATTGTCTCGGTTGGATGATGAATGCGATTGATGACGAATTCAGGCGCTAGGCATTTTCGAAGGGTCAAGAATAGTTATGGCGTCACGTTTTGAAAATCGGAATTTTGGATTTAGCCATTGTATTTTACGAAGAAAGCGATATCTAGTTACATGTATATGATCAATATTGAAATATGTGCACAAAATATTGTAAAGTATAATTGAATTCTGAAACTTAAGAATGTACAAGAGGATTAATAATTGTCCGAACCAAACTAAACCAACCAATTCCTAAAAGGGTCGATTGGCTTTTTTATTCTAATAATTGAAATCGGTGAATATCGATCTGATTTTTTATCTTAAGTGTGGCTCCGGCCACCCGGTTAGGACCACTATATATTAATTTCAGCTCTCTTAGGCCTTTTGTGAAAGAAATTCTAACCCTCTCAACTCAATTCTTTTACTTGTCGGTCATCACGATTGCAGCCTCGCCTTTTGGCTCTCTCTTGTAGTCAGCCTTGCCTTCCTCTCGCAATCACGCTCAAACTCATAAATCTCATGCCATTCACAAGTCTCTTGCCTCCCTCCTATGGCTTGATGTGTGCGTGCTCGTACTTTCTCATTGTTGCTTATCTTTGTTTGGTCATTCAAAGGTCAGTTCTCCTTGCAACTTTCTCGATCCTTGATTTATATTATCGATCATATTGAGTATATTCTTGAAACACAAGACACGGCTGAAGTGAACTATATCAAAGCTAATGTTTTAGAGTATAGAAGATGGATCGATTTAGTGGACCTTTTTTGACATATTACACTTCTAAAAACTCATCAAATCATCTTTGCTATGAAGTAACTAATTCCATAGACCCCCTCATGAATTGAACCAAACCAGGCGTGCGTTCTAGTCCAAATTTGGGGCAAAAGCAAGCTAGGGTTCGTTTGGGGCAAAATTTGGGACAAATTGTCAAAACTACATCATTTTGTGCCACATCATTTCTGGCAACCAACTGATCAGGCCACGTTATATCCATGTAGTTTTTTTTGGCAAAAAGTCATCGGAATGACTTAAATGGCAAAGTTCCAAAAGATTTATGATTAAATTAAAAAAAAAAGTTAATGACTAAATCGATAAAGTTGTAAAAGGTTTGACTTTTTTCGACAATTATCCATGTGTTATAAAATGCTCAAAAATTACACATGCGAGTGACACCTGCCAATTTTATTGATTAGTGTAATTAAGTCTTCCAACTTATTTAATTTGGAAATGCAGGCTTTATTTTGTCATAAACCGTCAATAACTAATTCAGTCCCTTAGCTAGTTTTGAGGACTCTTGCCCGATGACGAGGAGAGCAAACCCCGCCGCTCGTGCTTATGCTCCTCTCTCTCATTTATTCAATATGGTTCCTATATTTTAATTTGATGTCTAATATAGTTTCTAAACTTTTAACTTATTTAGTGTGGTCAATTAACTTTTAGTACATATTCAAACTGATTCTTGAAATTATATGAAAATGTTAAATATTAACATTTCATTAATTTAAGTAAATGCACGTAAATACGCTCTACTAAATGCAGATCATTGCTCGATTCTTTAATGAAGAAATCGAATGACAGAAAATCTATAAAAAGCCAGGCTTCCACGCAACGGTCACATCGCCTCACGTGACATGATTCATGGATCGTGCCAATTTTAGTTGCGTGGTCGACGCACAACATACATTTCTCAATTCACATTTCCTCGCGGACATGGCAAATCCCCTTAACTTTCACCTAGCATGATGTTCGAATTCAACTCGATTTACCCCCAAACCCAAATACGCATCGCTGAGTAATAGATCGATTCCTAGTAGAAAAATCACCATTGCATATCGACATCAGGTTTCAGAAAAACAGAATTCCTCAATCGCGTGTCTTCTCGTTCGAACATAGGGCCGGGAAGCACGACCCCCGCTATCCGCAGATGGGCCCACGGCCCGCACGCGAGAATTTCTCGTTCCACAATTGCCCTCGCGCGCGTGCGCAACGCGCCTCATATAAGATCACCCGACCTTTACAATTTTCAGTTGATTAATTACCAGAAGAATTACAAAAAAAAAAAAAACCAGCCTCCCTAGGAGATAAAAATGAAACTTGTCAATGTACTCCGTTTTTTTTTTAATAACTGGTGACTCCATCACAAAGCCTCGTACTCGAATGGCGTCCCTTGTCCAAAGGGTCGGTCCCATATACCACGTGAGAGACTATCATATAACTTTAACACGATAACCCCTCATTTAAGACGTTAATAACTGTGGGTTTCGAGCTGTAAACTTCGACGATGAGAGATAAGCTCTTAACCAATACAGCTATTCACGGTTGGGTATGTACTTGGTTTTTTTTCTGGCTATAAAAAATAAAAAATCCAAAAAATCCAAAAATAAAAAATAAAATAAAATAAGGGTCCCTGAAATGAAAAAACAAGCAAATTCGCGCTGTGTTTATTAAATTTTGATTTTTTTGAATTTTCCTTCTGGCCCCGGAATAACGGCCAAGATCCGTTTCTCGCGCACTCCTCAGCACGATATAAAGGGAAACCCTCGCACTTTGCCTCCCGTTTTACGCTCCCATCCCCTCTTCCTCCTCTCTCCCTTCGCTCTCCCTTGACTTCTTCTTCTTCTTCTTCTTCTTCTTCCTCTTCTCGTCTAGTTTTGTCCTCTTCGCCTCTCGAACCGCCCAAAATGTCGTCGGAGAAGGAGCGCGAAGCTCACGTTTACATGGCCAAGCTCGCCGAGCAGGCCGAGCGTTACGACGGTAACTTACTGTCTTTTTCTTCTTCTTTTTTTCGTTTCCTTCGCTTTCTTATTCGCTGGATCTTTGTAATCCGTTCGGGAATGAGCGGCAGTGACGCTTCCATGATGATCGTGGCTCCGCGTTGGTCTCATTTGTGTGAGCGTTTGTGTGCATGAATGCGGATGAAATATTAGTGGAGGAAATGTTGGATGTCATCCGTGATGTGGTAGAGGGAGACGTAATGTGAATGTAAGTCCGATGATGTTGGTAGATTCAGATTTGCTGCTTACAGGCATTTGTTAGGAGAATGCGGGTCGAAAAGATTGAATCATTGTACTTGATTACCAGGTGATCAGATTGCGTGATTGTAAGATTGCGATGAAGCAAAATAGATTGCTTCCTTTGGTTTTTGCCACGCGCAAGGAGTGGTAAATGCATTGCTAGCTTAGCTATATATAGCTTGGTGTAGAGATGGATGTGGCTTGTATCTGCAAGGAAGTGATGATATCTTAAATGATTTTAGGATAAGTACATTGATGTTGTAATTTCTCCTGACTTGTCGATGGAGGCTATTATTGCCCTTTCTGTTTGGATTGAGCTCATGACAAAAATTTTCCATTTTGATGAATGAACTTCTTACGATTTCAAGATCCATGTATGAATTTGTTTTTGGCATAGGCAGCTATTTATCAGCCACGAGGGAACTTCATTTCCCTCAAAATTTCTTACCTACCTTTATGTATTCAATGCAGAAATGGTAGAATGCATGAAGAATGTCGCTAAGCTTGATCTAGATCTGACTGTGGAGGAGAGGAATCTACTATCTGTTGGCTATAAGAATGTAATTGGCGCTAGGCGAGCCTCATGGCGCATCATGTCCTCAATTGAGCAGAAGGAAGAGTCTAAGGGCAATGAGCATAATGTCAAATTGGTTCGAGACTACCGACAGAAGGTAGAGGAGGAGCTCTCCAAGATCTGCAATGACATTCTGTCCATCATAGACAAGCATCTGATTCCTTCCTCCAACGCTGGAGAAGCCACTGTTTTCTATTATAAAATGTGAGTCCTTTTGCTTGAAAGTGCATTTCGTTTCTGTCCAATTGATTGAAGTTACAGTTTCCATGCAGTCTTCTCTCTGATAAGCCTTTTAACGAGAGAACAAAGTGGGTTCCTCGAGTATTGCAATATCTGTTCCTGCCTCATTTCACGCCGGTCTCTACTGTCTGTTTGCGAGCTTAAGAAAATCACATAACTCAAGAGAAAAATTGATGGAAGAGTTGACTTCAGTTTGAAGTGGTTTAGACATGTGATCCACCTTCGTTTAATAGAGTCGCCACTCTCCTGGATTCTTTATGCTATCGACCTTAATGCCAATTGCAATTCTGCAAAGAAAGGATGTGTAAAAGTTCTAAGAAAATTATGTATATTCTTTATATAGATGAATTTGCTATTTGTATAAATCTAGGAAAGGGGACTATTACCGCTACCTTGCTGAGTTCAAGACTGACCAGGAAAGGAAAGAGGCTGCAGAACAATCTCTGAAAGGCTATGAGGCATGTTGTTTTGAAGTTGGTTACATATATGTTCCTAGTTTATCGCTATTCAGCATCCAATAGTACTGTTATCATTTATACAGCTCCACTGTCATTCTGTATAGGCTGCTTCAAGCACTGCAAACACAGAACTCCCATCTACCCACCCAATTCGTCTAGGCCTTGCGCTCAACTTCTCTGTTTTCTACTATGAGATAATGAATTCTCCAGAAAGGTACCCATTCCTGACTGACTGAAAATACACTCTTAATTGGCAGTCTTGCCTCTGGATGCTATGGTGACACGTTGATTGTTCATGCAGGGCCTGCCATTTAGCTAAGCAAGCTTTTGATGAAGCAATTGCAGAGTTGGACACGTTGAGTGAGGAGTCCTACAAGGACAGCACCCTCATTATGCAACTATTGAGAGATAACCTGACCCTCTGGACCTCTGATTTGCCTGAAGATGGAGGTATTTGATAGATAGTAAACAGCAGAAACATATCATAAATAATGTCTCAAGATGATTTTCAATAATTGGGTGGACAAGGAAGTGAACTATAGATTTCCTACCAGTTAAAAACTTGACACCAGATTCATCACTTAAATTACTTTTTTTTTTTTTTGTGGGGATGGAAGAGGCGTGGAGGGAACTGAAAACAATTGGAAAAGAAAATGGCACGGACGTCATCATGTCATTGATGTTCTTATGAGAACTCAGTTTCTCACTTACATTCTCTCTATGCAGGTGAAGACAGCATCAAAGTTGAAGAACCCAAACCCGCTGAACCCGAGGTACATGCTAGAGCACCTTTTTTGGCATCCACATGACCCATCCATCTATTGCAGTTAGTAAAATTTTCTGAATTTTTGCAGCACTGAGCAATGGATCAGTGATCAAGAAACGGGCATTAAATGACCAGGCTGCATCATGGATGCAGTCTTTCTTCTCCGGCAGACTAAGCAGACAATGCGGAAACCCGCAAGCAGTTATTCCGAGCTCTATTAAAGCCAAAGCAAAAGTGTAGCAGATTGCTTCACCTCAGCTTCGGTTATATCTCTTGACATTTTCTTTTTGCTGTTCATGTTTTCACTCAACGCTCGATCTTGTAAACGCGGACTCTGGATTTCAATGCTCTGGTTATGTTATATTGTCATCATCCCACTCTTCCCCGGCTTTTGCATTATCTTTCCATCATTTCAAATTAAGTTGCATTTCCATCCCAAAAGTTGCCATCTTTAGGGTTCAATCTAAAGCGTCGCAGTCCAAGTGCCACATGTGGCCGACGGTTGATTTTATAATGTCCTCTTGTCACGTCTAAGCGATTCTTCCCAAGATGCGAAGACGAACCATACTTCCCTCAGGGCATGCCGTCTGTCAGCTTGAGTGAAACTATTTGTGGTCTTTAAAGCTGCGCATGGCAACCTTTCTAACCCGATAAATTATTTATAAAAGTTTTAAAAATGATTCTCGGGAGAAATAGAAACGTTACTATGCAACATTTGAGGGTCCAGCAACAAGGATGGCATTCATATATTCACAATCAATCTCTACAAGCACAAGCGGGAATCTTTAATTGGTTGATCTCACGAAAACGTATTTCCAGTTCTTAAGCCTTTTGGTTCCTCACGGCATTGAGATCGAGCACCCTATCAATTCTCAAATTATTGCGAGATTTATAGGCTGGAAAATCTCGTTTTGCAAGTGGTTACAACCTGTTTTACAAGTAAAGTTTACATTCTTCTCGCCGATATGTCAAATAAGAGAGCAACCAAGGAAAAACAATGGACATAGATTGGCGAACTGGCAAGGAAAGCTGAAATATCTACATGACATCGGTCATCGCAACAGCTACTTTATTCTCGCAAATTTCGGACTGAGCATTTACAGCAATGGAAAGTTCGTCCCATGAACATTCTGGGGCAATGATTGCTAAGGTCTCCAGAATCGGAAAAAAAAAAAAAATTTATGTACCCTTCACAGGCTTAAAGCTCTTCCTTGACGAAATAGCTTTGTGGCAAGCTGAAATCTTCCTCCTGGTTGAGAATGTCAGCTTCATCCTCATCTGGTTTCTGACCATTAAAACAATGAACAATATCAAGAAACATGCTCACGTATCTTTGAAACAGAACCGACAGGCATTTAAAAAAATCTCCATCCAGTATAACTCTCTACATCTATGGAATCAAGGTGCTGGCCATTCTGATTAAATGTAAGAACTTTGGTGGTATCGATCGCGCAAAGGAGCAAAATTTACTTCGCCATTGCTTTCACATGATGAATTGTCAGGAATGTGCAAAAGAAAAGGAGCTGCTTAAGTCGAACAAGTACCAGCATGTCTAAGTTGTAGAAGCGATCCAGCAATTGTAAGACCTCGTCGGCAGAGAAATGACGGTCGAAGCTGGGAATAGCAGCAAGCATATGTCATGAGAGACTAGGAGAAACGAGAGAATCAATCTCTCTCTCTAGATGGGCTAAATACATAACACCCGAGAGTAAAGGAACATTTGAGAGGAAAGAACCTTCTTCGCAGGTGCTCCATTAGCCCGTAAAGGACAAAGTGTCGATGGATACCTGCAAGTGATGGCTGCTTAGCCCTCGACATTGAAGACGAATTCGACCAACATAAAGTTCTAAGAATGGAAATGAACCTTAATGCCTCTACCCGCGTTTCACACGCACTAACAGAAGATAAAGGTATAATCTACAAGAACTGCGAATGTAGTCCTCCGAGGAAAACTGAATTGCCAGGAAACAGACAAAGTAGATGGGACTAACTATCGTTGGAGAAAATCAGTTGTTTGCAGACAATGAAGGAAAGTGCAAAACGACAAAAACAGTCATAAGCATAGTGCGATAGGATCGATGCTCGTGAATTCATCAATGAATGCTATCAAGCAGCTCTTCGCATGTATATCAGACAGGACTCGAACGCGGAAGGAGCCTCACGGTCGTCTTCCCCATCCTTAGAACCCATCGCCCGACGCATTTCGAACCGTTCGCTGACACGGAATGGCAATGGTTTTACCATCGCCATGAACAGGCACCACGAGAGTGAACGATCGATCGTAACTCAACTCACCTCGTAATTTAGCAGGAGGGTACCTCTCGAGAGCTTCCAACAGCTTGAGCTCCAACTCGACCTGCGATTGCTCCTTCTCGCGGGCGCAAACAATCGGACGTCAAAATCACAACCTCATTTCCCAGCCACGAAAGGACCGATCGCATCGAGTACAGCAATCGACAAGGATACCTGAGGGAGAGAGGATGCAGACGAAAGCGGCCCTTTGCACGGAGAATGCACCGACACTCCGTCTTGCTCCTCTTCCTTGCAACCGCCGCCGTTGCCCCCGCCGGCCATCCGTACGACGAATCTGCGCAAGCGACCGGCAGATTCTCAAGAGAAATCGGGAGCAAAATGATTTATTTCTTTTATTGTTTCCTCTGCCGTTTTTTCTTGGGTTTAGGGTTTCCCAACTTAATTGTAATTGGGCTTTTTTTCCAGGCCTCATTGCCTCCACGTTGGGCTTTTTCCAAACCATGTCCGAGTATGTCCCCAATCTTTAGAACCGGTAAGAGAACCCGTTGACCCGGTAGCCGGACCGGCCGAATCCAGGGTCAACCCGGTCGAGGCCAATTTCTCTCGTGTTGGAACCAGATGACGGTTCGTTTATTATAAGGAAAATAAATAATTTGAAAAATATTTTTTAAAATAATTTATTGTATTGCTTGAAATAAAGAATCAATAAAAAATATTTTAATTATCAACATCAATTTTTCTATAAATATTTTTTGGAACTATAAAAATATTTTATATTTATCTTTATAAACGATATAAGTGATCGTTTTCGGAATTTTTTTATCCAAATCATTCATTTTTAATGAAACAAACAAAGCCGCAACAGTTAGTCAATGAAACATACAAAAAATAACTGATGTCTAAATAATTTCATAATTAGTGAAAATAGCACATTTCTTGTAGGCAATACAAATGATCATGTGCAGACGACTTTCTTCTTTTCAAATCATTCGTTTTGAGTGAAACAAATAGAGCTATAGAGATGGGAAGATTTATGAAAAAGATTAAGCAGGACAAGCGGTTCTATCAATTACACGTTCTATTGAAGAACAGAGGAGACACAACAAGACATTGAAATACACACCTCACTGATCTCTTCTTTTTCATTATTTTCCGAGGCGAGGGTAGTATCAGAATCTTGTGTGAGGGAGATCTCCTGCAAACATCCAATGATATATCAGATTCAGTCTAATCACTTCCATATTCGATCTGCGGCAGCAATCTTCTGAACAAGTAGCATATCCAAACAGGCTCGGAGAAGATCTTAAAAATCATGACAATAACTGCAAGCATGATGGATTTAGACCAACATGGAAAGTATCTAGCGTCAAATTTGTTTGGATAATTGGTCATGCAAACAAAGATATCCACGTTCAGACTCGGAATCAACCATTATTCATCGAAAACGAAAATCTAAAGAACTTCAGATCCGAGTGGAGTCGAGTCGCTACAGAGGAGAAAACTGGAGAGTGAGAAACGAGAGAGAGAGAGAGAGGTGACAAGAATGATAGATTTATAAAAGAGAAAGAACTTAGGGCTAAAACTTAGAGGTGAACCGATTCGATTCCCTAGTATAATCGACCGGTTAGTATAGAACCAAGAACCGAATTAGCTTTTATGTGAACTCACCTTTAAACCGGTTCTTGATTGAATTGGCACAATTTCTCGCCTCAAGTTAAAGTTATATTTTTCTTTTCCTTCCATTTAATGTCCGAGGCTACATAAATATATAATGAGCAAGAATTATCTCTAAGAGCAATGCCTGCGGTTCAAAATTTCAGGGGATTGCTCATTGACATTGGAAGTAGTACTTATTAAAATCTCAACTCCACGACCACCAAAAAAAAAAAGGAACTCTCAACTCATTTTGCTTTCCACTACGATTTGTCCTTTTCTAATTCGATGCCCCATAATACTGTTCAAAAGATAGAGTCCCAATTTTTTATGCGCTCAATTATTGCATATCAACAATTATCTAAAACTCTAAAAATTTTCATGACTCCTTTTATTTCGTACTTCTTTAAAATATTTCTTTTTCATATTTTATCTTAAATATTACAATCATATAGCTGATTATATATGAAAATTCCTAAATCACCATCATAATTTTGAGCCTAATACCCTAAAAAAATCTCAAACTTCAGCTTTTGTCTCATAAAAAATCTCTAATTTTAAGTTCGGTTCTAATTTTACCGTAAACTTTTTTTTTTGTCTCATACATAATCCCGAAATTTAAATATAGTCTCAAATCTATCTTAAACGTTTTTTTTGTCTCGTAAAGAATCCTGAACTTTAAATTCGGTAGTAATTCTACATTAAACTTTCTTTTTGTTTCATTGGAAAATCTCATTCTCATAGGCAAAGAGTTTGCGCTTGAGATGCTCAAACAGCTCGTACTTGGGATGCTCAAATAACTCGTGCTTAAATTTTTCCATTCTCGATTGCCAGCAGGAAGTTTTCAATTGTGGGAGTGGCATGGCTGAGGAGTAATCCAGGGGACTGCAAATCCTTTTTCCCTAGTTTAAATTCACGGGGGGCAGATATGTGACTCAAACAAAAATTTTGTGATTTTTTCTTGAAAGTGTAAAAGCTTTAGGGTGAAACTAAGAAAAGACTAAACTGGGGTTCTTCATAGGACAAACAAATATTTATGGTAAAATTGGAATGTGACCTAAAGATGAAAGCTTTTTTATGAGATTAAAAAAGTTTAGTATAGAATTGGGACTAGATCAAAAATTGAAATTTTATTTTATGAGACAAGAGCTAAAGTAGAAGATTTTTAGTATATTAAGCTTATAAATTTCTGATTGTTTTCAAGTCCCTTTTTCCAACATCAATATTTCGTATGAACTAAGAATGCCGTCTTCATTAGGTTAAAAGAATGAAGATTCGCATGAAATAGAATAGAACTTAAACTATCAACGGGATCTTCGCCCGTCGTGATGCAGAAAGCTCATGCCGGTCTAAAAGCGTGTCCGAAATCGACACGACGCAAAGAAGTTGCGTAACGAGTCACGCGCACGAATCGGTAGACCAACTCCTTCGAACGTGCGTGCCAACGCAAGCAACGGCCACCAACTAATTAAACTAATGATCCTCTCCCAAAACGTTGTTTGCCACTTTTGGAGCTGACCCATGTTGTTTTATCACGGCGTTTACGTCCTCGAGAGTCGTCGTCAGATGACGACACCCCCCCCCCTCTACATTGCAACTTCTGGATGTTCTCCGGCGCCCACCAATGATGATGAGCTCGTGCGTGACCTCACTCTCTAGCAGTCTCGCTCGCTCGTTGTCCAATCACCAGAGACGGCAACAATGGCGCTCGCTCCCCATGCTTCTCTTCTCTGACAACGATGGCCTCTCGCTGACTCTCCCTCTCTCTCTGTCTCAGTGTCCACTGTTTCACATGCTTTTGGCGAGGCCGCCCAAAAAGGATGATCAATCAACCAACCGCTTTTTAAATATGTTCTCTCCGCTTCTAGTTCGACTTTCTTGATTCCATCGACGTCAGCGTTGTCGTTTCCGCAATCCCTTCTCACTGTTCGCACTCACCCCTTTTATAGTGTGGTCTTCTTTATGAAACTCTCACTTTCGCAGCTTCCTCTCTTCGTTTTGATCGGACGATGTCGTCGGTCGCTAGCCCGGTTCGCCCTCCGACCGGAGCCTCTGGCTCCAAGGTATCGTCTGTGCACCAGGCAACCCACGCGACGTCCGCCACTTCTGTTCTGCTCAGGACTCGGAAGAGTTTCGCCAGTAACGCGTCCCGTTTTGCCTTCTCGCCGGCGCCGGAGCCTCTGAGATTTTCTGGGAGAAGCGGGCAGTTTGGTAGGCGGCGGCATCTTGCGGATTCCCCGGTCGCCAGAGCGGCAGCAGCCGACGCAGAGGGCGGGGAGATTGAAGTTTTCGATGGGTCGGATGATTCGTCTTTGCTTTCGTTCTGTTTTTCCTCTGTTTGTTGCTGGATTAAGTGGAACACGAGGGGGAAAACGATAAAGATGGGATTTTCTGGTTTTTTTTTTTTGGGATTTTTCTGGTGTTTGTCTGTTGGTATTCTGAATTATTTTTTTGAACTTTCTGGTTATTCTGAATATGTGTTGATGATAACTGCAGGTTGTTGGCAAAGCCATCCAAGAGCTTCGGAGAAAGATACCCAGCACTTGTTACTGGCTCATTTTTCTTCATGTGGTATGTCATTTCACTCTGTTTTTGCATCATAGTGTCATAATTTTCCACTTAGAAGTCTTGAGATGATTGAATTGAATCTTCCTAATACCTTTGCACTGAGTGCAACAACACTCGGTTTGAAGATGTTCTTACAAAGACATCTTTCTTTATTATTCCCAGCTAACAATCACTGACGCGGCGCTAAAGTTTTATTTCGAGATTGTCCGAGCCTGGAGCCTTCGTTTTAAGTTTGGTTGTCTCGTAATCTTAGTGAAAATGCAGGGATTCTGCGTAACTTGCATTGAGCTATGATAATCTGCTTCTCATGGGGGAAAATTAGAAGTAAAAAAAAAAAAAAACACAAAGAAGTTCAAGGACTGAAGTAACCATGTGATTGCTTTGCCCAAAAAAAAAAAAAGAAAGAGAGAGGAAAATAACCGTGTGATATTTTCTTCTAATGCAGGTACTTCTTGAATGTCATCTTCAACATACTGAACAAGAAGGTCTATAATTATTTCCCATATCCATAGTATGTTGTCCTTGTTAATTCATTTCCTCTGTGAAACGTTCATAGATTTCCAGTTACTTGAATGAATGCCAATGCCAGAATTTAATTCCGCCCCGTTTACATTCTCTGTAGTAAGAGTCGACTTTTTACTTCTGGCATGTTTTGTTCCTGCGCATGATCATGCTTGTTTTCCCTCCTGCAGCTTCGTTTCTGTCATACATCTTCTCGTTGGAGTTGTATATTGTCTGGTTAGTTGGGCCGTTGGTCTTCCCAAACGTGCAGTAAGTTCAATGCTCCGAGTGTTAATGCCCTTAGTCATCGTTGCTTCGTCCAACTGAAATTCGATTGACATGATTTCATCACATGACAGACAATTGATAAGGAGCTCTTGGCGTTGCTGATTCCTGTTGCTATCTGCCATGCCCTAGGACACGTCATGTCCAATGTGTCTTTTGCAGCAGTTGCCGTATCCTTTACCCATACCATCAAAGGTAAGCAGAGTCAAGAAAAGAACATCATGTTTGTGGACGTAAGTCCGCTCTTTTAGCATATGCAGAATGACTGACGTTTAAATGCACACTGCTACCATAAGTGCTAGTAGCTCTTGTTATTAACTACTTAGATTCTTCAAGTTCTTCACAACTGAAGGACTGCGCTGAAGGCGATCCTCTGCTTTACCTAATGCTCTGAAGTCTCGTGCAATTCTTTTGATTATTGTAAGATGTCATTTTGGTCATTGATTGTTTTTCTTGGTCATACTATTAACAGCCCTTGAACCATTCTGCAATGCGGCCGCGTCTCAGTTCATTCTGGGCCAACAGATCCCACTGTCCCTGTGGCTATCGCTAGCTCCTGTTGTAATAGGTTAGTTGTGGATTTAGTTTTTGCTGCTTGATGCCTACTCATGCGTGTGACCCACTTGAGTTTTATTCTGCTTTTCTTTTTCTAGCATCCAATGCAGTTGAAAATGATTAGATTTTTTTTTCATATTAATGGTATCAATTATATGGTCTCAGGTGTGTCATTGGCTTCATTGACCGAGCTTTCTTTCAACTGGACTGGCTTCATCAGTGCAATGATCTCCAATCTTGCATTTACCTACAGAAGTATTTACTCAAAGAAAGCAATGGTGAGAAATCTATCAGAAAGCGGTGCTACTCGATTCATTTTAGCATGAGCCTTGGTGTAAGTAGAGATATCACATCTTAAATTTGCATTGTTTCTTAGTTAAAACATCTTGTTGACAAGGGTGCTGGTTCATAGTTGTAATTCTTGAATTTATTTTCACGCTCTACATATCTCAAGTCTTTTCTCCCGAATTGAAGTTTCTTTCTTTTTTCTTTTCTAAAGACAGGAATGGACAGTACAAATGTGTATGCTTATATAACAATCATCGCTCTTCTGTTTTGCATCCCTCCAGCAGTTATTGTAAGCTTCTTACAAGTGATCAGCGTTGATCACGGCAGAGATTTCAAATTCTTTTGCTTCGTAATATCATGCTCTGGCTATCAGCCACAAATATAATGGCTTTCTCTTCTCTAGATCAATCGCGACAGCACAGCCTTTGAGCATTGTCATGTTTCACTTTCAGATTGAGGGCCCTCAACTGATGCAATACGGATTTAGTGAGGCCGTTGCCAAAGTGGGTCTTTTCAAGTTCCTGTCAGACCTTTTCTGCATTGGACTGTTCTATCATCTCTACAATCAGGTATAGCACGGATCTCCCCCGGCTTGGCTTTGCTGTTCAATGTTTCAGAAAAAGAAAACTGAAAAACATGACAATATGGGGAAAAGATTGGAAGGGCTCATAATTGAGTTTAGTATTTCCCTCTCTCAATAAAGAAAAGATTAAGAATCTACGGGTAATAACATCTCCATAGCCCTATAGATGGAACAGAGTTTCATGCTGATACATCGTGAACATTGTTGGTAAAGGTCATATAATCCTGTTGTAACTACGAAGTGACTTTATAACTTGACAATTACCAGCTACTGCAATAACCTAACAACGTTTACTTCTGGGGGCTATCATGTTTGTACTCATAGATTCATGTCTCGTGAACATGGTTGCCCTGTTTGTGCAGGTTGCTACTAACACTTTGGAACGGGTAGCACCTCTTACACATGCTGTCGGAAATGTGCTGAAGAGAGTTTTTGTGATCGGTTTCTCTATTGTCGTATTTGGTAATATCTCGCTATTTTCTCCCCTTAAATTCTACGTGGCTAGCATTTGACTAGTTTCAGAACTACAAACGAATTTGTGCTCATTAGACTCTGTACTTGCAAAACTACAGGTAATAGGATCTCCACTCAAACTGGGATTGGAACTGCAATAGCGATAGCTGGAGTGGCCGTCTACTCCCTCATAAAGGCGAATATCGAAGAGCAGAAACGGGTAAATCCTGTCGAGTTACCATCTTCTAATTATGTTTTCGTAACATCTTTGGCAGTAAGCAAGAAGTATTGCACTGCGGCGCCTGGCAAATGCTCATCTTCTCTTCCATCACCAATCTAAAAACACCCTTCCCATCACGTCAAGCCAGAGGAGTTCCAGAATCAACACTAGTACCCACCACCACATCACCATTATCCAGCTGAAAAATTTCAAGCTTACTTCGTTCTCGGCACGGTTTTACGGCACTGCCCTGACTCTCTTTGCATTGTTTTTTCAGAAGGCTGCAGCGGCCCCTGCTCAGTAACACGCCGGTTGCAGGGGATCGACCGATTTCCTCGTACCCTTTCATGCATTTTTTTAAGGTAATAAACGAGCGAATTCTTTTTACTGAGGTGAATACCAGCTAGCCAAGCTGCCTGAAAAGACTTCTCCACGTCTTCAAGAAACTGTAGCCAACCGAGTTGAATTCTTTGCCGAAACTTGCATACGTCTCGAACCTTTTCGACTCTTATTTGTGTAGTATGCAGCCTCTAGAGGGGAAGAAACATCAAATAACAAATGAAAAACGCAATGTTTCAGATTGCTAATCGCTCCCACCGAGGCCATAAATTTTCTCACTTTCTCAAACTGAATCGACCTTTCAAGTATCAACCACGATCCCATGTCGATTACATGCGAGCCGCGACTTGGGAACGAAACTGATTTGATTTCGCTGGAACGTAACCATGTTGCCGCGACGCCAATCAATCAGCAAAACTAGTCAAATCAAGGCTCCAATCATTAGTCTTAACATGTTAATGACAATTCGCAGTGCCGGAGGCTTGAACGTGAATCCAGACTGAAATTGGGAAAACTTGCAGAACTTGCGGACCAACGTGAGAACATCACACCACGAAAGATTCTCAAATTTTGCATGTCCCCATCTGGCAGGGCCCATTCAATAGGAACAATTCCTGGGCCCATCCTTGCTAAACGACAGGATTAACAGCAAATTCCCGACATAAATTCGGGATTTACATTTTATAATAGTATATAAAGAAAAACATGGCATTGCCTGTGCTGGGGACAACGTCCAGCCTTGGAAATTCAGCAGTTTTTTGAGCACGAACGGCTAGTTGGCTCAGCATTAAAAGAAATCATAAAAATGTGACAATCTCGTGAATTCTGAGAAATGTGAGTCGGTGCACAATGTCTTCATTGCTACTGACAATATAGAATGGCTTTTGTTAATAATTAAAAATGATTTTTCGTCGACTTATTTTTCCAAGCGATGTAAACCATAAAATTTTTTGGTTTAAAGTGTTTATTTTCCAATAAAACAAAGGGAATCTTAAGTCTGGCTTCTTTGCCCCATCCTTGTACTTGTTGAGCCACATTTTTTTTCCCTACCAAACACCAATCACTTTAGTAAAGAAATAGCACCTATTGTACAATGAAATCACAGTCCCTCTTCAAAGCTGGTCCAAGGGATGGTCAATGTCAATACGCGCCATTAATGAGTTTATTGTATTGACAAAATTAAATAAAGTTGAGATAAGTCAGCAAAATCTGAATGTTATCGTGAATACAACGAAACCAGTCCAATATGGAAAAAAAAATCATGTTGATAATGAGCAAGCCTAAGAAACAAGTTAAGTTCGATGTGAGAGTTTGTATGAACCCAATTTGAGCCCGCTCAATAATCTTATTTAGCGATTTGTATCAATGACAGGCTTACAGTGAGTTCAGGGCAATTTGAAAATAATTTTGGACTCTGAAGTCATTTGGCTAAAAGTATTACTGTTCGAGGGATTTTATTGCGAAGCTCTCTCAATCGAGATTATGCCATTTTAAAGCTTTAAATATAGATTTGTACTCGCATGCTTTCTTCATAGTAATGATTGAAAAATGGACTCGTGAATTCTTATGTGCAGCACCACCTATGATCGACATCCTAAAAATCTTCAATTTATGTTCAAATTTACATTCTTCATTTCGCCAAAAATAAAAACAATACAAAAAATACTTTCCTAAAAATGTTCGTCCATACAAGTTGAAATAATTAGTTAATGGAATGTCATTTTATCATCAATAACAATATATGCCTAGATATATTCATCAATGATGATAATATTTTCTGTTCATTCATTTTCATGATCTATTCAAGTGGTTATTTTTAGTTTTCCAAACAAAAGCGCCTTAACGTGCACAACTAAGAAGAAAACAGCAAAAAATGGGAGGCTCGTTCTTTAAAGATCCTCTCGTCTCCACGAAGAAGGAAATAGCCAAAAATGCAAAAGGCAAAAGCAAAAAAAAAGAGGGAGAAGGACACGAGAGGCAATGCCGGACAGCGACAGGTCAGCCAGGCTCAGAAGAACATCTGTCAAGAGGTGGGACCGGGATCTTGCAGGGAACCCTAGCCCAAACCCAAGGTTGGGTTAAGCGACGTGGGTTTACGACCGTTTGAAAGAAGGCCAGTCCATCGAATCTCAGAGCTCTTCGCCCCCTTCCCTAGGACAATCCCTCCCCCCAATTCCACTCTCAGACATTATTAATAATTTCCATCAATCGAAGCCATCACTATATAAAGATGCATCGTTGAACTTCCCGAAAATCTGATGAGTGAGTTGCTCAAGAAACTAAAATCCCTGGCAAGAGAGGAAAAAAAGAAAAAAGGAGAAAGGAAGGAGGGAAGCTGCATTGCTATTTAGATACTGTACTGGATACTGAAGACCCCCATCACCCGGCCATTTGTGTTGCCTCCTAGAATCTTCATTTCCAACACACACCTGTCTCTCTCTCTCTCTCTCTCTCTCTCTGAGGGTCAGCCATTTGTGTTCCCCAAGCTCACCCAGAGTTCTCAAAAGTTCAGCAGCAGCTGCTCTCTTGAACACTTCAATGGCTGTTCTGGTGCTTCTGGTGCTTTTCCTGGCCCTCCCTGGCCATTCAGGTAAAGCTTATGAATCTCTCTCTCTCTCTCTCTCTCTCTCTCTCTCTCTCTGTGCAAGCAAAATGACAGGAAGGGTCATCATATTTTCCCTTCTTTTTCCTTCTGTTGCTCTTCTGCTAATGTCCACCGTGACAAAGTTCTGATCTTTACACACCCTCCTCTGCCACCGCACAAAAAACCAATATTTTCCACGACCATCTTTCCTTGAAAGTTCGATCCTTTTCCACGAACCAACTCGGCTACTACTTGGTGCGCGTCTCCTCAACCGGTTCTCGTTCTTTTGATGTTTCTGCTGTAGGTGCAACGTACTGCTTCTGCAAAGATGGGGTCGATGACGTAGCCCTCCAGAAGACCATTGACTATGCCTGTGGATCTGGGGCTGATTGCTCGGCCATCCTTCAGGCCGGTGCTTGTTATCAGCCCAACACCGTGAAGGACCACTGCAACTACGCCGCGAACAGCTATTTCCAGAGGAAAGGCCAGGTCACCGGTGGCTGCGACTTCTCCGGGACCGCCACTACTTCGACTGTTCTTCCGAGTATGTGTATTTCTAATGTTGTTGAAATTGAAAAAAAAAAAAGAAGCAAAGAAAAACCTCGGTTTCTGATTTGAGCATATGTTGCTTGCGTATGATACGTTCTTGTGAGGCTGGGAGTTTATACGGGTTGTGATAAATGTTTCCTGTGGCTTTTTGCAGATCAAGCTGCTGGGTGTGTCTACCCTTCAAGCCCAAGGTACATCCGTTCCCCAGATTTTCTCAAGAAAAGTTCCTTTTTCCCATATTCTGCGCAAAAGTTTGATAATCAATCGCTCTCTCTCACCAAGAAATGAGGGTACAAGAAAAGAAAAGATATTCCAGTTTTCATAGGTCTATTTATGGCATCGTCGTTTGCCATTTCACGACACCAAAACACAAGAACTTCGCTTTCTTGTGTTTTTTACTTCTTGCACGAGCAGTGTTGATGCTTTTAAGATTTGGTGGTGAATAATGTGTGAGAACATGACGCATGAGGGGCAGATCTTGCACCCAAAGGGTTCAACCACTGCGCTGAATTCATTTGCAAGTCAGAGCAGCTTGGCTCATGGGAGAGTCTTCTGAGCTGTCCCTTATGTTGATAATTATGGCACGCGTCCGTTGTCATCCTTCATAATAAAAACTAAATGTCTCGTTGGTTCCCCATCTCATGAAAACAACACATTAGGGTTTTCTTGTAGTAGGCACATTCGCTTAGTTATGTTGGAAGGTCGTTCTTTGTTCTTTTTTCTAGATAAATCTCGAGTGGATGAATTGCACCGCAAAGCCTCCACATCATATTATAGATGAAGTCAACCGTTGCACCTAAACCTTTAGGTTCGCACTAGCTTGATTATGTCATTTCACTTATAAATAAACAGCTCTCGTGCTCTATCTACTTAGACATTGACATTTTTGCTGTTCTTTCTTGGTCCGGCGCAGCTCAATCACACCCACCACTCCGACATCCACCAACACAACCATGTCCCCGCCGGGCACCATCACCACCACCTCGCCCACGGTGTTCAACGGTGGAGTGGGGTTAGGCCCCACCGGCATGGACTCCAGCAACGCTGGTGATGTGGCTTTCTTCAGCGGCATCAATGCACTCCTCCTCCTCTCTCTGGCCATCATTCCCTTGTTGTAGGGTTAAAAAGTTCGAGGGCCAAGCAAGTACTCGCAGACAGACCAATTTGGTGGTGGAGTGGGGTTTTGAATCTGGGCGGAAGGTCCTCAAATGGGACATGTTTCACCACGGGTAGAAATTAAGTAATTTCAAGGGTTCGGTAGGACATGGATGGAAGCAACAAAGCCTGGATCAATTTTCTTTACTTCTTTCGTCCTTCTTGCTCTCTTTGTCTTGAGAAACAAGGCTTTAGGGATTTGATGTATATGTAGGCTAGGGACACTTTCCTTATAATTGGAGGGAGTTTTGGTGGTGTGCTAGCTTCAGTGAAAATGGTCTTTGTCGATTCGATTCGTTCGAAGTTTGTGGCATTTTACTTTGGGTTTTATGGGGCTCTGTGTTCGTTCAGAAGTTCAGTCTATCGTTCCTTGTGCGGTGGTCCTTAGTTTATTAGGAATTAATTGTTTGGTCTTGGATTGATTCAATTGGTGGAGCCAGCCAAACGATGCGCCCCACGTGTGGCCGTACACATCTTATTCGCTACATTTATATTATATTATATTTTTTAGGGATTTCCTAGACCGCGGCCCACCGGATCGAGTCGATCTCCACCGTTGGTTTTGTAGGACTCCATAGTATACGACAATTGCCACGAACCTTGGTCGTGGCAAGAATTTCCCCAGTTCCTACGGTCTTTGGGAGGGAGAAGTATTTTTCTATGTCGATTGCATATGGCTGACCGCGTAGGATCAATGATCAAACGCATCTGTGATTAGCTTGTTCAATCATGTGTTGTGTCTCTTATGTTATGTAACCGTCGCACGGAACAGATTCCTTTTTAGTAGTATTGACAAATTGATTAGAAAGATTTTCATTTATTGCTAGGAGTAGTATTAACCACTCTCTAAGTTTTCAGTGAAAAATTCACATTGTCGTAATGAAATGACGTGACCATTCAAGGGTTTTTTCTTATGCAAGGATTTTTGAAATTGTTGGCATGTTGGAAGATATACCATTCATTCACTCTTGAGCTTCGATTGGAAATCTTGAACTTGATGTTACGTTAATAATATTCGATCCTAGAGTTTGTTTTATGTCGAGTTTCGAATCGTTAGCATATCGAAAGTTAAGACATTCAATGGATCAGATCTTTGTCCTTGATGGTGTGTGGGATTGCAACCGTTCTTATTTATTAGAGCCATTCCATATAAATAAATGGCACAAATGGTAACTAAACATTGTCCAAATATGCAATATGGTTAATGAATTTTTATTTAATGCACAATATAATCATTGGTTTATGAAGTTTCAATTTGTTCAATGTGATATATGAATTTATGTCACATGTTTAAATTAATCCCTATATTATAAAAAAATATTCAATGTGGTATATTTTCATATAGATTTGAATGTGCACTAAAAGTTCAGAGATAACGTTTAACAAATTGAAAATTCAGTGATCACGTTGCATACATTAACTTAATGTTGAATAAATTAAAAGTTTATATATTGACTCAAAGTTTATAAATTATTTATGTCCTTATCCTAAAACGTTATAGTTACGAAGTCTTTATCAAACATTTTGTAAAAGCTACAGCGCCCCTCCTATTTTCTTCTTCTTCTTCTATTTAAGCTGGAGCTATTGAGAAAAGCCTTGTACCAAACGGCCTCTAACTAATATGATGGGATGACTATTGTCTTTCAAAACATTCCGAGCAATAACTCCACGAGGCTCCTCGCTGACTAACGATCTGACACGTCGTCCATAAGTTTGACTTTTCCGTGCTGCCGTGTGCAATTAGTTTCACGTTGAAGCTTCCGACAAGACTCACCCTCATACTTTTCTTTGGTCCACATTTTTGGCTTAGTTCGATCTCATATATCAATCTTAATTAAGATCATTAATTAAATTAATCTCATTAAGTGCTGAATTTTTATTTTCCGCCCGCGATTCAGATTGTCAAAGAAGACAAACGAGAGCTTATGAAAAAGGAACGAATATCATAGAATGGCCCGTGAATTTGGCGCTTTGAAAGTCGTACACGCAATAGATGGCGTGGCAATTTCGATTTCACGTCATGCGGATTCAGCGCCAGGTCAGCAAGGCGTGACGGCGGGTCTCCCGGGTCTTCTTCTTCCATCCGTCTTCCGACAGTATTTCCCGGAATCGCGCGAAGATATTCCGCTCGGGACTGCGGTGTTTGACCGTGGCGCCCGTTGGATCGTCGACTGGAACACTCTGTTTCTCTCTGTAGCTCTCAGCTTCGAGGCGACAACCTCAGGCTGGCACCCAGAATGCGCTGAGCTCTTCACCGGTCGCTTGTTTTTGCTGGATTTGTCTCTATCGGTTCACTGCGACAATGGTGAGCGAATCGTGCTATTGGCTGTTCCATCCTTTATGATGTCTACGATGGGAGAACTGTGATGTGTTTCGGCTGCCGAATGATGATTATTCCGTCTCTGCTTGGGTCTGATTTAGCTGCGCTTAATTTGGGAACTTAACTTCTTGTTGTCGGATCATCATATACTGTTCTGCCCTTTTTGCTGATACTATAATGTTTGGTTGGTGGGTAGTTCTTGTGTGAGAGCGTATATGCGGGTCTTTGTTCTTATGCTTCGCAATTGCCTGTGGAGCTCTGTGGATTCAATGTAGAATGTGACTTTCTATGTGGTGGTGTTGTTAGCTTTTGTTTGGTGTTTCTTTTTTCCTTTCTATTTTGTCTTTTGGCCGTAGTGGGTCCTTTTAGTTGTCAGAGAGAACTGGGAAGCACGAGCTGTCGGGTGATTGTGAGCTCCGATGGTGTCTGACAACACCGCTTCCGCTTCCCTTGATGACTTCCTCCTTGATTCCGTATATGGCGGCTTCCACTGAATGCGTGGTTGCATGGTTGGTGTTAGAAGACGTTTTGATAAATCTATTGATTCTTGTATCTTTCAAGATTGTGCGTAAGTCTTCCTTTGATTCTTCTTCAATCCACGTGGGGAACACTTAGCTAGAGAGCGGTTTCTGACCTAGTAATACTTGCAGGAAGAAAGGAAGTAACGTGTCTCCAACTATCCATTTCTGTCTCACAGGATTTTTCATGGACACCTTTCTTAACTTTCTCACCAATAGAAGGAACAACTTCAAGTGCTTTGAAGATGTACCTCGTGGAGAACAAAGTAGGAGCCATTGCATGCATGCTGCTTTCCCTCTTCTTCTTGGGAACGTGGCCTGCCATCTTCACTTTTCTGGAGAGGCGAGGCCGCCTTCCACAGCATACTTATCTGGATTACAGTGTCACCAATCTCCTGGCTGCTGTAGTTATCGCCTTCACTCTCGGGGAGATAGGCAAGGGCATCGTGGATTCGCCTAATTTTCTGGATCAGCTTTCGCAGGTGGCTTTCTCCTTCCAAATTATCTGATGTGGTTGTTGTGCAATTTTGTGCTGTTCCATTTTGTTTTGCCTCACCGTTTCTGGACTATGCCTATGAAAAGCAGTGTTCTGAGTGTTTGACACTTTGTCACTGCCTGTATGTGTCGGTCCTAATTATCATTTGAAATCTTATGGAGGTTAGTGATGCAGGATAATTGGCCATCCGTTCTGTTTGCTATGGCAGGTGGAGTCCTCCTCACTCTTGGAAATCTTGCCACACAATATGCGTTGGCTTTGGTTGGTTTATCAGTGACATTAGTGATCACTTGCAGCATGACTGTTGTTATAGGTACTTATCTATTTCCTAATGCCTCTCCATGCTCAATGTTTTGGTCATTGTATTCTAGTGAATAATTGGGCAATTAATTTAGTGCAAATCAGGACCCTGAGCTGCGAAGATATTTGCTGACCTTCCTTACTAATTGATACAACTTAGTGATAGTATCAGTTCTGTTAGCTTATGGTCTTTGTTTCTATTTGTGACACTTTGGCAGGTACAACTATTAACTACTTCTTGGATAGCAAAATCAACAGTGCAGAGATTCTTTTCCCAGGAGTTGGTTGCTTTGTCATTGCAATTTGTCTGGCCTCAGCTGTTCACGCAGCAAATGCAGACGATGACAAAATGAAACTTAACCAGTCAGGTCTTGGCGATGTTGATGTCAAGTATGTATTACTGCCTATGGTGAATGTGCTGTCTTTTTCTGAGTTATGGCCCTGATTCATCCACTTTTCTCCTGGAAGCATGATGCTAAGAAGGATTTGTATTTTACTTCTAAAATAGATAGAAGTGCCATCTAGAAAAAGTGGCATAAGAATTCATTGGAATTTCTTTGCGCAGCACTTAGAAAAGTTGGGTTTCCTCCGCTGTTTTAAATTCGAGAATCCTTCTGAAGATTCTTATGATGATTGCTCTCGAGAAACTTCCCATCATATATCCCCTTTGGTGCCACTTCAGATTATCAGAAGATAAAGGCATGGTTTTCTCACTGATCTTGCTTAACTTGTGGCCCTTCTAATTGAATTTGAACAGGACTTCAAGCTTTTCTGCCTTGAAAGGAGTACATCAAAACGATGGTAGGACTTTGATTTATTATGCACTGTATAGATTTAATTATCAAACTGATTTTCCAATTCCCCAAAACAGCACCTTTTTCTTCATCTCTGCCTGCTCTAACAATAGGTTTTTTTACAGAAGATGTGGAAAATGCGAGTGTTTTATCTGAGAAGATGGAAGTGGGGACAGCAGATTTTCTGTTTGAACTCGAGAATCGAAGAGCAATTAAGGTTGTTGATTTTGTCTCCTTGAACCCAAGGGAGTTAGGTCGTTGATTTTATCTCACTGAATTGATTCTTGAACCCAAGGAGTTTAAACTCATCTGAACATTTTGCATTTTTAACTTCCACTACAGTATGTGATTATCAGTTAATGCGTGTCCAACTGCTCCAGGAAATATAAGTAATCCATGTTTTTAGTCTGCACTGTACTCCAAAAAATGACTCGCCGTTCGTTTTTCATGACTTCTTATAGGTTCTTGGGAGGAACACTGTGTCTGGTCTTGGAATAGCTTTCTTCGGTGGTGTCTGCTTTGCTCTTTTCTCACCTGCATTTAATTTGGCAACAAATGATCAGTGGCATACTTTGAAGGAGGGTGTTCCTCACTTGACAGTTTACACCGCATTTTTTTACTTCTCGATATCATGCTTCATCATTGCTGCTGTTCTGAACATCAGCTTCGTCTACCACCCTATTCTTGGTTTACCCAGATCATCATTCAAAGCTTATGCAAGTGACTGGAATGGAAGAGGTTGGGCTCTTTTAGCTGGCCTTTTGTGCGGATTTGGTAATGGCCTCCAATTTATGGGAGGCGAGGCGGCTGGATATGCTGTCGCAGATGCTGTTCAGGTTTGTTGCTGAGCTTAAGAGTGCATGTGAATGAGTGATTTCACTAAGAGAATATTACAACAACATCCTCGTGACAATGGCGATTTTAAATCAAATAGAACCCTTTGATGTTACATCATAAAGAACCAAATTTTGTTAAATAGCTCATTTTTTTGCTTAACCATAGCTTTGCAATATCGCAACAACTAAGAGAGTATGGCTGTGATTTAGTTTTGGAACATGCTTATGGTTGTCGTTTGATGTACAGAAGGTCCAAGTATGAAATATCAGTCTTCCCATGGCAAAAAGTATAGTTGTTGCCCTTGGAAAATAGAAGAATTTTGTAAAATCGAAGGTAAGAATTGCTCCCCACTAATCTTTACCTTCATGCAGGCACTCCCACTTGTTAGCACTTTCTGGGGCATACTTCTGTTTGGAGAGTACCACAGATCATCGAGGAGAACCTACGTGCTGCTTGTCAGCATGCTGGTCATGTTTACTGTTGCTGGGGCATACAGCGAGAGACAACGCAGCGTGAGGGCGAGTGCCTAGTTCTTCCCAAGATTCGTTCTCTTCATAAACGTTTACGCTGTTGCATTTAATACGGGCGGGGTGGCGAATTCGCAGCGTGAGGGCGAGTGCCTAGTTCTTCCCAAGATTCGTTCTCTTCATAAACGACGATTGCATTTAATACGGGCGGGGTGGCGAATTCCTTGGTTAAGAGAGTATGCACACGAGTTCACGTCAAAGCTCAAATAAAATGGAATAGGAATCCAGAGACCGGGCAAAGAATCACCATTTTTGACCCGGAGAAATGGAAGGAAGTTCAGACTTTGGGATCTAGACATCAAGGAAGTTTCTAGCTGTCTCCATCGGCAAAGTTCTCCGACGCCTAGGAACTGGATGCATTTTCCTACAACCATTGTTTTCGGTTGGGAATTATTATAGGTCTTGGTCTGTCTGTCATTTTTTAGGTTCGCCAGATTTTCTAGAATCTGAATCAGATAGAAAGAATCTGAATGATCATATCTAGTGCGTAGGTTTGACGTTGTTTATTTCTATTCACCGTCTCAATAGAAAATGATCCATCTCGATACATTACAAGTCCATCATACTTTCATTCCACGTTATATGTTTATCTCTCTCTCTCTCTCTCTCTCTCTCTTTTTGGTGGGCCGGAATCTGAAGCGCAAGTTGACATCTGCGACGGGACCTATCGAGCTTATCGTGGCTCAGTGGCGACTGCCTTTTGCACTTTTTTTGGTTCTTTATCAATAAATTTGCTATCGAATAGCAAGTGGTGGCAACCTTAGCTCAGCGAAAAAAAGAGGATTTTTCTATCACATGTCCGAAAAAACAGGATGTTTCTTCTTCTGGGCGGAAGGAGATGGTGCATGAGCATGATACGTTCGATGATCCGCAAGCGTCCTTAGTTGGCGGACGGCCGACCGGATTCCTCCGTCGTCGGCGAAAATGTAGCTGATTCTCTGATTCGGTATTTAAATTCGTCGAGCGATTTCGGCCCGTGCGAATCGAATCATCCTCCGCATTATTCCGATTCGGCATTCGAGTCCATATCTCTCTCTATCTATCCTTTTTTGCCGCGGAAGCTGACTTTTTGTGCGGTGGGGACGCTGTCGATTCTGTCGTCTTGCGCCTTTTCGATCCCTTGCATCTCACCTTTTTCGAGCACGCCATTCTGATCCCACCTTGTTGTCCAATAGGAAACTCTTCTGGCTCTGTGTTTGTCGGGCTGGGTGTTTGAATGCGGATGGGGAGAGGTAAGCGAGTAGTGGGATGGGTGTCGTTTGCTGTTTTGGCGTTCGTTGCGTGCTCCGCCCGACGAGTGAGCTCACATGGAGAGCAGCCTCTGGCTAGGATTGCCGTTCACGAGACGGTCTTTGCCCTTGATGGAAGAGCAAGCGTCAAGGCGTCTCCTTCAGTGCTCGGGGCGACGGTAAGGCTTCAATTGCCCTGACTGTTCCGAGATGCTGTAAATATTCTAGGCTTGGTCATTCATTCGGAGACTTGAGTCAACCGTGATGGTTGACGTAAGCTACATCTACTGTTTTAGGGGCAAAATATGGAGTGGGTATTGTTGGAGTATAGTTCTCCAAACCCATCGAATGATGACTGGATTGGAGTATTTTCTCCCGCGAATTTCAGGTGAACAGATTGCTCCGACATTAAAGCATTCATGATACAGGGCTTGTGTTTTCTTTTTCTTTTGGTCGACAATTAATTCTATTTCGCTACTTTGCAGTGCATCCACCTGTGTGCCTGAAAATCCAAAAGTTCTCCCACCTGTTCTATGTTCAGCACCGATCAAGGTCCGATCAAGGTTAGAGCCGCATCCTTGCAATCACTCTCAGATTATCTTCTGTGATTCGTAGCTTCAACTATTGTTTATGCTCCCTTGCAGTATCAATATGCGAATTACTCAAGCCCGGCATATGTTAGTACAGGAAAAGGGTCCCTAAAGCTTCAGTTGATCAACCAGAGATCAGATTTCTCATTCGCACTTTTTTCTGGTGGTACATTAAATGTAAGTGCTCTATTTTTTTCCGTGCATACTGAGTCCATGACTGGTTTTGGCCCGCATCAGCTACTCCAATTGAAGCAAGATGTATGAGCTATGAAGTTCAGATGATATTTGATGTACATTAACGGATGTCTGCTGAATGCTGAAGTTGATCTTAGATGCCAGCACTAAAAAGACTGATGACATCTTTATTTCCTCTCTGTCTAGCATGCTCTTAAATTTCTTATTTTGTTGCTGAAGTTTGCGCCATCTCAGAAGCTACTTTTTCCTTAACCTTTCCAACTTTTTCACTTGTGTTTCTCATTTGTCTGTTGTGATGTTGGATGCACCACAGCCAAAACTGGTTGCAGTATCAAATACGGTTGCATTTGCCTATCCAAAGGCTCCAGTTTATCCTCGCCTAGCTCAAGGAAAAGAATGGAATGAAGTATGTCTAACACCTTTTCATGTAGATTTTATAGTTCTTTCAGATATTGGCAGTGCAATTGCTTTTGACCAATGTACAGGCTTCTACTATTACACTAGCCAGCCTCTGCTCGCACTTGTGCTTTCCCGCATTGTCTACAAATACCAATTCCTAGAATAAAAGTTGCTTGGAAATGTGATATCAGATGACTGTAACATGGACAAGTGGATATGGACTAGCTGAAGCAGAGCCATTTGTTGAGTGGGGCCCTCAAGGTGGAGGAAAAATGCGTTCTCCGGCTGGAACATTGACTTTTGACCGCAGTAGCATGTGTGGTGAGTAAATACTTTTTTGAACATTGTTGGAATGAATTGTAATGCATGACAAGCCTCTTTAAGCACTAGTTTGAGGTATATTATGAGTTTAACTGAAGGTTGTTTAAAAGCCTGTCTGGGGTCCTCATCTTGATGATTTCAAATTTTTGCTTCCAGATCAATATACAATTGTGGAAAGGTAGAATTTTGACTTTATCCATTGTTGGGGATCCTTAGTAATTGGACGATTGAGACACAGTGCTTCACAGACCCTGTCATTCAAAATTCCAGCCATGGTTTGAACTTAGAAGTAGACTTCCTGATGTTTTACGAGCTATAATTCTCTTAGCGATCTAAATTTTCAGGAGCACCTGCAAGGACAGTAGGATGGCGTGATCCAGGATTCATCCACACCAGTTTCTTAAAGGAATTATGGCCCAACTCTGTGTAAGTGTGTATGTTATTTCTTCTACAAATTTACACGTTTACGCTAGGCTCTTTAGAATTATGTTAAACCAAGACGCCAATTTTTATCCATTGCCGCTATGAATATCTCAGCGTAACCTTTCTCAGAAACTCCTTGCCACCTTAAATAAGTTGATCGCCTCATTTCCTCTCCTTTTCTATCATGAGGTGATATGTCTTTAACAATCAGGATTTGCCTCTCTCCACACTTTTTGTAATGCTTAGCAAATGTACCTGGAAATTAGAAGGGATTCATTTCATTTGCAGGATTCTTAAAATTATTATGTATTCTTGCCGTTGTTCATATAATTTGGAATTAGGAAGATTTCTCTCCTGTGAGAGGGAGTGAGGGAGGGAGCAGGATTCTTGGAATTATTATGTGCACTTGCCGCTGTTCATATAATTTGGAATTAAGAAGATTTTCTCTTTGAAAGGGTGGTTATTAGTTGAATCCCGAGTTCGTTTACAGGATCCTTGGAATTATTATGTACACTTACTGCTGTTCATACAATTCGGAATTAAGAAGGTTTTTCTCTTTCAGACAGAGAGAGAGGGAGGGAGGGAGGGTGGATATTAGTTGAATCCTCAGTTTGTTTGCAAGATCCTTGGAATTATTATGTGCACTTGCCGCTGTTCATATAATTTGCAATTAAGAAGAGTTTTCTCTTTCAGAGAAGGGAAGGGGGCAGTGGTGTGATTGGAGAGAGGGTGGTTATTAGTTGAATCCTGAGTCTGCTTCGTCCTTCAGTACGATAATATATCGAATCGCTCTTCTTATTGAATGAATTGTAGCTATGTGAACCATGGATTATTTGCCATATCAGCCTTAGAGTAGACTTGTCATGATTAATGGTTTGAATTTGATGAATTAAATGCGAGTTTTTAGTGATATTAATTTCCATTTGTACCTGAGTACTACTTTTACTGATAACTTAGGTATTATTACCGGTTGGGGCATAAGCTATTGAATGGCAGTTATATTTGGAGCCAGAAATACCACTTTAGAGCATCTCCGTATCCTGGTCAAAATAGCTTGCAACGCGTTGTCATCTTTGGAGACATGGGCAAGGTTTGATCTCTCTTGAACCAACAGCACATATTCTCGACATCTGACCCTTTCTCTTATTTGTGGCATTTTCTCATATTTCCTTCAAGCATGGAAAAACAACATATATAGTCATATTCTTCACAAGGGATACAAGACATTTGACTTGAGAGAGGAAATTAATTGGGCAAGCTCATTTGCTTAAGAATCATTAACTACACGCTGTTGCTTAACTTACCAAAAACAACCTCCACGGTTAAAGAAACCATCTGTAAAATTCCTTTGCTTATTAGTAAGCCCCAAGATCTGTACTCAGCAGCAAACTCTTCTGCTTCTAGGTGGGAGTTCAAGAGACTAGATTTTCAGTTAACTTGGCAATACCTTATGTGGTCTTGTTATGTCTGGAAGGACTTATCTCTCTACCTTCATGATCCGTTAAATAAGACCTTGATAATTGGGCTAATCTAAACTCTAATACTAATATGTTTCAGAAGCACCTGGTGCTTATTTGTGGTGGGAGTTGTTGGGATGATGGACTATGATTTCACATTGCAGGATGAAGCGGATGGCTCAAATGAGTACAACAATTTCCAGCATGGCTCTCTTAACACCACCTATCAACTTCTTAAGGACTTGAAGAACATTGATATAGTCTTCCACATTGGAGATATATGCTATGCAAATGGATATCTTTCGCAGTGGGATCAGTTTACAGCGCAGGTTGAGCCAATTGCCTCAAGTGTTCCTTACATGATTGCAAGGTAGGTTGTGGTTTTTACTCTTGCTTTCCTCCCCTTGGCACAGAGGTTTGGCTGATGTTGAAATTGCAGTTTCCCCAAGTGTTAATGGCTTTTGGGCTGAGCAATTATGTTAAGGAATTAGTTTATGATGGAAATTGTTTCCCCAAGTGTTAATGGCTTTTGGGCTGAGCAATTATATTAAGGAATTAGTTTATTGGTTGATATTACAATCTGGAATCCTGGAGTCATCCAGCATTTTCTAGGGGACTTACTAGTTTTGCTTTTCAGTGGTAATCATGAACGAGATTGGCCTGGAACTGGATCCTTTTATGGAAATACAGACTCAGGAGGCGAATGTGGTGTCTTGGCTGAAACAATGTTTTATGTTCCTGCAGAGAACAGAGCTAAGTTTTGGTGAGGATGAGAAAGAGTGCATCATGATTTGTGAATGCAACTTTTTACATCCTAGGCTGTTCTGAATGTTGTTTTGCTTGATCTAGGTACTCCACTGATTATGGCATGTTCAGATTCTGCATTGCTGATACAGAACACGACTGGAGGGAGGGAACAGAGCAATACAAGTTCATCGAGCACTGTCTAGCATCTGTCGATAGGCAAAAACAACCATGGCTTATTTTCCTTGCACATCGGGTACTGGGTTATTCTTCTGCTGACTTTTATGCTGTAGAAGGATCGTTTGAAGAGCCAATGGGCAGGGAGAGCCTTCAAAAACTTTGGCAGAAGTACAAGGTTGACATTGCCATCTATGGCCATGTTCATAATTATGAAAGGACTTGTCCTATATACCAGGTATACCCGTGACTTTATTCTATAATGGAGTTGCATCTTATCTATAATTGCTCAACTATCATCAACTTAGTACCCGGATGTCATGCCAATCTCTTCTCAATTGGCTAGTCTAACATTTCAATATATTTTTTTGGCAATCAACATTATCTTAGTTATGGAAAACCTGATTTGCGCATTTAAAAAAGCTATAATTCTGTATCTGATGCAATCTAACATATTAGCAATTTATTTGTTTTCGGAAGTGATAGTCTTTTCATTGCCTTGTGCAACTTGTTCAATATGTTAGATTGTTCTTAGTTGAGGCTAACTGGGGAAATTTGAGGAAGATGGATATTTCTTGATCTATTTTAAATACTCTTCGACCAAAACACATGCATGTGTTGGTCGCATCTTGTGAATTGCTTCTCTTGACATACAAGGCTTCCGCTTGACATGGGACTTCTTCTAAAACTTTTGGATTTCTGAATTCTGATCCTCCCTTTTGGCTTTGGCTACAGAATATCTGTACAAATGAAGAGAAAAATTACTACAAAGGAACTCTGAATGGAACAATACACGTCGTCGCTGGGGGTGGAGGAGCAAGCCTTGCAGAGTTCACTACTCTCCAAACAAAATGGAGCTTGTTTAAGGACTATGATTATGGATTCGTAAAACTGACCGCATTTGATCACTCAAACCTATTATTTGAGTACAAGAAGAGCAGCAATGGAAAAGTTTACGACTCTTTCAGAATCAGTAGGGATTATAGAGACATCTTGGCTTGCACAGTTGATAGTTGTCCAAGCACAACGCTGGCATCGTAACCCGGAGATAGCCAAATGGTTACCAGAGTTCATTATCCTTGTATCATGAGTTTTTGTACTGGGTTTGTTCCCCTTGGATGTTATTTCCATACGCATCACATAAAGCCTTAACAATTTTCTCTCTGATGTTTTTCCGTAGGCTGTTGCGTCGATTGTCTTGATATGTTGACTCCAAAATCAGTAGGATATAAGTCATGTCCAAACTTTGACATTTTGACCCTATTAACATGCTTGGTTGGTCCTTCCCAAGGCCCTCTTTTCGAGTAATCCGTTTACTCATTTAAGCTAGGGATACAATTGACAGATGATTAGATTATCTTCTCGACTGTGAGTAAGACATGTTACTAATTGGATATTCCAGTGCTTCTTAGGCATTTTGTGGACATGAAAACGTTCTGGCATGTTTGCATATAATGCTGGCATGAGTGCAGCTTTGAAGTGTGTTTTGTGTTAGGATCTAACCCTTAGATTAGAAGAGTACATGGGGTGTGTATATATATCGAGACAAAGGTTTTGCAATCTCGACATGGGTGACCTGGTTCAAGAATCCGTGCTATTCTCAAACGAAAACACTTTTTTTTGTATCTGGTAAATGCGGTCTCGACATGAAGTGCATAAATTGTAATCACAGACCATCAATGGCAATCTATTAAGATACTTAATAAGCGCTCAAGTATAGTAAAACTGAAAGAACATAAAAGAGAGAGGATAATTCGCCACGTGAGGTTTTGTCATAAATTTGCGGTACGCATTGATATTTGACGAGATTGCAGCATGCACCCTAAATTTAATGACGAGCAATGTTAGGACCCCAGAAGATCTTAACAAATTTATCCCATATGCAGACGTGCAAAAGAGTTTCTATTTCTGGTGCCGATACCATTTGTTTCTGTTCAAGCAAGAAGCCTTTTAGCAAAGCTTGGTTGATTGTTGCTCGAGGGCGGGTCATTACATTTATCAGACAGTACACCTGGAAAACGAAGACCCAACAACGTTGTGCGTGAGAGAGAAGGGACGGTTAGTTAGTAACAAAACTGCAGGCCCACCGAAGGAGTCTCCCTGCCTTACGTCATTATCTATCTGATTGCAAACTGCAGATGCTCCCTTCGTCTATTCTTTCAGTTTTGGTGTGTTAAATTGATCGGATCCGACCCTTTTTGACGGAAGCAATTGGATAAACAGGGCATAAATAATTGGCAATCAAAGCAACAAAAGCAGGAGAAATTCAAAGGACATCAATCGGTTTCATCTGGTTATCGTCGTTCGTCTGGCGCTTTTCTGTATTACATTTACATTTATCTTTGCATCTGGCCTTTCCGATAGAAGAAGCCGGTCGTGGACAGAGATTCCGGCTGCGCAATATTTACCAGACACACGGTCATTATTACTTGTACGACCATCCTTTTTGTTTTGTTGTGTTCTTTTGTCTGGATGGTTGAATAGGTCAGCTGACGTCAAGCTGACGATTTCAGGAGCCGATTGGTCCCAGCGAGTTATGCTTTCTCACATGCAGAGATGTTATAGGATTGGCATCACGGCGCTGCGTGATATTAAGGTTGGAAGTTTCCTGTGTTACCTTCATTGTTCTCCTGTGCATTTGCATTAGTTTTCTGTTCTATGGCAGTAATATAAGCATATATGTTGGTAGGACCAAATTAATGAAGATGTACAACATCAATATATCTGGATGTAGTAACACGTGAAAACTCAAGGATGCTTGGGAAGTACGATAACCACAAGAGTTGTTATCTTGTGATTCGCAAAATGGCTTTTGCTGAATCGGCATTTCTTGTTCTTTATGCGCTAGTGGTCTACCTCTCGTAAAAAGGAGTTCAGAATTTATGTGATGACTGCAGGTGATGCAGTTGATTGATAGCAGGAGATGCTGTCACTACTATAAGACTGTTTCTTTATTCTTCTTCGCCGGCATCGCTTCTGAGAATTCGACAATTACTTCCTTCACTCATATCGACATGAAAGACGCATAACCAAGAGTCTATATAAATGCACTTGACTTCTCTTTCTCTTATGTGCTCCAATTATATTGTCCTGCTCCTTGAAATATATTTGATTTTCTACAGCGATTATCATTTGTTTTGTGCTTTCGTAGTTGTCTAATCATCTCTAGTTCATATCGCAGAAAATTCATGTCACGTGTCTTTGCAATTCCTGGATTATTGAACATGGCAGTGAAGATAATACGGATTGTTATTCCCCATTTTCTTTTTACTAGGTTACTTAGGAAGTACACCGGCAATGGACCCGGGATTCAAGAGTGGAAGTACTAAGCCTCCAAGGATGCGTATGGAGAATCTCAATGGGAGTCGGAGCAGCCAGCAGTCGACGTATGCATTAGATAGAGAAATAACAGGTAGGATTAGTAGTGGCGAAAAGCGTCCGAAGAATAACGATAGGAGTGTTAGTAGTAGCACTCGTCAGCCGACAGGAAATATAGAGGCCTCGAGTCCTAAACGCGATCTATCGGCACTGGCCAAGAGCAAATCAGGGTCTATCACTTCCCAGTCATCTTCGTCGGATGCATCATTAGACGATCTCTTCCATGTAGAGACAGGTGAATTAATTCAGCCCAAAACAGATGGTATTGCTCCTTCGCCGGGACATGCTGAGGATTGTCCATTGAAGTTACGGAAAGAAAAGGACGCCGTGAAGGCTTCTTCAAAAGCAGAACGCGACTCGGTGTCCTCCTCGGGTGCCGCATCGACATCGCCGATGTCTGACATCACACACGAGTCACTACTCCATAGTACTTCGCCGACGCAGTCTCCTCCAATCCAGGTGATGGACCGATCGGGGGGGCACAACCATTACAGGATTCCGTCTTCTGTATTTGAAAGGAGCAAACCTTCGACACCTATTGAATGGAGCATTGCTTCCAATGAGTCACTCTTTAGCTTACACATAGGGAACACCAGCTTCTCAAGAGACCATGTAACTATGCACAACGATTGGCTGAAGTCCGAGGAATTGGGTAGTGCTATCAGCCCGCCACCTCCACACGAGGTGGCATCGCTTGACCAAATAGTCGACATGGAAAAGATCCCAGCAGTAAGTACCAAGAGCACAGAATATGCCGAGGACGTGCAGAAGGAAAATGGAAATAGCGGATACGAGGAAAAGGCGAATTCTCCCATGGTGACTTGGAGTTCCCCTCACCTTTCCAATGAAAGCAGAACAAGCGCCCCATCTTTCTCTTTTCCCATGTAAGTCAATACTAGCTTTGAACAGATGAATATATGGTTGATGTCATTATTTGCTCAAATATAATTTTGAACAAAACTAAACATGTCTTATATATGATTGTACAAGCACTTGAAATGCATTTATCTTTGAAAAACTCCTTATAAGGAAGCAGCTCTAAGTTCTACTTGTTCGCAAAAGGTAAACGATTCTGTTTGCTTGTGAATAAAAAAATCGCCGACAATGCTTATTCCATGTGATCATGCATTTATGGTTGCATTTCTGAGAATTTGGTTGCCTTTTCTGTCGACTTATGATGCATAACCTACTCTCTGAAGCATCTTTCAATTGGCATTTCAATTCAGAAAACTGGTTGATGATCGTTAAGAATGTATACCCTTCGTGTGGTTGCAGAAAGAAGAAGAGTTCATGTCCGAAACCTAGGTGGATGAGGAAAATTTGTGTATGTCAGAGAAAGAAGTGTGTGTGGCCGTCGTGCTACTGTTCTAATTGTAGTCGGGCATCCTGCTGCCGTACATGGACATGTTGCTTCTATAAATGGCCGAGCTGCTTCTGTAAATGGCCGATTTGCCATTGTTGTAAGTGGCCGAGTTGCCACTGTAAATGTCCAAGCTGCCATTGTTGTAAGTGGCCGAGTTGCCACTGTAAATGTCCAAGCTGTTGTTGTCCTAAGTGTAGCTGTGCGTTCTTCTACCATTGGAACTGTAGCCGAAAACAGTTTTGTTGTTGTTCTTCTACCATGTACGATCCTCTCTCCTCTTACCTATTTGTTAGTCATTTCACGAGGACCAAACTACTTCTGAGTCCAATGTTATTGGTGAACATTTGACTTGCAATTTCATAGTTCAGCGAACCAAATTTCTCATTTGCATGCTTCACCGCATTAGATGAAACCATATGGTTTTCTCCGTGGATTTTAATGTCTCTGTTAATTCTTGCAGATTGACGGATGTAGAGAAAAGCAATCCCGATAGACTGGATGCTCGAGGACTGTATCAGCCGCCCTCTGCTCCGGAGACAACTCCCAGACCTACGGCCAGTGAGCATGCCTGTTGTTCTTGCCATTCTTGCCGCCCTTGCCATTCTTGCCGTTCTTGTTGTTCTTGCTTTTCTTGTAACTCTTGCAATTGCTGCTGTCATCTTGGCACCTGTTGCTAAATTTTCGCATTCTATAGTCTTTATAAGTTCTCAATCACAGCAGTTCTCCCACCAGTTTTTACCGACCTGCTCTCAATGATTTCACTTGCCGCAATCATTTCATGGACTGGCCCGTCTTACTCATATGTAACATGATTAACGCCCAAAATTATTCAAATTTAAGAGAGAAAGTATGAGGAAAAATTCAAAAGTATCCACTTTTGAAGGACAAAACCATCAAACCAACCCTAATAAAACTTGCTAGAGCTCACTCCCGTGCTGCTTTCAAGCAAAAAAAATGGAAAATCAATCATCTATCCCCTTTTGAAGGACGAAACCATCGATGCAATCTTTTGCAATATCTGTTTCTCCGAAGGGGCGGTCCATTCTTGATACCTGTGGAGGCTCCCTGTGAAATCTGTGAAGAGTCCATCCACTCCCATCTTGTTTATCCAGTAATCATATTCAACGTACGGGTCTTGATGGAAGTCAAAGTGCAAGAACGAATTCTCGTTGCGGAAAGTGTAAGGATGCACCTGCAATGAAAAACTGGAATATGTTACCAATCGCTTTGCCTGCATGATTGTGTGCACGCATAGCCTATATAGTATACTGTGACTTGGAACATCTTGAGAAAACAATGTCAAATCAAAGGACTACGAAATACCATGCAGTGTAGACTGGATGAATTTAGCTTATTATAACGAATCTAAAGTGATCAGATCATTGTTATACTGCAGAAATTATAATTACCATCATTGACAAGGCACACTCAATTAGCAGTTGTATAATATGCTTTAGTGGACAAGAACTGACCTGCATGCCAAGAGCATGTGCTTTCGCTATGAGATCAGTAGCTCTCTGCAAGTAATTATCCGCTGGAGGAACAACAGTATCCTTCCATGGCCCGATTCCCATCACATAATCTTTGATATAGTTAAAATAACTGTCCGAGGTGATTTCGTTGTATGTCTGCACAAAGTCGTAATTTCATCAGGTAGAAAACAAGTATATAAACTATGTTCAAGGTTAACACAGACAAGAAAGAGGTCGAACCTGATTAGTGTCCTCTGTTCGTATCGTCACATCATCAATCAAGAAAACCTTAGGCAAGTCTGTGAGATTGGAGATATATACAAGTGAACTAGGCGCAAAGCTCTGGATGAAGACAGGTCGCTTCAGCCAGTCTTCTGACAGGTACGAACCCGTGTATCCGTATTTCTGGAGGGTCTCCACAAATCTGTCTTCAAGCTTCTTTCCATCGGACCACTTGACCTGTTCTAAGAAATATGAGTTGTTAATGACTAGAAAGTGTTTTGCAAATAAAACACCAAAAGAAAACATTATAAATCAACTCGACATCATCCGGTAAGCAGATAATATACATGTTTGTTGACGAAAACCGGATTTTTTATCTCTGGATATATCCCAACAGTTCTTTTTGCATTGAGCGCAATTGAGATGAACTCTTCAAAGGTAATCAGCTGAAACTTTCCTGAAAGTCACACTCTGGTCAGAACAAATAGCCAGCTATTGCCAGCAAACGGGTCAGAAACAGGAGATAAGGTACTTAGGGAAGTTGATTTTGCTCTTAAAAGTTAGAAGGCAGTCTTTGATTGCCCATCTACATAGCTTCGTCATTCATATGCCTTTCTCATAGATTTTATAGAAGACAACAATGTGATCCATGAGACCACTTGACCGAATATTTTGGTTGATGTCATACAGATGAGAACAAACCATTGTATTGTTGATCCCGGAAATCATATCGCTGCTTGGCTCGCAATGTTTTCAATTCTTCCAGAGTAAAGTCAACTGCACATATGATGTAGCTATAAATAGATGAACTCGACATGCCATATTTATAAGTTACAGAAAAAGCTCTGTACGTCCGTACCAACAAACCATCCAGTCGTGTTGACCCATTGAACTTCGTATGTGGTTCTTCTGTCGGCAAACTCTTTATGATCTGCAACATCGGTCGTATCGTCCAATGTCACGTCATGATTGCAGACCAAGAACCCATCTTTGGTTGCCTGGATATCTGATTCTATGAAGTCTGCTCCCTCGTTAATAGCTCTCTGTCATGAACAACTCGACGTTTCAATGACATTCTGTTTAAATAGAATCCATTCGTCTGAGCTTAGCTCCAATCTAAATTATGTCAAGGTACAATTTACTTCAGTTCAAAATGTCGGATTGTTGTTCTCTTTTCTGAAACTTCAGTCAAAGAATTTCCAGGACGAAAGATGAAACATATGAAAACAGAGTACTAGCGGAAACCAAAAGGGCGAAAGCTAACCGGGAGGCGAGATCTCACCATGTAAGCAGGAGCCGTTTCTTCTGGAAACTCCCCGTTCGACCCTCGGTGCGCAACATTGTAAGCACGAAAGGTCTGGAGGGGTTGTTTCTCGCCTTGAGGGACGCTACTCGGCAGAGGATACGTCAAGGGTCTTCCAGCGCTTACACTGACAACAGTGGACGTTAGCATGATCGTAAAAATCACGCAACCTGCGAATCCACAGTACACGGTACAGTGTTATTTCTTGCGAATCCACCGTACACGGTTCGGTGTTATTTCTTTTTTTCTCTTTTCCATGTCCAATGCATATCCAAGTCGGCAGACCATAGCCATCATGAGCAGAGGAACGAGAAAGTCAAAACATCACGAACAAGAGAAAAGCAAGAGAACGATGCATCTGGGCTCTTACTGATCAAGGCCATGTTTCTCTTCATCTTGACTCGCTCTGCAACTACTTGTGAAGCGCCTTGTTTTCCTTTCTTCGTTACTTTCGTTATGGTGGTACTCTGCTTATATAGGGCTGAAGATTTGCATAGGTTGTTTGCTTTTCACTAGAAATCTGCACTCAAACTTTCGGGCTCGGTAGTCGGGAAAAGGATCCGATGGTTTGTTGCAGTCATCCAAAGAAATCAGATTTTCAATTCTTTTCTGTTTTTCTCTGGATAACGTGAATTTGCGAGTCTTTCGCATGGCGTGTGTTGATATCTACCGTGATTCAAATTAACATGATAGCCACTTGGACTTTGACGATTTTTAGCACTATCAAACGACTCAATGGGTTGCGTTTTTTACCTTTTTCAGATCAAGATGGTCTTTTGCATCAAGACTCCATCTGCTTTCCTCTTCCTTTTGAAGTGAGACATGATGAGGCCAGACAACGCAGGCCAGATTGACCATCATCCCTCCACGCATTCAATCACTAGAATCGTACGTCTCATATGTCCTGTTCAGGAGAAAATTTGAATTGGGATTTACCGAAATTTGGTTTCTGTTTCTCTTTTCTCAGAGAAGTTGTATTCTGTTCTGTTTTCCATGTAACCCTTTTCCTCGTCACTCCAAACACAACTTTACTAACAATGACTAACTCCGAGACCTCGACCAGACGCAAATATGGAAATGCAGATGCAACTTATCCTAGCACTGTGATCCCAATCGTGACAAGCATATATTTGCTTACTCCCTGCCTGCCTTTAACTGACCGACATCAACCAGAAAAGGTGGATACACTCCCATATGAACCTATTTCTCAAACATAGATGGCTCGTTCACGGCTTCCGCTGATAAACTAAAACTAGAGACAACCCAACAGTAGATAGTTATATTTATTAAGAGCTTATCCCTCATCGCCGAGGTTATGGGTTCGAAACCCACAATTAATAGCGTCTTAAATGGGAGACATTGTATTGTGGTCTTGTGCTAATCTCTTTCGAGATATAACGGCCCAGCCCTTTGGTTCTGTCCGGGTCCTCAGTTACCACCAAAAAAATAAACACTAAAACTAGAGACAAATTTCAGTTACCAAAGTGTAATTTCTTTTTGTGTCATTGCGCGCCTGACTGATCATCCAGGAAAAGAAGGCATCTCGGACTTGTATAGAACTTTTCAGACGAAGAATGGGAAAGCAAATCAAGAATTCAAAATATTCCAGAGAGACAACAAGAAAATTTTGAAAAATCTCTATCCCTTCCAGGTCCGTCCCCACTATTTTTTCGGGGGCGACAGGGCTACTGCTATCACTGAGAAAAAACAGGATTTGTGCTGATAAATATATGCCTTCGGGGGTTAGCAACATCACCTCCGCCAGCATGCTTGACAAACTCCGCTGGTGAGAGGAAATTCCCATGGCATACACACACTATCCTTATTTCCTCTCCCTTCCCGTACTTATACAGTATGCCTTCTATTCTTTTCCCATCTGGACCGTCGCCGCGCGTGAAAACCCAAGGCATATCCACTCCAGCGTTCGCCACGAAATCTTTGCCCCCATTATCAGCCAAATAGGGTTTCTTGGACGGACTCCGTGCTTCTGCTGTTACTAGACTGTTGCTCAGATTATCATCCACCTTAGGTGTCAGCGTACGCACCAGTTTATCGTGTGGTTCTTGCAGGTGCTGGTTAATGATGGAGCCGTTGTCATGCCTGCAACTGCTCGAACCTGGGGATAGAAAGGACAAAATTAGGATGACACCATGAGCTGTCAAATTCGGACAAGAATTACATATTGTGACCCATTGCTACCACACGAAATGAAGACATTAGAAGTCATAAATGTAGTTCTTTGCAGCTGCTGAGGTTGCAAGCAAATTAGAGGATGAATTTTTATGTCCAGATAGTTGAAATGCCGCGAACTATCCTGTAGCCAATCAATACAAATAAATATAAGCTAATATTCACTTTTTCTTCTTTCTGCTTAAATGAAAAGAAGAAGAAAAAATCAACTCTGACTCTAAAACAGCTAAGCACCGAGTAGATTTATCCTGACAGCTTAAATTAAGCAAATGACCAACACAAGTCGGGAAATAAGGGCTCAACTGTACAGTCCTAGCGCTTCTCCAACAAAGATCACAATAAGAGAGACCTAACCATTATGCAAGTGAAGTGGATTTTGCATCACAAACAGGAAGAAGATTTTGTAGAGATCATTTTGTATGGAATATGATTCTAAGCTCCCATTAGCAAAGTTATCTGCATTAAATTCTCCAAGTGAATTCAGCTCCATTCAGATGGATCATACTCGACTATGTTCGAACCAACTTTTACCAATTCTCTACCTACACATCACAAGAGGGATATTACAATTGACGAGAATGTCCCCATCCGCATAAGGCTCAGTCCAGCTAAATTCTAGTTCAGCAGTGTTCCCTTCTGAAGCCACATCTACAGAAGGGAGTACTAGACATGAATATCACATCTGCCGGTCAAAGGTAGAGCGAGTCTCCCTTATCTTCAGGTACAGTAGCAGAAGACTAAGAGCATTATCATCAAAGACAACTTATCAAAATAACTCGTGCTCCGGAAAAAAGATTAATAAACCAAAAACTTCATTATTCAATTACATGCATTGTAACTGCATTAGCCAGCAGAATGCTCGCTCATTCCCTGAAATATGCAGGAGACAATAAAAGGGAGATCGCTCGGTAGTCCTAACCACGAATGTCTATGCCTACTGATGGTTCTGGAGCTCAAACCACAAATTCCACCATAGCCGTCATATGAACACATTGTGTTATCTAAATCACTGATAGAGAACTTAAAATCGACGTTGTCAAGTAAGCATCCCAGACAATAACAGAGTTCTCGAGTTTCACTTTCCAGAGACCATGAATAAGACAGGCCAACAAACCATCGTAAGATAACAGATCCAACAGAAACAAAGAAGGAAAAATCACCACATTACCTTGAATTAGAGCACTTTTAATATCCGATTCTGACCTCTCCAATGAGATCATTCCTTGTGTCTCCACGCCAGGCGCCACCGATCCGCCGCCGCCGCCGCCGGCGGATGCCCCGCACTTTCCTTTGATTCTTACATCAACCCCGGCACCAATTAGGGCCTGTTTGGCTGCTTCGGCCCAACCGGCCAGCCCATAAGGCGGCACCTTACTATTGTAACACCTCATGGCATTTTCAGGGCGTTGGAGGATTCCGTCATGTATATATGATTTGATCTCCTGGACATGGCACACCCCGTTAGCCACCGAAAACTGATGCTTATCCCTCGAATTCAACCCCAATTTGCTCTCGATTTCGGACCTCTCTTCCTCACAGCCACCTTCCCTCTCGGTCCTCAAGCTCCTCTGCCTCTCCAACCGCCTCCTCTTCGCCTCCATCCGCCGCAGCGTCTGCATTTCCTTCCTCTTCCTCCACTCCTCTGTCTCCGTGGGCAATGAGGAGGTCCTCATGAGAGACGGGTACGTTACAGGCAGCGAGGTCGCGGGGTTGTCCTCTTCGCCCAGAAGGGTCATCGCACCGGCTATCGACGACGACCGGAACAGCTTGCCGGAGCTCTTGTCAACGCCGAACTTGCCGCCAAGCGACAGCCCGAGATTCAGCTCGAGCTCCTCCGTTTCTTCGTTGGGCGTCCTGTACTCCGGTCGGAGCGCGCTACTACTCGAACACACGAACTTCTGGAGCAGATCTCTCGAGCACTTCTCCATTTCTTTTCCCAAATAAATAAGAGAGAAAGAAATTTGAAGATTCAAGTGACTCTTGTCCCTGCTTTTCTTTATCGAGAATCGGACAGTTTCAGCAACTATCAGCCTCGATGCGAAGGAAAAAACAACCCCTCGATTTGATCCAACGGTAACCACATCCCGAAAATTCGATTCTAATCTAATTCTTCCCGATTCAAACCTCCAAACCGCCGCTGCGCCTCCCCTCACGGCGGAAAGAGAAGCAAGAATTGGGAGGAGGAGGAGGGGGGGGGGAGGGAAATCAGCGAAATTCACGTAAAAAGGTGGGATAAATTCTCCCTTCCTTTTTCTCGTTCTGACAAAGGAAAAATCATGATTCAAAAAGAGGGAAAGAGAGAAACGAGGAAAAAGAGAGCTCGCAGAGGGGCGAGAGAGAGACAGAGAGCTCTGGATATGAGAGAGGGAGAGAGGGAGAGAGAGAGAGAGGACCAGGGAGGAGAAAGGGAGGAAGGAGGGGAGGGGAGGGGCATAATTACCGAAAAGTGCCCCTGGGGGAGGCCTGCGAGGGAGAACCCCCAAGTGGATGTCAGGAAGGACGGTGGGGCGACACGTGGCCGGACCGTGGCACTGTTTTTCGAGTGGCAGTGTCCTTTTGGAGCCTCTCTCTCTACCCGACGAGCTGCCTACGCGGAGACACGTGTCGACAATGCACCAGGTCGGGGGACATTGGCCACGCGTCGCGCTATTCTAGGGGATAGTGGGGCTAGCCACGTGTCCAGATAAGCTTGGCTCCGGACGAAAAGAAGCTGCGGCTTGTTTTGTCTCGTAATAACGATATAAATACTACTGAACTTTAATCGAATTCATGGGACATGGTCTCTACATACAATGTGAATATTTTCATGTAATTTAAAATTTAAATTAAATATAAATCAAAATTTTAAGAATTATATTAAATAAACGAAAAATTCATGAATCACGTTATAAATTCAATCAAAATTTATGCATAATTTATTTCATTTATCTCTTGTCATTTGATATAATTGATATTGTCATCGACACGGATTGCTTCAATCATTCAAACTCGCCCCGATTCATGGCGCAATTGAACGAGTTTAAACATAAATCATTCTTGATCGAACTAGACACCCGTCCAGCTAACCTCTCTTGACATTCATCCGTTTCCATAAGTGTTTGTTGGGCAACGTCAATTGAGAGAATTTTCTTATTAGCATCTAAGATTTGGACTCATACGATACGAGAATCACATAATTTCTATACACGAGCTCGCTCGAGTTTCCCGATCTTCTAAGTTCGGTCTTATTACATTTTTTTATTTCAATTTGGGTTCATGTTCATTTCTTTGTTGCTTTTGCCTAAAATAATAAAATGTCGCAAGTTGGTTTCTTTTCTTTTCTTTTTTCGGGCGTTGTCAGTTGCTGTCGTAAAGAAAATGAGTGATTTAAGTGCCCACTACCTCAACTTGGTCCCCACTTGAGAGTGAATAAATAATTGCAAGTGTTGGGCGATTCCCAATTGATCTTCAGATCGCCCAACATAGTGTTAGATTATTGACTAGACTTTTCTTCTTCTTTTTCTTCTAAAATGAGGGCCACCAAATCTATAATCGGACTAAAAACACATGAAATTCGCAACGACTCTCGATCTTTAATCTGACTAAAAAATTCCCACGAAATTTGCAATGACTCTCGATCTCGAGTCGGTGAATTAATGATTATTACTGAAGATGAAAATACGATAAATAAATAAATAAATCTTTTAATTTTCGATCGCAGAAGCTTCTGAGAAATTTAAAATAGATCGTGTGGGGGCGACATGGAAAATATTCCCATTCTCTCGTGCCCTCCAGAAAGGTGGTGGGAAATTTAATAAGAACGAAATGGTGGGACAAGGGCGATCGATTTGAGTAATTGTTCTCTGTTTTTTTTTTTATATATATATTCCTTTTCTTGCTTTGCTTTTAGGTTAATCTTTGCTGCTGCCCACTTATCCAATTCTTAATTGAAAGTGGTATTACTATAAGCAACTTGGCCTTTTGATCGGCAAAAAGCCGCGTTCCAAATCTCATGCCAATTTGACGGGCACGATGTCGATATTTTTCATGATTCATACCCCAAATTTCGATCATTAATATCTATTAAGATTTTCAAGCATTGGAAAATTGGATGTGTATTTCATCCCACGTTATTAAATGTGAGACTATTGTCATGACAGATAGATAATATGCCACTTTAAGTTAATGTAGCACGTTTAATTTTTTTTTTTTTGTAGAGATAGGTGGGTTTAGATTATAATATGGAAATCAAAATACTCGTTTTGGGCACCTTCGTACGTAGATGTTAGGTTTGAACGAACAACGTCTTACGTGGGCACTCTTAAGTTATCATTTTGGACGCTTAACTCCCGAGAAGCGGATCATGTCATTGCTATCAATAAATAAGAGAAGATTCCCCTCCAATAAATTTGTGGTGTGCGAACATTAATGATGATGTAATCTAATGTAATGACGTGAATGTCAAGTCTTTAGGCCAAGGATCTCGTAACATTCTATGTCACGTATCGAATAGGGAGATGCCCTTTGGAAGGATTCATAAGGAAACACTCATCCAAATTTGGCAGCACTTGTATAGTCACTTGTAGTGCTATTTTTGGAAGGTTTGGCCCACGTGAAAATGGTAAGACTGATGTAAGAAGCCTCATGCAACCTCAAAAGTTATGATTGCAATTCAATTAAAGAAAAGGATACAACATTTTCTGGTGAGGCTGCCTACCCTATACAGTCTAGATCATCTAAAGATCAAGGACTTTTGGTTTGGACTTGGACTGCCAATATCAACCACATCTTGAGGATCGATATGAACTTAAGTTGTCTATAAAAGTGAAAATCAAGGAATCCACTCAACATCTCAAGCTCATAAAAGGAATTTTCGAGGACGTTGGTTTGGACTCTAGATATTAACTGCATCTCGAGGACCGATTGAAACTTAGATTGTCCGTAAAAGTGAAAAATCAGAGGATGCACTTGATATCTTAGGCTCATAAAATGAATATGATTCGCTATGGATCTAGATAATTGAAAATACAATGCGACACGTATAGATCTTAGATTTTAGATGAGATAATACTTTTTAACAACACTATGTATTAGGCTTAAGAAAAAAGTGAGAATTGTATTGTGAAGCTTACAGTTCCATAAAATCTAACCACCTCTATGAATTGTCGCGGTTAGTTGGGATAGTACGGAATTTTTATCTTATAAATTCGATATCTTTGTTCAGAAATCACCAAATGAGTGCAGATTACTCAGGGGTTTGAATAACTTGCATTAACCAAATACTTAATCGGTTCGTTGGGCTTATTGGGTAATCCATAGCCGAGTTTTCTGCGTTCATGCTTTCGGAATTTAAATAGAAAAAAGAAAAAATTATAAATATATTGATATTTTATATGTGGAGAATCTAAGTTCGTTTATTCATCAACGTCTTATGTTCACTTTCTTAGGTTTGAAAGCCTAAGGAAGAAGATAAGAGGAAGAAACGCTGCTTCGGCATCGGCATCCCCCGACCGATTAAGCTGTCGGGGCCGTCGGATCAGACGGATCCTTGACCGCCCGTCGATCGAACGGTGAAAAAAGCCCATTTGACCTCGGTCTCGCGACATGGAGCTGGAGCGCGCGGCGAGATTGACCGCCCGACGGCAAACCAGGGCCCACGTGCGCGCGTGAACCACGCGGTCCCGGGGAAAGCACGCAGCGGCAGCAACGCCGGGTCCCAATCCTCGGTTGGTAGGTCGCCACGTGTCGATGGATGAGAGGATCACTTACGTGTCGAGCAGCAGCAGGCGATGGGTCCCTCCCACCCGCGGGTGTCGTGGCCCCATCTTGCGCAGTTTAGGTGCTTTCTTCTTTCTTGCCAGTTGGAGAGAGAGAGAGAGAGAGAGAGAGAGAGAGAGGTAGTTATGAAGTTGAGTGCATTTCAATTTTCCCACGTGGCAATAAAAAATAGACCAATTGAATCCAATGGAGTTTAGGTGATGTCCTGTCCATCGTTTTCGTTTAATTCCAAATTCATTTTGGTCCATATTATATGAGCCGCGATACGTCGTAGAATGAAAGCTCTCTTGGCGCTTCTGCATCGATCGTTCATAATATCGTTGACCGACGCAAATTTTCAGTTAAGAGAAATACGTTTAAAAATCTCATTGATCTTTGTTAAGAGAAATAATATGTTGACGTGATACATGAAATTCGAAAGAGTATAGCATGGGATAGGCAAAAATTTCCATGAAATTTCTGTGATCGAGAAAGTCGGTGGCTATTGCTCGCCCATATTAGGTCTGTAGTTGCTTGGTACGTCGAAGATTATGGACAAAAGAATAACAATCTAATTATAGTAGACTCCGTACCGTATTGGTAATGAAAATAGAAAGTTCTGTTATTTTTTTTTTCCATGTCGTAAAGGTAGTTTAACAATTCTTTCGCTCCTTACCATATTATTGTTACGATAATTTATACTTGCTTGGGCGATGGAAGTCGAGTCTAAGGATAGATGTCATCATTATTGGTGTTTGCTAAACTTCAAGGGGAGATTTGTTAAGTTGTAACTACGTAGGTGTAAGCAAGAGAAATCCCACACAGAGATGTTTTGTATTTTAGAGTACTAAATATTGTCGTGACATGATTGGCTTTTATCTCATTGATTTTATTTTTCGAGTAAAGGTGTATCGAATTCAATAGGTTGATATCAATAGGTCGATAAGCTCGGAATTTGGCTCCCTCTTGATAATCTTTAGATGAAGATATGAAATTTCTGTCTGTTGACCCAATGATAAATCTACGCTAATCCTCTTATGGTATAAAGAAAACTCAGCCACATTGTCAACTTTGAAATTGGAGCAGAAAAAAAAATTGGCTATCTACAAATGGCTATATAAATCTTAGTTATATCTATCAACTAACGGCGAACATAATATTCATAAAAAAATGGCTTACCTGCCTATGATATTCTCACTTAGATCTCTCAAATACTAGAAGATGTTTTCATCATATAATTCTCAGTCTAGTTGATTTCTTAAAGGCCGAGTGTAACTAATGGTCTGTTTAATAACGTTTTTAATGTTTTCGAGAGCAGAAAAGCAGCTTCCTTTTTATATATGTAAGTTGATTTTTCAATTTCTTAGAATATAAAAAATGGATGGGGAATAAATTTTAAACATAAATAAAAAATAAAAAGAATTTACTTTATTATTCTCGCAAATAAATGTTTGGAACAACTTTTTTTTTTCTTTATTCTCTAATTGGTCATCAGCCTTGAGAAAGATCGGCGATTGGTTAATACTGGGACCGGCAAGGTCGACCTTATCGGCCCTCGATGAGGCTTAGCCTCCCCGCGGCTAGGCAAAGTTGACCTCATCGGCCCAAGTCTTTAGACAATCATTGATGGATGGCGAATGGTTAGAGGAGGCAGGAGAAAAGAAAGAAAGAAAGAAAGAAAGAAACAATATAATAAAAAAAGAAATATATCGGAAAAATACATTTTGTACTAAGTACACTTTGATTCTTTTTTTTTTCCGAAAATAACAATTACCAAATGCACTTTAAAAAATAGGAAAAAAAGATCATTCCAAAAAATACATTATTTTCACGAATAGAAGCGGTACTGAACACGCCTCAACATTATTAACCCAATCGTCACGATCTCCCCCGCAAATTCGAGTTTCTCAATAAAGGAATTCGGTAATCACAATCATCAGCTCCTCCAATGGTAATTGGGTAAAGCACGAGAGCGGGTCAGTTACGGGCGGGATTGATCGTCCTTTCTTATCAAGATTCATTTTCGTTCTCGTCATTGGTCGATGCTGGCGAGCGGGAAAAAAGGCGTGGTGAATATGCGAGACGAGCACGACGAGGACTTAGGATTGGTAGAGACGGCAGGCATCAAATAATAGCGGGGGTGGAGAGAGAGAGGAGGGAAGAAAGGGACGCGAGAGGAGCAGAAGATATCTCCGCAGCTTGATTTGCTGGGGACGACGTGTCGTCGACGTTGACGGGCAGAAAGAGAGAGAGAGAGAGAGAGGGAGGGAGGGGGAGGAGATTCTCCGCGCCGCGCACCACACCGCTGGGCGCCACGTGTTGCCCAGATAAAGGCGACATGACATTTGCCTGACACGGCAATGTCCGGACGCGACAGGAGGGCAATTCTAGGAAAATGCGGGATTTGTCCTTTTTTTCACCAATCCGAGGCGCGGCTTTTAAAGGGAGAGCAAAGGAGGGGGAGAAAAAGGGCACCCCCACGTTTCTCGTAATTCTTGACGACATCTTATCGTGGCGTGGGATGATTGGTGCATCTCGCGATTTCGATGACCCCCGACTTTGGCAAAGCACTCTTCTTTGGAAATTCCATTTCCACTTAGCTCGATCAGGTCATGACACCTGTTCTCCTTTTGGATTGCTTACTATCGTCTCGATTCTCGCATAATACTTGTGTTTTTTTATTTATTTTTATGTATCTTTTCGTCTCATCCAACGACCGAATAATTAGGTCAATGGGAGAATTCGATGTTTTCCTTTCCCCTTCCAATAAGAAAGTTATGACCGATTGAATACTGACGTTTGAAGCGATTTCTGGTTTCGAAGTTGTTGTGATTTGGATTTGTTCGTATTCGTGGTGTTTACTTCTTTCCATATCTTTATTAATTCATTTCGTTAGTTTCGATTGAAGACTCCACAATGCCCGTGGTTGTGAATTTGTGATGTTGAATCAATTCATATTTGGAATTTTTTACTTTTATGATGGTTAATTTGTTCTCCATACAAGTTTTAAAATTGATTAGTTCCATTAGCAATTATCGACGGAGACTTAATGTTTCCTTATTATGTGATAGAGAGGCGAGATAGTGTGAGAACAAAAAGTTCAGGCTAAAGCGGGCCATTTCGTGCAACACATTGGGCCAGGACAAGCCCGGCCCGAAACTTAGAAGAAGATAAAATCAAGCCCTAAATCCTAGCCGGAATTATTCGGAATGTCGGGCTTTCGGATTTTAAATTTTCCGCCCGTGGGGAGCGGAAGAGACCCTCTCCCCTGCCAACCAGTGAGTTCACAACTACTTTTGAGGGGTTGCTAACAGAGACATAAGAATGTCACTATAGCGAGAAGCTCTAGACTCAAAGCATAAACTGGTTACAAAAAAGAAAATCGATCATGAGGTACCACATTGAACCAACAGAAAATGCCGACGCAAAGCTTGAAGAAACAGGCAAAAGGAAACGGGCTGAGATTGGACCTTCAATAGGTCACAAACTCATATTATAACTCATTTATCAATATAGGGTTAGAACATGGACAGTCTTAAATTTTAAATTCGGTAACGCACTGGTCATTTCAAGAAGAGGAACCCGAATTTAGATACCTCTTTCGACTCGAGCTATCTACATTCCAAATGCGCTTCGGACACAATCCGATGCCAATTCAAACGAGAACCTCGGGGTCTTACCCTCTTCTTCCACATTCAGATCAAAACTTCTCAGGAGATCAATTCAAGCACTAGTAGGACTAGACCACCGCATTAAGATAGCAAGGAGATCAGGCAGAGACCGACAGGCAAGCCAGAGAAGTGAATCATACGACATGGCGGACAAACTACATAAGATGGAAATTCTTTTGAAAAAGAAAAGCAGATAATTATTCTGTTACAAAGGGGACAAATTTTGCCCCAACTAACTAAAAGGAGCAGCAAGTCTAAACGAAGATCGTCATAGTGGAAATTCAAAGGCAATCTCTCTAGAATACTACCGATCAAAATCTGCAAAGCCGCAATTAAAACCCAGAGAATCTCCTATAAGATAACCTAAAATTTGTAAGAATCTCGTTTTTACTGCTCGAAAGTAAAGCAATCATCGAGCGGCACAAATGACAGTAACTATCGTGGCTTCGGTGTTGGGCGGGGACCTCTTCCTACTCCGTTCTGAAACTCCCTCTGGAAGGTCCCACCATTGCGCCCAGGGCCGCCGCTCCGTCCTGAGAAGTCGGGCTTCCTGTCCGAGAAGCTACCGTGGCTTTTGAAATGATCGTTGCGGAAGCCACCCCTTCCTTGTGATGCCTTTCTGTCACCACCATCTAAAGCAAAGAACAGAATCGACCGTCAGTTACGATACCATTACTCTTACCTGGAAAGAGCTGGGAAACAAGCGAGATATGGCAGAAAAATAACTTTTTGTGTAAGAAAAAAAATGTTTTCTGAATTCATTTCTCCTATTTTCAAGGACGATTCAGGTACAGTGGTAACAAAAGAAAAATATGCAGGACTTGCCTTTTTTCTGCTCCTCAATGTGAGCCTTTCGGGTGCCAATCATGATGGAGTTTTCCTGGAATCAAGAGCATTTGATGCATAAATATGAATAACTATGGTAATAAATATGGTAACATTGCACCAGCTCCTGATTAGCAAGCTCATGTCAGACAAAGCAAAACATTCGTTCATTTAACCGCTCGACACATTAGAAACAACACTAGAGGTCCACCCTAGACATACTATATTTAGATCTGCCTGTTTAATTATTTCTTAGGAAAAAAGTCGACTGCCTTTTTCTAAGACAGCAATAATAGCATCAAAGTAATGCGACACATAAGCAAAAGCCAGACCCAAACATGCCCTCAGTTTAGAAAATGTGAAGAATCTACTACGATTCAGTTGTAACAATGAAATCAAAGAGAATGAATGCAACGGCAAAGCGATAAGAGGTAAATGTAAGCGAAAAAGAAGACAGTTTGTAAGACCACAGAATAATCGTAGTGGAAAAGCAACGCAACTTTTTTCCTTGTCAAAGCGAATTCCTCCATCATCGTGTAATAAAATAGCGGAGAGCACCTGACTTTAAGACTGCAGGAATAAGCAAAATTTTCAATTATAGCTTCAGGTGAAAGGAAAAAAAGAAGTACCTCAAGTGCACTTAGCATAGAACTCTCAGCTTCAAATTCAACAAAGCCATAACACGAGCCCTGCCACAAGAATACAAGTTTCACAAATTGCAGTCATCAAGACTAAACATCCGGGCACGTCACTTATCTTTCACGAAGGGACAATCCCTGACCTTACTACTTCTAACTTGAATGCCATTGGGTTTGATAGACCCAAATCTCTTAAAGGCAGCCTCGAGTTGATCAGGTGTTGCATCTAAAGGCAAGTTGCCGACAAATATAGAATGGCGCTTTACTGAGGGATGGCACCACAAATAGCAGAAGTTACACTCATGACACAGAGGAAAATGTTTAACGAACTATAGAGATGTCTGGGGATCATAAGATGAGAAAGGAACCTGCTTGACTTTCATTCTTTTCAGCAGGAATGATTTCATTAGGCACAGGAGCTTTGGGAGCTGTAGGCACATGCGGTCGTGCAACAGGCTTTGCAGCTGGAATCCTCATTTGAAATGGTGCAGCACTATCCTTCAGAGCACTTACCTAAAGAGATCAATAATACATTAGACATGTCAAATCAGCAATATCGAAGGGAACACTTGAACAACACTTACAATTGATGCAAAAGACTTCTTAGGAGCATCAACTTGAACATCGGAAGAAGTTACAGCAACCGTGCTAACATCCTTTTGACTGGAATCAGCCAAGGTTTCAACAACAATTTCTTTTCCATCAGCACACTCCTCCCCGTTATCCACAGCATGAACAACTTCTTCGATCTGAATAGTTTTTACCTCCACAGGTGGATCATCAATCGGAGCCAGCTCTGCATTAAAAGCAATAACAATTTTTGCTCACTTGAAATAATCAACACAATACATCGCATGACAGCATCAAAGAGGCAGATGCATCATTTTAAAGAAAATAAAAAAATAAAAATGAAGAACACATTAACCAACCAGGATCTGGCATGGGAGGAGCTTCAACAGCCTGAAGATCCTCAAGTTTTTCTGCTGGAGAGACAGGTAAGGGAGATTCGCCGTCCACATACCTAAAAATATCATTCAAGACAAAATAGCCACCATTGTCTTGCGGAGCTAAGAAAAAGGACTGCGCGAATATCCTCCTTATGTTATTCTCGTCCATTAAACAGCCTGTAACTAAAACCTGAACTCCACTCTTGTAAGAAGCCTGAGCATCAGCAGTCAAAATCTCAATCTTGTATTTCTCATAGCCCAACGAGAGGATTTTTTCATTAATCCCCTGCACCAAGATAAGAAAAAGAGTCACTGCACATGTATATAGACATAAGGGTCTGATAGTCTAGATGAGTCACCAGCAGATCCACACAATGTTATAGAGAATGGGAGTTCCTATGGGTATGCAAAGCTGATTATCATCTGCCCAGTAACTCTCCCAACCAAGTACGCTACTACAAGGAAAAGAAATATGCAAGTACAACGAATAATTCAGCATCTCAAAACTTAATCAAGCTCATGGCAATTTGAGCTGAAAAAAATCGTGCCTCACAAGTAAAATAAATAGGGTATCCCCATAGAGCAACCAAACTTTCCTATCAAATCACAATATTACCCTGGAGTTACATCCACCCCACCCTCCACCAAAAATAAGTCTGCTACCAAATAAGCAATGAGATCAAGTGCAAAGCACGTCGAAAAACACTCCTTTCCAATAAATCCTCACCTGCAACGTCGTCACAGAGATCATCTGACCATCTGGTCCAGGCCGACTTAGCTCACTTATATCGTGATAGAATCTATGAGCAAATTGTGGATTGGTGGGAAGAACATTATAGTACTGCTCGACGAAGGCATTGCCCACAGATTTGGGGTCAGGTGGGCTGCCATTGGTCTGTGCCGCCATCTCTGCATCCCAACAGAAAATACAGTAGGCACGACATGAATACAAATAAAAATAGCTATGCAAGAAAGCAGAGGAATACCATAATCATGGTCCCTGAGCAACATATAGACTAGTATCTAACCTAAGAAAATTGAGAGCAGCAGCATAATTGGTAGTCTCACACTCTATAGTAAAGCGATCCAGCATCCAAGTTTTTTATTTGTTGAAAAAACCTCTAAAAAAGTTAAGAGTAAAAAAAACACCAGGAGAAAAACAGCGTTCCACTTGACAATTCAATGAGACCTGATCAAAACAAATTCGATATCGAGCTCAAAGAAGCCCCAAACCAGTTAGCCAACAACCAAAACCAACCGACAGCAGGCATGAAGAGCTTCGCTGAAACCCCTAGATCTATCGGAACAACACAGAAAAGCCCGACCTTTCTACACAATCACGACATCTACAACAACCCCATAAGCAAAAAAACCATCCCCATACTAGCGATCCGTTCAAAGATCCTAGTGGCGGCTGATCTTTCGCACAACAACCAAAAAAGGACGAACTTTACTACATCAAGAGCAGCGTCGAAGGAGCAGATCGACGCAACAGCACAAAGTCGAATCGAGATCGAAGAGAAAGAGCGATGAACCTCTCGGATGCTGGCCCAGAGAGAGGGAGAGAGCAAGACCGCCCGAGGTTGCTGGCGCACGAGGGCTATTGGGAGAGTCAAGTGATCTCAGGCCCCGCAAAAGAGAGACTTTATAGTACCCAACGAAGGACGCGTGCGGCGCGTGCGGCGTGCGGAGAGAGTGGGAGGGGAGGCGGGGTTCGGCTCGCGTGATCCGAGCTGAGGGATCGCTCAGGTTAATCCATCATTGGATTTCGTTTGAACGGCGGTGATCAAATCACGCGCGGAATGAGAAGCCACCGCAGGTGGGTGTTTTTATCATCCTCCCTTTTATTAGCAACACTGGAATTTAAGACGGGATCACCCAAGTGTCTAAGGAAAAGGCAAAAAAATCCATGATTCGAGAGTAAATCTGGTTACAAAGTAAATCGCGGATTATTTATGTTTTGAATTAAATTCAAATCTTGATTCAAGATCAAAGAGAAGGATATCTATAACACAACGGGTTATTTCAACACTGTAATTTAAGACGGGATCACTCAACTGTCTAAGGAAAAGGCAAAAAAATCCATGATTCGAGAGTAAATCTGGTTACAAAGTAAATCGCGGATCATTTATGTTTTGAATTAAATTCAAACCTTGATTCAAGATCAAAGAGAAGGATATCTATAACACAACGGGTTATTTCAAATGGTTAGACGATAGCGATTCTGTCATGTGTTTTTAATTTTGAAATTTTCCAACTTTCTATTCAGAAAAAAAGAACAGAAAAGAGAGAGAGGGGACTGCAGAAAAGTGAAGTCAACGTATTTGACTACTCTTCCGCGACAGTAACAAAAAGGTCAAAGACGAAAAAGAGAAAATGGGGGCGGTAGGGAAAGCCCCCGGCGAGGATCGAACTCGCGACCTTTCGCTTACGAAGCGAACGCACTACCACTATGCTACGGAGGCCGATGTTTGCGACTTCCTAACTACTTTTAAAAACTAAAAATGAAACGAAGCTCTTACGGGCTAAAACCCACGCCGTCGAGGAGCTCCAAAGCCCTTGCCAAATCCCTGCTGCGAGAGAGCGAGAGAGAGAGATGTGTGGGATTGCGCTGATCGTATCCGGAATTCACCTCGATCCAGCGTGCTCCGCGCCTGAAACTCGGCCAGTAAGTTCTTCTCCTTGGTTAGCTCTCATTGGTGCAGTTTTCGGCGTCTTTTGAGAGCGTCGAATTGGCCGCGGGTCGTCGCCGCCCGGTGAATGCCGGTCGCTTGTCGCCGTTGCGAACTCATCCCAAAGCGCCCGGTTTTTTTTTTTTTATAAATGATTTTTGTTTGTATGTGATGTCCTCCAGAAGGTAGAAATCGAATCGGTGTATTGAATTGAGTGGCTTTGATTGAGCTGGCCATGCCTTGGCTTCTGCCGTAGCAGCTGAAAACAGCTGGTGAGTAAGCTGGCAGGGCGGGGTATTGTATCAGCGGTTGACCATGCGGAACACAATTCGCAGTTCTCTACATGGTGTTGTCAACAAGCGCTGCAAGGACCTGTGCGGGGCCATGCTAGACGTAATATTTGGTCTTATAAGATTGTTGTGATTGAGTTGATGTGTCGAATTCACGCTTCACTGGGGAAAAGTGAAACAAGGAAAGAACTCCAGTTCTCGATTGTTAAACTGTGGGCATTGCAGCCTCACCGGTGCCACTTTATTTTTTCTTTTTCTATTGTCCATTCAATGTGGAGGTGAGGTTCGCAGGCTTTGCGTTTATCTGGTGCAGCAGCTGGTTTTCTCTTAATTCAAGAAACTAGGACCACTTTTGTTTGGCGTTGCTAGATGGGAGAATCCAATTTAGTCCATCAATCTTAGTGGATCACTTGCTTGTATCCTGAGATCCTGCTGGTCTAGTTGGACGTTTGATTTGCAAAATTGGAGCTGCATGCCTGGTACACATGGATCATATCATAGTTTGTGTACAGTGCTGTGAGAGATTTGAGATTTTTATATTTTATTGTTAGCGTGGCCATGTGCACTTGTCCAATGCCATGGCGGACAAAAACTAGATTGACCAAAGTTACTTTGTGTGTTGTATTTCCAAACCACTTGTTCTCAAGCTCAGTAGATGCCCTTCCCTTTTTCTTTTATGTGAATTAAATACTTTTACTCTATCCGTTCACATTTCATTGACTGGGATGGAAATGGCCACCAGCTGCCGTTGTCTCTTGATGATCTTAAGGGAGCTCTGCTGAGGAGGGGACCTGATAGTCTGGGCAGTAAAAGGCTACTGCTTCATTCAAAGAGTTCCGCTTTAATCAACAACAAAGAGATTGTTACTTCTATCGAAGATGAAGTGACTGTAGATACTGAAAACTCCTCTTTCGCAAAGGAAAGTTTTTCCAGTTTGTTCCAGAATGGGGAAACTCCTGTGGAGGAGAAGGCCTCTGACATCTATTCATTTGTTGGAGAGCTGCTCTTTCTTGGTGCCACATTGCAACTTAGGGGAGTGAGTCCTATCGTTCAGCCATTGGTGGATAAATTAGGGAATATCCTTGTCTACAATGGTGCGTCCATTTTAAGTTGCATGGTGCTAAATTGTTTCAGTGTTCTGTGTAAGATTTGTTGGTATGTTTTATCTTATAAATTAACATTATCAGTAGGTTTTTCGACTTCCATTGGTGGGTAGGTTTATGTTTCATGCATCTTGTATCAAAATCCGCTGCTATTCTCTATTCTTCACCTCCACACTGCCCGTCACGATACCAGCGCCCCTGACTGGTTGCTACCTTTGTTTCTTGTTCATTTTGACTATTGCAGTGGCCAACTGTAACCGATCATCGTTTTTCACTGGCATCAGTCACCACTAGGCAGCTGCCACCATCACCAATTACTAGCATCTTTGGTAGCCACTGCTGCGGTCGGTCACCTATCACCACAGTTCATTTTCTGAAAATTTTCAAGAAGTTCTTCTTGTAAACATGCCAATTCAATTGCAGAAAATGGTTTTCTAATTTAATTTTCAACATTCTTTCTAATTTAATTTTCATGAAAAGGATCTTCGATGACTCCTTTCAATAGGAATAAGAGTTTTATTGAGACAAATGAAGCTTTCATGATAATGGACTCCTTACATCTGCAACCATGGAATTGGCTGTACAGAAGTTGTCTTTCAGTCCTGGGAGCTCTGTTGCTCTTCATCTTCGTCCCCATTTTGTGTTCTTCTTCTATTTGTCCTTTCCTTTTCCTTTTGGAGCTGATTACTAACCACATATGTGAACCCATTTGACTTAATCCATTCTATTTCTTGCTTCTGCGATACTTCTTGATGAACTTGTAATGAATAAGCAGGTGAGATTTTTGGAGGAATACCTGTGGGATGTGATGAAAATGATGCTGAAATTCTTTTGCAATATCTTGCAAGATGCTGCTTCACCAGCTCTCATGGGGATAATCATATATGTTGCTGTTCCAGCAATGAGGAAGATTCTGTTCCAGATGTTCTTTCAATAGTAAAGGGTCCATGGACTATCATCTATTGGCAGGTAACTTTACGCGGTAAGTTTCCATTTATGTTTTGTGAGCTTTTCCATTATAATAATTGTGCTTATGCTGTCTACCATTCAACAGCCTGAAGCATTACGAGCTTTCCCTTTTGTTTGCTAAATTACGCAATTGTGGTGTTTTCTTTTAGAATTGTAAACAGTCTATTTTTTTGGGGGGGCGGGGGGGGGGGGGGGGGGAAGGGTGGGTAAAAGAACTTCTTTTGAAGATATGCTCTTCTGTTACACATTGTGGTTGTTTTTTTATGCATCAGAATAGTACAAGAACGCTCTGGTTTGGTCGAGATGCATTTGGCAGACGGAGCCTCCTTGTTCACTGGCCAACTGCGGAAGACCCCCGATTTCTGCTTTCTTCTGTGGCACCTACTGTGGTCAAGCACCGTTCTGGTACATAATGTTTGTAGAGTTAACCATCACCAATGATCACCGGCCACTTGTATGTGTCACCATTTTGCTCTGGTTAAGTTATATCTTTCAGCTGCAGATTTGCAATTTGAAAATGGAGCGAACCAGCAGAAAGATTGGGAAGAGCTCACCTGTGGGATCTATAGCATGAAAGTTGAAGCTTCAATTTTGAATGGCCAACTAGTGGGTGAGATCAAAAGACATGAGTGGAATAATTCCATGGTTAAGGAACTCATTCACTGGCAAAGAACTTTGGTTGAGCCAACTGCTGAAGATCTAATTTTTTCAGGAGGTATGGTGTATACCATGACATTAAACCAACTTCTTTGGTCATCGTGTCATCTAAATCAAGTTAAGGTGGCAGAAAACACTTTGCTCGTCAATGTCACTCTGGTGATTGTAGATAGTGTTGAGAAATAGAAATGTTTACTTTCTCAACAATCTGTAGCAAATTGAAAGCAGTTTTTTTCACCAGATAAGTGAAAAAATTGGTGGTATTGTCTTGCTATAATTGATAAGTGAAAGTAATCTTTTGACCTCATCTATACAAAGATACTAGTAAACTTATTGGTGGTATTGTCTTGCTGAGGACCTCTTATATGTGTTCTCCCCTTAAATAGGGTTTGGAAAAGCCTCTCCATCAGTGCCAGCTGAGAAAGTTCTTACTGCTTTGAGGGAATCTGTCATGCGGCGCACTTCTCATAAAGTTTTTCAGGTATCATTTAATTGAATTTGGTTTTTAAGTTGCCAATCTTAACAGAAAGTTTATTGTTAGTTTTATTGATTATATATGGCTAATTCTCTTACCAGTTGAATGAGTAAGTCTTTTTTAGACAGAAGTTGACGTCAACTTTAGATCTTAACACTTTATATGGTGTTGGGGTCCTGTGCTAGTCTCCCCTGAGGTATAGGGGCCTGGCCCTTTAGTGCCGTCCGGGCACGGGGGCTCGTGGTGGAGTCCTCGGTTACAAAAAAAAAGAAAGAAAAATTTTAGATTTTCTAGGAATTCATTATTTTGTTTTTCCAAAGACTTCCTCGACCTTTGCAGAAGTACGCATGCTTTTGCCATTCCAAGATAATCCTTCTTGCATCATCATTCCCAACATATTAGTAGGCCATACTTTCCAGTTGCACGAAACTGGGAGCAGTTCTTTGCCATACTTCTGGACAGCTCTGCCTTAAGTTAGTCTTGACGCTGGTTCTGGTTATTATAACAAGATATGATCCGTGTGTGAGAACTCATGCTGAGATTATACATGGAACTGTTTTTTCTTTTTGCTTTTTCTGTCTCATATAACATTCACATAGTTTGGTCACTTTTGCTGATATAATTTTTGGATTTTGAGACAGACTACTGCATGCAATTTTAAGGAGCAATTCTCTCCTGTGGCCGTTCTTTTCTCAGGCGGATTGGATTCCATGATAATAGCAGCAGTTTTGGATCAGTGCATAGACCCTTCGTGTAAGTCTATGACAGTTTGATATTGTACCCTTTGGTGGCTGAGGAAGTTGAAGCTTGGAACATTTATCTGGGTCAATGCTCTCAGGGACATAGACCATGGGATAGAGGGATTCCCCCCCTCTAGTTATCAATCTGTTTTCATTCTGTTAATTATTTTTGGTGCTATTGGATTTGTCAGTGGTCATCTTCTTGCTTCCTTTTTTTAACTCTCTGCTTAGGATTGGGTGGTTGTCTAATTTTATGTTAGTCCACAAGTATCGTGTCTTCCTCTGGTTTATTTGGTGCTGAGAGTATATTATTTTACAATTGTTAGACATTACCAAAAGTTTTTCTCCGCTTATAATAGCTGAAGACTGATGGAAGTTGCTTGATATATTAAGTGCTCCTGCCTACCTTTAGCAGGAAAAAAAAAATTAGCCCACAAAATCTTTTGCTATAAGATCAGATTGTTTGTGCATTTGCTGATGTCTCAATTGTGCTTTTATAGAGCTGCTGAAAGAGTTCTAGGACTTGCTGTGGTACCCTTCAGAAATTACTTTTGAATCACCGACATACCCACTAATTACATTTCTCTTGGCAGTTGACATTGATCTGCTTAACATTAGCTTTGATGGCCCTTTTGCTCCGGATAGAATCTCTGCAAGAGCAGGAAAGAAGGAGCTGGGAAGAATAGCTCCATCAAGAAGGTAAGCACAAGCTTTTAGAGGTAAAGATGCCTTTATATAAGTTGGTCAATTGGCTTGTCATAAGGCTGTGTCGGAAGACTGCTGCATTTCTAGAGAAAGGTGCATAGAGTTATCTCTGAGTTTTTGTATATAAGCAAATAGTGGATATTTAGTAAACTTACTTATCTTCGATAAGAAAAACACTTTGCAATAGCATATAACTTACTTAACTTATTTTTCTGTAGCTGAATTTTCCAAACTATAGCTTTTCATGAAATTTTTGTATAGAGAGAGAATTAATTTGTTCTCTCTTTGCTTTGTCCATTGTTAAATAAAAAATTGCGTTGCTTCATTCTGAAAAGTATTTTGACGGTATAATTGCAAATTGTGGGGAAAAACGATTTTTTTTGGGTACTTTTCCCAGTGAGAATGGCAGTTAGATGAATCTTAAGTTAGTTCACTTCTCTCGTTTGTATTAGCTTGTGATTCTCTGTCTGGTTGTTCAAAGATGAAACATAATGTCATTTCTGGTAGCCTAGATGTGAGTGGTTCTTCTTAAGGCTGGGTATATGTGGTAGTGGCCTAAAGATGGCAGAATATATCTGAGATGTTGCTTAATTATTGCCACTGCATCTATCATTGTGTAGACTCTTACAGTAATATCTTCTTTGGTGGTTTTGCTTGAATTTTAACAGTACTGAGTGGCCAGTGCCTAATTGAGTCTGCTAACTGTAGCAATTTAGGGACACTGAATTAATATTTTGTCCTTCATAAATAATAGTTAATATTGATTTCTCAACTGACATAATCTGTTGATACTAGACATGTTTGATAGTTCTTTTTTGTCCATCTCATGTGTTGATTATGTGATAAATATGGTTTTAGTGTTGACATTTGCCATCTTTATGATGCTAATTGTTGTGTAGAGAGTTACGATATCTGAAAAGTTGGATAATGTACTGCTTGATTGTTGTAAAGAATCAGTGACTTTCTTCTTACTAAATAATGAGTAAAAACAACTCTAAGATTATGTCCCAGCCATCTGATTTGGAAAGAGTTTATTCCAGTATGGTTGGGCTTTCTAGCCCTTAACTCTTATGGTTTTTGAGTGCAGGTGGAGACTTGTGGAGATAGATGCTGACTTGTCAAAGTTGAGCTCGGAAATGAAGCATGTTATGTCACTTATTCATCCTGCTAATACTTTCATGGTATTGTTATTAGACAATTCTTGTGGTGTCTTTCTATTAAAATGCGAACGATGTGATTATCATATCACATTGACATTATACATGTCCCCATTTGCAAACGTACTTTATGCTCAGCAGTTCTTCATGTTTAAATGTCACGAAAATTCTCCTCCTTCCTCAACATTATCAAAATTCATGTACTGCTTCATCCAAGTGGAATTGAATTTCACCTCACATTGCAGGACCTGAATATTGGAATAGCTTTATGGCTGGCTGCTAGTGGTGATGGCTGGGTGTATGAAGTAAGAGATAATGAAAATGAGAAGGATCTTCAACCTCATAATTACAAGAGCCATGCCAGAATTGTCCTCGTTGGTTCTGGTGCTGATGAGCAGTGTGCTGGCTATGGCAGACATAAAACAAAATATAAACATGGAAGGTACTGCTTTGAATAAATCATTATTGCATTGGGTCATTTGTCCTGTTGTACATTCAGGATAGGTCTCTCTTCTGCATTCGCTTAGATCATTGCATGCTCATGTTTATATTTGGAAAATATGTTGGGTTTACTGACCATAATTACAAAGTGGCACATGCCATATCCATATATGAGCTTTTGCATTTCCTTATCCGGGATGATGATGATATAGCCTGTCTTTGATTATTGTAATCAAGAACTCTTGGAAATGATTTGTTGTTATTAGTTGGCTTGGGCTTGATGAGGAAATGAGATTGGACATGCAGAGAATTTGGAAGAGGAACCTGGGAAGAGATGATAGATGTATAGCAGATCATGGGAAAGAGGTGCATATAAGCATGTGCATTGTTAGTTCCACCATGATTTAACTAGTGTGATTATGATTCAACTCTATTCTAACAGGCAAGATTCCCTTTCTTGGATGAAGATGTCATAAAAGTTTTGCTTGATTTCCCTTTGTGGGAAATTGCAGACCTTGAGCAACCAAGTGGTACTGGCGACAAGAAGATTTTGAGAGAGGTCTGTGTAATATTTTTCATTGAACTTCTGTTTATCTCGTTTTCAGGAGACATACAACTGAAGAACATAATACTCTGATGAGTTAATAAAAACTGGGATGGGACGGTACTTTCAGTTGCTGCTTTTGCAAGTGTATGCAGTTTAAATGCTTGAAAGAGTTTCTTGGATTCAATGAGTCTAAATTTCCGTCAACATTAAATACAGCTGATCTTGTTATTGTACCAACCCATTATGCAAGGAAGCTATTGCAAGCAAGTTATACATGTAGTCGTGGGGAGAAACCTGGGTTTCTATAGGAACTTAGGAAGTAGGCCATAGTTGCTGTTCAAGAACAGGGAGCACCGTCTATGGAGCAGCCTTGAACTAATCAATCTGATTGATTTCTATCTTCTCAATTTTCCTACGTGTTCTTCCTTCCTGATATTGCTTCCATGTTTTTGGTCTTTTGATTGTTAATTCTGTCTGTGTTCTATTTGAAGTTTATTCTGCTGTGAGTATAATCTTTTTCTCTGATCAGGACTTCAATTTTCTTTTTCTCTTCTAGCATCAAATTTATCTTTTTTTGACACCCTTCGCACTTCAACTATGTCCTTCTTCATGCAATGGCTTATGACATACAATATACTTCACAGATTTTTCTTGGGTGAACTAGTGTGTGTTTCATACTGCATTGATGTGCCATTTTTTTGGTCTCTCTTTTTGAAGGTTGCAAGGATGCTTGGTTTACATGAAGCATCAGCTCTACCTAAAAGAGCAATTCAGGTTTTCGCTTTTATTGCGTCATTCGTTTGTTCTTGTATGGAATTGGATGTGAGCTCCATGGCATGTTACTGTGATTTATCTGAGAGATTAATTACTCGTTTTCAGTATGTTCTTAAGTTGATGTATGGGAGCATTCTTTAGGATGGGGTCAATGCTTACATCTAAGTCTCTTCATTTCTAGTTTGTGTGCATAGCAATGTATCTGGATTTCCAACCTACCCATGGGTAGCCTAGCTGGTTAGGGCGAACTCGGGCTTCGTTGAGGTCTTGGGTTTGATTCCTCGGGGAAGCGCCTGTGATTTAAGTGGGGGGCCATGGCGGTACGTTGCTGTGCTAGTCTCCCCCGAGAATTAGTCGAGGTGCGCGCAAGCTGGCCCGGACATCTCGGTTATCAAAAAAAAAAAAAAGTATCTGGATTTCCTTTATGGATAGTGCTTCCACAATCATCATTATGTCTGTACATATGCACAGTATATTGCTCATCTTAGTGATTCACATCTGTACCTCTCTTGCTTCATTAGTTGCAGCACTTTGCAATTGTCACTTTCCTTGATGAATGCCGAGGCAATACTTCAAGCATGCAAATATGAAACTTTGTTTTTTTTTGGGTAAAGAAAAGTGAATTAGGGAAAGGAACCTTCGTATGCAGCTGCATATCATAATGTGATTTTTTTTGCTCCTTGTTGCTTTGAAATGATAGTGTCCAGCTTCTTTGATAGCACCTCTTTAATCTGCCTTCTTCGATAATCTACTGCATATCATGTAAAAAATCGAGCAGACAATAACATATTTATGTTTTACTGTTTAAAGTTTGGTTCAAGAATTGCGAGGGAATCGAACAGGAAGAACTTTGGAAGTAACCGCGCAGCAAACCAAGCATCCGCAGGAAGTGTGACGATTCACATGCCTTAGGAATTGAGTTTTGAGGATATACAAAAATCGCTTGGAGTCTTCCTCCCCTGCAGTTCTAGTTGCTTCATCATGCGCCTTGATTTCGACAGCGTCAGCATCAGGTCCAGGATGTGAAACTGTAGATGAATGTGATCCACGAACCTGCTCAAGTATTCATTTCTGGTTATTGGATAGTTTTTGCTGTTCTTCGTACAGCACAGATCTTGCTGAGCACAGAGTTATTATAGATGCAGTTTTGGGTGATCAATTTTATGAACATACTCGAACTAATTGGCTTTTGTTGACCTTCAGGGTAGATTTTTTATCTCTGGGTGGGCCTAGGTGAGCTAGGATCCTGTGGAGAGGTCGACTAGAGATCAGAAATTGTTGAAGAAAGAACAAGATGTTGCTTCTGTAGTCGAGCCTATTAATCTACAGCTAACTTTACAAGACCTTTACTTAAGATTTATGGGCTGCTTGACATGAATTAGGTTGTATTTTGGTCGCTGCTCGTTGGATTTACATTTTTCAATGTTTACATGTCCACATGATGGGTCTGCTATTGCTGCATTTTTCATGATTACGATCCAGGAATTCAACATTCCAATAAAATTTTATTCCAATTAGCTTTGGGGTGAAATTTGGCTAGTGTTCACCTTTTGAAAGAATCAAATTTGCAATCTGAACTATCGATCCTTTCGCATTGAATGGCGCGCCATACGATCAGCTTTCGTTTCGAGGATGGCTTGTGCAAGAGGCTTTGAGCAAAGACTCATAATAGAATGCGGAACGCTTTACGGATGGTATAGCTCACGTGTTCGGGGCGGATTGTGGCTGTTACGCGATGTGTGACTACTCAAACGGAGAATGGTTGCTCGCTAGCGATTGTGAGGTGGCAAATGAAAGATTGGGGATGGCTATAGCGGGGTTTGGTAACTCACTTAATTTCGTGTCACTCGAACGGTCTATTTTCGATACTTCTTGAAAATCGTAGCCTACACATAATGTATCTTTTTTTATTGTGGACATTTTCCGCACCGGACTAGCCGTATCTTTCGGCGGGTTGCATCCCCTTATCACTAAGAGTCGAAGTATTTGAACCGCTAGGAATGTAATTGAGAAATGGTGATCATGAGAATGAGATGAAGGCTCGTCTAATTTCTATGGAAGTGACTTGTGTTTAGGATGGTGAAGATGGAATAGGCACACAAAATGATCGAGACCATGAGAAATTGAGAGGGAGCTGAGATTTGATTGAGGATACAAGGATTTGATGTCGAATTTTGTTGGGGTGTTGAATTACGTGTGGAACCCTTATTTGAAATTTTATTTTATTCGCTAAGGACGTTTAATAAGAGTGTAAAACCCTAAACCCAGTTGGAGTTTTCTTCGTGGGTTGCCCATGCGCGCGTACAGAGGAACACACAGCACTGAGAATGACGACCAGGGCCACCCGCCTCAGCGTCGATGGCCATGACAACCGCAGCAGCAATGGCGGTGGTGACCGGCGGAGAGCCGAAGAAGCCATCGGCGGCAACCGAGAAGCGCTGGAGGCTCTCAGAGAGCTCATCACCTTCCCTATTCTCTATTCCCGCGAAGCTCAGAGGCTCGGCCTCAAGGTATCGCCTCGCTCCGTCGATACGATTCACACACACTCTCTCTCTCTCTCTCTCTCTCTCTCTCTCTCTCTCGCACACCGCACACAGACAGTTCTCTTCGTTTCTTCATCCGTAAAAAATCTCTAGCTGCAACCCAAGAATTTCCCATTTCGATGTTGACGCGACCACGTTTCGTGACGTTTCTCGCAGTGGCCGCGAGGCTTGCTTCTGTACGGACCGCCGGGCACTGGAAAGGTACTCAATCAACAATGTCCCTTTTCTTGTAATCTAGAGCAATTTGTTTCCTTTTTCATGGGCGCCTCTCAGTTGTCATAGGAGCGTGATTAGTTTTCTTCTCTTGCATTGAGTGAGCTTCATATGGTTTCATCTGCCTTGCTAGACAAGCTTGGTTCGTGCAGTTGTACAAGAATGTTCTGCGCAATTAACCAGTATCAGGTACTTTCAATGTAATTTTGTATTAAGCATTCAATCTTCTCGGTAGCTATATTTTTTGGTAAGGAATTTTCTCGGTAGCTATTCTTGGTCATATTATCAAACAATCTGGAAGGCTGCAAAAACAAAAACCGTTTACTTTTCTACTAATTGCTGTTTGCAGATGAAATTACACTCTTAACTCTGTAATCTGCAGGGCTTGCTTTAGACGCAAGGCATCACTTACAACTAAATTCTCTTGGTCTGTACTGCAGTCCACACTCTGTTCACAGAGCTCATGCTGGAGAAACTGAGAGTATTCTGCGAGAATCTTTTTCTGAAGCATCTGCTATTGCAATGTCAGGCAAGCCATCGGTTATCTTCATAGATGAAATAGATGTGCTTTGCCCTCATCGTACTTCTAGGTAAGATCCCAAGAATCTTCTACTCTGCAATCAGTCATTGGCTTTGGGAAGCATTTGGCTGTGGAGAAAAACTAAATTCACATCATTTGAATACGAGAAATGTGGCAAATAGGAGAATGTGGTATAAGCAGCATGAGAATTTTCTTAATCAGCAATAGGCATCACTCTGAAATTAGTAGCAGTGTGCTGGAGAACATATGTAATATGCGGACCCTCTAGAACCGGAATGATCGGGTATTTTTCAGGGTGGGTATAAGAGCTGTTCCGGGTCCCAAAAATTTTGGAATAGGTGAGTAAGGGGTAGGTTTCAGGGTTTGGTTCATACTACCCTGTATGAGCCTATACCTTGCACCTTGTAACCTGTTCAGAGTACCCTATTTAATGTTTCTTATGAAAATATATATTTATTCTTAAGAATTTATGACTTTCACTTTTTCCCTGTGAAATCTTCGCATATATATGCGTGAAAGCTTTAGCTGTATCAAATCTCCAACTCATTAAGGGAAAAAAATCTCCGACCCCATTTCACCCCCCTCTCTCTCTCTCTCTCTCTCTCTCTCTCTCTCTGTGTGTGACAAGCTTGGGCATGTCTACAAAAGGTACCATTTGATTCATGCTTTCAGTAGAGTGGGATAGGTTTTCATGTAAACTTACAATAAATTGATGGGCAGAAGCTGATTTATTTCTTTGTTTTTTCACCTTCGATGTTATTATCATTTTAGGATTATGTTTCTATTGGGCGTGAACATGTATTTTACATGAAATTCTTTTGTGATTTCTGTTGAATAGTCAGTGTGTTAATAACTAGAACTGTGACAAATTATGTGATCTTCAAAGAACTATGAGGTAGTATAGGGTATGCTGAACCTGTGGGTGGTTCCAAGAGCCTATAGGGAAAATTCCAGGGTAAAGTAAATGCCCTACCCACTTTGAAACCTGTGCACCCCTAGAAACCATGACCAATATTATTCTTTTTCCATAAGATGAAGTTAATTAAACTTATCTCTTACAGTAAGTCGAGGTATTAAGTGTGACATCAATACAATTGTAATATTTGTGATTACTCGGAGGACTAATTGTTCAAAGGTGATTAATGGGACTATAAATTGTTATGTGCTCATATTAGTGATTGCACAAGCTATGTGATAGCATGTAAATCAGTCAAAATCAAATTTAGGTGCTCAATTTCGGCACATAATTTTTCTGAGTAAGATTAGTTAGTGCCATTAATGTCATCTTTGCCTTCCTACTAGTATCTATAAACTTTTTGCTTTTGTGAAAAGTAAAAAGCTGTTCATGAGTTGCTCAGAGTTTTACTCCTTTTTTTTTTCTTTGAAAACTTTTATCAAACTCAAAAGTTCCCTCGAACTGTCATTCTGATAATAAGAAACATTGGTTGCAATTTTTTCACAATTTTTTTGATTCAGACATATTCATTGTGTTTAGATGATTTCATTGGTATCAAGCATAGAGTTTACTGCATGTGCATATGCTAGCTTGTAGTTGTCCTTTCAAGGTGTTGCCAGAAAACAATCTCATCTAAAACTAGATATGAGTTCTCTCTGTCTCTCTCTCTCTCGGGTGAGCACGCATGCATACATTTTGGTTGAGGACTTTATTTGCAATTAGGTGGCAGCATAAAAGCAGCTAGCAGAATGACGACATTTCGGACCATTATCAGTTTTATGCTTAATTGCAATTTCTCCTGTTTGTCTTCCTTATTTTTGTTATTACTTTTTGCCGTAAAGATTTATTGGCAAGCGTTAATTTAATACAAGTTATTCCTTAAGAGTGCAGAAGGGAGCAAGATGTCCGTTTGACGTCTCAATTATGTACCCTGATGGACTCTACTCGGCCATTATCAGGATCATCTCCACAAGTTGTTGTTGTTGCATCGACTAACAGGTTAAATTTTCACATGTGAAATCAGGGCGTATTGTTGTGTGACATATTAGGATATTGTTTTTGTCTTGGCCCCTTGTTGCATGCCTCCTTAAAATTAATACCTTTAGGCTTTTGTAGATTAATACATTATGAAGTCTATAAAGGAGAAGTCATCTTTTCATGTTCTGCTGCTCCTCCTTAGTGTGAATTTTTTTGTCCCTGCTTTTGAGAAGAATTTCGGTGATTCACATTGGTTGGTGAGAGCCAATAAACCTACACTGTATAGCTTTCGTTTTTCTAAGAATGGAAAATGACAACTAGATGACCATTTTGATGAGGTTCCCTAAGTACATTTTCTCCATTTGCTTTGGTTGTGTGTTCTCTTTGTTCAGTACTCGTATTCTGTATTTGCAGAATGGATGCAATTGACCCTGCACTTAGAAGGTATGGGCGATTTGATGTTGAGATAGAAGTTACAACTCCTAATGAAGAAGAGCGCTTTCAAATTCTCCAGGTATCAGGGAAACTATTTTATTAATAGGCTGTTTCCGAGATCACACTGGATGCATCTGCCTCAATAGCATATTAAGGCTGCACAGATTTTTGAAACGTGAAAGCTGTGAATTTAAGTTAGTTGATTGTTAGGTTTACTCAAAGTGAAGATAGCAATTTGACTCCTTGTATCTGATTGTCAGCTTTACACAAAAAAAGTTCCTTTGGATCCTACTGTTGACTTGAGATCCATTGCTCTAATGTGCAATGGATATGTTGGAGCTGATTTAGAAGCTTTATGCTGCGAGGCAACTGCTTATGCTCTTAGAAGGTTTTCAGATGTAGAGCAGGAACTTCTGCTTACAGTGGAAGATTGGGACTATGCTAGATCTATTGTTGGTCCAAGTATAACAAGAGGTGTCACAGTGGAAATTCCTAAGGTATCATGGGATGACATAGGAGGATATAAGGAATTGAAGGTCAGTGAACTCATTTTTATGCGCTCAGGCCTCGGTCACCATTTTTTTTACTTTTGTACGTTCTTAACTCTGGTCAGAGGAAGATACAGCAAGCTGTCGAGTGGCCTATTAAACATTCCCCTGCTTTTTTGAGGCTGGGAATATCA